>OW387135.1:9758988-11089006 GCA_936440205.1 Lepidonotus clava
ACACCATAAAGTTCAGCGCCGAAAAATCGACCACAAGTATTAACTTCCTCGACACGACTGTTCAACTCAACGAGCGCAACTTGACGACCACCCTATATTGTAAACCGACTGATCGGAATAACTACCTACCATTTCACTCGGCACACCCATACCACTGCAAAAAGGGCCTCCCGTACGGCCAATTCCTACGTATCAAACGAATTTGCAGTAAACAGATCGATTTCGTCTCAAACTGCGCCAAGAAGGCAGCCCTTCTGAGACAGAAAGGCTATCCAGAAACATTACTGGTTGAAGCGTTTGATAGGGCAAACAAGATTGACAGGTCAACACTCCTAACCGACACATCAACGGAGAAGCAGGCTGAAAAGGATGACCCTTTTTTCCTCACCACAACCTTCAACTCTTCAACAAGAATCCTTTGCGACCAAATAGGCAAAACATGGGACCTCCTGGACCGCTCATCATCCACCCGCCACCTCTTCGAAAAGGGGTACAAGACAGGCTACAGGAAACCAAAGAGCCTAAGAGACATCTTAGTACGGTCGAAACTGCCCAGGGAAAATCCCACCGAACATTCAGTAGCCACACGGGAGAGAGCCACATGCAACAACAGAAATTGCCGATACTGCCCACGGCTGAACCGCAGTGGCACGATCAAATCTCACATCACCAAGCGTGACTACTACACAAGACAAAATGTTGATTGCAACAGCAACAACTTGATCTACGCCATCGAATGCAAAAAATGCGGCAAACAGTATGTGGGCCAGACCAAAAACAACCTGAAAACCAGGTTCAAAGCCCATTTCTACACCATCACCGGAGACCCTAGAAAGACCGAGGTCTCGCGACATTTCAACTCACCCGGACACGAGGGTCTGAACGACGTGGAAATATATGTCCTTCAATTCTGCAACTTGGCACCCGACAAGGACTCTTCCCTTAACCGGAAGCTGAATGCGGAATTCCAGTGGATCCACAGGCTACGGAGCCAAATCCCAATGGGCCTCAACGCCATTGATAACAGCTACTAAAGAATTCTGTTGCTCTACATCTGATCACCTTAATTACGTCTAACCTACGACCTACCCAGTCACCCAATCTGTGATCTTATCGACAACAGGTCTTAACAAGGATGGAACGTCACACTGCCTAGTCAACGAAACATAAACCTTCACATTTGGATATTTGGTCAATCAGCTCTCTATGTTTTACCATATGCCTGAGTAGGACGTGCATGCCACGCCCTTAGCCAAAAAGATCCTGTGTGGACACCGTGTAACTCAACCTTACATACGGCCTGATGAGGTGTTTACCGAAACCGTGCACACCACCTGTTGACCCCCTATTTTCTCATCTAAACCTGGACTGCGTAAGACAGGTTTTGGGGGTTGCAGATTTAATTCTGCTGGTCAACCATGTTAAGATATCGGCTAGTATCGCCTATGGAGATTTCCTCACAAGTGGACCGTGTAGGACACTGTGAGGATAGCCCATCAACAACAATATATCAGATATCTTAGGCGAATACCCGGACCGCGTAGGACGGGCATTTCTCCACCCCTATCACATGCAGGTCATTTCATCATATCTGGACAGGTGGATAATAATCTGGATAATTTAGGAACTAAACGAAGTTTCCGACTTATGATATACAAGTAGCAGAGTGGCCCCTGCCGCCGCTACGCCTCATAACGAGTGCTCAGTGTGGCCCCTGCCACCGGCATTCATCGCCCTAAACCTCACCACCCCAGATCCGAACACCCCTTACCAGCCCCAGAAGTTGGCGGGAGCATTCATGAATATTGATGACACATGACCATGACTGACCAATCAGGTGAGCCGCTAGGCAGAGTGCAGTGTTGAACAGTGGGGAGTCCCCCACTACACGGTTGCCGTCCAAGGAGAGAGGACCCTTCGTTTTCCACCTTATAGTTATAGTGCATTGTCCGAGATAATCACTGTCATTAATGTTATTCCTAATGGGTGCGAGTCGAGTGGTAAGTGAGTCCACGAGATGGGCGCTTAATCCATAACATGAACAACACTTGGCAGTAGGGTAAGTTTATTGATGGATACGGTGATGCGTACAATTGCCAGTAAAGAGATGATAAGTTCCTAGGTATTACAATTCCAATTCAGTGTAGAGTAAGCTTTCTCCTCGGAGTCCGCCTAGTCTCACCTCCAGCCATAGTGTGGTAGTACCGTGTAAGTCACCAGATGTCCCTGTGATTGCGTAGCTATCTAAAACCCCTTGAATCTCTCGATCTGTATTGTCCAAACATTAATGCTTTCTCTCTGCTCTTACACTGCGTTCTCGCTTCTTATAGCAGTCTGGTATTGATTTTTACCCCAGGCACCGACGCCTGTTGGGAGGTGTACCCTGCTGCACATTGTCATCTGGTATATTTACACCTACCAGCAGCACCTGCCATATTTATACTGTGTATTATCATAAGCTAAGTAATTTGGAAGAATTCTTATTATCCTCTTGTTTCAACTGGTGACCTTTACACTATTTCAATTATCATGTGCAAAGTAAATGAGTTAATTTCTACCTTTGTGCACCACATTGGAGATGGTTGCCGGGTTCTTGGGGCCTCGGCCCAGGTATTCCAGATACCAGCATATACAGTACTAGCTGATAGACTTATGGTTGATGTTGGTCCTCTTACAAAATGCCGAGAAGAGTATGATGGCTTAGTGACGCCCCTTAACAGTTCCGGGCCTGTGGGCCGAGTGCTGGCGTGTGGTGGCCTGCTGGACCAGGGGTTGTAGAAAGGGGTCTGGAAGTAAAGAGGACAGATAAGCGGGATTACATAAAAGCCTTATATGCGAATAAATCATCTCGCCTTCACCCTCCGGAGGCGCATCTGAGGAATGAGCCTATCCACCAGGTCGCAGTGAGCCGTGTCCAGGTGGGCACGACTGGGGGTGTCTGGGAGGACCATGCCCTCTCCAGGTATATGTGTGTATTGGAGCCTGGTCTGGTTGGTGGCGGTGTGATACCACATGGCCCATGAGCAGGCCACCATGACCTCATCCCTAGCACATCCTGAGGAGTAGGTGGCCACACTCGCCTGGTTATCACAGAACACCTCTATTGTTCCGCCTGCTTGCCTGTGGTCAACAAAGGCACGTACGGCCGCCAGAAGATTGAGCGCTTCTAGCTTCGAGATGTGGTGGCTGGTGGCAACGCTGGGTCTGTGTGTGTACTCATAGCCCCTTTCTCCATCAGTCGCCCCAGCCCCCGTGAGGCAGGAGTTCGCCCATATGCACATTGTGGTCCCATGGTGAGGTATGATGGCCCGTATATTCTCGCGTGCCAAGAAGGTACTGAACCAGGCCAGGTCAGCCCTAAAGTGTAGCGTGACCACCACCATGTTGCCCTCAGTCGCACGAAGGGCAGCGAGGAGGCGTTCGATGAACGCCTGTGCTGCCATTACGACTTTTGAGATGTGATTTATATGTCTTAGGACCGACTGGAGGTGCTGCCTATAGTGATGGACCTCTGTCGGGCCGCAGCTGCCAAACACTTTTTGACCTTGTCCAACTTGTCTGGGGGGATAGAAAGTGTATTAGAATCCAGATCTATGTGAATACCCAGCAAGGTAACTACTCTGGCTGGGGGCTGTAATTTGGTGAATGCCATCTGGAGGCCAAGCATGGTGAGGATTTCAAGGATCTTCTCATATTGCCTTTCCGCCTGAGTAGCTGATTGAGTGACGAGCATGACGTCATCTAAGTAGATGTAAGTAATGATCCCCTGAGCTTTCAGCGAACATGCTATGAACTGTGCGATGGACTGCATTGTGTATGAGGAGAGTCTTGCTCCGAATGGCAATCTGCTGTCGAAGTAGAATTTCCCTTGGAATTGTATGCCTAAGAGGGGCCAGTCCGTAGGGGGGACCGGAAACTGGCGGTAAGCCCTAGAGAGGTTGATTACCGTCTCCTTTTTAATTTAGGACTCTATAGCCTGTGAGTGCTTGACCAATGAGGAAGGGTTGTAGAGACTCACACAGCCGTAGCAGGGAGGGTCAGTGTATTGTACTGGGAAGCCGTGTTGTATTGAGTCCAATATCCAGTGATCCACTTCGTGCCCAGTTGTGCTGGCGGTCCACTCTTCTATCTAGAGATCTGTCTTTATATAGACATTGCCTGACTGCTGTCCTGTCAGTCGAGCCGCCATAGATCACTCGTAGAGATCAGCGGTGGCTGCATCCAGTCCAAGGGTGGATATGGCCAGGCTCTGAAGTCCACTACTTGGGGTGGGGGGGGGGGGGGTCCCTGGCAGCTGCAATGTTGTCAAAGAGGTGGTGATCGTAGGCAGGATCTGGTTGGTAAATGGGCTCATGAAGTTGATTGCCTGGTGGGGCGGGCAAGCCCATCTGTGCCATAAATTCAACTGGGGTGCCCTGTTGGGCATAGGGTGGGGCCACGCCGGGGTCAGGTGCAGCCGGTGGTATGTGTTGGCCCATGGCGTCCACAAGGGGGTCGCCGGTTGACCCCGATTGATGAACATGACAGATCTCCACAGTTGCCTTCCGTAGGCCAGATCTGTGCTGAGGTGAAGCTGACACGTGGGCGGTATGCGCCACATGCTGTGATCTTGCCGCGACCAACGAAGCAGCATTGTTGCCGGGGTCCGGCCCTTAATGGAGGTTGAGATCAAAACTTTTACTCACATCAGGGGGTCCAACACTAGGCTGATTTGGGAAGTCTGGTCGTTGATGTTCAGTGGGGCTGGCTGGCACAACCGGGGTGCCAACCGGCCCCCTTTCTAGTTTTTTGGACATGGGTCAGGCTTGTCCTTTTTCTGGGTTGTGTTGTAGCACTTAGCCTTGTTATCAGATTTGCTATTGCATGGATGCGAAGCTGGGATTTGGTACGGCATCCCTTCACTGAGTGAGAAGGACGCTCCTCCCCCGCTCCATGATAAGCGGGTACGCTCACTCTGGAATAGATTGTAATCCGTCCAGGATGCGTGGCCACCCTCAATGTTGGCCAGACTGGCTTGCAACCAGTCCCCCACAGCTTGCCAGGGGAGGGTGGCTGCGTCCTGGGTTACCTTGGCCAAGTGAGTGAGGATGGCACTGGCCTGGGATCGATTAGAGGGAGTACCATCCTCAGGCTTCTGCACACAAACTCCAGGAGGGTAGGGTCACGCCTGGAATGCATTTCGGCAGCGATCTTTTTTTAGTTGAGGGGGGAGACACTTGTAAGGCTGCAAGGTGATATCTCTAGTCGACCTCCTGGATGGGGACGAGCCTGACCGACAGCGACATGAATGTCGGTCAGAGGACCGCACGGAAGACCGTCGGGTTGAGCAGCCGGATGACCGTCATGAAGTGGATCATCGCCTTGATATAGATCTTCGTCTCCTGGAGGGTGATCTCCTGTGTCTGCTGTAGCTCCTAACACTGTGTGGTGAGTATCCTCGGTCACGATCATGAGTGGAGCGGGTACAGCACCTTGAATAGTGACTTGTTGACCGTTGGCCTATAGAGCGGGAAGACGATCTGGAGTCCTCAACCCATGCAAACTTATCTGTGAGGTCTTTCATCAAACTGGGGAGAGATTCCAGTGTAGGCAGAGGGTCAGCAGCATCCTTCTGAGCCTGGGACTTTGGCAATACCACCGGCAGGTCCACAGGGGGGTCAGTCTGAGTCGCTATTGCCTCCCTTGTTTTCGGCAGAGATGCCATTTTGTTGTGGTCAACTGTATAGGCAAGCTTGGAGGGCCCGCAGGTATGTGTGTACTGGGCACCAGTGTGTGACAATGGTGTGGATGTGGTACAGTCCAAGTTTTTGGCAGCAGGCCGTAGAGTTAGACATCTTCACAATTGTGACAGCCTTAGCGTTTCTCGTGAGCCTGCATTTCCTGTTGCCGTAAAGTCCTGGCATACTTTGTGGCCCAACTATAGGGCGATTCATAGAATAAGCTGGTCCATATTGTGAGAATATAGAAGAACCTAAATTTTAGTCCTGTATTTTTTTTATTTTTTTTTTTTTTTATTGAGATTTCAGCTTCATGTATACACACATGTTCTTCCAGCATATAGTTGAAAAAGTATAGAATTTAAGAAGAATTTTAGGAGTAACATGGATGAGACAAGTAGTAATGAGTTGTATGATCAATATGAAGAGGTGATAATGATAATGATTCCAGGCCACAGAGTAAGTTAATAAGATTGATCCAGGTCAAAACACCTTTTTTTTTTTTTTTTTTTTTTTTTTTATTAGCCATCATCACAATTTACATGTGCTTTTCACGATGTCTTTGTTGATTAATTCAACAACAGGAACAACAACACAATATATATACAACACAATATATCAATTTCAACAATAAACAGTCAAGGAACGTTCACTATTTTACTGACAAATTATTCCATCGTATATGTGTTTGCATTAACATATCAAATGTTAAACTCTTAATAAATTCACTACGATCTTCTATCTGTTGAACATCATACGGTAACAGCTTCCAATACGAGTATGCTCTATATTTTACACTTTTTCTATATACTTCCAATATTGGTTTATCTAAACTCAATTTTTTACCTTGATCACTACGCAGTTTCCGACTGTTTTTATCATCACAGTTCAAATTTTCACCATGATTTATACAGTCAAACAAGAACAACAACAGACGTCTTATTCTCCTTATATACAATGGTTCCACTTTACACAATACGTGCACAATATTTTCATCCTCATTCCTAATCAGCTTTCCATCAATTCTATAATTACACACAATTTTGAGACCTCTAAATTGTAATAACTGAAGTCTCTCAACCAATTGTTTACCACCTCCATCTATCAAGATATCTAAATAATCAAAAAAAGGCAATACCATTTGTTTATAGACTAATAATGCTGCTGCAAAAGTTAACATGTATCGAATTTTACCAAACATATATAGTTTATAAGAAACCTTTTTAATAATCGATTTAAGAAAAATATCATATTGCAAACAGCTATCTAATGTTACTCCTAGGTAACAGTAACGATCAGTCAATCCTATTCTAATATCATTCGATACATGAACACCCAAACTCTCCTCATAGACTGTCTTTACCTTCGGTAGAGTGGTAAAGAACATTTGCTTCGTTTTATCTAAGTTCAAAGTCAGTAGATTAATTTTACACCAATTATAATACTCCACAATACACTTTTCTAATGTATTATTTACACTGTGAACATCAATATCACTTACAAATAGTACCGTGTCATCCGCATACATCACCATCTCTACATTATCAATTCTGTCCCTAATATATTCAAAACAATCATTCGCATATAATATATACAAGGCTGGCCCGAGACAACTACCTTGAGGAAGGCCGTTTTTTACAAATATTTCAGCTGATAACAAATTATTAAATAATGTACGTTGTTTCCTATTACATAAATATGATGTGAACCACCGTAAAACGTCTTCAGCAAAGCCCATACATCGTAACTTTTCAAGTAATCGCCGATGATTGATACAATTGAACGCCTTAGATAGATCCACATATATACTACCACATATTTTACCAACATTAATGTTCTCAACTATTTTTTCTACAAATGATTGGACGGCACCTTGAGTTCCATACCCTTTACGGAAACCATATTGTTTATCGTTCAAAATATTGTTATCATAAATAAAACCCATCATTTGTTTATGTACTATTTTTTCTATGATTTTTTCCGGATATGGTAGTAAATTTATCGGTCTCCAATTTTTTGCCAACTTAGTATTTTTATTTTTGGGAATGGGGATCACTTTTGCAACCTTCCAATCTTCTGGAAAAATTCCAGTCGACAGCGAACAATTATACAAATGAGTGACATATTTTAACAATATTAAAAAGGCATCCCTCAAAACAGAAGTACTAATATGTTCGAGCGCTGATGACTTATTACTTTCCAATTTTACTATTATATCCTTCACATCTTTTGATGTAATTTCAAAGAACACCATTCTTTCTCCCGCGATTTCCACAACATTTTCATCATCAGGGTTCTCCTTCTCCTCTTTCACCTCCCCTAAAGAACTGAAGTACTCATTCAAATACTCTACCGATTCGTCCAAGGCCATAGGTAATACATCCATAGATTTTTGTAGAAAAATTTCCCCATTTACTCTACCTTTAATATTTCCAAAAACATTATTAATGGTCTCCCAAAATTTTTTTGGATTTTCCCTATTTTCTTCCAATTTTTCCTTTACTAATTTTGATTTAGCTTGACGTATCAGCCTCGCAGTTTCTCGTTTACAATTTTTAAAATTTACCCAATCATCTTTCCGATCATATATTCGCGCATGTCTAAAAGCTCTCCTTTTATCATATATGGATTGTATTACTTCATGGTTGATCCACTCTGGTCGTCCCTCCTCTACACGTCTATTTCTGATTGGACATATGTCATTTAAACTTTTTTCAATAACCGTAAATAATTCTCTCCAAAGTACATTCGGGTCAAAATTACACATGAAATCAGCATAATTATAAGCCATCAGTTTCTCTGAAAATAATTCTTTACTATAATTCTTATAGCTACGCCCTACAATTTGTACATAATTTCGGGATTCCTTTCTCTTTTTCTTAACTATATACACAGGTCGATGGTCACTTACAACTAAGTCCGAAACACCAGCATCCGAGACATGTTTCATATTAGAAAAAATCAGATCGATACAAGATTTCTTCCTATTATCAATTCTCGTGTACATATCAATGTATTGTTTTAAACCAAATAATTTTTCCCAAGCCTTCAACAGTCTATACCCAGTTGTATGTCTTTTATTATAATCAATATTAAAATCTCCCAACACAGTTATTTCCTGTTTCAATAAGTTAATATCTGTTACAATGGCATGTAACTGTTTTGCAAAAGCCTTCAAATTTCCATTCGGTGGTCTATATATCAACGTGATCCGATGTTTTTTCATGTGAGGATAATTCAAATCAATCGTTAACATTTCCAGATCTGTCCCTATTTCTGTACAAGCATCGACCACATGTGCATACGGCGCATATTTATTTCTAACATAGATCAATAATCCTCCGCCCTTTTTAAATAAATTAGGTTTATCTACTATTGGTATATCTCGATCTAATCGATATAACTTGAAACCCGGTTTATATATATTATCATCCCCAATATAATTACTTAACCATGTCTCACTCATACATATTATATCTTGTCCACCAAAACATGCAAAGATCTCATCTTGCTTTTTATAATAACTTCTCGTATTTAGATGAACCAAGGAAAATCCTCGTAATCTATTATTTAAAATCACATCCTCGGAAGCCATCGTAGCAAACATAAGAGCCTAATACAAAGGTTTTTCTCATTCTGTTATAGCATATTATACCACAATAGCGAACATTCAACAAAATCAACAAAATATTTACAACTCTCACTAGCTGACAATAAACAATGGACAAAAATAGATATCCCATCCCAGGTAAAAAAAGAAAAAATAATGTATACATTGTCCAGGGTATAGGATACCTAGTGCTTGAGGACCCGGTGCATTTAAAAATATGGACCGATCCTCTAACGGGGAAAAACATATAGTTACCCTGTTGTTTTGTAAACATAGTGTCCAAGTCCAAAGTATATATCAACGTGAGCTCAATATATATATAGCGCGCTCCGCTAAATTCTCTCTCTTATGTTATATATAATATCTCTTATATAGTGTTCTTTTCATTGTCACTCTATTTCCCGATCAATCAAGTAATACTTTACGCACAGTTCTATTTATATTACTATAATAGGGGTAGTTGACAAGTGACACAATAATCTTACGGTGTTTGACCCACTAGGCATACCCTAATAGGCCAAGCATAATACTTTACAGTTTCTGGGCCTTGAATTTCTCGGTCCGTTTTTCCCGGATTAACTCTTCCCTTAAATCCATCAAACATATTCCTAACATATTTTTACCTGTCCAGTTGCGTGTCTGTAACCTCTCATCATTGAGGGTTACCCCTGCAGCCCAAAAGGAATTTCCCGTTGCCTCTATCAGAGGATGCGGGTGTGTATTGATTAATCTTTCAGCCAAATATGCATGCTGGGTAAATTTACATCTGATAATTTCCCGCATCCTCTGGACTTTTATCGATTCCCACAATGGATCGTACCCTATTCTACCACCCAGTTGTTTGATTTCTTTGGGGTTTGAGGTCCTCATAATTTTTTCTGCTATTTCAAATTCTTTACAAATTACTGCTTTCTCGTGCTGAAAAGCCTGTTCACTACTACTATACTCCACCCCGTTAAATTTTACTTTAACCATAAAAAAGTTGCTCAAAAAGGAGTTTTTGCTACAAAAGGCAATACCGGAATTTGTGTGGATAGTGAATTTTGAAGACAAGGTTTTCACTAACTCATCATCATGATGATAGGTCTTTGGTGGAACTACTGCGGCTTCTTTTGCCTCAGCAGGAGTCAGTTCACGGGTATATTCTTCCATCTTCTCATCGTTTTTCGAAGTTTTAGTGTCTTTTTGTTGTTGCTGTTGTTGTTGTTGCAGTGGCGCTTGTTGAGTTGTATCACCTGTCGTTCCCTCGGCACCTTCGGTAATGTCTGTAATACTAGCAACATCATTACTATCCGTCGATATGTTACTACCCCTATCTATTTCTTTAACCCTTGTTTGATCACTGTCTCTTGCTTCGGTATGCTGTTCCACTAGATACTTATGGGGAATGTTTTTCAAGTCACATACGGGGTACTCTATCCCGTCTAATTTTATGCTATATGATTTTAATTCCACTTTAAATCCTCCCTTTGTAGCCGTACGTGCAACTTCCCTCATTTTTCCCTTTTTCTCCCTTATCTCACGTGTTTCATATACATTAATCCACACGTCCTTATACTTACTCTTTCGTAATTTTGCCCTCATTTTGTAAAATTCTTTCATTTTAGACTGGGTGACGAAAGTTATTGCCAAAGGTTTTTTTCTAGAATTTCCTAATCGTTCTGTTATAGCAATGTCTGATGTTTTAATTTCTACTCCCATTTCTTGGCCTAATGCTATAACAAGGTCCTCATCGTTACGTCGTGTACTAATATGTAGCCCATCGATTATCAACGATCGTTCTGGACACCACTCAGCAGACGGTACCTGTCCTTTTCGTATTTCAATCCGTATACGATTGTCACCATCCTGCTTCACTTTTTCTTCTACCTCCTTCCTCAGTTCTTCTTCCATTCGTTGGATACGTGCCCTCATGTCCTCCTCGTATGTTCGTCCACCATCCTTCTGTTGTATTTCTAGTTGTAGGATTCTGCTCTCCAAGTCCTTGATATCTGTTTCCAGTTTACGTCTTCTTTTGATCTCTTCAGTATTTTCTTCCTGCAACACTCAAACCTTTTCATTGGTCTCATTAGCTTTGATTTCATACGATTCAAGATCATTTCGTAAGTTTTTTAGGTCGTCCTTTGTGGCTATTTGTTCCTGCATTTTGTCAATACGTGCATTTAAGTCTGCTTTTGTGATCATGGTAGATTTTATCGATTTCAACAATGCAAAAAGGTTTTCGTCATTTGTACACGGGTCCTTAGTATTCTCCTTCTCCAACAGCTGACGACGCATATCTGTTTCCTTCCTCCTACTCCTCCTATTTTGCGTATACTCAATGAGAGGGCTATTTGAGTCCATATTATCGTTAAGTTCATCGTTATCATCATCGTCATATGCATCTTCGTACTCACTATATTCAATACTATCCTCAAGGTTCTCACCTTTTGTTTTTTTGGATGTAGGCGATTTTTCAGGTGTTCCCTCTTGTTTTTTGCGTTTAGACTTCTCCGAACACGAGTCACCATTCCGCGTTGGTTTGTTTACGTCCTCCGAGTTGTTGTTATTGTCCGCCATTGCTGCTTCGTAGCACCACCGGTCGTACAATTTAATTGTTCGCTGTATTTCCCTTCGTGCAGTACTCTACGTCTTTGTATGATGATCCACGTCTTCTACGTGTCCTTATACTTAAGATCCGCACCTTTTTAAAGTGGTTTTCCTGCAATTTCTTTCAGTTATAGGGTTTTTTTTCGGAGCGCGCTCGTTAGACGTCTTCACTCTACCGCCATATCATTACCATAAAGTTTGGGGATTGTTGTTATTCCAGTTTTAAATTTCACCTTAGTGGTAGCCTTCTGAATGCTACTTGGCAGTCTATCCCATAGATGCACACCTCTATTTAGAGGACTTTTCAGAATCTTCTCATATTTCCTCTTTTTCGACTTAAACTTAATTTTATCCCTACTGAGTAAGTAAATACCGGGATCAGTCTTATCTAGGAGACATTTTTTCGAGCTCAACCGGTACATCAATGCACAATGGTGCTCCCTCCTACGCCTACCCAATGAATTCACATTGTATACAAAACCAAGTATGGTGGGATCTTTGGTATCATGAGTCTTACAGTCAATAATACGTAAGGCCCTCTCATGAAGGATATCTAATCTTCGAATCTTCTCAGCCGGACCACTTTCAATCATGAAGTCTGCATAATCATGCAGTGGGAGAATGGTTTGTTTATAGATTGTTGCCGCTATATCTGGTGTAATAAATTTCCGCACCTTACTTAAATGTTGTATTTGTGTATTCATCTTATCATACTTATTGGATAAGAAGTGGTCAAAGACAAGATTTGAGTCAATATACACACCAAGATAATTATACTCATTAACGTTGCCCGTAGTGGCCGGCTGTGAAGAAGTGGTGGGCTGGTGTTAGGCTTGTTGGCTGCAGTTGGTCAGTTGTGGACATGTGACCCTGTGGCCAATGAGGGAGTGTCTTATATCCCTGTAAGGAAAGGTAATGAGGCGCCATTATCCAGCCGGCCAATGCCTGTCCAATTCATGCATCATCCTTCTAAATTTGGCCACAGCCAGTAACTTCATTCCCCAGAAAAAAGAAATCAAAATTGTGTTTATTTGTTTCATGTTGAACAGTAAGCTTTCAATAAAGATGAAGAAACTTGAGGTGATAGAAACACACAACTCACATATCTAAACAAATAAGTTGTCCTAGTTGTAAAACTAAGGATATGGATGAGGGGTCCAATGTCACATGACAAACTTAAGAAATGTATCAGCCGCATGTCACTCGTTTTTTATATAGCTGTCGATTTTAAAAAGTCCTCATGTTGCATGTCGAATTTACGGAATACCCTACATTGTGTTATTTACTGTATTCGTTGTGTTACTATGGTAGCATATATGCATGTCCAATAAAACAAATGGCCATGTCGCCCTGTTGATTTCAATGGTACCAATCTACCTCTATACAACCAATTTGTTAACCCTCGACGTGACAGTCCTTGGGCGTGTTCCAAAGTATTCCACGTTTCAGGCCGTATGTCTCTGCGACATAGGGGTCAATTTACATACGGACAATGCAAGGTGAAGAGTTGCGAGGGGGTCCACGTCGTATGCTACTTTCCATGAACTATTTGTTCTTGGTGAATATTTCATGGAGGACATCTTAACCCCCTTATGGTGTGGAAAATCATTGATAAGTTATAAAAATATATAAATCATTAATCAAAGAATGCAAAATTTTTACAAATTCTCATAATTTATAGAAAATAACTTCACACAAGGTTCTTTTGTCACATACAAGAATTATGAGAAATAGGATGAAAATGACAAGATTATAGTCAATTGAAAAATTGAATCGAGGTTGCTCAAGCATGACTTAAAGGAAGTAGCAGCTCACATTATATAACTGTGAATGGCCCACTCAATTGCCTTTAATTGTTGATGCCAACTATGGCACCAAAATTGACCAGTTGAGGTCCATCTGTCCATGGAACCAAATCTGAAAAAATAAATTATGAAAACCTAATTTTTCAAGGTAAATGTATGATATATATTGTCATTATTCAAATAAGTTTTTTTTTTTTTTTTTTTGAATCGTTTTATTTTTATTCTGGGAGGATTTCAGGTTATACACCTGTTCTCCCGCACCACCCAGATAGGTGGGTACAAGATGTTGATTTTGTTCAAATGGCAGAAACATAAATTTTTTGGTGGGCACAGATTACAATGCTTGTTGGTAATACAAAAAGTGAAGGGGGTGCAGTGTATGAGATGGAATGTGTGCTTTGATGAGTATGTGACAATGTGTTACAGTCAGTATTTTTGGTACATATACTAGAAGTACTGGAGACCATAGTCTACAAGGTATGATTTCTTCTAACAGTGGCATCAGGTATTAAATACAAGGGCGGGTTTTAACAAATCTCAAATTTCTAATTCACCATTTGCAATCATGGATTTGATTTTCCTTTTGAAAGTCGATTTTAACGGGAGTGATCGCACATCATACGGCAACTTATTCCATAAACTGGACCCATAATAAAACGGGGATTGCCTATAAGCCTCTGTGTGGGGTATTGGAAGTTGTAATGTTAAACCGTCATTCCTCCTAGTTCTGACATTGTGAGTTATAAAGGGAATATTTGATTTTACTATGGCCTTTTCACGGATAATCATTAGGAGATGGTAGGCCCTGCGTTTATCAACAGGCAGGGTGTCAGTTTGTTGATGCAGTTCATCAGTATGGATATCCGTTGGGTCCCTGATATTTAGGCTGCACCGTAGGGCATCCCAGGCAAGAATGCGACGTTATAATAACGTTATTGTGACGTCATCTTTTGGTTCTTGTTACGTCGCATTTTGACGTTCTATAGACGTAGATTTGAGGGCACCCAATCACGTCTCTGTAACTTCCAATGCGACGTCGCAGAATGACATTCTTATCACGTGTTTCTGCGACGTCACAAAATGACATTCTTGGTACGTGTTTCTGCGACGTCACATTGCAGCTTTCAAAGAATGATTATGTGGATTAGAAACTACTGCTGCGACGTTGTACCATAACATACTGGCGACATGATTATAAAATCATATTGTAACCCAAATTATATTCCAATAAGGTTATTTTGTGACAGGTTCTGTTAAGGCTATTTTGTGACCCACCTATGACCAAACATTACACTATACATCATACTGTATCTTTCCCAAGACAAGAAATCTTGGTTTCCCGCTTTCGTCACAATGACTTGGGGCCTTTTAAGTAAGTACTTGTGTACCCAGGCCCTTTCTATAGCTGGCAAATGTCAGATATCAGGCCAGGGGACAGACCCACTCAGTATCCCATTGTGAAAGATTGAAAAAGGTGTTTTCATGGTACTGGTCATTTATTTCAGCCAAAACAATTAAACTAAACCATAAATACGTTTCTAGAAGATTGTTTGATATTTCATAAAGAATAGTGTTTCAGCAGCATTCAAACATATTTGAAAAATAGTGATATAAACCACAAAACCTTGAACTTTAGCCTTTTCTTAACTTAGATGGTATTGCACTGTCCCCTGGTGTTGAAAAACAGTACTATCAATGGTTATGGCCAGACTAGGAAACAAGGTACTTGTGACGTTCTGATTTAGTTAAGTTGTGACTTAACCTAACCAGAACGTCACTGAGACATGGTGATTAGGTGAGGTCAAGACTGAACCTAAGCACAACGTCACTGTGATGTCACAATTAGGTAGGGTTGAAACCTTACCTTAAAAGAATGTCACTGTGACATCATCATTAGGTATGGTTCAGACCAACCTAAACACAACGTTCTTTTGACGTACTGTTAAGGTGTAGTTAAGACCTAACCTAATTAGAATGTCACAAAGACATCACAATTTTGGTTGCAGCGACGTTTCTGGGAGCCATCAAATAGACGTCGCTACAACGTCGAAATCTCACGTAACAAGAACGTCTCTTTTGGTTTGGTTACAACTTCACTCAGTCAATACATATCAGTTATGTACTTTTTCAGTTAGGTCTCTATGTCACCTAATCAACACGTCATAACTACATTCTTTTTAGGTTTGGTCATAACCATACATAATTAGTTTGTATCAGTTACGTTCTGCTTGAGTTATGTCTCAACCAGACCTGATTGGCACATCACTGTGATGTTACATTGTAAGGGGGTTCTAACCTGATGTTCAAAGAACGTTATTATAACGTTCTTTTTATGGGATGTCATAACATCCCCCTAAAATCACGTAACTGTTACGTAGTTTTATGTGGGTTATAAACCGACCAAAATGGTATGGTCGCAGAACGGTTCTGTTACGTCGCTTCTTGCCTGGGATGGTTCTGTAGGGTTTGTAAGTCATTTGCAAGGTTTAGTGGTATTCCCGTTAGGGCTGTACCACCATAATCAAGAACACTAATAAACATCGATTTCACAATACAAAGGGCAGCATGAACAGTAAGCATCGGTCTGACCAGCCTAAGCAAGTGCAACTTATGACTGGCGAGTTTATATACCTGGTTGCAATGAGCTAGCATATCCAATTTATTGTCCTCTGTTACTCCAAGATATTTGTAGTTGTTTACATATTCCAGAGAGTTACCTGCTAGGGTGATTGGGTGGTTAGTATGCCAGTTCTCCACACATGTGGTTCTGACGTTTGGAAAGAATTGTAGTTTTGTTTTATCGATGTTAACCGTGAGTTTGTTGAATCTACACCAATTGTACAATAGGTTAATAGATTTTTGTATGGTCAAATATGGAGGGTGAATCAGTGGATCAATACTAGTCGTTACTACCATGTCGTCAGCGTAAAGTTGCACATACTGGTCTTGGATATAGGATATAACATCGTTTATATACAACAGGAAAAAAGTAGGGCCCATCACACTGCCCTGAGGGACACCATGGGTCAGTTCTCTATAAGTACTAGTCTCACCACCAACGTTCACAAATTGTTTTCGATTTGTTAGGTAGCTTTTGAACCATTTCAGAGTGTTAGGACTTATTTGGTATATTTTTAATTTTTGTAGCAAAATTTGGTGATCTACTGTGTCGAAAGCCTTTCTAAAGTCGACATAAATAGATAGTGAATGGTGTCCAGTGTTCCTGTTGTTATATAATAAAGTGAGATGATCAAGCACTGCTTCTTGAGTAGAATATCCAGCACGGAAACCATACTGGTGCTTAGTTATAATTCCTTGGATGTTCAAGTAATCTACCAACTGCTTGTGTACTAATTGTTCTAGTAGCTTTCCTAATAAGGGTATGAGTGATATAGGCCTAAAGTCACCAGGGTCTTTTGGAACAGGTATCTTCGGGATGGGGACTACAGTGGCCAATTTCCAACCATCAGGAAAACAGCTTGTATTTATAGATAGGTTAAACATTTGAACAAATCAGTCAGTATAGTGAGATAACAAGAGCTTCCATATCCTGCTTGACACCAATTTTGTACCACTGGATTTGTATATTTTAATATTTTTTATTAACTTAATGGTGCATTCAACTGTGAATGGTTGTACTTCAAATTGTTGGTTTGGGTTGTTCAGAGCTGGGATATATTTTTGGAATTTGTCTTGTTCAGTTTTATTTAAAGGGACAATCTTTGCTGCTAATTTACCTCCTACTGTTGCAAAGTAGTCGTTTATTTCAGCAGCCACTTGGGTATTACTCTTTGGTTCACCAGTCATTGGGTCAGGCAGGGTTATGTTAGCGTTGGTGTTGGGGTTTATTATCCTGACAATCTGGTCCCAAAATTTTTTGGGGTCTTGTGCAAGATCATGAAGTTGGGTCTTAACATAATCAGATTTGGCATTTTTTATCATTCTATTAACAGAGTTTCTCTGTTGTCTAGCTTTAATTTTGTCTTTCTGAAGCTTCGTCTTCCTGGCCACCGTCAGGGATTTATCCTTGTCTTTGATCAGTTCGACTAGGTCATCAGACAGCCAGGGGGGTTTGGATTTTTTGAATTTAAAAGATTTTATTGGTATTTGGCGGTCCAAGACCGTTATAGCATTATTATAAATAACTTTCCAAATATTATCAATGTTGTTGGAGGCTAGTAGAGTATCCCAGTCTATGGTCTGGTTAAATTCAGTAATGAAAGCTATTTCATCAAAGTTCCTGTAAGACCGGCCACTAAACTCTTCTTTATTCCAAATTTTTTTCCCTTTTTTAAGGTGCAAAAAAGTCGGTAGGTGATCACTGAGGTTCCAGTTTAATAGACCCGAGTCTGCAACCTTACTACTATTTGTTAAGATTAAATCGATAACAGCGTCATTATATGCTGGCCTAGTACTAGTGTTTATTAGTTGCTTTAGAGAGTATGATTGCATAAATTTTTTTTAAATTTTGTACTTATCCTGTCTAGTTTTCTTAAAGTCAATATTTAGGTCACCTCCAATAACTATATCACAATTCTTTTTAAAAGGCAGATTTCGTACAATTTCCTCTAGTTGTGTTATAAAATCCTGCATATTTCCATCAGGGGGTCTATATGCATTTATAACAAAGAGAGGTCTTGTATAGGGAATAGTTAGTTTTATTGTCATCGCCTCTAAATAGGGCTTTGACGGGTTAAAAACTTCTCCATCCAATACAGAAACACTCAGGTTGGTTTTATAGTAAGTAAGTATACCTCCTCCTCGTTTGATGAATCCTCTATCATTACAAAATTTTCTATCATTTCTTAGGAGGTTATAACCTTGGATATTTAGTAGATTGTCAGTTAAACCAAGTTTTAGCCATGATTCAGTAATACAGAGAATACTTGGGGCTTCCTGTTCTATGTAAGTAGTTAGGGATGACAATTTATTCCAGACGCTCTGGGCGTTCCAGAATATACACGAGATTCCCTTCCTAGCCATCAATGAATAAATAGAAATCAGCAGCTAAATATTTACTGAATACAATCTGAACATAAGGTGTGGTGAACAAGATGAAAAAATTATGAGTGAACTCACCCTTAGCATATAAATGCAAGGTGGGCTTAGTGATTAGGTTTCGAAGCATTGCAATACAATTACAGTTCAATATGTCAGGCGGAGGGAGAGACAAATCGATAATACAACCGGGTGGTGGGTTGGGGATAATTTGTGATCAGAAATAATATTTAAGTACAACAGTTTGTAAGTATAGTTTCAGCAAAGATGAATGACTAGTGAGCTACTGTGGGAGCTACCCAAGTACTCTAGATCATGTCAGCCCAAGTAGTTAGGGCACCTGGCAATAATTTACGTCAAGTTTGGTTCCTTCCTGAGTAGAATAATAATCATTCTGAATAAAATATAATGTAAAGTTTTTGTCTGTCAGTCGACCAAGACTGGCCCTGCGTATTCTAAGTGCCTATAGAGATAGGACATTTAATAACAGTGCAAAAAACAGATTAGGATTCTTCCTGAGTATAATAATAACGTTCTAAATGATGTGATGTGTGATATAAGCTTTAGATTTAGTCTGTCAATCGACCAAGACTGATCCTGAGTTAGATATGAAGTGACTGACTGTCTGCCTACGGCAAAGACTGTTCAGATTTGGTGGAATAAGTCAACCCTGTCACATGATTATCACAAGCCAGTTTTGGGTGTTGAGATCAAATTGTTAGTAAAGGCCCCGTGCTTAGATCTTGTCATATAGATGCTTGGACGGAGTGGCAACATCTGTGACGGTTGAGGTCTCCAGGTTCAGCTTAGGCCTTCATTCTCGATGGTGAGGTCTTGAACACGGCACACAGGGCAACAACCAACAGGGGGGGTCACCTGCCTAGCGGCCAAAGTGACCCCCAACAACTGTGCTGCCCAGAGGTTAATTAAGATCGTGAAAAAAGACAACTCACAGTTTCTTGCAGGTGTTAAATTAAGTGCAAAGAAAGGCCACGTTCACAAGTAATCCTGCCCAGATTTTTAGGAGCCTGTTGGATGGATGCAGTCCGTCAGAGAAAAAATTGTAATAATGGGCGTGGCCTCCTCTTCGTCGGCGTCGGTGGATCGGACGGGCCAACCAGGGGGTTGGCACCCAGTTTCGCTGATTGATAATAACTATTTCCCTGTTCACCATCACTATGGCCGCGTTTAAGATTGCCTGGTGAAGAGGATTGTCATCTTGACAAAAAGGGTAGCGGTTAAGCTCCATACCAGCTAGCTGTGAAAAAATGAGGGTGGTGTGGGGAAATCTTTTGTGAAAGTTAACGTCCACCTCGTTATAAAGAGAGACTAAATGCTCGGCCAGATCGTCTACATTTGTCCATGGGAAAATGAAACGGTGGATGCCTCCGTCCCATACGGTGCAATCGTTGATCCCAGCTGTGAGTAGAGCTACATCTGTTGGCCGTTCGTTAGCATGTATCCAGGCCCGGGATGCTGCCTGGTGAATCGTCGCCCCGCTGAAGGCATGGCTTTCGATCCTGGCTTGGGTGTTATTCTGCGCGTTGATTTGTGACTGGATGAACCTCATGCGGGAGTCGCCAAAAATGTTGATAATTGTCGGCATCTTGAGTACTTAGCAGAGCAGAAAAGGCAGATAAAAAACTAGTTTTATGTCTTGTTTATAAGTTCAAAAGTGCCGGTCGGCCTCCCGGAAGTGACGCGTCAAATATGTCATTCGGTGGTTTTGGTACCAAAATCAGGTTTTTCGCGCAATCTAGGTCAGTGTTGTTATTGTATTTAGTACCGACATTCGGGATTTTACTCAGTCGGTAAGGGGGCGGTGGCCGCATGCTGTGGTGGATGGGGGCGTTCAGGCGAGGTAGGTTCTTCTTGGGCAGGGTCAGGTCGCTGTACAAGTCCTCTTCTTTTGTCCTCCCATAGTCTGCCAAGCTTGTTTGATCCATTTGATTCGCCCTTACCGTTTTGGATCATCCTGAGGGTCCGTCCACAGGCCCAATATCGGTCTTGTGTTGCCTCCATGATTTGTTTATCGCGCGTGTCAACTAGGGCTTGCCTGACCTTTTCAATCCTGAGTTTGATGGTGAGCAGCTCATCCATCATGTCGTCTCGCCTATCTAACCAGGCTGGGGTGTCTACTAGTGATCTTCCTACTGCTTTGCAGGCACGGGGGTCTTTCAACTGTAGAATCTTATTTGCCTCAGCGGGGTAACCCAAAACTATTGCCCTTGTAAACTGAAAGGCCTGTTCGATACTTGAGAAATTCTTCCCCTGGTAGGGAATGTCACATTCATAGAAACTGGACAGTGGGCTGTGTTCGGAGCAGAAATATACCTTGTTGTTCACTTCTCTTGTGAACGCACGTTCCAGTGTCATGTCCTGGGGGAGTTGTTTCCTATTCGACCTGTTATATTTGATACCTGTGATGATAGCGTTTTCTCCGGAAACTCTGGCTTCTTTGCCCTGTGCTTTTGCCAGGTCAACCAACGCCCTGGCTTCGGCTCTGGCTTTTCGTTGCTGATCGTCCAAAACCTCATTTATCCAGATGTTATTAAACATTGGGTTATCTCGAAGTTGGTTTCTGGTCATGAAGACGTCAGATCTTAGAGTTTGGCTGGAAAAAATGACTACTATAGGTCTTGGAACTCTGGATCTTGGGTTCGGTTTACCCAGTCTGAATGCCTCAAGAATATCCCTTTCCAGCATTCTGCAGCCGGTCTGATCAATCACTTCTTTGGCCGCCTTCCAGGTATCTTCCTGCCTTGTCTCTCGGACACCCTCGATCTGTAGTTTGGTTTTAGCCTCATACTGCCTGATTTTGGTTTGGACCATTTCTTCAAGTGACACCACATTTACTGGGGCTTCTGCGCTCTCTAGGTTTGCTATGCGTCCCTTTAGGTCCTGGTTTTCCAGCTGTTTTAGTGGAAAACAAACAAAACATTATACTTTGGTTGATAAGTAATATCTACATTTATTGTTCAATTATTATGGGATGGTTTAAATTTGTAATAAGTGTTATGATTACTGAAATAGTAGCCTTAGAATTCTGTCATATCTCACCAGTCTACCACTCATTTATGATTGTGATAGACATACCTAGCAACAGTTTTTGACTGCTATTAGAGGGCAGGGGGTCCACAACATTACATAATGGGACCCATTCACAATACTTTGGAACCCAAATGTCATAAATCTGTCATATACACATTACAATTCCCGATACGACCTACGACATATATCTGTTGGGACATTGGAATGCACCCCTGGGTCAGCTGTCACGGTCCAGTGATTGTTGTACAAACAAACCCAGATGGTGGGGGTATGCAAACATGAACTGAAGAGGGAGAACTGATCTGTTTCCTGTGGGGTGGTGAGAAAACGGGCATTATATCGGGCTGATAAGGCCTCTGTAGAACATTGTATTTATGATTAGAATTTTTTGGGCCATATTTTCATAACCAATTAGGGTCATCAGGTGAATCTTGGTTTGTATTTTATCATTAGTGATTATTTCTAGAACAAAATAAGTATGGCCCGACGGCGGCCAGGATGGCCCAAGGGCGAAGCTTGCGGGCGGTCCTGGCTGTCAGAGGGTTGTACTTCCACCTGAGGATGGCCCCTAAGGGTCCTCTATATTCTATTACCCAAGCAAAAGCCAAATGTTATTGTATGACTTTAATAACATAATATGATATTAAATAATCTGTGGTCAAGTTAGATACAGAATTAATTGGATGAAGTTTAAGATGTTACATCCACTAATAAGAATAATAAATGATATTGAATACTATAAATGAAACAGCATATTTTTGGGAATGTGCAAATAACAACAAAATCATTCAAAAACTCATACATTTAAGAAAACACTAGACAAAAAGCATACAATATTAATGTACATCCTCAATCATTTTAAAAAAATTGTCTAACATGTATTACCAAAGCTATTCTGTCATTTAAACATACCAATCTAAATAGTCTGTTCAAAGTCCTGTGTGGTCTGGGCAATCTACTGATGTTGTGAGTAGCCTCCTGATGTTGTAGGCGGTGTCCCAGTGGTGGGTGGGTGTCCCTACATCCTGGGCCCTGTCCCTACATCCTGGGCCCTGTCCCTACATCCTGGGCCCTGTCCCTACATCCTGGGCCATATCCCTACATCCTGGGCCATGTCCCTACATCCTGGGCCATGTCCCTACATCCTGGGCCATGTCCCTACATCCTGGGCCATGCCCCTACATCCTGGGCCATGTCCCTACATCCTGGGCCATGTCCCTACATCCTGGGCCCTGTCCCTACATCCTGGGCCATGTCCCTACATCCTGGGCCATGTCCCTACATCCTGGGCCATGTCCCTACATCCTGGGCCATGTCCCTACATCCTGGGCCATGTCCCTACATCCTGGGCCCTGTCCCTACATCCTGGGCCATGTCCCTACATCATGGGCCATGTCCCTACATCCTGGGCCCTGTCCCTACATCCTGGGCCATGTCCCTACATCCTGGGCCATGTCCCTACATCCTGGGCCATGTCCCTACATCCTGGGCCATGTCCCTACATCATGGGCCATGTCCCTACATCCTGGGCCATGTCCCTACATCCTGGGCCCTGTCCCTACATCCTGGGCCATGTCCCTACATCCTGGGCCCTGTCCCTACATCCTGGGCCCTGTCCCTACATCCTGGGCCATGTCCCTACATCCTGGGCCCTGTCCCTACATCCTGGGCCCTGTCCCTACATCCTGGGCCATGTCCCTACATCCTGGGCCCTGTCCCTACATCCTGGGCCATGTCCCTACATCCTGGGCCCTGTCCCTACATCCTGGGCCCTGTCCCTACATCCTGGGCCCTGTCCCTACATCCTGGGCCCTGTCCCTACATCCTGGGCCATGTCCCTACATCCTGGGCCATGTCCCTACATCCTGGGCCCTGTCCCTACATCCTGGGCCCTGTCCCTACAACCTGGGCCATGTCCTTGCATCCTGGGCCCTGTCCCTACATCCTGGGCCCTGTCCCTACATCCTGGGCCATGTCCCTACATCCTGGGCCATGTCCCTACATCCTGGGCCCTGTCCCTACATCCTGGGCCATGTCCCTACATCCTGGGCCATGTCCCTACATCCTGGGCCCTGTCCCTACATCCTGGGCCCTGTCCCTACAACCTGGGCCCTGTCCCTACATCCTGGGCCCTGTCCCTACATCCTGGGCCATGTCCCTACATCCTGGGCCATGTCCCTACATCCTGGGCCATGTCCCTACATCCTGCTCCATGTCCCTACATCCTGGGCCATGTCCCTACATCCTGGGCCATGTCACTACATCCTGGGCCATGTCCCTACATCCTGGGCCATGTCCCTACATCCTGGGCCATGTCCCTACATCCTGGGCCATGTCCCTACATCCTGGGCCATGTCACTACATCCTGGGCCATGTCACTACATCCTGGGCCATGTCACTACATCCTGGGCCATGTCACTAAATACTGGTCCTTGTCCCTACGTCCTGGTCCTTGTCCCTACGTCCTGGGCCACATCCTGACATCCTGGGCCATGCCCCAACGTCCTTGGCACTGTTCTGACATCCTGGGCCATGTCCCTACATCCTGGGCCATGTCCCTACATCCTGGGCCATGTCCCAACGTCCTTGGCACTGTTCTGACATCATGGGCCATGTCCTGACATCATTGGCCATGTCCTGACATCCTGGGCCATGTCCTGACGTCCTGGGCCATGTTCTGACATGCTGGGCCACCTCCTGATGTCATTGACTGTGTTCAAACAGGTTGTGAGGGTTCCCCACATACTGAGCAGTGTTCCAAAGTCTTAAGGGGCACATTGTGATCATAGGCAGTATGGGTCACCCATGTTTTAGGCCACACAAGAAGAATAAGGAGTATAGATATTCCAATCTTATAGGTTGCCCATCAGTATCATATGGCAACACTGTTTAAATGTTGAAGGCAGACAGAGCCCCCTTTGGTCTCGTGTTTAAAGACAATCGCGCTATTTGTGTCTGCGCACCCACGACGCGCAGCCTCCAGGTATGGTTGTGCAGTGGACCATGACGACCAGTGGCCTCAGCATAGGAGCCTATGTCAGGTGGGGAGGGGGCAGTGCAATAATGGCTATAACTTTGTTAATATTAATCCAATCTTTATACAGTAAGCAGTACCAGAATCCTCATGATATAGGGATATATAGGATATAATACTTCAGGATATTTTGTATTTTGATAGGTATAGGGACCATTAAAGCAAATAGACCTGGTGAGTTAATTTCAGACTTAGAGGTAGATAATCCATTTTTCTTGCAAAATTCATGCGGTGACCCCATGTTTTTGTTGTTGTAAATGAAAGCTTACAGTCTGATGTACATTATGTGTCATTTTTATTCATTTTTCAACTTTGAATTTTTGTGTGAACTTTCTTGTCTGAAAATTAATTTTTCTACTAAATTGATTTGCAATGAAAATAAATAAAAATGCAGTAAAAAAAACACATTTTTTTTCCAGGCAATGCATAAAATCTGTGAACATATGTCCTAGCTTATATTTCAAGTGATTAGATTGTTTATTCGAGGATTAGCATGAAAGTTTTCACGAAAATTGTATGCCTACATATGGCTCTCCAAAACCTTAATTTTGAAGGAATTATGCCCATATTGCTCTACCTGTAGATCAAAAGTTAGCATGGAGACCCCCTAATTTTTTCCCATTTTTGGACTATAAACATATTTATCTGGTATTTCTCTGAGTTTCAATAAAATCTCAACTTTAGATCTATAATGGCGCCATTGCCCTTAAGATGTGTATCCATAAGAGGAGGGACTGATCTTAAGGGTTCCCTACCAGTTTCATTTGGTGACACTGAGTCAAATTGCAGTGAGAGGGTCAGAAAAGATCAGGTTTTCCACCAGTGTCATGTCTTGAGAATGACAAGAATAAAGAACCTGTCCACACCGTGTGACTGTGAATACCCGTGCAGGTAAGAAATGTCATGATTCCCCTTTAGGGCTATTTTGCAAGAACATTGCTACTTCTTGTGGAGTATAGAACTTCAAGATATAAGACCCTATTCAAAATTTACTTGATTAACCTAATCAATCACGAAGATATGGTACCTGATTGGGTTCCTATATTATAAGAATAACCCTTAGTCAATTTTTTAAAATAAACATAATGTCATAATGACCATGATGTCTTATGAGTGACGCATGCCCATCACAAAGCATCTAATTCTGAAGATATCCTATCCCCAGGCCCTGTGGGGTGTGGACCAAAGGCCCTCCTGCCTCTAGCCAGGGACGAGGAAGCCTCAACCTAAACCCTCTGTGCATTAGCCCCTAAATATAACATCTTATAACTAGGCAAAGGTGTATCAAAATGCTGATCTAGATCTCGTTATACTGTAACAAACATTTACTTATTTTTACTACATTAATGGTCACCAAACTATCTTTGTAATATTAATTGACTTAAATATAACATACTAAGGAAAAATGTACTATATGAAAGATTCATTTACTTAGGATGAATATGTTTAATCTTTTAGTTTTTTTCCGTGTTTCAACTCTGCCGTGCACTTATCCCGAACTAGACAACACAGTGGTTAGGTCATCCTAAATCTAGCGAAGTAATCATCAAGGCAACAAGGTCATTGTCATAGCAACATGGTCATTCTCAGGGCAACAAGGTTATTGTCTGGTGCAGGCAATAATATTACCCACTAGTATTTAATCGGATTGTAGCTTTTTCCCTTTACCACAGCACCAGATAATACTTTGTAGCAATTTTAGCAACAGTTCAGATATCATTTAGATATCTAGCCCTTTAAAGATGCCAAAAGGTTTTCATTTAGCTTTCAAAAGCCACCATATTGAATGGTCCCAAAAGACGCCACTATGATGTAGTTGTCCTATCATGAGCCAAGTATTTCTATCCAAGAAATAAAACTGATATCATTCTGAAATTTATAAGCCAGATATGGCATGTCTAGACTGGTTATGTATGATTCCACGCAAAAAAATCTCTATTTTTTAACTTTTTCATATTTTTTTGCAATTTTAAAAGATCCTGAATAAATGATTTCCAGACCACGCCACCTAGTGTGGGACGTAGGCCATGAACTGTACCCAGACAAGCTTGGAGTTATTTCCTCTTTGAGCCCTTGTAAATTGCTGATTTTACACCACCCATAACTTTTTATGTATGCAAAATTGCATAATGCTGTTTATATGTATTTATAGCCCCAGTCTTTGTCTTTTTTTCTGATATATGTGTCATCTGTGTGCATGGATGTTATATATTTTAAAATGATCTTTCAATAATAAAAGTTTCTAGCCAATCAGGTGCCCAGAACCAGTGCTTATCAGCATTACATAACAGGTGTTGACCCCTACTGCCCAGTGGTCGCCATAGCGACACCCAGACAAACAAAGCCACTGGACCGTGACGGCAGGGTCTGGGAAAGACTATATTGTATCTCTCGGGTATCACCATCACCAGGCCTAGACACCTGTATCTCTCAGGCATCAGGCGTCTAGGCCTGGTGATGCCTCAGAGATACTGGTGTCCTGAAAGGGCTACTACTTTGATTTCTGATACCTGACTGCAACGTAAAGGGAGTGTTAAGAGCAAGATATCAACTAGTTGTGGAAACATATCAATCCAAAGTGAAAGTTAAATCATTTTGTTCCAGAATAAGCAGTCGAAGTGGTTTGTCAATCTAACCAAATCTTTTGCAGTTTCAGAAGACCTTAAACTGAGAATGTCCGATCAACCTCTTGTTGGCTATTAATTTTGGCAGCTTTCACAGCTGTTTGTGGGTCTGCTTCACATACAGCCTTTGCGCAGGCCTTACAAGGGACAATCACTGATTTCCAGCTTTCAGCCAATAGGGCAGTCGTACAAGTGCCTCTCTACATTGATTTCGCAATAGTAAGATTATTGGTAAAGTGTGTGGGGTCCCCCCCCCCCCCCCGTGGGTTCAGGTAAAATTTTTCTATCGTTTAAGTCATCCCGCACACTGTCTATAAAGCACGGTAAAATCATCCAAAGCAGTTTACCTATCAGCAACTTACCAATCAGAAATATGGCAAGCATGAACCAACCCGGACACCTAGTTAATCTTAATTAATCTTAAAAGTTTGTAGGCAAATATTTTTTCCTTAGTTTACAATTATTCATCCAGGTGGCGCCCTGAGCAGCATTGTGTATCTTTAAAGAGGCTCAAATTCGCTATTTTCATGGAGAAAAAGTTGTCATTCTCTATTCTCAGGGAAGAAAGAATTCTCAGTCAGAGAATGAGAATTTCTTGATCCTTAAGAAGAGAGGTTTAGAGAATTTCTTGTTACAGAAGAAGAGAACGTGTTAATGTGACAGAGTGAAGCTCAAGAGCATTGTGTACATCATGGGGCATATTAAGACAGTGTTTGAGTTAAGAAATCAGGACAGGTCAAAGCAAAAAAGATTGTTTATTTCTTAATCACATCGAATCACATTCTATATAACATCTTCAGTTTTCCTGAAAAAGGAATTGCTCTATGATTGCAGGAGTAAAGCATAATGTTATTAACTGATTTTAAGCAAATTATATTTTGCATATAATTAGAGAACAAAGAATACAACCCCTTAGTCATTTTTTATCCGTATCTGCAATAAACTTGGAAAAGGTATTATTATTGTTTATTATTAATGTGTAAGTGATGAAGATTATTTTTCATGTTTAATACACAATAGAGTTTGCAGACATAAACACTAAATCACAGAACTATATATATAATATATATATATATATATATATATATATCAATTGATAAATTTAAACATGCCTTTGCCACCCATCATTTTTGGTCATCTTTTAAAAAAAGCTGGATATAATTAACTTTTGACAAGAATAATGTTGAATTGCTTAATCATACACACAACATATTGATGACAAAAATATTGTACATTATATATGGCTATACTGAGAAATAAACATCCATATTTTACTTATTTCAAAGGAAACAAGGGTGTTCAACCAAATTACAAATCCATTACATCAGGTTTTACATGTTGATAAATACAAAAATGTGTCATCAATAAAATTGCATTGCTAAAGCTGAATCAAATCTTTCTTTACATTTCATCTAAATGGTTTATCCAAAATCCCTACAATTCAGGCAGACACAGTTCCCATTTTTCCCAGTTTTCCATGTACCCGGAGGCTAATTTCGAAGCATTTTGTAGAAAAAAACTGAGGAAAATTAATTGGAATTTCATAGTTTTAGGCTAAAGAAAAATCTCTGATGAAAAATTACCAAAATTGACATAAGAAATAGCATGAATATACATGTGCAAAATGAAAAATGACAATAGACAATACCATACATGATAGAATGTTATATGCTAAAGGCTGATGACAGGATATGGACTTGTCAACATATTACCCACAATGTACTTTGATTAAGCCTGCAGGTACATCAAAATACAATAAACCAGAGAATCGCGTCTGGGAGAATTGTTCATATTAATAACATTATCTTTTCAATCATGAGGTTAAAGGGAGCCAAAAGCAATGTAGGGTCATCATGATGCAAATTCTGTTAACTATGGAAATATATAGCCTAGGCCTGTGGTAAAATATGAACTGTTAATACACACTTAAACTATATTAAAATACATTAAAACTCATCCCAGGTCTATTTTGGTGACCTACCAAAATTGGTTTGTTTATAAATATTGATGTTTTCAGACATGCATGGCATGAGCATTATGGAATTAAAGTAATGTTATAGCTAGTTATCATGATTTGAATGTATTTCCATAGTTATTTGAGCTTGCAAATTTTTGTCATATTTTGACACAATATTGCCTTTGGCTCCCTTTAAGTCAACTCCTACACAATAATTATGATTTATGTTTTGTGACTTATTCCTATGTTGTATTTTTCACATTAGGGAGCATCTGTATGATGGATTATACATTCCTCCTAGTTGTGTCTAGACTCCACAAATCTATTGACTTTAGTTTTAATGAAACCCTCAACTATGCCTGATACATTTGTAGGTATTGTTTATTTCTTGTGTGTATAACAACTATATTCTCCCTAATTGTCTGTAAGATTTTATGTCTATGTTGGCTTCTGGTCATCTAATGCTCTTTGCTCCCTTTATCAAAAGGGTCATTAAAGTTTGCATAGTCTTCCTGGAATTCAGATGACAAGCTATTAAGGCACTCTTCACCATCTTCCAAGAAAAGGTCTTCAGCATGAATATCCATCAGTCCCAGGTCAACCCTCAACCTTCTGGTGTTTGTCTTACTTGTTGGTCCAACAGTGCTGGTGGCAGTTTCACTGAAGGCCATTGAAGAGGAAAGGGTCTCCAAGTTGGTTGTTGTAATCCCCAAGCTCAATGTCTTCTGCTAATGAATGTAGTTGATAGTAATAAATGAATTGAAGTGTAAGGTTTAATTTCATCACTTTTTATCATGATAAACAGTGTATCTATAAGTAAAGAAAATAAAATCAAAAGGACTATTACAGTGGATGAATATAACCCAAACATTTATACACTTATTTATAAATGATGTGTATTGAAAAAGGTTGTGGGCTGACATCATTTAATTCTTTGGTTACATCCTGGTAGAATAACAATTAGATTAAATAGATCTCCAATTGATAACATACTTCACATGGAAAGACATCTCTGCCATCAGTTTTGGCATGACCTGGCATCCCATCCAGAGTCACATGGTGAGGTTGAGTGCTGCGGTAATTTCCTGTTTGACCAGAGGTCTGCTGTTTGATATTGCTTTTAGATGTTGCACAAGAAAGGTTATACCCTTTGTTCTGAAAACAGAAAATAGATACAATTTAAATGAAGAATATGTTAAAGGAGAAAAATGCACTTGCTGAAGCAAATTTACCTTACCTGATTATGACACTCAATGCTGGATTGATCTGAATTATCTGAAATATGAATATGAAATTCCATAATTCCAGAGATTATTACATACCTTACTGGGCTGGACAGTTTCCTTCAGTTTCTTCGTCTGGAAAAGCTTGGTACCAAATTTTAAATACCAAGCCTTCTTCACCTAAAAACAAATTACTTTATATTTTACTGTTATGAAGCATTTTAGAAAATAATATAATTCATAAGAGTATAATTTGATATACATAATGATAGACCTTAAGTCTCAGCTGTATTTTATTGGTTTCAAGGCTCTTCAATCATCATTTAAAATAATTCATATCTATTAATGAAATATTTTACTTACACTTGCATCAGTAATACAGTGGAAAAGAAAGATGAAAACACCCTGGAATCAATAAATGAACATTATTAAGTACATTAACTCAATCACATGCAAAGATATTTGTAAAATTTGATTTAGAATGTCTTTTGAATAAAATAAGGTAAACAAAATGCTTGTATTGTAAGTATGAAGTAAAAATGTACCTGCGATGAGTTCAATATGGCGAAGAGGAACTGGAAGACCACCGTTTCCTTGCTAACTGCGAAGATACCAAATATCCAGTTTATCCCCATGATTGGCACAAGGACAAGCAAGCTCCAAAAGGTCGACCTGCGGAAGAATATAACACATAATAGCATTTCCAAATCAGAAATAAACAAAATCATTTTTTTAATGATGTGATGTCACATGTTTGTTTAACAATGATATCATTTTTCACCACCTGTTTCATCACAAATGTTCCTGCAACCAATTAGTAGATGATAAAGTTACAAGAGTACATCATTGGCCACATTCCTGTGATTTAATTGTTCTACAAATTATCAGGGCTTCATGATAATATTTAGAAGTTATTGCTTACCGTATAATATCCGACTGTTTCAATGAATGGAAGCCGATGCCACTGTTTGCTCTCCCAAAAATCTGAGACTTGATCTTTTTGGTTAATACCAAGATCAGAATAATGAAGTTTGTCTGCAACAATACCAACGTTTGTACGTCCTAATAATTTCAATGTTTTTCTAATCTCAAAGAAATATCTATGAAATTCTTAAAAACAGAATACAAAAGGATTCATGAAAGTATTTTACTTGTTTACAGGTATTATTAATGAAGCATTGATAATCATTCAAAAAGCTAGCACTTACTAATACTACCAATAGCACTGGTCCAATAAAAGACCATATAACTCCATCCATAGACAACCAGCAACTGCAATTAAAGGTGGTTATGATTTTAATAAACATGTAAACCATGTTCACGTTCTTCTATTGATTATTATGCATTTAAATTTAGCAAGTTATTGTTGAATCCTCTAAGGAACACTACAAATACTACAATTCTTACAAATTTACTTACTAGTCTTCAGTTCCATAGCCTTTTGTCTTTGTTATACTGAGAGATATGACAACAATTAGTAACGGGATAACTGAAAAAATAGACAAAAATCCAATAATAGCAAGAGAGTTAGGTATATAGCTTCTAGTTTGCAACTACTTTCCTATTGTATTTAATCAGTTATGATACTTTCTAATACATAATGTCACATCCGTATGTCATTTATTCATCTATATCATATTATTTTTTTCATATATTTGATAAGTTTTGTTTAAGTTTCCTTTCAAAATATTTTTATAATCAACTGTGGTAGCCTGAACTTAGGACCTTTATAAAAATTGCTTGGAAGATCAAGTTTGTTCTTGAAAGCTTTTTTTAGAAATAAGGAATAAAAAAAAAATCTCTCAAAAATTCTCAAATGCTGCATTCTATCCTCTTTTTGTAGTTTATGGATCCACCAAAAACGTGGTGGTGGTGAGGGTCTGGACCCCTTGGAACACCCCCCTTCTTCCCAGATCCACCTCTGGACAGTTGTAAGCCCCATACCCAGTAGCTGATTTTACAATCGCTGGGCGACAAGTGACTGGCAGAATCAGCAGTGAAATCGTCAGGTGACTGGAATGTCAAGCACGTTTGAAAATTTTCTGCTAATTTCCCGGCGATTTTCCTGGTGATCCTGTCATCCGTCACCTAGAACCCACACTATACCCACAGGAAATTGCCCGGCATTTGGGATTGCCCAGTGATTATGCCGGGAATTTGATACCCTTGTCGTCACCGGGCAATTAGGCTCTGACGCCCTTGGAGCTACAAGCTTCAAGTGTATTTGAGTTGGCTAGTAGGGCAAGGTCTTATCATTTGGTCTAATATTTGTAACATGGACACTTAATACACCTAAAAAGCAAAAATTGCTCTCACCCCAGGCTACAATAATGCTGGCAGCTATATTGCTGGCTTTATCAGCCTGCATGCCCCTGGCCAGACTGCTGACCTTCCAGTAGAGGGCGACACTCAGAGACAGCATCAAGGCAAAGGCAACCAGGAACAGATACTGAAGGACAGCTGCGATGATCGTGCAGAGCTCCTTTTGGTCAATGTCACATTCACATATTAATAGTCCTTTTCAAGTTGCAATATAAATTGTACTTTAAATATAGATTTTACAATATATCTAATTCAATAAAGGGAATGTGAAATACTGTAACCTTTTGATTAAATAACTAAGGTCAACAAACTTTCTTCCTACCTCTGATTCTGTCTGTTCCATACCCAACAGAAAAATAATGTTTCCTGCGCTGAGAACACCGCAAAGGTTGATCAGTGTGATTTGGCGAGCCATATTTCCATGAACAATATTGTCAATGTGTCTGTTATAAAATGTATAGAATAATCCTAAATCAGCACATTTTACTCAATGTTGATAAAGAAGGAGAAGCCAAAAAACTGTTTATAGTCATACACAAACTTGCTAAGAGCCTTCTCAGATATGTAATACTTTAAACTAAATGAGGTAAGAAACTTATAATCTTAACAGGTTTCATTAACTTACAAAATCTCTTACCTCCATAAAATACCATGTATGATGATTGTTCCACTCATCCCCAAAATAGAAAATGTGCAGCCGATGTATGTGATGATGGACAAAGCTCTGTGTATATGTGGTGGCTGGAAAATGAGCAAAAGGCAATAATTATTGGGAATCCTGATTTTTTTTGTCATTTTTCGTGCACTGAAAAACTGTTGTTTCTATGTTTAAAAAGAACATGATATATTTCTTTTTAAATGAACATCTTACAGGTTTATAACGTGAAACAAGGATGGCAAAGTTGGTCATGTGGTTCCATTCACAGAAGGTGCCAGTTGCATTCGTTGTTGAAGTGTTATATCCTGAAAATGACCATCCTCCTCTGAAATATTCAAGCATTTGTCATGCATAATAATTTATTTAGAATTGAGACTGAACATTATAGATAATACAAGAGTTGCTGAAGAGATATTAGACATGCAACATAGGATAACTAAGACTTTTAGAACTGAAATATCATTGTTTCTTTAGAAGCCGAATATCAATTAAATTAAGATATATTTTCCATTTTCATGCACATACCCATTTGCTTCCGAGAAGTTCCAATAACTGCATATCTTATCATTATTGGTGAATACCTAGAAATGTACAAGTTTTAAAATGCTCTTGTTGATCAGAGTTAAAAGGTTAACAAAGTAGGGTAAATATACGAAAAATACAAAGGTATTGTTATTCTTTTTGAGGATAGTTCTTTCGCTAGTTATAAACTTTAGAAGGAGTGAAATAGAAATAGATTTTCTTACTGGCTGAACCTCAAATATGAAGGTTATTGGTGTTAGAAATCTGTGAGTGCTAGTGACATTGGCAATACTTATAGACAACACTTTTGATCCAATATCTTCAACTGATCTGGAATTAATTGTATTAAAGATTGTCATATATATTTGTTATCACTTTCTAAATGGGATTATGCAGACTGCACCAATTGCAATGTATAAGGTTTTTCCAGAGTATAGGTTATTTCCTAGCAATAAATATCAAATTTCTGGGCATCAGAAGTCTTTCAAAAAGGGAATGCAAGATGTATTGACAAGTGGCCCATCACACAATGTACACATTTCAAAGGGGTTTCAATCAAGCTTTAATCAATGTGACTTAACATGTCATAACAACAATTTCCTTGTTACTAAATGTAAAACTGTTGCTGTGAAACTGAATTTATTCCAGAAAAATTCCATCTAAACATATATTTTTGTGGAGATTTATAATTCTTTGCAAATATCATACAAAATCACTTCCATGATCCATTAATCGATGATCAAGTCCATGAATTGGCTACTGTACATATGCATATCACATTTTAGTATCTTGAAATTTTTCCTTCTCATATTATTGCTTAAAAATTAAATCTGAGGCAAGGTCATTTGGAGTGATGAAGAGATGGTAACAAATCATATCCTACTTTGTATCATTTGCAGGCAACAACAAATCTAGAGTCTTGTAATAGGTACTTGATACAACCAGCTTCTGTAGTCCTGTGGCTGGATAAATTCATGAAATACAGATCAGAGACGATGCAATATACATCCCAGAAATCAAAATCATCAGTAGAAAACATTCTAAAACTAGTAACTTTTCATATTGGACGATGTCAAATTCAAGTTACAATGTTGGACATGATTATACCATTTACATAAATGTTGTGAATACAAAACTAACATAGGTGCTCTACTCTGTGGAATCCTATGGAAAAACTAATAAAATACTAACACTCAGAGATTATTACACAGTTTAAACACATATAAGTGATTTATCAGTAATTAATCATTATATTTCTTAATATCAATTTCAAATCGTTAGAATTAATACACAACATAAAGGAAAACAACAAACCTTTAGTTATTTCTTCCAGTGTTTTTCTTGACAATATAACCTGATCTGTTGTGTTTTGCACCCATTTACCAACACTATATAATGATCTCTCTGGGAGGGAAAGGCTACCATCTGATGAATGCCAGGGCTGAATTGTCATGACTGAAGACAAGATCAATTTGAACTTAAATTAATGTAAGTTTTAGACCTAATAACAGGAGCCATATAACAGCAAAGAATGAAAGTATTATTTGATCGTTAGCTTCACCTTGATAAACTCAATATAGATACACATTTTTTCCTCACCAATATTTTCAGTCTCAAATCTAAGATTTTGTCTGACTGTTTTCATAGCTGTTGCCAGTGATTCTGAATATGTGTCTAGTGACTCCATAATGGTCACTGCACGCTTGTTTTCCACCTGTCAATAATTAACAAGAAGGGTCTATGATAAAAATGTAGATATTATAAAGATGAAAAGTTTGAAAAACGTTACTAACATTTTTTAGAAATGCTATTATAAAGTTGCTTGTGTTATTTCTGTCAATCTCCATTCCCTATTCCTGTTTCTCTGAGTGTAAGGCCTATTATTCCCTAACACTATTCCAGTACTAGTGATAATACAGAATTTTAACATAATTATTATATATAGAATTAAAGCATGAATATATGCATACATAATCTAATTTATATAGAGTTTCTACAAAGATTCGAAACAAATACTTTTATCAGAATGAACCATTTGTTTCCATGATGCTATATCTAACTAAGTCCTTAACTCATACAATAAAATTACTTTATTAATTCCAATATGTATAATGTTCTTCAGATTACCTCTAGTATTGCTTTCCATGCGTTATCATTTTTTCTATCTATGAGTAAACTGCAAGTTTGAACGATACACTGCAAATATAAAATTATAAATATTGATGGCTGTATGTGGTATGTGGAATGAAGATAAAGTAATAAAGGCTAATGTAGTTTAATATTAAAGAAGTAATTAAGAATACTCTATGATCAAATTATCACCTATAAGAAACACACAATAATTCATTGAATAATTCTACAGAGAATCGGTGAAGGTAGATAGCATAATTGATAATTATAACATTGTGTTTTTGCAATTACCTCAATTTCATTTTGTGATGGTGGTTTATCAGCCTCAACATGTGTCTTTGAAAGTGCCTCAACCGCCTCCAATGACGCATTCAGATTTCCTGCCTTCATGGTTGTGTTAGCTGCTTCAGACTTATCCATTTCAGCTTCAACGGCTTCCTCCAGGGATTCTGCTATCTCTGTTGTTTTATTAGAGCCTGCACCAATCCCTGATGCTACATCATTAATCTGAAATGAAAATGGCTAGTGAAAGCAATGGCAACTGTTTTGATCTTTAATGAGTTTGGTGAGGTCTGTGTCTAGGTCCTTTAGTAATAAGCAAAGAAACCTGTGATACATTGTTGAAATTCATCTTAAAATTTATTATTGATTACCTCATCAATTATGTCCTCGAACACCTTTCCAACACAATTATCAAAATTTGGAGCATCCCATCTGTCAGAAGACAGACATTTGCGATAAGCCTCTCCTATTTCAAGGAAAGAATTGTAAAAGAAAGTATAAGTTATGCTCAGTGGAGCGTTTCTTTAAAACTTAAAAAACAAATATCAAAAGTCATTACTTTCCTCTCCTTTTTATAATTGTTCTTTGTTTTTTTTGGGGCCTCAGAAACAAATGATTTAGCATCAAGAGAAAATCGTCACCATCAAAGCCAAAAAGCAGTATATATTTGAAGAGTTCTTAATTAACTGGCCCTATGTCCACTCCTCTATTTCAGTAGCTTTATACATATTTTGAAAACTGCTTTGGCAATAAGATATACAAATACGGTGTAGTTGGGTTATAGTAGGGCAACCATTGGGATCGCATTAACCTTGGGCTATACAATTCCCTATTGGTTGTATAGACACCCAAGGATGGACAATACCTGTGTCATTCCCTGGGCATGCCTTTACAGCAGTACTTCCTGCAGCTGTGGTTGGCCATTCCACATTATTTGCAAGTTCTTTGTCACAAATTGGAGAGTCTTTAGAAAAGAAAAATTCATACTACATAGATAGGCTAAAACCTTATTATATTATTTGGTATAATCAAGCAACTTGTTTTTGACACTTTTTTTCTCAGTTTTTTTTTGTACATATTTCTTAAAAAGAGTGGTACATGCAACTTATAATATTAGTTATTGATACAAATGCCAAGACAAGGGCCTTAAGCTTGTTGAAATGAATGGGGATGTTTCGAAAAGCTAAGGCATCTGCAATTATCTGTGTAATCAATGTTCTGTTTACATTGTAATACTTCAATAATGCCATGTAGCAGTAATGTGGTAACAAGAGTTATTTGTTCAGAAAGTGTACACTACCTTTCTTTATGACAGTGATCTGACATGACACCTTTTCACTAGTTCCAGCCCTATTTGTTGCACTACAGCTGTATGTTACAGTTTGTGCTGTCAACCCTCTGACTGTTAGATTACTCCTATGTCCTCCAGATGGAATTACAGTTTCATCTGAAATAGTGTGATTTTTAATTCTTATGGAGATATTCTAGTTTTATCATTTTAGAATGTTGAACAGAATCGGTCAGTACTTGCAATTGTGGATAACCTGTATTTTACTGAGATTATTATTCATTTTTTTGCTCCTTCATATTGAATTACAATAATTAATTCAAGAAAAATATTGTCACGTTAATTTGCGACGATGGTACCTCTGCTGCAGTTCATTATTAGCTAAGTTGTTGAAATTTACATTTAATTGCAAGGGTATTGTTTTTAAAAGTGCCTTTAACTTGCAGATATATTAATAACAACCTTCATGTGTTACTTACTTGCACCACTCTTGCTAGATATATCAATATCAGCAATGCCATTCCATCTAAACCATTTGAAGTGGACAGGACTTGGCTTAGGATTACCAGGTATTGTGGCTGCACAGCAGATGCTGGTATAATCCCCCTCTTCTACAGTTATGCTCATCATATTGACTGTTGCTCTAGGTTTTGCCAGTACTTGTAGATCTACTGTCTCATTTCGAGTAAGTTGGGCGTTGTAAATGAAGGTGCAGCATACAATACCTTTAGAGTATTAATGAAGGTATCAACACTACAAAGGTACAGCTGTGGTGAATGCAGTCAACTTGGAAAAGAGATGATTATTATAGAAAGAATTACCAATAGAGACAGAAATTAAATACTACAAATGTAATACATGAAATATAAAAGGAAATAACGGGTGTTTTGGATCTCTTCCCTCTAAATGGTTCTCATCTATATGTTTTTAGAATTTCAAATCCCTACATGCAATATCAAAAGAGATATCCATGTTCAAAAAATAGTCATAAAAAGTGAAATTTACAAATTCTCAGCAATTGTACACTGGCACCAATACACATATATTTATATGATTTATATAAATAAGTTGGGTTTTGATCTGGCTATTTAGTGGTATATGATATATGAATATGATTTTTGGGATATTAAAGTAGAGAGCATATTACTGCAACCATAGCAAAACACCCCTTATCAACAGTTGTCTATCCTTAAAGAAATTAAAAAAATTGTATGTCACAATATCAATTTCAGAGATATAGACTTCTGAAGAAATGAATGTTTACTATATATTTGAGATTTTTCAATATTCAGAAACAAATAACCATGAATTCTACTTTAAATGGGGAGGACCTGAATTAGTAATTTTAGGTCAAAGAAAACATTGGGTAACTGTGGAGAATCTTAATTTATTCCTAGAAATAAGTGGGAAAATGAAGGAAACGTGCTTAATCAAATACATTTGACTGCTTAACCAAATATATTTTCATTCATAAAATCACATTCATCATTCTTAAGCTCTCAATGAAATGTTTATGGAATTTGATAAAATCCTGCAATAGAAATAAAATCACACCAGGTGGTGCTACTGTGGTCATCTTTAAGATATATTCTAAAGTAAAGTAAACCCTCATTTACAGATTATGTCATTATCTATGTACTATGATATTTAAAACTTGCATTCATTTATCATATTATGATTAGTTTGATCATATGTGTTCAGTTTGACTGTTCATTGTCTGAATCAAAAATATTCTTCAAGCATAAATGATTGAAATTAGGGTGCTTGGAAACATCTGACCTCCTTATTGATGTTTGAATTTAAATATTCTGATAACTTTGATAGATAGTATTGCTTTGTTGATTTACCATTATCTTTCCAAGATGAATCCCTTAGGGTAAGCAGTGATTTATAGAGCTTTTCTGAATGGTCAAAATCTGTTTCGATTTTTATCCGTCTTCCATTTGTCAAGGACTTTCCCTTCAGTGTCCATTTGAATCTACCGTGAAGCGATATCGAATAAACAGATACGATGCATTCCATTTCTGATGTCTCTCCTGCAGTGATATCAGATTGTGTGATGCTCAGGTTCATCCCAATGGCTGGAGGGTCTGAAACAAAGATAACAGAAACATTGACTGATAAGTGTAGCATCTCCCAATTGGTGGTATGAGTTTCATGTTACAGCATGTGTCTTTAGTTTAATTTCTGTTGGCTAATGATTTTGTTTTGAATTTGAAAGATAAATATACAAATGTATGATTATTTTCAATATAATAAAGTAAGATATTTTCTTCTCACACTTGTCAGTAACTGTGACCTCACATGACTTCTTTGTACTGTTCCCAACAGCATTTGATGCAGCACAGCTATAATTTGTATGTAGCATAAGATCAATCACTGTCAGGTTACTCATCTGAACTCCAGAATGAACAGATTCATCTGCAATCAAACATCACCATAAGGGAATCAATACATTTTTATTTGAGAGTTATCTTATATATTACAGTAATCTATTGTAAATTTAATAGGAATGTAAATGACAAAAAAGAAACATACAAGCTGTCCCTCAAGATGTACATACCACTATTGTTGAAAACTGCCTCATCCCTTCCCTCCCTCTGCTTGGACCATTGGAAAACAAGGTCATCTGAGTCATTTGTCCCAGGAACAGAGGCAAAGCAGGAAATGGTAAATGCCTGCCCCTCCTGTATTTCTATGTTAGTTGGGTGCATGGAAATTCTTGGTTTTGCATGCACATAGAGGTGGGCTGTTTCATTGAAAGTAAGGCCTTGTGGAAGCACAAAGATACAGCAAATGAGACCTGAAAACAGAGAACACAATTGTTACAAGGTAATTTTCTTAATCAGATTGGTGAAACATGATACAGATTATAAAAGAGAGATGTTTAACATGTAAATAGCTTCTTCATCACAAAACAGCATCTATCCTCTTATGCAGAGTGTAACACAGTCTGCAAGGTCCTAAAGGTACACCTTTTCCCATCATGCATAAAGTAATGCAGGAGTGGAATGTCATGAGTTGTGAATGAGCAGTTTAGCACAGACGTCAGGCAGACGATTTGGGGCCTCCTCCTTATAGGGAGACAAGGAGAAGGACAAGCATAACATGATAAAATTATACATCAAGGAACCTGGAATTACATATTCGTCAAATAGACCTACGTGACAAAACACAGTTACCTTACACATGATAGTATGTTTGTCTCGAAAAACTTGTGAAGTCCAGTTAAACAATTACCATCATTTAGAAATTTAGGATTTTAGATCCAATTAGTTACAATGACCACCATATTCTGTACAAAGGGCCCAAGTGTTCAGAATCCCATCAGCTGAGAAACAGCTACAAACAGCTGAAGCCTATTACTTTCACAGCCAATCACATTTATATCTTTCTTATCAAGAGATCCAGAGTCTCACCACTGTCTTTAAATGATGAATCTGTTATAGACAACACAGATGAATGCATAACGCCAGTTGGATCAAATGTTGTGGTTTGGTTCACCCTTTTCTTATGTTCTATGGTTTGTCCAGACATCGTCCAGTTGAAAACCCCTATCATTCTTGGTGGTTTAAGAATTGCTTCACATGCCATGACAGAAGTATCCCCTTCCTTCACTGAAGTTGTTTTTGTCATATTTAGTACAACATCAGGAGGACCTGAAACTCAATGAATGTTTTTTTTAAATGAAAGAAGTATAATGTCATGTCAGTGTCTCAGGCTGTTCTTTGAAGTGATATATTTCTTTGTATCATAAATGTCTGCCATATGATAGCAATAGTCTTTTACATGTGTTCTCTTCGTTGTCTAGTGCAACATTATTTTTTATTGTATTTGAATTGTATTTGATGTTTTTAAGTAGCCATGTTTAGATAATAGTCAATTAAAGAGATGCTTGTCAGATGGCTCTAATGGGCTTTTTTGCTTGCAAAGATGAAGTAAGTTTCTTTATCAAATCATAAGGTAGTAAGACTTAGAACAGCTAAATCCATATATTTGCCAATTATTGATTAAAAACTTTATCAAGTCAATCAGCTATATAACATTCTGGCTTTACTTACCTGGAAATAGTGAAGGGGGGCAATTGACATGTGGCTGCATTGTGCTCTATAGAATAAAAAGAGGTGGAGTGCAGAAAGTGAATGCGTAAGAATACAGTACTCATATCTGTTGTTCTTATTTGTTAATCTAATCAATTGTGTTTTACATTATATTGTCAGAGTGATTTGCAACAGAAGAGAATAAAAGACAGATCATGCTTTGATTTTGGAACTTTGACCTTCATTAACCTTGGAGAATGTTATCCCATAGCTGCCAATTCGATAACATTCACAGTGCACTAAGGTGTCATTTTCACAAATAGTTTTGCAGTCAGCTTGTGTCCAGTTTTCTCTGCAAATATACACCGTACTTCAGTGGCCCGTTGCACAATGATTTTGTTAGCAATGAAAATAATTTAATTACCAAAACTTTTTGTTTTTACTTTTTTCATCACAGAAATCGTTTTTGCAACAATTTTTTTCTATATTTAGAATGCCCTCACAGAGCTGTAACTTTTACTTAATTTTTCTTAATGTTTTCCCTTCTTATATCAATTTACAGAATTCAATTTAATTCATTAGAACCAGAGATTATACTATTTTCGTAACTGTTCGTTTCTGTTCTCTAAAACTGTCCGTTATGCTATCTTAACTTGATCGTCACAACAAAATTCTATTGTGCAATTGGCCACTGGAAAAATCATCAGGTAAGCTATGCTTGTATAAGGTTATGTTCCGATTAAAAAATAAATGATTCTGAAATTAGAAAAATATTACATGTTCCTACCTCTTTTTCCAAAAGCTACAAATTGCCATTTCATCTGCCCCTGGTACCTACAAGTTTAAGCTGATAAATACTATTTGGTTTCCAGTTGGGTATCTATTGTAAAACGCGGATCAGCTTTTCTCAATGGGGTATAGATGGTGAAGTACATCCATATATATCAACAGCATATCTGCATAACATTCTTGGATAACTGAGTTCCAGTAATATTTAGTTACTTTTCTTACACCAACTTAGAAAATACTAAACATATATATGTATATATATATATATATATATATATATATATATATAGGGAAAAACTGGAAAAATAATAAATGCTTATTTTCCTGGTTATCAAAGCCCGGTTTCATTGAGAGAGACAGTGATCATAGAAAATAAGCATATTAAAATACATCTACCTGCTTTTTGTTGAAAACAAGCTGAATTGGTGTTTTTATATTTTCCCCATAAGGGACGTAAGCAACAACAAGAGACAATATACTTGATCCAACCTTTGTTTCACTAAAATGAAGAAGACAGATTTTAGCCTTACGTTGTAGTAAATAAGCAAAATTGATATTATCAATATGCTGGATTTACAAGTTCAAAACGATATCAAAAATCTGTATTGTATTAATCCCTATGCTGCAATGGCTTTGGGGGAACTTGTAGTTGTTTTAAATGAAGGCTATTGTGACTTTAGAATAAAGACAATAACTCACTCTGTGTAGGATTCATGAATGACATCAGCGGTTTTGAAATTTGTGTAGGATACTACCAGAGTGTCGGTGTCGTTAGTTATACCTGGGGAAAAAAGAAATCCCCTATAATATCTTAATATACTACAGCAACTATACTACAGTCAAGTCAGTCAAGGTTGCTGTGATACTGCTAACTGTCTGCCTTTTATTTCTGTGTTCTGTATAATTATGATTGAAATATCTAATAAAGATGGCGAATGTGCATGACAGCTTATAGTTAAGGTTGACTATCACAGATGTTAGTGAAAATATTAGGCCCTGCCATCAATAGAATACTAGCATTTTGTGCAAGGACTGGAAGAACATGTAATACATGATGCTGTCAATAAACAATAATTTTTTTAAAAAAAGGCAAACGCAGCCGAAGCTTCACACCTGATGCATTTCCTGACAATTAAAAGATTCAAGCCTAGTCCTAAGCCTAAAAAATGATACTAAGATGTCAGATTTTGCTTTGCATCTGTTGCACAGAAAATACTACCTTTAGAAATCTGTGAAAGTGTTTCTGATGGTATTGTTAATATGTCCAGAGCGTCAGACCCATTGAATACGAGACCACCTTCTGATGTCCTCCACACCTCTATCACCATTTCTGCAGCAAATAATATAATAATTCTGCTATTGTAGCATTACGACAGGGAGTCAGGCAGTCATATTTTGTTAAATAGGTCACGCCAGTGTATATGTAAACATGTTATTTTATTGGTGCAGGCCGATTTTTTTGCTTTGAAATACCAGTGCACTCACCTATATTATCAGCAAACTGCCTTTCCATTTTAGATGCTTTAGCCATTGCAATTGAATACCTATCAAGAGAATGCAACAGGTATTCTCCAATCCAAGATCCCTCCTGAGTCTCTCGGTGTTTCATCTATGTGGAAACAGAACCAATACGATATAAAAGTAGCTATCATATGAGTTTTATATAGACTGTGTATGGTAGAATGTATTTGCTACATGTATCTGCACAATATTGTTATCCTTATGTAGATTAATAATACGGGAATTGTACCACTTTCGCAAAAGACACAAAAATGTATGACACAAATATATATAAAAATCAAAGTGTATGTTAAGGTAGAAAATATATACAAAGACTACAATTGACCAATTAGAGTAAAGTTGTTAATGATAAATGCCTTTGAAAGACCAGGTGTGTTTTAACGTCATCACTCTAAAATAGTGTTCTGGCTACTCAAAGACATATACATGCATTTGCTAAAATATATAGTTAAGAATCAAAATGAACTACTTGGTCCCTCGGGGGAAACTGAGTACTAGTGCCAGGATCATTGGATAAATCACCACCCGCTATGACATGGAAATTTAATGGCTGCCATTGACTTAAACATCCCCACAGGTATTCATTATGATACATACTTGGTAATTTAGATTTTAAATGAAGTCAACGTCATCAAGAATTATGGCTGATAGCACTTACTAGCTTCCATGTGTATGCATTTACTTTGTCTGCAAGAGCACTGGACGATTTGACCACATTCTGCATAAATAAGATTTTTGAAATTTAACTTGCAGTGAACAAATACAGACAAATTGTGTTGAACAAATACAGACAAATTGTGTTGAACAAATACCTATGTTGTAGATGATGTCATCAAGATCTGCATGGTTTTGTGTTCAGGAAGAGCGTCTGTCATTGACAATATCTATACTTAAACCTTCTAGAAGATGCTCACCTGAAGTTCTGCCCTAAATGGTGGACCGTCAAAAAATGAGTGAACCATTGAGAGATCCCTTAATGCTATCAGTGATTCCGTCAAGTTCTTAATCCAAATGCTACTTGTTGTAGCCCGTGTGATAAATTCCAGTTGGTCTGATATCTCTTTTGTCTTTCTTAGGTCCCTTCCAAATCCATCAAATACTTCTCTTATCTGCATCAAGAATCAGATATCAAGGCAACATTGAAAATACTAATTTAAAGAAATCAATAGAGTATTAGGATTATTTTCACGAAAATAGTCTGTTGTAAAAAAAAAGTCCAGTCCTAACAATCATCAAAACTTTTTGTTTGGCTAGTATTGTTTAATATTGAGTATATCAAGCACAATATATTCAACATGGTACATGATTTAAATTTTTACTATTTAGTACCGAAAATATTCGTTCACATTTTCTATAAATGCCAGACAAGATTCCTAAGAATAATAAGATTTCACGGGATGGCTAGATAGGGAAAGATTCAAAGGTGAAAACGAAGCAGATCAATTATGATTTTTGACACATAACGTCAGAAGAGTGGAACGTAGGATAACAATATCATTATATAACATTAACCTTTAACTAATGATTTATTCATAATTGACTGGAGGCAACTATGGTCTTGAGATTCTCGAACATTTTAACAAGATCAACATCCTATAATGGCATATTTTAACTTGTACCCTGCAAATGTACAAATGTATGAGGGTGTTCCATAATGAAATAAGAATAAAGCTACGTCCTGTTACCTGATGTGGGATAGACCAGGGTTGCATTTCCAACTCAGATTTGTGGAATACATGCGGACTTAATCTAAAACAGAGACCTTCTACCCAAAATAATTGTCATAACAACTAATTTGAACCTATGAGATATTTTCCCTTTGTGAACAGCCAGATGACACTACTGTTAATGATATAGGTAGACTCAAGAGTGACAATTCTCCCTAGTCTAAGTGCTCATAGGTAGTGGGCACCAAAACCATCAAATTGACACCATAACATACCCATTTATTCAAACGGATATGTTATAATTATAGCTTTTCAGAATGCAAATTAAAATAAATGGATTTGCAAAAGTTGTCAAATTAAGGTAACATGTCAAATGTGTGTCTTTTTATTCTTATAAGGGATATCATTAATGTTGAAAAACTACCTACGACAAACTTAAGGCACTCCCATCTAGGACCTCCTACCTTTACCCGGTCAGCGCTGACCTTACAATTTACAATGAGTCAGAAGGAGCTTTCACACCCTCAGTATAAATCCCTAGAAAAGTATTAGAATCAAGGCTGGTTTTTCTATGGCCTACTTAGGATGGGCAATGACACCACTGCATTAGCAATTAGTGTTTGAGCAGTTGTAACTTTTGATCACATTTTTGTGGCATTTGTGGAAAAGTTGTGGATCCACAAATTCTGCAAATGGAATCATGTAGGGATATGTGTAAGAGAGTGATGTTTGATATCTACTTTCAACTGATACCTCAATAAAATAATGTATATATAAACACCTTGGTTTCATCATTTACCAAAATAGATACACAGATTCTTTCATAATTCACAAGTTGGAAATCACCATTTCTTAGAACGTATGAAATCACCATTTCTTAGAACGTATCTTACATAGTGTTTTTACATTGAGTTTTCCATAAGATATTTGTTTGATATAAAATGTGACCCGTTTTGGCGAATTGAGTCGGATGTCGCACGGGGAAGATTTTTAGTTAGGTATACCATCAGAAAATACGAATTCTTAGCTTTAAAATGAGGTATAGCATGTCTAGATCCAATATCTAGGGCCTGAGATAAGTTGCGGCGAAAATAAAAAGAACCGCGCCTATGCGGGTATAAGAAACTGAAATAAATGAGTTCAAAGTTTTTCTTACTGTGCGCTGCCGCGGTCCTCCGATAAAGCCCTAGCAACGTACACTTTTAATCTATCCTTGGTCCTGAAACTTTACATAGTCATTCTACACTACTCTAGCTAATAAATACCAGAAATTCATGCATTTAGAGACAACTTTTATTCATGCCGGCGCTGCAAAAAGTGACAAAAATCTGGATCTGAAACAACAACTTAAGCTAGTACGGCAAGCATAAAGGATCACAATACCTTATCTTAGCAGCTTAAAAACAACTCTGTGATGACCCTATGTACCCTGGGTATCCATAATGTGTCTATAAAAGTTCTTGGAATGTTCATGGTTGTCTTTGGTCATTAAAATAGTGAAAAGCCACTGAGGTAAAATCATAAAATCACAAAAAAGTCTTAACAACTAAAAATAAGTTAACAATGTGCAAATGGATTTCTCAAGTGGTCCTGGGCCTGCCACGACCACGTTGAGCACGTTTACTAGGACAGCCCCTGTCCCTAGCTCGGGGTGGGGGGCCTTCCTCCTCTGAGTCAGAAGAATTTGAATGCCTCTCCAGCTGTCTGACCAACTCCTCCTCCTCCCCCTCCGATCCTGATGATGTGTCTGGGGTCTGTCCTCTGCCTCTGCCTCTGCCCCTGCCCCTGCCTCTGCCCCTGCCTCTGCCCCTGCCTCTGCCTCTGCCCCTGCCCCTGCCCCTGCCCCTGCCTCTGCCCCTGCCTGGCCCATCCCCCTCGCCAGCCTCTTGATCTGATTCTGCATCTGGTTCCGGCGGAGGTACGTCACGGGGGCCTGGGCCAGGTGCTGGTTCGGGTACAGAGGGCTTAGGGCACATGATGTCCTTTGTGTCGTCAGTACAAAAATCCTGAATGTTCTTGAAGAGATACCACTGTCTTTTGGCAGGGAGGCCAGGCGATGGGGTGGGCTGAGGGCCTTCCTGGGGGACAGCCTCAGGGGTGACAGTCAGCATCTTGAAGATCTCGGGGGCCGAGTCGGCATACTGCCGGAAGGTGACGTGGCCTTTGTTCTGGTCAGAGAACACAAAATGATGATACTGTTTTATGCCCTTGACTGGTTTGATGAAAGGGGTCAAAAAAGTTTGCCAGTCATACGACTCAACAAACACCTTCCCATTCTCATCCCCCACAAGTTGGGCAAGGTTGACACGTTCTTGGGTACTCTTCACCACACTCTCCTCCATCTCCGTAAGGCTCGAGACCAGCTCACGATGAAACTTGTGTTTAAGCAAACCAAAGCACCAGTCTGGGGCAAACTTGGTGTGCCTTGTGATCAAAAAGTTTAAGGAAATGGACTGGTGCTGGCCAGTCAGGACCCGCCAGAGAAGATATCCTAGCACAAACTTGTTCTTGTTCTGACCACTACAGTTGTCACAGTGCATGTCCACCGCCTTCTCCCCCAGGGAATACGTTCCAAAATAGTGGTGCAGGTATGAAATAACTGCATTTGACCCCTTACTACCACAATGGCTTTTGTCGATCAAATAGTTCACCTGTTGGGGGATTGCCTCGGCACAGACACCAAAAATGCCGACCTTGCGGGGGACAAGGAAATACAGTGGGCCAGGCTGCATAGGAAAGGAGGGAAGGTGGACCTGCTGGGCATAATCAAAACTGATGTGGACCTTCGTGTCAGTAGAACAAGGGGGTTGGGGGCAAAGGGGACGATTTGTGCAGGTAAGTGCCATGATCTGTTATAATTCATTACAGTTCATTTTGTAATTTACCTCAAGTAGTACAATAATAGTAGGGATATCTTGGTACACCTTAGTTGAGGAAAGAAGCTGAATATCAAAGCTACTCACGCGTACATGAACTTGAAAGTGTCCCTGCAGACTGGCCGAGAACCGACGAGGTAGTGGCTTCTTTGGTGCTGTCTCTCCACTCTTCCCTTAATCCCCTTCTTCCAGGTGGACAACCTGCTGCTATCGTCTGTGCAGGTACTGATGATGCCCAGTAGCAACATGTCCTTCTCGCCTAGAAAACAAAGTCAATTAGGATATTAATACTCTGTACATGATATGCATGTGACTCAAGGAATGAGGTTTCTGGTTTGACCCATGAACTAGGTTAACGCGCCCTAAATACTAACTTAAAAACGGTCTGGTTGAGTGTCAATAGTTGTCTGTTATACTTCAAAATGTTGCCCTGGATTATTGGATAGTTTTGAGCGAAAACGACATAGCTACATGGTCGCGGCGACAGGTTTGCAAAACATGTATCTCATGAAAAATGTACCTGAGGACAGCTGATAGACCTCCTGCCGATGCTCAACCAGCTCAGTTGTCGTGAACTGTTTACTGCACTCCGCGTCTTTGTAGTGCTTGCAGGAACATCTAAAGACAACAACATACATGATATTAGACTTAGTTCACCTTCCTGAGGGCCACAATAGCATGAGACATGATTGACGACCGTTACAGACCGGCTGGATCATCTGATGCCATTAAGTAGGTCACCGGACAACCCCGGCGGATCAACCCTGTTTATGACACGAAATCAACTTTGAAACTAGAAAAAAAAACTAGTTAGGCAGTTACAATACATACTAGGGCACAATTGTAGGCAGTTTAATCAACATTGAAAGGGATTTAGGCACTTTGCGTACTTGTTTTTGAGATACGGCGACCGACCGCATGTCGGCCATTATAATGTTTTTCAAAACTCACTTGAAGTTTTCACAGTCGTCCCACTCCGCCTATAGAAGGTCGTCCGTGGGGTCAGGGATGACCATTGGCTCATCCTCATCGTCCTCCAGTTCCCCTAGATCCTCCTGAACATTTTCTTCTTCCTCAGGGGCCTCGACTTTCTCCTCCTCCTCCCCTCGGCGAAGAGAAAGTACTCGTCGACCAAAGTCCGCCCTTGCTGTGGCTCGGCTATACCACGTAAATTCGCCCAATTTATGGTATTCAGGGCATCCGCGACAGCCTCCTCGCGATCCAAGTCCTTCCAGAGGGTGTTGGGAGGTAATTCACATCAAAATCCAGCAGTGATCCAGGATTAAAACAGCTGAAATCGTCGTAGAAGTGATGTTGCTCGTCCGTCCTGCTCACCATGCGTCCCTTTAAATTTCGTCAACAACCGAAACCGGAAGGCACGCGAGGCCTCTCAGCCAATCAGCGCGTTCTGATTGGTCCCTGCAGGCGCGAATTCAAAATCTGAGGCTGTGATTGGCAAGTTCAGTTCACGCCCTTTCAGCAGGTACCCGGAACCTGGGGCTGGGATGGGATCCAGACCGAAAATTTTTTGGGGGAAGACTTCTGATATAGGAGATTTGAATAAAAGAAAAAACCCATTTTCGATAAAAAATGTGAAATCCGACTTCAGAAGCCCATATCTCATTCCGCGACATCCGACTCATGTCGCCAAAACGGGTCACATATGGACTCCAAAATTCTGAGGTAGAAACACACCATCGCAGGGCCATACATAGGGTTCGCTGTGGGGCAGTGGTGAGTTTTAAGAAGTGGAACTCCTCTGTGTTTTGGAGGAAGAAATATTGGGAAAATACTTAATAAGTCCCATGTATACATAGATTCCTAGCAGTACACATTGAGCAATGTTTTCTTTTTGGATATGAATGCAGGAGGACAACCCCATGGTGGGACAACTCCACAAGATATGTAATAATTGATTAAGATTTTGTCTCTAGACAATGATATATGTATACATTAAAGTAACTAGGCAATAGATACAGACATTGTGGGTTTTTTATTTTCCTTTTCACTTTGTCTTTTAGAAATATTGCCTTATCTTTTTCAGTTATTGAACCAAAATTGTTGTGTACGGTTCTTAAATTTCTTCTAAAGGAAGAGATGTCTAAATTGTTTTACTTAGGTCTAGGTTCATAATTTATGAACACAATCAATTATCTTTTCTATTCTATTCTATATTCATCAAATTTAATGTTCCAATATTCATGGAAACTGAACTTGAGCTTCCAACAAAATTCTGTGAATTCCCTTCAGAAGAACCGGATGAACACATTGTAAATGTCGAGGTCCCAAGTCAGATTGTAACCAAGGTGTTCAATATCCAAAACTAAGCTCCATCCAATACCTGGCATGTACAGTTCCATCATAATATTTTGTGTTATCTTAAAACCAACCATATTAATCATCAGTCCTTTAAACCTTATAGTAATTTAGATGAAGAAGTCATATTTTTCCTCAAATGTTCCAGATATTACCATATATAACGGAACATAATATGTTGGAGATTTTGGGTTCTTTCTGGGTGTCTATGGCTCGATTGGGGAAAACTACCCATGACTGGCTCTGGCAAAATTACTTGCAGGTGGAGTTACAGTAAAATGTGCATCAACTAGTTACTCCCCTTATCTATCCTCATGGTTCTGAAGGTAAACCACTAACAAAAAGGATGGAACAGAATCTGATTTTAGTTTAAATAATTAGGATGCTTGATCATTAAAAAAGGGATGATGAGTTTTGGTCCTGCCATATTTCTATCATGTCCCCTTGTCTTTAGAACATGTTGAAAACCTGAATGTTGGCAGAATGTTGGCATTTCAAAGATTATTTAAAAGGAAAAGAACAGAAGGTTTCACTAGAGTATTTGTTGGTATTTTTTTTTGGCTATTTGTTGTGAATTTTTAAGAAGGAAGATATTTCTACTTTCCACCAACCCCACCTCCCTTACCCCCTGTGTGTGGGTCCGACAGATATACTTATCAAAGTACAGGGGGTCAAAGACATTATATATAAATGTTAAAGAAACATTCAAATAGGCCACATGAACAATAATAAACCTTTCAAGTAAAGGTTACAAAATACCTGAATTGCGATATCCAGTAATAAATTGTTGCGGCACGATGACAATGAATTAGAGGGCCACTTGCCATCAAGGGAGCAGTTTCTATACAGTCTACCTGAAAACATCATCAGATTTAATTGTTCTTTATTATGATATATTGTGCTAACATAACCTTCTGCTCTATTGATACTTCATTGGAAAGAATAAGAAGCTAACGCACCAACAGACCTAATTCATTACTTCTCTGAAACTAACAGACCCAATAAGTGAATATATAATCTTAATATCTACAACTTAAATTGATAAAAGAGACAATGGAATGATTTATAATTAAATGTTCGTTTACAAAAATTCTGAGACAATAGAATAGAACAGGGCATGTTGCTGATAATCTATCTTTAGAATCTATATGGATAACATTTTTGCTTTACCTGTTGCATATTCTGCGCAGTATGCATATCCTGGTTTACCAGCAAGAGTCATAGGCCAGTTTATAGAGTCGCTACCAGTTAGAGCTGGACAGTATTTATCATCTGAAGAAAAATGATTTAAATACACAGATTCATGATGGGGACATTTCATGAATATGTAAGCATGAATTTTTGAAGTTGAAGTTAAAAGCTGCATACCTTGCTTCATGACTAATATCTGACAATATCGCAGTGGCTTTGCCTCACCGGCTTTATTTTTGGCAGCGCAGTCATACCAGGTATGAGACATTAAACCATTAACCTCAAGAACATCAATTATTGTTCCATCTGAAATCCTTGTTCCATCTGTAAAAAAGAGTGTTAGTAGTAGGTATAAAATGAATACGCGAGATGTTCATTCTTGAAAACATAAAAGAATAATCATTTTTGAGCTGAATCCAATCAACCTCTAAAGAACACAGAAATGAACTATTGTCAGCTGAATTTTGGTTCCTTTCAAATTTACTTTCCTTTCAATAAGAAATGAAGTTGTATAGTGTAAAAGAAGAGCTCCTACATCCTCTGACAGCTAAATGAAATGAAGTTGTAGTTGCTTTTCTATTCTGTTCCAGTATTGTAATATATGTAATGCTAACATATCATACATATAATAATTGAAACTTGAGCTTTCATTGTGTAATTATGGCAACAATTTCATCCTCTAAAACCAAAACAAATCAATATGTACTCAATTTCAAATAATCCTTATTTTGGAAGTTTCCTTTATTTCAAACTCCTGTTTTCAGTTGTACAACATGTTCTTCTAACGGTTATGTAACTTACTTTGTTTCGTAATCACAGTGCCCTCCTTATACCAGGTGAAGGTGACAGCAACATCAGGGTGGCTCGTGTCAGGAACATGCGCCTCACACGTCAGGTTAAAAGGTGTGTTCTCATAAACCGTTTTGGTGAGCTCACTTAACTTTACAATGGGAGGTGCCAACACACTCAGGGTCACATTTGCACTACTTTCTACTGTTTGATTACTTAAATCCATTTTGAAGGCGCAGGAAACGTCACCTAGAGGAAACAATAATTTGAAAGACAGATGTTGTATATATGAGAATGTATATATATAACAAATAGATTGAGAAAAATACATGAAGAATAGCAAAAGTTAAATCCATTTAGAATTTTATTGCAGGCACCCACCAGTGGCAAGGCATCTAAAGTCTTACTGATAAGGCCTACAAGGGGGGAGTTGCATAACATTCCGGTAAAATTATTCGTTATGCATCTACGTTAACAAATGGTTAACATACTGTTGTAAATTTTGTTACTCAGAAATCCGTTAAGTCACGATTTCGTTGACTAATTTCTCCTGTATTATCCATAATTTTAGTGGAATTACATAATGGAAAATCCGTTGAAATAAGCCTTTAACAGATATTAACAGATTTTGCAACCCCTTGGTCTCCGCTATTCATTTTTCAACAGTTTGTTAATGGCCGATTAGTACTCATTTAAGCGTCATTAATGTTAATTCCATATAACACAATTCGCATCTGGAAACTTGGTATAAGAAAAGTGATATATTTCTAGGTTTTGTGATTCTAGGTTTAGATAATTGAGTAAATGTTGGTCCAACAGGCAATGAATAAAGCACCCTGCGCTGACTACTGAAAAAGAAAGCATTATCAGTTGTGTCTGTCACACCAGATACAAGACAGCCGCTATAATCAAACACGTAAAAGTATTTCAAAATGAACATAATTTAAGTTTTCATGATTATGGAAGCAATGTTTGTATTATAAAATGTCATGTTCTTGAGTTAATCTGTAAGAAGTAAATCTGTTTAATACAATCTATTAATCAATTTCTTTAATGCAAAGGGAACTTTACCCCAAATTCAGTTGAGCACTTGCTCTTTTGGTCATTTAATTTGTCACATTAGAAAAATCAAATACTCTACCTCAACATATATAAACTCACCAGAATATGTCCACTTTGAATAGAACAACAACTCTGAGCAGTAATAATCCCCGGTTCCATAGGAACACGTTTTTATCCAAAGTCGGTCTGATGCTTTCATAATGTATCCCTTGTGGTACCAAGTGAAGACCCCTTCTGGTGTAGCAGCACTGAGAAGAACCGTACATCTCACTCGGGTAATTACATCCGGCATCGGGAAGGGGGGTACTATGGTTATATTGTGGGTGATGATGACAATGTCCTGGGCTGAATAGAGATGGACAGAAAAATGACAATGAGGTTCTTTCAAAGACCCCAAATAGCACAAGGATATTGTTCCATTTAGATCATGATTTCATTATTCTCTTAAAGAATGATAAATGTTCAGCCTATGGATTTCGTTTCTTAACACTGCTTAAAAGGTGCGTTACCAATATTATCAAACATTGTTTTGGCCTGATGCTGACGCCATTGGGCTTCTTGAACATTGTAACCTAACGAACGTCTCTGAAAAACTTTAGTTGGTCTTAACCTTTACTAACCATGGCAACTAGTGCTTATTTCAAGACAGACTAGAGTTAGTCAGTGGCTTTCTTGGGATTGACACCCGCCTACTGAAACGTTTATGGCAAGAGGGAGAGGGAGACCAAGGCAATGGTGATAATTGTTAACAAAGACGGCATATTACCCAGAATTCTGGCGCCTTTCTGTCTGCTTCTTTCCTAAAGTACCATAGTGAATTCAACAAAATGGCAACCAAATCAATTGGCTGGGTATATTTTATTTCTCTTGTTCTTGACATGAGTTGATGTCAGTTTGGTTTGTACATAGCACTACGCTAAATTACATCATTAGAATTGATAATTAATGTTACATGTATTCATAAAGGTGTGTTACCCCCTTTCCGACTTGTATCAATGCTTGTCCAGTCAGTTTCTGCTGTTGGAGGATGTCTTTCATTCACCGGTAGTTTATCTTCTTTTATGTTCACTCCCGTCAACCTGTCATTTTCCGTCATTGAATCTTTGCTCTGTACATCCGATATTAATACTATAAACGAACGTCAAGGTGTACATTGTCAGTAGAAACATAACAGACGGTTCCGTGTGGCCATCTTAATGATTGGACACAATGAAGATAATACAATAATAATTTCTACAAGTGTACGTGATTACTCACCATGAAGAATCAAGAGTAGGATTATTGGACTTGTCATCGTGACCAGTATTCTAACGAAGCATCTTCAAATGAAAAAAGAGCCCTTCGGATACTCTCTCGAATAGATAGTAATAAAAGGGTCAATTAAATCTAAGGACGTATCACTGCAGTATGTATGTTCATTTGAAGACTCCACTGGTTGAAATTCAGAGATGTTTCACAGAGCTGCACGCTGGCACTCCCCTGCTGACTGTTATGTAAAAACTGAACTTCGAAAGTGTCCCACAAAAGCATTTTGTCCTAAGATTTGACTTACTGATGTAGTGTTTGTTGAAGCTGTCTGAGGATCATCGAACATCTCAAGAGCACCGTTCTATCTTTGTAGAGGCAGCACCTGTGCAGTTGAAAATATATTGCTACATGGTAAGTCATGAATGTTAAAATTAATAACTAATTTCCAAAGATTGATAACCACAGCTGGGCATGCACCTGCCAAATATTGTGAATATATTCAACATATTTTATATGGCTTACATTTTTTATATGGCTTGATTTAACCTAGTATTAGTAAATGATGATGTCCTATACTCACGATTGACTTGATTTATCAAACCTTCCTGTGATATCTGAACCCCATATAATTTAACATTCTAGATAAGGTACTGCAATTTGTTTCACTGAAGTAGACATCTCTTACAATGTCTGTTATTAATGTACCACAGGTGCCAGAAGTGCCACTTACGTATGTGCAGGATTTGATAATAAAAATTGCGTTCAAACATATATGCCTGATTCAGGTTAAAAGATAATCATAAAAGCTATTGTGAGTGAAAAAGGATTGAGCTGCTAGACTGTGCAGCATTGTTTCTTTCATTGATTCTAGTCACATGCTAGCTGCTCGTAAAATTGTCCTCGCCCATTCAATGGCAACCATGTGGTGGGGGCTCCCCACTGTTCAACACTGCACTCTGCCTAGTGGCTCACCTGATTAAATATATAACCAACCGAGAAGGGGATACGAGGCAGGTTACCAACCAGAGGTGGGACCCTTATATCAGGCTGAGTGCAGGGCCCGAATTTATCATTATTTCCCCGTATCCACCTCCCTATTATTTAATACACAATATTGGCAGTGTTTGGCAACTTATAGATCAATGGAAAACAAAATTGAGATCAATTCTTATTATCTAACCAAACTGAATTCTATTCGCAATGAAATTAATTGATTTTCTCACAATTACTGCCTTTATTATTTTTATTATTTTCACCAGGGTTCGCAGCAATGGGTTCCTCATGCAGCTCTGACAGATGAAGCGGGGTTCATTACTGCCACCTACATGGTGTCATTAATATTACCCCCACCTACCATCTACTTCAATAACTTTCCCTCTCAATCTCGTACTTTCCGCCATTGAGACTATACCTCCTTTCACCATAAGCAATTACCCACCCATCCACATAGAATTATATTAATTTTATTTACATACTTTATTTACATACTTTATTTACATACATAAAATTAATCAATTTTCACCCAATTACTGCCTCTACTTTCTTATTTCGCCGGGGCGCAAAGCAATGATAAATATTTTGCTCCTATTTCCCTTTTGTTTTAGACATTCATGGATCCTTTGCTGCTGATAGCCCCCCCACCTACCATCTACTTCAATAACTTTCCCTCTCAATCTCGTACTTTCCGCCATTGAGACTATACCTCCTTTCACCATAAGCAATTACCCACCCATCCACATAGAATTATATTAATTTTATTTACATACTTTATTTACATACTTTATTTACATACATAAAATTAATCAATTTTCACCCAATTACTGCCTCTACTTTCTTATTTCGCCGGGGCGCAAAGCAATGATAAATATTTTGCTCCTATTTCCCTTTTGTTTTAGACATTCATGGATCCTTTGCTGCTGATAGCACCACAAGGGATTTTACAAAAGATAAGTTGGGCTAAAATTTTCGTTTTCAATTTCCGATTCTTCGTTATGTTGAAAACCTTCATCTACTTAAATGTGAACACTATACAATTTGTTGATGGTATTGTATTGTAACACAGGGTAGCTAGACCATTACTTCGTAGTGTCTCTGTTTAGTTCCATATGCTCTTCTTACATTTACCTGCTAGCTGGTGGTAGAGCTAATCCACGCTCTGGGCGTTCAGATCTAAATCGTGAACAACATTTTGCAGAGAGTCAGTTTTATTGTGGAATATCAAAAGAAAAATAAAGCACAGTCCTTTGTACAAAGATCATTCATTGATCAGGAGGTAAGCTTCCTTGGTTAAGTCTGCCTATGTCCATATGAACTAACAAACTGTTGTAGTTCCAATATTAGTCACCAGATGTCCCACGACACTAACACTATCCAAACTCCTGGAACCCCAAGATCCGTGTTGATATCTTTGATGAATGATTTGAAATGAATGAATGGTGAGATAATGATTAAGACCTATCTTGTATCTTATGTTTCTATTAAGAGCAATTTTGTTTCTTTTTAATGATGAAAAGATATATAAAAAGTGCCACTGATCCACTGCATGAACTCTGGGATTCAGTATATTTTACTATATATGCTGAAAGAGCATGGAAAGTTTGCTAAAGATCTTACACACCTTTTCTAACCTAGATGTGAATGATAGGAATCCAGCTACACAGGCAAGAATGAAATATTATTATAAAGTTGCAGTTATGATCTATTTGGTTTTGGTTTGGTTCTTGTTATGTTATTTTGAGGGCATCTAATAACATATTATTTTGGGTTCTGAGACCTCAAAATTGTTTTTTCTAGGAGCATGGAGGTGAGGTAACCATTCCATCACCGTGGTTCAGTGGTTCTGTTGACATGTCACTATATAAACTGGGACCGTAACCGTTGTTATTCAATTGCTCCAACACCACCGACCTGTTCACATCGTTGAAGTTGCTAACTGGCTGGGGAATAGCAGTTATGTATGGTAGAAAGGTTTTTTCTACTCACCTGTGAGAGGACGGTTACGCAGATTACTCTCTGTAGTTTCGTATGCGTCTGGAGAATGGCTGGCTTTTATTTTTGCCGTAGTTGCAAAAATCGTCCCGGCGGTCTTACGGGTAAAAGGTGCAAAGCTGTACATCCTACCAGTGAGGATCATACAGAGCAAGGGTATTGCCCATAATGTGTCCCAGATACGGCAAAAGGGAGAGAAAGTGTTTGCGCAACATGACAAACAGATCCAACAGCTGGAAAAAGCAGGAGACAGGATGTCAGAGAATGTCAAGATCCTAGTGGACGTGGCGACGGCTGGGAGAAGCAAGCCGCTGGCCGGTGTGACGGCCCAACCATCTTCAGATGAGGACAATTCATCAAGATGGGAGGACGTTAAGCCAAGAGGAAGGACCAGGAGACGTCCAACCAAGAAGACCCCATTACGCAGTTCAACCAGGTCCACTTCTACTGCTGGCACCAGCTCCTCCTCCTCTGACAGCGCACCTGAGGAAGGTAAAAAAACAAACAAAGAAATATGCACAGCAATTGTTTTTTTGCAAAGGGTGAGGACCCAAAAAGCATTGAACATGTACTTCCTCTTGGAGTTAAGACTGTTGAGAAAATAATTATCAATAAAAAAGACCCTGCTCCTGTTATGAAACATCTAACAGTCCTTAAAGAAAAAGCTAAAAAAAAGGATGTATACCTTTGAGACTTTCAATAAGTATGACAAGGCAGTAAGGGAGAGAGCTAACTGCTTAGGGGTTGCGCAGTTCACTGGGGTGCACCAGGAAGAAGTGTTTAGTCACTTTAGCTTTGAAAATACATTTAAAGCAAGTGTAGGAAAGGGGGCCTACAAAGACAACAAATCTCATTGTAACACAAACAGGGGAGATGGTGAAAAAAACTTTTTCAGGTTTAATACGGACCAGGGTTGCTAAGGAAAGTGCAACATGCTTCATGCATGGTTGATATGTTAACTAAAGGGTGATTCAAAAAAGGATTTCTACCGTAGTGGGGCAAAAAAAGACCAAAAGTAGGGCGGGGAACTAAAATCTGGTTTGCGCGTCACTGTCAGAGTTAAACTGCGTAACATAGGAAACTTATCTGATAATGGTGACGTCATGCCCCAGGGGCTTGCAAACCAGTTGTATCCAGGGTTTAGAGACCATAGTATTCCTCCTCCTATGGTGAAAGTACAGCACCGTGATGCCAATATCGTAGTCCAGGGTGTTCCTGATGTTTAGATTAAACATACGCATGTAGGCAGTTTATTTGATATTGATGTGAATGAAAACGCATCGAAATGCGTCTCCACAAACACCTGCTGTAGTCCGCCTGACCCAGTTTGTGTGGTGAATGCTGGTACAGAAAGCAATGACGACAAGGCTTATGGGCTTGAAAGTACAAAGGCGGTTGATTTTCAAGAAAATGGTAAGGAATTTGCTAAAATTCCTGGTTCTTATAGTGATATTCATGTAGATGATGAACGGTTGTGTTTGTTTAGGGTATTAACCACTATAATGGGGAACTGTAATCGCTTCATTTTTATAGTCAAGTGGTAGAACTAGTCCACAAGATGGGCGCTCATATCCAAAACGCAGGCAGCACTTGGTTAAGAGTGAAGTTTATTAGTGGATAACAGATGCGTCACAATCACCGGTGCAATAACAAGATGTCTTATTCCTATGTATAACAGTCAGTCATTGCCCCAGAGGTAAGCTTTGTCAATAAAGTCTGCCTATCTCCGTACTGCTTCACAAACAATATAGTTCTTCCTTTAGTCACCAGATGTCACCAAATGCTTTGAGTAGCTAACTAAACCCCTGAATCCTTAAGACTCGAATTGATCCAAATGTGTATCAGCTTGCTTTGTCCCTAACTACCGATCACCATCCTTATATATTAACCGGATATTAATTTTCTCCCAAGTAGTGCTGCTACTGTTTGCCGTAACCGAACAAGTTCATTACACCTACCAGAAGCGCCTACCATAATTAAATTATATGATAAAGGAATTTATATAGTTTCGAATACCGTTTATAATGTATCTTCTACAATCTGATGACTGTTTATTTTATTTACATACCACTACTAATTACATGCGCAAGGTGTTTTACTAACTACTTTGTGCAATCATTCCGGACAACCGGTAGTTGATTAATAAGAAATTTGCTAGGAAAGTGTAGTTATGAAAATTTCGTAGACAAAATTCTATTTACAGTCACTTCACCAGAGGGCAAATTAGTACAGGTTCGTGAAGAATTTACACTCTGCATCTGCCTTTGTGAATTCTTTATTGATCAGCATTAGCACAGCTCAAACCTCGTTGTTTCCAGTATGTACTGTCTTAAGGGTCATCAGAATGTAGAGAAAAATTTAGACCCATGGCCAATGCAGTATCAGATGGTTTTAAAATTGTCAACCACAATGCTATCAAGACATAATCAGTTATTTATGACTGCAACATCTACACATCCGCAACCGACTCCTCAAATTTTTAAAAAATAGACAAAATAATTCTCAAAGAACTATCTGAAGGTTATCTAAAAGTAGTTGACAAAACACCTGATTGCATACATAGCATCGGGGCAGTCTGAAAGCCTGACGGCAGGGTGAGACCTATTACAGATTTTTGTAAATAATTTTTGTGATGACATTATAGAAGAATTCAAATACAAAAGCGTTGACAGTGTGTTGTCAATGCTTGTCAGGGGTGACTACATGGCTGTAGTAGATATAAAATCAACTTACAGAGCAGTCCCTATTTTTCCAAGTCATAAAAATAATTGTGACCCAACGAGGGGAAAGGAAGCTCCGAGGTCTCTATATTTCCTATCATAAGACTAATATCTAAGGAGATATGATTAGATTTGTGAAAAATAGTGATTATATTTCATTAGACCAACTTTTTGTGTGGAATTCAGTGATCATACTTAAAACATTCCATTTAAATGGAATATCCCTTATTTTGGATGTCAATGGAACATTTAGACTTTTAAAATTCACATTATTCCTTCTATTTGGTTTCCATGGAAACTAGATTCAATGCTTGACTATTAATATTCACCAAAGCAGATGATTTGTTAGTTTTAAGATTTATGATATAGAGCTTTACATCATCTACTGTGACTTCAATAAAATCAAATACATCATCATTCAACGATTCTTCATTAAAAATTAGTGAAGCACTAGTTTCTTCACAATTTCCATCAATTTTGGTTCCCATCATACTGAAAAAATTGTTTGAATAATCAGTAGATTCTTTCACATTTAGCTTACATTGAGTGTCATCGTTCACTATGAATGTAACCTCCTGATTTAAACCTTACACAAGCAGGTAACCTCTCAATGAAAGACAGGGTATTGTAATTCCTATAACTTCTTTCCTCTGTATAAGTATAAGAAAACCTTTCCCTAATCTTTCGGAACAACACCAATAGGTATATGGTCACTTAGCACAACATCTAACATGTCTACACATTTAATGTGATTCATATTTGTAAATATCAGATCTAGGCAAGTGGCTCGATGCCTATCTAATCTCGTGTTTTGAGTAATTAATTGTTTTAAACCTATTTCTTTTTCAAAATTCTTTAATAACCTAAAGCTTCTAGAGTGTCTCGCATTATAATTAATATTGAAATCACCTCTCTTAGTCAGCTAAAAAAATGAGTTAAAGCTGGCTATAATCCTTAGGCTGTTATATTTGTATATGTTCTAACTTGCTAAACTGCCCCCACTAGGATTAGGGATGCAACCCAAGGTTGATACCTTATGTTTAAGTAAGTTCTAATTGCAGGGCATAAACAAAATCACATAGTTATTTTATTGTGTGCATATTAATCTGTCATTGCCTTAAACTGAGTTAGAATAGCAAAGTTTGCACCAATATTGCTTGTGAAATGAGAAATGCTGTAGGTTTGCTTAGAAAAGTCAATACATCAAAATATAATAGAAAGTAATGCATTAATATCATTGTTATAATATAGAAAGAAAATAATGTATGGGATGATACAATTAATTTGATTAAGATAGACTAAATGATATCTGGGGATATAGTGGGAGACAACCTTTAGGGTGTTGTACTTCTGGTGTATGAACAACTATGAATGTGTTTTCTGAGGAAGAAGTAGTTTTTCATTTTTCAGTTCTTGATTGTTAGAAACGTTTTAATTAGTCCCTTTTATACTAGCATTGCTTGTGCATATTTTAGATGATAGATCAATACATTACAGCATTATTTTAGTAAAAGTATTTACAGAACCAGGGTCAATAAAATGATTTTGAAGAATAATAGTATGTTCCTTACTATGCTATCTAAAGAAGCAGCAATATAATTAGTATTTCATATCTGCTGCCAATAATCAACTCAATAAGACGACTTTCTTTTGATAGTTCATTTGCATTTGTTAGACAAAGAACTGTTGCATGGAAGGGTTGCAAATCTGCTAAAATCATGCTACAACGATACTCTTTCTACCTATGCATTAGGAGAGCACATCAAGGTACTGATAAATTGAGCTGAGTGGTTATATTTTGATGTTAGTCTATTTATTGGGGAGTATCCCTTTTAAAGTTCGTACTTGTTCATATCCTGTACTGATTCGTTTATTCATTACTCGACTGTGTGATATTATATCGCTTATCGTGGACACTTCGCTTACTTGAAGATGTTAATAAAGGTGTTATACTAAGATAATGGGGAGTTCTTAGTGATTATTCGTTGAAGTAGCTAGCTCTCTCCAGCTTGATGTTATCCTGGATCATGATTCAGTTCTTAGTGGTAGAGATTCTAAGTAAAGGGGCTCAATCCTATACAAAGAACACGCACTTGGCAAGAGGTCAGTTTATTACATTCACGATGATATTCCGAAGGTACAGGTATACAGTTCTCCATCCATACAGTTCTTTCCTTTCATTTCACAATTCAAACACATCAGTAACAATCCAACCAGGTATAGCTTTAGTCAAGCTTCCCCTTTCGCAGGGTATATACGCTCTTACACTGTTGAGAGAGTCACCTCTCGTCTACCGGTAACGAAGACCATTGGTAGGATCTCCGTCACTTCCAGCACGCAGCCCGTAAGGCTAAGCCTAAGCTGTCCCAATCCTTACTATCACCTGTTCTTTGTGGTTGCTACCATCTTAACACTACCTGTGTGATCCGTATGTAAGACTATTGCTCCATGTGTTCTGTTCGAACTCTATCTTGGTCTGCTCGTCTATCTCAAGTCTCATACCGCTTATATAGCGACAGCCAAAAGGCTTGTCGCTATACTCATTTACACTATTACTCAACGAAGTCTTACTTATCTCTCATACTGCCCACTCTTACTCACATAAACTAATTCTATTTCTAGCTATCATATAAACTAATGTTGACGGCGAGGCCTGCTGTCCTTAATATCTTTTAGCTAGATGTTTCGATCCATAACGTACCCTTACAGGTCTCCATCGTCATTTGTCACACCTGCGCGTACCTGCAGGACGTGCCTCAGCCCGGCTGCAGTCCTTACGCCTGGGGATTTTGCCGCTCTCCATATACTCTAACTATGCCACTAAACGATGTCGCCGCCTGGCGTTTAGCACACGAATCAGCGTTACAAGTTCCACTATAATATTCTTGCCAATACAAACGAGTTTACAATATTCTATTATATATTTATTCTAGTTTTTCTTGCACTGTACCTCAGTGCAAAATAGTGCATTGCAACCCTAGCCTAACCCTGATTTGGTATAGATTTATATTTTTTATTTAGAAAGATAGTTTCCAAATCATTTCCATTTCAGTCCTTATCAAGCTGCCGAATCTCTGTCGGTTTGTATTGTTCAATTCTTACCATCCATGCATGGATTGGGGAGACGGGGGTCTCATCCTCATTGACCAATCAGCATTGAGCATTTTCCTAAGCCACGCCCTAAAGTTGGACATGTGACCACTAGGGAGTCTTCACCTCTCTGTGAACAGAGTAAGAATGCAACATCGGCTAAAATGTTTTCACCCGCAACAGTATCACAATCAGTGCCCTGTCGCATAACCAAATGCTCGCAAACGCGAAATTCGGCATCAATTTTCACCCATTTCTAATCATATTTTCGGGCTAATAATTTCAGGGATTTTAGATCTAAATGTCTAGTTTCTAGAACTTTTTACAGAATTAATATCGGTTCCGTAGAACACCCACAAATCAACAGGGGAACCCATCGCAACAGCGACATCCTTGTTGCGAGAGTGGTGTGCCAATCCTCGCAACAGCGAGACCCGTGATGTGACAGAGCACAGGGCGTGCATATGCTCACATATTTGCACAAATATGATAATTTTGCCACAGAATGTGCAAATTTGTTGCCTAATTTTAGACTGTGCACAGGGGCGGGGGCTAGCCTAGTCTGCACAACCCTGCGCAACATGAACCTCCGGTGGCCGGGATTGTTCCATTCTTACTCTCGCCATAGGGACCGGTGGGGACTCGTCCCAACCAACCAATCAGAATTAAGCATTCACCTAATGAATGCCCTGACCCTGAAGCCAATAACTAGACTATGCTATGATGGATCTGTCATGGAATTTATTTGATTATCTTAATGCCATCACTTTTAACAAGTTTGTTTCTATTACAACTATATTTTATCAAAATTGCCGAAGGCACTTGTATTGATTAATAAAGAAGCAAATAATTGATACTTTGGATAAATAAATATGTTTGCACTCTCAATGTGAAATCCCTTTACAATTTGCTCGATATATGTTTCGATGACCAAAGTCCTTAGCGTGGGTAACATAAACATCAGTTTACAGCTGGTTTATGAGAAGTGGAAGTTCATTTTAGCTGCTTCAAAACAGAGGCCATTTTACCTTTCCTTCTCAATCTTTGATTGCTCTACTTTGGGGTAGCATGTGGTCATATGCATGTGTAAACTGCCATTCCTCTATCGTCAACCCCATGATATTATTGATTGATAAATGCAACCTAAAGGGGGGAATCCATTAAGTAATACCACTTAAGAAAAATTGTCCTTACTCATGAAGCCATATTAACTGTATTTTATTATGTAATTTTGTAATATTTTCAAGACTTGAGTTTGAATTTTTCATGAAAGTTATTCCAATGCATAAGATACTGCAGCTCTAACATAAAGTGTAAACCAGGATTAACCAGGGAGATACAGATCTATACATTATTTGTGGCTCCCTTCCACTAATAGAGGCATAATTATAAGTCGCTGTGTAAAGTTTTGAGAAAATTGCAGAATATGAGAAAAAAAGTCAAAAAAAGAAATAATTAATTTTCAGGAAGATTACACAGGCTTTCTGGGTTGTCATAACTTTGGTCTCTAGAGATTTACATTGACAACCAGATAAGCGCAACCTTCAAGGCAATTTTTTTCTAATTAGCTTTCCCTCATGCTGCATATACAAACAATAATAACTCAAGTTCTATAGGTGATAGAAACATAATTCTTTCAACATTGTCAATGTTATCTCACCTTCTCCAACGATCTGACAAAAGGTCAAGAACTCATGTCTAGACCTGTTACTTATGCCTCACTATGTGGTGGGGGTCACATTTATCATAGTGTAGTACCATACAGAGAAAATTGGACTAGGTCAATGGGATGTAGGCCCTACTGCAAACACCACCACCGCTGCCACGACCAGGACCCTTGACGGGGGATCCTGATTACAAGTCAGCTTTAAGAAATGGTGATGTAGCATGTAGTTGACACTAGTGAAATAGGAGCAACACTTTGAATTTAAGAAATTGCAATGCTGTCATGTTGATTTTGAAGGGCCATACCCACTTAGATGTATCTAGGCCCCTAAATTCGACATGGCTATGACATGGCGACACAACCGTTTTTCAGTTAAGAATCAATTACATGCGACAGGGGATGGTCTTAGATTTGACACAGTGACATGGCCTTTTCTTAAAATCGACAAGGGACATGGAGCTTGTTGACACGGACAGAAGTTTTTATAATATAATGACTTGCCACATGGCCTTTTCTTAAATTTGACATGCTACATGGGGCCCCCATCTAGACCCCCACTTAATGATTTTAGTGGTGATGGGTGACTTGCGACTGTGAGAATAGCCGTTAAAGTCACCAGGTTACGGTAATTTTAAGCAATTTTGATGTTTGTCCGGTAATTTTACCAACAATTCTGTTGTAAGTTTCCTATTGCCAGGATCCGCCTCGTACCCGGCAAGTCTCCCTACCACGGCTTTTTTTTACAGTATTTTAAGCACATGCAGGCTAATTTGGACTGCTTTTGTTGACGAAATCAATAACTATAGAAAATAAACAAATATCTGTTATACTTCCATCAATGATTAGTGAAATTTCAAACAACTTAGAAGATATTAATCTAGATGGAAGCAAATGTATAAAATAATGAAGAATAATTTTTCATCATGTTAAACAGCAAGTAATGATAAGTTTCATGGGAATTATTATGGTAAAGCCTAGGGTCTCATCGACATATTTTCCATCATGCATTCTGATTTGGGCTAACCTACAGGTTCAACTCAGGAAATTGGCTATCTGTGGTTGGGTGAATTCCATTGATGACTCAGTCACCCAAGGACTTTGCTGCCAATTCTCCCAGTTGCCTTTCACCTGTTAATGGTAAAATTGCCTAGTGGGTATGGGCCTTAAGAATGCCTCACGTGGCATGTACCCAATGCATATGTCAGACCTGGAATTGAAGAAATGCCCCTTTGCCATGTGGAATTTTGGGGTCTAGGGCCATACCACTACACTTGAGGCCAATCACCCACTTTCTGTTGACCCCGGGTATGGCTACCCGGAATATGCTTCACAGCCAGCCAATCAGAAGCCTGCATTCTCCCTGACTATTTACACGCACACACACACACACACACACACACACACACAAGTACACACACACTCACACACACACACACACACACACACACACACTACACACACACACAAACACAGAGGTTCCATTATAGTTCCAGGGTTCGAAGAGGACCCAGGGTATGGTTGCTGTGGTTGATGTTGACCTTGGGTATGGAAAAGATATGTAAAATATAATAGGGTATGGGGATATTGAATATCAGGGTGTAGTGGGTGTAGGGAGTATAGAATGCCTGGGGTACTGAGGGGCTACAAGGTGTAGTATATTCAGGGTATGCAGGGGTAGTGTACCCAGGGCATTGAGGGTGTAGTATACCTTGGGTATGGATGGGGTAAAGGTGGGTAGTGTACCCAGAGTATAGCGAGGGTATATGGGTAGCGTATCCAGGGTTAGAAGCTCCAGAATGTAGCAGGGTAAAGCCATGGGCACTTGCATTGCGATACTATACCCTGATTTTTCACAGACTATACTCTGGGTCTATAGTTGCAATTTAACTACAGGGGCAGATACAGGATTTCCGAAAGGGGGTCAGCATAAAGGTTAAGTACTAAAACCGCATGCATTCGTGCAAACACATGCAACATTTCCCCCTCTTTTTGTAGTTTAGGGGTCCAGCAAAAGTTGGGGGGGGGGGGGGGGGGTCAGGACCCCCAGGAACACCCCCCCTCGATCCGCCCCTGAACTATATATAAATAAATGTTACACTTTGACAACCTTCACTGGTGGATCCAGGATTTTGATAAGGGTGGTGGAGGCGCTATTGAAGATATTTTTCCTTAATTGCTTTTTACCCAAGTTTTACATTAAAAACAGATTTTCTGGAAAAAGGGAAAGGTACGCACTCCTGTGACCCCCTCTGGATCTGACCATACCCTTATTTTCAAATTAAGTCAATTCTCTGGGAACTACTTTTTGTCGGTGTTACAACCTCCTTGCTTCTGATTGGCTGTCATCAGTAGTATACCTTAAGTCTGCATACCCAGGGTGAACAGACAGTAGAGCAGCACCCGCACTACCACCGCCGGGGCCCTAGACCACTAAATTCGACACAGTGACATGGTCATTTCTAAAAATCAACATGCAACATGCGGCTTACTGATATGAGTGAAAAAATAAACAACATGACGTAGCATTTTAAAAAAATTTGACACGTGACTTCAAAGCATCTTAGAGGAGTCATGTGACATGGGAACTTAGTGACAAGTGACATTGAACTAGAGTGTCTATATCCTGATGTTATTCCGTTTAGGAATATCAAAGGTTAACTTCTCACACCTGACCATTGAGTTTATATGTTACTTCATTATGGCTAGTGAAGGGTAGAGCTAATCTCCGGTTGGGTTGTTAAGATACAAACCTAGACAAATGCTCTGAGAAGTCAAGTTTATTATGAAAGATGTGTGAAAGCCTTACAGCTAGGCTAGTGTAATCACAATAAGTACTAATGTTCTTTGTACCTCGGGAGTCCAACTTTACAACAGACATAGGCTTCCTTATTGCTAGTCCACCTACTCCGCTTCATTCTGTGAGGGTAATACAGTTCCTATAATAGTCACCAGATTTCACCACTGACTAGTAAGTCTTAACCACCATGCTTCTGAACCCTAAAGGCTCGTATCGATCCAAATGTATCTCGCTCTCTACCCAATACCAGTTACTACTATCCCTTTTATACTACCCTATTGTTGATTTTGTGTATACCTGCATTCCTATTGCGGTGCTGTTGCTAGTAGACCAGACTCCCGAGTGATCCCTAGGTCTAGGGTTGTCTCACCTGCTGTTGACACTGTTTATGGTTATCAATGAACCATTTTATTAATTACAAATTTTCCTAATGATTTTATTTATAATTGGTTTTATTTTCACTTTGTTCTAATGCAGTCTGGTGACCATTCACTTTTCTTTGAGCTGTTTGGCCCTACAATAAGCATTCTAATTATATTCAAGTATTAAATCTTATTCTATTCTAATAATATTCACGAGGTTATTTCTACCTCAGTGTAATATGGCCTTTTCTTATATTCAACATGTAACATTGGGGGCCCCCCATGAAAGGCCCCGCCACTACCAGTTCTGCCACCACTAGGATCACCACGCAGGACTGATCAGCACCAGTCCTACCAGGACCACCAAAGAGGGAGGACTCTCCACACACACCACTCTCCCCAGCTGTACCCAGATTCTGACCCCACCATGTTGGTGCTGGGGCTGGTGGAAATTCCCTGGTGGGGGCTTCTACTCCTCATCATTGGAGCATACATGCTGTAAGTAGAATACTCTTTTTATGTGTTACATTCCCAGTTTGTAATATTATATCCAGGCTCTTAGTATACCACTGGTGGTACCCAATACAACCACAGACATATAGGTATATAGGTATATATCAATGCACTACATGATTATAACAATTTTGCATTGGTGTTCTGGGTTGCACTGCATTTAAGGTTTTCATAATGTAGTCAAGAGGATTCAGTAATACTGCATACCTACTGCATTACCTATGATACATTAGTAAATCCAACGGAGAGTCCAAAACCACACTCAGCATCACAGTAGTGTAGTGTGCAGGCATGGTTGCTCTGCCTATGCTTTAGGGACACAAATGTTGACATAACACAGGTGCAGATTTAAGTATGTCTTTGCCTGGTATTTTATTTTAGCTTTTTCTTTTTAAGTAAACATCCCAGCATCCTCAGGGCTCAGGCAAAAGTGTTGCTTTTGCACATCCCCCTTTTCCAATATATTAATAGTACACATAGTAATATATTCTTACCATTATTCAGTTTTTTAAATATCTTCATGAGGCATTGTATATGCTAAGCAATAAGAAAAATATCCAGTGATGACAAAAATACATAATGCTCTAGTTGGATGGATTTGGGAAGCTAAGTGAAACTTTAAAAAATGCTTCTGTCGCATCTGTCCTATTTATTACATGTGTTGGATTTTAGTGCTGTCACCTGTCACAATAACATTTTTCTGGTCCCTTTTACACTAGCTGCGATATGATAATGTTGCAGTTTAGTTGTACATGATAGAGATAAATTTCTTGGTTATACATGTGTGACATACTCAAAATAGCAAGTTTTAAACCAAAGTATCACTCCTGATATCGCAGCTCAAGTAGCATAGGTGAAAAAAACCCTTCAGGTTCCATGTTGAATGTCACAGGCTTAAAGGCACCTTGTCATTGTGTTAACCAATAAAGCTATACATTTTAACTCCAAGCCAGGTTTCATAGCTGGTTTTTGTTTATAAATAGACATGGTTCATACGTCTTCCTTCTAAATAGGGCAATAATCAGTTACTTCATTCCTCAGAAAAAAATGGATCAAAATTGAGTTCATTTGTTTTATGTTGTATAGTAAACTCTCAGTAAACATGAAGAAAATTCAAGAGCTAGAAACATGCCACACACATGTTTGAACATATGAGTAGTCCTGGGCCATAGCTGTACAACTAGGGGTGTAGATGAGGGGTCCTATGTAAAATGTTTTTGATATTCCTGTTGATTTCAAAAAAGCCCTCATGTTGCATGTCGAATTTACAGAATACACTATGTTGTGTCATTTATTTTATTCGTCACATCACTAAGGTCGCATGTCCAATTTAAGAAAGGGCCATTTTGCCCTGTCGATCTAAACGGTCTACCCCTATACAACTAACCTGTTAACCCTCGACTTGACAGACCTGGGTCAGCCGTCACGGTCCAGTGAATGTTGGACAAACAAACCCACGTGGTGTGGGTATGCAAACTCTGGGACATTCGCCCGATTGACGTTGCAAATCTGGGGAACTTCCAGAGAGCAACAAGGTTCACAAAAATGTGTTTTTTCTAAATAAGATGAAATAAATAGATTATTTCTGCAAATGTTCACAATGTATAAGTACCTAAGCTATTTAGATTAACTTTTATTTTGAATCGTATTGTATTAGGCCTATTTTTAGTTTTAATTAATTGTTTGACATTTGGCTTCACCTCTGACAGTTCCTCTTTAATTCAATCTTCGCATAATGGGTCTCAGTGAAGCCCCATTCACTGTGGCCGACGCGGTGCAAGCGATCTCTTCCAACAATTGTCGTCTGCAATTCTGGTGCAAACGATAATGCAAACGAGAGGTCTCCAGGCAATCAGATCTAACATGTTGGATCCAATCGTTTGAATTCCAGCCAACTGCAGGCTACTTGAAGTGCTGGAAGCACTTAAGTGCTTATCGTTTGCAGTCGGTAGGGACCTCTTTTGTCAGTATGAATGCTACTTGCTACAGTTTGGCTTGCATGAGATGATTTTATCGGCTCTGAGATGATCGTCTTCCCGATGCGACAAATCTATCAGAACTGGAAGCAACACAATCATCGGCCACAGCGAATGGGCCTTGAATGGGTGAGGGTTTGCACCAAGAGCGAGACCCCTCGCTGTTCAAAAAAGTGAAAGAATGTAAACCCTCACAGCAGGGAGGTTGCTGTTGCAATGGGTTCTGTTGTTGAATTGTGGCTGACCTACTTGATTTTAATTCAGCAAATGGTTCTTGAAAATACATATTTTGATATAAAATTCCGGAAATTTTCTGCCAGGTAAAATGAAGGGAAGTTGGTGAACACTTATGTTGAATTTAGTGCAGAACAGGGAGTTTACACCAAACCATCCTTAGCCTTTGCACTAGTACTGTCATTAGATCGAAATCTAAGCTCTCCTTAATCTCTCACTGTTTGACCATTTGATTATGCGATGGGAAACTGTGGTCTGTTGCATAGTGAAGTTTATGCAAGAGTGAGTTTTTTTATTTATTTAGAATGCCCTCAAAGAGCTATTACTTTTACTGATTTTTTTTTCTAATTTTTCCCTTTATATATCAATTTGCAGAATTCAATATCATTCATTAGGAACAGGGTTTTTACTATTTTCGTAACAACAACAATTTTTCATAACAGCGAAACTGTTTGTTATGCTATCTTAACTTGATTGTAACAATGAAATTCAATTGTGCAATGGGCCACAGGATTGATAGTTCCAGGAATTTTAGATCTAAATCCATATATTTTAGAACTTTTTACAGAATGAAAATCAGCCCACTATAAGCCACAATTCAAAAGCGCAACCCCCTCATAATAGCGATATCCATTGACTCTCGCTATATGGCAGAGTTATCACAACAAATTAAAGATAACCATTATGTGTCACAGGCCACTGAAAAACATTTTATTTATCATGAAAACCTTTTGATGGGGTGTCTATATCATATGGATAAGCCTCAGTCAAGATTAATAATAGATATGCATTATCATGACCATGATATCTCATTAGTGGTGCATGCCCATCACAGAGCATCTAATCCTGAAGATCTCCTATCAGCACAAATGATGCATATGTTGTTAAGATGACCTCATCCTTAAATGAATGAATCTCACAATATGCCTTTACATATGAATTGAACTATTTCTGCCTGACTCTTCCTGAGTCATGTGCAGACCCCTTATCAATCAGGTTAATCCCCAAGATATCCTATCAACACAGATGATGCATGCCTTGCTCAGATGCATAAGACATCTACTTAAAATACATGATGTTGGAAACGAATGATGCTCTCTCCTCTGACGGCAACCGTGAAGTGAGGGGTGTTAAAATACATGATGTAATGTGCCTATACATATATGAATACACCTCAAAGAATATGTGCTGACGTGAATCTTCAATTAAGCATATTATTAACAAATAAAATCAATAATATTTTTGCATGGCAGTTGTTATGTTATCGTCAGGTTAAAGGCCTATCTAGATTAAAGACCCTCTCCACCGTAGAGTATGTTTACTCTTACTTTAGAACTATTCTGGAGGTGATAAGGATGCGGAGTCTGGACCTAAAGTTATATCTTGCACAATGTCAGATTTATTGATTATACTTTCTGGGGTGCTTGTTTAATTGACTGTTCAAAGTCTACTATTTCACCGATATGTTATTATATCTATAGCTACAAGCAACCATAATAGAAGTGATTTACTGGACACCTTGTTAAAATAGTTTTAGTTTTGGATGCATCAAGACACTCATCAGTTATTTCATTTGTAACAATATTTCACTCTAATACGGGGCTTGCATGTCCACAATTATATAATATTCCAACATGGAGGTTCTGGGTGAGGGCTACATGACTTACTTAAAAAGAAAAGATTAACTTGTGTAACTCACGCTTCACACATGATCTTCCAAAGGTAATAGATGAATAATACAATATTATGGTATGATTATGTAAGATGAAATTTAATTTCATATTACCATAATATTGTATTATTCATCTAACCACTGGTGGATCAAGGATTCTGAAAAGGGGGGGGGGGTGCTATTGGAAAATGTTTTCCTTAATTGCTTTTTGGCTGAGTTTTACATAGAAAAATGCAACGAAAAAGGGAGGGGCGCGTACCCCCCCTCTAATGCTAACCTCAAAAATATCATCTGTGCTTGGTCGGTACGGTTCACTTTATAAGTGTTCATTTGTTGCATGACAATGATCATATCTATGACAGGGTAGACTCCTTGCCCCTACAGTTTTGCTGAGGCAAGCATTATCTATGTGCAGCGTAGTTGTCCCACAGACAGGGCTCACATGCCATGACCCCTGGAAAAGCTGTAATGGTACGGAGGTCAGAGGTGGAGGGGGGGAGGGAAGACTCAGTAGGCACTGCTAGGGTGTGACCCAATGAGTTTATGACGAAAGGACAATAGGGAATTTCAGAAACCCAAAGGCATGATGTAATGTAAAAATAATGTATCTTTAATCACAGCTTTTACGATGTATTTCTTAACCCTTTCCAAACGCCGGCTACTTTGGAGCACCATCAGCAAAAACATACCTGATGTCAGGGAGCATCACCTGCATATAATCAGCAGATGCTTTGAGGCATCTTTGCCATAAATGTTGTATTATTTAATTTAAAGCCAACTAGTAAAAATAACAGTTACTGTTTCATAACACTAAATCATCCTAGTATGCTATATCTAATAATTTTACATGTTACATATTTAGTGTAACTGGGGTCTATAGTGTCCTTGTGCCATGTGAGGCTTATTTTGAGACAATTTACTATATGAGATTGCTGGTTCTTTGATTATGAATGAAATGTTGGTTGCATTGGGAAAGGGTTAAAAGGATACTTTTGTATTCAAATTTGTACACTTTTACTCCTATGAATGGGTTGATCAGAAATAAGCTGATGTATTGTGAAGCGTTTTACTACCCGTGACCAGCGCACCACTCATTACATCTATAACTAGGTCAACCCATATATATACATATATGGATGTATATATATATATATATATATATATATATATACCGTCTCTATGCACACTGTCTCCTGTGTCGTGGAACTGTTATCTCTCATTTTTTACTTTTACTTTAATAGAAATGTTTAAACTGTTTTCAGTGTCTACTTTGAATTAGAGATAACTACAGATCATCAATGATTACATCCTTTCTTTATTCAGGCTTTATTCTATACTTATCTATCACTATCTACCACTTTTCTTAACATCATTTTAGCACCGTCTCATTCTTGAACAAGAATACTCATTCTGTATGTTTGAGTTACAGATAAAGGCTTCCCCATCTTTCATATCTCTGACCTCTTATCATTCTATGACTAATTTATCTTGAAGATGATCTAGGGATATCAGCACTTCAGATTGAAAGGTCACTAAATATACAAGGTAAATTCTATTCACGCAAATTTACCGTGTTTCTTTGGAAATGTTGTTTGTCATAATTTTCACATTTTCCAGGTTGCATGAAGGGTAAATAAGTAACAAAGAATATAATTCATATATCATGCATAAACACATAGTTGTGTCAGCATACTTGGCTAATATGTACTATTATGCATATGGTTACATATTTCTTTTTCATGCCATATAATCATGAATGTTTTATAATCCTTAAACCTGCATGCTCCTTATTTATCATCTGTTCTTGTCAATATATACTGTGGGTTGCTCCAAAACAAAGGATCCACAGGAAGGACTGTTTTATCTTATATTTCATAGGATATTTTAATTTTGCATATGGAATCTAATGGCAGGACATTATAACGAACAATATGGCGTAGAAAAAAAGAATATATCACTTGGCAAATGTGTAGCCCCCTTCTACCTATTATTCTACTGACATATTTCAAGGGACGACTCCTTCTGATGTACAATCATCAGGGAGATGATTCATGGTGTCATTTATCTGAAGGGTAAAGTCTATATTCCACTACACGTCATTTCACTTCACATGAATGCATGTGAACACAAAATAATGCAAGCAATTTCTGTTAACGCATAGTGGACTATGGCATTTTCTTGCATTCCTACTTGCATTAGGGCAATGCAAGTAGGAACAAAAACATATTTTTAAGTGGTTTTCTCATGAAGTACTTGTGTTTAGATACGCAACATACTTGCCTTTCCTACCTAGAGCTAATGCAAATGCGCCCAACCCATAGTGGAATATGGGCTTATGGCCTGCAGTGCTACCCGATGCCTGATATAGAGACTACTTTCTGTGGGAGTGGTAGCTGCTGCCCCCTTTATGGATGAGTTCAGTAAAAGACCTCAGGTACCCCACTAGTCTAACACCCACACTAGGTGGAGATGTGAGAATGGTAGGAGAGGGTTGGGGGAGCAGGTTGTAATAGTTTTAATACCTCTGTGAACAGCAAAACAATATCCCTTCCTGGTCACAGCAAAGGCATTGTGCATAAAATCCAGTTAGTGGCCAAACATATGTAAGGGGCTGTGGGATAAAAGTCACTTAAGCTAATACATTTATAATTAGCCATGGTCTTTGGATTGACTGCACAAAGGTAGCTAGTAAAACGCCTTGTGCATATAATAAGTATACGAATAAAGTAAAGAAACAGTCACCAGATTGCAGAAGAAATATCATAACAGGTATTCGAAATTATATGGTTACTACATTACATAGTGTAAACACAGCATGGGCTTCTGGTAGGTGTAAATATACCTGTTTAATTGCAACTAAATCAATAAATCGGACTGATATATAAAGGTGGGAACCTATGGTTAAAGAGGAGAACATTATTAGATACAGTTTGGAACAATTGAGTCTTGAGAGGATTCGGGGATTTGGTTAGCCATACGTATATATGGACATCTGGTGACTAGTGAGTTAACTACACTGTTAACTACACTGACACGTGAAGTGGAGCGGACTCTACAGAGGAAACGTGTCTTCGTATAAAGTGACTGTGAACCTAGGATTATAGAGGCTACAACTACAATGGCACCTACTGTGCTCCGTTGCATAACCAAACCCTCTCAACAAGGGCGTCATTCCACAAAGATGTTGCTGTTGTGATGGGTCCTGCTGTTAAATTGAGGCTGTTCTAATGGGCCGATTTTAATTCTTTAAATGGTTTTGAAAAATACACACATAGATCTAAAAATGCTGAAATTGTCAGCCCAGAATGATTATCATTATTGGATGAAAGATGATGCTGAATTTTGGCACAACACCGAGACTTTGACGTTTCCCAACAAAACCCGCATTGTTTTTATGAAGTGATGGACTCTGGGCAGAGATAGGGAATCAGGGAGTGGCCATGACAACTTACCTGTCATTCAGGCCCAGTGGCCTGTTGCACTTTACCAATCGTGGCAACCAATTGTAGATAAACAACAACGAGTTCATTGTCCGCTCAAAATAAAGCTGTTTAGAATGCTGTTAATGAGCTGTTATTAACAAAGGTTTCGTTGTTACAATTTTACAAAAAGAGTAAAATCTCTGGCTCTAATGAATAAAATTGAATTCTGTAAATTGATGTAAAAAGGAAAAAAAAATAGAGAAAATTCAGTAAAAGTTACAGCTCTCTGTGGCCCGTTGCACAATGGGTTTCGTAACAACGAAAATATTGTAAACAACGAAACAGTTCGTTGTTGCTTAATAAATTATTTGCAGTTATTTTCTTAACAAAGATAGAAGTGGACCGGGACATGATTGACTTTTAATAAAGACAGAATTGCAAGTATTTTCGTAACAAAGATATCTTTATGACAACAAAGATATCTTTATAACAATATCTTTATAACGATTACTTTGTAGTCCGGGGGTAGCACTCATGTTTCGTTGGTGCCATTGTTGCAAATGACGACTGATGGCTTATTGTCTTCGCTTGATGTAAATAAAGACTTCCCACCTATTTTTAAATGGTTTTGTATTTGAAATGGTCATTAATTTGAAGTTTGTTAATTTTCAAAACAAAGATATCTTTGTAAAGATATCTTTGCAAAGATATCTTTGTTCATTGTGCAACAGCTTTTGTTCGCTGTTATGTAGAGGGGTTTTTGTAACAACGAAACATTTCGTTGTTAAGCAAAAGTTCGTTGTGCTTTCGTTGTTTTATCTTAACAACAAAATTCTATTGTGCAACGGGCCACTGTGGCCCGTTGCACAATGGATTTTCGCTTTGAGGATCAAACAAAGATATCTTAACAAAGATTTTGTTGTTACGATTTTACAAAAATAGTAAAATCTCTGGTTCTAATGAATGAAATTGAATTCTGTAAATTGATGTAAAAAGGAATAAATAGAGAAAATTCAGTAAAAGTTACAGCTCTCTGGTGGCATTCTAAATATCGAAAACAAATGTGTCAAAACTATCGTTGTTAGGAAAATATTAATTGTGTTAACAAAATTCTTTTCGTTGTTACGAAACCCATTGAACAACGGGCCACAGGGGGAGTGGGCAAGATATTGAACATATCAAAACACTGTCTTGCTCCTGTCGGCATTGTAGATATGTTCTGGATGATGCAAAGTTCAGTGATGATTGTAGACTTGGGGTATTTAGATAATTTATTGGAGCTAGGACCCAACAAGGGATATGTTGAAATGGTATACTTGTAGTCAGAATAATACCAATTATTCTACAGTGCTCCATTGCATAATGGGTCTCTCTGTTGGGAGGGTTGGCACACACTGCAAGAGTCATCCTTGTGCTCTCACAACAGCGACGTTGCTGTTGTTAGAGATATGTACTGTTGAATTGTGCCAGTTCTACTCAGTCGATTTTGTTTTTGTAAAAATTTTGACTAATATAGATCCAGATGTAAGATTCCTGAAATTATCAACTGGGAAATTGTTATAAATGGGTGAAAATTGGTGTTTAAGATTCACAACAGTGAGGGTTTTGTCACCACAACAGTGAGACCCATTTCTAAACCCTTGCTGTGCACTCGCTGTTGCGAGAGTTTGGTAATGGGACGGACCACAAGTGATACCTTTCACTATCAGCCTAAGATAATGATAACTTTGATCGTTGTTTAGCCCTCAACATAAATATATTTAGAATGCTGTAGATGACATCTAATTTTACAGGATATATATCAATTTTACGGAATTCAATTTGATTCAGTAGAAAAAAATATATAGCAAAGATACAATATCAATCTTAAAGTGATCTTTAAAGTTGTCATTGTTACAATCGATATCAGTCATTATGCAGTGGACCACCTTGGGCTATACGTTTGTTGTCTATCTGTCACAGTGCAGTGTTAAACTATGAAACACTGAAATAGTACAACTTTAGGGTCAAACTAAAGTTGTCCTCTTTATATTTTCAGATATTCATGTCGCAATTTCAACCATTTCCGGAAACAGGGCGTCCCTGGGCGAATACCTATCCCTATCCTGGGCACCTCCTATAGCTTATTTATGGAGGTAAATATTGATGGATATCATAAATATGAAATTCTTACAGAAACATCAAGGTTCATTTGTCTATTCAAGGCAATCAGTGTTTTTCATTTAGATACATCTACGGATTTCTCCTACTCCTCCACAAACACTTTGAATGTGATCAGAAGGTTTTACTACATTTATCTTGAGTTAGGGTGAGGTGAGAAAGTTTTATTTAACCATGACTTTTAACTTGGAACAACAATCTGAGATAAAGTTCATTGAATACAAATGCTTTCTCTTTGTTCAGAAAATTATATTATCATCACACATCTACATATAAATCTGATCTATTACTGAATAACCAGAGAACACATGAGCATAGAAATACATTTGGCCTGCAGCTGGCGAAGGAACTCCACCCCTTTTTTCTTTTTTTTCCTCAAATTGCCATTTATTTTAAGAAAATATCAGTATAATGACCTGGGAGAGAAAGAAGCATGGAGAAGGTAACTCTAGCATATGAACAGCACCCTCTCTCCCTTCATACATTATTTATATCACTATAACCTGTAACCAACTTATAGTTAGACATATGTGTACATACAATTTTATTAGTATCATATGTATATATGATATATGTATATGTACAATGGTAGCATATAATGAAACAAAGAAGTTATTCAAAGCCTGTATCTCAACATTATTTTACAGTGCATGGCATATGGGGACATGAAGCTCCTGAAGAAGTATGGCGACAAAGGATACTGTGTGTGAGTAATTCATTTGATCTATTGATCATAATCAAACTTCAAGGTTGCCCTGACCCTCCAGAAGATAGAACCAATACACAAAGTTAATATCAATACACACATTCAACCTAGATAAGGTACAAAAGACAGCATTGAATAAGCGACCATCAATTGAGTCAGTTCAGCAAATCAATATACAACTGGTTTGATATTTTGCGAAATTATTTAAAATCAAGGGCATCATCAACAAATTATACAAAATAGGGTGGTGCATAATCATTAAATATGTTTGACAGGGTCCAGTTACCTTATTATAGGTAAAGTTGAGACCTTACTGAGAAAGAATGTTGTAATGAATTATATTTTACTGAAGCTGAGACCTTACTAATAAAGAATTTTTATAATAATGGTATTATAACATGAAAGAACAATACAAGAATGTCACAAATCATAAACTTGTGTTACAGTGAGTTCTTCGGGCACATACCGTCGCTGACGGTGTTTGATGGGAAGATGCTCTCTGAGATCATGGTGAAAGACTTTGCCTCATTCCCAAACAGACTGGTAAGTGATGCCTCTTATCACTACTTTTGAGCGCCATGACACATCTCATATGCACACCCTTTTTGAAATCATGAATGTTGAAGACATCAATTTTTCTTCAATTGCATACTAGAAATGCACAGTACAAAATTGTCATTCCCCACAACCACTCCATTTCTTTCAAGTGGCAGAACACTATTGTTGATCTGCTTTGATAGTTATAATAATCCAAAGAATTTAGGTCTATCTTATATTATGTTCACTGAACAATTTTGGAAAATCACCAAATGGTGAGATAACGATAACTGAACAATCTCCACAATGGCTTTCAATTGTTTTTATTTACTTATTCTTTTACTTGTATGAGGTACTTTATTTTGGGTAGTTGGAACACAAAACGAACAGTAGATGTACAATTTCACAGTTGATCTGCAGGATTTGATATTCCCATAATGTTTCTAAACTAATTATTTATTCTATTTCTGTTGAAGGGGGCAGGATGGTAGAGTGGGTAGGGTCTTTGTCTTGCACATGGCCAGACCAGGTTTGAGCCTGGGTTGTGCCTGCTATACCACCTTGCCCTTCTGTCATTGTCATCCCCATAGATATGAGCCTAGTACAAAAATACAAACGTGTGTTGATATAGCTGAAACGTTGCTGAATACAACTTAAAATCCAACAATCATGGTCTATTTCTGTTGAACAGACGCTAAAGAGCAACGATGACATCTCTGATTACATGCTCCTCACCCTGGATGATGAACATTGGAAACATGTCAGGAATGAAATGACCCCAACTTTTACGACAGGCAAACTCAAGAAAGTGAGTAGCTCAGTTTGTAACAATTCATACAGTGAGACCTGAATCAAATTGAATATTCCCAGTGTGCCTGTGATGTAACTGTTCTGTTACACAAGTGAAATACATTGCATATCACAATAAATAAGAACCACGGGGGCGTCCCAGGGTTACTGTATGACTCAGAGGGAACCATCATGAGCCAAGGGTGAAGCCCAAGTTTTGTATGATTCCAATGGGTTGTACAGACACCCAAGTTATAAGCCAAACAAAATTCAATTCATGTTGAAAATCATGAACCTTATGGGTGGTATTTATGGTCTGTCAATTCCCACCACCTTTACTATGCACTGCTCGTCAGCTGTGTTGGTGATAAAATTCCTTTTTGATCTGTTTATTGTTAAGTATAAAGATTTTCCCTCCCATTATTTACAGATGAATTCAGAGATCAACCGCTGTGCAAAATCACTGACAGACCATCTTCTTAAACGTGCAAAATTAAACGAAGATGTGGAGATTAAAGAGTAATTCATTTTTCTTCTCATTTTACTGCAATTTTTACATTAATAGTGTCCTGTAAAATAAATGACTTAAAACTTTGATTTCAAACTAAATTTTACTTAAAACTTTGATTTCAAACTACATTTTACTAGCGATCCTTATCCCCATCGCCTGTCACTTAGAACGCATATCATACCCACAGGGAATCACTCTGCAACAGTCATCACTGGCTGATTTTTCCAAGCGATTTGTCTCTTGTGCAATCACAGGTCGCTGCTAAAATCACCATGTGGGTATTGCCCTTATGAAACCCTGGCAAAATCGCCGGGTGATCACAATCGCTAGGTGATTCACCATTTGTATGAGTGATGATATTACAGTCACCCGATGACTTTACAGCTGGCTATTCTCTCAGTTGCCCATTGCCCATCAACGGTTAAGTCACCAAGTGGGTATGGGCTAAGGGAATTTGCACTGGAATACAGATTATATATATATATATATATATATATAACTGGTTACACGAAGACTGTCATCAATATGAGTTTGCTATATCTACAATCATCAATTGCCCAGGGAATCCTAAGTGTTTTGGAAAGGGAATTACTACCATTATGAAGTAGCAAGGGGATTTCTGAAAAGACAACAATTTACTGAACTCCCAAATTAAATTTTCCTTCCTGAATGTTTGTCTGATTTCTTCACATTTTGCCCTTTTCTGATTTTCAACATTTTCAGAGTAATTAATTTTCTGGTTCTGTTGCTGACCCTGCCTGTTCATGTTTAATTATGCCTTTGCATGTTGAGGTCAATGTATATTTATTTACAGATATTCTGGTGCTTACACCATGGATGTCATTGCAAGTACTGCCTTTGGTATCCGTGTGGACTCACAGACAGATCGAAATAATCCCTTTGTGAGTCACGCAAGGCGAGCCTTCGAGTTTAATCCTGCAAACCCTAGACTCTTCATTCGCAGTGAGTTTATCATTGACAACACTTGTCATCACAACCTCATCCTTTACATGTAATCTAAAAGTAAAGTGTATGAAAGAACATGTTAGAATTGTTGTTTACCAACACGTTCATGAACTCATGCAGTTTTTACCATGCTGTGTGAATAAGTATAAAGCCCATATTGATTTTTGAAGTATGTTTTTTTTCTGTATCTACCACTAACTAACTAATTAAGACAATATCATGTTTGTCTAAACTGGTGGTACCCCTGTCTAAGACAAACATGTTAGCAGAATTATCTTTTTACAACTTTACACACAGATATCCCGGTGCATATAACCATAGCCAATTCATTCACATACCATTTTAATCATTTTTGAAAAGACAAATCCATGTAAATGATAAACTTACATGTTATATGCCTCTATCATTAACAATAACATTAGTTCCGTGCTTTACTTTTCAGTGTTTGTACCAGAGCTGGCTTTCCTCTTGATGAAATTTGGTATGAAATTCAATGTTTTCCCAGAGGACATCACAGACTTCTTTCATGGAATTACACGCCAAGCAATTGAAGCTAGGAAGTCTGATGATGATCAGGTAAAATTAGATTCTTTTGCTATTCTCTCACTTGTCTCATTAGGGATGTTTCTTTGTGGATGGCCTACTTAACCCCCCATCCTGAGAGATTATCTTGCAGGAACCACAAGAGCAGTATTATCCCTTGTATATCACTATAGGCTATGTTCCACTATACAGTATTTGCTTGCGACACCATGTAGAGACGCAAGCAAACTGTCGCAAACTTGATTGAGGTAGGCTGCCACAAGATGGAATAAGGGTACTTGCAGCACTTGCTTGCAGTACCACAAATGATTTTTACTTTTTCTTTGGATTGCTTGTTGTCAGGGATACCAATATGTTGGTATAAAAACCACAAATTGCTTGTGGTAGCTAAAAGGATCAACTGCAAATGCTACCCACTGCAAAATGGAATATAGTCTTTAGGCTTTGATCAATTTTAACTTATTGTCTCTTGTTCTTTTACTGTGGAGATGGAACTTAGTACGTAGCTAAATTGCCGAACTCCAGTTCACTTTTACTCATACCAAGGTTCGTACTCTCCATAATAATCAGGGCTCTTGTACTGATAGGGTCATGCTTTCAGTTGCTTGAATACACCTTTCTCATGGACCTGAGCAGTCACCCTGTCTGCCAGGTTTTGGGACATTTGGTAACTAGGTCACTTCATTCAATATAGCTTAACTATAGCAAAATTACCAAAAGGTTATTTCAATCTTAAAACACCAAGGCAGTGCCACTTTATTGAAAAATATGTTTATGAAATATCAAGGAGGAATTTTGCATCCCTAGCATATTCCTTTAGCAAACTAAATTGAGTATAGTTCAAATAAAAAACCAAAAAAACGTCTGAAATAAATTCTAAAATACATCCTGCTCAGATTTTGAGAATCAATTAAATGGAATCTGCTATATATGAAGCATCTTTTGGAGTAACTATTACTTCAAGATGTTTTAGGATCAGCTGCAGATTTGGATAACTTTCATAAAAAGAATTAGCAATCGACCAAACTACTTTATCAGGTATTAGAATAGGAAATATTTACTTGGAACTGAGTTGGTGGACAGGAAAAATGTCTAAATTGCATACGTCTCAGACATAATATCAGGCCTATTGATTTTTGTCATACATGGAAAAGACTGAAAAACCCTCACAGTCTGAGTACAAAGTAACATTCATTAATCAACTCCAAAGATTTAGATAAGAAACACAGAATTACAGAATATTTAAGTTTGCAATTTTTTCTATTGTTTTCACTCAATGACCTTTTCCAAAATAAATTGATGATCCATAGTTTGTTGCTCTGCAAATTATTATCAATCTTACATGCATATTTTCAGTCAAGGAGTGACTTCCTTCAGTTGATGATAAATTCTCAGAAAGACAAAAAGGATGATGATGAAGAGGAGGCTGAAACTACTGGTGGGGCGCAGAGGAGCCATCATATGGGTAAGTATTCCAAGCAAGAATGTGACGTTATTATAACATTGCAGCAACGTTCGGTTTAGTTCTAATTTGGTTTTTGTTACTTTTAATGTAAGTCTCAACTTGACCTAAATAACATAACTGTAACGTGAAAAGTGTGCAGGTTACAGACGAACCAAAAAAGTACAGTTGCAGAATGTTCTTGTTACATCGCTGCTTGCTTGGGATGTTTAGAATTTCAAAGGAGTCAAGAAAACCAATGGGCTTGACTCCTCTCTGTCTTCAACAATCCCTTTGTTGGTCAAAGAGTGTTAAATGCCATATGTCTGTGTGTTTTTTTTATATTTATTTCAATGTTTGTCTGTCCAGCTGTATTTAAACCATATTACATATTTATATTCCTTTCCATCTCTGTGATAATACCAGTACTATTTGGACACATAGCTCTCATAAACCTCCACAAAGGTTACAAGGGTTGGTACATGTAATTGTAAACACAGTTCTACCCTGGCCCATGGGTGACAGCACCATACAAGACTTACACACAGTGTTCTACAACATATTACCCTTACCATGAGCAAACCATCACATAACATCAGCTAAATAAGATGATAATTTTGTGTTGTAGGCATCTCTACTAATGAGTTACTCGCCAACGCTTTGCTGTTCTTTGCGGCTGGCTACGACACCACCTCAACATCATTGAGTTACCTCCTGTACAACATGGCGCTCTACCCAGAGTGCCAAGAGAAACTAGCTGAGGAAATCAAAAGGGTTGCTGGTGACAAAGTAAGGGGCAATCAACTGCATTCAAACTTTTTGTTAAAACTTCTCCCCCCCCAAATTTGTCCAATATAGCATACAATAATTATTGAGTAACACAAGTATTCTGGTAAAAATAGTTGCTACAACCAACCCTCTTAAATGCATAACATTAACAAGCCACAAAATATTTTGAAAATGCCCAACATATACCCTAAAATAAGATAAATAAATACAAAATACAACATAGCCCCCCATAAAAGTTAGTTCTAGAAAATAAGAATATGAAGAGCATCCTTTGATGTCTTCAATCTTCAATTCAGTCACTATTGATGAGAAACAAAGTGCGATTGATTTTATGGTTTACTTATTTTCTTTTCAGGAATTCATTGACTACAACATCCCTCAGGAAATGCCCTACCTGGATAAATGTATAAATGAAAACCTCAGAATGTACCCTCCAGCCATCAAGTTAGTGTGTTTGCATTTGTTTCAAACTTCATTACTGAAATAGGTTTGAGTATGTTTGGTTATAATTATTACCCTGAGGATAGGAGAAAAAAGACATGACAAGGGGACTACTTATTAAGTAAAGCCTGTATTGCGCATACTTAAAGTACTTGCTGTTGATATTTAGCATCTGTATGGTGACATTCTCTGTCAGTATCTAAAGCCCGTAATCAATATGCTGATTTTGCTGCCTATTTAGAAATCATAAAGACATGTTATATTTCACTAGAAATGTTTTCAAATTCTTATTCAAATGAAATATAAGATGTATGGTATAAGAGATATTCTTAGATAAAGTCAAACAAATACAACATCAGCAGCATTAAAATCAACATGTGGAATACAAGATAAAGTTTTTACACACTTGTGGCACCGAAAGTGCACAGCAAATATGTTCTGCTGATTTCCACATGTAAAAATGGCTGCCTATATTATACTCAGATATAACAATTATTATGAATTCCATATTCTATTATTTCAGGGTTAACCGAAAGGCTGGCAGGGATGTCACGGTCAACGGTATCTTCTTCAAAAAAGACTGCTTCGTAGACATCCCCATCTATGCAATTCACCATGACCCCAAGAAGTGGCCTGAACCAGACAAGTTTGACCCTGAAAGGTACTGGGAACATACAATGTTATTGGGTCAGTGGCCCATAGCACAATGACTAATCGTAAAACAACAAGATCAATGTTGTAACTATGACAATGTTGTTAAGATGTTGTTAAGATGGAAGGACAAATATGGAAGGACACTATAGGACTATATCCTGTCATTTGCAACATCCTATATTTGGTTATTTTGAGGGTGAAAAGTGTCAAATAATGATAAAATGAACGCATTTGTTGTCACAAAATTCATTGTGCAACGGGCCACAGGGGTTTGTTTAATAGGTATGGTTTGTGGTCACTCCAAAGCCTTCCTATTTTTCCATGGATGGGAGCATTAAACTTTAGAACAGAAATTGCAAAGAAGAAAATCTTGGATAGTGATAAGAGAAAAAGGATTAAATCTGCAAATTTCGGTGAGTGATAAAGAAATCTTTGGGTACTCTAAGGTGCAACTCCAGAGTAAGCCTTATCTGCCTATCACCCGTTTTTTAATCAGGTGAAAGGAACAAACTAGAATAAAGTGCCTGATCTTAATCCAAAAATGTAGTCTGGAAAGGGCCTATTAGAGCACAAGTGTTTCATCAATAAATCAAAGCAAAACAACCTAACTGATGTTTACAGGTTCAGTCCTGAAAACAAAAAGGACCGGCACCCTTATGATTTCATACCATTTGGAAATGGACCAAGAAACTGTATCGGGATGCGACTGGCTCTGCAGGAACTGAAGGTGGCGGCCATCCATGTGCTGCGGAGCATCAAAGTCACCAAGTGTGACAAGACGGAAGTGAGTACATGGCCAAAGTAAAGGTCATATTCCAAATACCGAAAGTGTGGGCTGCCGATATTGGCCCTCACCATGGTGACGTTCTATACTGGCGGCCCATACTTTCAAGCCACTTTTGGCCACCGAAAGTGCAAAAACATCTGCCGAAAGTGCAAAATCGACCGCCGAAAGTGCAAAATTGGTGGCCAGTCCAAAATTGACAGGAAAAAATTACCAACATGTTTGTAAATTTTATCAGCATTACTGCTGATTATATATATTGGCATTAGCTAAAATGTATCGGCTTGAAATCAGCAGTACACTTTCGGTATGTGAACAAAATTGTGGTGGGTTCACTACTCCTAGGGCAAAACCATAGTTTGTAATAGGGAAGAAACTATATATAAGTATCCCTCTCTTCTGATAGATCTTTAGGATCCATACCTAAAAGGCTTACTCACCCCTATTCCTAGTCCTTATAACTAAAGGATAGGATGGGGACCTGTTGGTTGACCATCCTAAAGTAAACATGGGGGGTTTAGCAGGGCTGAGTTTATACGCGCGGACTTTACCGCGCCGATTAACACCCCTATATGTGCGGACCCACATGCCGCGTTTTTTAACTGCACTGTACGTGCGAACTCGTAAACGTCGCACATACAATTATCCTTGTATACGCGGACATTATGATAAATACTTATACATTATAGCATTAAATGTTTTAAGATCGGGGGCCATGCCCCCGAACCCCCTTTCTCTGTTTTCTTTCCTTTTTTTCCTGACTAGGATTTCTTTTACTGATTTATAAAAAGTCTGCGTATATAAAGATTTACTCTGTGCACGAAGGTTGCGCCGTGAGGTCTGCGCATGTAATCAGTCTCGTTTAGCAGGGGTCAGGAAGAAGACAACTCTTACAAATTCAGCTTATTCACAATAACTTTGAGTATTGACTGGTAGGATCAGTTGCATCTTTTTAGCAGATGTGTAGGCTTGTGATATAACCCTTTCTTGTAAACACTAAGAAATGTGTTTTAAGCACGACATACATTTTTGGGATTGTTATCTAACACAGTTTGGCAAATGATATGGAGATCATACTTCACCATGATCAGCTTTTTCAATACAACCACCACTTTTTAAGTTACTCAAAAAACACTACAAAAATACTACAACATGGTTCCTCTTTTAAAATACCCACAAACTTTTGTTTGATTCGTTATTGATGTTAGTATTTTTCCTACCAGATTCCAATCCGCTTTGCCAACTCTGGTGGACTGTTGAAGACTGCGCACGGAATTTGGCTGAAGCTGTCGCCCAGGGAGTAGAGGGAATCCTTAGTGTACAGGAGATTCTTTTTGCTACTTTTGGATTTTGAAAAAAGAAGGAAAAAGAATCCTTTAAAAAAATAGGGTAGGGCCAACAATTAAGGGTGGGTTGGGTTACCTGAACACAAGGTCTAATATCAACTACTGATAAACAAAATTGAACCAACTGCTTGGATTTGGTTTGGTATGAGCTTTGTTGTATTACTAGATTAGGTGCATATATGATTATATATGGATACAAATTATGCAATGGAGTGAACAATAGATATATTTCTATTTGGCAGTGGATACCCGGATGTAATTCAGACTGTGCCTTCCTGTAGATAACTTTCACTGACAAACCTATGACCTGTGCTTAAATACTAGAATAACGTATGCCTATAACATTTATCTGGTATGAACCCCATTCAACCTTGTGTGGTTTGAATTGTGTTTCATCACTAATGTAAGATGTGTTAATAACTTTTATTTGTTCACTGTATGACCAACATAACAATTCATGACATAATACCCTGTTAATATCCTACAATAATGGTTATTTCGAAATTCATTTTCACTGGGCTGACCTTATTTGAAGATAACTGAATTGAAGCTAATTCATGTTTGATTAGAAAAAAAGTACTTGTTTCATGAATTCTAGGACCATAATTGTTTTTCTGTCGACTAGATTCTTTTTTTTGGACGAAAAACAACCTAAAGCCACCTTCGAGACCAGTACCCAGCTCAGTAATCCATGCTTGATTACACAGTGATGATTATGTAAACTTTATCAAACTATCCCTTGCCTAGTTTACACAGGTTTTGTTGTCATACTACCCTCACATGTCTCTTAAAACAAGCCTTAATCTTTGGCAGCTAAACAAATTTCAGTTAGGCTAGTCCTAACTGCAGGCATTAGAAAAATCACATACTTTATTGTGTGTCATATTGATCTTTAATTTGTAAGAAGGTTTTAACTTAGTATCTTTTATACCAGCAGCGCTTGTGTGTATTTTAGCTGGGAGATCAATACATTGTAGCTTCTTTTGTCCGGAACCAGGATAAATAAAAACGATTTTGAAAAATATTAGTATGTTTCTTCTTACTATGTTATCTACAGAAGCAGAGATATATTTAGTGTCACATATTTACTGCCATTTATCAACTTAATTAGAGGACTTTCTTTTGGTAGTTTGCATTATAAGGATTAATAAAGAAGCAAATAATTGATACTTTGGATATATAAACATGTTTGCACTCTCAATGGTAATGAGATATCCTTTTGAGTTTTCCTTAAAGGAAAGCTTGCACATAACTGCAGGATGGTCATTTTTTATTGAATTCAATTCAGTATGTTATTCACACCTTGCAATAACAATGTTAGTAAAATGGAAGGAAAATATTTAGTTTACACACAATTATGGGGCATTAATGAACTTGTATTTTATCACATTTTAAGGGAAATCCTCCAAATTTATGACGTAGCAAGGGGAGTTCTTGGGGAATCCCATGTTCCATGAAAAGGGAATCCCCATCCCTGTATGACTTGTAAAAAGAGTTATGCAGTCTAACAAAAAGTAAAGATATCTGACATGATGCAACTCATAATAAATTAAAATATCTATTTATCTACAACTATTCATTAATCAGAGAATCCCAAATTAACTTTAGGAGGAATTCCCATAGCTGTGACATAGCAAGGGGAGTAATGAGCAGCACAGCATTGAGGGAATTCCCAAAATTTAATTTCTTTCCTTGATAATTCCCCAACTACTCGACATTTCCAATTTCTTTCTTTTGAAATATTTTCAGAATACCTAATTGAAATTAGTTACATTAAAAATAGCACTTCATGAATTTATGTGCAAGTTTTCCTTTAATATTCTGATCACAGAAGTCCTTAGCTTAGTTAAAATAGACAGTTATGAGAAGTGGAAGTTCGTTTTAGCTGCTCCAAAAAAGAAGCCATTTTACCTTTCCTTCTCAATCCTTCATTTCTCTACTTTGGGGCAGCATGTGGTCCTATGTAAACTGGAATTCCTCTATCATCTACCAAATTTTGATTGATAACACATTAGATGAAATCAATGAAAGGAGACTGGAATCCACTTCACGTAGACTGTATTAGACTAAATAAAAAGTAAGAATACTTTAAAAATACTACTAAAGTATCACATGGGTTGTATCTGGACGAGTTCTTAAGTGCAAGATTAAACAAGACCCAAGCAAGGATATGACGTTATAATAACGTTATTATAACGTTCTGGTGAGTCATGTTTTGGTTCTTGCTACGTTATTTAGATGGCACCCAAAGACGTCTTTAGAACCTAACATTGCGACGTCGCAATATAATGTTATTGTGACGTTCTTGTAACGTTCTTTCACATTATAACAACGTTAATATGACATTCTTTATTAGTTAGGTCACAACTTGACCAAAATATATATAACATTATTATAACATTCTATTTTGATAAGTTGTATCTTTACCTAAAATAGCATTATTGTTATGTGACAATTGGAAAAGTTTCAGATTAACTAAAGAAGTACAGTCGCAGAAGGTTCTTGTTACGTTGCTGCTTGCCTGGGGAGTATCACATCACTACAAAATACAAATCAGCTCTAAGGTAGTGGTGGGTCAGTAAAATATTGACATTCAGATATGATATAGCGTATATAGGCACAGGTTTATTATTCAGGAAAGTCTACACAAAGAGTTCAATCAGACAGAGACTTATTTTTCTTTTGTTTAAAACAAACAGTTGATTCTTCAAGTCTAGTGGCCAACGGTAGCGAATTCCAAATCAGAGAGCCCCAATAAAAAGGTGTTTTCTTATAGAAACAGGTACGAGGTGCAGGTAAATCTACAGTTGTCATATTATTATTTCTTATATTTAATTTACCACTGGGATATTACGCCTATTTATGCTTCATCGAATTAACAAAAGCAATTTACAGTCTAACCGTTCGTTTTTTTGTTTTGTTTTGTTATTTTTAATTTCCTTTATTTCATCAGACATAAAATAAGTGCAACAGCACTTGTTTACATTTAATGCCTGAGTAGCATATACATTTATGCTTCCTCAAAGGCCCATATAAAAGAGCATATAACAAATATTCGCGATTCATATTAAATACTCTAGACACTTGTGTACAGATAAAAATTGTAAGCGGTTGGATGATGTAAAATAACTAAATAGTGATTTCAATAAAATTACAAGTACTATAAAAAGGCAAAAAGGTTACTGATTGTTTAAGATCGTTTACATATTTAATTTTAGTAGCAATATACAAGGCATTAGTATGCATATACACTGGATCCTGTATATTGAGGCAGCTTCTTATAGCGTGATTCTGTAGTACCTGTAGCTGTTTTCCCCTAGGCACAGTAGTTGTTAAAACAATACCATAATCCATAACACCAATAAACGTTGACTTTAAAATCACCAGGGCTGCATTCCCAACTCAGATTTGTGGAATAAATGTGGACTAGTAAAACCAAACCAGAGACCTCCTACCTATATAGAGAGTGATCACACCCAATTTGAGCCTACTAGTTATTTTCCCTGCATGGGTGAGTTCCACCTAGGTGACACTCCTGTCAATGAATCAGGAAGACTCATGAGTGCCAATTCTCCCTAATCTCAGTTCTTTAAAGTCCATAAGTACTGAGCACCAAGACCATTAAAGTTACATTGTAACATACCCATTTATTTAAAATGACACGTTCTATAGCTTTACAGAATTAAAAGTAAAATAACTGGAATTATAAAGGCTAAGTTAATGTAAAATGTGTGCCTTTTTATGGACTTACAGGTGCTTTTGGCCACAAAACTGGCACTTGTGGGCTACTTGTGGGCTACTTGTGGGTCCACAAATGAAGGGACAAGTCTTGTAAGTAATACCTATGGAGTGTCAAATGTAAGAAAGTGGAGTTTGATATCTACTTTCAATAAATTCCCCCAATAAATAACTATGGTTACAAAGTCCACAGTTGCATCACTATCCCACACAGATACACATTATCTTCCAAAATTCCCAAGTTGAAAATGACCACTCCTTAAAAAATAGTTTACATAATGTTTCTTGCATTAAGCTCTCCATAAAAATATTTATGGAGTATTTGTGGGCTCCACAAATCAGACTTGGAAATGCACCCCATTTGTAGTCACATAGGGCCTAATCCTTCGCAGTAATGACAGTCTGTGTCCTGTTAGTTTGTGATGTTGCTTAAATGTGCTTTCATATTCAAAAACGAATCTATTTCCACTCGTAAGTATTTAAAATAGGGCCCGTTGCATAAATCAGTGGTAGGAGAAAAGACTGCCGTTTCAGTTGAATGTTTGGGCCTGAACCCAAACGGCCCATCGTCAATAATATCATTTTCTGTTAAAAAAGCTACCATTATTTTACCTAAGATTGGTAACAGTGATATCAGCCCCAGATCTGAGGTGGTTAGTTTTGTTCTAATATGATTTGATCATGCCCTCTTCACCATTGCATTCGTGATATTTCTCAGTCTTTTGGCCTTTGCTATATGTAAGTTGTTTTTTTGTTCTCCTAGCTCTGCGAAGTGCAGCATCTCTATCCCTCATATACTCAAGAATTTCGTTAGTTAGCCATTCAGCCTTGGTTGATCTAAAGGAAAAGGTTTTGATAGGAATTTGTGTATCCAATGTTTCTTTAACTATGTCGTTGATCGCACGAGCTACGTAATTTATATCATCACTCTGGGCCATACCCACTTAGATGGGTCTAGACCCCTTAATTTGACATGGCGACACGGTCCTTTTTCAGCATATATATAATTAGTGACATGCGACAGGGGATGTTCTTAAATTCGGCATGACACATGGCCTTTTCTTAAAAACGACAGGGGACATGGAGCTTGTTGACATGGGCAGAAGACTTTAGAATATATTGACATGCGACATGGATATTTCTTAAATTCAACATGCTACATGGGGACCCCCCATCTAGATCCCCACTTAGTGATTTTAGCGCTGATGGGTGACTTGTGACTGTGAGAATTGCCAGTGAAGTCACTAGGTGACTGTAATATTAACTTTGACTTTTGTCCGGTGATTTTTTACCAGCAATTCTGTTGTCAGTTTCCCATCACCAGGATCCATTGCACAAAGGCAGTTAGTAAAACACCTTGTGCATGTAATCAATTGTATAGGAAAAGAATGAAGAAACATCACCAGTCCTATAGAGGGAATATCATAAAGTATTTAAAATTATGTGGTGTAAATATATTATTTATACTGCTGGTAGGTGTAAATATACCTGTTTCGCAGTAGCAGACAGGGTGCATCTCCCAGCAAGTACCAATGCTCCGGTAAAATCAATAAACCAGACTGATATATATAGGGTAGAACCGATGGTTACAGTGGAGAACACTATTAGATACCATTTGGACAATACGAGTCTTAAGGATTCAAGGGGTTTGAATAGCTATACATAGAAGGACATCTGGTGACAATTAAGAGAACTCTAAAGGAGGAAACTTGCTCTCAGACAATTGGAATTGTGAACCTAGGACTTAAAGGCTATCATCACACTGGCAAATTGTATGCATTTAAGGTATCCATGAATTAACCTGACTTTCAGCCAAGCGTTGTTAGCGTTATGAATATGAACACCAATCTCGTGAATCTACCTACTACTTGACTAGCCTCTATAGAAGGAGTTGATCAAGACAATTCAACCAAATATCATAAGAATGTTTCCCCAATCATTAAATAACAATATAACAACAATTAGCGTTCACCATATCATACCCATGGGTAGTCGCCCTGCAAGTCTCCCTACCACAGATTGCTGATTTACAGTATTTTAAGCATCTGCAGGCTACTTTGGACAGATTTTGTGGACAAAATCCCCAGGAAAACTATAGAAAATATACAAAAATCTGTTTTATTTCCATCAATGATTAGTGAAATTTCAAACAACTTAGAAGGTATAAATCTATAATTATATGGAAACCAATGTTAAAAATAATGAAGACTAATTTTTCATCATTTTTAACAACAAGTAACAATAAGGTTCATGGAAATCATTATGGAAAAGCCTAGGGTCTTGTAAACATATTTCCCAGCATGCATCCTGATTTGGGCAAACCTGCAGGTACCACTCAAGAAATTGGCTATCTGTGTTTGGGTGAAATCCATTGATGACCCAGTCACCCGAGGACTTTACAGCCAATTGTCCGTCACCTGTCAATGGTAAAATTGCATAGTGGGTATGGGCCTTAAGAACGCCTTATGTAGCATGTACCCAATGCATATGTCAGATGTGGAATTGAAGAAATGCCATGTGGAATTTCGCGGTCTAGGGGCATACCACCATGAACAATATGCTTCACCCACTTTCTATTGACTCAGGGTATGGGTACCCGGAGTATGCTTCACAGCCAGCCAAACAGAAGCCTGCATTCTCCCTAAATATTTTGACACACACACAGAGGCTACAATATAGTTCAAGGGTTCAAAGAGGACCCAGGGTATAGTTAATGTGGAAAAGATATGGAAAAGATATGTGAAATAGAATAGGGTATAGGGGGTATAGAATACCCAGGTGCAGAGGGGGTAAAGGAAGTATAGAATGCCTGGGTTACAGAGGGGCTATAAGGGGTAGTACTCTCATGGAATCAGGGGTAGTGTACCTAGGGCATGGAGGGGGTTTTAAGGGGTAGTGGGCCCAGGGTATGGAGGGAGTAGTGTTCTCAGGGTATAGAGGGGGTATTATACCCTGGGTATGGAGGGGCAGTGTACCCAGGGTATGGAGTTCCAGAATGTAGCAAGGTAGAGCCATGGGCAGTTGCCTTGAGATACTATACCATGATTTTCCACATACCCTGGGTCTATAGTTGCAATTTAACTATATATATATAAGATTTTTACACTTTGATTCCCTTCACTGGTGGATCCAGGATTTTGAAAAAAAGGGGGGGGGGGTGCTTTTGAAAATATTTTCCTTAAAGGGAGGGGCCAGTGACCACAAGATAGTATACTGCCGTGATCTTTACCATCCAGGGAATAACCATACCAAATTTTATGCTTTTATCTCTAATAGTTTTTGTTTAATTCACATTTTGTCTCCACGAAACTAAGTTCCCCTGCCTGCATCTGACACTGCCTGCACAGAGCAATTATCTGTATGTGACGTCACAAGCAGAACAGCTTGAAAAATGAGATAACTGAGAAAAAAGCAATAAGACATTTTTTAAATGTACTTCATCAGTCCAAAAGTGATTAAAATAACCAAATCAAATGATTTATAGTAGAAAATGTGAAAAAATAAGTTTTTTATGGAATTTAGAAATTTAAAATCTAAAATAACTGTCATTTTGTGTGACGTCACACACAGATATGCTTTGTCAGTTGGCGTGGGATTCAATGTGTGATCTGATACATAGACACAGTTTTCTATGCAATATATCAATTTATAGTTATAGAAATGTTTTGTATTCATATTTAAGCATCATATCTATCGTATAAAACAAGAATTTTACAAATTTGAAATTTCATCGGCCCCTCTCTTTAATTGCTTTTTGGTCAAGTTTTGCATTAAAAAACGGAGGGGCGTGCACCCCTGTGGGCCCCTGCCTCTGGATCTGCCCATGCCCTTGTTTTCGAATTCTTATGTCAATTCCCTGGTAACTACTTTTAGGCAGTGTTGGGTTACAACCTTAACATTAGGTAGCTCCTCCTTGCTTCTGATTGGCTGTCATCTGTAGTGTACCTGGAGTCTGCATACCCAGGGTCAACAGAAAGTGGGCGAATGGTTGCTGAGCCCACAGCCTAGTACACCACCACCACTACGACCAACGGGGCTCTAGACCCCTAAATTTGACACAGTGACATGGCCATTTCTTAAAATCAACATGCATCATGAGGCTTACTGATATAAGTTAAAAAATAAACAACATGATGTAGCATTTTTGTTAAATTCGACATGTGACATCAAAGCATCTTAATGGTGACATGCGACATGGGGAACTTAGTGACAGGTGACAGGGCCTTTACCTATATTTAACATGCAACGTAGGGGCCCCCCCATCAAGGGCCCTGCCACTACCAGTTCCACCGTGACTAGATTTAGGATCGGCGCTCAGGACTGATCAGCACCAGTCCTACCAGGACCACCAAAGAGGGAGGTCTGATCATACTCACCACTTTTGCCTGCAGCGTGAACCAAGATTCTGACCCGACCATGTTGGTACTGGGGCTGTTGGACATTCCCTGGTGGGGGCTCCTACTCCTCATCATAGGAGCATACATGCTGTAAGTGGAATACTCTTTGTATGTGTTACATTCCCAGTTTGGAATATTATATCCAGGCTCTTATTAATATTATATCACTGGTGGTACCCAATACAACCATGTATATATAGGTATATAGGTGCTGTGTATATCAATGCACTACATGATTATAACAATTTTGCATTGGTGTTCCAGGGTCCACTGCATTTAAGGTTTTCATAGTGTAGCAAAGAGTTGGGATAATACAGTAGGTAATACTACCTACTGCATTACCTATAATACATTAGTAAATGCAATGGAGAGTCAAAAACCACACTCAACATCACAGTAGTGTAGTGCGTAGAGTGGTTGCTCTGTCTGTGCTCTAGGGACACAAATGTTGACATAACACAGGTGCGGATTTAGGTATGTGTTTGCCTGTTATTTGATTTTAGTTTTTTCAAAATTAAACATCCTGGTGCCCTCAGGGCTCAAGCAAAAGTGTTGCTTTTGCACATTCCCCTTTTTAATACCTGGATCAAAAAATAAGTACAAAAGCTTAATAGAATAATATAATCAGTAACATTGTTTAAGCAAACCCTCACAACAGGCTAGGAACGTTGCTGTTGCAATTGCGCCTGTTTTACTGGACCAATTTCAATTCTGTAGAGGGTTCTGAAGCCAGGAAAAATGATGGGAAGTTGGTGAAGACTGATGCTGAATTTTGTGGGCAACAGGGAAAGTTAGCCATCCTTAGCCTTTGCACTGTCATTAGACAAAAATCTAAGTTCTCCTTAAATCTCTCATGATCACTGTTGTAAGGGTTTGATCATGCAACAGACCACTGTGGCCTCTTATATAATCAATTTTTTGCAACAGTGACACTTTAATAAAGCATATTATCCTCCCCCTCGCCCCCCCAAAAATAAAAAAAATCCTATAATATATTTGCCTGACCAGTACGTGAGCCCCCCTTATCGCCCTATCTATACAAAAGACCCTCTCCATCCTAGATAGAGTATGTTTACTCTTACTTTAGAACTATTGCGGTGGTGATAAGCATGTGGTATCTGGACCCAAAGGTATATCTTGCACAATGTTAGATTTATTGATTATACTTTCTGGGGCACTCTTTTAATTCAACATTTATAGTCTACTATTTCAATGAAATTATTTCTATAGCCACAAGCAGCAATAGTAAATTAAAGCTGTGTTGATGTGATAATAGATTTAGTTTGAGATGGATCAAGACACATCAGTTACTTATCTTGTTTCAATATTTCATCTAAAAATAGGGCTTGTCTGTTTACAATTCCATAATATTCCAACATGGAGGTTCTAGTTGAGGGCTGCATTACTTGTTTTATATAAAAATGAAACTCTTCATGCATCACATACGATATTAAAGTTATTGACAAATAATACAACATCATGGTATAATGATATAAGATTAATTTTATCCTATATTGATATACCATAATATTGTATTATTCAGCTAACTCTGGAAAATAATTGGAGCTAGGTTGCTCTCTATATAAGTGTTTGTTTGTTGTATGACAATGCTTACATCTAGGAAAGGGTAGATGCTCTGCCCCTACACTTTTGCTGAGAAAGGCATTATTCATCTGCAGTGTAATTGTCCAACAGACAGGGCTCATACACCATGATGTTCTGTCTGGTTCTGTATTGGTTCTGTATTGGTTCTTGTTAAGATGACTCCCAATAATGTTGCTGCAATGTATTGCTATCATGTTGCACTGTGACATATATTACAATGTTCTTCAACCTAAACAGAATGTTCTTATAATCTTCTGTTTTGGTTTCAGCCTAACGTCACCAAAAATTGTGATGATAACATTCTGATTTGGGGAGGTTTCAACATCACCATCAATATCGTGATTGTTACAATCCCCCCTTTAAATCAGCCACTGTATTGTGATGCGTTTTAGTATCTGACTCAAGACCAACACATTACCCATTATGAATGTATAACTAGGTCTCCATATATGTATATATATACATTTATATATATATATATATCTATATATATATATATATATATATATATAAGGTCTCTATGCACACTTAAGCTTGTGGCCTAACTTCTGTGTCGTGGAAGCATGATTTCTCATTTTCTACTTTAACTCAAATAACATTTTTTAAACTGTTTTCATTGTGTGCTTTGAACTAGAGATAACTACAGACCGTTACTGATTAAAACCTTTCTTTATTCAGGCTTAAACCTGTACTTATCTATCACTATCTACTTCTTCTCTTGATGTATTTTTTTCTTGAACAAGAATACTCCTTCTGTTTCTTTGAGTAAAAGGCTTTCCTATCTTTCAAATCTCTAACCTCTTATCATTCTATGTCTCACATATCTTAAAGAGGATCTAGGGATATCAGCACTTAGGGCTGAAAGGTGACTTAATAAACAAGGCACATTTTATTCACTCAAATTTACAGTGTTTCTCTGGACATTTCGTTTGTCATAATTTTTACATCCTCCAGGTTGCATGAATGGGAAAATAAGTAACAAAGAGTATAATCCATATTCATCAATCATGCGTAAACACATAGTTGTATCAGCATATGTGGCTAATATGTGTTATTATGGTTACATTATTCATTTTCATGCCATATAATCATGAATGTTTTATAATCCTTAACGACCCGCACGCTCCCTACGTATCATCTATTCTTGTCGGTACAATACAATGGGTTGTTCCAAAACCAAGGATCCATAGGAGGGACTTTTTGTGTCATATTTCATAGGATATTTACATTTTCTATCTGGAATCTGACGGCAGGACACCCTAAAAATATTAAAGTGTATAAACATCAGAAAACACATTGAAACGCCACACACTTATGGCCCTAGACCCTTATAGGAAAGCTTGCACATAACTGCAGGATAGTCATTTTTCAATCATTTTAATTTAGTACGTTATTTAAAACTTAAACTATCAATGTAAGCAAAATGCAAGGAAAATATTTAGTTTACACACAGTTATGGGACAATAAAAAACTTGTATTTTATTACATTTTTAAGGGAAACCCCCCAATATAATGACGTAGCAAGGGGAGTTCTTGGGGAATCCCATCTGCCATGAGAAGGGAATCCCCATCCCTGTAGAATTTATAATAAGAGTTATGCTCTCTTACCCAAAGTATATATATTTGACCAAATGCAACTCATAATGAATTAAAATATAAATCCATGTATAGCTATTCATTAATCAGGGAATTCCAAAATAACTTTAAAAGGAATTCCCATAGCTGTGACGTAGCAAGGGGAGTACTGAGCTGCCCAGCATTCAGGGAATTCCTAAAATTAAATTCTTTTCCTGCATAGTACCCAAAGACCTCAACATTTTCAAGTTTTCAATTTTGAAATATCTTAAGAATGGTTAAGTCAAGTAAAGTATGCAAAAAGTAGCAATTCATGAATTTATGTGCAAGTTTTCCTTTAAATTTGACACCCCGCCATGGCCATTTTTAGGCCCTAGTCCTAGTAGACCTTCTTAGGCTTTCCTAATATGTCTCCGTCCTTGCAGGTCCTGTCCAATTCAAGTGGCCAGATAAGCCCGGTCAGGTAGAACATGGGGACAGAGGGGAGTCTTTCTCCTTCTTCTCCTTTATCTCCCTCATGACAGCGGCGTACTGTTTGGCTAGGTCGATGTCCACTATATATGAGCCAGGGCATGTTTGAAAGTTAGTGAGATGGGACATTGCCATTTCTTAAATTCAACAGAGTCACGTGGCCATTTCTTAAATTCGACATGGTGACATGCCCATTTCTTAAATTGGACATGCAATTTGGACCCCCCATCAAGGGACCCACACTTTATTGGAATTTCTGGGGCCCTTGATGGGGGTGGGGGGGGGGGGCTGATGTTGCATGTCAATTTAAAAATATGCCAATATTGCATAGCTCTGTTGCTTTTCATTTTCAATGTCGCATGTCTAACTCAAAGAAAGCTGATGTTGCACATCACTATATTTTCAAAGCCAATTTCTCAGTCACTAGGGCCTATGTTGTGGTGTCGAATTTTAAAGAAATAGCCATGTCACTGTGTCAAATTTAGGGGTCCAGGGCTAAATCTCCTACAGCGTATCACAGTCCAAAAGAAAAATGTCACTTGGCAGATATGTAGCCCCCTCTACCTATTATTCTAATAACATATTACTAGGGGACACTCCTTCAGATGTACAATCATCAGGGACATGATTCATGGGTGTCTCCAGGTCTATGTCAGAGGGGAAAGTCCATAATCCACTATGTGTTGGAGTCCACTTACATAGTACTCGAGTAAGAAAACTCAAGCATTTTGTTATCTGAACGCAAGTATTGTATATAAAAAAAGGATAGATATTGGCTTGCATTGCACTTGTGTTGGTGCGATGCAAGTAAAATGCGAGCACTTTTCTATATTCAACTGTCTGCTCTGTCATCTTACTTGCATCATGGGAAATTTACACAAACAAAATGGCTAGCGCAAGTGAAATTGTGGATGGTGGAATACAGTCTTAAAGTCCATATTCCAGTATGCATCATTTCACTTGTATTGGGCATTTCACCCAGGTGTTTATTTGCAGGAACGCATGTGAGCACAAGAAAATGCAAGCAATTTCTATTAACACATAGTGGACTAAGGAATTTGCTTGCATTCTTACTTGCATTAGGGCAAAGCAACATGTTGGTATCTGAAATGCAATGTACTTGTGTTTTCTACCTAGAGCCAATGCATATGTAATAATGGCTTATGGCCTGTAGTGCCATCTGGTGACTGATATAGAGAACTAAGCCATGGTTTTTGGATTGGGTGTGACTAAAGATTTAAATACCATTCTACAGTTTATGACTTACAAAAGAATAACAGAGTACTATGTGTGTTCCTACTCCTTTATATTTTCAGGTATTCATGTCGCAAGTTCAACCATTTCCGGAAACAGGGTGTCCCGGGCCGAATACCTGTCCCAATCCTGGGCACCGCCTATGGTTTCTTTATAGAGGTAAAATTTGTTAATATTAATGAAATATCATAAACTTAAAATTATTACAGAAAGATCAAAGCCAGATTAATTTGTCCATTCCAGGTAATCAGTATTGTTTATTTAGGTAAACCTAGATAGTACATAGATGTACATGTACCAATTTTTCCTATTCCTCCATGAACATTTTGATCATGGTCAGAATTAAGGTTTTACTACATCTGGCATCAGAGTAGGGTAAGAAAGTTTTATCTAACTGAATACAAAATGCTTTCTGTTTGTTGAGAAAATTATATTAGTGCCATATACAGATGTATGTATATAATTCTATTAGTTTCATATATATATATATATATATATATATATATATATATATATATATATATATATATAATAATAGTAGACATTGAAAAAAGTTATTCAAAGTCTGTATCCTAACATCAATTCACAGTGCATGGCCTATGGGGACCTGAAGCTCATGAAGAAGTACGGCGACAAAGGCTACTGTGTGTGAGTAATTAATTTACTCTTAATTATTAATCAAAATCCACTTCAAGCTTGCCCCTGACCCTCTAGAGTGTCGGCATTGCACACAGCCAGCCCGGATACGGTTCCCCGTACTGCCTGTTACACCACCTTACCGTCCTTCCCACCACCATAGACTTGGTTACTAGTATTCTGCTACCCAACAACCATGAGTCAGTCCTGATATAGCTGAAAAACTGCTGAACTCCAACAATCATCATCTTTTGAAACGATTAACCATTATTCATTTTAAGGGCATATCCAGGGAAAATTGGAAAAATTCTAGGAGACTGTGACTTGGCTAGAATTCACTGTGGTAATTTTGAGGTGTTATACAAATTATTGTTGTTGGTTTGATTTGAATAAGGAGAATTTGGGGAATTGTGGGTAGAAGCGGGGAAAGTTGTATGGTATTTTTTGAAGGGGTTATAAGGGTGGATTATGTTACATATTAGTGTAAGCACAATCTTCATGATTGCTTGAACAGACCAGGCAAGTAGCGACGTAACAAGCACGTTCTGAGACCATACTTTTTTTGGTTAGTCTGTAACCTGCCCAATATTCATGTGACAGTTATGTTATTTTAGCTAAAGTTGAGACCTTACTAAAAAAGAATGTTATAATGACATAATATTTTAGTGAAGTTGAGACCTTACTTATAAAGAATGTTATGATAATGTTACAGTGCAATGCTGCAATATTTGGTTCTAAAGATGTCTTTGGGTGCCATCAAAATAGTGTAACGAGAACCAAAGCAGAACTAAAGAGAATGTTGCAGCACAATAGAATAACATGTCACCGACTCATTTACCTGTGTTACAGTGAGTTCTTCGGGCACATACCGTCGCTGACGGTGTTTGATGGGAAGATGCTTTCTGAGATCATGGTGAAAGATTTTACCTCATTCACAAACAGACTGGTAAGTTATACCTCCCACCACTACTTTTGCGTGCCATGACACATATATTAAATATACATTTTTATGCACACCCTTTTTGAAATCATGAACGTTGAAGACATCAATTTTTTTCAATTGGGTCAATGTGGGGTCGGGGTGGCCAAGGTCGTTGAGGCGTTGGTAACACTCTTTGGTATTGGCACTGCATGGGTTCGAGTCCCATGCAGTGCAGCATGGAAAATTGGACATTTGGATGACCCCTGCACGGATTTGTGCCCAAATAATCCACAGGACCACCATCAACTGGGTGGTGCCAGAAACCAGTAATGTATACTGAAAACTGCCCAGTATAAAATAAAGTTTGCATGCATATTCCCCACAGCCACGCCATTTCTTACAAGTGGCGGACTCTGAACACTATTGTTGATCTGCTTTGATAGCTATAATAATGCAAAGAAGTTAGGTATATCTTATAGTATGTACATTGAACAATTTTGGAAAATCACCAAATAGTAAGATAACGATAACTGAATAATCTCCACAATGGCTTTCGTTTTGTTTTTATTTACTTCTTTTACTTGTTTGAGGTACTTTATTTTGGGTAAAATAAATGGAACAGTAGATGTATAATTTCACATTTAATCTACAATCTTTGACATTCCCATGATGTTATTAAAGTAATTAATTGATTCTATTTCTGTTGAAGGGGGCAGGATGGTACAGTGAGTGGGGTCCTTGGCTTGCACATGGCCAGACCAGGCTCGAGCCTGGGTTGTGCTTGCTATACCACTTTGCCCTTCTATCATTCTCATCCCCATAGATATGATTCTAGTAAAAAAAAACAAATGTGAGTTGGTGTTGATATAGCTGAAAAGTTGCTGAATACACCTTCGACTCCGACAATCATCATTGTCTATTTCTGTTGAACAGACGCTAAAGAGCAATGATGATATCTCTGATCACATGCTGATTGCCCTGGATGATGAACATTGGAAACATGTCAGGAATGAAATGACCCCAACTTTTACAACAGGCAAACTAAAGAAAGTAAGTAGCTCAGTTTTTAATATTTTGTAAAGTGAGACTTGAATCAAAATAATATTCCCAGCGTGCCAGTGATGTAATTGTTTTGTTACCATGGTCACAGCAAATTGTTGACATGCAACTATGTAAATTGGGAGGCAAACCATTGGATCAGTAGCTTTTTTTGTCATCGCTGGTGAACACTTCCGATAAGTTTAAATTATTACCTATATTATCATATATATTATAATTATTATTATATACAAATCTTTATCACCCTGGATTTGCGTCCTACCTGCTATCGACTCTCTGACAGTGGTATCTACTTCTATAGATTATGAAAGATTGCTCCAGAATGATTTGCCTTTAGATTGATGAATACCAGAGACGACAAGTGACATACATTGCATATCATAATAATAAGAACCACAGGGGGGTCTGAGTGTGTCTGTGCGATCCAGAGTGGATTGTCATGACCAGAGGGCAAAGCCTGAGTTTCGTATGGTTCAAATGGGTTGCACAGACACCGAAGGATGACCGAAAGGTTCTTCTACATTTTATCACTCAAACAAAATTCAATTCATGTTGAAAAATCATGATCATTGATATTATCAGTGGTATGTACGACCTGTCAATACGCACTGCCCTCAATACGCATTTTGGTTGTGCAGATGATTCTGATTTTGATTGTGCATTCCTTTTCAATCTTTCATTTATTAAGAATAAAGATTTTCCCTCCTATTATATTACAGATGAATTCAGAGATCAACCGCTGTGCAAAATCACTGGCAGATCATCTTCTTAAGCGGGCAAAATTAAACGAAGATGTGGAGATTAAAGAGTAAATAATTTTTCTTTCACTTTAATGCAATTTCTACATTAACATGACTGTAACATTTTAGTGTGCACCCCCCCCCCCCCTTTCACAAATGAAATCTTTATAAAAGTTCCACCTTTTCTTAAAAAATTCATTGTAAAAAAACCCTAAACCCACAGGAATGCACGAATATGGAAGCAATTTCTAAGAACACGTAGTGGAATATGGCATTTGCTTGTATTCAAACTTGTTTTGCCTTAATGCAAGTATGAACAGAAGTAAATTTCTTTATAGGTTTATATGGAGCACTTGTGTTCACTTGTGTTCAGATACCAAACATTGATATCTGAATTGTAAACAACTTGCATTTCTAACTTAACACCATACCCACTAGATGATTTGCCGACAGTGATGCTAACGGCCACCACCCATCGGCATTGGCTTTGGTGTTGGCTTTGGTGCCAAATTATCAAACATGCTTAATATGGATTGGTGCAGCTGTGGGAATTAGCGAGGGCACGGCCAACTCTGATGTACAAGCCACACCCACACAATCGGCATGGCTGTCAGCATGTCTGTTGGTACAAATGCATTGCCCTACTTCGAACGCTGACGCCGATTCATTTCAAATTCAGTTAGTGGGTATGGGGCTTTAGAGCTAACTCAAATCCTGCATCTGTTGCTGACCGTGCCTGTTCATGCTTATGTACTTATGTTTTGAGTTCAATATATATTTATTCATAGATATTCTGGTGCTTACACCATGGATGTTATTGCAAGTACTGCCTTCGGTATCCGTGTGGACTCACAGACAGATAGAAATAATCCCTTTGTGAGTCATGCAAGGCGAGCCTTTGAGTTTAATCCTGCAAACCCTAGACTCTTCATTCGCAGTGAGTTTATCATTGTCAACACTTGTCATCACAGCTCCACCCTTTGAAGGCAATTTAAAAGTAAAGTGTATTAAAGAATATGTTAAGATAATTGTTTACCAACACACCCATGGACTCATACCCTTTTTACCATGCTGTATGAATAAGTATAAAGATATCTGTTGAACTCGGGCTGCTGTCAAACTCGGGCCGGGTGAACTCGGGCTGCCGTTGCACTCAGGCCACTAGAGTTTTGGCACTATTCCATTAACTCTGAAATAGGGATGAATAAGCCACTTAGGTATGAATCCTAGAGATCTATTTGAATAGAAGGATATATGTTTATTTTCCCTATCAAGAAGCCGTGACCGAGTATGAGAGCGGCCTGAGTTCTCCAGTATTCAGTATAAAGCCCATTTCGATTTTTGAAGTATATTATTTCCTGTGTACACCACTAACTGATTAAGATAATATTATGTCTGTTTAGACAGGTGGTACGATTTTCCCTGACAAAGTTATACAAGTCATGTTAGCAGAACAGGTGGTACCCCTGTCTTTGACAAAGTTATACATGTTAGCAGAGCTATTTTTTACAACTTTAGATATCCGTGGGCATATGACCATAGGCAGTTATGTGTCTCTATTTTCCACAATAACATAATTTCTGTACTTGACTTTTCAGTGTTTGTACCAGAGCTGGCTTTCCTCTTGATGAAATTTGGTGTAAAATTTGACTTTTTCCCAGAGGACATCACAGACTTCTTTCATGGAATAACACGCCAAGCAATTGAAGCTAGGAAGTCTGATGATGATCAGGTAAAATTGGATTCTTTTGCCATTCTCTCACTTGTCTAATTAGGGATGTTTCTTTGTCGATTGCCTACTTAACCCCCCATCCTGAGAGATTATCTTGCTGAAACCAGAAGAGCAGTATTATCCCTTGTTTATCACTAAAGGCTATATTCCACTATACATTATTTGCAATTGCTTGTGACACCATGAAAAGATGCAAGCAAACTGACGCAAACTTGCTTGAGGTAGGGTGCTGCAAGATGGAATATGGGTACTTGCGACACTTGCTGATTTTATATACATTTTCTATGGATTGCTTGTGGTTTGGGATACCAACATGTTGGTATCAAAACCACCAATTGCTTGTGGTAGCTAAACATAGCAAACGCATATATGCTACCTACCACCAAGTGGAATATAGTCTTTAGGCTTTAATTGATTTTAACTTATTATCTTTTGTTCTTTAACTGTGGAGATGGAAACTAAGTACCGAGCTAGAATGCTGAACTCCAGTTCTCTTTAACTCATATCAAGGTTCATACTCTCTATATTAATCAGGGCTCTTGCAATGATAGGGTCATGCCTTCAATTGCTTGAATACACCTTTCCGACAGACCTCAGCAGTCGCCCAGTCTGCCAGGTTTTGGTACTTTTGGTAACTAGGTCACTTCATTCAATATGTCTTAACTATAGCAAATCTCTCAAAAAGTTGTTTCAATTTTAAAACATCAAGGCAGTGCTACTTTATTGAAAAAAATGTTTATGAAAGACCAACGCGCAGTCTTACATCCCTTTATCATATTCATTTAGCAAATTAAATTGAGTAAAGTACAATAACCCCTCTGAAACAAACAATTTAATAAATTGTGCTTCAATTTTGAGACTCAATTAATTATATAAATGGAATCTGCTTTGAAGCATCTTGTGGAGTAACTATTCCTTCAAGGTGTTTAGGGATCAGCTGTAGATTTGGATAACTTTCATAAAAAGAATTACCAATCGAGCAAATTACTTTATCAGGTATTAGAATAGGAAATATTTACTGGAGTTTGTCATGTCATGTCATGCCTTGACTTGGAACTGAGTATGTCTGAAGTACATATGTCTCAGACGTGATATCAGGCATACTGATTTATATCATACATGGACAAGATAGAGAAAACCCTCACATTCTGAATACAAAGTAACATTAATCAATCAACTCCAAAGATTTAGAAAAGAAAGAAATTGTTTTCTCTCAATGACCTTTTCCAAAATAAATTGATGATCCATATTTGTTGTTCTACAAATTATTATTAATCTTACATGCATATTTTCAGTCAAGGAGTGACTTCCTTCAGTTGATGATCAATTCTCAGAAAGACGAAAAGAATGATGACAAAGAGGAGACTGAAACTACTAGTGGGGCACAGAGGAGCCATCATATGGGTAAGTATTCCAAGCAAGAATCTGTTGTTATTATAACATTGCAGCAACGTTCTGTTTAGTTATACTTTGGTTCTTGTTACTTCATTTTGATGGCATCCAAGTTATCTTTAGAACCTAACATTGCCACATCACACAGTGACATTATTTGGACACTCATTTAATGTTCTTTTACAAGAAAATGATGTTATTATAACATTCTTTATTAGTAAGGTAAAATGCCATATATGTTTGTATTTATTTCCTTGTATGTTGGTCCAGCTGATATGAAACCATATCACATATTTATATTTCTTTTCATCTCTATAATTATACCATTACTATTTGAACACATAATTCTAGTACACCTCCACAAAGGTTACACAGATTGCTAACCATATGTAATTGTAAACACAATCCTACCCTTGGCCCATTGGTAACAGGACAAGAGGACTGCCAGTCCACTACTTGTACTCTGCAGCTGAAGACTTACCAATAAACCTTCTGCCAGACCTACACACAGTGTTCCACAACATATTACCTTTACCATAAGCAATACATAATGTAACGTCAGCTAAATAAGATAATAATTGTGTTTTGCAGGCATCTCTAATAATGAGTTACTCGCCAATGCTTTGCTGTTCTTTGCGGCTGGCTACGACACCACCTCCACATCGCTGAGTTACCTGCTGTACAACATGGCGCTCTACCCAGAGTGCCAAGAGAAACTAGCCGAAGAAATCAAAAGGGTTGCTGGTGACAAAGTAAGAGGCAATCAACTGCATTAAAACTTTTTGTTAGAACTTCCCCCCCCCCAATTTGGCCAATATGGCATGCAATTATTATTGAGAAACACAGGTATTCTGGTAAGGATAATTACTACAACCAACCCTCTTAAATGCATAAAGTTAACAAGCCATCAGATAATTAAACATGTCCAACATACCCTAAAATAAGATAAATTGTACAAAATACAACATAGTTGTCAATGAAAGTTAGTTCTAGTAAATAAGAATATGAAGAGCATCCTTTGATCTTCAATTCAGTCACTATGAATTAGAAATATAGTGCCATTTATTTTTTAATTTAGTTAAGCTTATTTTCTTTTCAGGAATTCATTGACTACAGCATCCCTCAGGAAATGCCCTACCTGGATAAATGTGTAAATGAAAACCTCAGAATGTACCCTCCAGCCATCAAGTTAGTGTGTTTGCATTTCTTTCAAACTTCATTACTGAAATAGGTTTGAGTATGTTTGGTCATATTACCCTGAGGGTAGAAAAAACTCAGGGACATGTCAAGGGGACTACTAACTAAGTTACAGATTGACACCGGTGGTTGGGCCATGATTCACATGACTGCATGTTTCTCTGCACCTAATAATAATACAATAATGGTTTATATACCATTTGAAAGGTCTCTTTTTTCTCTATCCAGTGATATGTATGAGAATTCGGAAAATTGTAATTTAAAAACCTATTTTTCCACTTTATATTTTTGAACAAGGATTGTTTACTAGCCGAATGAGCTACGCGTCTAATTTTTTTCATACATGTTTATTACTTTATAATGCAGGGAAGGGTGTCTCAGATTTTTCATTTAGGCCTTAGTTTCTATTTTATGACAAAAAACGGGTAACTTTAAAAGGAATTATTTCTCATTTTTTCATTTGATTTTTTAAAAAGATATTGAAGACAGATATCAAAATTCTGAGACAACATTCCCTCAAATAGAATGTTAAGAACACATTTGCAAAATTTTGAGGCACTAACCCCATTAGTCGCAGAGTAATCAATGTTCAGAAAATAAAAGTAGAAAAAATCGTTTTTCTCTTTACCAGACCATATCTCATGAACATCAGGAAACAACTACAAATATTTCATATCATGAGAAAGAGAAGAAACTAAGCATTAAAGCATATATAATACATTAATATAAATGGAAAGCAACTTGAAGAAATATGGATTGGACATTAGTGGTGCACATCATGGCCCAACCACCGGTATCAATCCTTAAGCCTGCATTCCACATACTTAAAGTACTTGCTACTGATTTTTAGCATCTGTATGGTGACATTCTCTGTCAGTGTCTAAAGCCAATATTTGACCTGCTGATTTTGCTGCCTATTAACAAATTATAAGGACATGTTATATTTCACTAGATATGCTTTCAAATTCTCATTCAAATAATATGTAAGATGTATGGTTTCCTGCCATATTCTTAGATAAAATCAAACAAACACAAAATCAGCAGTATGAAAATGTGTTCTGCTGATTTCCACATGTAAATTTTTAAAATGGCTGATATTATATTATGAATTTCTATTATTTCAGGGTTAACCGCAAGGCTAGCAGGGATGTAACAGTCAACGGTATCTTCATCAAAAAGGACTGCATCATAGACATCCCCATCTATGCAATTCACCATGACCCCAAGAGGTGGCCTGAACCAGACAAGTTTGACCCTGAAAGGTACTGGGAACATACAATGGATCAGTTGCCTAGTGCACAATGACTGATCATAACAACAAGATCGATGTCGTAACAATGACATTGTTTTTAAGATATCTTTATTACTAAATGTCTATATCTGTTTTTCTACTGAGACAAATTAAATTCTGTAAATTGATATATGGGGGGACACTTTAGGACTATATCCTGTAAAAAAATACAGGTCAAATACAGCATCCTATATATGGTTATTTTGAGGGTGAAGTCCAACAATGTTACACACAGATTCGTTGTTACAAAATTCTTTTGAAAAATCCAGTGAGAGGAACAAACTAGAATAAAGTGCCTGATCTTAAATCCAAAAATGTGGTCTGGAAAGGGCCTGTTAGAGCACAAGTGTTTCAATCATCAACAAATCAAAACAAAACAACATAACTGATGTTTACAGGTTCAGTCCTGAAAACAAAAAGGACCAGCACCCTTATGATTTCATACCATTTGGAAATGGACCAAGGAACTGTATCGGGATGCGACTCGCTCTGCAGGAACTGAAGGTGGCGGCCATCCATGTGCTGCGGAGCATCAAGGTCACCAAGTGTGACAAGACGGAAGTGAGTACATTGTCAAAGTAAGTTGTATGTGGTTTCCATCTTTTGGGAACTCTAACTGATGTGCTATAACCCTTTCTTCTAAACATTTAAATGATATGTTTTAAGCACGACATATATTTTTGGAATTTTTATCTAACACAGGATGACGAACGATATGAATATCTTATTTTACCATGATTTGCACTACTAAAAACACTACTGTTTAAGTTACTAAAAAGACAGGCAAAAAATACTATAACTTGGTATATTTTAATATACACATAAACTTTGGTTTGATTCGTTATTGACTTTAGTATTTTTCCTACCAGATTCCAATCCACTTTGCCAACTCTGGTAACCTGTTGAAGACAGCGCATGGAATTTGGCTGAAGCTGTCGCCCAGGCAAGAGGAGTAGAGAGAATCCTTAGTGTAAAGGAAAATAAATTGTTGTGTGTAGGTAACATAGGTCAAAAAATTAGGGAAGTTAGATCGTTTTTGTTGTTGCTTTTTTTAAACTTACTAAATGGACCTGGGCAGTGTTGGAAACAATATTTCTAAATATCTTCTAAACCAATTTCGAGCATCTGAAAAAAAAGAATGAAAAATTAACCTAGAAAAAGTTATGGTAGGGCCAAAAATTTAGGGTGGGTTGAGTTACCTGAACACAACAATTTTTCTAAGGCCTAATATCATCTTCTGATAACTAAAATGAACCAACTGCTTGGCTTTGGTTTGGCATGACCATTATGGCATATTACTAGCTTGAATGATTATTTATGGATACAAATTATGGAATGAGTATGAATATATTTCTATTTGGCAGTGGATGGAATTCAGACACTATGCATTCCTGTCGATAACTTTTACTGGGACAGTGTAACCCTATGACCTGTGCTGCGTCACATAATAAAAACAGCGATGGTTCCATTGGCTAGTGTTTTGCCAAAATTCAGCGACATTTTCATCCACTTCTAATCATTTTTCTGGGCTGAAAATTTTAGGATTTCTAGATCTAAATGTCTATTTTCTAGAACAGCTTACAGAATTAGAATCAGCCCAGTAGAACAGCTGCAATTCAACAGCGGGACCCATCGCAACAGCGATGACTTTGTGTGAGGACATCCTTGTTGTAAGGGTTTGGTTATGCAACATGGCACTGTGGCACTGTAGCCAATTGCACAATGAGTTTCGTTACCACAATTGGTATCATAACAAGGAAACCGTTCCTTATCCACTTTTATCGCAGTTGGGCCATTTTTTTTAGACAAAAGAAAAAATATAGAGTGCTTTTAATTAGCAGTAATTTTTACAGGATATAGTCTTACAGTGTCCCTCCAAATATCAAGTCACAGAATTCAATTTTATACAGTAAATACAAGATATAGGCGTTTCGCAACAAATATATCTTAACAAAGATATATCTTTGTAACGAAACATTTCCTTGTCTTTATTTTAAACTTATCATTTTTACAATAAGTCATTGTGCAATGGGCCACTGTGCTTAAATAGTAGAATACAGTATGTCTGTACCATCTATCTCGTATGAGCCCCAAATCATGTGTGCTTTAAATTGTGTTTCATCTGTAATGTGCTAAGATGTCTCTATAACGTTGATATATTCATGTTATGACCAACATCATCATTTATCACATTAGGGTTGATACTACCCTGTTAATATTCCACAATATGGATACTTCTAAATTAATTTTCTCTAGGCTGATCTTATTTGAAGATTATTGATTTGACAATAGTTCATCTTTGATCTTTAAAAAAATATTTGTCCCGTGAATTCTAGGCTCACAAGTGTTTTTCTGCGGACTAGATTAGTTTCTGGACAAAAAAACAACCCAAAAACATCAACACCCATCACAGTACTTCATGTTTGATTACAGGGTTATGGTGATGTAAACTTTAACAAATTGTAACTAACTTGGTTGACTCAAGTTCTGTTTTCATGCTACCTTTGCATCTCTCCTATAACATGCTAAATTGTAACTCTTAGGCAGCTAAACACAATTGTTTAAAGCCGGGTATCATCTTTAAGGACATCATATTTGTATATGTTCTAACACTCTGAACATCACCACCCCCCGCCCCCACCCCCCACCACCCCAACCCCCACTACATTTTTCATGTGACCAATAATGTTGCCAGATTATGTTCTTACCTCTCAAAACAAATGCTGGCTATTCCCTCAATAAGGTTAGGATTATAATTATACCCTGGCTTTAAGCAGGTTCCAATTGAAGCAAGTTTTAGGAAAATGTGGCTTAGGTATGTGGCACATTTTTAAAGCCAAAAAAGATAGGGGTCACCGATGTTATTTAATAGCTGGAGGCTGAACAATAGTTAATAGGTGATTAATTCTGTATAATCCAATATGATTGTTTCTTTTCTATTCCCTTAAATTTTGTGTTTAAACAACCATTATCTATTCAAATTATTTCAAATTCAAACCCTCCTCATGTCTAATGAGAAATTTCTGAATTTTGAGACATTTCATTTTTGTCACCAGGGGGCGCATGTGTGTACAAATCATTTAACATAAATTACACTTTTATTTGTGATTTAAAATTTCTGATTTTCATGAATTTTGTATCTTAAGAGAATTGTCATCAATTTAGGATATGAAATTTTAAGATTTGAGCATTTTGAAATTTTATCACCAGGGGGCACTCCTGTGAACAGTACGTTATCCCTTTAAGTATGTATCGAACCATGATAAATAAAATGATTTTGAAAAATAAAAGTATATTTCTTTTGACTTTGTTATCTACAGAATCAGCCATGTATTTTTAGTAGCCATATATTTTATCGTCATTAAGATTTTATCAATTTAATTAAAAGACATTAAGTGCAAACAAACTATCCCAAAATTTTTTTGGGATAGTTTGTTTGCACTGTAAGGATTAATAAACAAGGTTAAGCAAACAATTGATACTTTTGATTTAGCATAATTAACATGCTTGCACTCTAAATGGTAATGTGAAATCCTTTGGGAATTTTCTTGATAATTAATAAAAGAATTCCTTACCATGACCAATTTTTCGTCTTGCTAAGCTACAAATAAATGTGCCTGATATGATGTGATATATGACATAACCCATTGTAAAAGTCACAAACTTATCTCAAAAGGATCACCATGTTTAATAGTGATGCAATAATGGTAACTCTGGGTATATTTAAAAATAAAGACTGTACAAGTTGTAAGTGTAAGAACAGGTGTGCTGGGGTTTACAGGCAAGCTACGGGACTGGGAGTATGTAATCCACGATAATAAGAGATTACTACTCAGTTTACCAGCTCATTGTGTGCACTTATATGTGTCAATATATATTTGATATATATTAGTATAAATTCCATGTGAGACTCCATTTATTCAACACCAGAGGCCACCACTATATGGGGCTTGAGTTCACTGACTGACTAGAACCACCAGGTGGCTACTCTGCCAAAGGGTCACTTCTCAGTCAACCCTTGGAGAGCTAAAACACACCTCAACATTGTCTTGGAATTTATGCAATAAAACTTTCTTTTTTTTTTTTCTATTTGGGCGGTTTACTCTGCCGCCGGCTTCAGGCCAAACCTGTGTCATGTGTCTTTATTATATAATGTGTTCGATATGAGAGTTTATTTGGCCATGGGCTCTCAAGGGCACAAGATTTCACACCATGGTTAATATTCGGTGTAATGGCTAGAACTCCTTCATTCTGCATGTTCAGGTAGGTTTCTACAGAATGACAAACATGATAAATTAGTATTAACCATTTCAAACAACATTGACAAAGGACACCTAAAAAGGCTTTTGTTGGCGGGGAAGGAAAGGGTTAATACTGAAAAGCTGACGGCGAGCATGGTTTGTCCTTCTGTGGAAACTCCCCTTATTTTCAACATTGTACCTTTGTGTAACTTTTTTATGAGTTTAGAGCCTCATTGGCCACTGGTCAATGTATGATGATTAATGTCTTATGATAATTATAAGCATCAGCAATAAAGCCTGGAACGTGAGATCTTTTAGTAAATATGGTTATCTGATGGGTGCAACAGCTGATAGTATTTTTGTTTTTTTGTTTTATTTATTTAATCATACTCACTCAAACATAGGTGATCCAAAAGGTACATGAAGCAATTATTAATGAAGCTGTATAAGAGCATTAGGTTTAACTACTTACTACATCAAATATCTGAGATCAGAATCTATGATAGTAGCAATTAATATAATATGAATCAGTCAATGTTCCACAGTTTCGGTAATTAAAGAGGTGATAATATCACACAAATATCAGTATAGACACGTTAGGGTGTATTCAAATAGAATCTCAGAGAGCTTTTGAAAGCAGGTTTACAGTTGAGTTTTGAATATATATTGGTAAATGGTTCCAAAATCGAGCACCATTATAACAAGGTTACTTCCGATAGACCTCATTCCATTATGTTTGTTTAAAAAATTCTTTTGTCAGCCTGTCTAGTTTCCCTAGTTGGTCTCGCCAGATTATCAACAGTAAAGTGTAATTTATACATAATACATGCCAACTGGACAGTACGATGATCGTCAAGTTTATCCAATTCTCCCAACCACGGATAGCCAATTTCTTGATTTTTACCTGCAGGATAGCCTAAATCAGGTTGCATGCTGGGTAATTTGTCGGCAAGACTCAAGGCTTAAGTATAGAAATTTTCATGAATTTTACCATTATTGCTAAACTAATATTGTGAAAAACTAGCCATCATTATTTCTTAAATTGGTATCCATGTACCTTTAATATTCCTGAGTGTTTTGAAAATTCATTCATTATGGATTGAGATAATTATAACAATTATTTACATATTTTCTATAGGTTTTCCAGGGGTTTTGTCGACAAAATCAGTCCAAATTAGCCTGCAGGTACTTAAAATACTGGAAAACAGCTATCCATGGTAGGGAGAATTTAGCAAGTTCATGTAAATTATGCACTGACATTTCCAACGGGTTATGTACATTAAAACAAAGACATATCACATGATTCTGCAATTTCAAAAGTTTTTCCAAGTCATGCTTCCTACAGAAAGTCAGTATGAAACTTACATACTGTACTAATGGTAGAACATTTTGTTTATAAACTATAACACAAGTACGCACATCAAAAATTCCCTAATTTTACCAAACTGAAAGATTTTGTATGAAAATTGTTTAAACAATTGAGTGTTATAAGTGTCAAGTGGTCCACTTTTGGAGGAAATGCATTTAAATATCAAGTATGCTCTTGTAAGCAGAACAATTAATTTACTATTCAGCTAGTTGTATAATAGTTGATGTATACATTAAACAACATATTTATTACATTTATATAAGTTGATAACATAATCCAGTTGTATCTCCTAATCATTAGTGCAATACATTCAATACATTATTATATGCCTGCCAAATTGATACAGCTTCAGTGAAAATATGTATTTTTATATTTGATCATCAACATCTAATCATTTATGAGAGTTCTGCTTGCCAACATTGCAAGCTGTCTCAATAGTAAAAACAATTGCTGAATGCATGTTTTTCGATATTTCTACCATGAGAGCATAGCAGCTTCTAATAAGAGTTCATGAAAGCCATACAATGTGGGGGGTCTGTAAGGGGGTCCCAATGTCCCATTTTGAATTTAAAAATCAGCAATGTCGCATGTCTTTGTCACTTAGTTTTCTCAATGTCGCATGTCAAATTTAAGAAATGTCCATGTTGCATGTCACTAAAGCCTATATTCCACTTTGTGGTTGTTAGCATTTGCAGCAGCTTCGCCACAAGCAATTTGTGGTTTTGACAAGTTGGTATCTGGTACCGCAAGCCAACCTTAGAAAATGTACATAAAATAGCAGGTGCTGCAAGCAGGTGCCACAAACAGGTGCTGTAAACACCTAGATTCCACTATGCGGCACCCTACCACAAGCAGGCTTGTTGCAGTTTACTTGCGTCTTTTCATGGTGCTGCAAGCAAGTGCCATAATAGTGAAATATAGCCTTAAGGTTTTTAAGCCCCCTGTCATGTCGTTAATGCCCCATGTTGCATGTTCATTTTAAGAAACAGCCATGTTGCTGTGTAGAATTTAGTGGTCCAGACCCATAACGTGGTGCAGTATTGTGTTTAGGGGGCGGTGGAAACTAACAAAAGCAGACCATCATTATCTGGTACTGTTATCCACAAAGTAATGTGACATTTTTTTAAACCTTGCTGCCAGCCCACCTGGCACACTATTGTGAAATGGCATATTGTGAAGTTATTCCTTTTTGAGGACATTCTCTCACAGCGAAACTACTTTCATTTGTTGATTTATCATCAATAGGCCCACCTACATCAAACCATCTTATTTTCCGGTGTCATGGTGATCATCAAATATCTACAGTTAAACATGATGGAAAAATAGAAGAGTTTCTACAAAAAGTTAAAATTTACTAATTTCTCACCTATACTATACAAACCTTTTCTTAACCTATCGCAGTTACATTAATCGTTTATACCAAACTAACCTGGCTTTAGTCTACATAGTAAATGCAAGCATTAGTAATTATCCCTTCCTCACAACATTTACACATAAGGAAACTCAGTGGAACTTTGACTTAATTGTCCAACAAACAAGGATAACCATTGGATCCCTATGAAAAATCATAAATTATAATGACCCAAGTTGTATGAAGTTTAACAATTGGCTATCATTCAGGGTGGCACTACTAGAATGATAAAGATGCTTTGCTAGAAGATTTGTGATTCTAAGTGACATAATTTCATAATTAATATCAACATTTGAAGTTATCAGGTTGTATGCATCGAAGTTTTTCTCCAAGATCAGAACTTTTTCCTTGTGAGTTTCATCATAGAGAATATTTTTGCCAATTATTGGAAGCACACTTTCCTTTACATTCTCCAAACCTATTTCTGTTGGAAACATCAGCTCTAGTAATACATCACCGTGTTTGTTGGTAATTATGTTCTGATAATGTATAAGATATGCCTTTAAATGTGAAAGCATAACATTCAAAGCATTTACATGAAAATATATTGTTATGAAGTAGCCTTGCTCTACTTCAATACAAGATCCAAAACTCACAGCAGTGATTGGCAAATCCTCTATGGAACGATCCACCGTTGAGACAATATCTGTTTCTGTACATGCCAGAGCAAGATTTTCTTTTGTTACCTTTAATGGTAGCCAGTGGTTAAAGATTATAAAAGACCTTTCAGGAAACAGGTTTGATTTCAGAAGATCATCAGGTAGTGCTAATAATGATTCCTTGTTGTGAATGAGGCACGATTTGGCAACTGTCCCAGTCTCAATATCCACATTTAATTGGTCAGACAGCTGAAGTAGTTGTTTGCATGTTGTTGCAAATTGCAGAAATACCTGGAAGTATGAGAAAAATGTTGGGGCAAACAATTATAAAAAAACACCCTATTAACATACAAATTAGAACATTAAGACATTGGGATACGTATGGGACATATACAGGTGGCAGTGGCATTTCTTCAAATTAGTATACCTACTGCTTTTGCTATTTATATATGTTAGGCTAAATGCCTATTTTTTCAAGACTTTGCTGATTTTAGAGAAGCAGTTTTGAGAAGTCCCTCAATTAACATACATTTTTGTTCATTCATGTCAAAAATCTTTACATAAGATAATCCAAGTTCTTCGAAGTGTACCAGTCTTAGTACAATTAAGGCATGTGAGAGTGAGCTTATCATTCTATGATATTTTAATACAATTTTATTCATATGATGAATTGTCATCAGTGATTATTGGAAGCTTTGACTGATTTATTCATTTCATCAATGCCCCATACCATGCCTCATACTGCCTTTTCCAGGGTTATTTACTTACCCTTTCATAGATGACTTCAATGCCTTTCGGGTTAGGGAGTCTGTAGCACTGGTTGAAATCAGAGTCACAGACAGTGCTAACCTCAGCCTTGATGTTTGGAAACTTGGCCTTAACAGCTTCTAGACAAGCCATTTTGGTTTTCTTTATCAAGCCTTGATTGCGATATTTTGGCAAAGAGCGTAGTCCGGCCATAACTGCAGTCTCACCATTGTCGACCACATGACAATTAGCAAAAGCCACCTGAATTTAGTAAAGACAAAACTATTACAAGTCTCTTTAATCTATGAATTCAATGTTTTTCTATACTAATTGACATAATTTCTTTGCATTTCTAGTTTGATCCACTTCATAAGGACTGCCACACACATTTTACCAGATACATTATATTCAAAAATAATATTAATTACAGCAAAAGCATTTCAAGAGGGGGCTGCGGAATTTTCTGTTATAATTAAAGTGATATAAGGGTGTGATAAAGGTATGTCAGAGATATCAGCCTTCAGGTTCCCCTGTGGGACCTGCCCTCAGGCAAATAATATCATTTATGACATACCTTGGGTGGATAATCCAACTTGGACCCCTCCACTTGTTAGGTTTTATATATCAATTACATTCCTAATGTACATTACATGTTAAAGGGTTATGTGGGAATATGTCTAGAGATTGAACAAATGTGAATGTAATAAAGGGATGGCCCCTTAACTTACCACTGTCCCATCTACTTCAGCTACAAATGGATAGGTCTGGGGGTCAGAGAAGTAGGTGTGATACATAACAGGGATAGGGTCACCACCATTGTAGAGGTTACGTGTGATGTCAATGACTGACTGATGGTCACTGGGCTTGGCTGGTCGTATGACAATCATTGTAATGCGAGACAGGGCCTAGAAAAACAATGGAAGTATAGTCTATTTCTAACATTTGTCATTGTAGATTTCCCATTCTGATATGAATGTTAAGACTATGTTGCTGAGCTTTGATAGTGTATTTATTTTCAAGTGTAGATTCCACATTTTGTGGTAGTCCACTTGGTTCTTGTTATTTATATTTTGGGTTGCTATTGTGGTAAATATCTATGATATTCAAGTTACACTTAACTTAAAGGACCACTCTCTTGTACTGGCAAGTTAGAAATGATGAAATGCAAGTGGTACATAATGTGCCATTTTCATCTGGGAGAACGGGGGCCCGTTCATAACAAATCTCCGCACCGCTGTGAGTTTTGCATTTCATAAAGTTACGATGACCTTTCTCGGTGCCATAGCTACATGAGTTTGTTTTTGCTTGCATGAGTTAGGGTGGATTTACGAGAGTTTGGGCTTGGTTTACAAGAGTTTTGAGCTTTATTTGTCAGAGTTTGGGCTTAGTTTGTGAGAATTTTGTTATGAAACGGAAGTGTATGAGAGACATAAAACCTCCACAGCTACGGATGTTCCTATGAAACTTTCCACAGTATATGACACAAGAAGATGGAATAACTGTTATAACTATTGTGTGATGATTGGTAGGATTTGTAACAACTCAACAATAATGGTATATAACATGTGGGTAGTCCATCAGAAATAGGGTGCAGGACAAAACAGGGCAATCACTCAAGACTGATATGAGGGGATTAGCGTCAAGCAGTCTTTCCTGGTACAGGGCAACAAGAGTAGAATGAGTAATGAGCAAAGGAACTGGTATATAACATCCTGCAAACTGTACCTGAAAGGGGGAAATTAAGAAGTAGGGTTTATACTTGCATTAGACTTAAGAACTACCTGAACCTGGGATCCAGAAGTAACACCCAATTTGACTATTCTAAGACTTATGAAACAGGACCATCCAGGTGAGAGAAGGCTTTGTATGTGTTTTTTTTTGTTTTTTTTTTATTTCATACTTATTATGGTATGTTTATTAAATAGGGGCCTATTTGGCTTGACTTTGCCCAAACCAGAATCTACTGTCTTTGTGTTTCTCGCCATAACATTTTCTATATACCTTTCAGTATGTATGGGGCCTTTCATGAAGTAAGTACGCAGCAAGGGGGGGTGGGGGGTCTGAAATTCTGTAAAATTTGCGTACGTTTCTGTATAATTCCAATGCGTACTTTGGTCCAAGGGGGGGGGGGGGTCTAAAACTTAGGAAAATATGCGTATGTACTTAATGGAAGGCCCCTATACGGAATAAACGGGTTAGCGGTATCCTCGGCATTTTCCGCATCGCGCTGTAAAATCATGGGCTCCAGAAGTGACCACGTTTAGCATTGGGGCCTATGGGGAAAACGCGAATTTTCGCGATTATGCGAAAAATTCACAAAACGCGAAAATTTGAAGGCTTGTATCGCATTCCTGGGATTAATTGCAAACTTTTTCTCACTTACTGCATGAAGATTGGAGCACAATTTAAAAAGTTAAAGCGAAATAAGCTGTTTTCTCCCATAGGAGCCAATGCTAAAAGCCCCCCCAACCTCCGTTCGCGATTTCCGCGAACATTCGCCGCGCGATGCTCTATTTTTAGACCCGCATACACCATATACACATATTGATATATAAAGTTATGTATATATTTACATAATGCTAATTAATAGGTGCATCTGTATGTATATGTTTAAACCATAGATCTATATGTATATGATATTATCTAATATACACATATATCTGTAGACTCACCTCTTTATGATACATCTTGTCCCTTCAACTGCGAGGCCTAAAGTGCCAGGTAAGTAACCTCTGGGCCTATCACCACTCAGCCTATGTAGGTCACCACTGGGCCCTGGTTTGTTTGTTTTTTATTCAGGTAATTCGCACAGCATTGAAAAACCTCAGTGTAGGTGTCTCCCGGTTTGAAGCTGTACCTTCTGTATTGGCACTGTGCAATCTTATCGTACATAATGAGGTAGTTGTAAAGTCTTGTTATACTGTATCAATCAGAAAAAATGCAATATCAAATCCATATTTGTCTGATGTTCCTGGTATTCATCAATGCAAACAATAAAAATAATGTCTTTCATCAAAGCTTATTTTACATTGGTCGTGTCTATTAGATTACAATTGATATTCTTCAAACACATCAAAAATCAATGTTATTTAGTTCATGCAAATCTTCAGGTACTATACATGTCCGAAAACAAGTTCAGAGAAGTGACAAGTTTAGATCAAAATGAATAAATCAAAGAGTATTAAAGGTGATAGGTTGAATAAGATGTAATAACTAAATGATGAGATGAGTTAGCCAGTTTCGAGTGTTAAGAAGGGGGGGGGGGTAAGTTTAAGGTTGTATTATGTTAATCCAGTGGGTATGTTGTATTTTCATACATTTTCATTTATAAATAAGCCATCAGAAATATGTTTTTAACCTTTTTAATAACTCAGAAGAGGTACCTGAGATCTGTGTCTCAATTGGGAGCTTATCCCATAGTGAAGCCCCTAATTAAGTAAGCAGGTGATTTAAAAACCTTAGATATTTTTGGACGTAGTACCTTAAACTTGACTTTTCCAAAATTTCTACCACTTAACTGCTATGCTTATGGGGCTAATTTTAGGCAAAATGAATGCATTTTTGATCAAATACATTTCTTATACTTTTCCAATGATGGGAATGTTATGGTATACCATTCTTTAGCTTATGACCTGAAAATTTAGAAAACTGCAAAAAACTGACTTTAACTCTCTCATAACTCTTATTTGTCCGTGGTTTCTGTTAGAATATTTCACATATTTAAACAACATCAACCTGTCAGACCCAGGCCTCCCTACCCCGTCCCCCACTCCCTGAGCCCTAGGGCAGGTGTCCCCTGTCTCCCTGCCCCTTCCCTCCGCCCCTGGGCCTCAGGGCAGGTGTCCCCGGCCTCCCTGCCCCTTCCCTCCGCCCCTGGGCCTCAGGGCAGGTGTCCCCGGCCTCCCTGCCCCTTCCCCCTGCCCCCTGGACATCAGGGCAGCTGTCCCGGGCCTCTCTGCTCCTTCTCCCAGCCCCTGAACTTCCTTCAGGTGTTCCTGGCCTCCCCTTCCCTATCCCGCCCCCTGGACACCCAGGGCAGGTCTCCCAGCCCCGCCCCTCCATCTCCTGTCCCATGGACACCTAGGAAAGGTCCCCCAGCCTCTCCAGACCCATAACCAGCTGCAGCTTATTTTTAGAGGGGGTTCATTTTTTAACTAATAGGGATTATTTTGTGTGGATTTATAGGAGCCACACAATACATCTGAAAATAACTAAGTAGAACAAACGTTAGAGTAATAATAACATTCTCATAAATCAATAATTTCATTCAAGGGGGGAGGGGTGTGGATTTTTTAGAAGGGGATTCACCCAAGGGGAGTTCTTACGAACCATATAAACCCCCGGTCCACTTGCTATAGGCCTGTTCTCCCCATCCCTCTCCTGTCCCCTTTGTATCCAGGGCAGGTCCCCAGACTCTGAACTATAATCTAAATAAATTGATACAGAATTAACTTAAGATAACACTAATTATGTATGACAATGGATATTTATAAGAATGTATAATTTACTGAAACAGTAAAGAACTTTACTTGAGCTATACTGCAACAGTGAAGATAAGGGAAAACCATGTAACTTTACAAGAAGTTGAGTGAGATTTACTGGAAGTAGTAAAGATGATTACATCTCCTCTACTTCAAATAGTAAAAACATAATCTGTTTAACAACACATTCGATATATTTGATCTAACTTTTTTATGCTTGGCTTTTAAAGTAAATATGATTCCACTGTAAAGTCAAGTAAAGGTGAAGGAAAATATAGGGTACATCTTTACCCAACATTCCATTAGATTCACTCTTCAGATTTTCCAAAGTAGTAGTCAAATGTTGTGCAGTGTATGATAAGCCCCCCCCCCCCCCCCCCCAAAAAAAAAAAGAAAAACAGAAGGTAATAATAAAAAAAAATGTTGTGTTCAGGTAACATAGGTCAAGAAAAATAGGGTAGGTAGGTTGAAAACTTTTTTGTTGTTGCTTTTTTTACTTACTAAAGAGACCCAGGCAGTGTTGGAAAGTTAATAAATAATCCAAATATCCTCCAAAAACATTTTTAGCATCTAAAATAATGCCCATAGCATGTATGTGCTGCTATATGGTTTTCCATACTATTATAGGTCAATCCTCTTGGATTTTGAAGAAAAAACTATTATAAAGAATTTCCTAAAAAAGGTTAGGGTAGGACCAAAAAATTTAGGTTAGGTAGGGTTACCTTAACACAACAATTTTTTTTTCCTAATGATAGAATGATTTGGTACTTTTACAAGTAGTCCAATTCTGACATCAAGTCAAGAGTCATACTTACAGAGAAGTTGAGATTTGAAAGGATGCTCTACTGTGCAGTCAAAAAACTAAACTGATGTATTCCCATTTACCTAAATCCAAGCTGGTAACATAGGCTGCCATGAAAAGGTTGTATAACTTAACAAATCATGTTACAACAAGATGCCTGTGAGAAGCTGCAGGCATTTCATGACAAAGTTGCCTCTTCAATTGGCTAGAATATCTGTTTGTAATAAAACAACATAAATAACTCCATCGGAATATGACAAATATCCAGAAAATAGATAAATTCAATGTTTCAGTAAGTTGCCCTTAAAAAGGGCATTATACATCAAAGTGGTGCTTGGGGAGGGACAACAATGCAAGGAGATAAAAAATGACATAAGTCAATTGTGTAGCAAAGCAATGGCCATGGGGGACATCTCATCTAATAGCTTGAAACTTTCCTAATATTATTATTATTCTATTAATATAAAGAATTATTCCATATACCATCATGTTGATAATTCAATTGTGTGTGCGGTTAAGAACAGTGTTGTTAAGAACAGTGTTGTTGTTCAGATGCTTACTATAGATGTTGTGCACATGACGTCACATCTCCCAAATTGGGATGGCCGCCATCTCGGTGATCAAAGAAAACTTATTGTTATCTACAATTCTAAAGGAGCTATTTTGTAGATCTGTATTTTTTCAAAAGATAACTCATCACATCATTATAAACAATTATTTACCATAAATTGTGGATATGTTTGATAGCCTGAACAAAGGTAGTTAGTAAAACACCTTGCGCATATTATCAATTGTATATGAATATCATAAAGTATTCAAAATTATATGAGCCACTACATTATAAAGTGTAAATATAGCGGGGACTGCTGGTAGGTGTAAATATACCTGTTTGGCTGTAACAGACAGGGTACATCTTCTAGCAAGTACATATGCTTGGGGTAAAATCAATAACCAGACCGATATATAAAGGTGGGAACCTATGGTTAAAGCGGAGAACACTATTAGATACAGTTTGGACAATACGAGTCTTGAGGATTTGGAGGTTTGAATAGCTATACGTAGAAGGACATCTGGTGACTAATAGGAGAACTACCGTGTTGCATTAGCATGTGAAACCAGGCGGACTCTAAGGAGGAAACCTGCTTTCAAGTAACAGGAATCGTGAACCTAGGACTTATAGGCTACAACTACATTGGCAAATTGTATGCATTCAAGATATCCACGAATAAACCTGACTTTCAGCCAAGTATGGTTCGTGTTTTGGGTATGAACGCCCATCTCGTGAAACTACCTACTATTTGACTAGCATTCATAGAGGAAGTTAATTAAGCCAGTTCAATCTAATATAATAAGAACAGTTCCCCAATCATTAAATAACAATATAACAACGACTAGGGTTCAAGCCATGTGGGTGTGGTAACCATGTGTTGATCACTAAATTTTGATCATGTGACCCTGTCTGCACAAGGTCTATTAGGGGTTATCATTAAATTTCATCATTTTTCTGATATTATTTTATTTTTGTCACTAAAAGATCCATAAGGATCTTACATTCAAAATCTTTCATTTGTCTACTTGCTTGATGGTGATTGTTAAAACAATGCTTCAAAACCTTTCACTCTCTGAGATGTGCATGAACATCAGAGAAGTAACCGTGGAACAGAGATGACATAATAATGTTACATGCCCCACATTGAAAACTGCATGTAAAGGGCCAAATTGCCTCGTTGGCAAGGTTTTATTATATAACAATCACCAAACAAGTGTTGCGGCTTGACTGAATCCTAATATAGACCAAGCCGTTTATTATGTTATAACAAAATCATAATGTAAAGATGAAAAAGATGTCTGTCACACCAGGTGGGTGTCTGCACATACCTGTCTGCAAAGGGCGAGTGAGACAGTGGCGCTTATAATTATAGACTCTGGCCTGAGACTTTGGCCCAGATTTGCCAGATAAGAGCTTTCCATCCATTTGTGAGTGGCTGGTACAGCCTGCACGTGTTGTATTTGATAACAGGGGGAGCCAGTACCAACTACTCATAGGCCCTAGCCTTGATACCATGTAATCACCTTAGCATAAGTATAATTGGATATTCCATGGGAATTTGAGGCTTATTCAAGTTATTGATATACGCTTTGATATGTCTCAGGTCAATATTTACATTGTAGATCACTAATAATAGCAAAATATGCTAAATTAAGTCGTAAGATGAAATTTTGTGTAGTTTTATTTGATAGGTAACATTTTCAAAGTTTTTGCAAATTGTTACCATGGATTCCGGAATGTTGAATGAACCCCAAAATGTACACTTGCTGCTAAGTGTAAGCAATAGGTTGCCATGGAAACTAGGTCACGGGACAAAAAAATCTTAAATTAGGAAAACAGAAAACGGGGACTTTCAAGCTACATTGTGCAAAAAAACTGCTTAAAGATATCTTAACTAGAACAAAAAATATAGCATTTTCTTCTAGTTATGTATCATACTACATAGATTTTGCTGTATATTTAACCCTTTGTACCTTGCTTGGTACCCTTTGTTATCTATTTTTCATAGATTCATACAAATATCTCAGTTTCTACTTGGAATATTAAAAAGCTGTTTTCATTGATAGAAAGCTTGAGACTTCTTCTACATTCATTATCATGTCATTAACCCATTGAATGTCACATAGTATAATAATATAAACAAATGAATTGGGAAGTGGCTAGAAGTGTGCCGATCAAAATCGATGCTACCGCTGTTAGGTGCCTGGATCAAGGGATCCAGATCTGATTGGTGCTTAGCTAGGTTCTCCAAGGTGATGGCTGGTGTTGCCATGGGGAGCACTCCCAGGCCCCAGCAGGGCTTAAGAGAGTGTGAGGGGCCACTAAATGTAGACTGTACATTAAGTATGGCCCTAGAAGGATGGGGGGAGAGAAATCAAGTAGAAAACCCCCGATAGGTAGGTAAGCACTAAAACTAACCATAAGTGTATGGGAAGTCTCCAAAACCCAATGCTATATATTCACACATAGATTAAAAAAATTTTTTGACAAGGCTAGGTGAAAGAGCAAAGGGTCCCAACGAGAATGTGTAATGGATCAAAGGGGGTCCATAACATTAAGGCCTAAAGGCGCGTTGGTGTGTAGTCTCTGGATCCAATTGAATTCAATTAAATCCCTGAGATGTTTTGACTTTGAGCCCTGCGGGTTAGCATGGATAAAGTCAAGGATGTGGATCTCAACGTCCTCCAGGCCCTTGTTGTGACTGATGTTGTAGAAGTGGGCTTGGAACCTGTCCGTTAGTCGGTTCTTCGTCTGCCCTACATATTGGATGCCGCATCTTTTGCAGGTTAGGCAGTAAATGATGTTAGAGCTCTTGCACGTAACATTGTGTTTAGTGATGTAGCTCCGTTTGGAGGCGGTACAAGTTATACGGCCTGTTTTGTTGAGTTTGGGGCAATATCGACAGGTTCTGGTGTGACAAGGGTTGCAAGGGAGGCTATGCTGTTCCCTTTGTTTTCGACGCGATAGTCTAGCCCTGACTAGCATGTCCCTCAGGTTCTTGGGTCTCCTGTAAGCCGTTAAATCCCCATTCCTGTGAATGCGTCAGGTGGAGCAAGAGCGGCCTAGGAAACCCCAGTTTTTGGTGACAATTCTCTTCAAGCCTTGGGACCCCGGGCCGTAGGTCGTGACCAAGATGTTGTCATCTGTTTGTTTACCCTTGTTTTTAGGGTCGAGAAGGGAGAGCCTATCCATTTGGAAGGCTTTGAGGAAGGCCTCTGTGACCAGGTCTGAGGGGTCGCCCCTCCGGACTAGGTGTTTCCCTTTCTCGATGCTATGTTTGACAAAGAGAGAGAGAAAGAGAGAGAGAGAAAAAAAAAATTATGATAATATAAACAAACCAGTCTTGATTTTAACCATTACTTTACAACTGTTGTCTTGAAAAGAAATAGCAACCAGTGTCTCATTTATGGTTGAAATGCTTTTTCATATTTCCTCTTTCAAGTGGAATGCTTCATTTCTGATTCAATTTAGGAATCCTTCTAGGCCATATATAGTGCCAGGTGAAGGCATGGGGCCTGAGACAGATTGCGGCAAATCTGTTGAATTTTACTCCCTACTGTGCTTCAAGGTTCTTTTTTTTCCAAGATCAGAACCTTTTCATTATGAGTTTCATCGTACAAAATATTTTTGCCTATTATTGGAAACATACTTTCCTTTACATTCTCCGAACCTATTTCTGTTGGAAACATCAGCTCTAGTAATACATCTTCTTGTTTGTTTGTAATAATTTTCTGATAATGTTTAAGATGTTCATTTAAATGACAAAGCAAAACATTCAAAGCATTTACATGAAAATATATAGTCATGTAGTGGCCTTGCTCTAATTTAATATAGGATCCAAAACTCACAGCAGTGACTGGAAAATCCTCTGTGGAATAATCCATTGTTGAAACAATATCTGTTTCTCTACATGCCATTGCAAGATTTTCTTTTCTAACCTTTAATGGTAAACAATGGTTAAAGATTATGAAATACATTTCAGGAAAAAGTTTTGATTTCAGAAGATCATCAGGTAGTGTTAATAATGCATCCTCATTACATATGTGGCATGTATTACCAACATGTCCTGTCTCAGAATCCTGATTTATTTGGTCAGACAGTTGAAGGATTTGGTTGGCTGTTGTAACAAATTGCAGAAATACCTGAAAGTATGGAAATATAATTTGTAACCAATAAATAAAACATCCTATCAACAGTGTAATGAATATTAAGAGATTCACATAGATGAGATACAAAAACGAGCAACATTTTTATTTCTTACATTAGACATGAAACATCACAACCCCTCTGTTCAAGTACAATAACTTATTGATACATTTAAATCTTAGAGGTTATTGATTTCATCATGACTATTTACAAATTGTCCTGATTCCTAGATAAACAATTTCAGAGGACCCTCAGTTCAATTATTGAAAGCACTGACTTACAAATGTTTTTCACACTGCATTATCGGGAGCTATTTACTTACCCTCTCATAGATGACTTTAATCCCTTTTGTGTTTGAGAGTGTGTGGCACTTGTGGTAAACAGAGTCACAAACAGTGCTGACCTCAGCCTTAATGTTGGGAAACTTCACCTTAGCAGCTTCTAGACAAGCTGTTTTAGTTTTCTTTATCAAACCTTGATTACGATACTTCGGTAAACAGCGTAGTCCTGCCATCACTGCAGTATCACCATTGTCAACCACATAACAATTAGCAAAAGCCACCTGAATTTGGTGAGGAAGAAAAACTCTTTAATTACTAAAATCAATGCTTTTTAGTACTTATCGAAATATTCACATTTCTAGTGTGATCATCTTTGTCCTCATTGTGTGTATTGTAAAAATAATTGCATACATTTAAAAGATAACACATAACAAAAATGTTGTCCTTTTGTTATAAAGAAAGTGTTATCATACTGACAGGTGTTACAGATAATTTAATGTCAGTATATGAGGTACAACAGCCTTCAAGCTGCCATGTAAGCTCTGCCATCAGACCTTCATATAAAATGAAAATTATATATATATATATATATATATAGTAAATACATTCATAATGCATATTACATACTAAAGGGTGATAGGGGGAGAAGTCTAAAAATAAAGAAAAATAAAGCCTGAAACTTACCACTGTCCCATCTATTTCAGCAACAAATGGATGAGCTTTAGGGTCAGAGAAATAGGTGTGAAACATAATGGGGACTAGGTCACCACCATTGTAGAGGTTAGGTGCGATGTCAATGACTGCCTGATGATCACTTGGCTTGGCTGGTCGTATCACGATCATTTTTTGGTGAAACAGAATCTAAAAGAATAATGGACGTATATCTTACTTCTAACATTTCATCATTCTAGATTTGGCATTCTAATATAGATGTTAAGAAAATGATGCTGAGCTTTGAGGGTATATCTATCTTTAAATGTTAATTCCATTTTTTGGTAAATTGACATTCTGATATAAATGTTTGGACTATGATGCTGAGGTTTGAAGGTGTATTTTTTCTATGTTTATCCCCTTACCCCTACTATCAATATCATTTGTGATCATAATACCATATAGGGGTAAGGCATACAGATTGTAGTACGTGTTTGCAAACCATTAAATGAAACCATTTGTAACACTTTGCACTATGTCTAAGAATAAAAAGTGACAATTTAATATCTTAGTAAGGGATTTCTTGGACATTATTTTATGAACTATTTCAGGTATTTTGAACATACAGCCAACATGCCAACATGTAAAAACAGTTTTTGTTATTCATCATTGACCAGAAGCTCTCACAAAGAAAGCTCTCACTAAGTACCGTTGTCATGCGATGCGCGTACTGTCCAATTCCATAATACCATCAATACTTTTTTTCTTGGTCTGATTGGTCATGGTTGGTTCATTTCAGTGCTGTAAAAAATCTGAAAGCCTGATGGATGCCTGCTTACAACATGATTGAATTATTCTGATACAAATCTTCCAAATATGATAGAATTATAAAAAGCTAAAGGATCTGTTGTAAGTAAGGTTAAGGCATGTGATGTTATCAAACACTGGTATTCTGAAGACTGTTGCTACCAGCCATCTTTTTCTGAAGTACTTATGATAATGATAGAATGATTAGGTAATTGCAGTCAAATCCTGACGTCAAACCCAGAGTCATACTAACAGAGAAATTGAAATTTGAAATATTACTCTACCATACATCCAAGCGACAAAGGTGTTGCATTCCCTTCGGCATATGATCTTGAAATACGGGCTGCCACAACTAGTTCTATGATTCCATGACTGATAGGTGTTTGTCAGCAGATGTTGCAATTGGTTGGAAACATCTGTATGTTATTAAACAGAATAAATAACTTCATTGTAAGATCACAGATATCCTTAAAAAAGTTCAATTCACTGTTTCAGTGAGAAATAAGTTACCTTTGAATAAGGTATTATATGCCAAACAGCTGTTTGGTAAGTAATAGTGAGAGCAATGCTAGGATATCAAAAGTGACCTAGATCAACTGTGTAGCAAAGCAATGGCTTTTGGGGACATCTCATTCAACTGTTTGAAACTTGAAGCATTAATATTTTCTAAACAGATGTCAAAGCCTTTTTTTATTCAACCCAGCTGCGAACCTGCAGCGAATCGGCCAGCAGGCCAGGGGCTGGGGTTGTTTGCGCCGTAGTTACTGGTGGACATTTTACCTGCAATTTGGGCAGGTAGATCTTAAAATGTACCTGCCCAGCCACAAATTTTACCTGCCCCAGGGAAGTGGGCAATGCTCAATATCCTGTTCATGTCACGGTGCCCCAAAGAAGGCACCAGTTTGCTGTTTAAAAAACTAATATTTGATCAAAAAAGGGGGCTACACTCTGGCATTGGTAAAGGTTATTCTAAGTAGTAATGTATAAATGATATAAGTGATAAATATACAATTGCCTAAATGTCCTCAAGTGAGGAATCTGTGTTTAAAAAAAGAGTATGAAAATGTAAGTTTCAACTTTTATGGAACGTGAGGCACATAATTCCTAATAACAAAATGTTGATGGATGAAATGGCCAAAAAGATAGTTTTTGGTATATAAAATGTCAGGATATCTTATATATTTAAAGAGATATGACCATTTTAATGCACACATAATACACTAGGCGTCCATTACCATACTGTGCTTTCCCAGCAAACAAGGCTTGTGTTTTCTTTCACTTTAACACGTGTTTTATTAGTTGTAAACTAGTTTAGGACCAAACTCCAAGTTTACCCCATGAAAACTACAGGTTTATAACACGAGTTTTGATTTAGTGATCAACTAGTGCTTTACACATGTTTTACAGGTTGAATTAAGCTAAAGAAACTCACAGTAAACACGAGATTAACACAAACATGTGAAAAACACCAGAAATGTTGTTAACAAAATCTCGTGAATACCACCACTTTTTGCTCCCTGTAAAACACGTGTTAACACGAGTCTTTGTTTCTTGGGTTAGTATTTAATAAAATAAAACCGTCTAAATAATCAAGAGGACCTTTACATCATGATCAAGTACTTGTATAATAGTAATATAGCAAAATCTTTATATATATTATTCTTTCAATTTGAGTGATGATATTGTTCATTTTAAGTTACAAGGGTTTTTACATAATTACAAATATACAGTTGAAAGGTCATACTAATTCATTGCTATCATTTGGCATTGCTTCAATCTTCCTCAGCTTCAGGCCTATCTGTTTGATATGTAAGTAGTCAACAAGTTTGACCTTTACACTTGTTCATCAGGAAAAGCTTTGGTTCCCTCAGATTATTTGCTTCTTTGCTTGGCAAAACTTGGGGTCTCATGAATGTTAGGCCTATTTGTTAGGCATTGCTTGAATCCCCTTAACCATTATTCCTGTGGGTAGGCAACATTTAATGATACTTTTGTTTGGTGGCTCCACCTCGTATAGACAATACACACTGCACTTCACTGGGCAGAATGTCTGCCTACTGCACCAACCTTCTCTAAATTATATAAGCTGTTTCAAAAAGGAAAGGAATTGTAATACACTGGTACAATGAAGAATACCGGATTTCAATCCGAGATTTGACCAGTATAAATAAATGTTTTTAAAAAAAATGTTATTGGATAAAGCCAGAGATTCCAGATCGCCTGATTGGTCGGAAGATTATCTGTTTTACTTGCCTTTTTTAAGAATTCTCCTGATCTTCCACTTTATGTATGAAATCTCTCTGTTTCTTAAGGTTTTCCTATGAGTATCTTTATTTCAGTATTTCACATATCAAATCTAAGAAAACCATGCTAAAAATCATGTTAGACTATTCACTCACTCTTGAGAAATGTGTATCACTCTGGTACCTGTAAGAAAGATATCATCAACAATATTTGGCTGATCACAGTTAATAATTTGATACTAACCATATATTTGAAAGCTAGTAATGATGTGCTTATTCTTCGAAATTTAGCAATTAAAAGCTCCCGGGGGGGCGACCAAGAAAAAGCTACGAAATTTCGTGGAGTTGTTTTTATTCATTTTTCATGGCCACGATAGAGATTCTTCCCCCAGAAAAAATGTACAAAAATTTCGTGGACATTAAAATTTAGTGAAAAATCATACTAACGTCGTTCATGATACATATTTTCACCTTAGATACTTTCTAATGTGTGTTTGAAATACATTGGGACACTCTGAGATTGTATAATCTTGAAAAAAATATGGAAAAAAAGTCACGAATTAATTTTTTCTAAAATCTCACAATAGAAAAATTAGCTATTGTGGGTTTTATAACTTTTCATGGACGCGATTTTTCGTAGGATTTTCTTGATCGCCCCCCCAGATCTCTGGTTACAATTGGGAGATCTCCCGATTTTAAGCCACCTCAACCTGGAGTCTCTGTAAAGTATACCCGTGGTGAATCATGACTGTAGAACTGTATAGTTTCTTATTCTTAGCAAAGGCTGGCAAGACATTATTGCAAAATTGTAATAAATCAGAGACTTCTGTCTCTAGATGAGCTCTGTACTAGTTTTTATTATATGAATGTGGTTCAGATTTCATTGGTAAGATGAGGGTAAAGACCTCTTTTCTAAATAACTTTTCAAAAATTAACATAGTTATTATAAAAGCCTTAAACATCAAGAGTTGCTTTGGTGCTATCACCCCTGAACATAACATATAATGCGTTGGAATGAGTGGAAACAAAAGTCTATGTGTTTTCTGATTAGTTTTTTATTGTAACATAATCAACATAAACAATTTGTTAGCAAGTCGTCTAAAACATGTGAATACTTGTGATCAACTTTTATTTTTTATGATGAATCACATAGCTAGTAATAGTCATACAGAATATTAGGATTGCTAGATATTAACTTAGAGAATCAGTGAAATCAATTTTATAAGTGGATAAAGTTACAAGTAAATGATTAGTATCATTCAATACATATGGAATACATGTACAATCTTGATATTTGTAAGCATTGCAAACTTCTAGTTTATACCAATAAATCTACCAGCATTACTATGTCAGATATTGCAAATGTAAGCTGTGATAATATGAAAATACATATCTTAAACCTAGGCCTGCAACTGCCCTCTCATCTATGAGATGGACAAACGTTAACACTGCTACATTGTGACGGTCTAAATGTGCTACCTAATTCCCGATGTGACCAATAACATTGCTAAAATACATTTGGAAAATGTAAAAGATGATGCCTGCTCTCCCAAGCTCAAATCGGGGGCATATCTCTTTAACCCCATGAATGAGGCCGCTTTAAGCTTTGGCATTCACAAAATTTGAGGCACTTTGTTTATCACTTATAAAGTCACATTTCCATAACCTAAAATTTTGCACAATTTTATATCTGAATTATATAAAATATCTGAAACATAATAATATAAAGCTTGATATGCAGAATAAAGGATATGTATGTGTGTATACATGTGCATATAATTAAATGTTAATCCAATCCAAATTCTAAACAAATCTTGTACAAGATTGATTTCTATTTCACAGTTTATATCCATTTGGTACATTCAATTATGTTGATCATTTAAATTTCTTGGTATCTGCTAAATTGAATGATCTCACCATTAAATTTTGTCAACCTATCTTTATGAGGGACCAATGCACCTTTCTCATAAACCTTCACTGTCAACTACTTTGCCTACATTTCAGGCCTGGAGAAACTGGATAACCTTTCATATAAATCAGATATGTAAGCAAACTCCTTAAGCACTGTCTCACTTCTTGCCACCTTATTGACAAAAATGCACATTTCTGTTGCCTTTAGTTATGTCTCTGGTATTTCAAACTTCCGTGACATTCCACATCGAACTTTCAGTCATCATAGAAAACACTGGAATTAGTTTTCAGTGATATTCCCTGGAGGGAGAATATTGGTTGAATCGCCAGACTCTGTTGTCAGCTACTGTGAAATTAAAGAGAAGAGTATGTACATTATTCGAACATAACAACATGCCTTGCCCAAGATGAAGCATCCAAAACATGCAATACAGGTATCTTTTTTTCCATTAAGGGTAAAGTACATTTCTGTACTGTTCACAATGCTAAACTGCATAAGTTCCAGTTGGATAACTTTGTCCCGAAGTTATAGTCCCAATAAGTAAACACAATATGTTTATAATGACCTCATCTTCTGGGTTGGCCCTGGTGAAGGCAGGTGATGTTGGTTCTCCACTAATCACACCACCAGCAGACAGTTCAGTGGAGGGTCCAGAGCTTTGGCATATAGGACTGTTAGAACCGGTGTCAGAGGAGAGGTTATAGCCTTTGTTCTTAAATTAAAAGAACAGAGGCAGTTCAGGTTTATATTTAGTAATGAGATACTGACTTAAGTCGAAAGAAAGGTGCTCACTACAAGAAATAAACTGTGGGACTGGAAGGCCAATGTCATTGAGTTATCTGAGGTTCAGAATATTCTGAGGATGCACATTAAGCAATCAAGATTAATGAAAATGTGCCAGGATATGTTCACTTAAGCATTGAAAGCTTCTTCCTGTGATTTTGACATATACATAAATGAACATTTTATAAGAATTTATAAAGTGTAAAGTTGAGAACTCACATGTCTTGGTTTAATCAGTTCTTTCTTTTTAGTTTTCTGGCAGAGCTTTCTGCCGAATTTTAACTGGAAAGCCTTTTGCACCTATATTCAAACAAATCTCAGTATGTCAAGATCATTATCTATTTAAGGAACAAGCATTTATATGAATGTATATGGAAACAATCCTTCAAATAGGACATTTTTCTCATGAAGACAAGGCACAAACAGAAACTCATAAACAGGTTAAGTCAGATGTACATCTTTAACATTTGCCTGTCAATGCCATTTTGAATAAAAAGAAAATATTCTTTTGTGTGTTTCAAACCTCTTTTTGTGTTTCAATCACCATATATATGTATTAATGTATGTAGCTGTTGGTTGACTATGTCAATTGAGTATGTTCACTCTATATAATAATGTAGACTGGGTACTCTTGATGATAGAGGTTCTCATAAGATATAAGCTGAAATAACAAAGCATGCAAAAGAATTACTGTAATATATGTTTATATTGATCATACTCCTTAATGTTTACTACAAATTGTCTCATACTTACACTTGCATCCATCAGGCAATGGAAGATGAAAATGAAGCATCCCTGTGTCAAAGCAGAAAAAAAAGAGTTCTCATGTTAGAGGCATGATGGATCAATGGTAGTATTTTTATGTATTGTCTTTATGTGGCTACTTTAGAATTGTTGTACCCTACCTGGAAGGAGTTGAAAATAGCAAAGATGAATTGGAATACAACTGTCTCGTTGTTCACTGCAAATATCCCAAATATCCAGTTTATCCCCATGACTGGTACAAGGACCATCAGGCTCCAGAAGGTTGATCTGAAAACAAGCAAAAGCATGCACAGATAGGTCTTAGAAAATAGTGGACTATAGCATCAGTGATACCAATGGAAACAAATATGAATCTAATGTCCAAGTTTCCAACATTTGAATGTGTGAAAAAACATATTTTGTCTGAAGGATCTGCAATGTTTTTTTCCATTGAAACTCTTGAAATCCATGCAATATACTTCATAGGGGCCTTGTTAGTACAACTTCAACTACTCCAGTATCAATGCAATGCAACCATTATTTGAAGTTAACAGAATTGATTTAAACCAAAGGTTAACGTGTGCATAAACATTGAATGCCAAACCTTATAATGTCAGACTCTTTCAGTGGATTACTGCTGATATTGTTGTTCCTTTTCCCAAACATTTGTGACTTGATCTTTGCCCTCATTGCTACTATCAAGATGATGAAATTGGTCTGCAATTCAAGCCAGATGAAAATAGGCATCAACAAACAATGGATTTACATCATATTTTCTTCTTAACTTACGAACAATTTCCAAAACAAAGGGTTCCATGACAGGGACGGATCCAGACATTTTCAAAGGGGGGGGGGGGGGGGGGGGCGACCTATGGTGAAAATTTCCACTGGACCCAAAGATGTGAGAATTTTACATTGAAAAAATCTAAATTTGGCAAAAATTAGGGGGGGGGGGGCGTGCCTCAGGCGCCCCCATCTAAATCGGTCCCTGCATGAATAGTAGTAATAGTCTAAAACATTTGATAGAAATCTACATGTTTATTGTATATACATTTGATGCAAACATACAAATCATAAGGTCTCGTATAAGTGTTGCCATCGGATTTTGTCTCTATATGTCACATTGAAAGATACAAATCTTACCAAATATTACATCAATGCGGAAATATATACAGGGTAAATTATCGATATATGTTCATTGTATCTTCATATTTTTATTTCATCTTTGATAAAGTTAATGCCATATGCATACATACAAGTACCACGAGGATGACAGGTCCAAGAAAGGACCATATTGCTCCTTTCATTGACAGCCAGCAACTGCAGTACAACAAACATACAATAAAATGTACTTAATTTTTATCATTTTAATTTTTATCATTAGAGTTATAGTCATTATAGTTATGGTGTTAAATGCATGAAATAATAGTAAATGTTGGTTAATAACCAGAGACTTTCATTGGTTGAATATAGACCTATGCCAGCTGAATACATGAGTAAACACTTTGATTCATGCCTTACCTAGTATTGTTACTTTCTTAGATACAAAAGAAACCATGCAATTAAGCTTTGGAAGAAAATTCTAACTCACTAGTCTCTAGTTCCGTATCCCTTAGTCCTTGTCACTCCAAGTGAAATGCCAACAATAAATGCAGGAGAAACTAAAAAAACATAACGAATTAAACTTTGATCTAAATGAAATGTGGTTCGTCTGTCAGTATCATGTAAAATAGGAAAGGTGATTTTTAATTGAAACTGTCCAATTAATTCATTTAATATCACATAATGATAGTGAGGGGTTTCATTCACTATGGCATATATTAGGTCTTACTATGGCTCATGTAAATGAATCTATATATCTATAAATTAATTTAGATATTGATGTGTTTATGCAGATGAACCATAAGATCTTAAGTAATCGTCAGATTACAAAAATCACCTTACCCCAAGAGACAAGCATGCTGAAAGCAATGTTGCTAGCTTTATCAGACTGCATTCCTCTTGCCAGGCTGCTGACCTTCCAGTAGAGGGAGACACTCAGAGACAGCATCAAGGCAAAGGCAACCAGGAACAGGTACTGAAGAACAGCTGCTATGGCTGTGCATAGGTTCTGTAGTATAATAAAATGATATGATTAATTGTGAGCTAAGAGGATAGGTATATTGAAGGAGGAGGGAAGACTTTTTTCCAGGGCAGTCTTGAAATTAACAGACTGAGTTATGAATGAAAAAAAATCACTTTGAATCAGACATGAATCTACGATATTACTTGAATATATTTTCCATAAAGCACTTAACAAAATATCACCTGTGATTTTGTTTGTTCGACTCCAAACAGGAAAAGAAGGTTTGCGATGATGAGCACACCACAAAGATTTACTAGAGTGATTTGACGACCCATGTTTCCACGAACAGCAATCTGTATATGCCTACAAGAAAAGATTAATCTGGAAATTCCTGATGTCTATAATTGTCTGCAATGAGGCTAATAAGAACTAGATGTGTATGTAGCTACTCACAAATATAATTAATTCTAATAAATATGTTAAAGATTTACCAACTCACTTCCAAAGAATGGCATAAGCCCCGATCATGATGGTCATTCCTGTAGTAGACACTAAGCAACCAATGGATGTCAAAGTAGACAGAGCCTTGTGAATATGGGGTGGCTAAAATAATAGATAGAAAATTAATTTATACAGTGATTAGGTAGCATGTTTATTCTAGTATGACTTAGGAAAAATGCAAATGAATAAACTATTTTATGAAAAATTAAGTAACATCAATCTCACAGGATTATAGCGTGACACAAGGATGGCAAAATTGGTCATGTGGTTACATTCACAGTAGGTGCCAGTTACATTTGTGAAGGTAGTATTACATCCTGAAGAAGACCATTCTCCTCTGAAATGATCATTACATTTAATAACATCTAATTAGATACAATATTTTTTGATTTATAATTGTTAATGTTGTTTGATGGATAATTCACCACCTTGTGAAAGTTGAAGCTCATGAACTAGCTTCCCGTTCTAATCAGTATTAACCTACTTATGAAACTGTCTACATATTCTGCACAAACAATGTAATAATGTAATGTATTATACTGTTTATTCTGTCATGATGCTGATATTGCAATGGGAACAGGCTATTAGGTTCCTTGTATTGCCTCAGGATAATAAAATAAAATTGAAAATGAATGTAAATATTGGCCCAAAATGAAATACATACCCATTTTCAGAAGAGAAGTCCCAATAACTACACACTACTGTGTCAGTTTCCTTGAATGCCTAAGTTAGAGATAAAAAATACATATTCATCAATGAAGGTCTGAAGCAATATTCATGTAAATATTTACTAATCATGGATAGCTAGGTGTGTATCAACCTAACCAGCTTTAGGGTACTGTAGGAACAAGTGTACTATTTCTTTGTTATCATCTTTGAAATACAAAAAAAATCATCTCTCAAATAAAAAGATAAAATAAATCTAACTCAAGTTAGAACAGACCTAACATTTGTATACAACCTGAGGTGGTTAAATAGTCTGTTAGAATATATAGATCCACTTACCGAGTGCATTTCAAAGATGAAAGAAACTGGTGTCTCAAACTTCGCTGGTTGAGCAACATTGTCAACACCCAAGGAAAGCACTTTTGATGAAATTTCTGGCACAGATCTGAAATCAAGGTCAGAATGTAATGTTATATAATAATAGGGAGCAAAACAATATTTTCCAAACTTTTGAACCTAAAACATTAAAGCAATTGCACATGATCATTGTTAGTGTTTATGTAATCAATCATTGACCATTTTGTGAAACGTAAAACTAATTCATAGTACTCTTCATTTCTAATTTGGATTCCTTTCAAAGCAAAGTATTTATTTCTATTTTTGAAATGTTTTTTCAATAATTTGCATTCCTAAAAATTTGATTTCAGGCTACAACATTAGAACATAAACATAACCTTCATAAAGTTCTGCTTCAAATTATTCTGTGCACCTACCAACCAAATAAGTGTAATTCCATAAAATGAAGAGCATATCTTACCGTGTGTTATTTGTTGGTAAGAGGCGTTCTAAAATCTTGTAGTATGTACTTGATATCACCAATTTACTCATGCCTGATGCTGAAGCAGAAAACAATTGTAATTAGCAACTTGTTCAAAGGGGAAAAAGCCAGATCCTGGTAAATACAAAATGATATACATATTCTCCTTTTGCCCCAGTTGCAGCTAGATATAGGTTGATTATGTACATGGTGACAGATTTCATACTTTCAACATTCTATAAATCAATTGAACGTACACTTTCTTTAAGATGAAAAACTTATTTTCTATCATAAAGCTGCAGGGTAGAAATAAAATAAAAAACATCATGGATGTCACATGAAATACAGACAGCACAAACCCTTGTCACTTATGAACCTACAATTTAAAAGCTTAGGTTATATTACGATTAGGCAGAAAGAGGTTATGCACTGCTATAAGATTCCACTAAACTTTTAGCCATTTATGTTTCTAGAACTAGTGGAAAACAATCAGAAATGGTGTATGCATTAAGCTTTGCCACCAGAAATCTTTTTTAAAATGGCCCATATCATGGAAAATAGCTAACTGCGCAGTGGGGGGAACCTGCCAAGCAATGCAACGAAGATTGTGGTCAAATTGAAGACTGGCAGTAAACGATATCTAACATTTACCAAGCAATTGATCATTTTTGGATAGATTTCAGGTGGAATTATTCAATGAAAACACAATTTCTAGTTGTTTTCAACTAGTTCTGCCTGTTTTTGACTAGTTCTGTTTTTTTTGACTAGTTCTCATTGCTTCAAGGACCAGAATTCCAGACACATTACTACATAGGTTCCCTCTTTAGAATGCACTGGTAACATAAAGCACCATGGTGGTATTTTTCAAATATCTTTAGCTCATTCATTCTCTTGGCTTAGAAGAACTTACATTGTGAAACTGAAAGGTTCCTTACCTTTAATTAATTCTTCGAGGGTTACATTTGAGAGTATAACTTGGTCTGTTGTATTTTGTGTCCATTTCCCTTCACCATTGCCCGACCTTTCTGGGTAGGATAGACTACCATTGGTTGACTCCCAAGGTTGCACAATAAGCACTAGAGATTATGCAAAATGCAAGAATACAGTTTAGTTAACTTTTGTCTGAATTTGTACTATGCAATATATTCTAATAAGGATATTTCCCAGATAAAGTGCTATTTGAATAACCTTTTGTAAAAGTTTGAATGCCATGTTAAAAGCATTATATTCCTTTCTTGATCTGCTTACTTTTCAACATAAGCTCACACATTTCTGAAATTGAAGAATTGTAATGACCAAGTTAAAGCGTTACCTATGTTCAAAGCCTCAAATATACTCTTCTCCTTAATGTCTTTAAATGCTCTTGCTAATGATTCAGCATAGTTGTCCAATGCATCCATGACAGTAGTAGCGCGTGTGTCATTTTTCTGGTTAAATAGAAATATTCTCAGGAAAGTAGAGTTAAATTACTTTCATAGGCACTAACTCCTTTTTAACATATAAATATATACATGAACAAAAGAAGGCAGGTTCTGGGAGCATCCAGGGGTGCATTGGAAAATTGCCCCACACATCTCATGAAGGGCACTGTTAATGTTTTAGGACTAAGCCTATATTCATTGTTTTTCAGAAATTGTGGATCTGCCCCTACTATGGCAAAATATCATTGGCTAGAAATGGATATAGACGATGTTTCTTTACATATCAATGCTTCAGGAATAAATGTATAGTGGATATTAAGGTTTTGAGAACTTACCCTTAGCAGCAGCTTCCATGCCTCATCATTTTGCCTATCAATAAGGGCACTGCAGGTCTGTACAATGCACTAAAATATACACACTACATAATTAAAGTTTCAGTAAAAAAAATCAAGTACATAGAAGGATTGCTAAGAATCTAAGATTGAAACCAGCCTATGGGTATCAATGTACCACCAATTGTACAACAATATTACACCCATTTTACAGCTATTTTTGTGAAAGACCATTTGAATTGTGTATCATAACATAACATGAGAACATAAGAATCTGCATTTCATATACAAGCAATGTTTACCTGAACTTCATTATGTGAAGGTGGTTCTTTGGCCTTAATGTGTATTTCAGAAAGTTCATCAATAGCTTCTAGCGAGGCATTGAGGTTTCCTGCTTTCATGGCTTTGTTAGAAGATTCTGACTTGTTAATTTCTGCATCAATGGCCTCTTCCAGGGATTCAGCTATTTCCATTGTTTTGTTTGAATCTGCACCAATTCCAGATGCTACATCAGAGATCTGAAAATTATATATACTTCTGAAGAACTCATTATCTCATTACTAGGTAAAATAGTTCTGAAAATTTCTAAAGGTGCATATGGAATCTAGGCACAGCATGAGCAACATAAATACTATTTTATGTTCTAACAACAACAACAATTTTATTTACCTCATCTAAAATGTCCTCATAGACTTTGTCAACACAGCTATCAAAGTTTGGTGAATCCCATTCCTTGGGGGATAGACATAGGCGAAAAGCTTGGCCTAATTTCGAAGAAAAAATCTTAAGTTTCAAGCTCAATCTCAATCAAAGTTCAATGTTTGAAAAACACTTCAAACTGTTGGAAAGATACTCAGTGTTTTCTAGAACATATAGATCAACATAGCCAAATCAGATAAAAAGCTATACACACACACACTCACACACACACACACACATATATATATCCACATGAACTACCCAACAACAATAATGTTTCAATGATTGATGAATGCCCTATCGGGTCGAAACTTGTAGATTGGCAGCTTAATGAAATAACAACATTCTGAAAAATAACAGCATTGAGTTGGGTGTGTTAACCACTTTATTGATTTCAAAAACCATTGCTTTGTGAATGTTACGTAGCACCTGTTGCATTCCCTGGGCATGGTTCTATTGCTGTACTTCCTTCTGCTGTCTTTGGCCATTCCACATTGCCTGAGGTATCTTGGCTACAAGTTGGAGTTTCTGGATATTTTAAGCAATAGTGTTAATTTAATGATGTTGAAATCATATCAGATAACCATTTTTATCAATGAATCCACTATATTTTTCTTTGGTCTATTTATGGTATCTTTTGACCAACAGTGATTCTGTCCATAACCAGAAAAAATGTATGTCTCAATCACACTTTGGGATTAATTATTTTTCCAATATCAGTCTTTTTTTTATCTGACAGATTGAATAGTTAATAAGGAGAAATTTGTCATACCATCATAATAACATGGTTCCCATATATTGGCTGTTTAAAATGGGCATTTCTACAACTCCTGTAAGTTAGGGAACAGACTGTTCTGATATGTAGTCTACCAACAAACACTTATTTTGGAATTAGATAGATGCAATATCTTACCTTTTTTAATGACTGATACCTTGCATGCCTTGCCTTCACTCACCCCAGCTTTGTTGGTGGCAGTGCAGCTGTATGTAACAACATTCACTACCAACCCTGTCAGCCTTAGGCTACTCATATGGGCTCCAAGTAATATTATTGTTTCATCTCAAACAAAGGAGAAGTATAATATTCAAAGAAAGAATTGATAGAAACATATGTTTTAGCTACATTTTTTTTCTTTTATAGTATAATAAATCAATTGATTATAAATAACATAAATAAAAATAAATAAATAATACATAACATAATAAATACAGTTCTACCTCAAACAAAACAATGAGCTGGTGTATGTATAGTATTGATTAAGGATATAAATAAAGCATTTTTCTGTAATACATTTTTAATAGTGAATTTAAAACCTATCTACCCACTTTTTTTTATTATTTCTCAATATCTAAAGACATTAGAATCCCAATATTGTTTGTAATGTCAATGACTCTCCATTGAAAGGAAGGGTGTCACAGTCTTTTTATTTAGGGGTTTAGTTTTTATTATATGCCAAAAAAACGGGTAGCTTGAATGTGAATTATATTATATTAATTTTCTACTATGGCTATCAACATTTTTTTGCCGTCATCATAATATTTTTAAGTTTATGTCATATGTGATTCTTACTTTCACTTCCTTGTTTAGGGATCTCCACCTCCAGTACACCATTCCACCTAGACCACTTCAATGTTGAAAGATCAGTATTAACACTGCCAGGAATGGAAGCTGAACAGGAGATTGTGACATGAGTCCCTTCCTCCATTGTCAAACTCATGGCACTTATTTTCACAGAGGGTTTTGCAAGTACATTCAGCTGGACTGTTTTATTTGCATATAGAGTTGTGTTGAAAATGAAGTTGCAGTGCACAATACCTGTTGCAAGTATGTACCGAATCATTCTGTTACCTTTAGAAACATTTTCTTTAAATGATGAAAATTTATATACAAATAAGTGTGCAAGTTAAATCTATAAAAGTTTGATAGAGCTTAAAACAAATCAAAATTAATGACCTCTCCTTGTCTCCAATACAGTCATGGCTTAATACTATACAGACATGTAGCTTACTTTTGATTTATCAAATTGAAGATAACTATGGCAAATCAGGTAATTTAGTAATAATCTACCATCATCTTTCCAAGACAGATCTTTGAAGGTCAGTTTTGATATATGAAGTTTCCCAGTAGAGTCAATTGTTGTTCCTATATTGACTCTCCGACCATTCTCTAATGCCTTCCCCTTCAATTTCCATGCGAAGTAACCTCCTGGTGTTGGTGGGTTGAGGAGTGCAGTACACTTCATGACAGCTGTATCTCCTTCTTTGAGATCACTTAATGTTGTTGTAACATTGAGGTTAATGTTGGGTATGCCAACTGTAAAGATATTTGACACATGATTAATGATACAGTTGGGCTAGTGTAAATTCATGTAAATGTGTGTGTTTGTAGGTGACTGAAGCTATATGTGCACATAGGTATATATATATATATGTGCACATGATTATTATATTAAGGTACTGAATAAAATGATATAAATGTAATTGAATGATTAACAAGGGGAGGTGCTGCCACCTGGATAGTCCCAAATATACCAACCAGGTGGACCCACTGCTGTGCTGTTCTTACTTTGTTTATCTAGACCAACAGCAGCCTTTCCCCCTCATTGGAATTATACCTGTTTATATCATTCAATAACTGTAAAAAACGACAGATATGGTTTGGTATGATGAGCAGGACTACTAGATCCAGGGGAAAGGCTACTATACCGTCTAAAGGAACCTACAGCCTCAGGTCAGGTTGTCACGAAACTGAACATTCATTACCGCCAGAAACGTTCAACATGGCGGAGAAATTTAAGAGCAGGGACGACCCACAGTACCTAGTGTTCCTAGAAGATCAGATTGTCAAATCTGCAGAGGCAAGAACAGAGGATTCAAAACTTATTCATTCACTGATATCGCGAATGGATAAATTGGAAGTGTCATCACAGAGGCCGCCAGGTACGGGCAGAGGGATTTTACGGTCTTCACTGGGATCAACTAGCGAAGTGGGACCGGAATCTCCGTCTCTATGATCGGCCTTCAGCTCTGCACCAGCCGATGCACTCACTGCACCGTTGACCAAGGCACTGGAGCAACTATCTGTCGCCATAGACCCAACACCACAGTCATCAACCAAAGGTCTGTTATTACGCCCTGAATATTACATCCAACATAAAGATAAAGGGGTTGCAGTAAAATCGTTAGACCACACAAAAATGTCATACAAGGAGTTGATTAGTGGCATGGGCCGTGTGATGCAGCACCTTTTGTCTAAGGGTGGTGATCTGGCAGGATACATTGGCCATCTCAATTACCTAACAAAGCAGGCTGCTAATCATCACTTTGCAGATATTGCCTTTGTGTCTTATGACCGCTGTGTGGTCGACCAAATGATCAATGGCGATATTGAGAAGTTCCCAGCAACAGATCTGTTGGCAGTAGCGTCAAGTTTCCATGCTGGAAACTTACTACCATCATCTTAGACCTCTTCTGGATGTGGCTACAACTGTGGCTATTTTCGTAGAGGCGGACGATTTGCAGGCCGAGAGACTGATAAGGACAAAACTCAGTCTCAAGGATCACCAACTCCCGATGGGTTCCCTGACGATATTTGTTTTAACTTCAACTACAGAAATTGTTCAGGTACCTGTCGGAAAGCTCACGTCTGCCGTCAATGCCGTGGAGACCATAAAGCTCCTGCATGTCAGTCAGCAAAAAAGTACGGTTGGTTGGTTGGTTATTGGTTGCTTTACGCCCTAATCAACTGCCAGGGTCATATCAAGGGCGGTGATGGTGATCGAATCTATGAGAAGGTAGAGACCATACCCCTACACATTTACCGAAGTAGGTGTTCTTTAATGTGCCTGGTCCCATAGACAGGGCCAGACACACAACAGCCGGTGGCACAAGGCCTTTGATATCCCAGTCGTTGTCACTGGGAGAAACACAGAGGGGTGTAGCAGCCCTGCCTGGCCCAGCCGAGAATCGAACCCGGCTCTCCCGCATGCCAAGCGAACGCTCTAACCACTTCACCACCCCGTGGCCCTGAAGTACGGTTGGAAACAGGTCAAATACACAATAATGAGTATATGTCACCCATTTGGAATGGTCATGAAGAACCTCCCGTGCATGTACTGAGTAGTATGGTACAGTCTATTTTCGCCAGCGGTGGAAAGACAGAGGATAATATTAATTCTGTGGTCAGCCAGCGGCTGACAAATGATTTGGTATCACTGGCCAGCGGCAATGAATTCAACACTTGTGTTAATTTGATACCGACCTTATCTTCTGCAAACGTGAATATTGACTGTAACTTGTTCGAGCATCAATTACCTGAAACACCTGACCCATGTAACGTGATCAGTGTTGATCAACAAACAGGTCCGGCACCACAGTTATATAATGAGTCAGCTGTGCGGGACACTGGGTCACTGGGTCAAGTACCAGACAAGTACATGGATCAGATGTTGGGCACCTCCGTATACCGAACTGATCCTATCATTGATACTATATGTCCTATTGCGTGCAGGTTAACACCTCGTCATCTAATTGGAGATTTACCATCTCAGATGAACTTGACAGCATGGGAATATTACCTTCAATTTGAACAAGACAGCGGAAAACGTGACTACCTCCATACTGGGATTTTATACGGATTCCCTATAGTTGATGATGAAGTTATTCAGCCTTATCATTGTAAAAACTATACCTCAGTTTTAGTAGACGATGCATTCTCTTTTGTTGATCAACTGATTCAAGAGGAATTATGCCAAGGTAAATATGTAATAGCGGAGGCAGACCCGTATTGCATTCATGCTTTAGGAGCAATCCCGAAGACAGATGGAACTTATCGGCCGATTACAGACTGCCGACGTCCTGAAGGATTATCCATCAACAACTACATGTCATCCACGTTTAAGGCATTCAACTACATAACTGTGGATCATGTGGCATCATGTTTAACTCAAAATTGTTATATGGCCACTGTGGACATCGCATCTGCGTACCGTTCAGTATCGGTGTTACATGATCATTGGTTATATCAAGGTATCAATTGGAAGCTGGAGGAACATGACGTTACACTCCTGGATACACGTTTGTGTTTTGGACTTAGGTGCGCCCCATTCATATTTTCTGAAATAAGTGACTTTGTGACAAGAACTATGTCAGTTAGCCCAAACCACACTGATAACTCTTCTAGGTGATTTAGGTTTTCATGTATCGTGGAAAAAATGCACTTCACCTGCAAAGTGTGTCAGATACCTAGGATTATTGTTTGGCTCTGAGTCCATGTCACTGAGCTTTCCCTATGATAAGTTGCAAAAGTTACATCAAGAATTATCGTTTTTTAAGGATAGGACAAGAGCAACTAAAAAACAATTGCAACGTCTTTGTGGAATTATTTCACATTGTGCTAAGGTTGTGAGGGGAGGGCGCACATTTTCTAGACGAATTATTGATTTGCTAGCAGGGCTTCCAGTCGGCAATCCCCGCATTCGTCTATCGAGGGACTTCCATTTAGACTTACAGTGGTGGTCGGACTTTGCCTCTGAATTCAACAGCAAAGAAAATATCATATTCCCTAATAAAGGAGATGGACCAACTTTCAGCACAGACTCATGTCTACAAGGATACGGCCTTATCTCGGGAAACGATTGGCAGGCCGGGTACTTCAATAGTGAACAATTACCACTGGGTTTAGAGACCTGTATTGCTGTACATGATCATTGGAGAAATGTTACAGTTGAACCTGACTCACCCATATCGTACTTGGAGCTAATCCCTGTATGGCTCTCTTTAGAGCGATACTCTAGTGACTGGAAGGATAGTCATGTACTCTGTTTATCAGACAATACACAAGTGGTTTTCATGTTGTCTAAGGGTCATAGTACAAACAAGAATTGTATGATTCTATTACGTAAAATATTTTGGATCTGTGCCAAGAATAATATTTATGTTACGTGTAGGCATTTACCAGGCACAGAAAACATTGTCCCTGATAAGTTATCACGTATTTATGTTACAAATGATCTCCACATGTTATCATGTTATTCACTATGTTGCAGTTAATCTGGCTGCCCTGGATGCCGAGGTGTCAACTACAATTGCAGCGGCATGGTCAGAGAACACACTGGCCACGAGAAACTCTCAGTGGTCAAAGTACTTGACATTCTGTTCTGATGCTGGATTACGACCACTACCTGCAGAAATTCAAACTGTATCCCGATTTCTGGTATTCTTGGGTCATACTTGTAAATATTCTACCATTAATAACTATTTGTCTGCAGTAATATCTCTGCACAAATTCTATGGGTACAAGGCAGACTTTAGGGACAGTTGCCTTATCAAAATGGTGCTACGTGGACTGAAATCGCAATTAGGTACCAGTGTGCACCAGATGAAACCTTTGACTCTGGATCAATTCAGATCTATCTACGGCAGATATGGGAATTCGTCTGCACTGGACCATACACTGTGGACAGTCGTGATATTGTTATTCAGGTCACTGTTGCGGAAGTCCAACGTGCTGCCTGATGGACAAAAATCTTCAGATCATGTGATGAAACGCAGTGATGTAGACATTCATCCCTGGGGTATCATGCTTAAGGTGAGATCCTCCAAAACTGTCCAGTTCAAGGAATATGTATTGGAACTACCAATATACTTCGTCCCAGATAAGGTATTTTGTGCAGCCTCAGCTGTTCTGTCTCATTTAGAGATGTACCCAGGTCAAATGGATGGACCCATATTCCTGAAACATGTAGGTGGGCATCTTGTGCCAGTTGAGTATGCTGACTTAATGTCATACATGAAACGCGAGGGTGACATCACTTGGCTTGGACCAAGCAGATTATGGTTCACACTCATTGCGTCGTTCGGGAGCGGCTTATCTGCATGCATCAGGAATCCCCTTGGAGGACATTATGTCACTGGGTAATTGGAGATCTATGTCCGTACTTGACTATCTAGTGACGCCCCTCTCAAGGAAACGGGACATCCAGGAAAAGATAGCCAGTATGCTGTCATGAACACTGACTTAGCCTTCTTGTTGGAGAATTGGCGGACCATTTTTCGCCGGCTCCAGGCCAAATGTAATTATTGTGTCTTGTTTGTCTTCATGATATTTATGTCTAATTATATTAAGGTACTGAATATATATAATGATATAAATGTAATTGAATGATTAACAAGGGGAGGTGCTGCCACCTGGATAGTCCCAAATATACCAACCAGGTGGACCCACTGCTGTGCTGTTCTTACTTTGTTTATCTAGACCAACAGCAGCCTTTCCCCCTCATTGGAATTATACCTGTTTATATCATTCAATAAATGGTTTTGGACAAAAAAAAAAAAAAAAAAGGGCGGACCATTTTTCGCCGGCTCCAGGCCAAATGTAATTATTGTGTCTTGTTTGTCTTCATGATATTTATATTGTATATATATATAATTTGCACACATCTACCTACCTATATATTATATTCTTCTAATATTTATACAAATAATTATGTAGTTATATATGGACAAGGAGATGAAACGTTTGATTATCCAACTTAATTTTATATATATTTGGTATTAATTATTTCTCATTTCCTGATAACTTTTTTCCATCATTAACACATGCCATATTTTCTAATACCTTTGTTGATGACTGAAACTTGACAGGTAGCATTGTTGCTGGCTCCTGCAATGTTAAATGCCATGCAACTGTAATTTGTATCTGATGTCAGACCTCTAAACCTCAAGCAAGTCATCTGATAGCCACAACCAACAATCATCTCATCTAAAAAAATAAGTGAAATAGTGAGACAAAGTGTCTGACATGAGAGGAATGAAAGAAGTGAAGTCAATTTCACCTTGACAAATATACCGTGCAGGTTGTTGTAATTATGGTAGAAATTTACCCCGACACATCTATTATGGGTATGCTTATCACCACAAAAATATTATTTATACATAAAGTTAGAGATCCTGGTAATCATAACTGAAAACATATTAATTATATGTGAAAACATATGAAAGCTAGATCCTGGATTGATGAAATGGTACTCACTTTCACTATTAACAATGCCCTCATAACTTCCATTTGTGGATTTACTCCAGATGAAAGATGAGCCATTAAAATGGTCAGGCTCAAGGACAGTTGCAGAGCAGTTTATGGTAAACTCTCCCCCTTTCTCAAGAGTTAGATTTTCAGGGGTGATTTTTACAGAGGGTTTTGCTAGTATGTCCAAGTCAGCAGTACTATTAGAGGAAACATAAGGTGGAAGGTTGAAGGTACAGTGCACAACACCTGGGGCAAAGGAAACACATTTGTCAAAAAAAGGTATAAAGTAAACATTTGGTTAAGCATTACAGGTATCTAACTACGTGTATTAAGCATCATGATACTACATCCTACAATACTTTAATAATAACCTGCCCATAGGTTATACTTGACTGGTTTGCCCCAAATAGTAATTACCAATACTCATAAAGACATTGTCCAGTCTTATCATACATTAAGTGTATGTTAAGACTGGACAATGCTTTTTTGAGTATTGGTAACACATCCCACAAAGTCTATAAATTTTATAGACTTTGAAGGATATTTTTTGGAACAAAAGAGGGAAACACTCATATAATTTGTACCAGCAAGGTGGATTCCTTTGATGCTGGGCTGCTCGGTACTCCCCTTGCTATGTCACAGCCATGGGAATTCCTTTTTAAGTTATTTTTGGATTACCTGGTTAATAAATACTTGTAGATGGATATATATTTTAATTCTTTATGAGTTGCACAAGGTCAAATATAATACTTTGGGTTAGCATAACTCTTATTACAAATTTTACAGGGATGAGGAATCCCTTCTAAGGGCAGATGGGATTCCCCGAGAACTCCCCTTGCTAAGTCATAAATTGTGGGATTTCCCTTAAAAATGCAAAAAGAAATACAATTATTTTCATGTCTCATAACTGTATGTAAACTAAATATTTTCCTTCCATTTTGCTTACATTGATAGTGCAAGGTCTGAACATGCTAAATTCAATTCATTGACAAATAACCATCCAGGATTTATGTGCAAGGTTTCCTTTAAGTTATTTTGATGACACCCAAAAATATCTTTAGAAACTAACATTATGATGTTGCATTGTATTATTGTGACATTATTGTACAGTTGTTATAATAATGTTATTTCTTTATTAGTAAGGTCTCATCTTCACTAAAACATAATGTTATTATGACATGTTTTTAGTAAGTTTCAACTTTACCTAAAATAACGTAACTATTATGTGAAAATGGGGCAGGCTACAGACTAACCAAAGAAAGTACAGTTGCAGAACGTGCTTGTTACGTCACTGCTTGCCCGGGGTTATACACACCCATACACTTGCACACATTAAGTTTCAATCGATTACCAATCAGTTGTTTAGGATCATTTGACTGGTGATTTAGGAAGAAAGACAGAATCTGATTTACTGACAGTAAATATGATATTTCAAACTAAAAAAACTTTCTTATCAACCTATAATTCAAATCAGATATAAGTAGATTTCAACATAATAAGATACTAAAAGATATCTCACCATTATCCAACCATGACATTTCCTGTATTATTAGGAGTGATGTGTATATTTCTCCCTTTGATGATTGTTCCAGTGTTGCGTTCACCATTTGTTGATCATCTTGGGAATCACTATCTATCATCCAAGTGAGTCTACCCCCTAGCATAGGTGGGTGCAGGAACACATTACATTCCATTTTGACCATGTTTCCTTCTAAGATTGTAGGAGGGGTGATTGTCAGATACTGTGAAACTTCTGGAGGTCCTGAGGTCAGGGTAGAAATTGAGAATTATGTATTACAGACTTATCACTAATGTTGTATGTTGAATCTAAGAAAACTGTATCAATGTTAGAGATTTGGAATCATTTTAAAATCACCAAGTATTCATTTAGGGGGCATATTTCATGCTATACCTTTTAAATACATTGTCTCTAAAACATATTTAATGGGTTCCTTGCACATAAATTTACCTGTTGTTATTTTTTGTTGAGATAACTGGACTTAAGTATTCTAAATTCATCTCAAAAGAAAAAAGGGGAAGTATTGAAATTTAAGTAAGTTATTAAGGCAGGAAAAGTAAATTGGGAATTCCCTAATTTCTGGGGCTTTCAATACTCACTGTTTAACGTCATTATCATGGGAATTCCCCCTAAATATAGTTTGGGATTTCTATGCAGATTTATGAATATTGTTATTGATAATAGTCTGTACCAGGTGATTGGGCAGATATTCATATTTGGTACATATTCCTTACTATACACATTTTAACATGGGGGATTCCCTTTGATGGATGAATGGGGTTCCCTAATTACTCACCACAAGTTTAGGGATTTCCCTTAAAAATGAATTAAAATGAAAGATTTTGAATGCCTACTTATTATGTAAAAATTAAGATTTTTCTTTAATTTTCTTTCTCAGATACATAGAGCTAGATATGATTGCCATACTGTACTAATGTCATTGAAAAATAACTATCCGGTACTTGTGTGCAAGGTTTCCTTTGAATCAAAGCCATAGGCCATGTTTGAGAAAACACATTTAAAAATCACAATATCTGCCATGTTGACAAGTGCTTATTGTGAACCGCGCAATGCATCTCCACCCAGTCCATGTCTACTGACCAATCCATGTATTTATATGTATTGAACTACTTTCTGGATCACCCACCATGAAAACCTTAATGTTATACTCCAATGGATACCAGAAGGGGTTTAACTGTATCCATCAAATCCTATATCACCCTAGGGTATAAAAGTGGTTGATATTATCAATTATGGGGGAGGCAAGACTAAACCTTTGCCAACACAAAAGTCCTCTTAGTTTCTGTGATAATATTTTGGCAACTCTTGTTAGGTGTATAAATGATTGCTTAAACATCTTACCAACTGGTGGACAAAGAGCATCAACTTGTCCCCTATTGGTAGCCTGGAATGACATCAATGAAATTATCAAGTAAACTATGCCCTTATAGTGGATAGCCAAATTGGTGGGTGTGCAGTTCTAATGAGATGGTGAGATACACAAATTGTTACTAAGTATAGTCTGTTATCTTATTATCTTTGCATTTTCAAGGTCACACTCAGATTGATCATGACAAGAAAGGATCAGAAGAGTATGATCACCTGTGTATCATTTGAAACCACAATTGCAAAACTGCCAGTCCTAGTACATTCACAATATACTTCAAATTCACTTGTGCAAATGGTAGTACAGGCAGAATCAGACCAATTGCTAGGAAATTAAATAATGTTAATATGTAATTTTATATGAGACATTTCTTAATCTTCACCCCAGTCAAAGGAAAATCAGAGGCTTACAATGATATATGAAAAATCAATGATGCCATACATTATTGTTATTACCAATTGATAACAGTTAGAAAACATTCTAAAGAATATAATTTGTTTGTTATAATAACATTCCTTACCCAATTTCATAAAACACGCATTTCTCAAATTCATTCTCAGTCAGGTCCTACGAATGAAAATTATGATTATATATTTATGATGGCTGAAATCATTATGGCATCAATATGTTGTAGATAAAGACATAAGGATCTTAATCTTAAAATGGAAGATCATGAATCAATACAGGAAATAGTTTCAAACAAGTCTTTGCAAACGTTTGAAAAAGTGTGTCCATCACAGAACTTATGTCTTACCTTCTTTCTGGTGAATATCAGCTGGATTGGGTGTATAGGTCCATGTCCATAAGTTAGATTTGCAATTTTTAGTGATATGATGTCCGATGCTAATCTTGCATTACTGAAAAGAAAAATGTCCTTGAATGTATTGTTTTCTTACCTTTAAGACTGAACAAGTATCTTTCAATAACATCCATATCAATGCATGCCCAGAACAACAAATCCTTATCAGACATAAACTACCATGGATTTTAGAGAGGCTGTAAGAATGGGATGTTACTTGTTCTGAATTTGAGGATCACTGTTTCAGTAAAATCGGTTTTAATTTCATATTTCATTAGAATTTAAACCTACTATGAATTGGGTTGAAAAATATCTGTTGCACTTTTATAGTTGATGCTTGAAACAACTAAACGATGCATTCCAATATCTGAAACAAAATAGCGTAATTAGATGGAATAATACAGGAAACAGATATCAATGCTCAAAGTTAAGGGGTGATCCATGATGCAATTTTGGGCCTATTCTAAACCAATTCTGAAAAGCAGTTTCTTAAATAAGAAACACGAAATATATTATAATTTACTAAAGAGTTTTGAATAATCCTTATCTGAAAAATGGTATTTTCAAACGAAAATATCATTCAAAGTATATGAAAAATGCATGGTAAAAAATGGGTTGGTGTTTTGTCATATCATCGACCATGGACTTTATAAAGTTATTTATCTGACTCCAAGTTTTCAAATTCAGACAATCTTATTCCAAAATCTTTGTCTTGTTATTAGACATTCCCTTATTTTTTTAAGCTTGAATTAAATTGAAATATTGCTACAAATCAAGAATTGTTCATGTGACTTGAGCTTGATAGATTTGTAAGGGAGTCACATAATGTTTGAGAGTGATTATTTTCATATAAGCGCTAATTTTACTCAGGAATTTTACCATGTAGTTTGATAGTTGAGCCTAAGCTGTTTGCACCAAAACAAAAAGTACCTTCTGAAATATGTCTCAGTGTTTTGTGTGGAACTGTGACTGAGGGAGAAACTCCTGTTAGGTTGAATGTTAACCTTCCCTCCATCCTTGTCCAAAAGTCAACGATCATATCTAGTGGGAGACAATAAACACAAATAAAGACATTTTGGGTATACTTATTTCCCCCTCAGGAAGTTTCTCTTGGGTTTCAGTTGAGCTAGACCAAGACAAAGGAAGGTCTGAATATCAACAATGGATTTACCCAATACCAGATCAATTTGATCAGTGGAACATTTTCAGGGACAAATTTATAGGGCCCGCTTTTTTTAGACCAAAATTAAATTTTGATTGTAGAGACGAGGCTTGGTTTGGTGGATCCCAGCTGCAATACCTCTCTGAACACCTCGGTTTGTAAATTTCCTCCCTTTTGGGGGATATTACCCAAGGTGCATCTGCTTTTGGCCTATAACACTTTTTCATTGGTCAATTTTGTTTATTGATCTCTCCTGACCCTTGTTCCAGCATTTTGATTGGTTGGCTGGTTACCCTCCTGTATTTGGTTAGGCCTGCAGGTGGGGTGTTGTAAAATAAAAACCAGAATGGAGTCTCTACTAATTAATCATTAACTAAAGTGAAAAAATGAAACATTAGATTTTATCAGGTGGGCAGGTATTTGTGTGTTTTGTATGATATGGTGCGGTTTCGGCCATTTGGATTCATCAGTTGCATAGTGGGCTTGCACTTTTAATAGTGCCTTTTTTGTATCATGAGTGCTCTGCAGGGTATTATTAAGATGTGTGTTCCCTCTGCAGAATTTATGTTTCTTGGCCTGTACACCAGGTGGTGCCCCCTTTATGATCTGAGTTTTGTTGCAGTGACTTTTTGGTATGTTCAGATTAGTTTTTGCTTGTAAGTTAGAACTGGGAGATCATTTTATTGTGAAATGACTTGTGAGAAAAAATTGTGAGAATTTTTTTTTGACGTAGCGTTGTAGTTCTAACCGTACCTGTTGTCTAGCACGTTCATGCCCCAAGGGGCCTGCGTGTTGAGGCGTTGGATCCAATTGAATTAAATTTTATTCCTCAAGGACCCTGCTCTCTTGCTTTCTGGATGTTCATAAATGAAATCTAATATATAGACTTTCATGTCTTGTTTTCCTTTGTGTCCATTCGTATTGAAATGGTATGAGACATCTGTATTTTTCTGGTTTTAATTCCAAGGAATACCAAGGAAATGACAAATATAAAACAGTAAGAAAAATTATTCATACAAAATTAAATTTTGATTAAATAAAGCTAAGGCCCTCAGAGGGTTGGCTTAGCCTCATTAAATATGGGTCGCCCCGTTCTGAAATTCCTTGGTCAGCCCTTGACTTTATGGTGCAGTGCATTTTGTTGGTGCTGCAGAGAGCACTTACCTATATTCTCAGACCCGAACTCCCTCCTGTACCCATCAGTCAGGGCGGCTTTGGAGAAAGCTTGGGTGTAGTGACTAAGCACACTGTTGAGTTCCTGCTGGTGATTTGAATTCTGCATAATTGCAAGAACATTAATTCAAAGTCATTTATGTGATTTAAGCTTTATTTTTAATTGTGATTAACTACAATTGGCTTGATCTTGATTCATATATTCTTTTGAATAAATACAAAATTTGTCTATTGTCTAAGTTTATTTATACATGAAAAGAATTAACAATAATGATTCAATGCAGACACATTAAGGAGACAAATTTGTAAAATACACTGGATCATTTTAAGCTGTAACATAATTCTCAATGAGGCAGCTAACCTTCCAAAATTTAACACGGCTCCCATTAGTTAGGATACTACATGTCCTGATGACACTCTGTGAACAGCGGGAATAGAAGGGGTGAATATATTCATAGATCTGTACCAAATGAATGTCCAATAATATGTCAAAAAAGAAATACTATGCACTTCACAGAACATCCTATACTAGAATGTTGGACGTACAAATGTTCATATATCATACTATGTTCATAGAGTGATCAGATTAAACCAGAAAGCCACTTCATCTACTGTTATTTAGATAATGCAAATGATAATACAGCATTTTGGAATTGTTTGGTAAAACAATTGTTTGCTTTGGGTTTATAGTAATGACTTGATTTCAGATCTTGCATTTTGCTGATGTGTAGTGTAATTCAGCCTTCATACTTACCGCAACTTCACTGTTGAATGGTGGATCCAAAAATAGTTGGTGCAACATTGATAAATTGGTGACTACTTGAAATACATCATCAACAAGCATATATGCAAAGCCAAAGGGTTTGGACTCCAGGGAAAGAGTAACCATAGTAGAAAGCTCCAGACGCTGTGCAAGCTCATTAGTTTTGGCAGGTTCTTTCCCTAATCCATCCATCACATCTCCAATCTAACAAATGGGAAACATACAGGATTTGCAATGATTATCATTATCATTAAAATATCTGATACAATTATTACTGATGAAGCATAAACATTTTCACTTTTAGATCTAGACCCTCGTGCAAGGTGGGCAGAATGGGTTCAATATTCTAGGCTGGGCTGGGCTGGGTGCTATGCATCTCTGTGGTTCTCCCTGTACCAACAACAGGGTTATGAACAATTCTTAGAGGACCATCGGCTGTTGTGTGTGTGGCCCTGTCTATGGGACCCTACACATTAAATATTTACCAAGCGGCCTAGAAAAGTAGTTTCCCTCCTAATAATAGATCTTGCAATGGTCATTGTAGTATCGTCAGTGTTGGGTCTGCAAGGACAAACGTCCAGCAGCTACTTGCCCCAACAAATGTCCGTGAAGTGATGGTGGGGCGACAGTAGCAGACAGGGTGCATCTCCCAGCGAGTACCAGTGCTCGGGTAAAATCAATAAACCAGACTGATATATATATATATATATAAATATATATGTAGAACCTATGTAGAACCTATGGTTACAACGGAGAACACTCCTAGATACCGTTTGGACAATACGAGTCTTACGGATTCAAGGGGTTTGAATAGCTTTACGTAGAAGGACATATGCTGACTGTTAAGAGAACTGCTGTGTTGCATTTGCTTGTGAGACCAGATCATCGCACAGGCAGATTGTATGCATTCAAGATATCCACAAATAAAACTGACTTTCAGCCAAGCGTTGTTCGCGTTATGGATATGAACGCCAATCTCGTGAATCTACCTACTACTTGACTAGCCTCTACAAAGAAGTTGATTAAGACAGTTCAACCAAATATCATAAGAACAGTTCCCCATTATTAAATAACACCCATAACAAACAACTAGTGTTCACAGGAACTGATTATTAGCTTAACAATTTGAGTCTAATGATTCTATTGAAGGCAACATCATACTAAAACGTAACTAATCATGAATCACTGTTTAATGTCACAATAGGGGATTACAGCAATGTAATTGGGAGCATTCAAAATAACGAACGTCACTGTAGCATCACAATGTATAATGCAGCAAAAACTAAAGCAGAATGGCAAAAACATTGCTGCATTTTCATATTGTTGTATACTTGGCTGCATAAGACTGTGACCCACCCATGACCCACCCATGACTCAACCAAGCTGTCAGGTAAAAACTATATTTACAATAATTGGTATCTTTGGTAGAAAATAAAAGCCTTAAAATATGTATTCCCGCGACACTACAGATATCAAACATGCATGTCATTTTACCATTAATGGTATGAATGTTTACACATATATATCTGGGTTGTCTCTTTATATCTCTCATGATGAAATCAAATATTGATTATTTCTAATGATATTTAAGTTTTACTTGATCAGGTGTACATGTCCATCAATAAAATGCTAAGAGATTAAACTTAAATAACTGACTTACCTCTCTTAAAACATGGACAAGTTCTTGTTCCTTGCAGTGTCCTTTTGGTTTATACCATCCAGCTGCGACACCGAGGGAAATACACATTCTTGTTACATTCCCTGAATATTATAAATAAAGTTTATTATTGTTTTGTCTCACAACATTTCACAATTTAAAGTAGCTTGTTATATTGGTGTTTTCTGTAGTATATTTTTTGCTAATGTTGTCACTAAGGTTGAAATTGTGGAGGATAGAGTTTATCTATCAAGAAGGCGATGAGGTACCAACGTATTACCTGAATTCTTACCTTTATAAACAAGGAGCACAATTTGGTTTGATTCATTCCATGGCTTGAATATTTTGTAATGACAACAGAAACAACCATGGTTACCTGTACTGTCCTTTGGGCAATACAATCTTGCAATGACCTTGGACTTTGGACTTGCAGGTTGCCAGTTAAAACCATAGTCTTCATCACTCACACAGTTATAGGCTGAAGTGTATTTTGTAAATTTGTCTTAAAATATTATAAAAATAAAGAGTTTAATCTAAAAATTTCAATTTGAACTATGGCTGGGAAGAGTACACTGGCTAGATGGGGTTTATCACTTGACTGTCATTCATTTAAACTTGGTTACCAACTTTACACATACAACTTAAGTGTTTAAAACCTAAACACTTCTTTTTTTCTAAACTTGAAATGAGTCATACCTGTTTCCATTCTAAATGTATAAATTTAATTGTGTTTAGGCTTTCATCTCTAAACGTTTGAATCATAGGTGCCCTTGAGGTTCCCGTTCAAATTGAAAAAGAATGCATTTCTGACTCCCATAGAAAAGGCAATTATGATTGATTTGTTCTTTTTGTGTTCAATTAGTTTTTATCAATTTCTTCTATTATTCATTCCTATGACTGGCAGTAGTCTTCACTTTAGGGAACAGTGATATTATTATGGAATATATATAAAGACTTGGCATATGTCAACAATAGCCACATACTAGATAGAACAAAAACATTTGTTAAAATTTTACCCTATGTTGACGTTTGATATTAAAGGGAGCCAAAACCAAAAAATTTGATGAAATTTTCCAAACTCAAATAATCATGGAAATCCATTCCTTGAGCCTTTTCTCGGCCCATGTTAAAATCTAACCCATGAAATATGGTAAAAAATAATTAAAAACATGTTTTTCTTGCTCAAATCAATTAATGTGGATCCGCAAAAATAGGGTTTGTTTACCATCTCTTGTGGCATTCTACTTCAGTTTGAGCTAGTTTTCATGGCTAATACTTTACCACTAACCTTAACTGGACTCATTCGACATATTTCTATACTTATCTGAGTTTTGAAGATTTAAATTATATTGGTTTTGGCTACCTTTAATTCATGTATGTATAGGCAGTTCTTATGTGAAGATGAATACTCACGCGAAGTTACATAAGAGAGGTCAAATCCTCCAAGCTCCAGATAGCCCTCTCCAGCCATATTTTCTGCTGAACACCGGAACCAAGATTCTCTATACATCTGTGGTAATGTCACATTAAGAGTGCTGACAAAATTTCCACTTTTTATAGTTTCATCTGATAAAAAGGAAAGAAAATGTGTCTAAAGAGCAGTTCACTCGAATTAAAATGGGTTGACAGGAAAACCAGGATCTTTATGGAAATTATTATTTGAAGAGGAAAGCTTAGGGTACCACCCACTTTTATTGTCTTAACATTCCATTCATTTATCTGAAACAAGGAAAAGATTTCAATTTGGAAAGCAGAAATGTGATGATAACATGCCCTCTGTTTATAATTTAACCACTTCTTTTTTTACATTTAAAAGTGTCTATTGCATTGTTTCCATGGCATATTGAGATTCTGCCAACCAACCTAGAACAAAACTTGTTGCAATAGAAAATGCAAGTAGTCAATCCTGAAATTGACAACCTTCTCAGGAGCACATGTCCCCTTTTGGTAGGGACTTAAACTTGTCAGACAGAAAAGAACATCTGGTATGTTTTTAGCCTATCCTTTTCTGAAATCCTGTACCTGCCCCTGCCTCCTTTAAAGGTAAATACGGGTGCATCAAATGGGCAAATTTGCAAGCAAAAATTACTTTTTATGCACAGAAAAAATGAAGAAAACATAATGAATAAGGCATATTTCCCCCATATTTTCACATTTTCATTAATATAGTCTGAATGTCCATGGTGACCTAACTGTTTCTTTCTTCTAAAATAATCACTAGGGCCATACCCTTATATTTTCATCATTTTAAGTAAAAATCAGGGTTACTTATTTTTGAATGTTCAAAAGTGTACTTTTTGTCATAGGCCCCATAGTAAATGGTCATTTCTTTAAATGTTCCTAATTTAAAAATTCATGCGGTGACATATATGAGTTTTAAGGTTTCTTTGAGTGCCTCCTGCATTCCTCTAAACAATATGTGAGTTTCAGAATTCTGTCACGGTTTTTAAGAAATCATCCCTAACACCAGCATTTACCTTTAAACCACTGCTGACACAGATTTATTATCCACCTACACCTTGATGATTTATACAAGTATACTTATACATAATGTTTATTAATCAAACTTACTTTTTCCCCCAGTGATAAGCCTGTCACCTTCCCACCAGGTGAAGTTGACTGGTTTTCCAGCATCAGGGTGCCCTGTATCCGGAACATTGGCCTCACAAGTCAGGTCAAATTTCCCAGAAAAGACAACCAAGTGATACAAGGGTATTATTCTCAGACGGGGTCGCGCAAGCACTGAAAGGTATGTGCTAACAGAAGCCTTTAAAAGCATACCTCTAGCTTCTCCTTCGAATTCACAAGAAACATGTCCTGAAAGGCAGACAGTAAGTTAGTCATAACAAAATTAATGAAAATATCATTTAGCACTTGATTTTGATTGAGGACTCCATGATTTTGCATTTATAAAATGTAAATAGTAATGTATCAATCGTTTGTATGAAGTTTATTTTGAATAGTTCAGTATATATTTCTGAATATAGATATATATTTCAGTATTTCCATATAATTATGTTAACATTATCCTTGTGAAATTAAGGAACATCTTTAAATAAGTAGGCTTTATCATTTGAATCCAAGTATATTATAATTGAGATTTGGACTTAATTCAAATCAACCAAACAATGTCATCCCACTATAATTTTACGTTTGATAACACACCAATTACCAAAGTTTACATACCACTATCAGTCCAGTTTGATTTAAATATTTTCAGATGACTCCAGTAGGTATACCCATCATATCCATGAGACTCATTGACCCTTTGACCATTTTTCAGAATGAACCCTTTCAGCCTCCACGTGATGGCCCCCTGCGTGATGTTGGGATGGTCAACAGAACACTCAAACTTCGATGTGTCTCCTTCATGGGGGAATGGGGTTTGGTTGATAATCGACAAAACTTCCCCATTCTCTGTAACCAAAAAGTGAAGATATACCTTGTATAGATTTGCTGGAGGAAATTAAGATTAAAAGATTTCTTGCATTATACAACTTGGTAAAATTTTGCAAGATGCAAATTTAGTGAGTGAGTTAGTGATTTAGATTTAGTTAGTTGTACTGTATAAGATAAGTTGTTCAGTAATTTTATCCACTAACATCATTTCAAACTTGAGAAACATGAGGCATATAAACGACTAGAAATACAAAAATATTGCGCATATCCTGGTTTTCACAAATACAGATTCAGTGATTCATCATAACTCATACAGACACATATAATTGTGATGAACGGCTATTCAGCCAAAATACATAGAGGTTAAAATAATAGAAATAAGGTAATAATGGAAATATGTAAAGAACGAATAACGAATATGTAAAGAACGAAGAACGAAATAGATGTAAAGAACGAATATGTAAAGAACGAATAACGAATATGTAAAGAACGAATAACGAAAACGTAATGGAACGAAACCCGGAAATATGTAAACCGGAAGTGAAATGTAAACCGGAAACGGAATATATAAACCGGAAGTGACGTCAATTGTAGGTCACGTGACCGAAGGCAGCCAATCAGGGCTGACCTCTCTAGTATATAAAGGGGCGGTGAGGCCCGAATAAACAGAGTTCTTCAACAGTTCTCCTGGTGTCCAGACGTGTCCTCTTTCCTGAAACAACCACTAAAGATGAGCCGAATAGAGTAATTAAGTCGAAGTTAGGACAAAACAGTCGAAGTCCGAGATAGGTAGTCGAAACATAGAGTAAGGGGCCCGAAGGCCCGAAGAACGAGGAACGAGGGAACGAGGTAGGGCACGAAGGCCCGAAGTAGTACCGGAAACCGAGGCGTAGTATGGTACGAAGACATGGGGAGCGGAACGAGGGAGCGAAGTCCGCGGGGACGAGGGCGCGGCGTGCTCGGCCCCACGCTACCAAACAATAGGCGACCGTCGGCCCGTCGCCCCCGCGGACCGGAACTCAGGGGTGGACCGTTCCCCGGCCGACCCGTACCCCTGCCATAATTTCCCTCCCCCGCAGTCCTCCGTCGACATCGAGTGCCGATCGATTCGCTCAGCCCCCCCTCGTGCGCGAGGCACGACTCTAGAAACACACCTCGGTTCTTGGCCCGGATTCCCCGTCCGCCCCGAGACCCGAACAACCCCCACGTTCCTCTGTCGTAAGAATCGGCAACCCCGACTTACCAGAGAACGTCACACTGGTGGCAGCGGTGGTGCTGAAATAGGCACATACGGACTTGTGGATCTTGGGTGTTTCATCGGTATTGGATACTCATGGCGACTGCGGCAGTCTTCGAGCAGATGGATTCTGACGTCGCCTTCAAGGAAGGTGGGGAGGAGAAAGGAGGTGCGAAAACCGAGACAAAAGGGGAGGACACGACCATAATGGGTAGGCAGTTTAATTTTATGGGAACGTCCACCCCGACGGATGAGCAGAATGTGCGGGCTCAACAACAACAGACCGGCCAGGAAGGAGCGAGTTTGAAGAAGTTCAGTTTACGACCAGAGAAGTATGACGGTAAACCGGATTTCGAGGGATGGATCAACCAGTTTGAGGAGTACGCAACATTGGGACGCTGGACGGCCGAGGAAAAAGCGGCGATGCTTTTCCTCTCGCTGACGGGAACGGCACGAATGTACTTTGTCGGACTCCCGGACAGGGAACGACTCCGTTACTCGGCGAGGGTGGATGCGTTGCGCCGGAGGTTCGGTCAGGAGAAGGACACGTGTAATGCTCTGCAAGAGTTGGCGGGCTTGAAACGTGTAAAGAACCAGACAGCGAAGGAGTTGGCTGATAATGCCCGGCGACTGGCATCGAGAGCCTACTTCTCCAACGACTACGCTAGCCAGGAAAAAGCAGCATTACATGCGTTCCAGGCTGCAGTTGGGGAAGACCTTCAGCTGAAGTGTGCAGAGAAAGGATGCAAGACACTAGAGGAGGCGGTAGAGGTGGTAGAAATACAGGAACGATACTCACGCCGCCTCCTGCGGGCAGTGAAGCCCGAGGAAGACGCCAATACACAGATCATGGCCTTGAACGGTAAGTTGGAGGAGATGATGAAAGAATTGGCAGAGGAACGGGAAGCTAGAAGACAAGCAACGGCCCGGAGGGAGGCGTTTAAGAAGCGGAAAGAAGATTTAGAGTGTCATCACTGTCACCAGAAGGGCCATTTCGCAAGAGAGTGTTCTCAGCGTCAGGGAAACGGACAGTCGCCGTCGCAGTAAGCGCGGGGCCCCCTTCGGGCGCGGCGAGAGAAGTAGTAGGCATGGGAGAATGTGGACTTTATGTGGCCGGGACGGTGGGAGAGAATGTCGTCCGTTTTTTGGTTGATACCGGATCTATGATCAGTCTGCTGTCGGAACGCCTCTGGAGAGAGTGGGGACGAAAAAGAGAAGAACTGGATGGATATGAAGGACGTCTCTGCTCGGTAGATGGTAGTCCGTTGCGGTGCTACGGATGCACGAACCTGCCAGTGAAATTGGGAACACGCGTGTTGAAGTGGACGTTCATGGTGGCAGACATCGGTAGAGATGAAGGGATCCTGGGAAACGACTTCGCGGTGAAATACCGGCTGACAGTTAAGCCCCACGCGAGTGCCATCTTCCTGCCCGCCGAGGGGGAGGGAGAGGGGGAACGAATCCCGGGAGTAGAACAGAGAACGGATGGGATTCGGGCAGTTACCGTCGGAGGACAGGTCGTGCGAATCGAGAAAACGACGGAAATACCCCCACTCCAAGTGACCCGAGTAACAGTAGTAGCGAGAATGGACATAAGACAGGGTGGACAGCTGGCTGTCATCACCGGCGCTGGATTACCTATGGGACTGGAGGTGATCCCAGGAACGGTGACATTGGGAGAAGAAAATGAAGTTTGGGTGGCCAACCGAGGGACTGAGAGCGCGAAATTGGAAACTGGCGGGGTACTCGGAGAAGCCACCTTCGTACAAGAGGTACGAGGAGTAGGAAGTGAAGCAAAAGAACCCCCAGGAGCGCTCGTTGAAATGATAGGGGAGGCTAAGAAAGACCTGACCACGAAGGAGGGCGAAGAGCTGGAGAAAGCCATCATGGCCCGGGAACAAATGTTTGCGACCTCGAAACATGAGTTAGGACGGACAGATTTAGTACAACATCGAATTAAAACGGGAGATCAGATGCCGATCAAGCAGAGGGTCAGACGGTATCCGGCCACCAGGAGAGAGGAAGAACGAGCACTGGTGGAGGATATGTTAAATTTAGGGATTATCCAAGAGAGCGGGAGTGCGTGGAGTAGCCCGACCGTTCTAGTCAAAAAGAAGGACGGAGGAACGAGGTTCTGTATTGACTACCGAAAACTGAACCAGGCTACGAAAGTAGACGCCTATCCGCTCCCGCGGATAGAGGACAGCCTCAACACTTTGGGAGGAAGCCTATTCTTCTGCAGTCTGGATCTCGCAAGCGGATATTGGCAGGTGGAGATGGCACCGGAGGACCAAGAAAAGACGGCCTTCGTGACTCAAGGAGGATTATATGAGTTCAAAGTGATGCCATTCGGGCTAGTGAACGCCCCAGCCACCTTCGAGAGACTGATGGAAAGAATCCTCAGAGGAATCGTGTGGGAGGAGTGTCTGGTATACTTGGATGATATACTGGTCTTTGGACCAACGTTCAAAGTGACTCTGGAAAGATTGGTACGGGTTCTGGACCGGCTGAACGCTGCAGGACTGAAGTTAAAGGCGCGAAAATGTAAGCTGTTCCAGAAGAAGATTCCGTTCTTGGGGCACGTTGTCTCGTTCAACGGGATCGAACCCGACCCCGAAAAGTGTCGGCAAGTAACCGAGTGGCCGGTCCCGCGGGATCTCCACGAGGTACGAGCCTTCGTGGGATTATGTTCGTACTACAGAAGGCATATAAACGGCTTCACGGAGTTGGCTGCCCCCTTGTATGAATTGGCAACGAAGGAGGAACCATTCGTGTGGAGCGCGAGACGACAAGAGGCATTTGATGCGATGAAGAAGGCGCTAACGGAGGCCCCGGTGTTGGGATTCCCGGAGGAAGAAGGACAATGGTGGCTTGATACAGACGCCAGTGACGTGGGAACGGGAGCCGTGCTATCACAAGAGCAGAGAGGGGAGGAACGGGTGATAGCTTACACGAGCAAAACCCTGGAGTCAAACGAACGAAAGTATTGCACCACGCGGAAAGAACTGTTGGCGGTGGTGCGAGCTTTGAAGCATTTTCGGTGCTACATCTATGGTCAACGCGTGATAGTCCGGACGGATAACAGCGCGGTTAGTTGGCTACAGAGAAGTAAGGAACCGATGGGGCAGGCTGCTCGGTGGATTGAGATTATCGACTCGCATGATGTGTCGTTCCAACACCGACCGGGCAGGAAGCATGGGAACGCTGACGCGTTGTCCCGGTATCCGTGCAAACAATGTGGAGAGGAGCACGAGAATACCGAACAAGTGAGAGTAGTGACGCGGGCCCGGGGGCACGAGCCCGGATGGTCCCCGCAGGAGATGAGAGCAGCGCAGAGGAGGGATCGAGATATAGGGCCGATTGTCGCACGGATGGAAAAAGATGCGGACCGGCCAGGTTGGGAGGCCATATCTCCGGAATCCCGAGAAACAAAGATCCTATGGAGGCAATGGGAACGATTAAGCCTCAGGGATGGCGTGCTGCATCGGAAGTACTGGGAACTGGAAGGACATGGTTGGAGGAACCAGTTGGTCGTTCCCCGAGGGGAACGGGCCAAGCTGGTAAGGGAATACCATGGAGGCGCGGCAGGAGCGCATTTAGGAGTCGCCAGGACGACGGCCCTGTTGGAACAAGGGTTTTACTGGCCGGGACTCCGGGAAGACGTGCGGAAGGAATGTCGAGAATGTGATTGCGCGTTGCTGAAAAAAGGAAGAGGAAGACGGGAGCCGCTACATCAGTACATAGTGGGGGAGCCGATGGAACGGCTGGCCATGGATGTTTCGGGCCCGTACCCAGTCACCAAACGAGGAAATAAGTATTGCCTGATGGTGGGATGCTATTTCACCAAATGGTTGGAGTGTTTCCCGATCCCGGATCAAAAGGCAACGACAGTGGCGAACAAACTGGTTGAAGAAGTAGTAGCACGGTACGGCGCGTTTCGGGAACTACACTCGGATCAAGGAACGAATTTCGAATCCGAGGTGGTGGCTCAGGTCTGTGCACTATTCGGGATTCACAAAACAAGAACGACGCCGTACCACCCCAGGAGTGACGGGTACATAGAACGAAGTTTCCGTACTTTGGGGTGTTGTTTGAAAGCCAGCTGCCGAGCGACAGGTCGGGAATGGGACGAGATGGTCCCGCTCGTGATGATGAGTTATAGAGCAACGCCGCAAGCCAGCACGGGAGTGACACCGAACATGATGATGCTGGGCCGACAGACCATGATGCCGCGACAGGCGATTTATGGGAGACCTCTAGGACCAGAGGAGGAACCCCGACGGGTAAGCGACTATGTGGAAAGCCTAGAGGAAGGGTTAGTCGCGGCCTATCGGGAGGCCCGGACGGGGCTGAAACGAGCCGCCATCCATCAGAAACACGAGTATGATGGGAAGGTGACTCGGCGGGAATACCACGCCGGAGAACTGGTCTGGGTGCACGATACGGTAGTGGATAGGGACAAGGGAACGAAGTTGCGATTTCCATGGATAGGCCCTGCACTGATCGTCAAGGTGCTTGACCGAGGACGGGTGGTAGTACGGAAGAAACGAGGGAAACCGGGGGGGGTGGTCCATGTGGACCGCCTGGAACCCTACCGAGGACACGCTGCGCCAGCTTGGATGGTAGCTGACCAGCAAGGATACGAGGCTGCACAGTAAATGCTTGGGGTGGGGCGCGCTAGGGCACGTAAGGAAACGGGGTACCCCCTTTTTGTGATGAAGTCGTTTTCGTGTCTCGATTCCGCAGGTGGAAGAGGACCAAGGGAACGACCAAATCGGCGCTACACAGAAAGGCTTTGGCCAAAAAGGACTGATCAACCTGGGGCCATTGAGTCGGGGCGGTGCGTTGACCACTACAGTAGGAGTGCAGGTCGTTAGGCTGTAGAGATTCGCTACCTAGCTGAAGATTGGTTCTCTTGCGGATGTAATATAGGTGGGAAATGCGGGGTTGGAACGAAAAAAAGGCGTTCGGGAGCCACGACGGCCCGAATGTCTAAAGTAGTCCCACGGAGCCGCTTTCCGGTCAGTTCGGAGGAACCACAGCGTGGAAAAGATGGTTGGATTACAACGGAAGACAGACCCGGTGGCAAGCTGGTGAAGACTTCTGAAGTAATGCCGACTTGGTAATACCGCTTTACAGCGTCCAGGAGACCGGAGGAGAGTAGATGCGGCACTCTCGGGAACGCCGGAGGAACGAACGGACGGCTGTAAAAGGCGAGGCCTGAAACGAGGACGGGCTTTAAAGTAGGTCGTAAAAGGAATAAAAGAGGACAAAGAGAACGGGGCGGCGGCGAGGAGATGATAACGCCGAGCCCCTGTGTTCTCCGGGAAGTGTGCGGAAGCACTGTGAGGGCCAAGATGAAAAAGGCAAGAAAAGGCGACGAGGGATGAAAGGACCGAGGGCGTCCGGTGGGGCAATAAAAGGCCTAGGAAAAACGCGAGGACGGGCGAAGGCCGCGAGGTAAAGAAAAACAGGCGAGGCGGTGACCAGCGGCGGGCCCCGGGGACCGGAAAATAGTAGGGGGCGCCACCGTAGAAGTGGATGGTGAGTCTGACGCTAGGGGTCGCTAGTGCAGGCCACGCCCACTTCCGCCTGCGGCGGCTATAAAAGGCAGAGCGCTCGCCGGAGCAGGTCATTCTGGTCAGCCGACCAGGATTCATCGAATCGCAGACGAGCAGACTGAGCTAAGGAGAAGAAAACAAGAAGAAAAGCAGAGAAGCGAGACGAGCAGCATCACCACGAGACAAAAACGGAAACGGCTGACGGGACGAGCTTCAGGATTGGAACGAGCCCCGAAAGCCCGGAAAACAGACACGATGAGCGGACAGTGCTGGGAAGGACATTGTCACGGAAAGGAGTTTAAGCACTTGGTCAAGCATATTAAAGGCCAGCACGATGGATTCCGGAAGCAGTACTACATGTGCCCGGTGTGTTCGAGTCGAGCCTATTCGACACACCAGGACTGGAGAAAGCACATGACGGAATCACACGAAGGGAACCTGCAGAGGGGGATGCCGAAGCAAGACCCCCTTCTGAGGCTGGAGTATGCTGCGGCGTTCGCCTTGGACCCGAAAGGACGACCGCCGTACACCAGTTTCGCTACTGGGGATGAAACGGCGGCCCGGGTAGCCAACATGGAACGGGACTACGCGGTGCGCCATCCAGAAGGGTTTCAACCCCCTGAGAGGGCGGTGGATAAGGAGGCACCGGAGAGGCCGCGACGGCAGATCCGCATCCCTTACTACCCGAGGGCGTCAAGAGGATCCGAGGACAGCGACGCCGAGCAGCTGGAGCAGGTAGCAACCGAAGAAGGATCAGAGGCCGACGAGGCCGGCGAGGGAGCCCAAGCAGCCAAAGCAGCAGGGAAGGGACCCCTGGCCGAGGTGGCGGAACGATCAACACCCACGCGTCGTTCCCCTCGGAGGGCCGCGAAAGGAGTACGGAAGGAAGACACCGAGTCGCCGCGAAGCGCAAGCCGGGCCGTGGTCAACCCGAAACCACTCCTGACACCAGACCAAATATCAGGGTTAGTACAGAGCCGAATTAAGAAGTTAAACGCCCAGGGAGAACCACGGGAACCGAGAGGACGAGGACTCCCAGGCAGAGGAAAAGGACGGACATCCACACCCACCCCGAAGCCGGGTTGCTCAGGAATACCACCGGGGGCTGAGGTGGTGGAATTGGTGAGCTCGTCCGACGACCAACGACCAAAAGTCAAGGAAGAAGAGGAGCCGCTCGCTTTCAAGAGGCCCCCGACGCAGGGATGCCCGACGGAGGAGCCGTCGCGAAAGAAGAAGTGGAAAAAGGTCAAGAAAGTCCCGAGAGAATTGGAGGAGGGAACGAGTTCGGACCAGTCGGAGTCAGGCAGGAGTATGTCGGCCCGAAGCGATCGGTCTTTGATTATCGCTGAGTCTAGCAGCACGGGAGAGCTGGGACCATCACAGCCTGAGACCTCGACAGGAGTCAAACGGACCACGGGACTAGAACCACCTTGTAGCGACGCACAATTTACTATGATGACAGTTCATAAGAAATCGGTGATATACGAATCACGACACCCGAGGTACCCCGGGTATTTAAAAGGAACAATGAACCGGGAGGGATCGTTCAGGGGTTACCACGAGGCGAGATCCGACCGGGAGCTGGAGGACAGCATTCGGGAAGCACAGGGAGGCCGGCTGGTGGAAAGAGAAGCATTGTACCTAGGGAGGTTTCTACGCGAGATGGCAGAAAGGCAGGGACTCAAACCGTCGGGGCGGGTGGAGAAAGTAAAGTATGTTCGGCATGCGGCCAGGCCGGAGGACACGGCGTCGACGGCCTCGACACAGCCGCTGTTCTCTACCCCTACCCCGACGAAAGCAGATTCACCCCTGGAGAAGATGGTATGTAAGCAGCCGATAGTGCCGCCCCCCGGATTGAAACGAATGAGAGACATTACGGTAGCACCAGACACGCCAGAGACACGGGCGGCGGTTGACAACCTGACTCGGGCCAGTTTGGGGAGCTCGTTTTTCGGGTCGCAAGGATCGGAGGAGACCCCGGGACCACCGTCGCCCGAACGTATGGGATCGCCGCCAGGACCGGATACCCCACTCAAGGACGAGGACAAACACGGGCGGGCGCTACAACCGCGGGTTGTGATACACAGATTACAAATGCCGGCTGCCCAGTCCATGGACGAGGAGGTGGAAGACTCAGAGGACATGGAGTTGGGGCAGGCCGAGACCAGAGGATACGAGCTGGAGAAACAAGAATTGGACGAGTCGGGAGCGGATTCAGTGTTCGGGTCTATCGGAACGGAGATGCCGACGGCAGGACCATCTAGAGAAACACCGAGACTCAAGTTATTACGGACACAGGCCGTTCACCAGGTCTTACAGGGACACTTTCCGGTGACGGCGCGAGCGGTACGAGACTGGGACGCGGAAAAGGCCATTCGGGTGCAACTGACGTGGCCCCCGAGAGAGGTGCGAGGAATGACGGCCAAGACAAGAGCAATGGCTTCGGCGTCTATGGCGTTCCTGATGGCACTAGAAACGGGCCACAAGCCAGAGACATTTGAAGAAGCGATGGCGCAGTTCCCGACGGCGGCACTGGGGCCGTTGACCAGGGAGTTCCCGGGGGTCGACCAGCTAGTTAACGAACACAACCGGACCGTCCAATTGGCTCAGACCCTGGTGATGCACAAAAACGAGGATCAACTGGATGACTTGTTGAAGGCGACAAGAGAGGCGGAAAAACAGAGCGGAATGGTGGATCAGCTTCTCGAGCTCCCCGCTAGGGAGGAGAGGCTGTTGCTGCCGATCCGACGCCAAGAAGAAGGGTGAAGTAGATGCTGCTCGAGGTCTTGCACGGAAGAAAAACAGCGCGACGGAACCAGAGGCGGAAGATGGCGCGTCGCGAGTCGGGTGGGGAGGGATTACGGGGCGTTGGCTCCTCACCCATAGTGTCAAACCCCCAGGGAGAGAACCGGGCCGAGGCGGAGGTACCTGAGCCGCACAGGAGGCCGAAGCCTGGATAAAAGACTCTCCTGGAGACCGCTGGACGGGCCCGAAAACTTTACTTAAACTCATCGGGAACGGACTGGCGGGCTCGAACATTCTTATCTTAATTTATTCTTATTAGTTTCTTTATGGAAACCTTCTTGCGGAAGTGAACGAAACCACATGTGTTAGGAGGTGTTGAGCGTAATCAGCGAGCTGGAGGGTCCATGACTGGAATGAACTTACCAAGCCTGCGGGGCGAATACGGGACGGAAGGAGGCGCTAGGAGGAAAAACAAGTTTGTAGCTGTTCCTCTTCTTCCCTGGAGCCCGCTGCGTTGGTTGGGACCGAGCAGATGGAACGGGATCGTCCGGTCGCGGAAATGGATAACGGGCCGGGCGACCCGGGAGCGAGAGTGAAAGTTGGGAGGCGGAATCGAGGAAGGGAAATCAGAAAGGACGGATAGTGTTGTCATTGTAGTCTTTGAGTCGACGGTCGTGCCGGGGTAAATAAGGTACCGGTGGGCCGGCGACTCGCCGCTGGAGGAAAGGCTGGCGCGGGCCAAGACTGAAAACCCTTCTCCCGCGCTGCCTTGAGCGATCTGGAGGCGAGGAAGAGACGACCTCTGTCCTCTAGCGGCACTTCTACTTCCTGCAACCTTGTCTTCTTGATCTTGGATGGATCGATCAGAATGTGGATGAACCCGGATTCATGTACCATCATCTTCTGAGTTTCCTTGTCTTCAGCCTCTTACCGCATACGAAGAGCGGCAAAATGGAACTTTTCGACCTGAATGCTGGTTTTATCGTGCCAGAGTTGATGCAGCGAGTCGTGAAAGGATTGCGGCGAGTCGTAGATGTCTCCCGGAGGACCAAGGCACGAGCAGGGACGATAACTTAGGAGCCCTGGCTCGTGACCGACCGTGATATATAGTAAAAACAATACATGAACGAGAAACGAAAAAAATTTAATAGACTTACTAAAACTTATATTAATCTCTCACCTGCTGTAACGACAGAGACTCCTTCCATGTCGTATTTCCTGATGTCTTCTTCCCGAGGAACGAAACAAAATAGTCTTTGAAACATATAGGGAAGTAATCTTTGCAATATACAGGGAGGTGGTGCTTGGAACGTCGGCTGCGGATGCCCTGATAGACAAATCAAGAGGTCTGCAAAGAGCAACGAGGAGCGATCCTTCTTGGAGTTCATCGGATGAGTTCTCTATACATGCTATTTTATTGTGAATGGGCCCGTTCCGGATCTCAAACGTTGACGTTGGGTGCAGGTCCCAGTTGATGTCGTCCATCTTCACTTTCTACGGCTTCTTCTTCTCCTTCTCACTAATATCTTCAACTTACCAACTTCGAACCGTCGTACCTAGGAGCAGCCCGGAACGGCTCGGAGCTGTTGTCTCGGCGTTCGTCATAGGCATAGTGTCTCCATGCAATGTGACATGGCACCGTGGACGACTGCGGCCTTACTCCAAAATCAAACCAGACCGGATCTTAAACTTACCTCTATTAACGAACTATTTGTTGGTATTACAGTCTTACGAAAATCGTCAATAAGCACGGTCCTCCGGGAGGACGAGGAGAAAAACTTAGTAGGCGGAGCGAGGCCCGAGAGCCTAGGAAACGAACGAGGGCCCAAGTGCCCGAAACAGGAATCCTCTTCTTAGGAAAATCATCTCATCAGTAGAACGAAGGAGCCTCCCTCTCGCCCCAAAGAGGACTGTCTTCCTGCCGTTGTTTACGGGGGGGGGGAGGGATGAGAGGCACCGGCTCCTGTCATCAAAAAGAAACTTCATCAAAACTATCTTCTTAATCAGGTCTCCGTTCCGGTTGTTGTCATGCCACTTGGGCCCGGAACGGTGACGGAAATACTTTATTATGGTGGACTCTCTCCGACATCTCTTTCTGAAATCCGGAAATCTTCAAATGTGTCGACGTGGTCGAGGACGGAACATCTTGATGCTGGGTTAACCACGAGGACATGTGTCGTAAAAGTCAAACTTCAGTTCCTGTACGGAAAACGGACACTTCATCAATAATTAATGATTCTAATCTTCTCAGTCTCACCTTCACCCGAACTCCATCTCAAAGCTTCACCGTAACAAGTAGCACGAAACCCGCGACGTCGTCTGCTGAAGCTTCCACTCTAAGCTTTAATGAATGAAGTTAAGTTCCTTTCCACATACAACGCCATCTTCTTCTTTGGGTACCTTGGCCTCTGGCTCGAACATGTTGTCCTTGCCAACCGTGAAAAAGTCACTGGGGGGCTCTGAATGCCGAGGCGACCGAGGGTGCGAAGTCCAAAAAGAACATTCTATCTACAAAAGCATCAGTCTTTCTTCTTCAACTCATCCTTAAAATCATCATCATCACCTAAGAGAATGCAGAGAAGAGTAACAGTTACGGAAGAACGAGGGGTCACGACCGACCGGGTAGGAGAGTCACGACCGATTCTCTACCCAAAAACAAGGGAGAACGTCTGGACGACGGTAGAACGGACCGAGGGTCGAGAGGACTAAGGGTCACGACCGACCCTGGCCTCTGGGTGAGAGAGTCACGACCGATTCTCCACCCGAACTAGGGGAGAACGTCTGGACGACGAAAAACGAAGGGAACGGGGGCACTGCGGGTCACGACCGACCCATGGCCCCGGGCAGGAGGACCACGACCGGTCCCTCTGTCCTAATGAGGGTAAAGAGAAGGCGAGGAAAAACGCGCCGAGGGGCTAAGTAAACAGAGCCCAGAGGAGAGGAGCGGGGGCGACGGGGTCACGACCGATCCCCAGTCCCGGGTGGGAGAGCCACGACCGGCTCGCTCATCCTAAAAGACGAGAAAAACAGGAGGTCCTAAATAGATCAAGGATAAGAGAACTCTGACGAAGATAAAAAGAGACTAAGAAATATAAAAACGAATTATATGAACTTTTAAAAACGAAGAGAGAAAAACGAAGAAAGAAAAACGAAGAAAGAAGAGAAATAATAATTAGCCGGATAGGCCCCGGGGGCCCTCCGAAGTTGACCGGGGAGGACAGAGGGTGACACCTCCTCCTCTGCCGATAAGGAGCGTAGGATTGAAATGTTTCTGGTTCTAGAGTATGTTCTGTTGTCGTTGCTGTATGAACTGTGTTGAAATTTTGTATAACGTGTTTTCCCACCTTTCAAGAAGGTGCGGGAGGGTGTGATGAACGGCTATTCAGCCAAAATACATAGAGGTTAAAATAATAGAAATAAGGTAATAATGGAAATATGTAAAGAACGAATAACGAATATGTAAAGAACGAAGAACGAAATAGATGTAAAGAACGAATATGTAAAGAACGAATAACGAATATGTAAAGAACGAATAACGAAAACGTAATGGAACGAAACCCGGAAATATGTAAACCGGAAGTGAAATGTAAACCGGAAACGGAATATATAAACCGGAAGTGACGTCAATTGTAGGTCACGTGACCGAAGGCAGCCAATCAGGGCTGACCTCTCTAGTATATAAAGGGGCGGTGAGGCCCGAATAAACAGAGTTCTTCAACAGTTCTCCTGGTGTCCAGACGTGTCCTCTTTCCTGAAACAACCACTAAAGATGAGCCGAATAGAGTAATTAAGTCGAAGTTAGGACAAAACAGTCGAAGTCCGAGATAGGTAGTCGAAACATAGAGTAAGGGGCCCGAAGGCCCGAAGAACGAGGAACGAGGGAACGAGGTAGGGCACGAAGGCCCGAAGTAGTACCGGAAACCGAGGCGTAGTATGGTACGAAGACATGGGGAGCGGAACGAGGGAGCGAAGTCCGCGGGGACGAGGGCGCGGCGTGCTCGGCCCCACGCTACCAAACAATAGGCGACCGTCGGCCCGTCGCCCCCGCGGACCGGAACTCAGGGGTGGACCGTTCCCCGGCCGACCCGTACCCCTACCATAATTTCCCTCCCCCGCAGTCCTCCGTCGACATCGAGTGCCGATCGATTCGCTCAGCCCCCCCTCGTGCGCGAGGCACGACTCTAGAAACACACCTCGGTTCTTGGCCCGGATTCCCCGTCCGCCCCGAGACCCGAACAACCCCCACGTTCCTCTGTCGTAAGAATCGGCAACCCCGACTTACCAGAGAACGTCACATAATCATGTATGTATATATATATATATATATAGCTTAGGACAGAAAGGGGTCAAAGATGGGTTATCAACCCTTGGTGTGTTATGGTTTTCTAACTGCCCAAATGCCCTACTGGGTTAACGAACTCCAACACTAATCTTCAGATATAAATCATACCCTGCAGCATACTATATTTTCAACTGTCAGAGCTACTCTTGGATTGACCTCAAACACTATGCCTATACTGCTGTATTTAACTCTTCATTACTTAACCTGTGTGGCATCCCAGAGATGTCTTTTTTTTCAAAAAGTCATCCTCAGGGTAGCCCCCTGGTCTTCCAGATAATACATAACAGTTTATGTGGAATAGTAAAGATAATTACAAGTGGTTAAAACAACAACAATAAAGGTATTAAGATGTAATTTCATCATAGATATGTCCAAAGATGATTCTATAACCAGACTATTTTCAAGAAATATTTTCTAACCCAACAAGATGTTTAGAAATTAGGCAATCCATTAGATCAAATATTATCTACATTAATGTTCCTCCCTTATCCTCAAGACATGACATAATGTTGCATAATATGGTCATAATGTGCCTCCTTTGAAACATGGAATCTTAAACTCAGTGTGTTATCTTAAGATTTAATACAACTTTTTAAAACAACCTAGGAACCTGTTTTGTATTACCCCAGGGTAAGATCAAAAGTTCCTGTAAGAGAATCATAGAACACAACATACCAATAGCCATTGACGTGGCACTATCATCTTCAGATGCTTTATAAGCTGATGTCAATAGAAGTCCTGAAAATAATTATAAGAGTTCAAATGAAACATTTCTTTCCTCAAATAGCGTTTCTCATTATTAGGGTGCATGAGTAATATTTGTCTTCAGGCTGGTATAATTAGAAAACATACTCACCAATTAGAAAAAGCCAAGTGATTATTCTGTTTTCCATGACCACTCATTGAACACATGTGTATCACTGATACAAATGTGAAGTTGGTTGATGGAATCACATGCAGCACTTTGCCCTATTGCTGTAAGAGTGTAATCTTTTTGATGTTAGTTACCTTTATCTATCTATATATATATATATATATATATATGGACCACTTGTGTATTATGTAGTACAATAATTCTCACAGATAAGTCATTTAAGGATAGATAAGGCAGGTATATAGCAGGTTAACTGCATTTGCAAACATTGAGGGATTTATTGTTATTATTGATATGATATAACCATTACTTTGTTTTGGCACAAGGAGTAATTTTCAACCTGCACGTGCACAAAATGCAATACATTAGATATTCTTGGGATGGGAATTACATATGATCAATCAGATCAAAGCCACCTGTGACTACTTCACTGTTTCTTTATCAAGTGATACAAATTCAGGGGCGCAAATATATGTATCATTTTCATCCCATACTCTAGGAAAACAGACATTAATTTTGTAAAGCACCTTGATAAGATCTACACTTCTTTGCGTGGTTGTGCTTAGGTCTTTGAAGTTTGAATTTGTCACCTGCAGTAAGAGCAGCCAGGTGGACTTTCTTTGATCATGGAGTGATCAGCTGGCCACTTTGTCACCTTGGAACAAGTAATTAACTGATACTGTGTTGGGAGACCTACTCTAGGGTATGCTTTTTTGTGACAAATGTCTATCAGCTGCAGCTATCAGGAAGTTCTGGTATGAGGGTATCTTCACTCCCAAAGTACTGCTCTGTTATTACCTGAGAATCCATAGAAATATTCAATCCTTTTCAAAAGGTATATACAAATAAATGTGAATTATCAGTATCATGTTATGATATTTGAATATGAATTTATCAATAATTAATACAAAAAATGATGATAATACAATTTGAAAGGAAAGCAGGTGCTACCTCTATGCTTGGCAGTGGCTCAAATCAGTATGCAGGCAGTTGTACCCAACAATAACAACTAAATTAACAGAGGGCACCATCAGCCATATGTAAATATGATGAATTAACAAAGTTTTGCAAATCTGATATTGTTGGTACACAAACTAATTGAAGGTTTACCCTTTGCTCACTTCAGGAGAATTAAGCCTGGTCCCCACTGAGACCGGGGTTAATTGGTGGGGGTTGTGCCAGTTTGGTGGGTGACAAAGTCCATTTTTAAGGGATTAGTTGGCTCACTTGCTTGATTTCTTAGGTGTTTAGTTGGCCTGGACAATAACATGTAAGCCCCATACACATTAGGCGATTTTGTCCAGAGTCAGCTGATTATTTGTGCTAAAATCAGCCGACCCTACTCTAAGAGTTGGCGGATTTTTGTGCTGATCCATATCAAACATGGACATATTATCAGGTGATCATAATAGTCGGCCGATTCTCCTAGTTGCCGGTCGCCCAGCATCGGTAAAATCACCTAGTGGGTATGCCGCTTCAGTCACTCAGGACAAATTTTTACCTTACTCAGCAGACCTATTATTTCAGAATAGGTTTCTGCTATGTGCTGATGCAACGCATTTAACACTTCGTTCTGAGTATTTATAGTGGCAAGTTACATAATTCACCACCCCGAAAATGTATATCTTGATTAGATCTTGCCGTAGGAAATATTGCATATATGTTCTACATTGTCCAACTTTATATCCTATCACTTGTTATTTTCTAATTCACTTTTTCAATTTCGAATTCCATACAAGACCAGTAAACAAAACTGATGTTTGGTTCTCTGACACATGCTTATGGTAATTAAAAGGCCCTGAGATCTTCCTTATCCTCTAACTCAAAGCAAATGTTCAACATTTATCTCCCTGTTATCTGACAAATTGTTCACACCTGTAGACGAGTGTCTACAGGTTGCTTTTGTGGGGTAAGATATGAGGAGAATACTTACACATTGCTGGAAATTTATGTTCTACATGGTAATCAAAGATACTTCAATTCATTAAACTTAGCGACATACTTATATATATATATACATACATACAATACCCACAAATACATGAATACACACATACAAAGAATCTTATAACCATGCATGCATCTAAATTGCATGTATTTAGCTATGAACATATCTATATGTTTATGAGTACAAACATTTAGACATGAACAAGCCTACACATTATCATGCACTACTACACACATGATCTTGTTTTCAAAAACACTTTTGCCTCTCTAAACATCAACCTTGTTTTATTCTCAATTAGTGGATGCACTTTACATTTATCAACAGCGAACATTCATGCAGCCATTTTCAATAATTGTTTAATTTTTCATATTTTTGTTTCTGAAATACAAGATCTTCCAAAAGTACACAGTTTGTATATATTCTGCCCCTACTTGACACTACTATGAGAATCCTAACAATGCAATGTCTATGGTTACATCACATGCTGAGCTCAGATATGGGTTATGATCTAATTGTGTATATTGTAATATAACAGTTATTCCACTTATATAGAAGATTACATTTTTCAATAAAAGGTCAATATCATAAGAAAATACACATCTATTCATGGAGTAAAAACATATCTCAGTCAGGATGAATATTCAATTGGATCCATGAATTGCTTAAATTACAAGAGGTGCATGAGATAAAGGCATTCAGGTGCAGGTATTCCGAAAATGAATAAAAATGTTAGGAAAAATGCTGTCAAACAATCTTCTGCCATAAAAATCCTCTTTTTTCAAATGAAGTGTGTAGTTCATCTTTTCCATAAGACATATATTCAATGCAACGGGGGTCGATTCTCTTCAGAACTGACTAGAAAGCAAAGTTAAAGGGAGCCAAAAGCAATGTTGTGTCAAAATATGACAAAATTTTGCAAACTGAAATGACTACAAAATTACATTCCAAGAGTCTAACTTTAGCCATTGGTACAGTATAAATCATAACTGCCTATAATTTCACTTTCATTCCATGAGACTCGTGTTATGTATGCCTAAAAACAGCAATGTTTGTAAACAAACCAATTTTGGTGGGTCACCAAAACTGATTCGGGATGAGTTTTAATGTACTTATGTACTAATGTACTTAATGTAGTTTAAGTCAGTTTTCACAGTTTATATTTAACCATAGGTCTTGGCTATATTTTAATAGTTATCAGAATTTGCAAAATTTCGACCCTACACTGCTTTTGGCTCCCTTTAATTGATACAACATCCAAACATCCAATGGACGGCAGGGGTTTGTATGACACTCAGTCCATTTATAATATTTTTTATATTTCCCCTTTTTCTTTACAATATATACAGACAAAATGATCACTTATGCTAACATTTTTTATACTACACTCCTTTATATGACTTATATTTGTGAATATCAGATCAAGTACAGATTTACAGACCTCCATAACTTGTGTATAACCTTTTATTAATTGGACCAAGTCATAATGTCCTGTAATTTCTTTCAAATTCTTGACATTCTCTGATTTTGGGTTTCCAAAATCCACGTTGAATTTCTCAAGAATTACACTCTTCATATTTCAACATGTAAGACTATATATGTTTGCATCAAATTCCTCCAAAAATGTATTAAAGTAATAAAGGCATATAATTCAGACCAACATTTTTTTTATTTCTTACCGTGTCTGTCTAATAGCTTTAAACTGTTCATTTAAAAAAAACTGTCCATTTTAAATCCTTAGAACAGCAATATTTGTAAAGCCCAATATTTTCTCCTTCTTTTGGTGGATCAATTATCCTGTAGCTATGTCAAATCATGAAGATATGTAACATTTTGTGAAAATAGTGAAAACAAACTAAATGTTTCAAATGATGTGTCTTGCTACCCAGATCTATAGCAACAATTGGAGAGACGTCTCTCTCTAAGTGGGACATTCTTGTTAAAAGACAAAATCTAAATGATTTGCTTTATATTCCAGATGCCCAAACAAAGGGATCCTTGGTCATAAACTTATATAACTTATGGTAAGCATAAAGCCCGGTTCCATTTGAATAGTATGACTTTTCGAAAATGAACCAAGCAAAACAGTCATTTTAATGCTCTTGATAAACATCAAGGGTTTCTTTTACTGTGATTGCCTCTGAATATTGATATTTGATATAATGGAATAATTAAAAACAAAAGCTTGCTTGTTTTCTGATTAATTTCTTTTATTGGTAAATTCAAGGGTGTCATAGAAATTAACTTGCACAAATGTTAACAAAGCCTTTAAAATATATGCCTGTTTGTGAATTTTCTTTTTATCTTGACAAAGACGATTAGGGTTGCTAGATACAAATTCAAAGAATCTGTGAAATTGATTTCATTGTTTGATAAAGAAACAAGTACAATTATGGCTAGAATCATTTGATTCATCTGAAATATGCATACGTTCTTGATATTTGAAGAATCACCAATTTCTAGTATACTAATAAATCTTCCCACTTAGCTATGTCAGAATATGCAAATACAATATGTGATAATGTCAAAATCCATGATAAGCTTTGCGATTTATCAAATTTAAGTTACCTTGGTTGTTACTTAAAATGCCATATTTAAATAAGCTTACACCTTGCACAACGTTATAATTATAAGCACTAGCCTAAACATGACAATAAGTAGCTTGATATGCTGAACCCATGCATTGTATATGTGCATGCCTGTACACATGAATTTGAATCCAATCTGAATTCCAAACGATGTATACTTGAATGTTGTACAAGATTGATTTTGATTCCACAATTCACATGCATTACACATTTTGAATTAAATTAATCGCTTAAATTTCTTGATCTCTGTTGAATTGTATCTTCTAATTAAGCACATTTAACTTTGTTGACATTTCCATATAAACTTTAACTTGTGCACCTTCCCTTAAAACCTACACAGTCCACCACTCTGATTACATTATATATTTATATTTTGAGACAGGTTTTTTTTTTATAAAATCCCAAACCATTATCTCACTTAAGCCATTATATTGGCATCACATCATTGACAAAGATATTTCCTTCAGTAAGTCTCCTGTACCTAAAGTTTTCATGGTCTTCCACATGCAACTTCCTTAAGTCATCAAAGAACATGTTGGAAAATGTTTTCAGTCATATCCACCTGAGGAAAGCATATTGGTTGAATCGCCAAACTCTGGTGTCAGCTTCTGTTAAATCAAAGAGAGTGGGATGTATATTATTTGAAAGTAACATACTAACATGCCTTGACGTAGATGAACATCAATATATGCACAGATATCATGTTTTTTTCAAGAAGGGTAAACTGCCTTTCTATACTGTTTACAATGCAAACTGTATAAAGCTAGTGATCCTCAATGCAACAAAATCCCAACTGATTTTCTTTTTGTGCATTTTTCATAAGCTTTAAAATGCATTTTCCAGTCAAATTTCATTTGGCTTACAACAATTCATTAATAGTTTTGTAATAAGTTATATGACTGAAAGGAGCAAACTTATATATGTCAAACCAATTTCTGAAATTGGTTCAATATCAGGCCACTATCACATGGTGGATCACCACCTTTAGTTTGTTATATAGCTATTTTGATAAGGTTGTCCCCAAGCTATAGTCCCAATAAGTAAATGCATAATGACCTCATCTTCTGGGTTGGCCCTGGTCAAGGCAGGTGAAGTTGGTCCTCTGCTACTCACACCACCAGCAGACAGTGTAGTGGAGGGTCCAGCGCTTTGGCATCCTGGACTGCTAGGACCAATGCCGGAAGGAAGATTATAACCTTTGTTCTTAAAGTAAAAAAACAGAGATGTTCCAGCTTATATTTATTAACGAGATGCTGACTAGAGTCAAAATATGCTCACTACAAGAACCAAGTCCTTCATTGAAATGTCTGTCCTGTATTGTGATGTCATAGAACTATGTGAGTTGGCAGAGTTATGTGAGGATGCATATCAAGCAATCAAATAGTTATGAAATATGTTTACAAAAATGTGCCTGGAAATGTATATCTCATCATAAATGAACATTTCTAAGAATATATATAATAGTGTAAATGTGAAAACTCACATGTCCTGGTTTGATCACTTCCTTAATTTTAGTTTTCTGGAAAAGCTTTCTACCAAATCTTAAATGGAAAGCCTTTTGCACCTATGTTCAAGCAAAAATAAATATGTCAAGATCAGTACATGTATTTGAGGACCCAGCATTTTTATAAACAATGGTTGATATCAGACATCCTTCTCATGAAGATAACACAAACTTATATCTGGTGACAGGAAAACCATGAAAAACTTATGTCAGATATTTATCTCTTACACTTGACTGTTGATGTCATTTTAAAAGAAATTGTTAGTATTTTCTTTTACTTGGAAATGTTTTTGTTGGTTCAGGTTAATTCAATTTACCTACACAACCCAAAAATAATTACAACTTATGTAAACTTACGCATGCATCCATCGAGCAATGGAAAACAAAGATGAAGCATCCCTGTGTCAAAGCAGAAAAGAATTAGAGTTTTTGTGTTTAAAAGACATGACAGTTCTCTGCTAGTATTTTTATTTCAATTTCCTTGCATTTTGTTGATACTTTGGAATTTACATATTTTTGTAACCCTACCTGAAAGGAGTTCAAAATAGCAAAGACGAACTGGAATACAACGGTCTCCTTATTCACTGCAAAGATTCCAAATATCCAGTTTGTCCCCATGATTGGCACAAGGACCATCAGGCTCCAGAAGGTGGATCTGAAAACAGAAAATGCAGGCACAGGCAAGTGCTCTAAAAAATGGACTACAACAACTTCAAATACTGAAGTGCAACAATTATTCAATGTTAAAAAATCAATTTTAAGCAAAGATAGACATATATACATGAACAGCTTACGTGTATCAATCTATTCCTTATGTATCGGGAACAACTTATATTTTTATCATATTCCTTAGGGAACAAACATAGAATGCCAAACCTGATAATATCAGACTCTTTCACGGGATTATTGCTGATATTGTTGTTCCTTTTCCCAAACATTTGTGACTTGATTTTTGCCTTCATTACTATTATCAAGATAATGAAATTGGTCTGCAATTCAAGCAGGATGCAAATAGAAATCAACCGAAATTCAATTTTCATCTTATTATCTTCTTGAACCATGAACAATTTTCAAAATAGAGAGTTTCAAGTATTGTACTGTTATAGGAAATTGTAGAAAATCAGTCTAAAGCATTTACTGAAAATCTGCATATTTTGTACAATGGGGTTCTCCCATTATGTTTCATACTGAAGAATATTCAATTATATAGAAGAATCGCATCTCATATAACAGACATTCCATTAACATAAATTAATCAAAATGTTGTACAGTGCAAATATAGATATGTTCACTGTATCTGCAAGTTCTTTTTACTTTATCTTTGATATAGTTCATGCTCATGTCATACATACAAGTACCACAAGGATCACAGGTCCAAGAAAGGACCATATTGCTCCATCCATTGACAGCCAGCAACTGAAACACAACAAACGTTGTGGTTTTCCAAGCGTTTATCTAATTTTATACATTCAGAAGAAGAATAAATCATAATATTATATATACTGTTTAGTGCTTGGAATGATATGAAATGTTGAATATAGATTTATCATAAGGGGCTTTCTTTTCTTGAATGTGAACCTATCAAGGCTGAAAAAACATAAACAAATGATTTGATTGTCTGTCATTTTTTTTAGATACAAAAGAAACTATGCATTAAATATATGATGAACAACTCACTAGTCTCCAGTGCCATAGCCCTTTGTCTTTGTTGCTCCAAGTGAAATGCCAACAATGAACGCAGGAGAAACTACAGAGAATTCAATAAATCAAACATTGATTGAAGTTATATATGTATCATTTTATTTATTTTGGAGAGGGATCTTAAAGAGAGAGTGGAATAGGATGTTTCTTGTATGAAGGGTGTATTTTTTTATAAACTGTGCAATAAAATCATTTCAATATCATTTTTGATAGGGGTTGTGTTACATCTCATGAATGGATTTCATGAATGGAATCATGTAACTCCTAGTTGCCATTTTATATAGAATATTGATCAATCTCGAGCTCATGAACAGCATGATGTTGAAGCCGTCAAGACTGGTATATCCGGTTGTAATATAAGGTAGGTTTTTCATGAGCTATGACATATATTTTTTCTTGTTATAGGTTATGAAAATTAATCTATACATTTCTCAACAAATTTCACAACTTTAAAACCAACAATTCACATCCTTACCCCATGCAAGTAGCATGCTGATTGCTGTGTTTCTAGCTGAGTCTGTGCGCATTCCTCTTGCCAGGCTGCTAACCTTCCAGTAGAGGCCGACACTCAGAGACAGCATCACGGCAAAGGCAACCAGGAAGAGGTACTGAAGGACAGCTGCTATAGCTGTGCACAGGTGCTGTAAAACAATATGTGACCAGCTATGCAAATTCAGGGCCTATTAACATACACTTTTATAGGTCTATATTCAATATTTACACAGAAAATGACCAAAAATGTTAAAATAAGCCAAATTTTGACTAAAAATCTAAATTTGTGTAGTTTCATATCAAACTTTAAAATTTCCTAAAATTTTACATTCGGTTGCCATGGTAACCGGAATGTTTATCGAACGTCAAAACATAGAATTACTGATATTATGAAGAATTTGGTTTCCATGGAAACCAAGTCATGTGACATTTATTTTAGAATTCATAAAACCTAAAAGTATACCTTTTAGGCTACATGGTGCAAAAAACAGATTGTAGCTATCTTTATTAGAAAAAAAATGGGAGTATTCTGTTTGCATCATAATTAATGTAGATAATATTTTACTCTATATCTAACTGTTTGTAATCCTGTCGCTACCATCTAAATCATAATTTTAATGGATTTAAGGTGTCTGACGTTATCATGTTCAGAAGCTCACAACTCAGCTTCTACTGGGAATATTCAAGAGATGTTTACATTTTTAGAAAGCCTGAGCCTTGTTCTAAATTCACTATTCATGTCAAGTAGCCCCAAAATCGCAGAGCAGGTCACATATAATGATATGATTAAGTGAGACCAAAGAGGATAAGCATATTTAAAGAAGTGTGAAACTTTTTTCTAGGAGTAGTCTTGATATTTGCAGGAAGGGCTACTGATCTTTGAATGAAACCTGAATATGCAATATAACTTGAATACTTTATCCTTAAATCACTTAACAAAATATCACCTTTGATTCTGTTTGTTCCATTCCAAATAGGAAAAGAAGATTTGCGATAATGAGGACACCACAAAGATTTACCAATGCAATTTGACGACCCATGTTTCCACGAACAACAGTCTGTATATGCCTATAACAAAGAAAAGTTTTAAAGCCATTACTTTCCATAATGTGTCTGCACTAAGGCTTCTGGGAACTAGATTACAATTACTCAAAGAGAAAATTGTTTGGTATAAATGTTTTTTACAGATTTACTAACTCACTTCCAAAGAATGGCATAAGTTCCAATTGTGATGGTCATTCCTGTAGTAGACACCGAGCAACCAATGGATGTCAAAATAGACAGGGCCTTGTGAATATGGGGTGGCTAAAAGAATAGATGGTTAATTCATTAGCACATTGCTAAGGCAGCATGTCTATTCTTCGAATACTGTAATAACTGGATCAAGAAGTTTCTGGAAAGTTAAGGAATATATTTTCTTACAGGCTTATAATGTGAAACAAGGATGGCAAAATTGGTCATATGGTTGCATTCACAGTAGGTTCCAGTTGAATTTGTGAAGGTAGTATTACATCCTGAAGATGACCATTTTCCTCTGAAATGATTAGTATATTTAATAACATCTAATTAAATACAACATTTCCTTGATTGATAATTGTTTATGTTTTTTGATTGATCATTCACTATCGTTGTGTAAGTAGAAGCTTATAGATTATTTCCCATTCTAATGAGTGTTAACCTACTTGTGAAACAATGTATAATTAAAATTTATTGTACTGTCTTATTTGTCACAATGCTGAGATTGCAATGAAAACAGGCTATTGGCCTACTTGTATCGTCTCAGGATAATATAAATATAAGTATCAGCTTTAAAGAAAACGCATACCCATTTTCAGCAGAAAAGTTCCAGTAACTACACATGGCTATGTCAGTTTCCTTGAATATCTATATCAGAGACAGAAGTACAGATCATAAGATCATCAATTAGGATCTGAAGCTATATTCTAGTAAATATTTACTAATCTTGGATGGCTCAATGTCTAACAACTTTACCAGGTTTAGGATATTGTGGGAACCAGTAAATTATTCTTTTGTTATCCACTTTCAACTCAAGTTAGAAGAAACCTAACAGTTGTATACCACCTAAGCTTGTTAAGCAGTCTGTTAAAACATATAGATCATCTTACTGAGTTCATTTCAAAGATGAAAGAAATTGGTCTCTCAAACTTCTCTGGTTGAGCAACATTGTCAACACTCAAGGAAAGCACTTTTGATGCGATTTCTTGCCCAGATCTGTAATCAAGGGCCAAACATAATGTAACACATAACAGGGAACAAATCAATATTTTCCAAACTCTTGAATCTAAAACATATTAAGCAATTGCACATAGTCATTGTTGGTGTTTGTGCATGGTGTAGGTAATCAATCATCTACCTATTTGTGAAGTATAAAGGAAAATCAAAGTACTCATTTCTAATTTTGATTCCTTTCAAAGCAAAGTTTTTATTTAAAACCTTTTTTGATAATACTCATTCCTATAATATCTAATTGATTTCCAGTTACAATATCAGAATATGAACCAAACCCTTTACTTCATGGAAGGCCTGCTTCAGATTATTCTGTGGATCTGTTTACCAAGTAACTATAATTTCATGAAATGAAGAGTGTATATATAATTATTACTGTGTGTTATTTGTTGGTAAGAGGCGTTCCAAAATCTTGTAGTATGTACTTGATATTACCAATTTTTTCATGCCTGATGCTTAAGCAAAACAGAAAGAAATTATAGTTAGCAAATAGTTATGAGGGAATGAGCCAGATTCTGATATATATACAGATGATATACAGATATATTATATGTTCGCCTTTTTCCCTATTTGCAATTAAGTTGATTATGATCATGGTAACATATGTCATGTTTCAACATTCTATAAATCAATTGAATGTGGACTTTCCATAAGACAAAAAACTCATTCTCTAACATACAGGGTAAAAATACAGAAACAAATAGCATGGATGTCACATGAGACACAAACAGTTCAATCCTCTATTAAATGTTGTTTATTAACCCAACATTCCAAAGCTATGGTTGCATTACTTGTTTAGGCTGAAGGAGGGGTACCCACTAATAGCATAATTCTGTTAGAAAATAATGTGGATCTCTATTGACTAATATCTAACATTGTTAATTAATGATAATGTTTGATATTTTCCAAGTGATTGCCCATTTGAAAGTAGACTTCTGGTCATATTGCCCAGAATTAAGCAACCAGAACTAGTAAAAACAACCAGAAGTTTAGTTTATTTATTAAATGGGTACCCCATTAAGAACACAGTGTTGATGCAAAGCAGCATGGTTGTATCTGTCTAACATCTTTAGCTCATTCCTTCTCTTGATTGTACACAATACATTGTGAAAGGTTCCTTACCTTTTACTATTTCTTCAAGGGTTATATTTGAAAGTATAACTTGGTCTTTTGTATTTTGTGTCCATTTCCCTTCACCATTTCCCGACCTTTCAGGGTAGGATAGACTACCATTGGATGATTCCCAAGGTTGGACAACTAGCACTAGAGATAGTGTGCACAGCAGATAACAAGAATATAGTTCAGCTAGGTTCAGTAGGAATTTGTGCTACACAATATACTCAACTAAGGATATGTCAAGGGTAAAATGCTTTTTGAATAACTATTTGTAAAAGAAGCACAGCCATGATAAAATCATAATATCCTTTACCTGATCGACTGATCAACTCCTGTAAGTATATAGAATTCTCAAATAAAGAATGTCAAGCACTGAGTTAAAGGATTACCAATGTTTAAAGCCTCTTCTGCTTAACTTCTCTAAATGCTTTCGCTAATGATTCTGCATAGTTGTCCAATGCATTCATAACAGTAGTGGCACGTGTGTCATTTTTCTGGTTAAATAAAAACATCATGAAAGTACATCATCATGAAAGCAAACCCAAATTGATTTCACACTTATGGCACTATTCTATATGAAGCTATGCAGAAGCAGATTCTGCGGTACTCATGGGGTCCCAAATCCCCATTTCCGTTGACGCTTATATGAGACATGAAAAATCCCACCTATATTCTGACTTCCCATCCATTCAGAAATTGTGAATCTGCCCTTGCTTTGGCCAAATATTATTTGCAAGAAATGCATATGGATGAGGTTTATATGATTATCAATGCCACTGGGATAAATGAATAGTAAATTAGATATTAAGGTTTAAGAGCTCACCCTTAACACCAGCTTCCATGCCTCATCGTTTTGCCTATCAATGAGTGCACTGCAGGTCTGTACAATGCACTACAACATACACAGTCCTTAATCAATGTGTCAGTAAAGAAATCAAAATAAATTTCATTTTCTTATATAGAAGAATCGCTGAAAATTTAGGATGGAAACCAGCCAGTCTTACATCAATATTAGACCAATATTACAGTTATTGTAAGAGCACTTTTTGTGAAAAGCATTTGAATAATTTTTTATATTTTTTTGTATAGAAATAAACAGCATCACAATTTAGTGCTTTTCATGATGTCGATACAATTTGTTATATGGAAATGAACTTTGTATACAATCGTAAGTACAAGATGGCAAATTATTAGATAGCAACGAAAGAATCTGCATTTCTGATATAAACAATGTCTACCTGAACTTCGTCATGTGAAGGTGGTTCTTTAGCATTAATATGTATTTCAGAAAGTTCATCAATGGCTTCTAGCGAGGCATTAAGATTTCCAACTTTCATGGTTTTGTTAGAAGATTCAGACTTGTTCATTTCTGCATCAATGGCCTCCGCTAGGGATTCAGCTATTTCCATAGTTTTGTTTGAATCTGCACCAATTCCAGATGCTACATCAGAGATCTGAAAGAGGCTATCAATTGAAGAACCTATTCATCAAACATAAAGGTTAGTCCTTAGTATTTATGCTGAATATCTTTGAGTACATACGTGAATATAGGATAGCATGGGCGACATAAATACTATCATATCTATGAACAAAGGAATACAATCTGATTTACCTCATCCAGTATGTCCTCATACACTTTATCAATGCAGTTATCAAAGTTTGGTGAATCCCAGACCTCAGGTGAAAGACACAAGCGAAAAGCTTGTCCTATGGTTGAAGTAAAATGTATCTTACGTTACAAGCTTAATCACAATTTATCATTTTAAACAATATTTCAAATTTTCATCAAAATATTCAGGATTTTGTATGACAGAGACTAACATAATCCATGTATAATTATAAATACTTATATATATAGAGTATATATATGATTAGGTATATAGTCTTACATTAAGTACTCAACAACCATTTGTTAATGTATGTATCACCTGTGGCATTCTTTGGGCATGGTTTCAATGCTGTACTTCCCACTGCTGTCTTTGGCCATGCCACATTGCCTGAGTTATCTTGGCTACACGTTGGAGTTTCTGAATATTTTGAGAAATAGTTTTCATTTAATGCATTAGTCAACCATGTCTACCAATGAATCCACATGATTTTCTTCAGTATATTTATGATAAGTGTCTCTCCACCAAAGATTCTGTTCATAACCACAGAAACATATTTTTCATTTAATCTTCAGGATTATTTTACAATACCAATCTTTCTTTTTCGGACAAAAGTGGAATCAAGAAATAAGGAGAAGGTTGTCATATTATTATGATAACATAGTTACAATATAATTATTGGCTGTTCAAAATGAGAAATTTTACTACTCAAGCAAGTTAGGGAAAAGACTGTTCTGATATATAAACTAGCACTAACAGACACTTATTTTGCAATTAGATGGATGCAAAATCTCACCTTTTTTGATAACTGTTACCTTGCATGCCTCCCTTTCACTCACCCCGGCCCTGTTTGTGGCAGTACAACTGTATGTAACAGCATTCACTTCCAACCCTGTCAGCCTTAAGCCCCATACCCACTAGGCGATTTTACCGGCGACTGGCGATGGGCAACTGGGAGAATCGGCCGACTTTTATGACCACCTGTTAGTATGATATATTGAAATGACCATGTTTGATCTCGATCGGCGCCAAAATCGGCCGACTCTTAAGAGTAGAGTCGGCCGATTTTAGTATCAATAATCGGCCGACTCTGTACAAAATCGCCTAGTGGGTATAGGGCTTTAGGCTACTCATATGGCCTCCAGAGAATATTACAGTTTCATCTGAAACAAAGGTGAAGTACATATTAAAAGAAACCATTACTTGAGGTCAGATAGTTTTAGCTAGATTTTTTCCATTTGAGTATAATATAATAATTTGATTAAATATATATAATATCATAAACAATAAAGGTCTGCCTCAAGCATGATAACAAAGTTGTAGGCTTGTGGCAAATTGACCTGTTTCAAATTTGGGTTAAAGAAATCTAGATAAATCATAATTTTTTCTTTAACAAATTTATATTCATTTTCTGCTATGGCTATCAGCACCGTACTGCCTTCATCATATATTTGTACGTTTATATTTTATTTTATTCTTACTTTCACTTCCTTGTTTAGGGATCTCCACCTCTGCTGCACCATTCCACCTAGACCACTTCAATGTTGAAAGGTCAGTATTGTCACTGCCAGGAATGGAAGCTGAACAGGAGATTGTGACATGAGTCCCTTCCTCCATTGTCATACTCATTGGACTTATTTTCACAGTGGGTTTTGCAAGTACATTCAGCTGAACTGTTTTATTTGCCGATAGAGTTGTGTCATAAATGAAGTTGCAGTGCACAATACCTACGTCAAAAAATATTGTGCCATTCTGTTAGCCTTGTAAACAGAATTTTTCATCTGATGAAAATTCACATACAAATAAGTGTCTAAGTTAAATCTATAAGAGTTTGATAGATCTTCAAACAAATCAAAATGATCTCTCCTTGGCTCCAATATAGTCATGCCTTATATTATACAGTAAATCATTAATATCAGTAATCAATAATATTATTATAATTCAGTAATATTATTATATATGGTAAATCAAGTAAATTATCAATAATCCTACCATCATCTTTCCATGACAGATCTTTGAGGGTTAGGTTAGATCTGTGAAGTTCCCCTGTCAAGTCAATTGTTGTTCCTATACTGACCCTGCAGCCGTTATCCAATGCCTTCCCTTTCAACTTCGATGCAAAGTAACCTCCTGGTGTTGGTGGGTTGAGAAGTGCAGTACACTCCATGACAGCTGTATCTCCCTCTTTGAGGTCACCCAATTTAGTTGTAACGTTGAGGTTAATATTGGGCATGCCAACTGTAAAGATATTTGACACATGGTAAATGAAAGAGTAGGGAACATATATATTAAAGTGTATGTGTATGTTTGTGTCTGTAGATGTTTATTTTGTATACATGTGTGTGTTTGTATGTGTTTGAATGTTATATGTGTACATAGGTATATCTAATTATTATTTGCATATAATGTATATATAGTTTAAACACATCTTTGTCTATCCATCCATCTATTTATCAATTTCGCTATAGGTATATATGGGCAAGGAGATAATATCACTGGATGAAAGGTAAGAGGAAGCAACACGTACTTGATTTGCACATAAAAATGTTTGGTAGCAAGAGCAGGTTATCCAAATTCATAAATTATTTCTCATTTCTTAATGTACTTTTTAAATAATTAACGCATATACCATATTTTCTGATACCTTTGTTGTTGATTGAAACTTGACATGTAGCATTGCTGCTGGTTCCTGCAATGTTAAATGCAATGCAGCTGTAATTTGTATCTGATGTCAGACCTCTAAACCTCAAGCAAGTCATCTGATAACCACATGCAACAATCATCTCATCTAAAAACAAACGTGAAATAGTAGAATTTGACACAAAGTCTCTGACATGAGAGGAATGAAAAAAGTGAAATTAGATACATACTGTGCAGGTTGGTGTAATACATTAGAAAATCATCCCTACATATCTGTTATGGGTATGCATTTCACTACAAAAATGTTATGTATACATACATGCAGAGATCCTGATTTTTCAAAGTATTCATAAACTTATTAATCTGATGTGAAAAATGATCAAACATAGATTTTGGATTGATGAAATGGTACTTACTTTCACTATTAACAATGTCCTCATAACTTCCATTTGTGGATTTTCTCCAGATGAGCGATGAAATATTAAAATGGTCAGGGTCAGGGACAGTTGCAGAGCAGTTTATCATAAACTCACCCCCGTTCTCAAGAGTTAGATTCTCAGGGGTGATTCGTACGGAAGGTTTTGCTAGTACATGCAAGTCAGCAGTAGCATTAGAAGAAACACCAGGTGGAAGGTTGAAGGTACAGTGCACAGCACCTGGGTAAAAGGAAACATATTAGTCAAAAAAAGTATATGGTCAATATTTGGTTGAGCGTTACAGGTATCTTACTACATGTATTTAGCATCATGATTCTACCACTCAAAACACTTTAGTAAGAACCTGCCCATAGGTTATGCTTGACTGGTTTGTCCAAAATAGATCCTCCAAAAGGCATTGTCCAGTATTAACATATATTTGTAGACTTTGAGTCATATGTTTTGTAACAAAAGAGGTGATAATATATTTGTTCCAGCAAGGTGAGACACATGACCTCAAATAACTTCTGCATAAATTCAGTGCCAGGAGTACAAAGTGAGCTTTACCATGGAAAGTAGTTTTTTTACAAAGTGTATATACTTAAGGTTACCATTCGAAAAAAAGTCATACACAGCCATAAACACATTCAATCTTAATTGATTACCAATCAATTATTTAACATTATTAGGCTGGTGATTTATGAAGAGAGACAGAATCTGATTTACTGACAGTAAATATAATATTTCAAACTAAAAAATGCTCATAAAACTTTCTCATAAACCAATATTTCAAATCAGATGTAAGTAGATTGTGGATGATTTCAACATGATAAGATATTAAGATTAATGATATCTCACCATTATCCAACCATGACATTTCCTGTATTATTAGGAGTGATGTGTACATTTCTCCCTTTAATGATTGTTCCAGTGTTGTGTTCACCATTTGTTGATCATCTTGGGAATCACTATCTATCACCCAAGTGAGTCTACCTCCTAATCTAGGCGGGTCCAGGAACACATTACATTCCATTATGGCCATGTTTCCTTCTAAGATTTTAGGAGAGGTGATTGTCAGGTAATGTGAAACTTCTGGAGGTCCTGAGGTCAGGGTATAAAGTGAGAATTATGAATTACAGACATATTAATAATGTTGTGTATTGAATTTAAGAAAACTGTTAGGGATTTGGAATCATTTCAAAATCACCAACATTGATGAGACTTTTTGCATGCTATGCCTTTTAAATGAATTGCCTTTAGTACAAAATCAAAGCCGTGTTTGGGAAAACCATTTGAAAATCACAACGTCTGCCATGTTGACAACTGGTTACTGTGGACCGAGCAACGCAGCTCTAACCAATCAATGTCTGCAGACCAATCCATGTATTTATACATATTGAACTGTTTTCTGGATCACCCACCATGTGAATGTTAATGTCATGCCCAAAGAGGTACTAGGAGGGGTTAAACTGTACCCATCAAATCCTTTATCACCCTAGGGTATAAAAGTGGTTTATATTATCGATTTGGTGGAGGCAATACTAAACCTGTGCCAAGACAAAAGTCCTCTTCTTTTCCTTAATAATATTTGGCAACCATTGAAAGCAATCTTTTGTTGTTAGGTGTATAAATGATTGTCTAAACAACTTACCAACTGGTGGACAAAAAGCATCAACTTGTCCTGTTTTGGTAGTCTAGAATAACATTAATGAAAGTATCTTATAAACTATGCCCTTATAGTGGGTTGCCAAATTGTTGAGTGTATAGTTCTAATGAGATGGTGAGAATCATTACTAATTTTAGTCTGTTATCTGATTATCCTTTTAGCAATCTTTAAAAATAATTATACTGAGCTTTACATTTTCAAGGTCACACACAGATTAATCATGACAAGAAAGGATCTGAAGGGTTTGATCACCAGTGTATCATTTGAAACCACAATTGCAAAACTGCCAGTCCTAGTACATTCACAATATACTTCATATTCACTCATGCAAATGGTTGTACAGGCAGAATCAGACCAATTGCTAGGAAATGAAAGAATGTTTATATGATATATCCATTTCAATTCTTATCTTCACCCCAGTCAAAGGAAAATCAAAAGTTTAGAACAATACTGACAAATAATTGATAATACCATACATGAGAATGGTTAGAAAACATTAATATTCAAAAGAATAGAATTTTTTGTAATTGTGACATTCCTTACCCATTTTCATAAAACATGCATTTCTCAAATTCATTTTCAGTCAGGTCCTACAAATGAAATTTACAGTTAGATATGATGGTTTAAAACATTGTGACATCAGAAGTCGAGATCTAAACATTAAAATGGAAGATCATGAAACTACACAAAAAAAGTATCACACAAGCCTTGGCAAACATTTAAAAAGTTGTGCCCAGCACAGAACTAATGTTTTACCTTCTTTCTGGTGAATATCAGCTGGATTGGGTGTATAGGTCCATGTCCATAAGTTAGATTTGCAATATTCAGTGATATTATGTTGGATGCTAGTCTTGTATTACTGAAAATAAAAATGTCCTTGGACGTATTGTTTTCTTACCTTTAAGGCAAAATGAGTATTTTTCAATAACATCCATATCAGCACATCTCCAGAACAACAAATCCTCATCAGACATAAATTACCATAGATTTTAGAGGGCCTGTAAGAATGGGATGTTACTTCTTCTGAATTTTAGGATATTTCATTAGAATTTAAACTTACCATGAATGGGGTTGAAAAACATCCGTTGCACTTTTATAGTTGATGCTTGAAACAACTAAACGATGCATTCCAATCTCTGAAACAAATAGAGTAATTAGATAGAATAATACAGGAAAAAGATATCATTGCTTACAGTTAAGGGGGTGGTCCATGATGCAATTTTTGGCCTATTCTGAACTGGTTCTGAAAATTGCTTTAATAAATAAGTGCTTTTCATTTGAAATATATAAGACATAAAAAAAGAAAGTTGACTTTTGAATATATCTTATCTGAAAAATAATGGCCAATTTCTGCAATTGTTATTGTTACATTGCAGATTATGAACATAATAAGATTGTTATTTGACATTGAATTTTAAAATTCAGGCAATCTTACTCCAAAATATTTGTCTTGTTAAGACACATTCTGTTTTTTTTCTCAAATATCAAATGTTGGTAGAAATAGAGTATTTTTCATGTAACTTGAGATTGATTTAATTGAATGGGAGTCACATAGTGCATGTTAGCGATTTTTGCTCTTCATATATGGCTAATTTTACTCAGAATTTTACGTCTTGACAATCAAGATTAAAAGTTGAATCTAAGCTGGTTGAACAAATACAAAAAGTACCTTCTGAAATATGTCTTAGTGTTTTGTGTGGAACTGTGACCGAGGTAGACACTTCTGATATGTAAAATGTTAACCTTCCCTCCATTCTTGTCCAAAAGTCAATGACCATATCTAGTGGGCGATGACAAACAAAAATAAAGACATATCAGTAAAGCTAGCCTAAGACAAGGGAATGTCTATATTAACAATGAATTTATATAATAGCAGATTAATTTGATTAGTGGAAAATTTTCGGATGTATTTATAATTAGAGGGCCCCCTTTTTTTTAACAAATCTATTTTTTATTAGATTAAAACTCAAGGCCTTGGAGGGGTGATTTGGCCTCTTTTAAGTATGGGTACCCCCTTTCTAAAATTCCTTGGTCAGCCCTTGATTTTAGGGTGCAGTGCATTTTGTTGGTGCTGAAGAGGATGCTTACCTATGTTCTCAGAACTGAACTCCCTCCTGTACCCATCAGTCAGGGCGACTTTGGAGAAAGCTTGTGTGTAGCGACTAAGCACACTGTTTAGGTCCTCCTGGTCAGTATTAATTATATCACAATACTTAACACGATCATAGCACCCAATCTTCGAATGCTCTTGTCGTCTCCTATCAATTATGATACTACATGTCCTAATGATACTCTGTAAACAGGGGGAATAGAAGAAGTGAACATACCTAGATCTATTGGAAATGAATTTACAATAAAATGGCAAACCAAGATAAATAAAAGACGGTTCATTCACTTCTTATTTTGATAATGCAAAGTTCATTGGAAGTGTTTTTATGAAAAAAATGTTTACTTTAAGTTTTTCCTGATGAGTAGTGTAATACAGCCTTCATACTTACTGCAACTTCTCCATTGAAAGGTGGCTCCCAGAAGAGTGTGTGCAGTGCTGATAAATCTGCGAGAACTTCAAATACATCATCAACAAGGACATATACATCATCAAAGGGTTTGGACTCAAGGGAAATAGTAACCTTTGCAGGAACTTCCAGATGCTGTGCAAGCTCATTAGTTTTGGCAGGTTCTTGTCCTAATCCATGCTTCACATCTCCGATCCAATAAAAGAGAAACATGCGGGAGAATGTAATGATTATCATTATGATTAAAAGATCAAACTCTGATGAATGAATGGTTGAAACTGTTTGCATTAAGACCCTTGTGACACCCACAGCCAAGCTGAGATGTAACAGTACCATTCTGCAACCACATTTTTTTTTGTTTCTTACATCATAAAATTGACAAACAATGGGCCTAGGTTATCCGAAGTTTTATCTTGATAAATATCAGAGGTTAGGTCATTTTCCCATATATAGACCTATCTGTTCTTCACGTCTTCAAATGAATGTAGAAGATTAGACAATTGACATTTAATTCTTTCAGGTTCGGAATCCCCAAGACTCCTTCCCCATTCAATTGTCTAGGCCACAAGACATTCATAGAGTATCAGTAAGATAAAGACAGAAATGAAACGCAATGCTATCATAACATTGAAGTTGAGGAGGTTATGTGGTTGTCCACAGGCCGTTTTTTGCTAATCTGTTTCTTTATAGTTTCAAAGGATTTAGCATAGCTCTCCTTCCATCCACCCTACTTTAGACTTTATCGTTTGCATGTCCTTGCATGTCCTTGGAGCGGGGTAAATAATCTAATTATATCACAATGATTCTTAGTTGCCATGAAAATAGCATTATCTGTTTTATGAAGAATTAGAGGAGATAAGAATAATTTTCATGTACCAGTATAATTTGATATAACTAAATAAGTCCTGTTTCAAAACAGATCCAGAATTGACCACTTTAAATGTTTTTGAAAAGACTCTTTGGCTTCTGTGTTAAGCAGACTAGAAGGACTTACCTCTCTTGAAACGTCAACAAGTCCTTTTTCCTTGCAGTATCCTACTGAATAATACCAACCAGCTTGATGAGTGGGGTATACACATAGTCTTGTTACATTCCCTGAGGATAAGATATAATAATAGTGAATTTGATATTGTTTTGTTTCACAGCATTTGTCAATTCAACCTAAATTGTTCCTTTGTTTCTTTCATTGTTGTCTTGAGATAGCATATATAGCTATCATACATAGGTTGATATGATCAAAATATGTAAAATGTTTTCATTGAGAAGTTAATAGAGTCGTATTGTATTACCTGAATTCTTACCTTTATAAACAAGAAACACAATTTTGATATACAAAGTTTGTAAACTTTGCAAATGAAAAAGTAATGGCCATAGTTAGCTACACTATCCCCAGGACAATACAATCTTCCATGGGTGTCTGGTCTAGTAGGTTGCCAGTTTAAATAACCGTCGTTGTCACTCAAACAGTTACCATCTGCAGTGTATTCGTGTGAAATATTTCGTCTTACAAAGAACATCCCCAATATTTCAAATCAAGAGTTCAATATAAAAACCAGCATATAAATACTTATGATACCTCAGTTTGATACAGGTAGGACACAGGGCCTGGACAGTTTGAATGATAACTTTAACATTAGGCCCAGGACAGGTGGAATGACAACATTAACAATAGTATTAGGTCTGGGACAGGTTGTGTGATAACACTAACATTAGTATTAGGTCTGGGACAGGTGCGGTGATAACATTGACATTAGTATTAGGTCTGGGAGAGGTGCGGTGATAACATTAAAGTTACTATTAGGTCTGGGACAGGTTGGATGACAACATTAACATTAGTATTAGGTCTTAGACAGGTGGGATGACAACATTAACATTAGTATTAGGTCAGGGACAGACGTGGTGATACCATTAACATTAGTATTAGGTCCACGACATGTGGGATGACAACATTAACATTAGTATTAGGTCAGGGACAGACGGGGTGATAACATTAACATTAGTATTAGGTCTGGGAGAGGTGGGGTGATAACATTAACATTAGTATTCGGTCTGGGACAGCTGGGGTGATAACATTAACATTAGTATTAGGTCTGGGAGAGCTGGGGTGACAACATTAACATTAGTATTAGGTCTGGGAGAGGTGCGGTGACAACATTAACATTAGTATTTGGTCTGGGAGAGGGGGGTGATAACATTAGTATTAGGTCTGGGACAGGTGGGGTGATAACATTAACATTAGTATTAGGTCTGGGAGAGGGGGGGTGATAACATTAACATTAGTTTTAGGTCCGGGACAGGTGGGCTGATTACAATAATATTATGATCTAGGGGTGAATGGTCGACATGAGGTAAGGCCATGATATCTATCAATCAAGAGTTTTATTTACTTTGGCCTCAGTAATTTGACATATTTTAGAAAAGAAAGTTGCAACTCTGCTTGGCGATCAGGAACTACATGCTAAAAACAGTATTGAAGTGACCCACCTCCATAGTTGCCACCCTGGGGTGCGTTCCAATGTGACATAGGGTATGAGTAATAGGTCGTATCATAGGTCGTATGTAATATATTACATATTTGCGACCCTTTGGTTCCAAAGTCTCAAGAGAAGGGGTCGTCTTATGTAATCTGTTGGACCCCCCTCTGTAAAATCTAATAAAAAATCGTTGCAAGGTATCTCTGAGACTGTCATAAAATTGTCGCAGACATGGCATTTGTTAGGAAAAGATATGACACCTATTTAGGTGGTCGTAAGTGCAGACTACTGTTGACAAAATTGCTAAATTAATAGTGAAATTTTTGAAATGCATACATGAAAAAAGATGGCAATAAAACTTATATATTTTGGAACCCTTAGATTATTCCATAATTACTTTATCTTTTATAATCTAAGTTTTATTATGATGGAAAGAGAAGCATGTCATTTACCCTATGAATCAGAAGCCTCTTGCGTTTCTATCTCTGACTGTGGCGCCATAGGCAATTAAGCCAATTATAGGGGACAGACAGAAGGGCACCTGGGGCCACCGGGTCCACAGGTCAGGGGTCCTGAGATCATTGTCATGCATGAGTACCCTCGATTCGATTTTCAATTCACTATAATGTTGTCATTTTCATGTTATTTCACATAATTATTGTATGTGACAACAGGACATTTAGTGATTTAATTTTCTGTATAACATTTTGTTAAAAATTTTCATTTTTTGGTTTATTATTTATACATCTAAAACTCATCAATAATTTTGAACATGAAACGCTGTAGACATTGGAACGCACCCCTGCCTGACTAAGCACTGCTTAAAGAGCTAAAAGGTCCAGTGAAAAATTAAATCAGTACTGTTCTACTATTAAACAGTATGTTGACTGCTATCATAACAGTCCCAAAAATCTTAGTTTCTAGAATTAACTCCTTATGTGTAAAAACTGATATGCAAACAGAAAGTGTCACAAATTTAATGTTCACAGGCGGAAAACATTTCTGCCTGTGACATCATATATGACAGTTGAATGCAAAATTCTAAAATCCAAATGGTGCAAGTGAGCCTTTAATATTCCAAAGCATTTTGTAAATCTGAGTTATTTGTCAGATCCAACACTGTAGGTCTCATTAAAACTGACTAGGAAAATTATATTTGGATATTTTCTTTATATTTCTAATTTTCCTTTTTTTAATCTGTGACATCACAGATGGGCAGATGTATTGTGTAAGCTGTACCAGATGCAGGCAGGGTACTGTAGGGAGATAAAGAAAAAACCTGGATAAAATCTAAAATTGTTGGAATGGAGATTTAAAAATGGGGTACCAATTACGTAAGAATTTACATTCACTGGGCAAATTCCTTTAACTTGTATAAACTCAGGCTATACCTCACCCCCTGTGTTGAAGTTAATGTCACATCCTTCCAGCTCCAGATATCCCTCTCCAGCCATATTCTCAGCAGAACACCGGAACCGAGATGCTCTATCTATCATTGTCACATTAAGCATGCTAACAAAATTTCCACTTGATATAGTTTCGTCTGATGAAAGGGAAAGAATGATTATGTGGATAAAGAGAAGTTATAAATTTATAATGTATCATTGACAAGAAATTATGGATGTCATTCTTTCCTGCAGCTGTTAACTGTTCGAAAATAAATGAAATTCTAGATCAAGCCACCTATCGTAGACTTAGCCATAGAGGTTTTAGTAAAGCTTGGGTAATTTTCTCTTTGAGCCAATGTAATTTATAGATATTAAACCACCTAAAACTTACGATGCATACAAAATTACAGAATTCTGTCTATGTGCATAGATAATACCAATCTTTGTTTTTTATTTTAATGGTATATATTCCAAAAATTATTTTGCAATAATAAAAGCTTCTAGCCAATCAGATGCCCCCAGTCAGTCCTTGTCAGCATTACATAAGAGGTGTGAACCCCACGGCCTAGTGGTCACCTAAACCATTTGGCCCTGACAGTCAGGGGCTGGAAAAGATGCTATGAACAAAAAAGTGTATTACACCAACAATTTATTTAAACTTACTTTTTGCCCCAGTGATAAGCCTGTCACCTTCCCACCAGGTGAAGTTGACTGGTCTACCAGCATCAGGGTGCCCAGTATCTGGGACATTGGCCTGACAAGTTAGAGTGAAATTGCCAGCATTGACAACCAAGTGATATAAGGGTGTTATTCTCAGACGGGGTCGGGCAAGCACTGAAAGGTATGTGCTGTCAGAAGCCTTAATAAGCATACCTCCAGCTTCTCCTTCAAATGCACAAGAAACATTTCCTGAAAGGCAGGTAGAAAATCAGTCATATCTAAATTATTGAAAGATATTATTTAGCAAGTGGTATCGAATGAGGACTCTAATTTTGCATTTAGAAAATGTAAAAAGAAATGTATCAATTGTTTGTATGAAGTTAATATTGAATACATCAGTATATATTTCAGAATATATATATTTCACTATTTACAGATATAATTAACATTTATCCTTTCGAAATAAAGGACCATCTTAAAGGGAGGGACCAGTGACTATAAAATGATATATTGCTATAATCCTTCACGCCCAGGGAGTATACGTGTCTGTGTGTGACGTCACAAATAGATCAGATAAAATGTTAGAAATGCAAAGATAACACATTTTGATTATCATAGTTATTTTGTATCGATACTCATTTGACATTTGAAAACATACGATAAAATAAGTTATGGAAAAAATTGCAGTTCCAATGTATTTCAAAGAATATTCTAATTTCAAAATCAAATTAAAGAATCACAGTAATCAGACTCCTAAATTTAAAGCAGGTTAATCACATCAAAGATTTAATCAGTGTCAGAGAAAAATGGCATACCTCTATAAATATTAGCATTAGATCTAAGGTATAAAGTGTAAAATAAGAAGAATTGAAATTTCACTGGCTCCTCTCTTTAAAGTAGGCTTTATCATTCGGCCTTAAATATATAATTGAGATTTAGACTAAATCAAAATCAACCGAACAATGTCATCCCACTCTAATTTTACGTTTGATAACACACCAATTACCAAAGGTTACATACCACTATCAGTCCAGTTTGATTTAAATATCTTCAGATGACTCCAGTAGGTTTTCCCATCATATCCATGAGACTCATTGACCCGTCGACCATTTTTCAGAATGAACCCTTTCAGCCTCCATGTGATGGCACCCTGTGTGATGTTGGAATGGACAACAGAACACTCAAACTCCGAGGTGTCTCCCTCATAGGGGAACGGGGTTTCGTTGATAATCAACACACGGTCCCCATTCTCTGTAACATAAACATAGTATTTGTTTCAACTCCCATCTTTGAACTCTATTCCTAAAAGACTGTAGTAAAAGATATAACTTGTTTTTATTCATACAAGGAAATAGGAATGAACTTATTTGTTGCATTACACCATATTGTTCAATGGCATTTTGCAATATGATAGCTTAAGAATTGGTACCCCGTAAATATCAGTTGTTCAGTTATCTGGTCCATCGAAATAATACTTTTAAACTTGAGAAACATTAAGTATAATTGACAGGGTGACACCGTGTTGGTTATCATCTTGGTCCATCTCCGTCCAGCATTTAACTGAATAACTGAACTTCTATTACCCCAGTTTCTGTAAGAGAGTCATAGCATAGAACATACCAAGAGCTATGGATGTGGCACCATCATCTTCAGATGTCAAATGAGATGATGTAGCTGTATAAGCTGATGTCAATATAAGTCCTGAAAATAATCATTAGAGTTTAAATGAAACATTTCTTTCCTAAAATAATGTTTTTAATCATTTGGGTACATGAATAATATCTGTCACCAGGCTTTGAAATAAAATAATAGTTACACTCACCAGTCAAAAAAAGCCATGTGTTCATTTTGTGTTCCATGGCCAATTGTCGGACCTATAATGCATAAGTGCATTACCAATACAAAGATAAAGTTGGTTGACAGAACCTCCTGTAGCACCGATCTTGTAAGAGTGCACTCTTTTTTATGCTGGGTACTTCTATCAATATACTTGCAAAGCTTGTGTTTATGTAGTACAGTAATTCACTTTATCACAGATCATTTAAGGATAAACAGCTGCACTGGCAAAATGTGAGATATTTGTTATTATTCTTACCAGGGTGTCCAACATTCAATATCAATACAGGAAAATATGACCTCTGATAAAGATTATTGACAATTTCCAAATGAACATAAGCCAGTGCCTATGCCTTGATACTGCATCTGACTGTGCAATACATTGTCTATCCTTAACATGGTTTACAGACCTGCAGATTAAATTAAGGTGCATTCTGGGTAATATTTCGACAAGAGCACTTTTTCAACAAAGCTAAGTCAGTAAACACGACAATATTGACTTAATACTGAACCAATGATTGCCACCACTATTGAATGAACATTGAGTATTGGTTGGATGGAAGTCTTTTTCAATTATGAAATGTTTATGATGATTTAATGTCAAATTTACAATGTTTATTCAATGTTGAAATCTGACATTGAATCAACTTTATTGATAAAACATGTTTTAATCTTCAGAATAAATGTTAATTTTGCATAAGTAATTTATTTTTGTTTTACTTTGATCATAAACCTTTCTTGGCCACAAACCAAGTTTGCGTCTATTTATTAATATTTTCCCCAACCAATTCCTGGTTTGTATGGATAGGTTACATTAACGTCAAGTGACTTGACATGGGATGGGATCTTCAGCAGTTTAATTATATACACTATTGTTTTTCGACAAAAAAGGTGTTTTGACATGCCTTGCCCTCAATGTATACAAAATTAAAAAAGTGTGTAAATGCATTTCATGTGATAGAATTTGCAATCATAAAGTGAGTCTAAAATACCACCAGGTGTTTCCCAATTATTATATAATTTGAGATACTTTTGTTTTCCTTTTCATTCTATATTTATACTGAAACTACTTCAGTGGGCGAGGTTTTCTTTGCAGGTCCAGTTGGTTATAGCACACAATGCATAAGAAATGAACACAAATTTATAACTTTCATTTGGTTCTTTTTTACATTCAAATTCTCAAGTGAGTGATGTGCAATTAAAAATCCAATAATCTAAAACATTGACGTTTCATTTTAAATCAATGTAAAGAAGGATAGATTAATTTTGAATTGAATATCAATTATCTAGACAGTGTTAGCATTAAAATGAAATGATTCAGTATTGATAACTCAACATTGAATCAACAACAGTTGCCAGTATTGAATCAATATTCAGAAATCATTATTTGATCAGCATTTAGACATCATTGATTGGTGGCTAAATCAATTTTCAGTATCAAAACAATTTTGAGTGTTTGCTCGGAATGTTCATCTTATCATATTATCATTTCATCTTTTTTTGCATCATTGGATCTTTGACAAAACAGAAACTCAGCTTTTAGAATTTTTTGCACAATAAATCTGGATTTACTTAAAACTTTGTCTGATATTTCCTATTTTCTTTTGTGCAATAAGTCATTTTCCATCAGCAGGTGCAACTAATTAATGAAGTTAGCTTTCCTTACACCAGGGAATGTGCAGGATCAATCAGATCAAAGCCACCTGTAACTACTTCATTGTCAACGTCTTAACTCATAGATCTTTAGCGGCACAAATAAATGTATCACTTTTATATCATTATGTATCATTTTTATCTTATACTCTAGGAAAACAAACATAAATTTTGTAAAGCATCTTGATAAGATCTACACTTCTTTGCGTGGTTGTGCTTAAGTCTTTAAAGTCTCGATTTGTTACCTGCAGTAAGAGCTGCCGGGTGGACTTTCTTTGATCATGCAATGAACACCTGGCCACTTTGTCACCTCAGATCAAACAATTAATTACTACTCTGTTGGGAGACCTTCTCTTCAGTATGAAGTTATCTTTACTGCCAAATATCCATCATGTTTTTCTAGATACAACCTGCTGAGTGCATAAATAATTAAAATTTATACTGCTTTCTTTATCTAAATGACAATCCATAGAAATATTCAATCATTTTCAAACAGGTATATTCAAATCAAGCTAACTGTCAGTAGTTTTATAAAAAAAAAAAAGATCTGGTACACAAGAAACAACCCAAAAACCTGAACATTTTTTGTCACCTCCTGTTAGTTTGTCTGTTCCTATGTTCTTGTAAATTCACCAAAATGCAACTCTAGTGGCACATTCAAAGTGTAATGACAATATGTGTCCTGATATTGTATGCCACTTCATACAAAATCTATCTAGAACTCTTAACCTTCACTATGTCACAGTAGAAGGAACACAAAATGAGCTATTTTCTGATCACCAGATCTTGATTAGATCTTGCCATACCAAATATTGCATTATGTTTATTGATGATCAACTTCATAACCTGTCACTTGTGATTTCCTAATTCGCTCTATCAATGTCCAGTCTCATATAACACCGGCAAACAAACTTCAGTGGCTTGAGTTCAGCATTGAAAATTGATATTTCTTTCTAAAAGAATAATCTAATCTGCCTCCCACCCAAACCCAAATTATAGTAAAATAATAATGTCCTTGATACACACCTAGAAACACTTGGTGGTCTTTAGCCTCTATATGAAAACGAATGAAGTCTAACATTAATCTCCTTGATATCTGACAAATTGTTCACACCTGTGAACTAATTAATGACTGCTCTCAATAACATTTACATTCAAGGCAAGTAGACTAATGCATAATTCATCTTCTCCATAAGATTTACATTCAAGGAAACATTTACTCTCCTCAGAACTGAGCACGAAGCATTAACATCCACACATCCAATGGACAGGAAGGGTTTTCATATGTAGACAATGGGAGAATTCAAGATGCACTATAGCTTAGTCACTTGGCTGGCTACAATTGGTGAGTAGAAGTGGCAAGCAAAACATGAAATGAATTCAAAGAAAATACCTTGAAAGGTGTTACAATTTGCATTATTTGGTGACCATCACCTAAACCCTAATACCACTGAAGAATTTCTAAAGATACAGATTTAAAGAATTACGACAAAATATAAGATCACTTTATGCAATTGCAAGGTCTGTCAGAGATACATATCTAACATGCTGGTCATTATATGCAACAATGGCAATTTGGTAGATATATCCTGTCATGTATTTACTGTCATGTATGCATCTGTAATAAGTGTCTATTCACTTGTTTTTTAAGTTCTTTACATTCCCTTTGATGCTTTATCTAATCAAAGCTGTTAGGTGAATGATTTTTACCACTACCAATCTTATCAACCTAAAAGTTCCTCCATGGTCCAATACCATCAGGAGTGAATATAAAGACCTTTATTCCACAATAATGATATACATTCTTACAAAATACATATACTATATGATAATTGTATTGTATAGTTTCAGCATCTGCCTTCATTATTGTTGACCATGAACTAACCTCGAAGCCACCTTTCCCCATTGAGGGAGATGATGTTAACTTTGCATGCACAGTTCAGCTCACGGCTGATGTGCCAGATGGTGTTATCTCTTGGTACCATAGAGGGTACATTGTTGGAGCAGGACACAGGGTGATCATGAGCTCATATCCCTGCCTAAAGAACTCTTACTGCAGTGAACTTTTTCTAACGAGGACTAAAGGGACTGATACTGGTGAGTGTAGGGATGGGTAAAAGCCATTTTCAATTTTCCACCTTGTGGTGTTTTAATTCCATTTGCAGTGTTGTATCTAACTTGTGGTGTTTTAATAAATACAAAGCCGAATATAAGAAGTTTGCTTGTGTTATCCTAGTGCAAGTGCAAAAACAAGCATTTTTTTTTTTTTTTTGGTTTATAACTATAGCTGCTTGCATTGGCAGACACATGTTGGTATTCGAAATATAGATTTGGACTTCACCTTTACAGTAATAACTCATGTATGCAAAACCTTTTGAAATGTTGCATTTGACATACGGCATACCTTTCTCCATCTTTCCTTTATCTTAAGTTTGCATATTTAATATACAATTCTGTACAAAGGCATCCACATATGTTAATAAAGACATTGAAACAACTGCCATCTACAGAACATGGATATGTATTTTTTCTGCATTTTCCCCATAGGTGAAATTTCCTGTACATTTCAAGCTGGACAGAAAAGTGTTAGCGTTGCTAACATATCATTAGCTGTACTGCCACCTCCAGTTGTTAAATTAAAAGAGCTGTCTAAGACCGTCTATGAGAATGCACCTTTTCCTCTGACATGTGAGGCATACATTAAAGATACAGGGCATCCTCATGCCAGAAGCCCACTCAATTTCACATGGACAGAGGATGATACAAAAAAATCACATGATACAGGTAAATCGACAGCCTTCATTGACATAATATAAGTTGTAAGGCAGTATATTTATGTATTCTATTCTATTCACATCTTTGTCTTTTTATCAGTTTGTCTATGTAATTGCTTCCTCTCTTTCAGTTTATATCCACACATTGATACATGCATAAATAAATACAAAGTAAATATCAACAACATATATACATAGATACATATATAGATACATACGTAAAAACACATACAAAACACATTCATACATACAGACTCATACTCAGTGAATGAACATGTTTCTGCCAAAAAGAGTAGGGATGAGTAGAAAAGAGTAACTTGATTATACCCTTTGATACTCTTGAATGGTACCTACCATTTATTGACATGTTCAATTTCATTGAACCTTCCAGTAATTGACAATGTGAATGGAGAATTCACAAACGTGCTTAACGTCCCTGGTTTAGTAAAAAATACAGAGTATGGATGCACTGTGACAAATCTGGCTGGAGAAAGAGAACCTGTCAAAGGATGCCACATCTACGTCATAAAACAGAGTAATTATGATGAATTATAACTACTTCTTAACGATGATTACTCCTTACATACTTTTCTATGTGGCCTTCTATCAAGTACATATGAACATTTCAAAAATTATCAAACACCCCTATCCCCCCTTAGCCTTAAGAAGCATTGGATTTGTATTGGAATTTACACATTATATCTAAAGAAGGTCCAGAACCCCTCCCCCCTTCATGCATACTTAATTGAAGGCACCTAGGCATGAGAAAGTCTGGTTTCGTATGCTATCTTTTAAAAGTTTTAATGGCTTTCAGAGGAATGAATGATGATTCCACAGAGAAAAATATAGTGGATGTGCTATATAATTTCTATAAAAGCTAACCATGGACATGAAACCCACACGGGAAGAATTTGAACTCATACATTAGACAGGCTCGGGCGTGTCTGAAACCACTTGCTCTAAAACGTGTCAAGGAGTGTAAGTCTTACTCCACCATTATCCCTGAAAAATCAAAGTATCATTATACCACCCATAGCAGTGGGCGTGTTAGGTAATACTTTTGCGCCCACCTCAAAGTTTCCCTTCCCCTTCTGGCGTGTATATAAGTGTAAGTCAGGGGGTGTTAACTATATTGTGTCACAATAGTCCCGTCCGCTCATAGTTCTCTTCACACGCCCAACCTTCTCGGCGTCTTAACGTACCTACCCTCCATTCAGGCACCAATATAATTGCCAGCAGTGGCATACCCAGTCCCCCCCACTCACGATTGGATTAAAGAATTTGGCTCCACAATCTGAAAATTTCGTTTGGAATTTCTTATTATATTACTTCTCGTGTTCTATCAAAAATGAGCCTATAAAAATCCGCCATACAAAGTTTAAATGCGCGACATATACCCACCGACCGTTCATTCTTATTCATTTACCTTTAAAAAGGGCAACTTCAGGGCTACACTGGCCTTCCCACATTTGTGCATATAATCTATAAACGCCGGTTGATATTGGTTTCCAAGCTCAACAAAAATAATACTCAGTTTCCTGACCTAATAAGAATAGATGAGGCTGAAGCGCAGAAGGAGTAGCCTATAGTGTGCACACAACTAGGGTAAAACAGGGTTGTATCGCTCACATTGGTAGGCCTATATCATTAGCGCATTTAGTTTTAATAGCCCTTACATATAGAAACAAAAGCTATATAAAATCAAAATAATTCATAATAATTAATCAAATGCGTAAAAACAGCGATAAAGCGTGATTTAACTTTATAACCTCTATGATTAATCAATAATGAAGCAATTGTCTCCCATGATGTTGGGTACAACCCTTATCATGAAATGAAAGTAATATTTTTGAGAAATCTTATCACATATATCATATCAATAATGGTTTTCCATCCCATGAAAGTGATGTCCAATAGGCCTATTTCTAAAAAAAAATAGGGTTAGTTCAACCAAACTTGTAGCTAAAAATTTTAAGGGCGTATTTCCCAAAAGCAAATATGGTTTAAGCCTGTTTTAAACCAGATTTCTTAAACTCGCTTGTGAGACTCGTGTAAGCATTATAAGGCAAAAATAATTTGGTCCCAACGTTAACCTTTCCCAACCTAGCTACTGAACTCAGTAACAGAATAAAACACGCTAACTAATACAATTCACAAGTTATAGCCTCATAAACCTATTCTAAATTTGTATATTTCGCCCTATTTATTGTTTACCATTTCAACTAGAACTCTCCACCTTAACTTTGTTTTAAGGTCCTTCATGGGCAGATCCGGGGGGGGGGGGGGGGGGGCAGACGGGCTTTGCCCCCAGCCCCCCCCCCCTCTATAAATTCCTGGGTCCACCCCTGCAACCCCCCTGACCGGCCCGTGGGCCATCTGGTCATTTTAACACCATTATTACAAATAAAACTTCCGAAAAAAATGAAAATTTAGAGTGGTAGGAGCTAATCGAGTGCATCAAGTTCGATTAGATCCTACCACCCAGGTCTGGCGAACTCATCTGTGCCATATTCAGTTCATTGCATTTCATCGTTGGTTGCACAACCAGACCCACTAACCTACAGAGTTTGCGACATATATATACCGTGGGTGTAATCGGGGCAACCAGAAAGGTGTTTACCAAAAAGAGACACTTTGTAGCTTCGGTCCTTGTGTTTCAGTGGGTTTTCCGATTTGGAAAACAAGCAATACCACAAGTTATTAATTTTGATCGCCCTCAATTGTCACTGATGTGTCTCTATCAACTTCAATTTACATTGCCCGTCATCGTTTTCCCCAACGTAGTTTCGACGTATTTGGTCCTGCGACCGGAAGGACCTCTAGACGGCTTTTCGCTGGTTTCCGACGTCATCGTATTATTGAACCCGGTGGATTTTTGGCTACCAGCTATCTCTCCCGGCCCCGGGTTCGAATCCCCTTCATGCCTTACGTTTTTCGTTCATCCATCAGACTTGTATTATCAAATTAATGATAAGGATAGGACTACTCTGAACCCTAATCGTCATGTCAAGAGAGGAGGTTGATTGTTAACTTATTTTAAACAGGATCGGGATGTTACGCTTTTTAAAGGAGAACTCTCCATTTGTAATCGAAAAGTTGTTAAATCAAAAAGACCCTAAAAAAAATTGGAAAATTATAAAAAAAAAAAAAAACCTGCTCGAACCCGCCCTCTCCTCAACTACTACTTTTAAACATGATAGTCCTAATGGTAATGAGACTGATCCGGCTTAAATTCCGAATATTATAAATTTATTATATATACTTCTTGCAAACATTCTAAATAACCTTCTTTCCCGATCTTAGCATCTGAATAAACAGGAGACACTGGGCATCACACTTCATTTAAATTAATTGTCTCAGTTAAATATGACCATTAGTTAACAAGTTCCATGTACTTTTTAAGTAACATGACAGAAAGCATTTTCGCGATTCTGCAGCTATCCCTCGCTCCCCTGTTCCCTTGTGCATAACATTTCCTAATAAACCAGGTCCATTCCTAACGGCGGCAAAGTTTGGAAGCGTCCATCATGGCCGGCCTTAATCCATTAACACCCATAAGTACCCGGAAGCACCCCATCTAATCTGTACCCCCCTCTGACATCTGACAAGGGCAGGGGCACAGTCTTGGTAATCACATAACTCACACCAAACCCACTCAAGAGCGACACAGGTATCATGCTGGGTGTCATCTGACGGACTCCCCGCCATTAATCAGGGGTTAGTTATCGAGTTAACACGGGCCAGAGTTGCCCCATGCAGGGAACCTGCTGGGTCGGGCACTTCCACACCCAACCTACGTTCGCCTGCAAAGCACATGTAGCTAAATCTTTGACAGGCCTATTTCACCCTACCATCCATCGCCCCTCCCACCCGGAAAACCATTTACCCTTACCATCCATAGATGGAGTATTAAAAGTGTTTGAAATTAACTTCTTTTGAAGTCATCCGTGAGAGATGAGATTCATTAAAAATTCATTAAACATTTTCTGTATGGATAAAAGGTACCTCCCGGCCTATATAACTACCCTAAATAATTCACCTTAAACTGGGTCTAAGCTGGTTAGATATAAAGCCGACCTTAAGGTTTGAGACTAATTTCAGCCAGTCCAGACTTAAATCGGCCTGAACTCCATATAAACCACCTGCAAATAAAACCTATAAATATCAGGCAGTAATGGCATTTACAGGCTTTCTCACTTCTCATCCACAAGTTAAGGAACCCCATGCCAACAATTCATTTTGAAGTCTGCCTTCCAATTCAATTAGAACAAGCCGACACCCTAACCAACGAAAGCTTACTAGCAAGCATACGCCTAAGCTTATACTCTTCGAACGGCTTTTCTTTTGGCATTAACGTAAGGTTTCTGCACGGAGGTCAAAACCTTTAGATCCCAGGTGCACGTGGCGACTGTCTGTCTACTCCTTCGCACATAGGTAATGAGTACTTCACTACCGAAGTCGATATCATTTTACCACTTCCTCCTTCTCCCAAACAGGCAGCCGCACTAAATTGTAGACACGGCGCTACCCTGGCAGCCGGTTCAATGGAACAGTGTCGAAAAATCCAACTTATGTTGAATAACATAACATCTATTGGGAAGACTATAGCAGCGAAGGTCACCAACGGACTCCGGGAAGTGCAATCAATTTTGGAATCGACGGCCCAGCCAACACCTCCATCAGCAAAATCCAGGAAGCAGCGGGCTCTGATTCCAGAAATCGGCAAGTTCTCCGAGACTTTATTTGGAACGGCCACACTCGATGACTTGAAGCAACAGACTCGTGCTGACCAGGTAAATGCCGATGAAATTGGCTTCCTCGATGGCAAAATAAATGCAGTCCTAAAGGTAGTTGACTCCACTTTGGAAATCCAACTCCAGGCCATCATAGAGAACACTCATTCCATATACAATTTGTCCCAAGGACTCCAGGCTTACATTAGTAACCGGGAATTGATGGTCAGGTTGATGCAAGATTTGCAAGAATTGCGTCTACTGGATTTTAAACTGGACTATTCCCTTGATGTCTTGCTACAGGCTATTCGCGACCTAACGGAGAACAGGCTGAGTAACTCTTTGATATCGGAGACTGATATGAGGAAGATTCGGTACCTTTTCCTTTCCAAGTCCAATCGTTCAAATATTTATATTCCAAACACTCGCGACATGTATAGAAGTGTAACTGTTTTAGTCCCCCCGGTTTTACAGCGAAATGTTCTGAAAACTATTTTGAAGATTCCCGTTATTTCCTTAGACAAAATATTCAAGGTTCTAAAAGTGAACACCTTCCATCTAGCCTTCCATGGGCATTATACTCGCCTCTCCAACACACCGGCTTATTTATTGGTGTCCGCAACCCAATACACGGTATCCTCCAACCCAGATCTGGATAATTGCCATTCTCCGTTTTGTCATTATGACCTACCAATTCGCAGGCTTTCTCCCTCGTCGTGCCTCATTTCTATCTATCTACGTGATCATGAGTCTGTCAAACTTTATTGTGATTTCAAAATACTCATTCAGTCTAATTTCAGAAGGTCGAACATCCAAGTCATTGCAACAGGGACCTATTTGTTCTCTCACATAGACGAGGTCGTTGTGCGCTGCCCCAACCGAACAACAACCCATCCTGGATGTGAATCGTGCGTTCGTGCCTTTGAATGTGGTTGTTCTGTGTCCGCCAAAGAATGGGAAATTCCAGTCTCAAGTGTTAACTGTTTGCCTTCTACAGCAGGCCCCTTAAGAACAGTTTTCCCCGTCAACCTTGCTAGTCTTCAACACCTCAACCTGTCACTTAGCCGACTTGTGAACCCGGATTTTTCGTACGATAAACCATTCCCAATTTTACCTCTTAGCCCGCAAATGCGAGTCCGCCAAGAGGATATTTTTAAGCGAGCAAAAGACAATTTCCTTTCCCTCCGTACATACATGAAAGAGATTCGACTGAATGAGGTCGAATACAAGAAACTTCGTGGTGACTTGCATCTTCCCCACGTACCATTCCTCCCCCCCAGTGTGCACGGTACTGTTTACCTGTTGAACATTGGACTTACTTTTATAATGGTACCAGCACTTTTTGTTTTCATCTCAATTCTGTATTTCAGACAACGTAGGATTTAAAGCGCATGCAGACGCTTGACTTTAAATTGAGTTGGTTATATATACATTAGCTATTAACTCTTCCTTTTATTGCAGCTCAAAAGTTATCAGTTCTCATTCATGTTCGATTTTTGTTGTTTAGAATATATACTCGCCCTCATAATTTCATCACACATGTACAGCTGCAATTCATTCACATTATCCTCATGAATTCCCATTTATAATTAGTCACAGCCACATAAGACTACACACGTTCATGATATCAAAATGTTTTATTGTTATGCATGCGGAAAAGGTTTTATGATGTCCACGTGTCAACATTTCGCCTATTTTCCCATAATTGTATTTACTGACCATACACTAATGTACATATGTAACTCGAAAACTTCGTGAACATATGCATTTCACAATTAAAATTTTCCCATATCTACTTCAAACATATCGTACACTTTTATATAACTGTTCATCACACCCAAGAGTCTACGTCAGGCATGCAGCCCAGTTTTTCGGCTGGGAGTAGTTCTTGGGCCATGTTGTTCCTGTTGTTTATCAGGCAAACGCTCGCTCTACAAAGTCTGTGCCTGAAAAATTTGTTCAGGCGCACGCGCTCCGTACGAGGAATCTTGACTTCTTGCGGGAGTTCCAACGTCAAGGGTTCGTCACTGCCATTCAGATGGACCGTGAGTGGGCCCGACCAGGCGACGGTCAGGGCCTTGGACAGGATGCTCGGTCTTTGGATGATCATTCGTGGGCAGGCAGCACTTCCTACGGCTTCCATTTCGGCGGGAATGGGAGCCAGTGGAAATAGGAGCGTTTCCCATCGGCAGTAGATTCTCAGACAGCACTGCACTGTAGCCCTCCGACGTTGACCCTGCGCCAACGAGCGACAGCCTGCTGCCAATTTCCAGAAGATACCGATAAATTTCCACCCCAGGTATATCACTAACAAGAGAAGCAGCCACTGATGGTCGGATTGGTCCACGGGTTGGAGGTGACTAGGTCTCAGCACTGGCCTTTCCTCCCGAACAAGACGCAGACGCAGACTTGCGTTTAACAGTCGCTCGATGTCCATGGCCATCAAGTGGCTGTTCTGAACCAGTGTATAGTACAGGCACATACTTATACCCCCCACCCCACACGACATCACAACCCCCCAGGTACTGTAAGGGCTTCGTCTAGTCTTTAGCGAAAAGTTAACCCTCGGTCGACAACTTAAACGCTAGGTAAGGTACAACTAAAACGACTTCTTCTAGCCGGGGGCTTCACAAGTTTTTACACTGGGTAGTGCGAAGCACGTCTAATAGGCCGCTATTTTCTTCAGAGAGCCGATCGACAGGGGGTTCATCTGAAATGACTTCTGTCGCGTTTGACACCGGGACACGCGTCTGTGATGACCGCGTCCACCTGTTGGCCATCTGAGGCGGCGCATGTCAACTAGCTTCTGTGTCAGGTCCCTCACAGGAGTACCGCGGCACGCGGCCCGCGGGGTAGTCTTAACACTTCTTGACACGTAACAGGCCTCACAAGGGGCGGCGATGAGGGTGTCGCTGATACCCCATGTACTCCCCGTCACGGCTAGCACGTAACTTATGGTAAAAGTCTCTCTTACCCCGTCCACACCTCGTCACGTCTACCACGTAACTTATGTTCAAAGTCTTGCCTCATCGATAAAAGATCGCTTTCACCAGATCATGTATCCACAGGGGGGCCTGCCCGGCATGTATAAATACGGCGTGGCATATGGCTATATAGATCACTTGAAAACTTGCTGCCACCATGAACGGGTCAACTGATTATAGTGACGCTGTTCTGTCAAACCCGTCTACGAGCTCATGCAGGATCTTGACCAGCAGCCCCAAACCGGGTGGCGAGAAAATAACCGATCATGATTCATCAGCAGGCGTAGGTACTCTGCTGTTGGATATGTCTGAGGATGCGCGTCAGTATGGGTCTCAGAATGGGTTTCCGGATCTCTCTGCGGATCAGTCTCTTCACGACTCCCTGTACGCGGAAGAGGGATCCACCCTCAACGACGTGGACCTTAGCCTTGGTGGTTCCCAAGGCGGTACTGCATCCGCATCGTCGTCCACGCCCTCCACGCCCTCCACGCCCTCCACGCCCTCCGGATCCACGCCCTGGGGGATGACGCCCTCCACGTCGCAATCCCATCCATGGTTCCCCAGCTCCACGTCCAGAACGTCGTCCACGCCCGGACCCTTGACATCGCAAGGGTCGTTCTCGTCGACGACGTCCCAAAGGTCGTTCACGCCCGGGCCCTTGACATTGCAAGGGTCGTTCTCGTCGACGACGTCCCAAAGGTCGTTCACGCCCGAATACTCGTCCTCGTCCGGCCCCTCCACGTCTACAGCTGAACCGTCCATGGCCCATTTGCTGGCCAGGATGGAGGAGCTGGAGAAGAAGTGCCGAAGGGCGGAGGCTGAAGCGGCTGCGGCAAAGGCCCAGGTGGAGGTGCTCGTGAACCAAGCGAAGCCAGCTGCAGCTGACAAACCACCCAAACCACGCAATGAAATATGTGTAAGTTCTAAAGTTTGTTTTTACAGCTTATAATTAACTAATAATCTCACCTTGAAAACGTTACCGTTTAATATAGTTCTCGGTTTGTTTAGAAATGATCTCATTCCTAGTATAGCCCTGATGTTCTTCTCTTTTGCCGCGCCGCCAGGGAACATTCCGGAAAACAACGAAAATCCGTAATGATTTCGTACACTGACATATAGTTAGAAGTCCACTATTAATTATTGGCTTATTATATTGTTTGTAGGAACTCGTTCGTTCGGCCTACAAGGCCAAGAGAGGTGAGCCTGCTTGGGGATTCAACCTGAACCCTGGGTAAGTTGATTACGTCATAACAACATGAATAGTACAGAAAATAATATTGTTTTTAAGTAAGCAATGGGTAATGTGTTCCTGAACAACAGAAGCTGCAGCTGAATATAAGTTTTGCTGTTGTTTTTTTTCATGTTAATAGAGTCATAGAGCACTTGACGTGATGCCGATGAATTGAACAATATAAATATATTCCAACATTCAGGGCGGGGATCAAACACCCGGATAACGTTGCGATCATCAAGGCCGTTGTTGACAACGTGTGCCTGGGGCCAGATACCCCCAGAGAAGAGGTGTTAGGTAAGTCCCATAGGTAGCAAGTTTCTTTGTTAACTAACCTGCAGCTGTACATTTCATGCATCTAATGTCCATGATTCCAAAGTATTGGTCCTTCAATTAACACAAATTTTAACATGCTTGAAATGCTGGAAATCTGTTTTTAGTGTCTAAATAGGCTCCACTTACATTGTAAATTGTTACTTTTATAATTTAAGTTATCCTCCCAGTCATCTGAAAAAAACGTAAGTTCTATTATCTGGACAAAGAAATATAATACCGGTGTAATGATGGTTTTAATTCGTGAATAATATGTTGACCCTCACTTTGCATTTTTAACATGTATTCCCTTGATTTATTGCCTTTATATTGCCTTTGTCTACTTAATTGCTCCAGTTTTAAGCATACTTCATGTCCTTCCTCTTTTTCTAGCTGCTGCCAACACCTACTTCAAGACCCTCCAAAGCAGGGCCAACAGAATCCGGAAGAACCGAATGAAGGCTGACAATGAAAAGGCTATCATCCGTCACCACGTGAACGAGGTAAATAAATTTTTGTTACAGACTTCCTCTATAGACCACAAAAGTCTGACGTCACGGACCCCTCCCGCAACACGTGTTGGGCCTAAACCTTTTACGACCGGCCCCGGTAACCCTACACCCCCGGTCACCGGCCCGGCCCGCCCTGGAGGGGGCACCGATAACACCCGGCTGGACCGCGGTCACCCGTACACACAGACAATAACATTGCCTATAACTTTGATATTTATTAACTCTTTTTCTTTTCAAGTATATCATAATGCACATTGATAGTTCCCCTATGAAAATACATGTTTTCATAAGTTTGCGAGCATTATTAGTGGAAATAGCAAATCTGACAGCTGGGTCCTACTAAAGTTCATAGAGGGGACCCCCGGCCCAGCCCGGCCCATGTTTAGGCACGGGAGCAGCGTGCAGTGACCGTTAGGGGCCCGCCTGACATCATGGCTTTTGCGGACTATTGTTCTCAACATTGTTTGACGTAGTTCGATTCAGGCAGGCCGAAATTTTACACTTTTCAAGTGCAAAGCCGAGGAGAAAGAGTAATGTCTATGGTCTATGCCCAGTCTGTCCACTCCTTGGGTGGAAGGATACGCATCATTGTTCTAAAAAATGCGAAGAAAGGGTCTATTTTGACAACATTCACATGTCCTTGTTTCTAGAAAAAAGGTTACTTTTTCATCCCAAATATCCATGATATGAAAATAAGGGTCTTTTTTTTCCTGGGAAATATGAAATTTCACGAAAAAAGGGTATTTCTTGGCCACAAAATGTCTGCGTTTTGAAGAATAAGGGGTCGATTTTTTGGTATAAATGTCAGTGGAAAGGGGTTGTTTTCTATTTTGAAGAACGATGATATGTCCTACTTTGATATCTGAGTAGACAGACTGGGGGTCTATGGTATAGGGGGTGTGACTTCCCGGGGACCCACTCGGTTCAAAAAGGGGTATACGTACGAACTGCGGTCGGAACTATACCGGGAAGCTGTGAATCGGCAATTTGGCTTAAAACAGGGGGCCCGGCTGTGAAATGATCTTATGGTTGTAACACTGAAACTTGGGAAACAATTATAATTTTTTTACATTATGAATTTTTATAGAGCACTGTAACCTTACTTGCTTCCCTGGACAATAATCTTGACATACAATTAGAATGGATATGACACAATTAATAAAAAGTGCCTGTATGTTATAGAGACCAAGGATAAAGCAACGCTTTTGAAATTAACTGCAGTGACCAGCTTTTAAATTAAGGCAACTGAAATATTGAAAAACTTGTTTGTGTTTATTGGATGTTCTTGACCAAGTATGTCGTAACTGTATTAAAATAAAAAAGTGTCTTTTTAACTTTGCAGAAGCTCAGAAGACGGATAGTGGGGTTGGAAAATATCGTCACAACGTGGGACGAAGCTCGAAAGAATTCCGTGAGGCGCCTCCTCACCCCCGACTACACGAGCGACGAGGAGCGCGGACTTTATTTTCCGGTCGACAGAGACGGGAAGACGACCGAGCGATATCACCGCCGCGTCAAACTGCTCGTGTGGGAGAGCGATGAGCTGAGTGCCTACAAAGCCCACCTGGACGAAATTGAGTTTAAAGAACTTAGCCGCCGTCAGCGGGGCGTTAGATTGGAAAAGAAGCGGAAAAATGTCCCCGACGATAATCCAAAACGCCAACAGCCTCCTCCCAACACCCCAGACTGGGCGGTGAAGCCCGCGTATCAGTCGGGTATCGCCGATGCACAGCCAATTTAACTTATTTCTAAAGGGTCTGTTTAAAGCTCTATTTTATGTGATGTTTATGTTTATCATCTTTATGTTTTCTTTACACTACGTTTAATTGTATGGTCTGTGTCACGCTGTATGTTAGGTCTTTGTACTTTCTTCAATTGTATAGTCGTTTTATAAACTTTTATCAAAGAACTTTGCGCTTCTTGTTTTGATTGTGGCATGCTCGATAAGCAGGGAAGTATTTCTATAGATATGTTGGTTGCCTAAGACTCGCCTTATATTAGTCTAAAACCGTACGCGTTATCCAGGTCCTTCTCATAAGTGAATCTTAAATTTATGAATACTTTTTATTTACGATACGAAACGCATTTAACTATAATGACCTGTCATTTTGTTGAAAACCCGAATGTGCTATTTCTTGAAGATAGACCACGAACTTGAAATCGATTACAATACAACACTTTTTTGATGAGTGTTATGGTACAAGGTCTCTACCATTAGAAGAGCAATGGAATGACACCTAGGCCTGTTATCAATAATAACATAAATCAATCATAAAAAGTGTATTTTAAACAAACATAAGCTCGATATACGATTTTTAAAATGATGCGACATGAATCATCTCTTCGTACTTATTTCGCAGTCATGAAAAAATAATGTTGCATGAAGCCGGTTTTAATTAAGAACTGTTACTTCTTTTCTAGTGGATTCTTTTTAGTTAGATTCCATGCAGTAAGGTGCAAAAGTAATTTTTCAGAAATTTTATTATGATCAAATACATCGCTGCCAGTAGGACCTATCAAAATTTACAAGTGACCATGTAGTCTCCTGATGAACCCGAAATACTTTCTAGGATTTGTATGGCACGGTGACCTATATTCTTTCTGTGAGAGAATAAAAAAACCTCATGCATATAGTGTAACCCTTTAAAGTGGGAGTTCTCCGGGAGTTATGTATAGGTAACTTGGAGCTTCTGTGACATTGCAAAATTAATAATTTAAAAAACAAACAAGTCAATTTAGGTGTCGAGATTTATTAAGGGACGATAGCTTAATTAGCTATAGCCATAATTTCGGTTGGAGCCCGATCGCCAGATTGTGGCGTTAACCACATTTAATTCCACTACTAGTTTTGGTTGCAGACCTAGTTTAGCCTCAGGCCCCTAAATTAGGGGCCTGTCTCACAGATTACCTAAGGGGTTGACCCTAGCCCGAGCCAGAGTAAAAGCACTCTTGTCAGCGTCATACTGCTCTTTCCAAAACCGAAATTTTATTTAGCTACAAATTCAATTTATAACCATAACACTTGTATCAATTGACGCACGTTCGGCAGCATATTGGTAGTAAACACACAAAAATACAACATTTTTCACACAAGACTTAATCAAGGTCAACACGGCTTAAGTCGACTGAAGTATTAGTACTATTTGCAAGCTCACCGGGCCGGTATTTCCCCAAAAGAACAGGCTCTCCTATGCCTATACCCATGGTAACCAACTGGTAGCGTATAATGTCCTTAGTCATCAATCTTGTCAACATGATGTCCTTCAGTTTATTAACCTTTAAAAGTGTGGGCAGTCGTGTCGATGTGCCGGTATAGCAGTCGGTCATTTGGATGACACAGTTAAATGTGTATCGTGCGCCTAGGCATATATTTTCGGCTTTAGTCAGTGTGATAGGATCGTCTGTTTGAAAGATATAATCTCCAAAATGTCCAGGGAACGTGCCTATTTTAAGCCATACACTGTGATTGCCCGAGACAAGCAAGTATACACGAAAACGAGCATCTGCGAAGATGCGATTAATTCCGGAGCAAACAAAGAATATGCTAATAATTATGGCTACGGCGAGGATAAGAAGAAGAGTGTACGAAGAGAGAAGTACTACAGTTGGGAATTCTTTAATGTTTCCGTCTCCTGGGTTGGCTTCAGATCCAGTGTCAGTTACGGTATGGTCCTGGTCCAACAAGGCTTGCAGGGTGTCATGAAAGGTGAGGCCGGTCATCGCATCGTGTTTTGGTGGAGGGTGACCGGTAAATGGAGCAGTGAGGTTGACCAACCGGGTACGGGTTACTCCAGGCTTATTGTGAACGACCCTAGGCCAGTGTCCGCCACTGGCAGCTCGAACAAATTCCACGCATGATACAAGAACCAAGTACGCGGCAGCTATATATTGAAAAAAAAAGAAAGAAGAGAACATGAAGGTTGTCATCTCAACTTTAAACAAACACCTTCGTTCCAAATTACCATGGCCAGGCTATTCAAACAGACAGAATAAACTATAACTGCCATATGGCCACACCCTAGAATTCAGAAAACTGGCCATATTATTTAATTAGGAAGGGCGACCCCCAGAATGAATACATATGTTTTACCTATTTTGAATAATTTGGAAAGTCGGCCATCGACTCGTATCACTTGTAGAACAAAAGTAATTAAGAAGATTCTCACCAAGGGTGGCACTCAGGATTTTGACACTCATGATATTCACATAGCCGTACACCAAACGCACTATATAACGAAATAAGCTGGCCCTAAGTAGTAGCAGAAAGCTTAAGGTTTGACCTTCGAGCTAAACTTCGAGCTCAGTTTTCAAGGCAGATGAAATCCTATGACCAGTCGACCTGACGGCAGCCGATGCGTTTCGGAAGCTGAGGAAACTTCACCGCCCTTTAATGGATAGACCCTAGGTTTTAATGGCAGGTGTCATGCCCTCACCAGTCCAGACGGCGGACGATGCGTTTCGAAAGCTGAAGAAACTTCACGCGCCCGACAAATCACGACAACGCGCTACCGTGACGGCCAGGCTGGAGGCGACAGTAATCTCCTGGTAATACTGTGGCAGGCTGTTCTCGGCTTTAATTTCACACGGGTGTCTGAGGTTAGGAGCTCGAGTGCAACTACCCCTGGGTCGGGGCTGTGGCATGTCGCGGCAATTCGCGGCTTTCAGCTGGTGGGACCATAGGCGTCGGTCTGTACCATATATAAATACTTGTGTCGCGGTCGCAAATGGGGAAGGTTCATCGCCCTGAAGTGCTGCTGTCTAACTCAAGTTCGCCATGGCCTCGCGATCGTGGTGTTTCAAGGGTCTGACCAGTGACCAGGCAGAAACCAGAAGAAATATGGACACTAGCCGAAACCGATGGTGCGACACATGTAAACGTGCAGTTTCAAAAAGTACATATAACAGGAAGCATCTTATGGAGCATGGTGAGTACCAGATAAATAGTATAACTAGGATAAAGTCACTTTCACCTGAAATCGATATCCTTCAAAACCTTCCTAGCTAGCTTGCGCGCATAGATATTATTTTCAAATACCTACTATACTCTTAATGATCAGTTAGTGTTTGGAAAATTATCGCCAGCCTAAATCTTTTCTTGACAATTAAACAATTGTTCAAATAATGAATGACTTGAACAATGGACGTTATATATATGTATCCCTCCATGCATCTTTCTATCATAGCTTTTGAGTCAGAGAAACAACATTGGGTGGGAAAGTCTGTACTCTGAAACCCGACTGTACATTTAATTTATTCTTATACATGTGTCTTGCAGAACCACTCCCATTTGGTTTACCTCAACGCGCTGGCAATCAGGCAGAAGTGGGTCTTGAGGCCGAAGCTGCAGATATTCAGGCTCAGGCAGGTAACCAGGCTGAAGCAGGTTTTCAGGCTGAGGCAGTTAACCAGGCTGAAGCAGGTTTTCAGGCTGAGGCAGGTAACCAGGCGGAAGCAGGTTTTCAGGCTGAGGCAGGTAACCAGGCTGAAGCAGGTTTTCAGGCTGAGGCAGGTAACCAGGCTGAAGCAGGTTTTCAGGCTGAGGCAGGTAACAAGGCTGAAGCGGGTGTTGAGGCTGAGGCAGGTAACCAGGCTGAAGCAGGTATTGAGGCTGAAGGTGGTATGCAGGTTGAAGCGGGAATTCGGGCTGGAGCTGGTATTCGGGAAGAAGCTGCAGCTGCTAATCAGCGGCAGGCTGAAGTCGGGAATCCGGGAGAAGCAGACAGTCAGCCTGTGGGTCGCAATCAGCCTGTTGAAGAGGCGGTACCCATGGAAGCCGATGAGGAGTCAGGTGATGATATGGAAGACTATTACGGTACCATGGAAGATTCCCAAGAAACGGAAGAAAATGATAAGCTTGATCCAGAGGCAGTCAAGATTCGCAACAGGGCCATCCGTCACTTAAAAGTGGTTTTCGGTGACGGGACGGGTCGTCCTAGCCCATTGGCAAGGCTTGTTAGTGGTACCCCTGATAAGAATATCCAAAGCCTATTTTCATGGGTTCTGTTCTTTCTTTTGCAGTGGCAGATCCACACCTTCACCAGTGATACGCAAATGGCTAAAGTTATGTGCTTCATTTGTGAATTATTGACGGTAGCAGGTAATGACCGGGTTTCACAAGCAGTGGAGGCAGTATTCCCCAAAACGATGCGGATGATGTACAAATGGTTGGGTACAGACCTAACGATGACTAATTACTCTATCAGTGTATGCTGCCCGGCCTGTTATACGTTGTCGCATTCTGTGTTGTCCACCACTGAGCGTGTGCGAGGTCTAGGCTTTTACACGGATCGTAATGGTAATCAGCAACCCATTAGGTGTACAACCATCGGTGATGATTTAAAACGCTGCAACAGGAAATTGTTTTATGAGACCAAGATTGTGGGGGAAATTACCTTCCTTCCAGTCAGGACATTCTGTTACCAGTCACTCGAGAAGAGTTTGCAGGTTATGATGAAACGTCCAGGTTTTGAGCTGAAATGTAGAGAGTGGAAGGGCAGGAGGATACCCAACGGAGTGTTTGCTGACATTTACGACGGTTCGGTATGGAAAGAATTTAACGCGAACAACGACGGCTTTCTTGATAATGAAAACAACTTGGCTCTTCAGATGAATATCGATTGGTTTCAACCATTCTCTCGGAAAGCTTCGATGTCAGTAGGGGGCATTTACCTAACAATACTTAACCTACCCAGAAATGAGCGGTACAGACTTGAGAATGTCATACTATACGGTATCATTCCAAACTTAAGTAAAGAACCTGCCGACCTTACCAGTTTTCTGAGGCCCCTAGTCAACGAACTCAAGGAATTCTGGCATCAGGGAAAAAGGCTTATAACCAACGATTGCCCAAATGGCAAGACCGTTAAGTTGGCGCTTTTGAACGTTGCTGCTGACCTGCCTGCAGGGAGGAAGACCTGCGGTTTCCTGCTACCTAATGCTATCATGGGTTGTTCAAAATGTCTGAAGGAATTCAAGAATTCAAACCGTGGAGGATTCAACATGGCGAATTGGACTCCTCGTACTCTGGACCAACACAAGGAGAGAGTGAGTGAGATTACAGCTGCATCCACCCCGAGAGAGAAAAGTAAACTTGAGAAACAGTATGGAGCTCGTTCCTGTGTCCTCCTAGAATTGCCCTACTTCAATCCCATCAGGTAAGTTCAATCTCCAGGCCGAACAAATTTAAAGGCCAATCTTACACAGAATTATACCAAAATATTAACAATTTTAATTTGACATTTGAATAAACATTAATACAAATGTTTCCATTAGCAGTAACTGTATTATATGACATTCATTTCTTCAGGTTCCTCTCGATCGATGTGATGCATAATGTACTGTTGGGTAAGTGTTGAAGCTTGACCTAATGTTAATTAATGTTTAGCACTGATAATGTGTTTGAAATGGAACTTGCATTTGCCTTTAATTTGGACTATTAGTTCATTGGGGTTTCAATACCGATTTCACATATGTGCTTTTATTATTGGGATTCAGGGACTGCCAAGCGAATGTGGAAGAGGTGGACCGACAAAGAGTTGTCAAAGAAGAAGAAGAATTCAACAGATGACGTTGTACTAAGCGCTAATCAGGTGTTGACTATTGATGCTCGTCTGAATCAGTTTAAAGAGGGACTACCGGATGACTGCGTGGTAACTAACATCAAATCGAACGCTGGGATGTGGACGGCAAAGGAGTGGAAGAATTGGGTTACAGTCTCGTCTGGATACTGCCTCTAGGGCCTTTTGCCGGAGAATATGCTTCATAGCTGGCAGCGTTTCGTAGAAGCCACTCGACTTCTGTGCAAGCCTTGTATTACATACCACGAGATAGAACAGGCACACAGGAAACTATTGTACTTTTGCAAGAGCACAGAGCTCCAGTTCGGTTCTGATTTCATTACCCCAAACATGCATCTACATCTCCATTTAAAGGAGTGTCTCCGGGAGTATGGTCCAGCTCCCAGTACTTGGCTGTTCAGTTTTGAGCGGTATAATGGTTACTTGGGGGATGTGCCGACTAACAATCGCCAGATAGAGAAACAATTGTTTGAGAGGTTTCACAGGATGAGTCGTGTCAGTCAGGCGCGCGCCGAAATGCCGTCCAAACACGAGGGGAAATTTGGCAAACACTGCCAGCTGGGAGAAGGAGAGAAGAAAGCAAGAACGGTCCTGGAAACACTCGATGTACCCAATGAGCGAGATTTCGCGCAGTGCGAGAGCCTATGGAGTCTCCCCGACGGCTTCGAGACATTTAGAGAAGAAAATGTGTGGATCGACTCGGACGATCTTGAGCTGCTCAAAAAAACATACAAAAAGATGTACCCCACAGAACAGGAGATCCTAGAGAAGTCATTTCTGCCTTCAGTTTACGTGAAGTCTAAAGTCGTAAAATATGGCCCCATGACTTATTCCAGCACAAATTCCAGCAGTGGTAAAAAGTTGTCTAGACTAATGGCAAATTGGTACGAAGACGGACAGACTGACCCCCGGGAGCGACCATGCATCGCCACCCACTACATGAAACATTACATACAATGTAATGCAACCGGGCAGAAGAGGCAACATGTGTTTGCAGCTGTGAAGTGGTACCGACCCAGCACCGTCGAATCCAGATACATAAGTCCTTATACAATGTGGCACAAGGAAAAGTTCGAGCAACCTTCATGGGCATCTTTCCTGCCTGTTATGCGGATAAGTGGACATTTTGGATATGTGGTTGAACAAGAAAATATGATCGTATGTCCCCTTCGGCGCCACGACTTCTTGTAGATCTAGAGGACCTATAGATATATCGAACTCGTGCACGTAGTGTCCGAAATTAAGCTGAAAAGGTATGCATCATTAATGAGATTGTGCACCACAAATATTGGATATGCACCCCCCGATATATGGGAATGAAAAAATTCCATGAGAAGTGTGCACATGTATAAAAAAAAGTGCAAAACTTAAAAATAACGCACCTGGCAGTGAGTGTGCAGAATCACGAGTGTGAGTGTGCAGATCTAGACTCACGAGTGTGAGTGTGATCCCCGGGTGAAGGCCTATAGGCCCGGCCTATAGGGTGCAGCAGCTTAATTTCGGACAATGTCCGGTGTTTTATATGCATTGTTAGGATTATGTGATTTAGACGCTTTTGCCAACAAAAGCAACATTTTTTTATTAGGAATAATTATATTACGCCCTAAACCTTATAATGTGACTACTTTCAAATTTAAAATAAAAGGTAGGAAATTACTTCGCAAGGTTACGGTGCCAGGATGTGCGACTTTGAGGTACGTTTTCTGAAGTTATTTCACAGGCTGGGGGTGTGGGGCTGTGTGCATTTACGGGTGGTTTCTTGAGTCAGGTGTCAGGACGTGCACCTCCAGCTGCCAGGGCTGCGCTGCGCGAGCGACACCTTATGTAACACCTGACACCGGTCGCTCAGGCTGCTCGGCTGACGTAGATGGCCCCTCATTACCCTGCCCCCCGGGGGGTGGGGGGGGGGCACCAGCTTTATAAGGAGGTGCCCACCACGTGCACACACACAGTCCCGCGCCAGCCTCACGACCATAAAAGCCGTACGTACGCAGAAGTTTGCTGATATTAAACACAAGCACCACATTGTGAACAATGGCGACCGCGCAGAAAACCCGGTAGGTGAATCAGATAACTTGCCTATAATTTGATAAGATAACATGCCTATATAGAGAAGTAGTGTTTTTTCAGGCTTTGCGGGAGAATGACTTGGGGGTTACACTTCCATATATAGAGTGTTTGTTAACAAATGTATAATTGTGTGGATAATAGCTGTTACGTTTGGTAGATATTTTCCATTTTTTTTCGTTTTCTCCCCATACACGTAGATAACCAATTCCAGACACTTAAAGGTTGTTTTTTTTGGCTCATTCAAGCAACCATGTGCGGTCGGAGGAGGAAGAGGAATCCCAGGCATGGACACCGCGTGAGGAGAAAAATATTGAAGAGGAGGAAACGATCTGGACGGAACCCCAATGGACCGAGTGCGCGCCCCTGTTCACCCCTAAGTAGGTTTAAATTGTTCAACACTGTTGATGGACAGGGATGGAAGAGAAGCATGGAAAGAAAATTATTAACTTACTATCTGGTAGGATGACTATCGTCATGCCAAATAATGCACACTGTCTAAAACCCGACGACGGACTCGCGGTCGGACATGGTTGTGGTCGCTCGAATTCATGTAACATGCTGAAACAACAGGCTCTTTTTTGGACAATTTAAAAATTGCAAATTTGTCAGACTGGCACAATAACATGAAATAGAGATTGGATGAGAAAAATTGAGATGCCGATGATTTGGTAGTTTCGACCACCTATGTTGAAATGATGGACGGTGTGATGATTTTTGAAATTTTTTCCAGGACGCACGACCAACAACAGCTCCCGGACGGCCCATCAGAGTGGACGTGCGTCTACTGTTCGGAGGATCCGACCCAGGTTGGTACATTTGTATTTACACGATGAAGCTAAGTGGGAAATAAAACATGTAAGCGTATGAAGGGAAATATGTATAAACAAAACAAAATGATGAGTGGGGCGATTTCACGAGTACAATTGTTCTGAAATTTGCCAATATTACGAGGGACACGCTGGTATGTAGTAAGTGCAAAATTGACTTTTGCACATTTAACTATAACCACACAATTTTTTTCAGGAGCAGGAGGAGTACTTAACGGACCAAAGGTGGAAGGCGATGGAAACGTTTGCCGAAGACCAACACGCCACACAACCGCAGGCCATATTCTTGGATGGCAACTACAGGTACGCCGGTTTTTTTTTTCATAATAAATAATATTATATAGCGACAATGATTTTCGATGATGCTACTAGGCAAAAAATAACGAGGGCATAGAATCTTAATGTTGACGTTGGAGTGAACGCCGAATTTCGTACGGTTACTAAAAATTGTGATTGATGATGGTCCGATTAGTTCGTGCACACAATTTAAAAAAATGTGTATTTAAACATGCCTCCGTAATATTTCAGAATGTACTTGGTCTGCAACTACTGCGGCCGGTGCTACCACGCCGACTGTGAGGGGGGCGAGCCTGCCAGCATCATGTGCTCCGAGGTGTTGTGCGAGTGGTGCGCCGAGGATAAAGATTAATAGAATCGATTCAGCAATAAAATAGTACACTAGATTTTAACTACACTTTGTGTCAAATGTCCTTTTATTTTTGTTTTTATATAGTAACACTAGTTAACCTCGGGAGCATGATAGCTATAGGTTAGAATTTACCTTAAATCACAGCTTCACGCTAAACTATGTTTTTTGTGTGTACCTGGCAGTCTACGGCCGATCGTACAGAGTATATTGAACAGATAATGTGAGTCATAATATATGTTTCATCTAAATTTACAAATATACTAGATCGGAGTGAAACACAGTCTTTTAATGCCTACTAACTTCTAAGTACAGTGAGAGTAGAACACTGGTAAAGCGCGGCCATCAAATACAACCCACATTCCCCGTATAGGTCTATAGGCATAGAAACTTTGCTAAATCTGAGGGGTTCCAGAGACCCCCTAATTTGGATAATTCCCTTTATTGGTAGTTTAATTGAGTAAAATTTGAGAAATCGGAGGGGGGTCAACCGAACATGGGGACCCCCCCCCCCCCTGTCCCGCCCGGAGGGGGGGGGGGGGAACTGGATACGCCACTGCTGGCAATTATATTGGTGCCTGAATGGAGTGTGGGTACGTTAAGACGCCGAGAAGGTTGGGCGTGTGAAGAGAACTATGAGCGGACGGGACTATTGTGACACAATATAGTTAACACCCCCTGACTTACACTTATATACACGCCAGAAGGGCAAGGGAAACTTTGAGGTGGGCGCAAAAGTATTACCTAACACGCCCACTGCTATGGGTGGTATAATGATACTTTGCTGTGTCAGGGATAATGGTGGAGTAAGACTTACACTCCTTGACACGTTTTAGAGCAAGTGGTTTCAGACACGCCCGAGCCTGTCTAATGTATGAGTTCAAATTCTTCCCGTGCCAGACTTTTTACATGGAAAGCGATGAAACACTAGTGATGAAACAAATAAATCTGACATTTATTATAGGACAGAGGGGTATACCTAAACGAGCCCTCCATATAAAGTTTTTTGTTTGATTCTAAAGCTCACCAATATTAATCTCCTTATTTCAAATCTACTTGTTGCCAAGTTGTATCTTTACGACAATAGATTTGCCTTTTCTTGCTTTTATATATATATATATATATATATATATATATACTAGTTTCTCAGAGAAACAAGTATGTAGAACAATAGTCTTCTCAGTAATACTCATCTCACTTAATATTCTTGGCCCATTTGTTGTTAAAAGCAACACAAATACCTGTAACAATTGTGCCTTTCAAATTTGTATTGTACAAAATAGATGTACAATCATATTTGCATAAATAAAATTTCACCTTAAGCTTGTTGGCAGGACATAAAAAAAGGGATGGTCAAAACAGGCCTGTAAGAATGAAAGGTGGATTCACCTGTGGCCCGTTGCACAATGGGTTTTGTAACAACGAAAATAATGTTATTAACAAAATTAATATTTTTGTAACAACAATGGTTTCCACACAATTTTTGTCTATATCTAGAATGCCCCCAGTGGCCCGTTGCACAATGGGTTTCGTAACAACGAAAATAAAAAAAACAACGAAACATTTTGTTGTTACTTTTATCGTAACAACGATGGTTTTGCACAAATTTTTTTCTATATTTAGAATGTCCCTAAAGAGCTGTAACTTTTACTGAATTCTTTATCATTTTTTCTTAGTTCATAACACTTTACAGATTTTAATTTCATTCATTAGAACCCGAGATATTGTATTTTCGTTACAACGAAACCTTTCGTTACTAAGCAAAAGTTCGTTGTGCTTTCGTTGTTACGAAATTCTATTGTGTAACAGGCCACAGAGAGCTGTAACTTTAACTGAATTGTCTCTAATTTTTTCCCTTTTACATCAATTCACAGAATTCAATTTCATTCATTAGAACCAGAGATTTTACTATTGTTGTAAAATCGTAACAACGAAATCTTATCACAGTGTTAAAGATATCTTTGTTTGATCCTCACAACGAAAATCCATTGTGCAACGGGCCACTGCTGTTGAACAAGGATGTTTGCTTACCAGCAAAATGTTTCCTTGTTACAAAATCCTAAAAACTTTATCACTAATGAAATAAAATAAAATTCTGTGAATTGATATAACAAGGCAAAAAAGAGTAAAAAAAATCAGTAAACGTTAAAGGTCATTGAGAGCATTCTGAATAAGTGTTTTTTCAATGTCAAAATGATTTTTGTTAAGATAAAAGTAACAACAAAAAGTTTCATTGTTTAATTGATTTTCGTTGTTATGAACATCATTGTGCAACAGGCCACGGTGCCCCGTTGCACAATGGGTTTCATAACAACGAAAATATTGTAAACAACGAAAGTGTTCGTTGTTACTTTTATCTTGACAACGATGGTTTTGCATAATTTTTTTTCTATATTTAGAATGTTCCCAAAGAGCTGTAACTTTTGCTGAATTTTTGCTATTTTTTTTCTAGTTTAGAACACTTTACAGAATTTAATTTCATTCATTAGATCCCAAGATATTGTATTTTCGTTACAACGAAACTTTTCGTTACTAAGCAAAAGTTCGTTGTGCTTTCGTTGTTTTATCTTAGTAATGAAATTCTATTGTGCAACGGGCCACGGGTGTCCTTATGTGTGCCAATGTTCCCTACAGCGAGACCCGTTGTGCGATGTGGCACAGTGGCGCATTGCACAATGAATTTTCATAACAACAATAACTTTAAGATAACTTTAAGATTGTTTGCATAACAGCAATAGGTTTGATAAAACAACACTTTTATATCTCTGGTTCTAATGGATGTAATTAAATTCCGTAAATTGATGTATGAAGGGCAAAAATTCAGCTCACTGAGCACATTCCAAAATACAATTTTTTAACCCTTTAGACTGCAATCCGGCCGCATCCGCCCGAGGCTGTACTCCCCAATCCGGCTGTAGCCACCTGGAAAAATGGCTGTTTTTCCATAATTTTCCCATATTTTTCCAGGTAGAACAATTTGGAAAGTATACAAGCTACAAAAACGGCCAATATATCGTTTTAAAGCTGATTCAATACTCTATTGAACTCTACCAACAATATTCCAATGATTTTAATTCTCAAGCAATGGTCAATATTTGAACATTTTTAATTAAAGGAAAATTCAGGAAATCTGAAGGGAAATCCATGGAAATCCCGGGGAAATCAAGCAATTTATGAACTCAAACTGTGGGGTCTAAAGGGTTAATGATTATTGTCAAAACGATTGCTGTTCGATAAAAGTAACAATGAAAGGTTTTATTGTTTAATTGATTTCTGTGTTATGAAATTCATTGTGCAACGGGCCACTGTCGTTTTAGGGGCAAAGAGTACTCACTTATTGTAAAGGTCCCTGTGAATGTTTTCAGATGATCCCTACTGCAAGGGTCACAAGGGATCTGCAGACTGGCCTGACACTCCTTATGGACAAAAAGCATATGTGAATTGTGATGAGGAGGACACACGTAAAGCTACCAACATTGCATATTTTATATAAATCTCATACATATACTGCTAATTTGTAGATAGGAGTAAAACATCAAATTTAATATATGTATATATATATATCCATATACCTATACCCATATACATATATAGTTATATACTAGAAATGTTTAAATTGACAGCTGATTAGAAATCATTCTCTTTCTTTTTGACTACCTGATCTTGAGTTTACTCATTCTGGTTATGTAAGAGCCCACACACTATGCCTGCCACATGTAAAGCATTACATAATTCATTGTCGTGTCAACCTACAAACAATTATGCTATATATAAGAGAATAAGGTGGGCAACTTCTTCTATAGTTGAAGGTTCCAAACTGAGACTCTGCTTCTTAAATGGCAATTAGGATGCAACATATGTGACATCCTCTGAGAAAAGTAGTCTTATGGCCTGGAATATTAAATTGTCCTTGGGAATCCAATACTGAAAGAATTATGTAAATATTCTTATTAGGAAAAAAGTTATGTCAAGATGAAGACATGAAGGTCGAATATGCTAAATGTGCTAGAATAGAACAGTTTTTGGTATTTATAAAGGTATAACTTGTGCAATCTTGGGCAAAAATTTGGTTTCGTGAAATATACAGCCATTGTCTTTCTATTCAAGATATTCAGAAACTGTTTTTTGCCAAATATAGCCTAGCAATCCCTTGATTCGGAATTTTAAAAAACTTATCTTGTTCCATGGTTTCCCTGGAAACCCTAATTTGCACAACTGTAGTATTGGCAGGTTTAGGCGTTCTACAAACATTCTGGTTACCATGGCAACAAAATGCAAAAAGATCCAATTAACGAAAACTGTGAAAAATTTCATTTATTCCATGAATTTAGCTTATTTTTCTTATTTTGAAGATTTCTAAGCAAAATAAAGGCTCTATAGCAATGATTATGCATTTCCATAAGGCTGGAAATCCCAGAAATTGTCACATATTATAGATATGAGTATATTATATATATATATATATATATCTAATATATATCCATGCTCCAATAGCAACTTGTCTATAGTTGAAGGTAGGCTATATCTGATGTGCTTCCCAAATGGTTCTTGGGATCCAACATATTGGTCAAATTGCCATAACAACAAGTTGAATGATATTTCAATTGAGGTAAGTAACATTTGAAATTATGCATATATTTTCTGCTGATTTATTGAAAGGAATGTTGAATACAACTTCTCCACCCTGACATGGGAACCCATCAATTTTAGCGATTGAGATTCTAGTCAAATTAGGGGTTTCTTTCGACCAATATATCTAACATTAGGAGACACGTACAGGGACCAAAATATTTTATTAGAAAATTTTTAATATCACTGAAAACACATCTGTCCTTTAGTAATGGGAGGCATGAAATTGGTACTGACTTTTTTAATGGAATTCTTTACATTAATTTGGTTCCAAATTGCATCATACCGGGGGCCAATTAAGTGATGTGACTTTCAAAGCTATGTCAACTCAGAGAATAATAGAGACCACCCAGTTAGATATTTTCAATCTATCCAACCAATTGCTCCTAGATTTCTGGTAAAATCACTCAATGAGAGTTGTTTTTGACTAGTTCTGGTGATTTCTGATGAGTTCTAGCTGTTTAAACACCAGAAACTTAAATTCAATTGCTCAATGGGTAACCCCCTTGAAAATACTTTTTGGTGATGATCTCCATACTTAACATACACATCCTAAATTTGATATTTATACATACATAATACACCTTTACAGATTCAAGAAATAAAGGATGGATTAGGGATGGAGCCAGACTTGAGTCAGTCACCAGGGTTTCTTCAAACAAGATGAAGACTTTTGATTTGACTGATTCCCTCACAGCAATCAGGGAACTGTCAAAGTTGCACTCAAATTTTGTAAACTCACCATTGAGTGAGGAACTTAAGGCAGGCAACCATTTTGATTACATCAGATTGAATAATGACTAAGAGATTGAATAAGACTTGATAATTCTCTACAAAACCATGTACTATGTACTATAAATCATATACTATTACAAGTCAATTAGTTCTAATATATCAAAGATTTTTATATTTATTAGTGCACAAACTTAAATCTTCACTGAACTTTGATTTCTGTGAATGGGGCTAATAAATTCATTTGCATTGTGGGATATATAGTCTTACCTTAGAACACCATTTAAGAATCTTTAAGGGACAATTTATTGATTCCACGTTTACAGAACATCATCACAACAGACAGTTCTCTCACTGATAAGGTAAACATAGATTCATGGAAAAAGGTTAGTATAGAAATAAGGGTTGTTATTTAGTTTGTGATTGCTTGATTTATAATAGTGTTTAATGCACACTTCACAAAAATCGTGGTACAATTTAAAGTCAATAAGTGTTGGTTTGAAATAAGAAAATGTAGTTCTTCTACGATTACTATCGTGCACCACTGCCTACATGACTGTATTGCATCACTTTTGAATGGACAACAACAATTGCTAGCATATTGTTGTCTCTTTTACAGGTAAAAAGGCATGAGAAAAAAGATAAACCATGGATTAAAGAGTGCCTCTTGAATTCCCTAGATAGATATTCAGATGCTCTCAGTTAATCATTTAGAAGTGAAAGTCATTTTGCTGACAACATAGGTGAGACAAATTAATATACAAATAGAAATAGAATCAGATATGTGTTTATTAAAGGGGTTCTACTGATATATCTGCTATTCAACAACTTTAACTGGAATTAACTTGATGATTGATTTAGTTTACTTTGGTTTATTGCAGATTTTGAGATAAAAAATTGGAAGACTTATGACGATAGTATGACATTCAATGGTTCAGACACTGCTGATCAGATAACAGTTCCATCTGAGACTCTTTCACAAATATCTAAAGGTATCTTATAATATCATAATATTTCTTATTTTAGTCATAGCTATGGTAAGATCACATCAAAACAAACAATATTATATGTCTGATATCTTGAACATATATCTTTATAGGATGGATCTCAATAGGGGATGTGCATAGCAGCCATCTTGGATTTTTGCGCCCTTGTGCATCATGGGAGTTGTAGTCCTAATTGAGCATAAATCTATAGTTGCTCAAATATATTGTTTGAAAACACCAAACTGTAGCTAAATACCAATAGTTTGTGGAATTGGGTGTTTTTATCATTTTTTCTTTATTTAGAACACAGTAAATTGCTGGTTTCCATGGAAACCACACGATTATTAGTCAATTTGAAAATAAACAGTAATTGGGTCATATCTTTCTTGATATGCAAGATGGTTACACGGTTGCCAAGGTAACCAAAATGAACTCCAAAATATAGCCAAATTTCAGTTGCCATAGTGACAATTAATTGAAGGAAAACTGAAATTTGGCTATATTTTGGAGTTCATTTTGGTTACCATGGCAACCGTGTAACCAAGACAACCAAATTTGATATTCCATCTGATAGAACTCATGAAATCCTTCGTTTTGATGGTTCACTTGGTTTTCTATCTTGCATATTAAGAAAGATATGATCTAAATACTGTTTAGTTTAAAATTTGTTTATCTCAGTGGTCTCCATGGTTTCCATGGAAACCAGCCATTTGCTACATTCCATACATAATTTTCTCAGCAAAACAGCCCATTTGACTAATTAGAGTTGTAAATATGTCAGAAGAGACATTCTCTATCTTGCTTTTCCAATATTTCTGGTTGTCATCGTATCATTAATTGAAGAGAAACTGACATTTGGCTATATTTTTTAGTTCATTTTGGTTACCATGGCAACCGTGTAACCAAGGCAACCAAATTTAATGTTCCATTTGATAGAACTCTTGGAATGCTTCATTTTGATGGTTCATTTGCTTTTCTATCTTGCATATTAAGAAAGATATGATCCAAATACTGTTTAGTTTGAAATTTGTTTATCTTAGTGGTTTCCATGGAAACCAGCCATTTACTACATTCCATACATAATTTTCTCTGCAAAACAGCTCAATTGACTGATTAGAGTTGTCAACATATCAGAAATAGTATGTTCTGCTTTGCTATACCTTTATTTCAAGTTGCCATAGTGACATTAATTGAAGGAAAACTGAAATTTGGCTATATTTTGGAGTTCATTTTGGTTACCATGGCAACCGTGTAACCAAGACAACCAAATCTGATGTTCCATCTGATAGAACTCTAGGAATGCTTCGTTTTGATGGTTCACTTGCTTTTCTATCTTGCATATCAAGAAAGATATGACCCAAATAATGTTTATTTTCAAATTGACTAATTATCGTGTGGTTTCCATGGAAACCAGCAATTTACTGTGTTCTAAATAAAGAAAAATTGACCAAAACACCCAATTCCACAAACTATTGGTATTTAGCTACAGTTTGGTGTTTTCAAACAATATATTTGAGCAACTATAGATTTATGCTCAATTAGGACTACAACTCCCATGATGCACCAGGGCACAAAAATTCAAGATGGCCGCTATGCACATCCCCTATTCTTCAGATGCAATTCTCTGGTCTGTAGTTTTTGTGTGTTCCTGCAGATGAAATCAAGGTGCATTGTGGATAATATGTAGACAAATCCATATCCCAATATAAGCCTTAAGCATATTATAACTAATCTTGTATGTTAGATTTTCTGTTTGAGATAAAGAAAAGGTAGAATTAGGTACTTTTTATTTTAGTTACTGTATGGACTTCATATTTCTGAAATGACTTTGAAAATATTTTCATTAGATATATATATGGGAAGCATAATTTCTATCGGTTTTATTGCCTAAGTTAGCCTGTAGGTGAATGAAATACAGAAGAACTGAATACTGTGACTGCCTGAATTGACATGATGTTTGGTTATAAACAAGTGTTTATAATAGACACCAGGTACAGCAAGTAATACTACAAAAACACTGCATATGATGTGCAGTGTTTTTGTAGTATTACTTGCTGTACAAGCAGAACTACCAATGTTTTTTATCTGGTCACTTTTGAAGACCATAATATCATATATCATGAAAAAGCTAAGTGACAGTGATTAATGTTATCACTCTGATATAAGCATGAATAAAGGTAAGACATACAAACAATTTTTGGAATAGAATATGAAATTCTTACTCCCAGAAACATAGCAACTTTATTTAAATGGATGTTCATCTTCTTGGTCAATCTCAGTCTTATTGTTTTATCCCTATGACATGTTTACAGCTTTCATTCATGTCCTTTCCCTCAAGGAATGAACAAGGACCAAATTATGGTAGCTTACAACAATTTAAAAACTGCCGAAGATATCTACCAAGCTTATACAGAGTAGGTTCTCATTTGTTTTCTTTAAACTAGTTTCTTCATACCTTTGCCAATAATTTCATAACAAAATGGCTAATGTTAAAAGGTTGCAGCAGGTTTCAGCCAACTGTTCGGAATAGACTAAGACTTACACATTTTGTGATCTATTAATCAAATAGTTACTCAGACTCCCTCCACTTAACATCACTGATTTTATTCTTTTTATATTATCTATTTTTATTCAAATAAGTATAGAATCTGTTTTTTTATAGATCATACTCGAACATTAAACTTCTCTGGTCTTCGACCACTGAAAACAGCACAATTTAATTAATAGTCTAGGCTTCTTTTGTTATCATAACCATACATCTCTCTTTCAGTGATGTCAAAGTAGGATCAAGTATATTATCATTAAAGATTGTCAATGTCAGTTATGGCCATGCTATGCAAACACCAATACAGCTTGTTTTTGAAACAAAAAAGGTAGATGACCATGAATAAGTTCCATTTTTCTGAGTTCTACATTTCTATATGACAATCAGTGCAAACCTTTTCCAAAAAAAAAAGCAAGCCATTTCGTTAAATATTGTTCTAGATATTAATGAATGGATGGTGAGGTTACAAGAAATGGTAAAAAAGGCATGTTGTAATAATAATGACTCTCATAGAGATGCTACCATCAGTGATATCATGAAAATTATGTAGGCTCCTGTCAGGTTTACATATTCTAGTAAAGCTATGATATTTTTTGTTGCATAATGAAGAGTGACAAGCAAAATGTTTGAAGTTATTCTATCCTCAAGATATATTGCCATCAATTCTTTGCATTATAATTCCAGAGGCCAGTTACAGAGGAAATGGAAATGTGCAGCTTCTGGAAAGATAGGTAGTTTCAGACGGTCCAGAATTATGGAAACGTTGGGAATAACTTATTTTCAAATTGATACAAATTAATTTTTACCTTTTTTTTACATTTCTTAATGCTTATCTTGTTCTAAATATGGTTTGCATGTTAACATTCAGAAATAACTGGAGACAATCAGACTGCACAACAATCTGTATAAATGAGACAATTGTCTACTGTGAATGTTATCGTATTGGTAGTTATGGGATTATTTTCTCCAAGCTGAATCAGGTAATACTGATTTCCATTCCATTTACCATCTTTGTCTTCTTGTTTTAAAAGAAAAAAATTGCACGGCTATTACAAGATTAATGCATGAGCCATGTTTTTTTGTTGTCAAGCCCATATTAATTTTCAATGCAAAGTATGTTGAATATTGGAATGCATTATCACATAAATATCACATGTGACATTAAGTAAGATATCTGTAAAATCTCTTGGTGAAATCACTGTTATAATTTAGTAGAAAGATGGTGCTCTTTGGCAAATACAGCTATAACATTGAGAAAATCACCATAAATATCAAAAAAACATGTTGGTAATTTGAGTTGGCAACAGCATCTTTCATAAGTAACTTGTCGATTTCTGCTGGTGATGCCCTCCATTATTATATGCAACTATAGTGCATTTGCAAGGGGGAGAAGGCAGGGGGAAGAAGAAAGAAATGTTAAAGTGAAGATGGGATACAGCCTGTTGATCATATTATACTTACATATCCTTTCTATCTGAAATATTTTCTTCAAGACTCTTTTCCAGGAATGACTCTTCTATTTATCATTAACCAGAAAGTGTTTAGGTTTGATATGTTCTTCACTTTGATTTTAGTGTAAAATATTCTAACTGCTTTGATTAACTCTGTATCCAATTGCAGAGCTCAATTCCACCTGAGGTCACTTGCCCACCTACATTACTACCAGGTAAGTATGATTGGTTGATTGGTCAATGTGCCATACCATGGGATGTCCAAGGATATCGGGATCTACTCAGATTTAGAAGAGTTTTGATTGAAAAAGGCATAAAAGATAGGATCCGATTCAGCTACCTTTAGAGATTTACAGTACTGATATAACAGTTTTTGTAAAAATTGGATATTACCTCAGCCATGCCACCAAATACATATTAACAGTTGTCCATTTGGGAAAAAATCTGAAAAACCCCTGCAGGCTAACATATCCTTTGAATGACCATAATGATAAGGGTGTTATATACAGTGGAAAATTAATAAACGGGATTCATTTTGTGTATGATAGGTCCTTCTCATGTTTTGATAAATCTGAACATCACTCAGTCTTACATAAATGAAGGAGATAGCTCTGTCATTGAGTGTACAGCAATTCTTGAACCACCAAGAGCAATTGGAGTATTCAACTGGACAATGAGAGGGCAAACAATAGAACATGAAAAAAGGGTGAACTTAACAACAACATTTGATCCAACTGGAATTATGCATTCCTCAATGCTTACTCTGAAAGACGCGTCCTGGACAGATAAAGGTAAGACTCCTGAAATGTTCTTTTAATCATGATGCACAGACTTTGGCCTGCCATTGATGCAAGATATATTTCTTTTTTAATTTCTTTATTTGCCCTGGGTCTAACAAGATCTTTGAAAAGATGTGTATCACTTGTTGCAATCATCAAATAGATATCAGTTTATCAAATATATATATATATATATCAAATATATTTATAAAATAACAATATCAATATCAGACTTAGAAACACATTCAGCAGAAAAAACAAGACATGACAAATATATATATGCACAAGTCATGATCAATCACTACATAAAGAAAACATGACACCAAGTTATGCACTATTCAAGAACAACTCATATACCTTCTACTAATTAGCCAAGGGGAATCATCACCAATCTTCCATAAACAATTATGTTTGTAGATATATATGCTCGATCAATGCATTTAGAAGATAATTTAAATGTAAAGCCTTTGTTATACATATAAGACACTATGAAATATTTTTTTAGATACTCTATCTCTAAACCTTAACCATCTACAATTATAAACAGTCTTTCCAGATGTGAGAATTTGTAATGATGGTATTCATATTGCTACAGGTGTGGTAGCATGCCTGTTTGTCCTTCCATCAGGCATTACTTTCAATGAAACAGCTGACCTCTATGTATTAGCAAAACCACGCGTTTCCATCTATCCAACCAACTTAACAATACAGGAAGAGCAGGAGTTTAACATCTCCTGCTCTGCTTATGTTCCTGGGACTAACTACTCAGATACAATGGTATTCAAATGGTTCAAGCAGAGGGGTGCCATAGGTGAAGCAATTTCAAATAGCAGCGGTATGTACATCTTGCAGCTCTGAGAAGGACAGTAAAATTAGGAATAACCTTTAGGTCTAACAATAATACAACGGAAAAGGTTTGGAGTTAATTATTGTTAAATATGAATGTTGTTCAGACTAGCTTACACCTCAGATGCTCTCACAACTCATGCACACAATTATTTTTACATCTAAGATTATAGATCCTGTCTTTACACAGTGCTTACTTTAAGAGTAAACTTCATTTTAACTTATAATTTCAGGTGAAATTATTGCTTCTTGTGGAGATTACATAAGTTGTCTGACAGTAAGAGGGCTGACAATGGATACTAATTATAGCTGTGCTGCAATTAATGCTGCTGGGACTAGTATAAATGAGTCATGTGAAGTCACTGTTACTGGCAAATGTGAGAAACTAAACATTAATATTATTATCTGATACACCAGCACATGCATGGACAGTAGTGGTTGATGGAGATATCATTTTAATTCACATTGCATTAAATGATACTGCATATTACAGCCAAGTATATTGATTTTCCAAATTAAAAAACTTTGAGTCATGTGAAGTCACTGTTACTAGCAAATGTGGGAAACTAAACATTATTATTTAATATACCAGCACATGCATGGACAGTAGTGGTTGATTGAGATATCATCTTAATTTACATTGCGTGAAATGATACTGCATACTACAGCCAAGTATAATTGATTTTCCAAATTAAAAAACTTTGAGCTTTACAAGACCCATGGGGGAAAACAAAAACCAACAAGAATTAAACACAAAAAAATGAAACTAAAATGAAACTAAATTTAAAAAAAACTAATGTGATATTGTATGGAACAAAATGCCATTACTTTTCCTTCTTCTTCATCTATTTTATCCCAGATCCTCCTGCATTGAGCTTGCATCTGCATATTACACCATCTAATATCACTGAAGGAGAGACATCAAGGATTGAGTGTACTGTATCTATTGAGCCAACATCACGTAATGGAAGCTTCAAATGGATGATGAAAGGAAAGTCTTTGACCAATGGTCGGAGAGTAAATATTGAAACAAAATATGACCCTTCAGCAAAGCTACATAAATCGTGGATTATCCTTATAGAATCATCTTGGACAGACAATGGTAAATAAACAAGGAAATACCTTGTTTGGTATTGTCTTAGATAAATAGAATAACAATAAATTGTGATTCTGGTCAGAAGGATAGATGTTGCCAAAGTTTGGAGAAACCCTGAGTAATTCAAATAAAAGGGCTAGAATTGTCTTTTTGCAGAATTAAGGTGCACCTATATGATAAAAAAAGGATTATGATGATCCGAGCCGGATCTACACAATATGTGAATAAATATGTGTAACAAAATATGTTTCCCTACATAATATGTTGCAAAATAACTCACACAGTATATTTGAACTGTTTTTTCATAGAAATCCATATATTACAGGTATTGTGTGCTGTGTCTTTATATTTGACCCATATGTCACTACAAATGGTACGATGGACCTATATGTACTGAATAAACCTACTGTAACCCTCAACATGATGAGCCTAACTCTAGACGAAGGGCAATTTTCTACCATCTCCTGTTCAGCCATAATTGCTGGAACTGCCATGCCTGACCATGTAACATTCAAATGGTTTAGATGGAATGGTATCACTTATGTCAATATCTCTAAAATCAATAGTGCAAGTAAGTAACTTTGTGACATTTTCCTTGTGAGTTGCCAGTAATAAGCCATTAATGTCCTATGAGGTAATATAATATTATGATCTCAAGAATAGGCCCAATAGGCATACTTTGCAACCTGCTACAGTAGTTTATTCAGATAAAACTACTGCAAGATATAGACTTAATGTAGTACATAAGATATAGTAAAACTGAAGCATTGGAACAGAATTATTGTTATAGAAATAATGAAAATGATTGTTAAGTAGCAAGATAATGGAAACTATAAAACTTTGTTTTTCCAGATGAGACTATAGTTCCCTCTGGAGGGCATATGAGTAATTTGACAGTGAAGGGGTCGAGAGTGAATACTGTAATGTACAGCTGCACTGCCACCAATAGGGCAGGGACAAGTGAGAAAAAATCATGTGAGGTCACTGTCATCAAGAAAGGTAATAACAAAGTGAATTAATTTTATTGAATACCCTGACCTCATTCTACATTTCAACGATGTTAAGGTTATAATAGGATTATATCCATCACATGGATTGGAACTCTCAGTTTTTGGAATCTCCCATATCAAACATTGCTAAATTTAAAAAGTTAGCTTGGTTGTCCATATTTGCAATTTGTAAATCCTAAGAATTCCTCTGCAAATGATATGATACATCAGTAAAGCATTGCACCTTACGGACCTAATTCACCCAAGAACTAGAAGTATCTTGTTGACATTTATACTTAAAAACATGAAAACTAAAATGAACTAATATTTTCTACAGTTTTGATAGAAAAATCTCTAATGGACCTATGGATTTTCCATCTACAGGTTGGAAATGTTGCAACTCCCTGATAGATATGTTCTAAAACACAGTTTGCTAAATGGGTAAACCAACAATGGAAGGTGTTTTACAGTACTCACATAAAGTTTCGAAAAGGTTACATAAAGTGGGTCAAATTAATACAAACGTATGCAATGAATACTTAGTAAACTCACAATACTGTGCATAACAAGCTGCACATTAATTTTTAATACAAATATAAAAAATACTATGTCTTATATTTTGGACAATATCAATTTATGAAATACACCTATCATATATATATATATATATATATATATATATATATATATATATATGCATAAAGAAATAAAACCACTCTAAGTGAGTTTCTTCCGTATGATAACAAAGAGTCAAGTGCAATGCAATGTTGCATCAAGTTTAGAGTAATAAGCACCAACAATACCTTAATAGAATACAAATATTATTATCATTGGTGACATATTTTGTCATTATATACATTTGAATTAATATCTCATAAGTATTCCAGAAAGACTCCTTACAGGTAATAGTTATCAAGAATTACCACATAGTGCAGCCTAAATGTGAAAGCCCATAGTGTATTTAAATTTGTATTGCATACCCCAAAGAGAAAGTGAATGCAAGAGCATGTGAATGGAAATAGCATTTTCAAAAGTAAATGTGAGTGCAAGTCAGATTCCTAAAATGAATGGATGCAAACCCATAATAGATGCAAATTCAAATTGCATTTCCTAAAAGGAAAGCAGATGCAAGTTGCAATCCCAAAATAAATGTGAATACAAAATGCAAAATGCAAAATGCAAAATATAGCATTTCAGAAACTATGGCTGTTACATATCTCTACAGAAACTCCAACCTGTGATATGGAAGTTGCACATGATGTAGAGTGGCCAAGGACAGCCATAGGAAGAACAGCAGTTAAGCCGTGCCCAGAAAATGCCACAGGTACCTTTAACCACGATTTAGACAGCAAAGACTGTTAAGTCATGATTTTCATTGAGAATGTTGCATTGGCTTCTGTGACTTTACCTTCACTTACCCTTTTTGAAAAAGGGCCTAAGTGTCTGCTCTTGGTTTTATTGTAGGAAAAATGTATGTAAGAAGATAATAGGATGTTAAATAGTTTATATTTATCTCTAGAACTTGATAAGTGCAGAAGACAAATTTCATTGAGCCATTGTAAAAATGATGTAATACTATTCTTTGGCTACATAGGAGATGCTTATCGCAAATGTCTATTGTCCAATAGCTGGGATACACCAAACCTTGAGAATTGCATTGATAAGGTATATGAGGCTATACTAGATGAGGTAAGTAAAAATTTATCTTTTCTAATTAGGTATTTCAATACTGTCTACTGTAGTTTTCAAGACCATTTCCTAAGATCCTAATATAGCATTACATAATCATGATAAGATCAAAATATTTGTCATTGATTGAAGTTGTAAGGCCCCATACCGACTATGATGATCATGAGATGGTTAAGTGAATTGGCCAATTGCCATTTGCCATTTGTCATTGGTATTTAACCTGATTTATATTGATTGGTGCTTGCCCAATCATATGGACTCCAGTCACCTGACTGGTGGCTCATAGTGTGTCCATACATCAGTGGAAAATATATGTGGACAAGCACATTCTATTTACTGGAATGCCACTTTGTATACCAACTCAGCTAGTTGGTAGTTGGTAATCCTTGACTGTATGCATTTTCATTTTAGATTTCTGATGTTGTATCGGGAATAGGTGCAGGCTCTAATGCAACAACAGCGATAGCAGAGTCTCTGGAGGAAGCCATCAAAAGTGATATGGATAAGTCTGAATCAGCTAACAAATCCATGAAGGCAGGAAATCTGAATGCATCATTGGAAGCTATTCAGACACTTTCAAAGATACATATTGAGGCTGATGAACCACCCTCACAAGAAGAAATTGAAGTTAGTCGAGATAGGGAATCACTACAATCATTTATTTAATCTACCTACACCAACTCCCTACAGAAGTAATCATTCAGTGTATGCCTCTAAAACTCCATACCAACTAGGTGATTTGACCGGTAACTGGCGACGGGCAACTGCCAGAATAGTGGTAATTTCGTCACCAATTCAGATCACATATTAGTGTGTGACATTTCAATATCACATACTAACAGGTGATCTGAATTGGTCACAATTTTACCAGCTATTCTGGCAGTTGCCCATCGCCAGTCACCGGTAAAATCGCGTAGTGGGTATGGGGCTTTACAAATAATTATACTAATAAGAATGGATATTCTGTAATTTCTGTTTAATAAATGGATTTTCAACCACAGATAGCCAACATTTTTAGTTTTACCTGCAGGTCCTAGGGAAGAATATGACATTATATTAAAGTAATTGTGACATCATTTTGTCATTCTTGTTACATCACATTTTGACATTCTATCCATGTAGATTTTATGGGTAGAAAATTAAGTATATATCCCTCTCCTCTTAAAGATCTCAAGGATTCATACCTCAATGTCTAACTCACCATTATTCCACAATTTAAAGGCCGGGAACTGCTAAAAAAAAGCATTAGGTCCAAGTTCTTCAGTGGCCCAAGTATTCCTGGCCTGATTTTGTCGGCAACCCTAATTCTTCAGTTACTGCATTAATGCATGTTGATACAAGATGTGCAACAAAGTACATTGCTCTAACTGCTAATTAGATATAGTGCAGCTTGCCATGTTTTTTGTATTGATGATGCAAGCCTTATTTTTGTCTATGTTAGCAATTATTACTTTATTATCATTCCTCTTGTCATATAAGAAAGGCATTGATGATTGTCATGTTATATTTCCAGTGTATTGTTCAAACTTGCAGTTTACTTATTGATAGAAACAACTCTGAGGCATGGAAACCAATATTGAAGGTAATACTAACAATGCAGTCAATATTAATGAAGTTGTTTTATAGTATATATTTTATGAATGAGGGAGGTATAGACTCACAGAAAAAAGAAATAGCATGATTTGTTTTGATAAAAAGTATGTGTAGAAACTTTACATAAATCAATCGAAATGCTATAATTCCGTACTGTCCCCAGTGCCGCATCGCATAACCAAACGCTCACAACAGGGAGAGATTAAAAATGGTTTAGTTTTTCTCTTCCTGTTATGCACACATTTTGAACACATTTAATTGACACATAAATACATATCCGCCACTCACCTCCTATATATATCATAAGCTGAAGGACACCGCTATCATTTGCTGAAATAAGAATATTAAAATTCACACCCCAAAATGTCCCCCGGGCACATCAAAAACAGTCAATTTTAAACAGGGAGAGGTCTTTTAAAATGTGCCAATCCTCGCAACAGCGAGACCTGTTATGTGACGTGGCACAGTGCCGCATCGTATAACCGAACGCTCGCAACAGGGAGCGTTTAAGGATGGTTTAGTTTTTCTCTCCCTGTTTTTTTTAATCCTTGTTTTGGGGATGTGCCAATCCTCGCTGTTGTGATGGTTTTCCAAACATTTTGATTTGGATTTAATTGGCTAATAGATTATGTCCGCCGCTGGCCTCCTATACATTTATAAGCTAAAGGACACATCTAACATTTACTGAAAACAGAATCTTAAAATGCCCCTCATAAATTGAAAAATCGGGTGTGCAAACCATCCCTGTAAGGATGAAAGGTGGATTCGCTCCCCGTTGAACAGGGAGAGGTCTTTTGAAGTGTGCCAATCCTCGCAACAGTGAGACCCGTTATGCGACGCGGCACATGTGTTAGAGAAAGGCAATCCTTACTCAGAGAAACAAGAATAGGGCAATGGACATTGACGGATACAACAATGAAAACAGTGCAATAGTATTTCTCAAAACATAATAGTAAAATTTGTTAAAACTTTGATTGTGTGCCAAGAAAATCTCAACGCCCTTCATAATATCTACATTTTTATGAAAGACCTTTCTGGAATCTTCTAAACAGGTGGACAACAAACGTGCAGCAACCATCATGGACTCACTGGATACATATTCAGTATCACTGGCAGCAGCTATGAAAATAGTTCAACAAATACTTAGATTTAATGCCCCAAATATTGGTAAGGAAAATAATCTTATCTGATTTGAGTTCTTCGTAATCAAATTCTCAAAATTCACGACTATAGATCAGCTACTTCTCTCGTAATGTTTGGATCCATCTGTTTTCTTATCACTTGGTTGAACATTTACATCCATTCAAATGCAAACTTATATTGTCTTTAGTCATGACAGTTCAGCCCTGGCATTCATCAGATGGTAGCCTTTCCTTCCCAGAGAGACCATGTTATAGTGTAGGTAAATGGGTGCAAAACACAACCGATAAAGTGACTTTGTCCAGAAAAACACTGGAAGAAATAACTAAAGGTTAGATTTTTTCTTTTATGTTGTGTATTAATTCTAAACATTTGAAATTAATATTTAGAAATATAATGATTAATTACTGATAAATCACTCAGATGTATTAAAAAAATATAGCATGTGTTTAAAATGTGTAATAATGGTGTTGTAGTAATCTCTGAGTGTTAGTATTTTATTTGTTTTTCCAGGGGATTCCACAGAGTAGAGCACCTAAGTTAGTTTTATATTTACAACATTTATCTAAGTGGTATTATCATGTCCAACATTGTAACGTGAATTTGACGTTGTCCAATATAAAAAGTCACTAGTTTTAGAATGTTTTCTATTGGTAATTTTGATTGCTGGGATGTATGTTACATCGTCTCTGATCTTTATTTCATGAATTTATCAAGCGACAGGACTACAGAAACTGGTTGTATCAAGTACTTATTACAAGACTCTAGATTTTTTGTTGCCTGCAAATGATACAAAGTAGGATATCATTTGTTACCATCTCTTCATCACTCTAAATGACCTTACCTGAGATTTTATTTTTAAGCAATAATATGAGGAGGAATGTCATGAACTTCACATAAATGTGATAAATATAGCAGCCAATTCATGGACTTGATCATGGATTACTGGATCCAGAAAGCGATTTTGCATGATTTTTGCAAAGATTTATAAATCTCCACAAAAACATACATTTAGTCGAAATTTTTCTGGAATAAATGCAGTTGCACAGTAACAGTTGCACATTTAGCAACAAGGGTATTGTTGTTATGACATGTTAAGTCACATTGATTAAAGCTTGATTGAAACCCCTTTGAAATGTGTACATTGTGTGATGGACCACTTGTCAATCAATCTTGCATTCCCTCTTCAAAAGACTTCCAATGCCCAGAAAGACAATGCATAATTTGATATTAAAGTTTCTGGGATTTCCAGCCTTATGGAAATGCCTATTCATGGCTCTAGAGCCTTTATTTAGCTTAGAAATCATAAAAATCATAAAAATAAGCTAAATCCATGCTATAAATGAAATTTTTCATAGTTTTCATTACTGGCGAAATTTTTTTGGATTTTTTGGATTTTGTTGCCATGGTAACCAGAATGTTGATGGGACGTCCAAACCCACTGATACTGCTGCTAAGCAAATGAGGGTTTCCATGGTAACCATGGAACAAAATTAAGTTTTCAAAATTTGAAATTCTGATTCAAGGCAGTGCTTGGCTATATTAAGCAAAAAACAGATTCTGAATATCTTAAAAAAAAAAGGAAATGGTAGTATATTTCCTGAAATCATATTTGGGATTTGAATTTTTGGACGAGAGTATATATTTAAGTTATATCTTTATAAATACCAAAGACTGGTACATTTTAGCGTATTAAGCATGTCTGACCTTTGTGTCTTCAAATAAACGTAACTTTTTCCCTAATAAGAATATTTACCTAATTTTTTCAGTATAAGATTCCCCTAGACACCTTCTTAATTCATTATTCCAAGCCATAAGACTGCTTTTCGCAGAGGATGTCACATTTATTGCCAGGAAATACCCTATACTCTGGAAAAAAACTTACACATCTGTGCAGTCTGCATAATTCAATTTAGAAAGTGATAACAAATATATATGACAATCTTTAATACAATTAATTCCAGATCAGTTGAAGATATTGGATCCAAAGTGTTGTCTATAAGTATTGCCAATGTCACTAGCTCTCACACCTTTCTGACACCAATAACCTTCATATTTGAGGTCGAGCCAGTAAGAAATTCTATTTCTATTTCACTCCTTCTAAAGTTTATAACTAGCAAAAGTACTATCCTCAAAAAGAATAACAATACACTTGTATTTTTCATATATTTACACTACTTTGTTAACCTTTTAACTCTGATCAACAAGATCATTTTAAAACTTGTACATTTCTAGGTATTCACCAATAATGATAAGATATGCAGTTATTGGAACTTCTCGGAAGCAAATGGGTATGTGCATGAAAATGGAAAACATATATCTTAATTTAATTGATATTCAGCTTCTATAGAAACAATGGTGTTTCAGTTCTAAAAGTCTTAGTTATCCTATGTTGCATGTCTAATATCGTTTGAGCAACTCTTGTATTATCTATAATGTTCAGTCTCAATTCTAAATATATCACTTTAGTACATTGTAAAAGAAGGTGAATAGCTGCATGACAAATGCTTGAATATTTCAGAGGAGGATGGTCATTTTCAGGGTATAACACTTCAACAACAAATGCAACTGGCACCTTCTGTGAATGGAACCACATGACCAACTTTGCCATCCTTGTTTCACGTTATGAACCTGTAAGATGTTCATTTAAAAAGAAATATATCATGTTCTTTTTAAACATAGAAACAAAGTTTATAATCATTAAAGAATTGCCACAAACTACAACCTTCAGTTTCTTGATCTATGTACAATTTCTAATTTCAGATTCATCCTTGGGGTAGTGTTTCACATGCTTTTCATTACATTAGCACAACATTGTTCAATAGAAATAGATCATACATATTTCCGTTGATTGCAAATGTCTTGGGGTTCCAGAAAATACCTGGAAAAACAAAATAGTGCTCATTGCTCATTTTCCAGCCACCACATATACACAGAGCTTTGTCCATCATCACATACATCGGCTGCACATTTTCTATTTTGGGGATGAGTGGGACAATCATCATATATGGTATTTTATGGAGGTAAGAGATTTTGTAGGTTCATGAAACCTGTTAAGATTATAAGTTTCTTACCTCATTTAGTTTAAAGTTTTACATATCTGAGAAGGCTCTTAGCAACTTTGTGTATGACTGTAAACAGTTTTTTGGCTTCTCCTTCTATATCAAAATTGAGTAAAATATGCTGATTTAGGATTATTTTATACATTTCTTAACAGACACATTGACAATGTTGTTCATGGAAATATGGCTCGCCAAATCACACTGATCAACCTTTGTGGTGTTCTTATCACAGGAAACATTATTTTTCTGTTGGGTATGGAACAGACAGAATCAGAGGTAGGACGAGTTTTTGTTGACTTTAGTTATTTAACCAAAATGTTACAGTATTTGACAGTACCTTTATTGAATTAGATAAATTGTGAAATCTATATTTAAAGTACAATATATTTTGCACCTTGAAAAGGTCTATTAATATGTGAATGTGACATTGACCACAAGGAGCTCTGCACGATAATCGCAGCTGTTCTTCAGTACCTGTTCCTGGTTGCCTTTGCCTTAATGTTGTCTCTGAGTGTTGCCCTCTACTGGAAGGTCAGCAGCCTGGCCAGGGGCATGCAGTCTGACAAAGCAAGCAACACAGCTGCCAGCATTATTGTAGCCTGGGGTGAGAGTGATTTTTGCTTTTTAGGTGTATTAAGTGTCCATTTTACAAATATATCACATTGCATACATAAATGATAAGACCTGGCACTACAAGCCAACTCAAATACACTTAAAGGCTGTAGCTCCAAGGCTGCCAGAGCCTAAGCCCCATACCTACTTAGCTATTTTACCATCACCCGGCAACGGCAAAGGCGTCAAATTCCCGGCATAATTGCTGGGCGATCACACAATCACCAGGCAATTTCCCATGGGTATGGTGTGGGTTCTAGGTGACGGGTAACAGGTGAAAGAATCACCAGGAAAATCGCCAGGAAAATCGGCAGCAAATTATCAAAGTTGCTTAATGATTTCACCACCGATTCTGCCAGTTGCTTGTTGCCAAGCAATGGTAAAATCGCCCAGTGTGTATGGGGCTTCTGACTATCCAGAGGTGGATCTGGGAGGAAGGGGGTATTCCAAGGGGTCCTGACCCTCACCACCATCCCCTTTTTGGTGGATCCATAAACTACAAAAAGAGGGGAGAATGCAGCGTGTGAGAATGCAAATGCATGCTGTTTTAGTACTTTGCCTATATGCTGACCCCAACTCTTTTGGAAATTGTGTATCTGCCCCTGCTGTTTTGTCTTAATTGAAATAGTCAAACATGCTGTAGATTGTGACTCAACTGTCATAACCTCGGTCCCTTTTTATGTATGGCTAATAGTAGTATAATGGAGTCGCTGGCGCGCATAGTCAATGCTACTAATTAGGTCACTAGGTCAGTACGAGTGAGCATCGGGGATAAATAGGTTCATAGACTAATAGAGACTTTGAATAATTAGGTCATTACGACCTACTTTCGTGACCTACTTTTAAAAATACGTTTAAGGAACGTATGTGTTATTTCGTTATTTTTTCATTTTTTTTATATATACTTTCTACGTATATTTTACCGGATAATTTTACCGGATGTTCTATTATTTTCGTTATTTTTACATTTTTTTTGTATATAGTTTGTATACGCTTATGTCATTTATTATTCATTACATATAATAAATAAAACAAAACAACAATTTTTTAGTTATTTTTTATTAAAAAATCGTAAAAAGCGGATTATAATTCATATATACATTGCGTTTCTTTTAGATTTTTTAAAAAATTGTTCAATATTTTATGTTTTTTCATATATTTTATACTTTTTTTGGTTTTTCATACATTTCCTATATAGTGAAAATGTTTCAGTTTTTTTAGCTATAGTTCATTGTCCTTGGGCAGTCATTTTTCAGCTTTTTATCTATAATTCATTGTCCTTGGTCAGTTATTTTCTTAAAGGGCGAAGGAATTGTTGCAGCATGAGAAACCACAGCCTCTAGATTGCGCTGAACGTTCTGTGAGTTCTTCCAGCTTACTTTGCAAGTTGGTAATGGCGAAGAGGAGTCGGTCGACATTAGCCGACAGGGCCTCCACACAGTCAATGGTGTTCTCCAGATCACGTTGCATGCGACCTAGTGATATGGGACGTCTCTTAGGCATATGTCCAGTATTTCATCTTCTTCTTCTGATGACTTTCCTTTTTCCTCTGTATCTGTAGATAACCACATTTCTAGCGTTTCAACATCTGGTGTTTCCGTCTTCTCCATTTCCACCGGTTTAAGTTCATGTAAGAAAGAACTGTCTTGTCCGTTAGGTTTGTCATGGCTGGGGTACCTAGCGCTGACAGTGCGACGTAGGGGTTGAGAGTGCGACATGTTTCTATGAGAAAACGAACACAGTGCGCTCCGCAGGTGGTGCTTGTGAGTGCTTGTAGTTGTTGTCGGTTATACTCCCAGATACCGTATGACGAACGTTGGCAGAACGAGATGTGCTTTATAGCTATTGGTGGTAACCCGAATGAGTCAAAATAGAAAGTTTTCCCTTGTGGTGATACCCAAAATGCTACCCAATGTTCCCCTGGTTTATTGTGAGGATCTGTGTTGCTAATGAAACAAGTGAAGGGTCGTGGTTTTTTTGGTATTCTATCAGAGGGAAAAGTTCCAAGGAAATATCTATTTGTGTGGGGATGGTTACGTAGAATTTTGTTCAATTCTGAGGTTTTGAGAACCATCTTCAGTTCTACACCATGGCGTAGTCAGTGACCGGCAATCGGTCGGCTGTGAGCTGGATCAAGCTGTCATAAGTGCTCAGCATAATTACTGAAACCGCGTGACCCAGCGCTTCAGCAAACTTCAGGGACACCGACAGCTTTCCCTGTCGCAGCAGGTTGATGCGGGCGTCCTCCGGAGTTCGGTCGGGGGTCAGGTCGAAAGCAAACAACGTGTACCCGTTCTTAAAATGATGTAACTGAATACCGCAGTCGTGACCCGAAGCTAATAGTCCAGTCTCCTTGAAGAGTTGACTGTAGGCTCTGCTAACGTTTCCGTTGACAAAGTCTGTCTTCACGTGGAACTTCTGATCGTCGAACTTCAAGGCTACTTCTGTTACGTCGTAGTGCTTGAAGTTGAACGGATTCTCCGTCTTGCTCCCTGAGCTGGCCGACTCTTTGACGAAGCCAATAATCACCCCCGTGGGGATCTGCGTTGTGTCGGGGACGGTCCACGTGTACTCCGATGAACCTTGGGTGAGGGTGTGCTTTGTGACCTTGCTCCTGGTGATCGGGTAGTTGAATGGTCCCATCTTGGGGTCGCGTACACTTTTATTGTGTACCTCCACCACCTCGTCCCTGACGTGAACTTGGCGCATGGTCATTTCGGCCTTCTTGATGACGACTTTGTAACTCTCGTTAGCGGCCATCTGCATGTAGAAGCTGGCGGGCTGACGTTCGAAGACGAGTTTGATCTCGCAGTGAGAGGGTAGGAGTTTACACTGAGTAAACAAATCGAGGTGTGGTCTTGCTACCATAGACTTAACGCCTCGACATGGACTGTTCGTCGTGAGTTCCAACCTGCGTTGGCTGCACCTCTGGTGTCCATTTTTTCCGGGGTGTCCATGAACCAGTTCTGGCAACCTTGGAGGCGACACTTTCTGGCCCCCTCCTCCGTCGTCAGGAGGTCGATGAGATAGGACTTGTAGGAGTACTCTTCATTGTTCGAAGTTACCTTCTCCCCGTTGATGAGAAGCTGCACGCTGCTGAAAAGTGAATGAATTAAGTTGTTGACTGGAGCTGCATCGTGTGCCACGGTTAAGGCAGCTTCGTCGTTTGCTTGAACTACATACTCTAGGTAGAGTTCAGCTTCGCTGAGGTCTGTGTAAAGATTGCTCGGTTCGAAGGTGAAGTCAAAACAAGTTGTGGTGTCAGTGAGAGCGTTGTTTGTTGTTTTCTTGACGAATTGACTTCGGAGAATATCTTTCTGTGATATAGGTAGTGCGTGTAAATCCAATTCACCTACGGCACATGTTGCCGCACAGGGGTGAATGAGACTCATGATGAACCCTTTAGAAAAGGGTAGACTTACGTCTACCTACACTCTTCTTCTTTCCGTTACCACGTCTTGCACCTTGCGTTGCTCGGCGTCGTTTGGCTGGAGGGCCATCATCGTCAGTGTTTAAGTACCTTCTGGCTGCACTGAAGGCTGTGTCCATTAAGGAACTTCCTGCACTCTTTGACCTTTTTACGAGGCTCTTCTTAAAGTTTTTTCCAGCCACGACATCGTCAAAAACACCTTTTCCTGTTTTGACGATGGTGGGGACAGCTGCTTTAAATGCTGACGCACCGAGCTTCTTTATCATCGGAAGAGCCGATCTCATTATACTTCCGAATATTCCGTGGCCACGTTGTCTTTTAGCTCCACCGAAAGCAGGTAATTGTCCACTTCCAAATTGTGAACGCTTATAATATTGGCCATATTCACCTCTTGGTGATGAATACAAGGGTGGCACGTTCATATAGTAACTCACCATTTTCCAATGTCTTCCTTCTTATACTAATGTACTATAGGGATGAGAGAGAGCTCTAAAGGTCAGTACTACCGACACTTCCCCGTGCTCAAATGGTATAGGTTCGCCTGCACTGTCTCTTAAGTACACTCCGATCTCTTTGAAATGTGTTATTCGTAGAGGATGGAAAATCAAATTGGGAAAGTTTATTGTGTCCATTGTTTTTTGAGAGTAGTTGTTTACAGCCATACATCGAAGAAGTGGCGCTTCAGTATCTCCTACTACCCCGTTGTGAATAATGTCAGAGTAGACATAGACTGTATGGTTTCTGTAGTTGACATCTGTTATTTGTTTTGCTCGTGTGCGCCTACCCATGTATATTTTTCCTTCGAAACCAAGTTGATAAGAAAGGTTTTCTGGTATGACGAGCATTGTGTTGGAAGGCAGTGCAATAAGTGTTTTCATTGTGAATTCGTTATAAGAGAAAATTTCATCTGGACCATTTCCTTTATTTTTTCGCTTTTCTTCTTTCATTTTCTTGATGACTTTTGGTATATTTTTCTTCATTATTTTATTCAGGAGTTTGATCAGATCTTTGTTGGTTTCCACTCGACCGCTTTCCATTGAGAAACGAGCGTAAGACCGTTTTCCTGGAAAGTGCTTCCTTGCTAATGAATCGATGTAACTCAATGTGGGAGGCAGCTTTTTTGGTTCATCAGCATCAGCTTCTTCGAATACTTCTGCGGGCTCTGGTTGATCGTCATCGTCATCGTTCTCTTCTTTTTCAATTCCCTCCATTTCAACTTCTAGTTTTCTTTTCGGGGGTGTTTCATGCATGTGTGTTACCAAATCAGTATCAAACATGTCTGTTAGGAACGGTTCTCTGTCACGTTTTTTCCTACTGCTCTCTATTTCACGCTTTAGTCGAGTGATAGCTTCAACGGACCTTGTCGGAGGTGTTTGTAATGGAGTAACTCCTTCTCTAGGTTTTTTAGGAGGTGTAGGTCCGTCGGAAGTGTGAGAACTTGGTGTCGGAGGAGCTATACTCTCACTAACTGTTCTTACAGCTGACACTGCATCTGAAATAAACGCTCCAGAAGACTCTTCATGATCAGGGTCTGGTACTGCCGGTGTTTCAATTGAACCAGCTGCAGTTCCAGGTGTAGTTGTGGAAGTAGCAGGAGATTCAGAAGAAGGCTGTTCATCAGAACCGCGGGAAGTTCTTGCCCTAGTTGGTGCGGTGTTATGTTTCTTCTTTTCTGACGGTGCTTCTGCGCTGAGAAGGTAGAAAGTTGATTTTCGCACATTGTACCATTTTACTGGAAGCGTTATTTCAGATAACGCACAATCTGTGTCAGCTGGTAGTACCATATACTTTTGTAAAAGAACTCTGTAAGTGCTCAGAGTGTTGTCTGGAAAGGTCTTAGTAGATGAGTTACTGGGTAGGGTGCAGGTTACATCCATTTTTGTATGTTCTTGACTGGTTCCCAACTGTTGAATTTGTCTCCGTATCCTTTCCACTTAATGAGTGCTTCTCTTTTAGTACCTTTTCCTCTATATTTAAGGATGCTCTCGACAGTGTACTGCTTCCTCGGAGTAACTTTTACCTTCTGAACCTCTTGAGGGTAAAACCACCCCTTTATTCTTTCTTGAAGGGTATCTTCGATTTCATACCCCTTAATATAGTCTGGGTTCTTTACAGTGAATATTTCTTCACTCCAATTTGGTTCATATCCACGATTAAAGGTTTTCTTTTTTCTTAGAATTCGTGCTCTATCACCACTTTTCATTAAAGGTTTTCTTTTCGTCTTTAAATCTTTAGCTCTCACTCTTTCATACAAATGATAGAACAATCGATCGGCGTTATCTTTATTAACGTCTACCGGTCGACCTCCTATGGTAGAATGAAAGGTGTGGTTGTAAGAATGCACTAGATCTTGAAGTACATCTATGTATGTGTAGGTTTTCATGTGAGTGAAGTATCGCCACATTTTCTGTTGTAAGGTCCCGTTGAACCTTTCTGCTATAGAACATTTTATGTCATCATTTTCTCCAGTGAAAAAAGATACACCTGTCTCTTTCAAGTAATCTTGAAAAGTTTTGTTCAGGAACTCTTTACCTTTATCTGTTTGAAGGTATTTAGGACATCTTTTAACTGTCATAACTTTGAAAGCTTCCGTAACATCTGTGGCTTTTTTACTTTTTATAGCTTGTGCAAATCCAAATCTGGAGAAGACATCTATGGCAACCATTATATATGAATAGCCTTTGTTATACTTTTTGAACTGTTGCATATCTATCAAGTCCATTTGCCATTGTTTATCTATTCCAAAAGTCTGTGTTTTACGTCTAGGAAACCGCCTCTTGAATGGTTTATGTTTAGTATAAGCATCAACAGATTCAAGTGCATCTTCAATATGCTTTATGTCAGTGTTTTTGAAATAGTGTTTCTTTATTTTGGATGCACTTGTGAAGCTTGCTGGCTGTTTAGGATCAGTGAAGTGCTTAACCACATCTTTCTTCAGAGCCTTGTAGACCATTTTACAAATGGTGTTACTGTAAAGTGTCGATGTCTCTTACTTCGGCCGTGACCTTCTTGTTGAGGAGACTTCTCTTTCCGCCTAGGTGTTTCCACCTCTTCATGTTCCTCTTCACTGTCGGAACCCTTCATGTTGTAGTTCCTTATATATTTCATTTTCGGATTTAACTTCTTAACAATCTGGACGAATTGTTTCTGCCCCGGTAAGCTGGCTCGCTTCTTAGTAGTCGGTCGCACTGCACTCGAAAGAAGATTCATCAAATGTGTTTCATCTATAGGTGTGTCTCCTAGAATGAGCCGACCGTCCTTTGTGAACTGTTTTCGTGATTTGGCCAAGGTCTTGTAGAGATTACGCACAGAGTTATGGTAAGAACCCGGAACTTTTTCTAGTGCTTTTTCCATCTTATGTGGTAGTACCTTCGGCATAAGTAGTCCTCTCGGTTTTGTAGAAACTCTTTTAGGTTTCATGATAGTCGGAGAAGGTGGTGGAGATGGTGAAGGAGAACGTGAAAGGTGCGATGTTGAAAACAACATACTTTTAGCTTTAGAGGAAAGGATGGAGGACCTGTTCATGAGATCATTGTATGTGGCTAGTTTCTCTTCTCTGCTCATCGTTGGATCGTTCAATACACGACTCATTTCTTTTTGTAAACGAGCTAACACCTCCACGGTAGGCGCTGTAGGTTCAAGTTTTTCTTTTACCATTGACCTTTCGAAAAAGGAATCCCTGTCACTTTCTTTGGCAGGAGGTGGAGAATCAACTTTGCCAGAAACAGTCGAACTCTCCATTTCCACTTTGTTAGAACTTTGCAACACATCTGGATGAACGAGCAGCATTCGTTTGTAGCTTGTCATTTTCATCTAATGATGTCTTGTAAGGCCTCCGATAAGACTGGATATGAGTGGAACAGCTAATCCCAATAGAGTACCAATAAAACCACCTTCTTGTTCAAGAATCTTACGTTTGTGTCCTACTGTAGTTGAAGGCTTGGTAAGACCCTTGAGTTGTGTCTTGTACCTCGATAGACGACCGACTGCTTGTTTATTGGAGATGTGCAAGTTTTTATTCATAATATTCACACCTATTTGCGCTATCAACCTTATCACCTCATTAGACATTCCCATCATTATATGTTTACACTCCTTACCAGTGCATTTAGACAGATGTCTCAATAGAGGAAGATGTTTCTTTATGAGAGCGAGTTGTTTAGCCTTCATTTCCGTGTAGTAGGAATGAATACAGTTGTCTTGAGAGGTGTAGTCACGCTGTTACGCACCCTTAGTGTATTGGGTGTAGTCTGCTTGAAGTCCAGCACTAGATATGAGTGTCTCGCCGATGTTTCTTCGTTATATACGTTGGTAAGAAAACGTGGATGAGTTGGAAACACTTGACGTGATAAAGCGTGAATTTGACTCATATCTCTTGGATTTTTGAAAATTATCATGTAATGAGAATTCAAACTAAGTGTTCTGAAATCCTTATTAGGCAGAAATAAATTTTGAGTTATGAATATAACACTCATATTTCTATGGTGAGAACCTTTTATGAATAGATCTCTTATAAGAGGTGCATCTTCTTTATCTAACAGATCATCTATTATAAGTAGAGAATGTTGAGATAAATCCTTTTTCTTATGTAAAAGTTCTTCCCTTGAAAGTAGACCTTCGTTGAATTTCACTTTTCCCTGATACTTCTTGAAAACGTCTTGCCATTGTCCATAGCAATATATAATCTCATCGACTGGTGGGTTTATTACAGTTTTCGCCTTTTCTATAATTTCAAACACTAATTGTGTTTTACCACATCCTGAAGGTCCAGCGATAAGACATGTGAAAGGTCCTTGTAGTCTTGGGTCAAATGCGATTTCCTTTACACTTTCCATTTTTTTCTATTTAAGTTATAACACGTCTTACCCGGTCGAAGGTTAATGTACTGAATGACACTTTAATGAAAAAACAATCCTTTTTGTTTGGTTTCTATAACATAAGGGTGTTTTTCCTGTAACGAAATAAAATAATGACAAATGAAAAGAGATGTGGTCATAACAACATTTTATGAGGATCGAAATAAAATAACGTCAAATTAAAAGAGATGGCATCATAACAATCTTTTATGCGGAACGAAACAAAAGAATACCAAATTAAAAGTGTAAACTGTGATAACATGGGTTTTTCTCTTTCACAAAACAAAAGAATAACAAATTAATGAAACCGAACCATAAACGCTCTCCATACGTTTTGTTTTTTATTTGATCAGTCTTTGTTATGGGACAGCCCCTGGATGTCGGGTGCAAAACGCACCCTCCCACCCAAAATGCACCGACCGCCAAACCGCGCCCGCCACGCGGATCACCCGCGAGCGGAGCGGCGCGCATTTTGTTTTCTTGAAAAGAGAAAAGGGGTGAGCTTTATGCACCCCCTTTTCTCTTTTCAAGAAAAGCGTTGAACGCCGTTTGAGGCGTTTGTGTTTTTATTTTGATTAAGTGGTTATAACCGTTAACGTGTGGTTAGAGTTACAAGCTTGATAGTATCAACTTTATCATCAGCTCGTATGTCGCAGGAGATAAACCTAACCAGCGTCTAATTTACCACTACATAAACGTTTTGTTTCAATGGCAACATAAATAATGGCATGATTTATAGATCTGTATAGTAAATAAACGGACGTCTTTACGTTATAAGTGTGAAAATAAAAGAGATTGGTTGAAGGGTGGTTTTCTACCTTTTGGTAGAAAACCGAATAGTCTGGAGGAGCATAAGAGGATCTTTATTTTCTTTGTAATATTCGATAGTAGGAGTAGGAGTAAATCTAGGAATAGAATAAGCCGTCATGAGACTTGATTCTTTACCATTCCTTCCGACAACCCTGACAATATGGTCACAACCCTCCTGACCATGTCCGATTTCTGTATCGAACTCTTTTTCATAGAAGAATTTGTTGTTGTCAAGGGTGTTCACTATTTTGTCAGGATATCGGATGGTTGCGTTGATAAGGGGAATAACAATATCAGCGTGCAGAAATATAGAGGGTTTTCCATCAGGATCTGCTTCTGATTTACGCCAAAAACGTCTCTGCACTGTTTCCTTGACAGAGTGTCGCGCAAAAATGTGGCTCAAGATTTCTTGGTTATCATATCTTTGAGCGTTAGATGTGATTGTTGGGTTAGCCGAATGTTTTTCAGAAGTTTGCAATTTTGAAATAAAATGTTTGGATGAATTTCACCCTCAATTTGATACATTCCGTCTCTCGGACAGATGTATTTCACCCAATGATGCTCTCCACAGATACCTGATGCTCGCGCAAAAGGCACCTTGACCAGTGCATTTCGAAAATGAGATGGTCTTCCAATGAGCGGTGCCAGCGGTACACGGTGCTGAACCGAGGGTTGTGCGTTCATGTACATGATGAGACTGGTGCGATTGGTGACAAGTCTAGAAATGAATCTCAGAGGGTCTCTGAGAGCGTATATTATCATTTTTGTTAACGACCACAATACGTATCTCCAATGAAACCGATACATGTAAATTTTGAATATTTTGTTATGGAGTGCACGTGTCAGACTCTCGCGTCGCGTCACTAATGGAACCATGTACTCAGTGATATCTGCTTATCGGTAACAAAACAAAATACGAATAAAATAACGGACGACGCTCATGAAAAACTTTGTGAAAATGGAAAAACCGTCCTACGTTTAATTGACGTTGATAGTAAACTTTTGTATAAAAGACTCATGGGCTGGAGTCTTCTCAACACTCTCACGATGGGACGTAGAAGTTTGACTGCTCGTGGAAAGACCTCAACATCTTCCTCCGCTCAGGAGGGACTTCCGAAGCAGCCCCCTCCTGGAAATTCGGTCATTGATGAATACTTTGATCAATACCGAGTGTTTCCATCGAGAGAAGACGCCGGTTACGTTCCTGTTGCAGTTGGGGGTTATGCGACATATTTGTCCATGGACACTCAATCTGGCTATATTACAGATGTAGGCGAAGGTACGTCCATCACCGTCAACGCTGTTGATGCCAGTCTATACAACGATATTTCTGATCTGTGGAATCCCGAGCCACCTGCACCTTTGACTGACACTGTCACTGCCACAATCGCCACCACCGCCGCCGCTGCCGCCGCCGCCGCTACCCTCCAAGACGACTCCAACAAAGAAAACGTGCCACCACCGAAAGACGGCGAAGCTCTTTCGGTACCGATCACCATCGAAGAAGAGTCGGAGGGAGAACCAACAGACAAGAAAAGGGCACCGCCGAGAAAACGGAAGCCTGCTGGTGAACGGAAACCTCGTGCAAAGAAAGGCAAAGTAGTTCCACTGGACGTTGCACTAGCGCAGCAGTATGCTGATGCGGTCTTGAAGGAGCTACAGGCACAGCAGAGTAAAGCCACCCCTCTCTCGCCTGTATTAGACCTGACCGGATTGTTCTGGCCACTGGAATTGGACGTCGACTACAAGGACGGTTACGTCACGCAAGCTAAGAAGGTGTATTTCCTCAACAGTGACGCCTTCAAGAACACCTGCATCCACGTGTATGGACCACCTGATCCTGTAGGGGTAAGTATGATTTTAAATTATAGAATCATTATTTTTATTTCAGGTAACATGTACTTCGTTTATAGTTAACTTTCATTGTAATTATTTAATGTGAAAAGAAGTAAAGAATGCATAATAGTTTAAATAGAAATAGAATGAGAGAGATATAGAGAGAGAGAGAGAACCGCAAATTTATACATATAACTCAAAACAAAATTATGATTATATTTTTCAGGTCGCCATAATTCAGTACCCTCAGCGAGCCTACGAACGCCGGATCAACTTGAGCAAGACAGGTTTCCAGAACCTTCTCGACGCCGCAAGAACGATCATCCAGCAGTACGAACGGGCCTCAGGTGAAGCAGAACAGGGCATCCCAACTATTAAGCCTTACGTCCAGGAGGTCAACAAGACGCACAACATCTGGGTCATCGTGACCACCTACCAGGGGAAGGCCAAGATCCATATCGGGTCCCGCTACTACGTGGAGCAGCTGGAGAAACGGGTCAACTCGGGCGGGGTGCACGACGCACCTCCGAAAGACCAGGGGCACACCGTGCCATCCGCACTGTTCTTCGACTTGGTCAGCACGCTCGGACCAAAGATCCTGAATGACTTAAAGCAGTCCGAATAGATCACAGAAACATGATGTAATCACCAAGGGCAGGTAGGTGTGGTCTTAAAACATATCAGTAACTATACATGGTGTGGTGTGGTTGCCTATATACTTATATACACAGAAAACATTTAATCATGCTGTAGATATTATATTAGCTAGCTTCAAAGAAAGTATTTAGTCAGCTTTATATATTCACCTAGCGCATAGTTAGTGTAGCACATAGTTAGCTTCAAACAAAAATATTTAGTCAGCTTTTTAAATAACTAGCTAGAACATAAGTGTATATTTATATAGTTATTAAGTCGAAAAATAAGAAAATGAATCAGAATATAAATTGTCCGATGTGTAACGTGCCACGTCGTCCTCGCAATTTTTCTTTACATTCTGGAAAGGTGATCTGTTCTTCACCTACATGCGTAAGAGAACAGTATGATATAGAAACAACAGTAATGCCATCAACTATAGGTAGTTATTGGTGGTATCACGACACTTATGTTAAAAACTTTAAGTCAATAGCAAACGGTTTAGTTCTCCTAGGAAGTGTTCAATCAATTTTCAATGTCAGACTCTCAACTCTGAACATGAAAGAAGCAGTTGAAGAGATAATAGAGGCTATTAACAAAATACATCAGAACCAAGTTTTCGAATATAGACTAGCTATATCTTTAGGTGCATTACTTGAAAGACTTAATGGAGGAACAACAGAAACTGCTGAAGAAAAGATTTATACAGAAGATCGAGAAGTTATGTATTACCATCCTTCAGTGAATAACTCCTCTTTATTTTGGTTAGAGCACGAACAGCAAAGCAATTACAGACATATTAAAAATGATTCTGACTTGCAAGATGTAATAAGTTTTTTACGCGATAAAGAATGGAGTGTCAATAGAGCTGACACAAGTTGGAGACTAGTGGGTAATGTAAACGCAAACATTTACATAGTAAGGGTTCAAGGTAGAGAGGATGGTCTAATAGGAAGATTGGATACAATTCCGAATTTCCTACGTAGACGGGGTTTACAACATTTTCATCGTAATCCAAAGAGCAAACGGGTGTACAAAGACTACCTGTGTTTTTTTAGGTGTCTGTCATATTTTCTTTTCAAAAACACATCCCACTGTGAAAGACTACTTCAAGAATGTTTTCCTGATGAAACTAAAGTATCATTCAGAGGCATTTCAATTAAGGCATTGACCCAGATAGAAGCCAAATACAACATTATGATAAGAGTCTTTTCACTCATTCCTAAGAAGAGTAATACTTCCAAGAAAAAGAAAGTTAAAAGGGGAACACCTTGTACATTAAAATGTATAAAGGGAAATTTGATGAGTGTTGAGGATGAGTCTAAAGTTATGACACTAAATCTATACGACCATCACTTCAGTCTAGTAAACGATCTAAATAAATATTCACAGTTCCACATGTGTCGTAAGTGTAGAAGACTCTTTGAAACAGAGTATAATCTTAAGCGACACACTAACATTAAAAGCGACTGTACGCAAGTTAAATTCATCTACAAAGGTGGTATTTACAAAAACAAACCATCTGTATTTGATAGACTGGAGGAGCTAGGTATAAAAGTACCATCTGAACTTCGAATATATCCATACAAAATTGTGTATGATTTCGAAAGTTATTTTTCTCACAAAACAAAAGGTGATGTTCAGACAACTAATACAGTAGTCGAATCACATCATGTACCGCTTTCATCTAGTGTAGCAAGTGACTTTCCAGAGTGGGAAAAACCAGTTTGTTTCATAAGAAAAAGTGATGGCGAAAATGATGAAATAGTTCATGACACTCTGGATTACATACAAAAGTTAGCTGAAAAAATAGGAGCTGTTGTAGAAACACGTTTCTCTGACATAATAAAAAAGCTTGAAAAGTATAAGAAAAACGAGATTGCCGAAGGAAAAAAAGTGCCTAAATCACTAATGAAGAGTATAGGAAAAAAGAGTAGCAATAAAACTTCGCACAGAATAGATAAAATCAAAATTCGTCTTATGAACTATATTTACAGAGTACCTACGACTTAAATCTAATAAAGCGAGATTTCCATTCCTTCTATGCAAAGAAGCAAACAGCTGAGATGAAAACCATAAAAAGGAGTAACCAATACATAGCTGTCTACACAGAGAACTGTGTTTATTTAGACATGTTAAATTATCTAGCTCCCGGATACTCGTATGCTAGCTATTTAAAAGCTTTCCTACAAGATGAAAGTAAAGGGTTCTTTCCATATGAGTGGATGACATCAACTAGAAAACTAGGGAACTTAAAACTTCCACCTCGCTCAGCTTTCTATAGTTCACTTACGGGTACTTCTATATCAGCGGAAGACTATGCCAAGTGTAAGAAAGTGTGGAAAGATAATGGAATGACAACTTTCAGAGATTATCTAATATATTACAATAACAAAGATGTAGAACCTTTTGTCAAAGCTATAAACCAACACATGAAATTTTTCAGTGAAAGAGGAATAGATATGTTCAAAGATGGTCTGACTCTTCCAGGCCTTACACTAAAATTTCTATTTGATAACACATCATCAAACAGCCTTCCTTACATTATATTCTCAGAGGCAGACAAAGATGTACACAAATTAATTAGAAGCAATTTGGTAGGTGGTCCATCGATTATATTTCATAGACATCAAAAAGCAGGAGTGACACGAATACGGGGCAGATCATTCGGACCATTAAGTAAAGTGTGCCGTCATATCATAGGAGTAGATGCAAACAGTCTTTACCTTAAATGTATGGGTGAAGAACACTGTACGGGGTACTTTGTAGTCCGCAGAAGTAGTAACAATTACAAACCTGAACAATCTCAAAAAGTCAGTCGCGCTGCAACAGAATGGTTGCGGTTTCGAGAGATTACAGACAAAGTTAAAATACTACATGCTTATAACCATGGGGAAGTTAGTGTGGGTACAAAAAGAGTTCGAGTGGACGGCCTGGTTCCAGATACAAAAACCGTGTATCAATTTCATGGTTGCTACTGGCATGGGCACGCGTGTCACATGAATAAAAACACTCTCTCTACTGATAAAGGCCGTAAACTAATGTCAGAAAGATGTCGACAAACTCTTAAAACAACACTGTATCTAGAACTAATAGGTTATACTGTCATTGAGAAATACGAATGTGACTGGAACAAAGACAAGAATAACAACAACAGTGTTATAGCATGTAAATCACTGTGGAGCATACCGATTCCAAACACACACAATATCCTTTCTGAAATAGATATAATAAACGGTGTAAAAAATGGGACTATTTTTGGACTAGTATCGGTGGACATACACACACCTGAGCACCTTAAATTCAAATTTGAAGAAATGACGCCCATTTTCAAAAATACAATGGTGTCAAGAGATGATGTAGGAGAACACATGAAACAACATCTATTAAAGAACGATAGAGTCAAAAGGCCACAACGTCAATTAATCGGAAGTTATTTTGCAAAAAATATTTTATTAGGTTCACCACTACTTAAATGGTATTTAGAAAAAGGCTTAATCGTAACAAAAGTTCACTTACTAGTTGAATACATACCACAGAAATCGTTTCTCTCATTTGTTGATCAAGTAACAGAGGCACGAAGAAAGGGAGACAAAAACCCTGACTGTAAAATTCTCTCTGACCTCTACAAACTCCTAGGAAACAGTTCATATGGAAAAACGATTTGTAACAAACAAAACTTCACAAACACTCGATATATGACACCAGAAAAAGCCGCTAGAATAGCTCTTCACTGGACAGTACAAGATGTCCAAGACTTGTGTGAAGATACATGTGAAGTCTCATCACTCCCTACGTCAATAACATACGACCTTCCAGTTCAAATAGGTTTCATGGTATATCAATACGCAAAACTGAAAATGTTACAATTTTACTACGACTTCTTATCAAAGTACATCGAAGAATCTGACTTTGAACTCTGTGAAATGGATACAGATAGTCTGTATTTCGCCCTCAGCGCACAGACTTTAGATGAATTAATAATTCCAGAAAAAAGAGAAGCCTATTATAGAGAACGCCACTTATGGTTACCATCAGAATCTTGTGATAATGAACATCACAGGGAACAATATATAATAGCAAAAACAAATAATTTACCATGGTTTCCACAACCATGTTGTAAAGAAAGAGAAAAATATGATAAACGGACCCCAGGACTATTCAAAATTGAATGGGAAGGAGATGAAATGACTTCACTAAATTCAAAATGTTATATCGGTCATGGAAAAGAAAAGAAAACTAGCTGTAAAGGTGTCATACAGAAACAAAACATACTTGACATGGAATCTTTTAACACCGTACTCGAAACACAAATCACGATGGACGCCGTTAACACTGGTTTCAAAGTTGTAGATCATCATATAATAACATACAAACAGAAAAAGACAGGCTTAAGTTATCAATATATAAAAAGAAAAACTTGTGAAGACGGAGTGAGCACGATACCCTTAGATATCTAGGAATTCGGCAATCATGTTGTAAATATTCTTTAATTCTGAAAAAATAACAGACTTATAACTACAGAATATATCATTTATGAAGGAAATACTCCAACAAAAAAATATAAAAAATATAAAAAGAAAAAGAAAATTAAGCTTGTACATATCATTTATCAAAAGTTGAAATTAAAAAAAAAAATTAAAAAGTTGAAATTAAAAAAAAAGAAATAATTGTTTAAAAAGAAAAAAACTTTAAAATTATAATAAAAGTAAAAATAAATTATACAAAATCTCACATAGAGACAGAAAAAAATGCTTGAAATATAAATATTTGTCTAAGAAAATGAAAAAAAACTTTAAAAATTAGAAAAATATTTAAAAAAATAAAAAATTATACAATATCTCAGAGAAAACAAAAAAATGCATGGCTTTATGCATGGCTTTATCTAGGGTAGAACTCCCGGCAGCGAAAATCTCAGCGAATCACAGAGAAATTTAAGGTGTCTACCCACTACCAGTTATTTTCTTAGTACATACTAAATAGTAAATACTACAAAAATAACTGGCTACCCATATTTTATTCATCTAGTTGCTTAGTGTAGCCATAGTTTCCAGTATTATATTACAGCTTCAATATGAGCGACAGCAGCTATTCGGATTTTCTAATCGATTTGGCAAGCAATGATTCATCAACAAATGATAACGAGACCACACTTAGTTGGGGTCTCGATTTATCATTTCTCAATATTGCTGAGTCACGACCTGAATCTCCGGATAGTCCTCTCGACTCTAACTATCCATCAGCAGACATTAATTTTTAACTTATACCCAAAAATGATAAAGTGGCTGTACTTTGCGGATGTAGTGGATATTTCTTTTGGGAGATTATCCCCGCACAGTACAGCGACTTTTATCTGAAACCACACCATGTTAGTACTGTAGACCACACCACTGGTACGACGCGATCCTGTTCCACTTTTACAGAAGCTATGTGGGACGGGTATAGCTTTGCAACGAACCAGCTTATCAACGGCGATAACCACAAGGACTACTGTTTGGCGGTGTATCAACATCATCAAGACTCATGTTTCAGAGTCACTACCAGATACACCGTCAACAGTGTAAAGTCACTTATGGTTTTCATTGAGCAACATAAAGTGACAGCCGTTTCACAGGCCTTTTGTAAATGTCGAATCCGTGATTCCGATGTCACTTTTGTTGGTCCTTTGTTCTGTTTTACATGTATACAACTACACTGTGAACTGAAATCAATTTACATTCAGGCCATCGAAAATTTCTTTTCATACCAGGTGCAAATGAATCCTGTTTTCGGTCACAATGTGTTGGCGACTGAAGTAGACTGTAACTTTTTCAAAGCACAGTCTCTCTTTCACCATACCATCGCTAAATCTGTCAGAAATCCTCATCACACATATGTATACACTCACACATGGAACAAAGAGAAACTGAAACAGCCGAAGATAAGGACACTTGCCCGAAACTGTTCTCATTGTTTAATTTGTTTACTACCAGGCAACGGCAACACTGTTTTCTTATGCCAACAGTGTAAATGATTTGTATTATATATATGTATATATTTTTACACTTTGTGAACAGTTTCAATGTAAATAAAAGATTACACCATGTATCTGTGACACTGTAAATATCTTTCTATATGTTTCTAATGAATAAAACTTATAAAATGAATTTTATATGTTGTGTTGTCTATACGTATATTATTTAATGAATATGAACAGAAAAACTCTATATTCAGTTTTCTATACGAACACGAAACAAAGCGAATACATACACATAAAGTAGATATAATCGAATCGAATAGAAATATTATAAGTGATAAAATTGCAAAGGGGGTGGTGCGCGTAGCCCATGGGAGACTGTTTTAGGAATGCGGTGGAGACCTCCGGCCGAGCCTCCGGTCTCCACCGCATTCCAAAAACAGCCCTCCCATGGGCTGCCCGCACCGCCCCCTTTGCAATTAAAATATTAGAACATATGTAATATTTTATTCATAACCAGAATATAGGGTCCCTGAGAAAACATGTCAGGGGAGAGCGCGTTGAGGAACGACGTGCAGACCTCCGGCCTTACGGCCTCCGGTCTCCACGTCGTTCCACACGCTCTTCCCTGACATGTTTTCTCAGTGACCCTGTTTTCTAATATTTCTAACCTCTGACCTCTGACCTAATTACAAAATAGATTTTAAAAGTAGGTCGTAATGACCTAATTATTCAAAGTCTCTATTAAGCTATGAACCTATTTTAGACCTAAACTCGGTCGTAGTGACCTACTGACCTACTTAGTAGCATTGACTATGCGCGCCAGCGACTCCATCATACTACTGCTAATCTAAGCACACATCAATATGAACAGATAAGATGATCCAGTCATACATATTCATCTTCTTAACATGTTAGACTGAACTCAACTGTCAGGGGTTTTGCTATGACCCCCCCAGTCACACTCTATGACTGACAGTCACAGCAAGTCATATCAACATCACTGTTGAGTTGCTTTGAGTTGGCAAGTGTGGCTTGGGTTTAGTATCCATTACCAAGATATTGAGCTTGTCTGGTGTTACTGATATTTTGTTGATTAGATGGTATTCAATCCATATAGTTCTTAGTCTTGCTTGCATTTTATGGGGATATGTTCGAAGTTTCGTTAGACTGCATGATATCGATGTCAATAGTAGGTCATTTACTCACTTGCAACTTGATGATAATTCAATAAAGATAGTGATGATAGAAATTGGGAAGTTCTTCGTTATTATTCGTTATACTGCCTAGCTCTTTGTTATTAATCCAATTAGATCTTATTTCGAATGTTCGTATGACTCATCAGTGTTACAGATTCTAAGTAAAGGGGCTCATTCCTATACAAAGAACACGCGCTTGGCAAGGGATAATTTTATTATATCCATTGAGAAATAGTCATTCCATCCATACAATACATGCCATCCATCTCGTAAGCTATCAACATCAGTAACGTTCCAACCAGGTATAGCTATGTTTAAGCTTCCCCTTTCGAAGTCTATGATACCCAATGGCTAGTGGGAGCGTCACCTCCCGTCTAAATGTGCCGGAAACCATCGGTAGAGTCTTCATCACATCCAGTTCTCCGTCTGTAAGGCTAAGCCTAAGCTGTTCCGATCCTTACTATCACCTGCTGTTGTTTTTACTACTGTCTTGGCACTACCCATATGATTCGACTTGTTAGACTTTTGCTCCCGTGTTCTTCTCGAAGTCTATGTTGGTCTGCTCACCTATCCTAAGTCTCATACTGCTTATATAGTGCCAGCCACAGACATGGCGTGATACGCAGGTATCCTAATATTCATCAGATTCTCTCCTCACTTTAACCTTACATACTTCTCATTCTTACTTATAAATGCTAAACTAATCTTATTCCTAATTTTATACTAAAGCTATCGCAAATGGTAAAGCCCTTGATCTCATGATGTCCTCCTAAGTTGGGTTCTTCATATATCTGATCATAATGTTCCCTAGCAGTCTTCCTTATTGCACCTATGTTCCATTCATACCTGTGCGTACCTGTCTAGGAATGAACTAACTCAGTTACTATCATCCCTGCGTGGGGCGCCACCATCTACGACGACCCTATACTTATACCTAGCCACAGACAAGAACGCCGCTCGGCGTTTTGCTACTACACTAGCTTGACCAATTCACAACATATTCCTGCCAATACTTAATAGAGATTACAATACTTAATCTAACTCTAAAGAATATTATAGTTCTTTTGCACTGTACTTGAGTGCATTATTTTGTATTAGAAAGTATGATAACTGATTAAATACAATAGGAAAGCAGTTGCAAAATAGTAGCTATATACCTTCTCTTGCTATTATTGGATTCTTTTCTATTTTTTCAGTTATCCCATTACTAATTGTTGTCACATCTCTCAGTATAACAAAGACAAAAGGCTATGGAACTGAAGACTAGTAAGTAAATTTGTAAGGATTGTAGTATTTGTAGTCTTCCTTAGAGGATTCAACAATAACTTGCTAAATTTGGATGCATACTATTCAATAGAAGAATGTGAACATGGTTTGAATTTTTATTGAAATCATAACCACCTTTAATTGCAGTTGCTGGTTGTCTATGGATGGAGTTATATGGTCTTTCATTGGACCAGTACTATTGGTAGTATTTGTAAGTACTAGCTTTTAAAATGATTATCAATACTTCATTAATAATATCTGTAAACAAGTAAAAGACTTTCATGAATCTATTTGTATTCTGTTTTTAAGAATCTCATAGATATTCCTTTGAAATTGGAAAAACGTTTAAATTATTAGTATGTACAAATGTTGGTATTGTTGCAGACAAACTTCATCATACTGATCTTGGTATTAACCAAAAAGATCAAGTCTCAGATTTTTGGGAGAGCAAACAGTGGCATTGGCTTCCATTCATTGAAACAGTCGGATATCATACGGTAAGCAGTAACTTCTAAATATTATATCATAAAGCCCTGATAATTTGTAGAACAATCAAATCGCAGGAAAGTGGCCAGGAAATGATGTACTCTTGTAACTTTATCATCTACTAACTGGTTGCAGGAACATTTGTGATGAAACAGGTGGTGAAAGATGATATCATTGTTAGACAAACATGTGACATCACATCATTAAAAAATGATTTTGTTTATTTCTGATTTGGAAATGCTATTATGTGTTATATTCTTCTGCAGGTCGACCTTTTGGAGCTTGCTTGTCCTTGTGCCAATCATGGGGATAAACTGGATATTTGGTATCTTCGCAGTTAGCAAGGAAACGGTGGTCTTCCAGTTCCTCTTCGCCATATTGAACTCATCGCAGGTACATTTTTACTTCATACTTACAATACATGCATTTTGTTTACCTTATTTTATTCAAAAAACATTCTAAATCAAATTTTACAAATATGTTTGCATGTGACTGAGTTAATGTACTTAATAACATTCATTTATTGATTCCAGGGTGTTTTCATCTTTCTTTTCCATTGTATCACTGATGCAAGTGTAAGTAAGATATTTCATTTATAAATATAAATCATTTTAAATGATGATTGAAGAGCCTTGAAACCAATAAAATACAGCTGAGACTTAAGGAGGTCTATTGTTTTGTATATCAAATTCTACTCTTATGATTTACATTATTTTCTATAATGCTTCATAACAGTAAAATATAAAGTAATTTGTTTTTAGGTGAAGAAGGCTTGGTATTTAAAATTTGGTACCAAGCTTTTCCAGACGAAGAAACTGAAGGAAACTGTCCAGCCAAGTAAGGTATGTAATAATCTCTGGAATTATGGAATTTCATATTCATATTTCAGATAATTCAGATCAATCCAGCATTGAGCTTAATGATCATTGGTAAAATTGTTTCAGCAAGTGCATTTATCTCCTTTAAGATATTCTTCAGTTAAATTGTATTTATTTTCTGTTTTCAGAACAAAGGGTATAACCTTTCTTGTCCAACATCTAAAAGCAATATCAATCAGCAGAGCTCCGGTCAAACAGGAAATTACCGCAGCACTCAACCTCACCATGTGACTCTGGATGGAATGCCAGGCCATGCCAAAACTGATGACAGAGATGTCTTTCCATGTGAAGTATGTTATCAATTGGAGATTTACTACTTTTCTTATTCTAGCAGGATGTAACCAAAGGATTAAATTTTGTAATTCAATTCAGAGGCCAATCATGGTTTCATCATTTTGGTTATATTCATCCACTCTAATAGTCATTTCAGTTTCATTTTCTTTACTTAAAAATGCACTGCTTATCATGATAAAAAGTTATGAACTTAGACCTTACACTTCAATTCATTTATTATTATCAACTACATTCATTAGCAGAGTACATTGACCTTGGGGATTACAACAACCAACTTGGAGACCCTTTCCGCCTCAATGGCCTTCAGTGAAACTGCCACCAGCACTGTTGGACCAACATGTAAGACAAATACCAGAAGGTTGAGGGTTGACCTGGGACTGATGGATATTCATGCCGAAGACCTTTTCTTGGAAGATGGTGAAGAGTGCCTTAATAGCTTGCCATCTGAATTCCAGGAAGACTATGCTAACTTTGATTACCCTTTTGATAAGGGAAGTAAAGAGCAGTAGATGACCAGAAGCCATAATAGACATTAAAACTAATCATACAGACAATTAGGGAGAATGTAGGTTTTATACACACAAGAAATAAACAATACCTACAAATATATCAGGCATAGTTGAGGGTGTAATTGGAACTAAAGTTAATAGATTTGCGGAGTCTAGACACAATTAGGAGGAATATATAATGCATCATACAGATGCTCCCTAATGTGATAAGTACAATTTAGGAATAAGTCACAAAACATAAATCATGCTTATGATGCAGGAGTTGACTTAACCTAATGATTGAAAAGATGATGTTATTAACACAAACAAGTGTGGGGATTTTGGATGAACTATTAAGATTGAAATGTAAAGAAAGATTTAATAAAGCTCTAGCAATTCAATATTATTGATGACACACTTTTGTTTTAATCAACATGATTGTGAAACCTATTTCAAAAATCTGTAATGGATTTGTAATTTGGTGGAACACCCTTGTTTCCTTTGAAATGAATAAGATGTGGATGTGTACTTCTCAGTATAATCGTATATATTGTACACATGTTTTTCATCAATATGTTGTGCATGTATGGTCAAGTGATTCAGCATTATTCTTGTCAAAAGTTAATTATATTCAGCTTTTTTTTTTACAAGATGACCAAAAATGATGGGTAGCAAAGACATGTTTAAATTTGTCAATTCATACAGTTCTGTGATTTATTGTTTATGTCTGCAAACTCTAATGTGTATTGAAAATAAAAACATTCTTCAGCACCTTTAGATTTAATAATAAACAATAATACCTTTTTTAAGTGTATTGTAGACACGGATAAAAAATTACTATTGGGTTGTATTCTTAGCTCTTTAATTATATGCAAAATGTAATTTGCTTTAAATCAGTTAATAACATTATGTTTTACTCCTGCAACCATAGAGAATTCCTATTTCCTCAGGAATACTCAAGATGTTATATAAAGTGTGTTTTGATGTGATTAAGAAATAAACAATCCTTTTTGCTTTGACCTGTCTTTATTAGTTTTCTAAACTCAAATACCGCCTTAATATGCCCCATGATGTGCACATTGCTCTTTCGCTTCACTCTTTCACATTAAGCATCTTTTCATCGGTGGGTAGGTAATGTTTTTGTCTAACAATCAATGTTGTTAAAACATCACTATGCAAGGTGTCAGGGTAGGTTCATGCTTGCCATATTTCTGATTGATGAGTTGCTGATAGGTAAACTGTTTCGAATGATTTTACTGAGCTTTATAGGCAGTTTTCAAAATACACGTTTTTTTTAAATAACTTGTACCTTAAAGTACTCTGGTTTTGAAGGGATTTCTTCCCCATCTGGTTTGCACCATTTTTAGACAAAACCATTTAAAACCAATTAAATGCTACCATCAGTCAATCTTTTTTCATATTTGTAGCACCAAAATAATTTTGGGCATTTTGTCAGTCTTCATCCACAGCAATTGTGTTAGCTGAAAGATAACCTACTATATTCTAAGGACATTCCAATTTCAATTACATAACAAAACATGGCTAATTCTCTAGGTACACACATATCTACACATCATTATGCATTATACAGTTCTGTATCAATCAGTCTTCATGCATATAATATAATATTATTTGGACTATTTTGAAACAATGTTACGAGACTGATTGAAACTTTGTATTGCAGCATTAATACCAATTAGCTTGTCAATGTTTTGGTTTTATTTTTTTTTTTTTAAACAGTTTTATTTAGCTGGACAGATTTCAGTTTACATAACTGGTTTCCGGCACCGCCCAGCAATGGTGCTAGTTACAAAGAAATGGGCGGTGGGACGCATATTATTTGTAGATATATAGATACAGTTCTGTAGTGGTACATCAGTACAAGTGATGGTAATAATAATGAAATGAGATGCATGAGATCAAGTCAGTGTATACGGATTGGTTCGACAACATATATTCCTGGGTTCTGGGCTTGCATTTTATGCTATGGTTTTATATTGGTCTCTCTCCAATTCTGGATAACATCATGTGTGGGACTGGGAACTAAGGATATGCCAGCTATCATAAGGATGGCAGCAACAACTTCTGGCCAGTTCTGATGCCCCAGCATAATGGAACGGGCAAAACTACGCTACATGGAGAATTGATTATATTTCTTGTCCTGTTGCCCATAAATATTGGTCCTCTAACATAAATAGAATTGACTTATATTAATTTATATATCAGGCTGTTCTTTATCATAGCAGTACAGAGTTCGGGGTCACAAGATGGCAGCACCAAAGAAATAGCTATAAAATTGCATTTCTATTGTTCCAAAAGTGAACCAAAGTTACGGAAACAACACAGGTGGACTATCATTTTGGAAAAGAATAGCTCTACAGCTTTATTTTCCTTAAAGATTTTAAAAGAAATAAACCTAAATTTTTCCATAAATGAAATAATACATAGTTTTCATTAATGCTGAAAAAAATTGCATTTTGTTGCCATTGTAACCGAATGTCAAAATCTCCTGATACTGCTGCTATGAAAATGAGGGTTTCCATGGTAACCATGGAACAAAATTAAGTTCCCAAAAGTTGAAATTCTAAATCGATGGCCTGCAAGGGCAAAATATCAAGATGATGTGAATTATTAGGAAAGAAAAGTAAATTTAGGGATTCCCTAAATTATTAGCCTTTTAGTATTCTCCTTGCTACGTCATTATAAAGGGGATTGCCTTTCAAAATAATCTGGAAATACCTGGTTATTAAATGAAATTAGGTGAGTGAAACACCCAAGTTATAATAGCCTCAATGGGGCCTTATAATAAATATGTATTCTAAAACTCATTGTCCTTTCTATTCAATTTTTAATCCAGGGGATTTACTTTCATTCAAAGATGGGGATTCCCAATTAGTCACTCTGTGACGTCATAAATTTGGGGATTTCCTTAAAGACACATGAAACAAACCAAATTTTAAAGTCCCATAAATAAGGCTACGCTTGGAATAGTCTTACAATATCTTAAGTATCATTTGTTCTTAGTTCAAATGCCACACCCAGTGAATTTCATTGGAAAAATGTAATAGTAATCCTTTAATCATATGCAAGGTTTCCTTTAAATACCAAAGTCTGGTCCATTTTACCATATTTAGCATATCTGACCTGTGTTTATTTATATTATCACAACTTTTTCTAATTAGAACATTTACATATTTCTTTTAATATTGGACATTATCCCCAAGACATCTTCCTTATTCAATATTCCAGACCATATTATGTTTTATTACCTGCTCCACAATATGAACTTTGCGTTATTCCCAATGTCAACCATTTGCCCTAACACCTAAATTAGTGAATGATATGAAACTTGTCCACTTTACAGATTAAGTAGATGCAATTAGGAAAATTTATCAATATGGCTAAATTTGGCTGACAAGGCAACAAGAGTATTGAATTTTGCTGATATCCAGTGGAAATAGACCAGTATAGGCTGTGAAACCCAATTTGGTTGAGGTAGCAACATGACAATTCATCATTATTTGTATGGCAGTTTTTATGGTTCACATAATTGTTATAACAGGAACTATAAGAAATTAAACATTGCTGAGGCGACAAGTGACGTTATTGCTCAGGTGCTACATTTGCAAATATTAATGTTATCATTGTTTAAATGTCACTATCTCAACTCTCATAACCATTTCAGATATTTGTTCAATATGATTGAAAGTATTCAATATGCTTATCAATGTTCAAACTTAGCCTCTAGATTAAAATGAAGGAAGTTAAATATTTATCTTCCTGTTTTCTGACAAATTGTTTACACCTGTGGACTACTGATTGTGTGGTAAGAAAATTTGAGTAGAGAACACCTACACATTACTGGAAATTTATATTAGACGAAGTTGATTAATGATACTTCAATTGATCAATCTTATATACATACTTACTTACACATACATATTATAAGAAATAAAACATTGCTGAGGCGACAAGTGACGTTATAGCTCAGGTGCTACATTTGCAAGCATTAATGTTATCATTGTTTAAATGTCACTTACTATCTGAACTCTCATAACCATTTCAGATATATGCTCAATTTGATTGAAAATATTCAATATGTTTATCAATGTTCAAACTTAGCCTTTAGACTAAAGTGAAGGAAGTTCAATATTTATCTTCCTGTTTTCTGACAAATTGTTCACACCTGTAGACTAATGACTTCAGGTGGCTTTAGTGTGCTAAGAAAACGTGATTTGAGAACACCTAGACATTGCTGCAAATTCTTTCTACCACGGATAGCCATTTTCATGAGTTTTACCTGCAGGTTAGGCTAGAACAGAATGCATGCAGGATAATATGTCGACAAAACTCAGGGATTTAGTATAGCAATTGTCATGAATTATAAAATTATTTGTAGATTATCATTGAATAAATCTAGCCATCATTACTTTTAGATTAGTATACAGTTATTATTTCCTGAGTTGGTTGAAAATTCATTCATTATAGATGCGTAAATAGCAATTATTTGTTAATTTTCCATGGTTTTTTTAGGGGTTTTGTGCACAAAATTAGCCCAAATTAACCTGAAGGTCATTACAATACTGTAAATCAGCTATCCGTGGTAGATAGAATTGATCCATCTATAACATACAAACTTACCTACATATACATACATACATACACACACATACAAAAAAGTGTATGTTCATATATAGATAAAAAAAATTGCATGTGTTTATATAAGCATATATATAATACATATGAGTACATAGATATTACATTCATTGATATTTGTGTGCACAAATACACACATGCATATGATTTCTTTCATTGGAAAAAAAAAACATAAGAAATGTAGTTTGGGCTCTCTAACCACTAGCCTAGTTGTATTCTTTATTAGTAGATGGAATTGCATTAATTGACACAATGGCAGGTAATTTTAATAATAATTATATAATGTTTTTATTTCTTTTTCTGACATATATGATCTTTCAACAGAAATGTGTAAATGTAATACCCAAAAAAACAGCACATATAATTATATATATTCTGTTTTGACTTGACCATAGCACATTAATCCTTATCACACAAAGGTTATGATTACACCAGATGCTCAGATATATAGTGTTATTATCTGACTAAGTACACTGCAATACCACATGTAATTTGAGTAGAAACACATGCCAGATGGGACGAATTATTTCTGATACAAAGAAATACTTATCCAGTTTCGTGACATTAGGACATCCAGGTGCACAGTATCAATCCCCAACCGGTAGCTGAAGTAGAATGATATGGAAAACGCTTTCTAGGAATCTGTTGCAATTTATCCCCCTCTTTTTAATAACCAATGCCTAATTAATCTTCTCTGTAAGACTTACATTAAAGGCAAGCGGATCATATTCTCGTCAGAACTGACCAGGAAGCATTAACTTCCACACGTTCAATGGACAGCAGGTGTATCCATATGTAGATGATGGGAGAATTCAAGATGTACTATAGCTTAGTCACTTGGCTGGCTGCCATGGGTAAGTAGACATTTATGAAAACATGAAATCAAAGAAAACACTTGAAAAGGTAACAATGGACCTTATTGGCTGACCATCAACTTAGTAACTAGTACCACTGAAGAATTTTGGAAGATACATTGAAGAATAACAACAAAGTTTTTGATCATTTTATGTAACAACAAGGTGCGTCAGAGGTATGTGAATCGTAATTATGCATCACCGTCGATGGGTTGGATATATTCTGCCATGTATTCATTGTTATTTATGCATCTTTGGTAAGTGTTCATTGAATATAATTGACTATTTGTAGGCTCTCTTTACAATTCTCTGGGATGTTACTCCTACAAAAGCCTTTAACAAGCAGTGCCACAATTAGTGGGGGGGGGGGGAAGGGGTGTTTGCCCTCCCTATACCCAGGGACATATTTTGCGATCAACCTACATGCATTTAGGTTGAATGTGAAGTTAACCCTGTAGACCCCACAGTTTGCATTCATGAATTGCTTGATTTCCCAAAGATTTCCATGGATTTTCCTTGGGAATCCCTTACATTCCTTTTAATTGAATAAATTCAAAATCTAATCAACACCAAACAATACATGTTTTAAGCATACGGTTTGTGGCATTGGATAGGAAATAAAATCAGCTTTTAAATGATATATTGGCCAATTTTGTATATTGAATATTCATGAAAGTGTCCTGGTTGGTAGATTAAAGAAAAATTGTGGAAAAAATGGAAATTTTTGCAGGTAGCTTTGGGAATACACCCATATGCGCTATGGCCGGATTGGAGTCTAAAGGGTTAAATTATTTGCACTTATATATCATATAGAGGTCAGACTCTACTGGGACTGCCTCTAGAGAGGTGAGGTTAGATAACCAAATACATTTCTTGTTTAGTTTCAGTATCTGCTATTGTTGTTGACCATAGTATAACTTTGGAGCCACCTTTCCCCATTGAGGGAGACGATGTCAACTTCACTTGCACAGTTGAGCTCAGTGCCGATGAACCAGCTGGTGGTATCACTTGGTACCATAGAGGGTACATTGTGGGGGCAGGAGACAGGGTGAAGATGAGCTCATACCCCTGTCAGAATAACTCCTACTGCAGTGAACTCCAACTAAGGAGGACTAAAGGGACTGATAGTGGTAAGTGAAAGGATGGGTAAAAGCCATTTTTCACCTTCTGGTGTTTTATTTCCATTTGTGGTGTTTTACTTTCAATTGTGGTGTTTGGTGTCCAATTCGCAGTGTTTTACTTTTTGTGCTATTGTACATTCATTAATGGTGTCCATGCGGTGTTTCATTTTCTATGGATTAACAATGGATGCTTGCATTGGGAGACACATGTGGGTTTCTGAAACGCAAATGCAGACATCACCTTTACAATGAATTTTTGCAAATACAACCTCCATTTCAAGTCTGCGCATTTGATGTAAAATTCTGTACTTGGGCACAAACAGCCACATACTTTGCTAATGTTATGCATTTGGACTCTGAAGCTTTCTCTGATTGACAGTTGTACATGTAAGACAGTGAAACATCTAGGTAGCACTTATATATAAGACCTAAAATCCTCACACAGATGGTCACTGCATGTATACACAGGAAAATAGCTTGGTCCCGACTGGCCCCAGATTCCTAAAATAAACTTGTGGATCTGTAAAACAGGTCCGCAAGTCCTGTGAACGGACTGCAGTATTTTCGTAAATACATACAAGTGTCCCTAAGTAGCTCTATAAATTTACGGAAAGTGTGCACACCATCCACATAGTGGTAGTCCTTTCAGGACCTATAATTATACCTGATGCAAAACAGTTAGCAGAGTAGCAGGCTTGGGTGTAACTACAGTCTAACAAGTAATTCCGTAACGTAAGAGAAATGTGAACAACCATCCAGGACCTGTCCAAGTAACATGAGGCTCCTATAGGATGACAACAATTCATATTTATCTTGATATTACTTACTTTTTCCATTTTTTGCTGAATGTTTCATTCATTTCATTTTATTTCATGTTCCTGTTAAGATTTTTGAATAATGTGTTTTGGAAAACTATTTTAGACAACTAAGAAGAAAGTTACAGCACCTCTGACCCTCCCGGTTCTTTTTTCCGTATTTTTGGTCTATTTCCGTAATATTTCAGGTAAAAGGGGGTACTTAGGGACACTTTTCCTGTAAAACCCTATAAATTGTATGTTTTTACATGCTTATTACGTCATTTTATACTTTTGTAACTATTCCATAAACTTAGAAATACTCTCTATCATTTTTCGTAAATTTTATAGTTTAGGGGGTAAAATTACAGAAAACCCCTTTTCCACAAGAGATGCAGGTCCGTAATTGTACTTAGGAATCTGGGGTGGGCCCAGGAAGGCTATCAACTAACTTTAGTCTGTTTGAACCCTTTCCATTCTCAGCAATTAGCTGTTCTTTGTTGGCACTAGCCGCTGATGATGGAAAGGATTAGGGCAGACTAAAATAATTCATCCGTGTTTTATAGGCCTATTTGGGACCCGGCTTAAAACAGCATGTCAGCAGACTAAACTCATTAAGATCTTTGGCTGAGTTTCAAAATATATATAACATTTTGAATATTTCCTCCTTTATGTAGTGTAGATCCCTAAAGTGGGGGGAGGTGATCTTCCTCTAATTAATAGCACTTCATGATTGCAAAGGTCACAGCAAAGGTCAGGTAAACCAAACAAGGTGCACTGCAGTGTCTGGAACCAGCTATCAGATTAGCTTTTGATCTAATCGTACAAGTCCTAGAAGTGACACATTTCTGCACGAGATATGAGGGAAAAAATTTCAGTAATTTGATACCAAAAGTTCCCTGAGATCTGTTGGTATTTCCATGGAATGTAAATGATTTGTACTTGATTTGGACACTGAAATTAGAATGATATTTATACATTTCAGAACATGAAAAATAATGTCAATTCTTGATGGGTTGTATTGAATTTTGAGTTAATCATATTGCATATTCATATGCTCAGTATAACCTGATAATTACATTCTGAAATTTCATTCTGACGAATCCATTTATAATGTGAATGTGCATTATTTCTATATTTTCTCCATAGGTGAAATCTCTTGCATATTTCAAGCTGGACAGGAAAGCATTGCTAAGGCATCATTATCTGTACTGACACCTCCAGTTGTTAGATTAAAAGATCTGTCCAAGACTGTCTATGAGAAAAAGGATTTTTCTCTGACATGTGAGGCAGAAATCAAGGATACAGGGCACCCAGATGCCAAAAGGGAAGTCCTTAATTTCACATGGACAAAGAATAATGTAACGGAGCAGCAGATACCAGGTAACTAGAGTTCCTTCATTTATATATTATATTAATATATATCCTATTTTATTCATATCTTTAATTTGCAATGTCTCAATACAAGTCTATCTACATATTTTCTCATTTTGCTATGTAAATATTTACAATACATACATAAGTATATACAAACATACATAACACATTCATGCATGCAGAACACATGTACATAGTGTATAAACTCAGTTGAATAACTGATGTGTGCCACAAAGAGTAGGGATGAGTGGAAAAGAGTTACTTGCTTCTACCCTATGATACATGGTACTTATCGATCATCAGTCCAATTTTGTTGAACCTTCCAGTAAGAGGCAAAGAAGGAATGTTCACCAACACATTTTATGGGGGAGGTCTAGAAGAAGATTCAGAGTACAGATGTTCTGTGAAGAATCCAGCTGGAGAAAGAAAATCTGTCATAGCATGTCACATCTACATCAAAACGTTAGGTAATTATGACGATTCATAAGTCTGTGTTAACTAATGACTAATTATATATGCTGATTTTATAGGCACCTAGGCACGGGAGTGGCTATACGCGCGACAGTCGCGCACGCGGACGTCGCGCAGATACAATTTCTTATATACACGGCCACAAAGTCCGCGCATAGAGATATCATTATAGATTAATTTCAAAATTAATCTTCAGGAGTAACCCTCTTGGTCTTCCAGATCAAACGATAGATATAATATGTAATAGGTGGGTGTATGTAAAGATGTTTATATACTAAGAATTTAGATAAGCAAAGGAAATAAGAAGATTAAATAAAAAGGGGGTTCGGGGGCATAGCCCCCGATTCAGGTACAGCTGATAAATCATATATAATTATCAAGAACATCCGCGTATGTAAAGCCCCTTAAGTACGCGGGCCAGGTACGCGTGTACAAAGAATACGCGGGCCCAAACTCCGCGCATACAACCATCATTATAGACGCGGACCTTACATCCGCGCGTACAAGGAATACTGTGTGCGCGGTTTCCCTTGCCATGCCCGCGTGTATAATCCCAGCCCCTAGGCACAGGAAAGTCTGGTTTCAATGCAATTATTATTAACATTGTAAATAGAAATTCACCTCAATACATAACAGGTTCTTTTGATGAATAATTGTTAAAGTGCAATTTCCTTTTCACTCTTTCTGACAAGTGGATAGTAATATTTCCTCAGACGAGCATGTAGGTGAGTGTATAGAGTGGCAATTCCAAGTTTTCAGACATTTTAAGATTTTGTCAAGTTTATTTATCTTTTTGTGAAAAGTATGACAGTTTGAAACTGTTTAAATTATGTATTTTGGTAATACTGGTATTCTGGTAATATAAGTATTCCTTGTATTCCTAGTTTTCTCATTTGTGAGGTAGATGTTAGTCATGAAAAGAAGAAACAGATAATAAATATAGGAAAAGAGATATGAGGGATAATAATTTAAAGTTTTATTTTGTGGTCCAAGCTCCAGAAATACCAAAATTTAATAAGGAAAAATAACATAACTCAGCTATGTAGACTAACACCCATGCAAGAATAATAACGTTGTTATAATGTTGCAGAAACACTAATTTTTTATTTGGTTCTGTTTCTGTCTTCGCTGCATTATTTTGATGGCACCCAATAACATCTTTGAAACTTAACATGCGATGTTGCACTGTGACATTAACACTCTGGTTATCATTTCACATAAAAATAACATTACTTCAACATTACTCATTGGCAACGTCTCAACTTCACCAGAATTTGGCTTTATTGTAACACTGTCTTGGAGAGTCTGAACCTAATGTAAAGAGATGTACGTTACATGGAAATTGGGCAGGTAACAGACTGACCAAAAAGGAAGGGTCACGGAGTGTGCTTGTTACATCGCTACTTGCTTGGGTAGTCTTTCTGTGAAAATGTGCGAAATTCCATGCTTTTGCATGCAAATTATTTATATTGCACAAAAAAGTAGATGCACCATCATTATTGCGCTGCCTAAATTTCCCCTTGTTGGAGCATGCACATGCTTTATAGAAAAGGTATACTATCATAGGAGAAATGATAACATTTGCCTATAAGTCAAGTTTTGCATTTCTCCAAAAAGCTTGTATTCCTCTTTTGTTAATGTCAACCATTTATGGTGCTAGAAGCATGTTTTTACTCCAAGTTTATGCAATAGGCCCCTGTGAATGTTTTTAGATGATGCTGTCTGCAAGGAATTACCTGACTGGCCTCAAACTCCTGCTGAAAAAATGGCATATACTAATTGTGCTAAGGAAGACACACGTAAAACATTGCATATCTAAATTTGATCTTGTATATAAATTGTTAATTGGTAGATTAAAGTAAAACATTGAATTGTATTGTAACTGTGTGCCTAAAACATTTCCCTTCTCAGATAAAATTAATAAAATGAGTAAACTTATATATTATTGTATACATATAAAAAGATGTATACATATGCACATATGCTACAAGAGCATTTATAAGGTTATCAACTTGTCTATAGTTGAAGGTTTTCAAAGTCGGCTGTGCTTCTCAAATGGTACTTGGGATACAACACTTTGGTCAAATTGCCATAACAACAAGTTGAATAACATTTTTATTGAGGTAGGTTACATTTGAAAATATGCATATCAATTCGGCCCATATGTGTGTTAGCTATGTCTATTCACATATTCAAATATTGGCATGTATTTTGTATTCACAATATCAAAACAGATATATATTATATATTATAAGACAGCATCCATTTAAAAAATGTTGGATATCATATTATAACCAGATATATCCATCATACAAACTGTGGAATAGGATCAAGTTAGCCATTTAGGCATGTACCACAAAGATTGTGCAGGAGAGAGGGGCATATAATCTAGTTTGTTAACCCATGGCATACTTAATTCCTTTTGAAAACTCACTTTCTTAAATTGTGAGATTTAATTTGGGGTTTTTATTGTGTATGTAATATACCTTCACAGATACAAGAAATAAAGGATGGATTGGGGATGGAGCCAGCAAAGACATTGGATATATCAAAACGACTAGAGTCAGTCACCAGGGTTTCTCTAAATAAGATGCGGACTTTTGATCTGACTGATTCCCTTGAATCCATCAGGGAACTGTCAAAGTTGCACTCAAATTTCGTGAATGCACCATTTAAGGAGGAACTTAAGGCAAGCAACCAATTTGCATCTGTTGATAGCGAAAAGACTTGACAAAGCCCTCACGTGAACAATCACAAGAAATTATCCAATCCATGATTTTAGGATACCCAACATAAAATTTAATTAAGCCCTTACATTAGTAACCTTATTCATTCAAAAGAAGGTACCAGTTAAATAATGATAGGATACCCAATATACTGTATTTGCCACTACCAAAACTCAGATCTTCACTGAACCTCAACTTCTGTAGATGGGGATATAAAGGTCATTTGACATAATAATTATCAGATATACAGTTTTACCTTAGAACACATTTTCCGAATGTCTAAGGGAGAATATTCACACTTTCTCACTCCCCATTTACAGAACATCATTACTACATGCAGTTATCTGACTGATAAGGTAAACATAGATATTTGGAAAGAGGTTGGTATTCTTGTTATTTAACGCATATTTTGAATACTTGATTTATAATAGAGTTTAATCCAGACTAAGAAAAAAAGGTAGTAGAATATACAGTCCATAAAGTCCAATACCCATAACGCAGTTTTGACCAAGTTTGCTGACTGATTGTTGCAAAAACAGTCAATTATACATGGATCATTATTGCACTATAATAAAGTATGCAATATTGAAATGTACGTGTTTGATATGAGTGGGTGCTAAAACCTGCCAGTATTTCTGGTAGAATCCTTTGGTTGTAGCGCCAGTCATTTGGCTGACTTTGTCAAAATAGCCTAGTGAGTATGGAGTTGAAGTGTTGGTTTAAATAAGAAAATGAAGAACTCAAATTCTTCACATCTTCACGTGATCCACATCTTCTCTGACTTCTCTGTCTTTGCAGCTTATATATGAACAGAAAAACACTGAAATTTTCAAATGGAATACACAGGTACAATTGTAAGCAGATTATGGCCTCTTTTACAGGTGAAAATGCATGAGGATAAAGATAAACCGTGGATTAAAGAGTGCCTCTTGAATTCCCTGGATAGATATTCAGATGCTCTCAGTAAATCATTCAGAATGGAAAGCCACTTCTCTGATAACATAGGTGAGACAAATCTTTGTTAAAAGATTAGCATTATTCTCAGCTGAAAGCTATACATTTTTTAAAAGTTTTCATATTATTAATCATACCATCTGGAAGAGCTTACTAAAGCATCTGGAAGAGCTTACTTGAAACAAGTTTGCTTCAATTGAAAAAAATATCTGTCTAATCATGTTTGTGTTCTCCCAATACTATCTCATCATTAGATCAAGCATATTAACAAAAGAAAATAAAATCATGTATGTGTTTGTCAAGGGGCTCTGCTATTAAACAATTTTGACTGGAATTGACTTGATGGCTGATCCCTATAGTTTACTTTGATTTACTGCAGATTTTGAGGTAAGGCAGTGGAAGACTTATGAAGACAGCATTACATTCAATGGTTCAGACACTGCTGATAAGATGACAGTTCCATCTGAAACTCTTTCACAAATATCTAAAGGTATCTCTGCGTTTTTAAGATGGTCATAAATATTTGTAACCACATTTGTTACTTTAGTCATAGCTAAGGCATCAAGACATCAAGACCACCTATGTACTTCTCTGACATTTTAAACCAATGTCTTTATGGAATGGATCTTGATTTGGCTGTTGTTTGGTCATAAACATGCATTTAGAATAGAAACCTGTATGTAATATTATGAGGTGTTTTCACAGAGTCAGCCAAAAAAAGCAGTTCTACCAATATCTTTTATTTGGTCACATTTAATGAGTGTACAAAGTATCACTAAATGGCTAAATGACATGTTTCCACTTTGACATTGCCATGAAGACAAAAAGTTCATGGGAATAGAATGCAAAGTTGTTGCTCCGCCCGCTTTATTCAAATGGCTGTTCATCTCCTGGGCTGAGCATTAACAGTCTCATGTCATTATTGCTTTAAGGGCAATGGCGCCATTATAGATCTAAAGTTAAGACTATTTGTAACCACAAGTTAATCTATTTTCCTTACAAATCAATTTGATAAAAAAATCAAATTTCTGACAAGAAAGTCCACACACAAAAATTCTAAGTTGAAAAATCAATAAAAATGACACATAATGTGCATTGGACTGTAAGCTTTCATTTTTAACAAAGAAAACATGGGGTCACCGCATGAATTTAGCCAGAAAATTCTGCAAGTCTGGAATTAACCCACCAGGTATATTTGTGTTAATGGTCCCTAAACCTATCAAAATACAAAATATCCTGAAGTTATATATTCTAATATTCTTCCCTGAATCATAAGGATTGTGTTAGTGCTTACTGTGTGAAGATTGGATAAATATTAACAAAGTTATACCCATTATTGCACTGCCCCCTCCCCACCTCACATAGCCACCTTGCAGAGTCACTGATGGTCACGCTCCACTGTACACCTATACCTGCTAGCTGCGCGCCGTGGTGCGCACAAACAAATGGCACGTTTGTCCTTAAAATCTTTAAACCTTTTATTCATGTCCTTTCCCTCAAGGAATGAGCAAGGACCAAATTATGGTATCTTACAACAACATGAAAACTGCAGAAGACATCTACCAAGCTTATACGGAGTAGGCTCTCATTTGTTTCCCTTAAACACTTCTCTGGATACCATAGCTAATGATTTCATAACTGTCTTTCATTAAATCATAACTATAAGGACTGACAATAGATGGTTGGAGCGGGTTGGAGCCAAGTATTACCAATAGATCACAACTTCCATATTTGTTATCCATTAATCAAATAATCAAACTCCCTCAGATCATCATTGTTAATATATCATGTTGATATAATTGTCTTAGCTGTTGATTTTCTGGAGATCACATCGGAACTGGTGTGGTCTTACCATAATCAAACCAGCACCTTTTTCTACATAGTCTAGGCTTTCTTTCTTCATCACAATCATACATCTCTGTTTCAGTGATGTCAAAGTAGGATCAAGTATATTATCGCTAGGCATTGTCAATGTCAATTATGGCCATGCTATACAAACACCAATCCAGCTTGTTTTTGAGAAAAAACAGGTAGATGAATGATTATCTTTATTCGGTGTTCTGCATTTCCAGTATATGGGTCCCTTATTAATGTTGTGAAAAGTGAAACAAACATTCAAGCAAAATGGCACCTTCATATTTTGCCACACCAAAACATAAATACCTATCTACAAATCTACTACCACTCAGGGACATATGTTGGAAATGTAGTTCTCTCTATATAATTGTCAACTGTTGTGATCGGTTACAAATGTTCTGAAAATATGATCAGAGATGACTCTTACTAGATATTTTAATTATATCCTCATTATACATACTAGTACCCTGCATCATGACCAGCACTTAGTTTAATCAATGAGACTCCAAAATAAGAGTCCCAATTTTTATGAATGTTCCTATGGTGGCACCCCCTATGAGAGCCTGTGCAAACTGTTACAAATAATACAGCCAGCCATCTCTTTCAATCATTTTCTAAACATCAACAAACAGATAAAACAAACAAAATAGACAACACTTTGTACAGTTTCCATGGACTCTCATAGGGGTGTCACCCATCAATGATAAGGTGTGTGGGGTGGTGTAGTGGTCAGCGTGTCCGCCTGTTGTGCGGGCGGCCCGGGTTCAATCCTGGGCTGGGGTGGGCTGGCTGCTACTCCCCTCTACATGTCTCCCAGTGGCAACAACTGGGTTATCAAAGACTCCTAGAGAGTCACCGGCTGTTGTGTGTGTGGCCCTGTCTATGGAACCATGCACATTAACCACTTAACTGCCATGCTCCTGGGGCTAATTTTAGGCAAAATGGATGCATTTTTGAACAAATACATTTCTTATACTTTTCCAATGATGGGCTTGTTATGGTATACCATTCTTTAGATTATGACCTGAAGATTTAGGAAACTGCTAAAAAATGACTTTTTGGTTGCCATGGCAACCGTTTTGTTGATTTTTCTTCATATAATATAAAAATATGAAAGTGATCATATAACATTTGGCCAAATTTTTAGAATTGCTATAAAAGCATAATTACAACTAAGAACAAGAGCTCCATGCAATTCTCTAAATTTTGATATATTACTTGCCTCAATAGCAACTTTATGTCAAAAGATACAACATATCGAAAAATGTATGTATTTTTCTCAAATTATGCATAAAAATGCACAAAATTAGTGAATTTGACCATATGGCCAAAATGTTACCATAGCAACAAGTATTCCTTAATAATTAGCTATATTTCTAAACATTTTAGATTCTTATGGGTTGTTCTATAATTTTAAGCAACAACAAAGACTTTTGAACACTGTTACCATGGTAACCATGCCATTTTTGTACTTTTCTTCAATTTAATTGAATTTTTCCCCTAAAATAAGGTACATTTATCTAAGTTTCCATGGCAACCAACACTTTCAGTGTACCAAATAGTTTCTTTGCCAGAATAAGTTGGAAACAGATCTAGAATTTGTCCATTCAATTAGTTTTGTAATTTTTGGCCAATTTTGCCCAATTTTCTGCATTTTTTAAAATTTAGAAAATGTGTTGCTAAGGAAAGTGTTGCCATGGTTACCATGCATAATGGCAAGTTTTTAAAAGAAATCAACATGAGAACCATAAAGATCAGGGGATGGGCTTTCAAATGATACCATACACCACTATATTTGGAGAACATGTCAATATACAAAATTAACACAAATATTGGTCTATTTTTGAGCAAAATACCTCAAAAATGCAGTCTGTACCCGAGTATACTCGGGAGCAGCTGTTAAGTGGTTAAAGAACACCTACCTCGGTAAATGTGTAGGGGTATGGTCTCTATCTTCTCATAGATTCGTTCATTCCATAGATACGATCATCAAAGACAGAATTGTCAAATCCTGTTCTCGTCGTGATATGACCTTAGATGTTGCTATGGCGTTAAACCCCAATAACCAACCAACCCATCAATGATATCATGAAATTGTGTAGGCTAGTGTCAGAGATACATATCTTAGTGAAGCTAAAAATGTTTGGTTTTATCATGAAAAGAGCCAATAGGCCCAAAATGCTTTATTGCTATCAATTCATCGCATTATATGATTATATTATTTCAGAGGCCAGTTGGAGATGAAACAGAAATGTGCAGCTTTTGGAGTAGGAGGTAGTTCCAGGGGGTCTGGAATTGTGGACATTACTGTTCAGAATTACTTATTTTCAAATTGATATAAATTTAATTCTAGCTTTATTTTTTGCATTTTTGGTGCTTAACTTGTTCTAAATATGGTTTGCAGAGATAACTGGACACAATCAGACTGCACAACAATCTGTGTAAATGAGACAATTGTCTACTGTGAATGTTATCGTATTGGCAGTTATGGGATCATTTTCTCAAAGGTAAATCAGGTTATAGTAAGCCTCTATTCCACATACTGCCTTTTTCCTTTTGTGTTAGAGCAAAGAATACATCACTACCACAACACTATTTCATAAGACATGTTCTATAATCTCTGTGCCCACCATGTAACTATCAAATAAACTGTAATTATCACATAAACTGATCACCATGTTTATGTTCTTGGAAACCAGAAAGCACTTTGCCTTGATTTATGCTTTGTTTAATTTTACCAAGATTACCTGTTGAATTGCAGAGCTCATTCCCACCTGAGGTTATTTGTCCACCTACATTAACTCCAAGTAAGTAGGATTGGTCAATTTAAGGGATGTAGACATTTTGTTTGCCATTTTGCCATTGCCATACCCAGGGGATGAATGGGGGTGGGGGGTATCCAAGGATGTATGGAATCTACTCAGATTTAGAAAAGTTTGGATTTAGAAACCAATCTTAGATAATGGTCAAATCTTAGATATGTATAATGATTATACAATGGCTTTTAGACAATTTTGCCAACGCATAATATATTTACAGTTGTCTATCTCCAAACAAAAATTGTAAACAATAGTCTCAAAAATACATATATGTGCATTTACACTGAAACATCCTTTGGTTTCTTTCTCAGAAGGGCCATTATGATAACCTTGTAATTGACATTGGAACATGAATTAACATGATACATTTTGTCAATAACAGGTCCCTCCAGTGTTATCATAGATCTGAATATCACTGAGTATTACATCAGAGAAGGAGATAGCTCTGTAATGGAGTGTACAGCAATTCTTGAACCACCAAGAGCAATTGGAGTATTCAACTGGACAATAGGAGGGAAACCCACAGACAACAACCAAAGGGTAAACATAACAGCAAAGTTTTACCCAACTGGTGTCATGCATTCCTCCCGGCTTACTCTGAAAGACGTGTCCTGGGTAGATAATGGTAAGATTAGTATATTGTTCTCTTCATCACAATGCATAGACTTAAGCTTGTAATTGATTTAGGATAGACTCAAATTATAATTTTAGTTTACATATACATCAGACTGATTGATGGATAGAAAAATTTAGATAAATGTTCAATTAATGGATGTATGATGCCCAACTATTCGTGAAGACAAATGTTATCAAGAACTGAAGACAAGTTATATGTAAAACCTTTTTCATAATCAGGATACATCTTAAAAATCATATTATCAAACAAAGCTTGGGGTTTAAAGGGTTCATCATTGACCTTTTCCGATATGAGAGTTTGTGATGACTATTTTTGTATTGTTACAGGTGTACTGGTATGCATGTTTGTCCTTCCATCAGGCACTACTTTCAATGAAACAGCTGACCTCCATGTACTAGCGAAACCACGGGTTTCCATCCACCCAACTAACTTAACGATACAGGAAGAGCAGGAGTTTAACATCTCCTGCTCTGCTTATGTTCCTGGAACTAGCAACCCAGGTAGTGTGGTATTCAAATGGTTCAAGAAAATGAGTGCCATGGACGGAGCAATTTCCAACAGCAGTGGTAGGTACATCTTGCATTATTGAGAAGGACAGGGTTACATAGGTGTTAAGTGACACAATCAAATCAGTCCAGGTCCCTGTGATCATAGGTCTGTTTCTTCATATAGAAGGTCATATTCCGGCGCTGCTCATACACCCCACAATGGGTGTCTCATGCAGGAAATCTCACGTTGAACTCCCCGACTTGCTCACAGCGAGTCACTCATATATGGCTAACCACATTCCACTCCAGAGGGGAGAGGACGGATGTATTCAAGAACCTTTTAGTTTGATTTAAAGGGTGCAGTAAACTATGCCATGCTATGCAACTGCACGCTATGTTACAACAGTAAGATTATTGATAACCTTTCTGTCAATCAATGATATTGCATAAAAGGCTTGGAGTTAATTATTGTTAAATTGAAATGAGGCAGTAGCTTAGATGGTCTCACAACTCATGTGAACCATTACTTTTACATCTAAGATCATAGAACCCATCTTCCCTGATGCTTACTTTAAGGGAAACGCTTATTTTAACCTATTGTTTCAGATGAAACGATTACTTCTTCTGGAGGTTACACAAGTGATCTGACAGTAAGAGGGCTGAAAATGCATACCAATTATAGCTGTGCTGCAGTTAATGCTGCTGGGAGTAGTATCAATGAGTCATGTGAAGTCACTGTTACTAGCAAATGTGAGAAGCTAACCATTACTCATGCTAATATAACAGTACATGCATGCATGGTGGTGCTTGGTATGGATATCAGTTTTTGTTTTTTTTGTGAGATGATATAATATCAATTATCCAAATCAGAACACTTTGAGCAAAACAAGACACATAAATACCATTTGCCAAACTTAAAGTATTCAAAGCATTAATTAACAGTAATTAAACAAAACAAAAAGTAAAGTAAAAGTAAATGAAAAAGACAAGTTATGAAGCCCATGCAACTTTATGGAAGATAGTATCTTTAATCTTCCTCCATCTCCATATATCTCACTCCAGATCCTCCTGCAATGAGCCTTTATCTGAATATTACACCATCTAACATCACTGAAGGAGAGACATCAAGGATGGATTGTTCTGTAACTATTGAGTCAACATCACATAACGGAACCTTCAAATGGATGATGAAAGGAAAGTCTTTGACAAACGGTCAAAGAGTTGATATTGAATCAAGATATGACCCTTCAGAAAAGCATTATAAATCATTGCTTACCCTTAGAAAATCATCTTGGACAGACAATGGTAAATCAACAGAACAATACCCTTGTTTGGTGTGGTCTTTAAAAGATAAAAGGACAATGCATTGTGATTATGATTAGCACTACGTGGGATAGATATTGCCAAAGTTTGGACAAGTGCTATTTTAGACAACACCTCTCGATATGCTATTTTGACAAAATAAGTCTGGGTCGCTCTTTGATAAACTTAGAACAGTGTATAATATAATAAATCGAAGGGTTAAAATTGCTTTTTTACATAATCTATGTGCCCTTATCTGAAGAAAGGATCTGATGATCTCATCAGAAGGATTTAATAAATATATGGATAATTAAGACAAAATAGGCTTCTTATGTTATATGCTCAAAAAAAATTCACACAGTTAACAACCGCATGGCTAAACTGTCTAACCATAATACCTAAACCACCTTTTCATAGAAATCCATTTATTCCAGGTATTGTGTGCTGTGTCTTCATGTTTGACTCTTATGTCACTATAAATGGTACAGTGGACTTATATGTTCTGACTAAACCTACTGTAACCCTCAACGTGAGGAGCCTAACTCTAGACAAAGGACAGCTTTCTACCATTTCCTGTTCTGCCATGGTTTCTGGAACTGCTACTCCTGGCCCTGTCACATTTGAATGGTTTAGATGGAATGGTATCAGAGATATCAACATCTCTAAAATCAATGGTGCAAGTATGTAACTTTATGATATCTGCCATGTGAGTAGCTGGTAACAGGCTATCATTGTCACATGTGATAAAGTATAATCTCGAGGATCTGCCCAAGAAGCATATTGCATCCTGCAATAAAAGTTTATTGTAAGAGAACTACTGCAAGATGTAGACTGATGAAGGTGACAAACTATAGTACCACTCAAGCATTGCATTAGAATTATTGTAGCAATGAAAATGATCATTAGGAAAACTTAATGAAAGCTGCATTTACATCAAAGTGCTGGTTTAGTCCTGCCTTGTGTGTATTCTAATTTTTTAAATCTTTGATACTAGGATCCGTTTACAGTAGCTTTATTTTCAGATGAGACCATAGTTCCTTCTGGACGGCATATGAGTAATTTGACAGTGAAGGGGTTGAGAATGAATACTCTAACTTATAGCTGCACTGCTATCAATAGGGCAGGGATGAGTGAGAAGATGTCATGTGAGGTCACAGTCATCAAGAAAGGTAATAACAAAGTGAACTCCTTTATAACTTTAAATTACCAGATATAATCCTACATTTTATTACTCCACAAGCCAATTGATATTAGTCTAATTTTTCTTGTTTGCACATCCCCAAAAAAATGATCTGCAAAGGACAATATACATCACTTAAGCATAACACTTTATGGACCTAGGTTTTCCAAGAATTAAAAGTATTTTGTTGACTTTTTTCCACTTTAAAGCTCATGGGTGAAATATTGAAGGTTGTACCTGGTTATCTCCCTGACAGATCTTTTTATAGTATTCATTATTTCACAGTGTAAGGAGCTGACTATTTGTCCTTGCTCATGTTGTCTCATGGGCTCTGAAAAATAAATTGTGTTTCTCTACAGGAACTCCAATCTGTGAGATGGAAGTTGCAGACAATGTAGAATGGCCAAGGACAGCAATGGGAAGCAGAGCAATAAAGCCGTGCCCAGAAAATGCCACAGGTATTATGCTGTGAAATGTCCAAGATAAGCAACCTTCAGCTCATTGGTAGCAGACAATTGAGATTCTCTCTGGTATTCTGTGGCACTAATATAAAGCAGATACTAACTGGGCTGGGATCCTAGTTAAAGTCTCGACCATACATGAAATGTGGTAACTGTTAGCAAGTAACAGACGGACCAAAACAAACATGGTCAAATAACTTGCCCTTTATGCTCTGCTTGCCTGGGTTACCCTTTTCAAGAAAGCACTTGATTGTCTGCTTTTAGTTCTAATGCAGTAAAAAATATGTTGAAGAAATATTTAAAAAGGTAAATAGTCTTTATGTATCTCTTGAACTTGATAAATGTAGAAGACAAATTTCACTGAGCAATTGTTAAAATGACCTATAACCATTCTTTCGGGATATAGGAGATGCTTATCGCAAATGTCTATTGCCCAACAACTGGGATACACCAAACCTTGAGAAGTGTGTTGACAAGGTATATGTTGATATACTTGATGAGGTGAGTAAAAGCATTTTATCTTACTAGTTCAGTATTTCAATACCATCTACAGTAGTTTTGAAGACTATTATATAATCATGATAAGATTGTTAAGTGGACATGGCCCCTAACTAAAATGGATGTGATTTCCATTTCAGATTTCTGATGTAGCTTCTGGAATAGGTGCAGGCTCTAATAAAACAACAGAGATATCCGGAACCCTGGCAAAAGCCATCAAAGCTGAAATGGATAAGTCTGAATCCGTTAACACAACTATGAAACCAGGAAATCTGAATGCATCGTTGGAAGCGATTGGGATACTTTCAAAGATACATACTCAGGCTGATGAACCACCATCAAGTGATGAAATTGAGGTTATTGTAGATAGTCAATCACTACATCATATAAATCATACATTTTACCTTTACCAATTCTTTATAGATTTAATTAATGAATTATTGTTTCCCTCTTACATGTAATATTGTTTTTCGTTTGATCATAGTTTTGATGTTGAACAATAATACTTTATCATCATTCATCTTACCAGATAAGAAATTCATCAATGGTTGTGACATTATATTTGCAGTGTATTGTTCATAGTTCGAGTTTACTTATTGATAGAAAAAATGATGAGCCATGGAAAGCAATACAAAAGGTAACAACAAAGAAAGTTTCAGATATAAAATGAGTTATTTACATTTATAGTGCTAGACCATTGATTTAGCTCAGGAATCATGGAAATAAGAAAAATATTGTAAATGTTTGAGTTTGCATATTTCTTCATGAATGATGCTAAAATCATATTCTTTTGGTTGCCAGAGTAATTTATCTTTGTCCTTAAATGGCTGTCAATGGATATGGAGATTGACAAATACAACAGAGAAAACGTTACAATAGCATTTCTAGATACATTTTAGCCAAATTAATTCAACCAAGCATGTATCCTAAGGAAATCTTGACATCGATGCTAAGATCTAGATTTTTATGAAAGACCCTTCTGGAATCTTCTCAACAGGTGGACAACAAGCGTGCAGCAACCATCATGGACTCACTAGATACATATTCAGCATCACTTGCAACAGCTATTAAAACAGTTCAACAAGAACATAGATTCACTACTGAAAATATTGGTAAGGAAAATCATTTTATCTAATTTGCACTTACCAAAATGAAATTCTTGAAATTCAAACACTCCTGTCATTAAGCTTTGTGCTATCTGGTTTCCTGTCACGTGGTCTAAAGCTTTGTTCCCACTTGAGCAAGATTTTAGTTGCCTCATGACGTTAAATGTCCATCAACTAAAATATTTGTCTACAAAGGAGGATGCACTTTTACACTCAATTGCAAATTTATTTTGTCTTTAGTAATGACAGTTCAGCCCTGGCGTGCATCAAATGGTAGCCTTTACTTCCCAGAGAGGTCAGATAATAGTGTAAGCGAATGGGTGCAAAACACAACAGACCAGGTTATGTTGTCCCAACAGACACTTGAAGAAATAACTAAAGGTAAATTGATACCTTCACCTATATATTATGGATTTAATTATATAAATATTAAGAAATATAAATTTATATCTCTACCTTTATATTACAGATTTAATTATATAAATATAAAGAAATATAACAAGTAATAACTAATATACCACTCAGATGACTTGTATTCACCAGTTTATCAAGTGTTCGAACTGTGTGATTCTGGTGTTATTTTTATAATTTAGTTGGTCGTCGCAGAGTAGAGCTTCTATGTCAATGTAATATTTAAAAGATTAATACAAATGACATAATCATGTAGCCTATCGTTGTACCTCAAATTTTACCTTGTCAAATCTAAAATGTCTCTGAGTCTAGAATGTTTTGTAACCATGACTATGTTTGGTGAGACGGATACTACATCTTATCTATACTTTATGAACGTCTCTAGCCACAGGACTACAGAAGTTGGCTGTATCAAGTACCTATTACAAGACTCTAGAACATTTGCTACCATCAGCAAATGATACAAAGTAGGATATCATTTGCTGCCATCTCATCATTCCAGATGAATATTTATTTGTAGGAATTTTCTGGACAGCTTTTAGATTTGTGACACTTACTCCACCTCCATGAATATTGGGGAAATGTTTTTGTTTGCTATTTTAAGTATAAGTTCCAAGAAATGAGCCTTTGCATAAAGTCACTGTAACAAAGAGCCAATAATTAACAAGGAGAGATGGCACTGCTCAATACTGACATTCACCTGCAACGATTAGTCAAAAAATGGCTTCTTTAAAGTTCTTCCTTGAAGAAATTTTTGCTACACATACAAGTTTCCATCAATAAGTATTTACAAACATGCGGCCCGTTGCACAATACCAATCATAAAAATGAAAATCAATTAAACAACAAAACCTTTCTTTGTTACTTTTATTGTAACACCAATCGTTTTGACGATAAAAAAAAAGTTATTTAGAATGCCCTCAATGAGCTGTAACTTTTACTGATTTCTTTCTAAATTTTTCCTTTATATATCAATTCACAGAATTTAATTTCACCCAGTGGAAACAGAGATATAAAAGTGTTGCTGTTACAAAACCTATTGCTGTTATGAAAACGATCTTAAAGTTATCGTAAAGTTATTGTTGTTATGAAAGGTCATTGTGCAACGGTACAGTCAATATCAATACAGTTGCAGATTTTGCAACAAGGATATTGTTATAAGAATATCAGCATGTAAGGCCACATTGATCGAAGCTTGATTGAAACTCGTAACAATTACGTATATTGTGTGAAGGACCGCATGTCAATTAATCTTACATTCTCTCTGTGAAAGACTTCTAAGTTCCAAAGAGACCATACATAATTTGATACATGTTGCTAACAAGTTACCCACACTCTGGAAAAACCTTGCACGTTGGTAGAGTCTGTGTTTCAATCTTTGTGAAATTAATTCCAGGTCAACTGAAGATATTGGATCAAAAGTGCTGTCTATAAGTATTGCCAATGTCACTAGCTCTCACAACTTTCTGACACCCATAACCTTGATATTTGAGGTCCAGCCAGTAAGAAACCCCATTTCTGTTTTACTCTCTCTAAAGGCAGTATTCCACATACCGAAAGTACGCTGCCGATTTGCAGCTGCTACATTTTTGGCAGGGCTGAAATATAATCGGCAGCACTGCTGAAAATATTTACCAGCATGTTGGTAAATTTTTCTTGCCAATTTTGTACTGCTTGCCGATATTGCACTTTCTGCAGCCAATATTGCAATTTCGGCAACCGATTGTGCCGAAAGTACGCTAAAAGGGTGCCAAAAGTATGTGCTGCCCATATAGAACGTTACCATGGGGAGGGTCAACACAGCGGCGCACACTTTTGGTATGTGGAATACGGCCTTAAAGCATAATATTGTAACTACCGAAAGCACTATCGTTGAAAATAATATTATTACATATGAATTGAATAATATCTCGTAGGAAAGGTATAAATTCTTCTGGCTATATACATGAAAATAGAATCAAATTTGGAATTTTGAAAACCGAATTTTCAAAACCTGCTTTTCACTTTTATTCTAATGACCAGATATATTTCACTTATTACTTAAGTCAGAGAACTGGACTGTTAAATACTTATCAGATATATTCTCCCAGAGAGAACTATGTCTCAGATTTTGTAATTAGGTCCTTGATTTCATTCACCACAAAAACATTTTCAAGTTTTTACATTTCTAGGTTTTCACCAATAATAAGATGATATGCAGTTATTGGAACTTCTCTGAAGCAAATGGGTATGTGCATTACAATGAAAATTTTGATAGTTTTTTTTTACAGATTGAATAGCAATGAAATTTAAAAATAGTATATCTAAATTTCATTAACATTCAATCTGTCAAAAAATATGAGATCTTTCAGTTTAAAAGAGTTTTCTTAATAATGTTGTAAGTCTGATATCTCTTCAGCAAATATTGTAATATGTTTAATGTTCAGTCTCAATAAGTCATTACTGTACATATATCAAAGAAATCTAAGATACCCGCATAAGAGATAAAATGATTATTTCAGAGGAGAATGGTCATCTTCAGGATGTAGCACTTCAACAAATGCAACTGGCGCTGTTTGTAAATGCAGCCATATGACCAACTTCGCCATCCTTGTCTCACGTTATAAACCTGTAAGATGTTCTAAAAGGAAATAATTATATCAACACCTAGACAATTTCAGAAACAAAGTTTTAAATCACGGAAGAATTGTCACCAATTACAGTCTTTCAATTTCTTGATTTACATGCAATTTTGAATTTAAAATTCTTTCTTATATTTCACATACTTCTCCTAACAGTAATTGCATAAAATGTCATCATTATTGTATTGCTAGTTATGCTTATGTGATGTGAATTCTGCTCATTAGTTATCTCTTGATATTAATTTATGATGCTCTACAACAGATAGTGCTGCACAATGAATGTGCATTGGCAAGCAATTATGTTCAACATATTGTTAAATAGATATAGGTCATGTCGGTTGATTGGAAATGCCTAGTCTTCTAGATCGTAAAAATAGAACAAAATATTGCCCATTGATCATTTTCCAGGAGCCAGATACACACAGAGCTTTGTCCATCATCACAAACATTGGCTGCACATTTTCCATTTTGGGAATGACTGTGACAATTGTCATACATGGCATTTTATGGCGGTAATTATAAGCAATTATGTTCAACACATAAGTATATAGAATCTGTAAAGATTATTAGTTTCTTACCTCACTTAGTTTAAAGTTTAAAGTACAAAATTTAATCTGAGAAATCTATTATTAAGTTACAAAAGAATGCAAAGAGTTTGTCTTCTTCTATAGTTAATATAGAACCTTTATTCTATAGAAACCTATTGCTTCTATAGTTAATATGAAAGAAATACTGATTTAGGATTGTTTTGTATATTTCCTAACAGACACATCAACAATGTTGTTCATGGAAACATGTCTGGCAAAATTACACTGATTAATCTCTGTTGTGTTCTTGTTGTGGGAAACATAATTTTTCTGCTTGGTATGGAACGGACAGCATCAGAGGTAATGAAAATTTTGTTGTCCTAGGTAGAGTGGTTGATTCTGCCTTAAGAGAAGTAGATGATTCATAAAATATACATTTGAAGTGCAGTTTATAATGCAACTTGATAAGTCCATGCTCAATTAATATGTGAATTTGGCAACATTTGCAAGGGACTCTGCACAGCCATAGCAGCTGTCCTTCAGTACCTGTTCCTGGTTGCCTTTGCCTTGATGATGTCTCTGAGTATTAACCTCTACTGGAAGGTTAGTAGCCTGGCAAGAGGACTGCGTACAGACAGAGCTAGTGACACAGCAATCAGCATGCTACTCGCATGGTGTAAGGAAGTATTTTGATAGTTTTAAAGTTGTTGAATTTGGTATACCTGCTTGATATTTTGCCTTTTAACAAGAGTTTTGCAGCTGGATCACATTTTCTGTGATCTCCATCAAAATTTGATGGATACACTGCTTATATTTAATCTCTGTCGTGTTCTTGTTGTGTTAATGATACCTTTAACAATCATATTTAATTTGTTGCAGTTATTCCCATGGCCATTGTTGGTATTTCTCTTGCTGTGACAAGGGCAGAGGGCTACGGGAATGAAGACTAGTGAGTAAATTTTCATAGTTTTCCCCTTGACAGTACTATCACTTTGTTTGCATTTCATGTCCATGGCATATCCAAGTAAGCTGCTAAATCTTTGTCTCAACAAGCTTCAAAAATACATCATTTCTTTCCAGTTGTTGGTTGTCAAGTGATGGAGTTGTCTGGTCATTTGTTGGACCAATTATTCTGGTGGTGATTGTAAGTATTTAGATATGATTATGAACACATCCATTAAGACCTTTAATATTAACTTTAGTTTGATGAACATTTTTTTAATATATTGATATAACAGGTAGTCATAAAACATTTTTTTGGTTGTCTAAAGCACCATACACACATGGCGATTTTACTGCCACTGGGTGATGGCCAACTGGCAGAATCATTGTCATTGTCGCCAAGCGACTGGAATGTCAGGCAAGTTTGATAATTTTCTCAGCGATCCCGTTGCCCGTCGCCCGTCGCCCAGAATACGTTTCATACCAAAGGGAAAATCCCCCAACGATTATGATCGCCCAACGATTGTGCAGGAAATTTGACACCTGTGCCCTAGCCAGGCGACAGTAAAATCACCTAGTGGGTATGGGGCTTAAACAAGGAAAGTACACAGAGCCCTAAATTGTCATTAAGGATAGAGTAGGGAGATGAACGGCCCTTATCAGATGTGTGTCTTTTAGTCCTGTCTTTATTGATATATGAGATACCTTTGATGATATCTTTCTGGCCATTCTGTCTATGAAAATATTGTTTAACAAATATGTTTGATATGGACCAGAAAGTGGAAACTCATTTTCATACTTTTGTTTTTTAAACACATATTTATATCTCTGTGGCTTTGAATCTTCCCAAGTATGTATAAAATATTCTTCCAGAAGTGCATTGAAACAAATATTCTGTTATTTTCAGACCAATTTCATAATTCTGATTTTGGTAATCACAAAGAAAATCCGGTCTCAGTTATTTAGAAGATCAATCCGGGACAACAGCTTCAACTCACTGACACAGCCAGACATTGTGAGGTGAAATACATTTGAAAGAATAATTATCATTTTTGACTAATGTTGAACAATTTAGAATGAGTGCCTTTTGGGAAATAAAAAAAAAGTTAATATGCCTGGAAGGTTATTGCTTTATGTTCAGGTTTATGAGTCAGGTTAAAACTGATAAAAAAAAGTCCTTGCCAACTACCAACAACCACCTATAGACCAAACTTAGGTTTAAGGAAACTGAGGAGCAAATATGTTTGTATGCACATGATTACTATCAAGTTTACCCAAATATTTAGTCAATAACAAATGGAAGTATGTGCATGTGTTTTCACAATTTGCTTCAGGTCAACCTTTTGGACCCTTCTAATCTTGATACCAGTCATGGGAATCAACTGGATATTTGGGCTCTTTGCAGTGAGCGATGAAACTGTTGCCTTCCAGTTCATTTTTGCCATATTCAATTCTTCTCAGGTAAATATCTAAAGATAAAATATGTGCTGCATTAAAAAAGGTGAATCTTCAAAATCCACTTCAAAAATAATGTCCTTTCACATGTAACAGTAAAGAAAATGAACAAATTTAGCTCATAATGAGAACCAGTGAAATAAACTACAACCAGCCAGTTGAGGGAGCAAAGTATGGGAGCATTGTTCTACATTATAAGGTGGGATGGATTTTAACCAGATGACAGTATAGCTGAGTGGATACACCTAAGGCCTGGTAATACAAGTGACAAGGGTTTGAATCGAGGAGGTTCAGTTCTTAGCATAAGAAAGCCTCTTGTTTTGAAACAAACTAATGCTGTAGTCTGACATAATTCACATATATTTGCATTGAATGAATAAACCTCGTTCAAATGGAAAGATTATGTCATTGTCATGATGAATAAGCTATCTTTTTACCTACTATACAGGGCGTCTTCATTTTCATCTTTCATTGTGTCACCGATGTCAATGTAAGTAAATTCCCCGATTTATATATGAAAACCAACAGGTAATTTATTCAATGAAAGAAAGACCCCTACTCAAAACTGAATTTTTATCTAGATCATATAAATTTCTTTTTCTGTACATTGATAAAGCATATACTCACTAAACCCCTTGTGTCTTCAATTAGCTTATTGAAGTCAAAATAAATCCATAGTTTTGCTCGTCTTCTCCCTTTTTCATTGAGGAATGTCAGTTACAACTGTTTCATAGAATTCTCTTGTCTGCAGACACAGTAGGAGAGAAAAGGAGGGTTCCCAGTTTCACTTTCAGTGGCTATGGTAGCTGGGCAAAACAGTTGGCACAGTCAGTCTCATACAAAGTTATTTCAATTTTAACTAGGTTTGCATATTCCACAAGTAAAGAAACTACCAGGTAGTGATCTACAAATTGTCATTAATTAGATTACACTGAACTACTTTTTGTCAACAGAACCAGTACTTGTGATTTGGGGATTCCCCTCCTTTGCCTTAGGATTTGGCCTAATGCCCATATTCCACTATTCGGCGTTTTGGTCGTGGTGGGCATTTTAGTAGCGGTGTTTGGACCCACCGCAAGTAAATCAGGTCACCGCAAGGTGGAATATAGACATTGCTTGCGGTGGGTATTGCGGTGACCCACTGCAAGACCCACCGCAAGCAATGTCACAAATGATTTAATATTCTTATATATGGTTCTAAAAACTTTGTTATGAGTTTATTATGATTTTTATGATTTTTTTATGAATTTTTTTGTATATTCTATAATTATTTTATAGTCTTTTATTTTTAGTGCTTGCGGTGGGAGAAACGAACATGTTCGTTTCCTCACTGCAAATAGCTTGCGGTGATAGCTTAGCCCACCCCAAGTACCACCCCACCGCATAGTGGAATATGGCCTTAACTCGAGCCACCTGGAGGCTCAGTTCAAAAGTTTGAAAGTCCAGAGACCTAAAGTGTACTGATCTTTTCATACACAAAAATTACTTTAATCAGAACTTAAAATATTACAAAAATGTTGATGACCCCAGCAATGCAGGAAAATGGCTAAATAACAGCAGAGCTGATATAGATCTTCCCAGTGTCTTAATACATATCATTGTAGGAAATTCATCAATGATTAAAGTTGAGTCTATGTCATTTCCTGAACATCTTGAATGAAAACTCTGAAGGGCAGAATATAGTGATGATAACTATGCTAGGAGAAGATGGACCCCCTACCTAAGGGTTGATTTATGATATCGTGCACCAAAATTAATGCGAAATCCTTAGATTGCATGTCTATGTACCTTCATATAAGTAAACCAGAAAATTATTTGCTAATTGATAGTGATCCATTCTAGGTACGAAAGGCTTGGAAGTTGAAGTATGGCACTAAACCTCTAAGGAAAAATGAGATAAAGGAAAACATCGAGCGAAGTAGGGTAAGTTACCATGTCAAGTTAAACCCTTTAGACCCTATGGATTGCATCCATAACTTGCTGAAGTTCCCCATGATTTCCATGGATTTCCCTCCAGAATTCCTTTATTTCTTATTAATCAAGGAAGCTCAAAGCAGAACCTATACTTATCAATATAAAATATTGCACTCTAGTTTGAAGCATTGAATAGGGAATTAAATAAGCTTTCCGATGGTATATTGGCTGTTTTTATAAATTATGTTGAACACTAATCGGGCATATTTTACATTAAGTGTTGCATGTGGTGTCTTTGTTATCTAAAGTTTATATTAAAGGCAATTGTTTGATATACATCAATGCTAATCATATGCATGATAAATTTGCAGCCATGGCTGGATTGGTGTCTGAAGGGTTAAGCAGCATTTATTTAAAAATAAACAACTTATAGATCTGAGACACAAGGAACAACTCAAAAACCTGAACATTTTTTATCACCTGTCATGAGTTCGTCTTTTCATATTTTCTCATAAATTCACCACAATGCAATTCTATTGACACATTCAAAGTATAATGACAATATGTGTCCTGTTAATGTACAACACTTCATGTAAAATAACATTTATAATATCTAGCCAGAACTCTTAACTATCGCTATGTTACAATATAAGGAACTCAAAATGAGCTGTTTCTTGCTGACCAGATCAATGGGTAAAACTATGACTTCATAGTAAATCTTGGTTAATCAATATTATAGTGAACTAGTCGAACAACTTTCCTCCTTTGAGTTTCAGATGTCCACTGTCACATGCCTTAGCAGCATCAGTGGTCAGTTGACTACTGGTACCGCAGAAAGTCACATCTGCACTGAAGAACATGAAGCCACTTTGGGCGGTTCAACAGTAACTACTCCCACATCAAGCTCCACTATTGAGAGTCACCAATTAGTGGACATGGCTGCTGAGGTAGATTGATATTGTTTAGTTTAAATACAATCAGACAGCACAATCTCATAGAACATTTACCAGGGAATGTTTTGATAATGATCTTTGCTGAAATAAATTGTATACAAGTCTTTATATTCCCAGTATGCATTATATATTGTTCTTTTTGAGGGGAATGTTTCATGTTGTGATACATACTCTATAGTATACTTTCCTCTAGCAAATCTCTAAAAGGGAGTTATGGTATGAAGCTATTTTTTCTGCCAAAGATAAAGCAATTTTCTTCTCAACAAAACCTGCTATTTACAGATGAAAAGTACTGTTCCTTTTCATTAGCATACTTGAAATTGGTTATTTCAAGACATTTTGTTGTTCTCTTTTTAGGCAAATAGGAATTGCTTTGCCCTGATGGAATACATTTCAATCTGTTTTATTCTTACAAATCATCACTTTTCAATTCCACAGAGGCTTGCAACTGAGTTCGAAGATTCCCTGGACGTTAGTTCCTCCAGATACAATACAGTGGTACCCAGAAAGACCGAAGCAGTGAGAGTAGGCCTGACTCTATCGGATGTTCACGTGGAAGAGTTCAATAGCCAAGATGCCAGAGAGAACCTTGCTAGCTTGTCTTCTGAAGTTAAGGACGACCTGTCCTTGGATAAGTCGATGGACTCGGATGACTCTTTAGTTATATCCCATAGTGGGGAGCCTGAGGAAGACGACACTGACCTTGGAGAAAATGCAAATTGATAAGCCTATCCTGGGCTCTGTATGTCCCTGGGTTTGATAAGCATTGGAAAAAATACATCTTTGAGATCTTAAGAAACAATCTGTCAACCAAATTATTGTGGTGAATATTGTATCATTCAACTGCTTTTGTCTTATAAGCTAGAAGGCAATCTTGATAATATGTCATGTTTTATTTGTATGTTGATGTAAACTGGCATAGGCTTAATCTGAAGTAAATATAAGTATCAGTAACGGCTGATGCATCTACATTTATGGGCTCAAACATAATTTTACATAGATTACCATTTATCAGCTTTATGTAGTGCGCATAGTGTACAGGTTATTGTAAACCTGACCTTCCTGTACGTAGTTATAATTACGATGATATATTTATCAAATCCATCTAAAGGGTATCAAAAGTAATATAAGGAACATTTAGCATTATAGAAAATCAATGATGTTATACTGATACTGTTGGACATTTGACCAGACCGTCTGATATGCGAATGTGCCTACTCTTCTTAAGAAATGTGTAAAAGGTATATGCATCAATAAAAATAATGGTTTGTTTTACCACCAATTTAGTATTTGGATTATATGAGCAGACAATTCTGTATTTTCATACACACGTTTCCCCAAACATTCCCACTTTAACTCTTTAAACCGAAATCAAAACATAGCCACCTGTGGGTGTACTCCCCAGTCTGGCTATAGCTGCCCAGAAAAGGGCAGATTTTCCCATATTTTTCCAATGAGAACCACCACATCATAAGATTATGATCAATACAACAAATAAAGGCTGATCAAAATGCATACAAATCATAGAAAACTTTGGATCTTCAGCATTTCTCTAAGAAACATAGTAAACCTTTGAAATAATAATAACTTTCATACATTTCAAGCAAAGTTTCATGTAAAGTTGATCAAAGATCCTGGATAAATTGAGCATGACATTTATGCAAAGGTCGGGTCAAAGAGTTAACTACGTATACTTAGGTCAGTTCCAGAAGCGCAACATATCCAGTAGGACTGATGATTTAGATTTACCAAGTAAAAAGATAATTACTCATATCAAGTTGAAACATCAACTTTGTAACATTTAATATTTGATGCTTGTGAATTTTAGGGTATTTCCCAAATTTGAACAACTTTCATTGTCATTTACAAAAAGTAATACAAATCTTGAAATACCTTTTTTCATAATTTATGGAGGAATATAACCCAGAGGAGTATATTAGTGTATCAATGCAACAACAGGAGGTGCAACTACATGAGCCTGCACCTGCATGCCACCTAGTGTAGGCAGTCATCTATAGGTATAGGACCTAGCAGGCAGGCTCAGATTACTAAAGGGCACCAGGCTGAACGGACCGACCGCCACCGGTGTGTATAAATTTCTTTTTTTATTGCCCAGTGTTAATTGGTCATTAAATATATTTCCGCCCAACTACTGCATCATGTTATGTTTAATTATTGGGCAATCAACGACGAGCCCGGTGATTGATATCATTTATATATAGAGATCGAGAGAGGGAATGATGGTGGCTGAGTGATCATAACCTTTTTATGACAAGAATTTTAGAATCAGAAACCTTGATAGATGCCACTTCAGGTACTATGTAAAAAGAATGATTACATTCACTTATAGTACCTGAAATTAATTAATCAGTGTACATTTACATCTTTATGCTTTAATGATCTTTCATACAATAAAGAATATCCATTACGTTGAATTCAGGTGATCATGTACACAGCCATTAAGCAGGTTTGAAAAATAACAATTGCATAATGTACAAATCATGGTAATGTGACGTTCTCTGATAGGTTGGGGTTGCCGATTCCTATAGCAGAGGAACGTGGGAATTGTTTCGGGTCTCGGGCGGACGGAGAATCCGGGCAAAGAACCGAGATGTGATGTTTTTAGAGTCGTGCCTCGCGCACGAGGGGGGGCTGAGCGAATCGGTCGGGAATCAGTGCTCGGTGTCAGACGGAGGACTGCGGGGGAGGGAAAATATGGTAGGGGTAAGGGGGAGCCGCGGTTCGTCTCGCTCTATCTCCAAGGCCGGTATTCACCTCGATAGGGTGGTCCACCCCGGATTCCGGTCCGCGGGGTCGTCGGGCCGACGGTCGCCTATTGTTTGGTAGCGTGGGGCCAAGCCAGTCGCGCCGGGTCCCCGTTCCGCGTTTCGGGCCTTCGTGCCTTTCCATGCCTACGTTTCCGGGACCCCATCCGGGCCAGTTTCGGGCCTTCGCGCCCTACCCCGGTCCTTCGGTCCTCGTTCCTGTTCCTCGGGCCTTCGGGCCCCCGTCCTAAGTTTCGCCTAATCACCTCGAACTTCTGCTATTTTACTCGAACTTCTGGTTAATTAACTCGTATCGGCTCATCTCAGCGGTTGTTTAAGGGAAGAAGACACATGTGGACACAAGGAGAACTGTGAAAGAACTCTGTTTATTCGAGCCTCACCGCCCCTTTATATACTCTAGAGGTTAGCCCTGATTGGCTGCTTTTGGTCACGTGGTGGATGGATGCCAGTGGTGTTTTTGTATTCCTTGTTGCAGTGGGTTTTTTTCAACAAAGTCTTGGGGAAAGCACAGATTGTGGTATAGTGAGTTTTAAGAAACATTTTCAAAATGTAACTTTCTTTCAAAATTAAATGAACACAATCCCAGCCACAGCAAAGCTTCATATCAAGTATAGCATAATGGTTAAGCAGAACCCTTGCTGTGTTGTCATAAGCTTTGAGACAAACAATATACTGAATGAAAGTCACAGAGATCCTACCCATCTGTGCTACAAAAAAGGAATCAGGAATAATGTAATAGCCAGCCAATATCAAATCTTCCTGGACTATGGAAATCCCACAGTTCATTGTCAGAAAAACTGATCCTATTACCACTGCCAAGGAGAGCGCATGTTTAACATTGTCAGGAAGGCTGAGTGGTATGTTGATGTGGGACGAACATGTGAGAAGGGCTTGCCTAGAGAAACCTTTATAGATTTAGAATTTAAGTGCAATTATCCTAATTGTTGTGAAGAGATACACAATCAGTATTGTAGGGATAAATTGAACTATACCCATACTTCATTTCCAAATACACTAGGGCAGATATCTCAGGTGAGAGCATCTGAAGTTGTAAACACTATAAATTTGATCATTAATGGTACTCTTTTCTGCTACCAGCATGGAAATGAATTCATCTGCTATTCTCTATTCCCTAAGTGTATCAATGGAAAGTAAATAATCCCTTGTTGGAAAACTTTTGAAAAAATTAAGTCTGCCTGTTTTAGTGGTTTTAGCAGCTTTTATCAGCTTTTTTACTGTGGAATCTACCCTGCATCACTTGACAATAAAGAATGTTATTACAAACAAGTGTCTTGCCCAGTGCCAAAAGCCCCTGAATTTGGCAAAGTTGTATATTATGGTCAACAGTTATTTAAAGTGAGTCAGTATACCTACAATAAAGTATATAGTATTGTTGGAAGCAAAATATGGCTCCGCAATTATTATGGTCTCTGGAACGGAATTGAGCCAATTTGCATCAAGATTAACAATAACATGAAAATCATAATGTTAAAAGTTATTGTTGTATCAATAGTTATACTGATTACCATAGGAATAGCTTCTGCATACAATAGAAAGAGCATTTACTTAATCTTAATGCATAATCTTCTCAGAAATAAGTGGTTTTATCAGGTCGAACAAGACAGACAATCCCTGTTCCTAACCTACTGTAGTGCAGACGTTAACAGGTAGAAAATCAGCTGCTTCCTGCATTAAAATTTGAACTACCTGTGTGGAATGTTTGACTTACCAGGAAAACTTTGTACAAGGAGAAAAAATATTTGATAGCATACAAAAAGGTATTTGGGAAAGTAGGGCTGTTTTGGCTTTTCTCACAAAGAATTACATCGCAGGTGACTGGTGTAGGTACAAGTTCCAGGAGGGTGAGACACAGTGCATGACTGACAGGAAATTTAAGTTTGTAATAATTCTGCCCAAAGATCCTCATGAGAATGCCCATGAGGAGTTTCTGAAGGAAATTCCAGAAAATATCAGAGCCTGGGTGAAGGGAAGGATTTACCTGCGAGTACAAGAGACTTTTCTGGAACAAACTAAGGCATGGGCTATCTTAGTAAGTATATGATGTCAACATCTTCGAATTCATCTGTCCATCACATAATGGAAAAAAAAAGGAACAGGACTATCCTCTGATGTAATTTCAACAACAAATAAAGAAGAATCCAAACAAAATAGTTGTTCTAAATTCAACCGATGGCAGTGTCCTAGCCTCCGAAGTCTCCAACCGAGAGACCAAAGAACTCAAAACTTTTGTCTCTCCTACTCTAGCATGGCGAGACTTGACCAACTCGTCTTCTAGGTTCTTAAGGAACTCCGGGTACTCCAGGTCGTCCTTGCTTTCAAAGCCCGATGCCATGCTTGTTTCAGAACCGCAAACTGCTTGCGTCCCCTTAAATAGTGGCCGCAAATGCACGCTAACGCAAGGTGGAATATGGCCTTTAGGCTTGGCCCTAACTGCAACTGGAGCCACCAGGAGGCACAGTTTGAAAGTTTGACCAAAACTGTACTGATCTTTTGAAATACAAATATTACTTTAAAGGAAACCTTGCATATAACTGCAGGATAGTCATTTTTCATTGAATTCAATTCAGTACATTATTCACAACTTTCACTTTCAATGTCAGCGAAATGGAAGGAAAATATCTAGTTTAAACACAATTACGGGACATTAATAAACTAGTATTTCATCACATTTTTAAGAAAAATCCACCCAATTAGCAAGGGGAGTTCTTGGGGAATCGCATCTGCCCTTAAAAGGGAATCCCTATCCCTGTAGAATTTTTAAAAAGAGTTATGCTCTCAACAAAAAGTTTATATATCTGACCTAATGCAATTCATAAAAAATTAAAATATATATCCATCTACAACCATTCATTAATCAGGGAATCCCAAAATAACTTTATAATGAATTCCCATAGCTGTGACGTAGCAAGGGGAGAACTGAGCAGCCCAGCATTCAGAGAATTCCTAAAATTAAATTCCTTCCTTTCCTCAATAATTCCCTAAGACCTTGACATTATCAATTTTTTACTTTTGAAATATTTTTAGAGTACTTAAATGAAATTAATTACACAAAAAATAGCACTTCATGAATTTATGTGCAAACATCACAAGAAAATTGCTGACCCCAGCAATACAAGTAAATGGCGAAGTAAAAGCAGGGCCAATATCTTCCTGTGTCATAATACACATCATTGTAGGAAATTAACCAATGATTAAGGTTGAGTCTATGTCATTTCCTCAACATCTTGAATGAAAACTCTGAAGGGCAGAATATAGTGATGATAACTATGCTAGGAGAAGATGGACCCCCTACCCAAGGGTTGATTTATGATATCGCGCACCAAAATTAATGCGAAATCCTTAGATTGCATGTCTATGTACCTTCATATAAGTAAACCAGAAAATTATTTGCTAATTGATAGTGATCCATTCTAGGTACGAAAGGCTTGGAAGTTGAAGTATGGCACTAAACCTTTAAGGAAAAATGAGATAAAGGAAAACATCGAGCGAAGTAGGGTAAGTTAGCATGTCAAGTTAAACCATTTAGACCCTATGGATTGCATCTATGACTTGCTGAAGTTCCCCATGATTTCCATGGATTTCCCTCCAGAATTCCCTAATTTCTTATTAATCAAGGAAGCTCAAAGCAGAACCTATACTTATCAATATAAAATATTGCACTCTAGTTTGAAGCATTGAATAGGGAATTCAATAAGCTTTCCGACGGTATATTGGCTGATTAATAAATACTTATCGGGCATATTCTACATTAAGTGTCACATGTGGTATCTTTGTTATTTAAGGGTTTCTAACTTTTTCATTTTCTTATTTTTTCTAGGTGACACTTTTTATTAATTTCTTTATATTAAAGGCAATCGTTTGATATACATCAATGCTAATCATATGCATGATAAATTTGCAGCCATGGCTGGATTGGGGTCTAAAGGGTTAAGCAGCAGGGACTAGAAGGCCAATGATGAGAAATTGGCATGAATACAAATCTATTTAAAATAAACACCTTATACATCTGAGACACAAGGAACAACTCAAAAACCTGAACATTTTTTATCACCTGTCATTAGTTCGTCTTTTCATATTTTCTCATAAATTCACCACAATGCAATTCTATAGACACATTCAAAGTATAATGACAATATGTGTTAATGTACAACACTTCATGTAAAATAACATTTATAATATCTAGCCAGAACTCTTAACTATCGCTATGTTACAATATAAGGAACTCAAAATGAGCTGTTTCTTGCTGACCAGATCAATGGGTAAAACTATGACTTCATAGTAAATTTTGGTCAATCAATATTGTAGTGAACTAGTCGAACAACTTTCCTCTTTTGAGTTTCAGATGTCCACTGTCACATGCCTTAGCAGCATCAGTGGTCAGTTGACTACTGGTACCGCAGAAAGTCACATCTGCACTGAAGAACATGAAGCCACTTTGGGTGGTTCAACAGTAACTACTCCCACATCAAGCTCCACTATTGAGAGTCACCAATTAGTGGACATGGCTGCTGAGGTAGATTGATATTATTTAGTTTAAATACAATCAGACAGCACAATCTCATAGAACATTTACCAGGGAATGTTTTGATTATGATCTTTGCTGAAATGAATTGTATACAAGTCTTTGTATTCCCAGTATGCAATATATATTGTTCTTTTTGAGGGGAATGTTTCATGTTGTGATACATATTCTATAGTATACTTTCCTGTAGCAAATCTCTAAAAGGGAGTTATGGTATGAAGCTATGTTTTCTGCCAAAGATGAAGCAATTTTTTTCTCAATAAAACCTGATATTTGCAATGAAAAGTACTGTTCTTTTTCATTACCCTACTTCAAAATGGTTATTTCAAGATATTTTGGTGTTCTCTTTTTAGGCAAATAGGAATTGCTTTGCCCTGATGGAATACATTTCATATCTGTTTTATTCTTACAAATCATTATTTTTCAATTCTACAGAGGCTTGCGACTGAGTTCGAAGATTCCCTGGACGTTAGTTCCTCCAGATACAATACAGTGGTACCCAGAAAGACCGAAGCAGTGAGAGTAGGCCTGACTCTATCGGATGTTCACGTGGAAGAGTTCAATAGCCAAGATGCCAGAGAGAACCTTGCTAGCTTGTCTTCTGAAGTTAAGGACGACCTGTCCTTGGATAAGTCGATGGACTCGGATGACTCTTTAGTTATATCCCATAGTGGGGAGCCTGAGGAAGACGACACTGACCTTGGAGAAAATGCAAATTGATAAGCCTATCCTGGGCTCTGTATGTCCCTGGGTTTGATAAGCATTGGAAAAAATACATCTTTGAGATCTTAAGAAACAATCTGTCAACCAAATTATTGTGGTGAATATTGTATCATTCAACTGCTTTTGTCTAATAAGCTAGAAGGCAATCTTGATAATATGTCATGTTTTATTTGTATGTTGATGTAAACTGGCATAGGCTTAATCTGAAGTAAATATAAGTATCAGTAACGGCTGATGCATCTACATTTATGGGCTCAAACATAATTTTACATAGATTACCATTTATCAGCTTTATGTAGTGCGCATAGTGTACAGGTTATTGTAAACCTGACCTTCCTGTACGTAGTTATAATTACGATGATATATTTATCAAATCCATCTAAAGGGTATCAAAAGTAATATAAGGAACATTTAGCATTATAGAAAATCAATGATGTTATACTGATACTGTTGGACATTTGACCAGACCGTCTGATATGCGAATGTGCCTACTCTTCTTAAGAAATGTGTAAAAGGTATATGCATCAATAAAAATAATGGTTTGTTTTACCACCAATTTAGTATTTGGATTATATGAGCAGACAATTCTGTATTTTCATACACACGTTTCCCCAAACATTCCCACTTTAACTCTTTAAACCGAAATCAAAACATAGCCACCTGTGGGTGTACTCCCCAGTCTGGCTATAGCTGCCCAGAAAAGGGCAGATTTTCCCATATTTTTCCAATGAGAACCACCACATCATAAGATTATGATCAATACAACAAATAAAGGCTGATCAAAATGCATACAAATCATAGAAAACTTTGGATCTTCAGCATTTCTCTAAGAAACATAGTAAACCTTTGAAATAATAATAACTTTCATACATTTCAAGCAAAGTTTCATGTAAAGTTGATCAAAGATCCTGGATAAATTGAGCATGACATTTATGCAAAGGTCGGGTCAAAGAGTTAACTACGTATACTTAGGTCAGTTCCAGAAGCGCAACATATCCAGTAGGACTGATGATTTAGATTTACCAAGTAAAAAGATAATTACTCATATCAAGTTGAAACATCAACTTTGTAACATTTAATATTTGATGCTTGTGAATTTTAGGGTATTTCCCAAATTTGAACAACTTTCATTGTCATTTACAAAAAGTAATACAAATCTTGAAATACCTTTTTTCATAATTTATGGAGGAATATAACCCAGAGGAGTATATTAGTGTATCAATGCAACAACAGGAGGTGCAACTACATGAGCCTGCACCTGCATGCCACCTAGTGTAGGCAGTCATCTATAGGTATAGGACCTAGCAGGCAGGCTCAGATTACTAAAGGGCACCAGGCTGAACGGACCGACCGCCACCGGTGTGTATAAATTTCTTTTTTTATTGCCCAGTGTTAATTGGTCATTAAATATATTTCCGCCCAACTACTGCATCATGTTATGTTTAATTATTGGGCAATCAACGACGAGCCCGGTGATTGATATCATTTATATATAGAGATCGAGAGAGGGAATGATGGTGGCTGAGTGATCATAACCTTTTTATGACAAGAATTTTAGAATCAGAAACCTTGATAGATGCCACTTCAGGTACTATGTAAAAAGAATGATTACATTCACTTATAGTACCTGAAATTAATTAATCAGTGTACATTTACATCTTTATGCTTTAATGATCTTTCATACAATAAAGAATATCCATTACGTTGAATTCAGGTGATCATGTACACAGCCATTAAGCAGGTTTGAAAAATAACAATTGCATAATGTACAAATCATGGTAATGTGACGTTCTCTGATAGGTTGGGGTTGCCGATTCCTATAGCAGAGGAACGTGGGAATTGTTTCGGGTCTCGGGCGGACGGAGAATCCGGGCAAAGAACCGAGATGTGATGTTTTTAGAGTCGTGCCTCGCGCACGAGGGGGGGCTGAGCGAATCGGTCGGGAATCGGTGCTCGGTGTCAGACGGAGGACTGCGGGGGAGGGAAAATATGGTAGGGGTGAGGGGGAGCCGCGGTTCGTCTCGCTCTATCTCCAAGGCCGGTATTCACCTCGATAGGGTGGTCCACCCCGGATTCCGGTCCGCGGGGTCGTCGGGCCAACGGTCGCCTATTGTTTGGTAGCGTGGGGCCAAGCCAGTCGCGCCGGGTCCCCGTTCCGCGTTTCGGGCCTTCGTGCCTTTCCATGCCTACGTTTCCGGGACCCCATCCGGGCCAGTTTCGGGCCTTCGCGCCCTACCCCGGTCCTTCGGTCCTCGTTCCTGTTCCTCGGGCCTTCGGGCCCCCGTCCTAAGTTTCGCCTAATCACCTCGAACTTCTGCTATTTTACTCGAACTTCTGGTTAATTAACTCGTATCGGCTCATCTCAGCGGTTGTTTAAGGGAAGAAGACACATGTGGACACAAGGAGAACTGTGAAAGAACTCTGTTTATTCGGGCCTCACCGCCCCTTTATATACTCTAGAGGTTAGCCCTGATTGGCTGCTTTTGGTCACGTGGTGGATGGATGCCAGTGGTGTTTTTGTATTCCTTGTTGCAGTGGGTTTTTTTCAACAAAGTCTTGGGGAAAGCACAGATTGTGGTATAGTGAGTTTTAAGAAACATTTTCAAAATGTAACTTTCTTTCAAAATTAAATGAACACAATCCCAGCCACAGCAAAGCTTCATATCAAGTATAGCATAATGGTTAAGCAGAACCCTTGCTGTGTTGTCATAAGCTTTGAGACAAACAATATACTGAATGAAAGTCACAGAGATCCTACCCATCTGTGCTACAAAAAAGGAATCAGGAATAATGTAATAGCCAGCCAATATCAAATCTTCCTGGACTATGGAAATCCCACAGTTCATTGTCAGAAAAACTGATCCTATTACCACTGCCAAGGAGAGCGCATGTTTAACATTGTCAGGAAGGCTGAGTGGTATGTTGATGTGGGACGAACATGTGGGAAGGGCTTGCCTAGAGAAACCTTTATAGATTTAGAATTTAAGTGCAATTATCCTAATTGTTGTGAAGAGATACACAATCAGTATTGTAGGGATAAATTGAACTATACCCATACTTCATTTCCAAATACACTAGGGCAGATATCTCAGGTGAGAGCATCTGAAGTTGTAAACACTATAAATTTGATCATTAATGGTACTCTTTTCTGCTACCAGCATGGAAATGAATTCATCTGCTATTCTCTATTCCCTAAGTGTATCAATGGAAAGTAAATAATCCCTTGTTGGAAAACTTTTGAAAAAATTAAGTCTGCCTGTTTTAGTGGTTTTAGCAGCTTTTATCAGCTTTTTTACTGTGGAATCTACCCTGCATCACTTGACAATAAAGAATGTTATTACAAACAAGTGTCTTGCCCAGTGCCAAAAGCCCCTGAATTTGGCAAAGTTGTATATTATGGTCAACAGTTATTTAAAGTGAGTCAGTATACCTACAATAAAGTATATAGTATTGTTGGAAGCAAAATATGGCTCCGCAATTATTATGGTCTCTGGAACGGAATTGAGCCAATTTGCATCAAGATTAACAATAACATGAAAATCATAATGTTAAAAGTTATTGTTGTATCAATAGTTATACTGATTACCATAGGAATAGCTTCTGCATACAATAGAAAGAGCGTTTACTTAATCTTAATGCATAATCTTCTCAGAAATAAGTGGTTTTATCAGGTCGAACAAGACAGACAATCCCTGTTCCTAACCTACTGTAGTGCAGACGTTAACAGGTAGAAAATCAGCTGCTTCCTGCATTAAAATTTGAACTACCTGTGTGGAATGTTTGACTTACCAGGAAAACTTTGTACAAGGAGAAAAAATATTTGATAGCATACAAAAAGGTATTTGGGAAAGTAGGGCTGTTTTGGCTTTTCTCACAAAGAATTACATCGCAGGTGACTGGTGTAGGTACAAGTTCCAGGAGGGTGAGACACAGTGCATGACTGACAGGAAATTTAAGTTTGTAATAATTCTGCCCAAAGAAGATCCTCATGAGAATGCCCATGAGGAGTTTCTGAAGGAAATTCCAGAAAATATCAGAGCCTGGGTGAAGGGAAGGATTTACCTGCGAGTACAAGAGACTTTTCTGGAACAAACTAAGGCATGGGCTATCTTAGTAAGTATATGATGTCAACATCTTCGAATTCATCTGTCCATCACATAATGGAAAAAACAGGACTATCCTCTGATGTAATTTCAACAACAAATAAAGAAGAATCCAAACAAAATAGTTGTTCTAAATTTAACCGATGGCAGTGTCCTAGCCTCCGAAGTCTCCAACCGAGAGACCAAAGAACTCAAAACTTTTGTCTCTCCTACTCTAGCATGGCGAGACTTGACCAACTCGTCTTCTAGGTTCTTAAGGAACTCCGGGTACTCCAGGTCGTCCTTGCTTTCAAAGCCCGATGCCATGCTTGTTTCGGTGCCTCCCTGGCAGTGTTGTTTCATTACTCCTTGGGTTGAGCTGAACGTAAATTGTATGATTCTCGTGAAGTTCCTCTGGTAACTCTAGGTCTAGAGCCTCTGCGCATTATAGGTATGTACCCCCATCACCAGAAACATGTAATGAACAAACATACAATAATGTAGGGGGAACCTAGGAGTGAACCTGCCAAGTAGGAACCAACATGGAGACTGGTTGGTAACCAAGTAAACAAACATAGGGGTGGCAGTTACTAGTACCAATACTACACTTGGTGTCAAACAGTTGCACCAGGTGGCTGACCTACATTCCTAGGCTTATATAGTCTTTTAATGCAAACATCAATATACACACATACAGGTAGGTCAGGTTTACAATCTGTACACTATGCGCACTAGATAAAGCTGATAAATGGTAATCTATATCATATTTTGTTTGAGCACATACATGTTGATAAAATTTTATATAAGCCAATACTCTCAGTTATATCTACTTCAAATTAAGTCTACCCCAGTTTACATCAACATATGATTACGCTATGAAATATCATTAAGATTGCCTCCTGGCTTATTACATAAAAGCAGTTGAATGATACAATATTCGCCACAATAATTTGGTTGTTTCTTAAGTTCTCAAATTCAGCCCAATGTATTTTTGTCCAATGTTTGTCAAACCCAGGGACATACATATCCCAGATAGGTATATCAATACTATTTTCTCTAAGTTCCATGTCCTCAGACTCCCCACTATGGGATATTAAGTAAATACTGACCGGGGCGTGATCCCGCGTGCCGTATTTCGTTGAGGGGTCTTGTTCGCCGAGGGGCCGCTAGAGGGCCGTCAGGCCCGAGAGCGGTCCCTCGGCGAACAAGACCCCGAGACGAAATACAGCAGGTGGGATCACGACCAAGGTCAGTATTGTATTTATTTCACCCCCTCATCATTAGTGTGCGAGTTGTTCACATTTGTTTACGTTTTGTTTACCTTGCCCTGGCGCCACCTGGATCGCCCGGGCGTGACGTCACGCCCGGGCAATACAAACCTTGTATTGCCCGGGCCGATGCTCAGGTGTCCGTGCGTGTTAAAAGATAGGCGACTTTGTAGCGGGGGTGAAATAAAACTAAAGAGTCATCTCAGTCCATCAACTTATCTAAGTACAGGTCATCCTTAAAGGAAACCTTGCACATACTTACAGGATAATCATTAATTTTTTCAATGAAATTAATGCAGTATGTCATTCACATATTGCACTATTAATGTGAGCAAAATCTAAGGAAGATTCTGAGTTTAGATAAAATTATTGGACATTAAAAAGCTTGCATTTACTATATTTATTTTAGAGAAATTCCCATATTAATGACGTCACACGGTGAATTATTGGGAAACCCCATGTACCAATAAAAGGAAATCCCCAGCATTATACAATTTGAAGTAAAGGATATGCACACTAACAAATATATTTTAGATTTGGCCCCTTACAGCCCATCCTTAGTTGCAAAATATTACCATCTATGATCATTCATTAATCTGGGAATTCCAATTTATCTCAAGAGGGAATTCCCATGGTTATGACATCACATGGTGAGTACTAAATAGCCCAGAAATTAGAGAATTCACAAATTTAATTTATTTTCCTTAATACTTCACCACTACCTTAACTTTTTTTTTTCCCTATTTTTAAGAATAGCTTAATGAAGTTCATTTCACAAAAATTAACATTTTGTAAATTTATGTGCAAGGCAAGCTATAGCATCTCTGGCATCTTGGTTATTGAACTCTTCTACATGAACATCCAATAGAGTCAGGCCTATGTGTTGTCTCACTGCTGTTGTCTTTCTCAATACACTTATATTGTATCTGGAGGAGCTAATGTCCAGGGAATCTTCAAACTCAGTCGCAAGCCTCTGTGGAATTGAAAAGTGATGATTTGTACATAGCAGATGTTATTGAGAAGACCACATAACCACTACTCTGTACTCTTTGAAATGATATGCCTAGTTTCCTGTGGCATTCAATCCTGGGACCTTTCACACAGCAGCACTATGCTCTAAACACTAGGCAACAGGTATCACTATGGATACAGGTCCAGCAGCAATAATGAATCTGAATATCTATTTTTCCATTATAATTAAAATTATACATATTAATGAAAATAGTCATACTCGTTTGCCTGTTCAAAAAACACTGGTGACATCTACATTTAAAAGGCTACAGAAATCTTAAACCAAAAAAACATACCCTGAATCCTAAAAAAGAACACAAACATGCTAAAGCCCCATTCACTGTGGGTAATTTTCCTACGGATCTTAAAATCGTCAGCATCAAAAAATACCATTTCTACTAAATAACTGCATAACTTTATACACTGATAGCTTCTTCTTAAACTACAAACATATTTTTCCAGAAATGGTACTTCTAAATACAAGATTGCAAGTATATCTCTGATTGCAATGAAAAATTGCCCACAGCAAATGGGGCTTTACTCTTCCCCCATGGGGGTTCTGGGGAAGAGTATAGGCCCCCAGTAGCCCTAGCTGATCATATAAGGCGACGGTAGGGGGGACCAAGCACTGATGAAGTGTTTTTTGGGGGTTCAATTCTGGGTTGATGCCGGGTTCGAATTCACTGAAGCGCCATACACACTAGGTGATTTGGGCTTTGTCTGTCAGGATGCTATATTGAAAAGAACAGGTTTGATAAAATCGTTGGGCAAATCATCAAGCAATTTTCCTGGCGATGATCAAACATGCACATTTCAATATAGCATAATGACGGGTGATTAGAGGAAAATAAATTATGATTGCCAAGGCCCAAATCGCCTAGTGGGTATGGGGCTTAAGGGTTGGGGTACAACAAAAATGATTTCCAGGTTTTTATCCCTTGCTGTTTGCCTGCCCTGTCACCTTCAATCACGAGAGACAGTATATGTAACAACTTGTTTTTGCCGTGAAAATGACCCTGGCTGTTGGTACAGTGTAAAACAACACTAATTCATTCACTCAAATGCTTACTCAAATAATATCAATCAGATGACTAATACATAACTCTGTAAATGTGATATTGATTTGATGATGTCATTCTGAATTATTGTTCTAAGCACTGATACAATGAACAAAACAAGTGCTTGCCAAGTCTATAAGTGCACCTAAAGTATTTGGATATGGCACTTCATCACATTTATCTTATTTACCAGACATCTAGAGCATACGTCAAGATACGTTAAGGTGTCCTCAGTATCGTCTTATCATTCATTATCATCATGTTTTCAATATCATCTCATCAACATCAGATCATCTATCTAAGTGAAATAATGACATGAATTGTTGAAAGCCCCTGGATTAGAAGGGAGACCCGGATAAGGTCAATTCCCGATTGTGACCAGTTGGAATTACTTTCAAAAATCATTCAACAGGTCAGACCACAGATGTTGCGGGAAATGATTCATTTGATTTTGTGTCAACCTGTACTGAAGTGTAGGGAATCATACTCTTCAATCCAACAGGGCAATATAGGCATTTCAGAAATCAACATTCAACATCTAATACAATTCTTCCACTTTGTATCAATAATAAACTCAAATGTAATTTAAGGTTATGCTTAGGGGTGGTAATCGTAGGACATTTTGAGTCTGATGCCACCTGGGTGTATCATTTCCTATAGGACATGGTCTATTACATGTGTTGACATTCTGCAAATTTTATTTCACCCCTAATGGCGTAGTGTCTATATTTCTTATTTAAATGTTGTTTTCCCTACTAGGGGAATGATAAAATTGATATTCCCTTGAATTAAACTCTTAAGTACAGAGACGAGGGGAATATCAAAAAGTTATTTCCCCAGAAATCCAAGGAAACTTAGGCCACGCCCCCTTTTGTAAGGCTATACCAATAGAAATGCAGGGAGCTTGGGGAATAACTTTTAAGGAAGTCACGCCCCCTTGTGCTATCTGCCAATCAGAGCACACCAGTCGAATATCTAGGTCGCGTTGCAAGGTTGCATCGTTAGGTTGTGTTGTTAGGTCGCATGTATCTAACCTCTGTCAGTACTATATATGTGTTTGCAATTTTCGTTAACTGATAGATAAATGAGTGTCTTTCCTATTTCCATCAGTTATAGAGAACTGATAGAGCTTCATAATATTATATACCTCACTGTAATATCCAATGTGGGAAGGAAACATCATGGCTACATTAAAACTGCCTTAAAATTAGTGTTTATGCCCATACAATCTGAGTGATTTTTGCCTTCACGCTGTGAATAATAAAATCACACATGCCGCATGCTTCCTGCATGGTTGCGAAAATAAAATAATCGTTTACTCAATTAGGGGCATTGCAATTAAATAACTATCACATTTAGATAACTATTATCACAAATATACCAAAATATTAATTTTCAGTGGTATACTCCATAAGCTATGCATAACTAGTTGTTACAGTGAGTGTATTGCCGAATACTACTGAGCAGAATATCTTAACTTCAAAAACTGTTGATGTTTTCTGCTCAGGCTCAGGCTAAACTAGCAAAACATTGCCATCTGAATTTCAAGACATGTCCTTAAGATCTCGGAGACATTTGTGAGTATGTTCCTGCACCATTTAAATCAATACTAAATTATTAATGTAGACAGCTTGCCAAAACAATTTTATTGAAAGACTACTATGCCAGGGATTCCACGATGTGACAAAACATAATGTTGAATCTCTTTTTATACAATGTCCATGCATTTTTGGCATTATTTCTCATTGTGCCCTTTTTTTAAACAAACTTCATTTTTCTTCAAAATACGCTGCTACAGATATTTCTAGAGACTTCAAACATGTTTTGATAATCGGTTCAGAATTTTGGTAACAATTGCATTATGGATCACCACCTTAACACTATCAATAGCAGCACAGTTTGAGGGTTCCAGATATCCTTGGCCCATCCTACCCCTAATAAACCCCACAACAAGGATGAAAGAAAGAATACTATTTTTCCTCCTCGCCCACAACACCCTCCACCCTCTCGTACTTAAGTAAGGTTATCCACAATATTTTATTCTCCCTCCTTTTGATCTGTAATTGATCCACATCAATATGAGAATAAAGAAAAGACAATTGAAATACCAGAAACAACATCTATAGCCCAACTCTCTTCAGCGATTTATCACTATCTTTATTTTATAGTTTCAATTTACAACTGTAAAGTGTTTGGTATAAGGTGCATTATCTAGCCTTCCATGCTACTATTAGTATCTATTTTCACTACATTGCTATTGATAACTGCATAGTCGTTTGTGAGGTAGGCGACAATTTACTTTTGATATTTACACTGACGCAGTAAGTTGCATAAGGGTATTAGTTAGCGAGCTGCTTCCTGCCTAACCAATAGTATAGCAGCGTTTATTATAGCATACTAATATAAAAAGACCCCCGGGGATTGTCAGACGGTGCCTGTATGACCCATAGGGGATTGTCACATACCAAGGGGGAAGTCCGAGGTATGAACAATCCCCATGGGTCAAACAGGGACCCGAGGATGATCCCCGCGGGTCTTCTATATTTTATCACCCAAACAATAGGTCTAAATATCTTGAAAATACCGTAAATGAGGAGCAGTGCATACAGCCTGTCAATACAACCTGACACTTATATGCACCACACGTCGGCCGTGTGGGTGATAAACCGCAGTATTTCTTACCTCAATGATTCATATATATGTCTATATATGTGTGAATATTTGGAATATCAATTAATATCTGAGCAATAATAATGTCAAAAGTACTTTGGTCAAAATTATGAATATATTTAGATTATTAGCAAGTTACTTTGGTAACACATACATAGGTTTTTTTCCCAATGCAAACTTTTGTTACTCATGTTTAAGTTGTCACTGTGACAATCATATGACAACTTTATTACAACCATGTGAACTTATTATCAATCTCTCTTTTTATCTTTGGAAAAGCCTCAAAAACCTATAATATTACTTTCTGCAACATCTAGAAACAAACACCTATTCTAAACGTCAATTTCTAATCACTGATGAACATTTAGAGCAATGGAATGGATTAGATTTTACTCACTTTCTCTTCCAACTGCCAAATTGAAAATAGATTCTCAGGATGACATCACATCCTGTATGTCACTTCTTGTTTAAGTTGTCACTGTGACAATCTTATGACAACTTTATTACAGCCATGTGACTTTCTTCAGAAGTGGAAGATTTGGATGATACTGTACATTCTTTCAGAGGGTTGCCAAGGTGAAAACTGGATTGGTTGCTTAGAAAATGCAGCAGGTTTGATCCAAATCTATAGGCCCAGAAGAGTCCCTCGTAACAATTGAAATTAACAAGTTATGGTTTATAATCTTTTGAAATTCTATTAGACCACCTGGCTAGTTGGTAAGAAAAACACAATTAAGAGGATTTGTATTTGTACTTAATATGATTAATGACTCTTAATCCATATAATATTATACAAATTTTGATCTAAATAAATTCTGCCAGTACTCCGGATCCACTAATGCCATGGCCAGTGGAAGATGTTTTAAATATCTGCTAGTTAGAGGCTGTAAATTTAAGAAACAGGGCACTGCTGCTTGTATACATCAAAATTAGTGTTTATTACTTGATATTATTAAGATACCTTTTTCTTTATTCCCCAAAAAGAGTGGTATAAAACGAAACAAACCATGACAATTTAGTTAACAAATTGCTTCAGACATCGCAATACAATAGAAACACAATATAATCACCTTATCCCCTTAGGAACCAATGCCAAAGCCTATCATGTCCAACCTTTTATTGCCCCGAAATGCCACATTTTGAGTGGCAGGCAAACCTGTGAATCTGCCAACTAATCAAACTGAAGAAGTCAGTACATTTGAGCAATACTTGGTCATACAGAAAAACTTAATCTTTGCCTGAATCAGTGAATTAACATAACAATAAGCATCCTGCGAATACAATGTATTTTTCCCAAGCCTTGCTCTACCCCAGGATATACACAATGTGGGATAGGCTTATTCCAAACAAGTATCGTATGCATGAAATTGAAAATGTCTGTTTTTCTCTAGGTATACAAAAGGATAACCATGAAATTCAAAATGATAATTTGGTTCATCCTAAATTGTAAGTAAACACTATGTTTCACACATAGCCCCCAATTGCTCACAAAGATGTAAAAAGGGGGACCAAGAATTTGAAGGTTTAGGATATATAAGTAATATAATTATTGGCCACATGACCTTATCTATACAAGGTTATATTGATTGAAACAATTCATAGGCTTATACATAATCCTATAAACCTTAGTCCGGCCAGATCTGCCTGAATTTGTATCCAGCCGTAGCTGCCTGGAAAATGGCCGTTTTGCAATACTTTTCTAATAAGAATATAATGATGAGCCTTCCACTTTTAATGAAATCTAAGGGTTTACGGAGAAAAATCCATGGAAATTCTGGAGAAATGCGGTAATTCTAGATTACAACATGTGGGTTTTAAGTGTCATTATGATGTTGGCTCCAATGCCAGATGCTCACCTAGGGCCCTATTTAAAGACCCACAGAATTTTCTATAACGAAAGACTATATTATTTTAGTGTATAGACAGATGCAAAATCCACTTATTTTCTATTTGTTTCAAAAGTTCAAACACATAGTTTCATTAAACAAGAAACCATTTAAACTTTATTAATATAAACCTTATTATCTATTTGGCTGCCTAACAGAGAAAGTTACGTGAAGATCTAGAGCTGCACCCTGTCTACACACTATTCATGAGAAAAATGTATTAGAAATGACAATGATATGCAACCATATTCAATTGAGAAGTCCTGTATCTTTTGGGTTTTTTTTGTTATAGTTGTCATGTTTTCATTTGGTAATCACGAAAAACTTCCCGGAAGGTTGGCAGACAAAGGGCCTCCAGATAAAGGTTGGTCTCGAAAAATTTGAAAACGTTATATCAAAGTGCAGTATTCTCATAAATGACATGATTAATATCTATATTGTAAAGCTGTGTCTCCTCTTGGCTTACAAAGAATTAAGTAGCTCGGTGATATTATTTTGTTGTAAAATCACACAACTATCCTATGAGAACTTCATGATTTATCTACTTACAATAGAAGAACCTATACCACAAACAAAACAAGTAATTCAGGGAGTTCTATAAGGAAACCCACAAAAATCCTTGGAAAGTCAGCATGAATGTGATGTAGGGGGCCTTTAAAAATGAGATGGAGGATGGGTTGATTGTGTTGCATCTAACTGCAGTAATGGGTGATCTCTGGGTATGTATGCCTAAAGTGGAGCCTGTCCATAAAAATTAAATTCCCTATTATCAAAACACATATCCTGATTCAGCATTCCTGATTCGTTGTATTGTTTCATATTTTCTTTTCACTCTTATAAATCAATTATTGTTCTGCTCATTAGGATCCCCTTTAAGGGATGCATTTTCTGGTCTGCCTCATTACTTATTTTGCAAAAAGTAAATGAGAAACCACAGTCCATCCAATCCCATTTCAACATTTCGGGACAAAAAGAAAAATACTTGTAAGTAGAATTAATGAGGTAAATATTCTTAAGCAGATACTACAATGCATATCATATTACACTTAGGGTTGACCAAGAGCTGTGGTGGTGACCTGCAGGGCCCCCATGGCATTGTTACCAGCCCAGACTGGCCTGATGCATACCCAAACGATGTTAAGTGCCAGTGGACCATCAAAGTAGCAAGTGGAAATACCATCACCTTGGACTTTGTGTACTTTAGGGTGGAGTATTGGAATGACTGCCACTATGACTTTGTGAAGATCAGTGATGGATCTAAGACTTACGGCCCGTAAGCTTCCCTTAAAATATTCCAACCTCCATATGTTTTTGGTTTGTTCACCTATATTTGTTGATCTGTAAGATGTCTATATAATTGTAAAGTCAGTGAATTCCCACCAGCTGCTTTGTTTAGTTTAGTTATGGTTTTGTTTTTGGGTATGTATGTTTTCTTTATTAAATCATCTACATGAAAAACTGGAGGTGACTATACGCGTGGCAGTCGCGTACGCGGCCTTAGCATATATAGAATTTCTTACATATGCGAATACAAAGTCCGCGCATACACATCTGCCTACATACGCGGACATAGGTTAAGGTGATACAATAAGACTGTATTTTCACAGAAATTAGATAAGAATATAGAAAAAAGAAAAGAAAAGGGGGGTTCGGGGGCTTAGCCCCCGATTTAAACATATTTATAAATCAATCTGATGATATCATATATAATTATTTAATATAATATCCGCGTATATAAGGATCATTGTATGCGCAAGCATAACTCCGTGCATACTGTCCTTCCTATCAGCGCGGAATTAACGACCCCGCGCGTACAGGCCTAGCTGGGTGCGCGGACCTGACCCCTGCGCATACAAGTGATTCTGTGTGTGCAGCACTCTGCTGCCGTGCCCGCGTGTATAACTCCAACATGAAAAACTTACTCTGTAAGATGTGGCTCTAAATATTAAAAAAAAGTTTTTGTAAGACAAAAGGGTACAATATCGAGAAAATGTAGATTTCTATATCTATTTTGATTAGTGTTTATGAAAATCATTTTATTCTAAATTGGGAAGAAAGTGGAATGTATAAACAAATCTTACTAGAGGTATCTTCCTGCCTCTTCAGATTCTGTGGTACAAACACACCTCAGCGAGTTAACAGCAAGGGCAATGAGCTGGTAATCATCTTCGAATCAGACTACTCTCACCCCTCCTGTGGCTTCCTTGCCAACTACCAGGAGAACATGAATGGTCCCACCATGTCCGGTCCACCTACCACAACGTCCGGTCCACCTACCACTCCCAACCCCACCACCAGGTAAGGCCCCAATCTTCTTTCTTTTCAAAGGTTTATTCTTAAATTCAAATTATTTTCTGGAAGATAGTTATGTGATGTTATTATCATAATAGTTTGTTTCCTTCACATTTGCCATGCTTTCAGGTTCCCATCAGCCCTTAACTGTTCGGATGAGCTTGTTGGAGATAATGGATTTGTGACAAGCCCAAATTATCCGTCAAACTATCCTAACAATGCTGACTGTTCCTATGTCATCAAGCGGGAGGCTAACAGCACTGGACCAATCACTCTTAACTTCCTTGACTTGGAGATTGATGATAGTGACGATTGCCCTGTTGACTGCCTTACGGTCGGTGTTAACCTCTTTCAATGTTTCTTCATAAGCTCATCTCAACATTTTGATAAACCCAAAATATACATAAGAGATATGTTCCCAATGTTCCTAACATGATCTCTGCAGAAAAAAGTGAACATAATAGTTGATTGAACATCCATTACACCTAAGTGGTCACTACTATGGACCCATGCACCAAGAAAGGATGATTTTGAAAGTTATGGAAAAGCGCAATGTTTTCAAACAACCATAACTTTCTAGGTAAATGAGATCCAGTATTACTTCATATACCATAATATCCAGAATGAATTAATCTGACTGGTTTTGGAAAACATATCAATGAATGAAAATGTTCCATTCAGAACCAAAATGTGAGAAAACCCTTTCATAATAAAGTGGTATGACCTTATTTGAGGATGTATAGAAAGAATGTAATATGTATGATATATACATGAAAATAAATATATTAGGCACATCCTTCCTTAAAGATCGCTATGGTGTAAAGTGTTAGTAGCTGTTACCTATTATATAATCTTACAGATAAATCCTTAAGAATGAAAAGTAGTTAAAATGTGCTAAAATTGATGATTTTCCGAGATTCCCTATGGGAGTTTGCTATGGGATTTGAATGAAATGTGTGATATGAGAGTATTTTTGAGCATCATGTCATAAAGAATTGGTCAATAGTAAATTAATGATAAAGTCACCCTTTCTAAGCGCATGGGTTGATTTTTGTAATAATTCCATTACAAAATAATTATATATAATAGGTTTTCTTCTAAACGTTACTTTGGAATATATATATATACAATAACGGGATGGATAAATAGTCTTGTAGATGTGATACATAGTAAAGTCCTGATACATTGAAATTACCTTGCAATGTATGTCAGGTACACGATGGTGTCAATGGCTATGCCCCTGTGATAGCCATTCTTCATGGTAGAAAGGCTGACCCAATCACCACAACTGGTCCTGCAGTGTACCTTCACTTCCGCAGTGATGCTGCTAACACTCTCCGTGGATTCAATATCTCCTGGGAGAGTATGTGTTGCATTTTCATTGTATATCAAGTTTGTATTTAACCAGAAAGTAATAGTATGGGTCCATAAATTTTTGGAAATTCCTGGGGAAATAGAGCAAATTTTATACGTGTCCATTGGGGTCTAAAGAGTTAGATTGCTTTAAAAGTTGTTGTAACGAAGACTTTGTGACCAGCATATTTATAAGAGTATTCTAGGGCCTATATGCTTGAGACAACATCAAAATGATCTTAAACATGAACCCTCTTCTATGCGTGATTCTCAACACATATTTACTGTCCAAAGTATATCTTTTAAAATTGCAGTGTATAGGACTATCACCTTCGACCCACCCTACCCAGTTGAAGGCAAGACTGCCGACTTTATCTGTAAAATTCTGCTCCACTCCAACGTTGCTGACTGGTACATCAACTGGTACCTTGATGGGTTCATCATCAGGGGGGGACCTTTCGATGGTTCAGGTCGGCGGGTTCAGGAGGAGCAATGGTTTGATAGGTACTATTACACCAGTCACCTTAGGATACAGAAGCTCACATGGCGAAATAGCGGTAGGTAACTATTCATGTTTGGGATGCAAGTATAATGTCGGATCCAGATGGGTGGTTGGAGGAGTGGGGGCAGAGGGCCTGTAGTTCCCCATTCCTTCCTGGTGCACCCCTAGTCTACAAAAACAGGGGAAATACTGTGCACATGCACACAAATGAATGAAGTTGTAGTATTCTGCCTATGTGCTATTCCCCCTTTCCTTTTGGAAATCCTGTATCCGCCCCTTAGTTACATCATTTCAAAATTGTCGAAGTATTCTGGCTCTACATGGACTAAGCTAGCATAAACTGAATGTTTTGAAATAGCACAAGAATTACCCCATACCGAGAGAATTTTACCACTTTGGCATGGGTCTTTGAATCGAAATAGGAAACAATAGTCTACCCAGGGCATATTTCTTGTGATGTTCATCCTGAGCTACTCTCGATACATTTGTTCATCATAACAGTTCTAATTCCCCACTCCAAGAAATTAAAGTCATAGCCATGTAATGTTTCATGTTCTTTTGTCGCACATCTTAATATTTTGATGCTGCTGAATTTGTGTTGGATTATTTTCATCTGGAATATGGCACAAAAGCTTACATCTCATATACCATTTAAAGCTTTCTAGTGATTTGTATATCATGTTTGTATTTAACCATATAATTATTACTGCAGATTCGTTTAAACCGCCCAGGAATAAAGGATCTAGAGTTTACTGCTTGTTTATTCAACCTACTATTTTCAAATATGCTGAAATGTGATATGGCCACTTTTAAAACATTTTAGGACCAATATAATTCTGATTTTATGCTACAGACATCAAAAATATAATCACATGGGACTGGATCATTCATGAAATATATTAGAGATGCCTCTCTTTTGTTCAAGGGAATGTATCCTGTGTGCTGAAGGCATAGACAGATGAAGGGTACATAAAAAGTACTGCTCATACCATTTTGTCAGTGCCAGATTATACCTCTCTTTTCTTCAAGGCAATGTATCCTGTGTGCTCATGGCAGAGTCAGATGGACAGATCATGACAAGTACTGCTCATACCATTTTGTCAGTGCTGGCTCATCCTAAGGTCACACTGAGTAACTTGACCATGATGGTGTACAGGAATGCACCATTTACCATCCACTGTGAGGCCAATGTCCATGATACAGGACAGCACCTTGATACTGTGACTTTCAAATGGTGGAAGGAAAACAGCACCTTAAGTCCTGGAAAAGGTAGGTTTATTTACTGGCACATTCTAAAATCATATATACATAAATATGTATGTATACATGGAATTGATTAAGAGATTCCTAGGCAATTAAAGGTATCTGGTGCTGTTCAGGGCACCACCTGGGTCATAGATTCAGAACTATCAAAAAAAAAGTAGTTTAAGGCACTTTTTAAAGCATTTTTGGCACTTTAAAGGTTGAATGGTACTGAATGAGTATAGGAAACTCTATTTATTACATTTTCAGATGTAAACATAACAAATGAGGCATACAGGAGCGAGCTGCAGGTGACTGGCTTGGACATAAGTACATGGTATGAGTGTGAAGTTATCTATTCATTTGGATCAACCAAGAGTTTTCCTGCTACTACAGTCACATTCATCAACCCAGGTAAGATGGTCGCTTCTATTATGAACCTACATCGTACCACAGAATTTTACCTACACTGTCCCATGCATGCTGAGTAATTTTGGTGTAGGGTAGAAAGAACAATCCGTTGAATATAAACTACGTCTCTCTGATGTAAACATGCTAAATAGTAGGGGCAAATACAGGATTTCTGAAAGCGTGGGTCAGCATAAAGACTAGGTACTAAAATGGTGTGTACTTGCATACATGTATGGATGTGGCATTTTCCCCTCTTGTTGTAGTTTAGGGGTCCACCAAAAGGCAGAGGGGTGCAGTGGGCCCTGGACCCTTCCTTGGATTCAAACCTGAATAACAGGAACCCAATAGGGCATGTCCCGTCAAATAGCGGTGCAAAAGGGCTTGTCTGGGACCAGCCAGATGTATACAGGTAACACACCTTGACCAGCGTCCACTGGTACCTGTAGTATGTGCAGTGAGGCATGGCACCAGTGACCATAGCTTGTACCTGTAATCAACACACTGGGCAGTTTGGTGGCCGGCTGGACTCACTTCCAGCCGCTATTGGCGAACACTCCCTATTGGTGATTTTAGCGTTTCAGTTACTTGCCAGCTAAGAACATGATGTCATATCTTAGAAATGTTATCTGCTACACCCCAGGGACGTCTCATTTGGACATCTCAGTTACTTGAATAATGGCTAAGTGACTGACAGTGATGTTACAGACATCACAATCTGGCTAAAATTGATGTCTTTTTTGTATTATTTTGTAATATCACAATTGATGCATCTCTGTTCTGTGAAAAAGGTATACCAAAGACCAACTAAGAGGAAGACGGTTCAGTCGCCATCGGCACCATTGAAATGTACTGTAACAACACATATAGGTAAAAACCACAATAAACCTGTTTCAACCAGCTGATTTGTAGCAGCTTTCTATATCAAACTACACGCATGCCAGGACCAAGTTACAAGAAGCCACGTGACTACAGAAATGTATGGAGCTGGTTCCTGTGTTGACAGTTTGGTAGGGCCATAACCAGCCGTCGATTCAAACAAAAACACTGCCAAAATAAAAAATTGTTAACATAAATCAACCCAATTTTTCAATGTTTTTGACAGAAATAAGTATGAAGAAGACCCACATATCATTTAAATTACCATGATTGATACTAAACTTAAGAAATCAGCCATTCTAGGTTGGGCTGCTATCCCGCGCTATATACTTAACAATGTTAGAACTCGCCGACTGCCTGACAGACACCAGGAGGTGCCCCAATTGGCAGTTACACGTTTTGCCGCGCTGGACCCTCCGATTCCCTTCTTTCCTCCTCAGGTATACTTCAATTGACTTGATGATGTCATATTGAACTATATTGTTGTTTTACTTCCAGAAGTTTATATGGGGAGTTAATAAAGATGTTATTCAGTCCATCATTATCATGTAGTTAGCTGCCTGCTAGCCAAGGGTTAGATATTCACCTATGCTTGTGTAGTTCAATGCAGACACTTGCTTGCAGAGAGTAAAGTTCTATTAATCCGATAGCACGAGGTAGGAGATACTTCATCATTCTCACAAATTTCTCATGACCTAGAACTACCTGCTCTCCCATCATAGTACCTTCAGTTGGATCTTAAGATGTTCATTGTGCACCATGTATAGGTTTCATTATCGCTAAGGTAGTCCTATAGTGAATCATGTGCAGCTAATTCTTGTTTGGCCAGGTCTTGTTCGGCCAGGGGTATTGTTCACCAAGAATTTTTAGAGGGCTGTCAGGCCCAGAGAGCTGATCCTGGGCAAACCAGACCCTGAGACGAAATCCAGCAGCGTGGGACCGCAACCAAGTATCATATTTATTTCACCCCCTCAGCATTGAGCGTTAATGGGCGAATTTTAGATGAAGTTGTTTGAACCGTTTGTGTTGTTTTGATTATGCCGACCTGGATCGCCTGAGTGTGACATCACACCAGAGCAATACTAAGTAGATACTAACTGGGCTGGGATCCTGGCCGCTGTATTTCAGTCTCGGGGTCTGGTTCCTCATGGTCCGCTCTCGGGCCCTGCGGGCCCTCTAACGGACACTGAGGAACCAGACCCCGAGACGAAATACAAGGTACAGGGTCCCAGACAAGGTTAGTATCGGATTTATTTCACCTCCTTACACATTATCGTGCGACAATTGTGCGTTTTATGAGTGTTATTGTGCGAATTTTGTGCAAAGTTGTTTATGTTTGTTTACTTTTGTTTACGGCGCCACCTACCGTAAATGGTCCGTATCACAAACAAAAACAAATCAACATCCGGTCAATGCGAAGGGTATAAACAACTAAAATAAACAAAAATATTTGGTCAATCTGTTACTATTTCATCTCCTCTTACATATTTGTTTAATAATAGTGCGTTTTGGACAACAAAATGCATGTATTTTGCGAATTTCATGTGTAGTTGTTCACGTTTGTTTACGTTTTGTTTACCTCGCCCTGCGGCGACCTGGATCGCCCAGGCGTGACATCACACCAGGGCGATACAGACCCTGTATTGCCCGGGCCGGCGCGCAGGTGTCCGTGCGTGTTAAAAGATAGGCGACTTTGTATCGGGGGTGAAATAAAAAAGTTGGACCGCCCAGGATGGCTCGTAGGCATCTGTGTGTGTTAAAAGATAGGCGAGTTTGTATCAGGGGTGAAATAAATAGATGAAAGTAAAGGTAAATGTTCTGAGCTATTTTCTCTGTTTCAGGTGACACTGTCTGTCCTCAAACTCACTGGTATGTTGATTGGCCTGAGACAGCAGCAGGGGTTATGGCAATTCAGTACTGTGTACACAGTTATGAAGGTAAAATAGTAAAATAGAAAAAAGTCCATTTTTACTTCCAATAACTTTCAATAAAGTATCATTCAATGTTATTCATATTCCTGGGTTAATACTTTTTCCCTCTCACTATTCTGAAGGAGTGGAATTCTAGCAGATCTGTACTCTCCAAGTTTCCTATTGTCCATTTCAGAAAGAGTCATAGTAGAGTATTACATTGTGGCAGCTACGTTATGAAATGGGTCATTTCCATGCACAATTTTGATAAAGATCAAATAAATCTCAACATTCATGAAACATTATGAATCAATATTTCAAAAATACTGTTACTTTGTGTGGCAATGCTCAACCAAGTGTGATAATATTGTAACTCTAAAACCAATCTTGATATGAATGCCACTCAAAAATAATCTAACACTCATATATCCTACTTTTCTAGGAACACTTCACTACTTTTGCAACCACGATGGTACCTGGGGGACAAGACAAAATAACTGTTCAAACAACATGATAGGTAACATTGGAATAGAGGTATGAATCAATTCTAACTGTGTTCTTTATGTATGGTTAAAAGAGATGCTACTGGTTACACATTTGAGGGCTGCAATGTGACGTAGGGGTATTCCATTTAGTATGGACATACATTTTCATAAATGTCAACCCCTGATCCCCCTTGAGCTGAAGTATGCATGGAATTCTATAAAGAAGAAGTATGCAATGTTTCACAAGATGCAAAACCCCAATCCACTTTGGTTTGTAAGTACTTAATGGTAGGCCACTTATATTGTTATCTGTTATTTTCTAAAACCAAAATCAAAAATCTTTCTTCATGCCATATCCACACACACGAGTTTTCATTATTATAGATTTGTAGAAACTAAATATGTTTAACAAATAATTGACATCATTAAATTCTCCCAACCACAGATAGCCAATTTCTGGAGTTTTACCTGCAGGTTAGCCTTAATCGAGAAATCACAAGGCTTTAGAATAGTAATCTTCATTTATTACTTCACCATTTTTTCTTAAATAAAGTGAAAAACTAGTCATCATTTGATTATTTTAAAAAAGGTTTTTGAATGTTTTTTTAAAAAAATGCTGGTCAAAATTAGCATGCAGGTATTTAAAAGACTGTAAATCAGCTATCCGTGGTAGGGAGAATTCATCTTTACACATCTTAACTCAAGTACATTGGCATGGGACAGTCTAGAGTTGGTTTTATTATCAGGAAACACCATAATGCAAGGGACAGCTATATTTACTAGTGGCGTAATGAATATTGATAGCAGAGTGATTAAGGAATAACAAGGAAGACAGATGATTAGTCTAGACAATGAATAGAGTAACAATATTTCATCAAAATCTTTTGAAATATAAAACAACTCTAACATTTCACAAAGACTTAATCTTAATGGTTGTTCAAATTGGCAACTCATCCAACAGTTCCACCTCCCAATTTATAAAGTAAGATGTTAACAATTCAGTAACAATGGTCAAAGAAATCCTACATCACTGGCACACTGGGATCAGGGTATGAAGTGTCAGTTCCTTTTCACTGTAACACTGTAACACTGTTTGCCATTTTGTGTCACTACTGTTGTCTATAATTTAATGTTTATGATGGGGAGTAAATAAAGATGTTATTTAGACGATTCTGCAAATTGTGATTAGTTGATCTTCTTCCCTCATTTCTAGCCAAATGCATACATTCAAACTTGACACACTTACAAATACATACCTTTGCATAATTATACATACATAAAGAATGCTGCAAAAATGTGTAGTAGCCCTCCTCAGCATGGAGTCTTATTCTTTTATTCCATTTAACTAGATTCAAGACATCAAAGATGGTTTGGGAGTGGAGCCTGGAAAAACAGTAGCAGTGTCTGAACATCTAAAACTAGCTGCTGAAAGTATTATTCGAGATTTTATCTCTGACGATATTTCAGCTTTGCTTGTGGAGATCAGGAATCTGTCAATGTTGCATTCTGAATTTGAGGATCCACCATTTGATGCTGAAATTAAGGTTATTGCTGTTGAACCTCTCATGTAAAAGTGTATTACGTATATAAACGTGTCTGTGCAATTATAAAAAAGTAAAGTTGGTTCATAGTTATTTTACAAATTACAAACTTCAGGATTAACAGGTTCGCTTTTTCAATCAATATTTTTGGTTTTACACTTGTGAAATTTTTGGAACACAATTCAGTCAAATGATAATTTTTTAGTGTTGTTACATGTGTGTTAGTTTATATCTGTTCACATATGAAATTAAAGTATGGTAATTTGTGCACTTGTGAATTAAAATATCTCCTTACAAATCATAGCATATCTGTAATACATCTCTTGTAAGTTGTGAGATGTAAATTGATGGCCTCTTTCATGAACAAACAACTGCTAATACAGAAATTTCATGCATCCCTAAGTCCTAAGTAAACCGTATCAAAGATTTGAATGAATACTGTCTTCAAAAGAAGCCCTCTTTTACAGACCTTAGTTCTCTTTCAGGGGTCCCAACACCTCTATTAGGGTAAGCCAATAGCTCTGTTAGGGAATCAAACCTTTGTAGCTTATAATTTATCTGTCCCCTTTTTAAATATACTGCTAATTCCTTGACCTAGAGTTGTTTTTTTTGCAGAACATAGTTGAGGCATGTAGCACAGTGACAGATGCAAAGCATGGAAAAGCTTGGGTAAGTGTGGCAGTTTATTAATTTGGAGGACCACTTCTTAAAAGTATCAGAATTCCTTGTTTCTGTACCCATCTGTAGTAATCATTGTACATGCCCTATAAACAGAAAGTATAGACACTGTGCAGATGATTTCACACATGAAAAATCAACATATTTGTGATAAATTTACATTATCTACAATTTCAAAAGCTTAACAATGATGCTACTTAAAGGGGCTCACTGGATTATAATCAAGAACCATTATTACCTATATTTAAGCTATGTGGTCATGATCACCATATGACCAAAGAGTGATTTCATGAGCATGTCTGCAAAAGGTCAATTTAGTGTTGTTGTTTTTTTTCAAATAGATTTCTCTTTAATTCTTTAGGTGAAATATGAAATTAAAAATTAAAAACAAGGTCTAAGATAAAAAGAAATTATGCAAATTCATTTTGTTATTATGCTTATCAATCCCAGTGGCCCGCTGTTTTAACTTGGAGACATTCCATAAAACTCTCCTTGAGACATTGGGCTGTCACAATCCTGCATTAAGTATCTTAATATGATACTAAATGCAAGAATTATACAGGAAGTATAAAGGAACATATCATCTTCCTATATTCTGCCTTCAATGAGCCATATTTCATTAGTGTATGGCCTTACCCTATAACATGCATAAGACACCTGGTTAAGTTTTCCCATGACCAGTACTCCATCTTAGTCTGAGTATAGTTCTCATCTCTAAAAAATTGCAAACTGTGGCATTTCAGAGAAGGATGGATTATAGTGAATATATCATGGACTCTTTTGAGCGATACTGTCAAGAACTAACCAAAGCTTTTGAAAAAGCTCCTCATGTAAGAGAATTTGTCACTGAAAACTTAGGTAAGTAGTTCATTTTCATGTTGTTATTCATACCAACCAAGAAAGAAAATATTATAGCGAACGCTATTTGTTTTTACATTATGCTACATTGATAACCTTTGACATCAAGTTACATCATGTATTATCTAAAAGAATAATGTGAATAAAACAAGCCAAATGCAGTATCATGAATCCATGAGTTCTTAACATTCAGAAAAAATATAATGAATAAAGAGATACATACAATATGTCCAACTTTATTTTAACTGGTTATTTATCATTGGATTTTATGGCTGTTGACCAGTTTAATTCATGTGAATATTTGGGAATTCCTTCCTTTTTTTACAAATGAAAAGATACTATCAAAGATAATGATATTCCAATCTATACTAACTTTCACATTTATTTTTATACTTATACTCAAACTATCAAATAAATCGTATTTGGTTAGGTGTTTACTATGTTAAATATTGTATATATCCTCTTTTAGATCTTGTCATAGCCCAGTGGACAAATTCTTCAGAACCTTTCATCTATAGAGCAAACAACACTGCTGATATGGTCACTGTCCCATCAAAAACCCTCTTGGAGATCTTAAATTGTATAAGTATCTAAATATTGTATTGTCTTATATGTTAATATTTTCTCAAAATGATCTGCAATTTAACAAAAATTCATTATTGTATATCCATGTGTATACGCTAAATAAACAAATGACACCTAAGAAATTTACTGAACAGAAATATGCTTTACATGCAATCTCCTCACTGTTGTGAGAGTTGTCAACCACAGAGGGACCCATCCTAGAACACTTGCAACAGTGATGTCATTGTTGCAAGGGGTATGTTTTGTTAAATTGGGCCGCTCTTACTCAGTCAATTTGAATTCTGTAAAAAGTCGAAAAATATAGACCCAGATCTAACATTCCCAAAAATTTCTACTCTTAGAAATAATTATTAGTGGGTAAAATCTGCTGTTAAAAATTGGCAACAGCGACGGTTTTACACACAACGGCGAGACCCATATCTAAACCCTCGCTGTTGCAAGGGTTCACTTATGCGAGGGAGCGCATGCAAATACGGCAACAATGAAACAAATTAATATCCCACAACAGGGATTAACTGTCCCTTTTGTGATCTGCAGTTTAATCATGGCTGTTCTTCTTGGCAGACTGTAGTTCTGTAAACAGTTCTTGAAAATGTATTTCCTGAGATTTTCAGCTGAGCATGAGCATTATCATTAGGTGCAATTTGGTGCTCGATTTCTGCACAACAGTTAGTGATTTGTCAAGGACACCATTTGCTGTTTATATGAGTCACTACATAATGGGCCACAGAGCCCGTATTGTGTGATGATTAAGGATAACCAGTAGCTAATCTTTTTTGGTAGTGTACTAGTATACTGACTCTATATCGATAAAGCATGTCAACCAAGTAGTAACATCATTTGAAATGATGAGGTACCACAAGGTAAAATAATCTTTGCCCTTAATGGTGAAAGAGGTGTGCAACATTCCCTATTCCCTAAAGTGCACTTCATTTTTTAACTGTTTGTATCCCTGAGAAATTTTACAGGACCATCAAAATGGGTGCACATAAGACAAATATTAAAGGTTTTATGTATTCACAAATCTTATCAACTATTTGTTATCACTTTCACAATTTTGATAAATTCCTTTTTCTTTTTCAGATAAGAATGGAGAAAAGCTCATAGTTTCAACCACAAACTATAAAACAGCAGATGTTATCTACTATACTCAAATGAAGTTAGTGTTTTTGAATGACGAATCTTTGTTTGTATTTGGGTTATGTTTTGGTCCTTTGTTACTGTTTATAAAATTATGAAATAAACTCATTTTTAGTCGGGCAATGTTTTCAGTTTTTAGTGATTAACACTACCATAAAAGCATGTTATAGTAATTTGTTTAAATGAACCAGGTAAACTCTACTAGTTTATCATGTGTCTATCATTTTATGATTAATTTACATCCCTAATTGTTACACATAGAAATGACATGCCAAAACTAACATCGTCATAATGGAAACATGCTGATATACCTATATTTTCAGTTGGGTTGAATTCACAAATTCTCAGAACATCATTATAAAGTTCAGCCTAATGCATTAAAAAGAACTGTCTCTTTTACATATATATATATATAATATATATATATACATACATATATATATATATTGGCATAGATTTGGCAAATATGTAATAGAGGATGTTTTCAATTCGGTGCATCAAAAGCACTGACAGGTATATGAGAACGGTTTACCTTTTCACCGTTTTGCTGACATGTTTGGGACAATCAATTGATTTTTTTTCATACTCTAGTGTTCCCAAACCTGTATCCAGCATGCTGACTTTCGACATTGTAAATATTAGTTATGGATTTGAATTAGCAACACCTATCAAGCTTGTTTTTAGCAGGAAAGAGGTAAGAGGTCTTTAAATCTTCTTCAAATACAGTTATTCCTGTTTCTGGGGGCAGAATCAAATTAAGCTTGAATCATGATAAGTGTCCATTTTTCTGTACACATGCTTCGGACCGAAATCCTACATGTTTTATTGATTCAATCTACCTAGAGTCTACTCCATAGAGATTTCTGTTTGCACATGAAAAACAAGTATAACAAATGGATCAAAATAAATCTTGCCAGTGCAATACAGGCCCGTAGCCAGAAGGGGAGGGGATTTTGGGGATTCATACTTTAAAATATGACTTCTATGGTCTGTACAAATAAAAGAATATGTATGTTTTAGCCCAATATTCAAAAAAACAACCCCCCCCCCCCCCCCGCTCTGAAGAAACGAACCCCCCTCTCAAAAAAGCTGGCTACGAGCCTGTAATACTATCAATGTAGTGCACCAGAGTGGAATTTGTGTTGGTTCTCTGCATCTCAAGCCACATTGCGTAAGATTGTGAGATCATTCATTTAGACAAGTAAATCCATTAATGTTCTCTTTTTAGTACATACCAAGTGAAGGCAAGGTGGAGAAATGCAGCTTTTGGAGCAACAGGTAGAACCTGTTTACTAAACATATTGACCTTTTGTCTTGATGAATAGTAATTGTGTCAGTTCTGTATACTTGAATGACTCCTCCATATTTTAAACAATGAAGCAAAAATATTTCAAGTCAATATTTGTACTCAAAATTTTAAAATATGTAACTTTTGCATAAATCCTGTTTTCAGACCAATCTGGGATTATTCTGCCTGTAAAACAGTGCTTGTCACTGAAGATAAGGTCCACTGTGAATGTTACAGGACGGGCAGTTTTGCTCTGTCACTTTGGAAGGCAAATATGGTAACACAATTTTGATGTGTATGTTGCATGCATAAAAATATCATAATTTTATGAGTTAGCACAGTTAATATGGTTGAAGATTCAATTTTGGATATTTGGAATATTTATTTGAACCCTTGAATTTTACTCCTAATTCTGGACCTTGATTCAAAAATGAATTATTTAAGCCCCATACCCACTTAGCAATTTTACTGGCGACCGGCAACTGGTGACTGGCTAGAATCGGCCAACTCTTAGGATCGCCAGTTAGTATGGTATATTGAAATATGTATGTTTGATATGAGTCAGCACTAAAATCGGCCGACTCTTCTGGTAGAGTCGGCCGATTTTATGGCTGATCAGTCAGCTGATTGTGTAAAAGTCGCCTAGTGGGTATGGGGCTTTAGGGACAGATTACCTCAGTTGCATCCAAAAACCATTTTCAGACGATGGACTTAGTCATTAATCCATGGAACATCAGTGAAGGGGAGACAGCTGTAATGGAGTGTGCTGTACAAAATGATCCACCATCAGACCAAGGCACATTCTCCTGGACTCTGAATGACAAATCTGTCAAAAATGGACAGAGAATCAATATAGTAACCAGATATGACCCCTTGAACCAAACACACATATCACTACTGACCCTGACAGATGCATCTTGGAAGGATACAGGTATGTAGATATATTTTGTATTTGATATTTATATTGTCCTAGGTTGAATATCTTGATACTTTAAAGTATTAGTTTTGAGGGTGAATCATGCGTTTTAGCTTGAAAGCAGGAGATTCATGATCATACTCCAAGATTGCTCAACATTCTTCAGTAATCATTGCTCCATGTATAACCTTTTTTCTGAACCCTAAAACCTTATATCACTTTGTGCAGCGTTTAAATGAGTTAACCGTCTTGCCAGGCACTAGTGTAAAACCAGAATGTTGTTGTCAGAGTAATGATTACAGCAAAATCTGAAGCAACTTGGGAGCATGATTCTTGATGTGATAATTGGTATTGAAATACTGCATTTGGTTTCTATGCAAACAAGGCCGTGTGACAATTATTCAACAATTAAAGAAACCTTCCAAGATACATATTCTTTTAAAAAAAATCCATATTGCCTGGGAGGAGTAGGATGAAATCCTCTCTTCCCTCATCTATAGCCATAACTTAAGGGCCATACCCACTAGGCTATTATCACTGAGTCGGCCTACTGATTGCCCCTAAAATTGACCAATTCTACCCCTAGTAACTAATAGGAGACCCGAAGAGCCGTCTGACGTTTGTGGCAATGAGTGTGCCGACTATGTAAAAATCGCCTAGTGGGTACGGCGCTTTAATGTCTTCCAGACATAACAATATTCATTAAATCTCACAGAGTGTGAGTTGCTTTTTAATAAGACAAGTAATACATAAGAAAAACAATAGAATGAGATGAGACGAGATGAAGTAATTTGACATATTCAATACTTAGCTCAGACAAAATTTCCAGCAGTTAACCCTTTCAAGACTCCACAAAATTTTCAAATAGTGCAAAATGGACACCAAATAACTGAGGGAATATGTCCAAAAGACCCCACTGATACCATAAACTTTTAAATTAGACCAATAAGAAGCTAAATCAGGAATATAGATAATTATTTCCCAAATGGCAATTCTTAAATAAATTATAATATGGTCCATTTCAGTCTTTTTAGATAGAAAAAAAGGTTTTTGATACATATTAAGTATCAAATTGACAATTCTAATATGTGTGCTATGTATCTCTCAGGGATCTGGCGTCTAGGCCTGGTGATGCCTGAGAGATTCAGGTGTCAATTGGTGGTGATGCCTGAGAGATACTGGCGTCCTTAAAGGGTTAATTTTGCTAGTTCAAGTAGTTGGTACTTGTCTACAAGAACTTTCAAAATTCTATTTTCAAAGACAGTTTGTTCTTTAAGACTAAGATCAGAGGGTAAAGAATTCCCTCGATTTTTTGCACAAAATACAGGTGAGTTTATAGTGTAGTCCAGTTTGGTTATTGGTACATATATACCAATGGAGCCACTGCTTGCCTAGTGAAATGTGATACAGGTTTCAGTCTGATTTCATTCATCTACCTAAAAATCATATTCAATAGAAAATATTGTTGTCTATTATTTCAGAGGTAATAAATTTCATTTGGTATACAGATCAGAGTTAAGTACCAGCCTTCAAAATTACAGCATCATCAGCATAGAGTAGAGTATCAGCATTATAATATGTTAGATTATTTATATACAAGTTGAAGAAAAGTGGCCCTGGTATTGAGCCCCCTGGAACACCATGTGATATGGTCTGTACTTTTGAATGATGATTATTGGCTATTGTCTTTTGCTTCCAATTTACCAAGTAATTCACAAGCGAGTTTTTGACATGCACTGACAGTCTATAATGTTTTGATAGTGTTAGAATTATTTTGTGATCAAGAGTTTTGAAAGCTCCCTTCAGATCAATAAAGATTGCTCTAGTCAGATTTATTCTTGTTTGCTATGATTTGGTCTATTAATTTATATAACTATTATGGTATCTTGAGCTCCATGATTTTTCCATTTTGTTTGTTACTAAACATATTATTTATGTCTATATTATGTTTATAAAGTTGGGAATGGTATAATTTTCTATAATCTTTCCTGGTAGCGGTCATAGGGTTTTAGGCCTCAGTTAATTTACACATCTTATGTACGAAATTTTGATATGGGAACTACAATGATGAATTGAATATGTACCGAAGATATTTGTTAAGGTATTGGAAGAGGTCTTTTAATATCCCTTATGAGACTTGTGGTCCAGATAAAATATCAATCTCAGCTATTGTTTTGTCCAAATTTTCTTGGTCAAATATTTCAATTTGCAGACAATCCAATTCGTTGTATTGTTCGTTGTGATCCTTTTCACACATCATAGTGAATTTATCTTGTAATAGAGGCAGTATTTTTGAGGCGAGGTTGGATCCAATATTTTTATTGTTATTTGTAAATATCAGATCTACTATTGCCTGTGAATATAATGGATGAGTATAGACAATATCAGCTGTTTATAACTGCGTTTGCATTCCAGATCCTTTAAAGGTACTCACTATGGTTCAGGATGCCAACCAGGAGGTGTATTAAGAACTAAAAGAATATTCAGTTTTCAAACCAATGTAAATGCTAGTTTGGGTATTTGGACACAGAAGAGAATACAGGGCACACAATTTTTCTTTGAATGGATTAATATTACCTGAAGTAATCCAACCAAATAGTGCTCAAATGCTCACATTTTAAAGTTTATGCATTATAACTAATCCCACAAACAGTAAAATGTTTATTTTCTCCAAACCTTTGTGTATTTGATTATCCTTGTTATGTATACTGATTTAGGTGAGAATTGCAATCTTTAGTTTTCTTGCAATTTTACATAAACTCTTTTTCCAAATAGAAACCAACAGTAAAGGTTATTTTCTTATTTAGGCTGTGACTTTTTTCACGAATGGCAAAAGATTTCAGTCTGTATTTACTTCTATAGATATAAGTTTTGATCACAAAAAATATTAAGAAAAATTTGCTGGTCAATAAAAATTAGGCTGAACACACACAAGTATCTTTAATTTGACTCTATCACTACCTTTCCTACCATAATCTATAGTAAAGTCAACTCCTATTCAAATATCTGTTATTCTAGAACTAACTTGATTGAGCATCGTTTGTCGTAAATGTGAGATAAATTCTAATGGATTCCCATCTGGTGGTCTATATAATTATATCCATTATGTATAGTGGTTGAATGTTATTTAGTTAAAGTTGAATCGTCAATATTGAATAATGAAGTACAATTCTCAAATTTTGCTGTTGACTGAGAATTGTACTTCATTTAAAACTTTATATTGCTACTTGTAGCTATCATCATTGCAACATTATTAACAATATTTTGTTGGTATCATAATTATTTTACTCTCTTTTGTTGATGCTATTTACGGGACTTAAGTTACTCGCTAGTCCAAAGCTCCACTTCTGTTAGTAATATATAAGAGCTGTTTACATTGTTAGAAGGTCTCAGACTTGAAATATGAAGATGAGTTGGCTCTTTTTACCTTTTGTTGATGACATAATTATACATTGTAATTTATTTTCGTAGGTATTGCCAGATGTACTTATATGTATATGGGATATGTGGTTAACAAGACAGCTGAGCTGTATGTGCTTGCCAAGCCAAGGGTTGTGATTGTCCCAATGACTCTGACGATAGAGGAAGATCATAACTTCATAATTTCATGTTCTGCTTCTGTGCCTGGAAGTGAACATCCCGAAGCTTCAACATTCAAGTGGTTTAGAAAGAATGGTAGAACAGATGTTGACATTTCCAACAATCCCAGTCAAAGTTAGTTTCTAGTCCTTTCTTAAATGATAGTGTTTTACCCAAAATCAAATTTTCACTCTGAAATTTGTCACAGGAGTATACAGTATTACTTAACATGGGAAAGATTTTATTTCATCTATGAAATTCTCAAATATTCATTATAGTATGTATGTATCTTGCAAGACTATGAATTAGCAATGATAGAATGTTTTTGTGCTACTATCCAGATGAGACTGTAGTGCCATCTGGGCGTCAGGTGAGTAACTTGACAGTGAAAGCCTTGAAGGAAAACCGTGTGTTGTATAGTTGTACTGCCACCAACAGGGCTGGTACAAGCAAGAATGTGTTATCTACTATTACTGTCACCAGAGCAGGTATGAAAATAAACATTTGTATTTGAAAAAAGATACATTTAGCCACTCAAGATATGAGTTATAATACATGGTTTTTTTCAAGTGAACAATTTTAGACCAATAGAAACATAGCCACCCTCTAACAGGGTGGCTATGACGAAATGTACTCTATGAAAAATACCTCCCTTGCACATGGTAATCCTAGAACCTGCACATAATTAAAATTATTCTCGATATTAATGTTGGACAATTTATCTGCATAGGTGTGATTTTTATGTGATACAAAAAATATATGATACCTCATTGTATTCAATGATTGCTGAGATACATGTAAAAAACCCAACCTGATAAGAAAACCTAAATAAGCAAAATACCTCTTCAGCTGCCCTGAGTTGTGATGCTGAAAATGCTGGAGGTTTGTTATGGCCAAAGACTGCAGAGGAAAGCTCTGCACTCTTGCCATGTCCTGGGAATGCTACAGGTGAATATGATTTCATGAATAAATCTTACTTTGTAAAATTGAGCTAAACCTGAAGTAGAAAATATTTTTTTAGCTTTCAAAAGTCCCCAGGGGCAGCGGGTATCAACCCTGCTGCCCCGACACAACCCCTAACACATCCTTCCCCCGAGTGGTGTGGACCATACTGTACTACAGTCAAGGTTTCAGAAGCAACGGGTAGTGTGCGGTGTGGGCAGCAGGGCTGGGGAGGAGTCCGGGGGTTTGGTTATACACGGTGACAAGGAGGTGTGAACCCTACGTGGTGTCTGCCCAGGTGCATACCCCACCGTGACACATGACCCTTGAGTGTGGAACCTTACCCAGTAACAGGCGTCCATGAGCAGCGGAAATTGACCTCGTGAAATTAGGTAAAAAGATTTGCATTAAATGTACCAAAATAAGGAATCACAAATTCAAGGAAAAAATATGAAAAGGTTATTATTGTATTGTTGTATTTATTAAGACATTTATTGTGTTCTTACAATGCATAGATAGGGGGTAAACATGTACAATTTTAGGCCCATTCGAACATGTGTTCAACTTAGGCACTTTTATCCAGTTATTAGGACCAATGCTCAATCTCCTCCACTTAACTCTGTGACCAGAATAACTCAGGGTGGGGATGGTGTTGTGTTGGAACAGGCCAACAGTTCTTTCTATAAAGGAGAAAACAACAAACTGACACACTTTACATTGAGCATTTGTTTGCCCTTTTATAGCATGTTGAACGGAAGGGGATAGAACCCCTGGACCCTTCCTAAATCTGCCCCTCTCCTGCACTGTGGTAATTAGGATTGCAGTGACATTTTCTAAATAAGATCTGAAATCTGGTTTACGTAGAAAACATTTATATCTGATTAGATATAGTAAATATATAGTAAAACACAAATTGATAAAGGTATCATCTTATTTCAGGAGATGCTCATCGCAAATGTTTGTCCAAAGGAATATGGGGCGCACCAGACTTTGATGACTGTGTAGACTCAGTTTTTGTAGACATCCTAGATGAGGTTTGTGCTCAATTTTTTGAATCCATATGTAATTTAAACGGAACAATCACATCCTGTACTTGATCCTTTCTAGATACTAATGTTCTTGGTATGACGAACTCAGAAATAGAGTCATGGAGGGTGTATGAAATATAACATGTTTAATATAGGGTGGCTGCAACAGCCTAAGCTAGCTCTATAAGTCCTCAAATTGCACTCAAAGCCTAATACCTCTACTACCATTTCTCAGAGGTTGTAAGGCAAGTGAAACTTAGTCAGATTTGGTGTAACACATCAATATAATTTACGTTGAATGTGCATTAATAAGCTCTCTTCGTTTATGTTTTACCATTGACATAGATTCAACTGTCAAAATTTCTACGGTTCTTAAGATTTGCATGGTTATAAGATCTTTGTGTATTACATTGATTTCACTTCCTTTTCAGGAGCCTGTGTTCATTTATCTTTATTTCATTCCTTTACTTCAGTGAGTTGTTTCACAACAATCTTAAAGGAAACTTTGCACATAACACCAGGATTAATATCGTCCAATGAAATTCTTTGAGCATGGCGATTTCATCTAGAACTAATAATGCAAACAATGTCTCAAGGATGTTGGCACTTTGAACTTTATTTCAAGAGTTTTTAAGGGAAATTCTCAAATATGTGACGTCACCAGGACACTAATTGGGAATCCCCATGTTTCAATAAAAGGGAATCCCCTAATCTCAAAATTGTGTTTAAAGGAAATGGAACTCTAGCAAAAGATATTTGTTAGACCCTATGCAGGCTGTTACTAAGCTTATCTGGAGAATTCCTAAATTTAATTTTCCTTTCTGTAGTTATTATACAGGCTAAGTTTACTTTATCAAATGTTCTTCCACTTAGTCCTGTCGATCATTTGGTCACAATTCCGTGCAGGGGTCATCCAAATGTCCTAATTTCATTGCTCCCTTTGGGGGGACTCTGCTAGGAGACTCCAATTAGGAGACTTGAACCTGTCCAGGGGCAATGCCATAGAGTGGTACCAACACCTCAACAACCTTGGCCATCCCAACCACCTAATGTTTGATATCTTGATATCTTGCCTTTTAATTATTTGAAACAATTTTAGAATACGCATGTGAAGTGAAATCCCCAAGAAATTGGCAGGTTGTAAGTTTATGTGCAAGCTTTCCTTTAAGGATTTTAAAATGTATCTAATACTCCTGTGGATGCATCAAAAACTCCTGTGAATGTACCAAATATTCCATTCAATGCCAACAATTTAAAACTCCACTTAGGTTACTTAAATTCCTGTACCTATGATGAGAATAAAATGCGATTGTAAGTTATAGAACAGAAAATCACATTTTTTTTCTTTTTTCATTATATCCCCCTCCCCCCAGATCTCTGATGTGGTGTCAGGAATAGGTGCAGACACCAATAGAACAAGGGATATTGCTAACAAACTAGAGGGAGCTGTATCTTCAAACCAAACTTTGAAAACAGGGAACCTTGATGCCTCTGTCAAAGCTGTAGACCAACTATCCAAAGTTCATGGAACATTTCAAGAATCACCATCTTACCATGAAATAAAGGTAAATCTCATTAGGTACATATGCAGCAAGGGAGGATGGGTGGTCTGACATTTTTTTAATTACATACGTTCCTCTACAAATCCAAATGCATATTTTGGCCAAAGAGTGGTGGGAGTCTAAAGTTTTAAAAACTTGCATAAGTATTATCTGGAAGCCTCTCTACATAAACATACCAAGTAGTCATTAATGAAAGATTTTTGTATTCAAGTTATTCTAGAAAATCATAATAAAAAACATTCACATTCACTTTTACAATTTCTCAATTGTTTCGTTTTCCTATCATTCTTAAACAAAATTGTGCGAACAACTCAAATTAAGTTTAAATATAACTAACCTCTCTTTTATAATTTAAACACTTATTACTTATGATATTCCTTACAGTCCATTGTGAAGATATGCAGTTCCATAATTGACATAAGGAATAAGGATTCATGGAAACCCATTTTACAAGTAAAAAATGGCTTTAATTTATTGTATTTGGTCAATGTATTTATATAAGATTTCCAAAGAAAAATCTGCACATTCTTCTGTATTTACTAAATCTTTTCCTGATTGAGTACTTCATGCGATCAATTCGTCTCTGTAACATAATATGTTTATTGAAAACTTTCTTATTTTCAATAATTACATGAGCAACACAATAATAGAGTACGAACCTTGTATATTGTCCTTGCAGAAAAATAGGCAACGTGCTGCAACCATAATAAAAACCATAGACACATACTCAAAAGCTATTGCGGACTTTTTAGAGGAACTACAAGAATTTGAGGCTTCTAATATAAGTAAGCACCTTGTTATAAAAGCTGCCATTTACTTAAATCATTCCATTGGCAATCTTTGTGAAATTGTTATCTCATAATAGTTTTTGAACTGTGAATTTCTTTCTGAATCAATCCACATTAGCCTGTCGCATAAAGGGTATCACTGTTGTGATAACCTGGCGAAACAGTGAGAGCTGTCCTTGTTCAACAGTGAGGGCTTGCAACTTGGTTTTTATCAGTGATGGTTAGCACACTGGTTTTGTTTGGATTTTTTTTCAATAGTGAGGTCAGTTTTGCTGCTCTTTCAATGATTGAAAAGCATGAGAATATCACTATTGTGAGGCCCAAATCTAACTCTCATTGTTGCAAATACTTCATTATACAATGGACCAAGTGGCCAATTGCATAACTCAATTAACAGTTAACAATATCCTTATCAAAACAGCAACACAACTTTACTCTTGTGTTAAAATTCAGTATCAAGATTACCCCACTTATAATGCTCCTTCTAGGCTGAAAATGTCAGGTATGCTAGATGGGAATATCTAGATTTTAGATTTTTGTATAGACTAAGATTGACTTGGCTGACTTTTCAGCCACAATTCAACAGCAGGAGATATTGAAACATGTTGAGGCACATTGATTCGCTGATTTGTTACTGTAATTATGTGACAAGCCACAGTACATATATAACTTAGGCAGCATTTTATATTTAGTAAGCATGGATATTCTGTTACAATAATAATGTTGCTGCTATTAGTTTTAACCATAGAGCCCTGGCAGAGTGGCACACTCTCCTACCCCAGGCAGTTGGGTAATGGTGAAGGAAAATGGGTTCAGAACACTACAGACAAAGTTCAATTGTCAAATGAGACATTGTCACAGATTGCAAAAGGTATGTGATGGAGTGCATCTAGTTACTGTAGAAAACATTGCTTTGTAAAAAAACAGCATGAAAGCAACAAGCTTTGTATTATTTGACTATTGTAATTATTGATTTATATTTTGTTCCCAGTATACCCTCATTGTTCACTGATATCATCACTTTCCTTTGTTCTTGAACATGTTAGCAATCGGTCAAGATACCTTGGTTGTGTCAAGTGCCTATTACAAGACTCTAGAGCAGCTATTACCAGGGAAGGTTAAGTAGGTATCACTCACTCACCAAATTAGACCCAACATAGTTTGGACATTTATATGGATAATTATATTGGCCTTCATTTTATAAATATCTAGAATGGCCTAGGCCTGGTGGGTTAATTGTTGCCTAACATGTTCTCCTTGTGAACATGTTGAAATAAATAAGCATGTATCAGCCAAATTTTCTGGGTGATCAGAAATTAGAAATCTTATTTTACTATTTTTGGTCATTTTCTATGTAAATATTGACTGTAGTCCTATCAAAGTGTATATCAATAAGCCCCAAATTTGCATGGAAGGTGACAATTTATTGTGTATGTAGGTCCCTTTTTGTATTCCTGGTTTTCCCCAATACATATATATGGCATGTAAATTTTGGAAAAACAAATTTATTGAATCATTGTATCTTCTTCCATACCCTTAATGTTCCAGACAGGAAGTTGGTTCAAAGGTGTTATCTGTGCGCGTAGCAAACACAACACATGAGGTTCAATTTGAAACACCTATTAACCTCACGTTTGATGTCAATCAAGTAAGAATGTTTCCTAAATTTAGCATCCAATTTTTCAAAACGTTGGATCCACCACTGATAAAGGTAAATATGGGTATTCGACATGATTTCTTGATATCCATAATAAAATTGTCAAACTCACACAGCTGTTAGATGTATGCATAGGGACTGTAATACAACTTTAAAAATGGTATGTCACCATATCCATTTATGAGATATTAGCATTTGAAAAAATGACAGTTTATCATTGGCTTCAATGGAAAAAATCACACTTTTCCCAATCAAAAATTAAATATCCATAATTTTGACTTCAAAAGCTGCAAATGCTTAGATAGGAACAAGGTATACATTTTAAGATTAAAAAAACTTGGGGTCACCATCAAAAATCAAAACATATTCCTGAAAATACCAAAAATTGACCCCCAAAACCCACAAAAATAGCACATTCTTGTCTAAGAAATTAACAACAATATATGCCACTAGAGTTTGGGAAATGAAAAACTATTAACACCAGGTGGCGCTGCAGTGAATACCCATATTTACCTTTAACACTAAAAAAATCATTATTTTGCATTTCAAATTGTAAGTCAAATGCTATAGGAGATACATATCTCTTAAAGTTTTAAATGGTTCTTTTTCAGAACATCAGAAACAATGGAATAATGGTTTGTAGTTATTGGAATTTCTCCTTTGGAAATGGGTATGTACTAACTGGATCAATTGCCCCTTCCTGACACCAAAGAGAAAATATGTTTGCCCATCAGAGCAGCTTCAGTATTTATATTACTAAATGTCTATGACATGCAACAAAACATTTTCCACAGATAGAAAACAAGAATCCCGCTGATCCTTCATGCTTGGGCACCTGTATATACCTTATGAATACAAGTTTATTTAACCAAGTGTTAACCTTATGCATTACTTTTATACTTTCTTTATGCAACAGTGCATAAATCATGAAGTTGTCCAATAAGTCAATATGAGTTTATGCATATATATATATATATATATATATATATATATAATCAACATAATACTAAACATGCTAGTGCCCTGAAGGACACCCATATCCAATTTAACCTGAAGGATAATGCCACTAACTAATTGAAACATGGAAATGCAGTGTAATTTGGTTCAATTGATCCTGTGGTGATGCAAAGCAAATATAATGAAAAGAAAAATCACATTTTAAGACAAAATCAGAAATCAAATGCTGGTGAAATGAAGAAACAAGATTTACATGTTATTAATGTTTATCACATGAAATGTATCAAGGATGTCCTATAAATTTATTTTGTGACTAAATATTGCATTTGAAATATATTTTATTTTACGAAAAAAGTGTCAGATGTCAGAGGAGGCCCTTTTTAAGCCCTTATTTTGCCTAAAACCTGCTATTTAAGTATTACTAAACATGGAACTTTTCTCAAAGTCAGCAATATATATATACTTACAAATGTTGTGAACATAAAACCAAAAAAATCTGCATATGTCCTCAGGTGATCTACTGAGTTAGGCAAAGAAATATAAGTTAGGCAAAGAAATATATATGTGACCAATAGAAACAAAATCATACCTTCTTGGCACGTTTTGCACAGCAGAGATAAAAAGGGATGCAAAATAAATAAATCACCAAGCAATTTTCAAAGCAACTAAACTTGTTAATACATTAGAATGTTGGGCATTATCCTTGAGAAATTATTTTATAAATTTCAAAAGTCAACTGCCCAATGAAACACCTAATATTCAAACATCTAGTGTAAGTACTGTGCACTGAAGCACAATGTATGCACAATGACTGACTTAAATTCTGTAAAATGGCAAGAATCTGTATGCTTGTGTCATTATAGGGGAGGATGGGACAACTCAGGATGTGAAACGGTGCCCTCAACAATGTCTGACACGAACTGTGAATGTACCCACATGACCAACTTTGCTGTCCTTGTATCAAGTTATGAACCAGTAAGTAAACTGTTGTTTTTGTAAAATTATGTTTTTTTAAAAACACACGGGCATTTTCTTTAACATATCAAAAATAACAAAATTTGAGACACCCCCTCTCCCATTGGGCTAAGCATTTGATTAGTACAGGAAGCTACTGAATGTTTAAGAAAATCAGACCCCCAACTCCCTTAATGTGTATGTACTTCATGGAAACCCCATACTTGTCAATGGAAACTATTAAAAGTTTTCTTGCTAAGCCTAATTATGTTCCTTTTTTTGCCCAATGTGTATTGGCCTTCCAGGATGGACCAACAGCTGAGGCTTTGTCCATCATAACATACATAGGGTGTTCACTGTCCATTGTGGGAATGCTCACCATGATGGTTATTCATGGCATCTTATGGAGGTGAGAGACAAATCATTTAGACCTATTTGTTGACTTTGTAAATCCCCCTCAGACATGTATTGCTTTCCGATTGATTATCTTTTGCCTGTTTCTTTTAAATACTAATTGTTTCTTACAAAGTCTGGTTAATCTTAACTAATTGATTCATTATACTTAACAGAATCTTAACAGTAGCAACTAATATTCTACATAGGCTACATATATTCTACAGAGATACACTTGAATTGCAAGCATATATTCCCACTAAATTCACAGTTTGATCCCTTCACTATGCCACCAAAACTTTGATTCAGGATTGAAACCCTTCAAATCTGCTATAGTGAATAGATCCAAAGGCATTACATACAATGCAATTCCCCAAGCACGGCCAAAATCAATCTACCTATGAAATAGAGCAAATTTATTTTAAAAGTTTTCATTGCTAGATATATGATATTATGGAGTTCAGTACCATCAAGCAGTAACTTAGATTTTTCATGGATAGTTTACCTTAATTTCACAGTAATTACATTAAATTTTATTGAAAAGATTCCTTAAAATATCTGGTGCCTATATGCTGCTGATGCCTTCAGACATCTATTGACTATATGCTTGTGATGCCTTAAAGAAACTTGCATTGTGGAAGAGTTAATATATTTCTTTATTTCATATAGAGAGATATACACTGTAGTACGTGGAAACATTGGCCGTCAGATCACGTTGATGAACCTTTGCCTTGTTCTCATCACTGCAAACCTTCTGTTTTTGTTTGGCATGGAGGCCACTGGAGCCAAAGTAAGTAACATTATAATTATAATTCACCTGTTTAAGAATATTGTAATTCAACCCATACTATTTCAACAGTAGGACCCCTTAATCAATTTGTTTGCCCCTGAATATAATAGTTTGTTATGCACCCCCTGGAGGAGCGTTAGATACTCGCCTCAATTGTATCACCATGTAATAGGGAGTGTTCACCACTTTACAGATGTTCTTACCTCAAAGAACATTAATCTTGGTTTCCATTCCTTATTCTGACCCTGATCTTTGTAATATCATAAACAAGTTTTGGGGAAATGCAAGACAAAGTAGTTAATATTCAGTGTAGTGGCCTTTTATGGTTGTAGGCGGCATTCAGTACTCAAACCACATTTCCCATTTTGAGAGCAATCATGATTATTTTGATATTGGATTTTCAGGGTTCATGTGCAGCTACTGCTGCTATCCTGCAATACCTGTTACTGGTTGCCTTTGCCTTGATGACTATGTTAACTGTCAACCTATACTGGAAGGTCAGCAGTTTTAAGAGAGGCATGCAAACAGACAAAATGAGGAACATTGTCATCTGCATAGCTACTGCATGGGGTAAGAAATTTCTGTCCGACATTAAATAGTTTTTTTGAACCAAAATTATCTGCTTTGTGCATGGTAGAAATGTTTTGACCAATGTTATGGCAAGATGCAAAAATAGCTGAGATTTTTGGGTAATATTTCCAAAACAATTTTGAGCTAGCTTCACTCATTGGTGTCTTACCAAGGAGACACGATGCCTTTTCCTCTACACCTATATCCTAAAGAGTTGCCTTGTCAAACAATAATTGAATAAATCATGTGTGTTTGTCTAAATTCAGTTGTTCCATTGGTCATTGTTGCAATTTCTTTGGGAGCAACCCAAACCAACGGGTATGGAGGTGACAGCTAGTAAGTTAAAACTACTTTTTTTGCTAAACTGATGATTACTGCATGGAAAATAAACTTATCATGAATGATACTTTTTTTATATATCACAGTCAACATTCTACACTGTAAAAAAACAACCCGTACATTTTACAGTAAAGACTGGCAAGTCAGATGCCAGTTAATTACCAAAGAAATAATGACTGACTATACTTAACAGCAAATCTTATGGAGAAGCATCGCTATAGCACAACAGCAATATACTCAAGATTTTACACCTAAGTTGAATTTAACATTAAATTTTAACATCTATTAGGTGTGTGTCTTTTTAATTGGGATATATCAATAATGTTCTTTATTATTGTTCTCAACTCATCAATTCATAATTGGCTTTCCACATCACTTGAAACATTTTCTTGATCTTAGAATTTTCTCCTGGGATAATAGTTCCATAAATCTCAGCCTTTTTCAAACAGAATTATCCTGGTAGTGAAAATGTTTTTCTTGCTTAGTTATCCTCTGATTAGATTAGTCTCAATTGACAAAGTTAATTAATTTTCCAACTACATATCTAGCATCCACAGGTCCTTAATTCATATTCAAGAGCCAAAATCTTACTGACTCGGGTGGCAGTTGTCAGTTACATCCCCTACAGGGCCCTGGAGTAAGGCTGGGGAGTTGTAGGGTTACCATAGCAACAGGGATTAGGGTGACTTTTGAAAGAGTCAGTTACAGGAGGTGCTGGGAGGAATGGAAAGGGAAGGGTTGTTTTTTAACTTATAATATTCCATATGAGATGTAAAACAACTATGGAGTAATAAATGTTGACTAGAAATCTACAGAACTTAATTGTAACAAATAGTTACAGTATAATATATAGCTGATTGCTGGAAATTACATTGAAGACATGCATATGGTTAAAGTCAGTGAAAAAGACTAACGTCCTGTTTCATAGTACTTTTCTGTATATTTTACTGTTAATTATTTTACAGTGTAACAAAGGTTTATTATAGATAAAAAATGTTGGGTAATTTAAGTCTGTTATGATTGATTGAATTTAAATACAATACATATATTTGTTTCTATTAAAGTTGTTGGTTGTCTGATGAGGATGGAGTGATTTGGTCTTTCATAGGGCCCGTCATACTGGTCATTTGTGTAAGTAGTTGATTAAGCCTGTATTTTAGTATGTACGTCTGTACAGCCCTCTGTACAGTCCAGATAGTTGATTAACACTATTTTAAGCTATTGCAGGACAATTCAAACTATTTTTGTCATAATGAATATAGAGACATCTTTACAAAATGTACAAAAATTTTCTACACATCTATTTGTAATGATTACATTTTCAACCCAATTTTAACAGATGTTAAGTAATATACAAATAGAAACTGAAATAAATAAGGTAAGGTGTGTAAGGTAAATACTATGTGCTATATGAATGATTTTCTCTGAGACATGCTTCCCTGGGAAAGGACCTTAAGATGTTACCCCAACATGCTTGCTGTCTAGCCCTCCTGAATACTGGAGAACTTGGTCTGCAGGAGAACTTGGTCCACTGAGGCTGGAACAGTCTTTCTAATGGAAAGCAAACTAAATAAATATCCCTCTCTTCTAATCTTTTCTAATCTAGGATTCATACCTAAAAGGCTAACTCGTCCCTACTCAAAAGTTTGTGGATGGTGAAGTGTCAAAACATCATTGGACCGAGTTCTCCAGTGGACGGAGTTCTCCAGTTACCATCCTCATATGTCACCCTTCCCCTTCCTATCTGCCTTCCTGTCCATTCACTCTCTCCCTCTCCACCCAATCTGCAAGTTAAGTCATTTATATTCTGTATATGTACCAAGGTTGGGGGGTAAGTGTCCGGGGGGTAAGTGTACAGGGGGTAAGTGTCCTGTCACCTATTTGGTTCCATATTGCATATAAAGACATGACTTAACACTTTAAAAAGCAATTTATTTTTGTTTGATATTACTATTGCTATTATTATTGGTAAGTATAATTAGTACTTAGGAAATAGATAATAACCACTTTACACTAGCATTATCAATAATAATGTTTTTTGTATTTAAGGATATATAACAAGAAAGGTAAATTATGGCATAACAAATAATACCCTATATCTTTGTCACATGTCAACACTCTCAGAGATGATAATATATGTACTGTAATGCAAAACTCATCTATATTTCTGAATGATAAATATACCTTTTATTGTGCGTCAATTTTCAAAACGTAGATTAAAGCTATATCCAAGTTGATCTAAACTATTGCCCTTCCTTTTCTGATTTCAGGTGAATTTAACAATACTGATTTTGGTGATGCGTATCAAGATCAAATCACAATTGTTTGAAAGCTCTTCCAGGGAAACTGACTTGCACCAAGTAAAACAGGGGGAGATGTTTCGGTAAGCTCATGACACTTTATGAAAAATATTAAAAAAATTAATCAAATCATACTGTAACTGTAACAAACATCCTCCCAACGTTTTGTCTTCTATACTACTTTTGGCATTTTCTATTTTTACCCATTATAAGCCCTTTTTCACGAGGAAAAGATGAGCTGAAATTGTAACAAAATCACAGTACCCTGTACTAAACAACATGTAGTGGAATACCGCCTTTACCCATCTCAATATCCATAACCACACTAGTGCCCAATTTGACTCTAGGCAACAGGCTGAGGATGCATCCCAAGAACTCATTATAAATGAAAAGTTCATTTATTGTGGAATATTGATTAATGTAAATGTATATATTTGAACTGCTAAACTTTTTATGCATCCAGAGTTAAATACTAATAATTTTGATTTTGATTTATCGTATTTTATCATTTGCCCATGCACATGTCTTAATTTGGCACATTTATTACAATGTGTGAAATGCATGAATACATATCTTCAGCACATATATTGATCCATAGATCCTGAAAATATTTTGTTTTTGTAAGACAGAATGAAGGACAAAATATGAAGTATTCATTACTTATAAAGATTTTCAGGAACAAGGCTAACTTAAAGATATCAAATATTCGTAGGTCAACTTTGTGGAGCCTTCTCGTTTTGGTACCAATCATGGGGACAAACTGGATATTTGGAATTGTCGCAGTCAACAAGGAAACGATTGCCTTCCAGTTCATGTTTGCAATCTTGAACTCCTTCCAGGTGAACCAATTGCAAACTTTCAGTTAGTCTTGGATAGATCTTCAATTTATCTGATACAAAATAAGTTACGAAATTATTTGAGGTGATATGTTAACATTCCTGATTTACAAATATGCTGTGTTTTTCATCCTAATCTTACTTATTGTACTTTACATATTGTTTCAATGGCTTTAAAAGTTTTTTGTTTTTTTCAGGGAGTTTTTCTGTTTCTTTTCCATTGCATCTTTGATGCCAGTGTAGGTATATCTGATTCTGTCAGCATTGAGTTTTGTTTGTATCTGAAGTTTTCATTCCTCTAGCTTATGATTGATTCATCAAATAACTGGTAAACTGCACTTACATAATTTTATTTGAAATAATGAATTATATCAAATTTCATTTTGTAAGCCAAATTATCTATCAATAGGTAAAGAAATCCTGGAAAATGCGGTTTGGACTGACACCTCTTGAAAGAATCAGGAAGTTTATTCAGGATAGACAGGTAATCATTGAAATAGTCTTAACTATGAGATATTACAGGTAAAACTAATGATTTTCATGATAATTTGAAACAAGTCTTAATATAGGGTTAAGAATAATAGCGTATAAAGCCATATAATTGTTTAAACTTACATATTTCACTATTTTCATGATTTCCTACATCCTCTGAGGTACAGACCAATGATATTTATGGAAAACTGTTAAGTGCAATCACCATATTCAGTTATATGAATGTTTTTTCATTTGATTTAAGGTAAAACGTAAGCAGTCTTGTGCTTCACCTTTGACGTCAATGCAGAGCCTCAGTACTGGTTCAGAATTGGCAGATCATGTTGAGGATAACAAGGCTGATACCGTCGGCAAGCAGTCAGATGAAAACATGAATGAGTCCATGACCATAGAAGGTATAATGAATCATTAATTTTCTTTTCTTTTTATATTCTTTTTATTGGAAGCTTAGCAATAGGGTTACTTGAAATCTTTTGTAAAAATCCAACTCATACTCTTGTATTAATGTTCCTTGTCATACTGCTTCTTACAGAAAATTAGAAATACAAGATTGAACTAAATTTCTGCTCTGCTACTTTATTTAACAGGATCCGGAAAGTGAAATCTAAGGCTTCTTCAAGAGAAATACACCTTTAGCAGAGACATAACAGTCAACCAACTAAAGACATGAAAAATACTTAGTTGACCTAGTTACGTTTGTGTTGTATGTTGTAAAACAGAAAAGAGTGTATTAAACAGTTGATTGTAAACTCTATATGAAAGTTATAATACCCTTTATGCCATACTCTGTATCAATTTAGTATATTGAGTAGAGAATGAATACAATTATCTGTTGTTGTTGAATAAAAGTCAAATGGATACAATATGATGGCTAAAATCGATCTATTTCAGACTTGGCCATATTTATCAAGATATAGTCTATTGTCTTCGGATCAGTTAAGTTTGATATCAGCTACTGTAAGAGGAAGGGAACTATTACTAATTCTGACTACTGCAACTTTGAGACCCTGATGACTAGTTGTGGTTACCCTTTCTCATCAAAGGCAAGCCACCAACATGCTCTCGTCGCCATTAGTGTAAATCTGATATTTAATAGGTCTCTTCAAATATTAGTACCTGTAGGATAAAATGGTATAATGACACAATGTCATTTTGAGCTATAAATTTCTGGTATGAATTTTAATTATTTACATATTTTCATATTAATTACTGATATTAATTACTGATAAGCATTATGATAATTTCTGTTGTTCTAATTCCATTATGATATGGAGATTTGTAGAATTAGTTTTGATCTCTATGAGGACTTTTTAAAGAATGTTTACTATTAGCAATTTGTGTCACACAGACATGCTTCAGGATAAAATGAGATGTGAAGTGAAAGATGTTTCCCATGCATCATGCTAGTTGTCTCTAACAGAGATTCTGTCCATGTAAATAATCCATATTATCTTTATCTGACAAAGTTGCCAGTGGTGTGCAAACTGGATGTCTACAATATCATTATTGACCACAGGCATTTCTCAAAGATTTGTGTGATAATTGTATTATTCTTTCCTTATTATTTTCAATGAATTTTTGATTTATCAAATAAAGTATTAATGTTGTATCCAAGTAATTTTCATTGCCATTTTGTTTCTATCAATGCACCATGTATATAATATACTCTCTTAACCCTTTAGCCCCCAATCCAGCCCTAGCCGCCCGAGGGTGTATTCCCCAATCCAGCCGTAGCCGCCCGGAAAAACGGGAATTTTTCCAATATTTTTCCAAATTTTTCAAGCTGAACATTATTATGAGTATTCAACGTACAAAATTGGCCAATATATCGTTTAAAAGCTGATTTAATTTCCTATCCAATGCTACAAACCCCATTTCCATGATGTTCATTGACAGGAGTGGGCTAGTTTTTTTAACTTTCTCAATACCAAGGAATTTAGGGAATTCCAGAGGGAAATCAATGGAAATCCTGGGGAAATCAAGTAATTCATGAATGCAACCTGTGGGGTCTAAAGGGTTAAGCCTTCTTATCAAATTGTTTCATTTTGAAAATGTGCTTGAATACCTAATGATTTCTTACCAGAATTATTGGCTATATAATGTCTGATACATTCAGGCCCGTGCCCAGGGTGGGTGGCAGGGGTGGCGGGGATGGCGGGCCACCCCCACCCCCCTCCCCACAAAGGAAATGTTTCCAAAAGTTCCACATTTCCTTCCAAAAAGCGCCTAAAAATAGTAGAGAATATGGAAATGTTTCCAAAATTCCACCTCTCATTCCAAATGTTAATCTAAAAGCCCTTAAAAATAGTAGGAAAATAGTTCCAGTTTTTACTGCTCACCATCCCCTTTTTCAAGTTGAAGTTATTGAAACTAAAGGCAAAAGTTCCACTTGTGGTACCTCGCCACCCCTGCACAGCAGAACCTGGGCACGGGCCTGTACATGTACAAAGTATAAAGCTCTATACTGAATATGAGGGTCTCCAAAAAAACGCATCGCGCACCTACATTGCGGGGAAATCGCGATCGGAAACGTTGGGGTCATTTACTATGTCAATGTATCGAGAAAAACCAGTAATTTTGTTCTGACTTTTTAAATTGTGGCTCAATCTACATGCAGTAAGCGAGAAAAAGTTTGGAATTGTTCCCATGAATCCCATACAGGTCTCCAAATTGTGATAGAAAGCCTAGTTATTTTGGAATCTTTGGGGAATCCCTGTTACAGACTCTCCAAACCCAGCTTTGGCCGCTATAATTCAATGCCTTGTAGGAAGAATCTGCTTGGAGCTATCCCCCTCATTTCCCATGGCTCTCCTCACTACGCGATGTGCAAACGGCTGGGAATTCCCCCCAAATCCCCAGACTCGCATCTTCCGTATACCCACTTGGACCATCCCCTGACTGTTTTTAACACCCAGTCAGCAGACTCCTAGCTGACTCTAGAATATAGTGCCACATAGCATGTGGCATTCCTGATTGTTTGAGAGTCAACAGACTCAGAGTGGCCAGTCATCTGATTCTGAGCAGCCAGTTGGCTGACTCTCAATCTGGGAGCAATACCCTCCTACAGACACCAGTCTGCCGACCAAAGCCCCATACCCACTAGGACATTTTCACATGATTGGCCGATGGATCAGCTCTAAAATTAGCTGATTCTACCCCAATAATTGGGCAATTTCAGAACTGATTTAGATCAATCATACACATTCAAATATGGTATACCAATAGACAATGATAGGAATTGGCCAATTTTAGTGTTGGTTTGTCGACTGACTTGTTCAAAATTGCCTAGTGGGTATGAGGCCTAAAAGTCTGCAGATTCAACCATTTCAGCCAGCCGATATATCCCTTTTGGCTTAAGGCTACATTGTTCTATCTGATTTTACTTGACATTTCAGAAATCACGTACCTCATCCACACCTTCTCTTCTTCTCTAACAAGAAATTCTCTAAACCTCTCTTCTTAATCATCAAGACATTTTCTTTCTCTTTAAAGGAAGACAATGAGAATTTTTTCTTCCCTGAGAACAGAGAATGAAAACTCTCAATGATATTGATTGAGTTCTTCAAACGACGAATATGGTTTATTTTACAGAAATATCTCATCCCTCTGATTCTTAGGAAAGTAGCCGCCCGATGTTTGGCCCTTGAACATCGGACATTTTGTCCAGCAAAATTTCCATACCTTATGACTATGCAATGATTATTTTATAACTGTTATTTTGCTGAATTGTTCTTTATATCTATATGATTATTACATGTCCGATGTGGTAGGGAAATGTCCGAAAAAATCCCTATAAATCTTGGACAATTTGTCCGCCATCTCAAAAGGTTTTTGGGATACACGGTTATTGTTATAATATGGATATCTCGACCTGAATGAGGTTGTACAGTGATAACAGGGATGGATCCAGGGGGTCGCGGAGGTCCTGAACTCCGCTTCTTCACTTGGACCCCTGAACTACAAAAAGTGGGGAAAGATGTCACATATGTGTGCACAAATATACACTGTTTTAGTATTTATTCTATATGCCACCCCCCCCCCACCCCCCACCCACACTCACACACACACACACACTTTTGGGAAACCTGTATCTGGCTTAGCTACCGAGAGACAGCTTTATGATCTATAGCTGTAGTGTCAGGCACAAAAGCCCTTTCATGCATAAGCGTGTGAACAAATTCTATGAGAACGGCTATCGGTATTTGTCAGACTTTGAACTTTGAACTTTATTTTATTCACAACCTCCATGAGGCACTGGAATACATAAATATATACAGTTTTAACAGTGTTACAAAAATAATTAAAACATATAATACAAACATGTCAAATATAACATATAATACAAACATGTCAAATATAACATATAATACAAACATGTCAAATACCAGCTGGACGGTAGTGAACTCTAAGTACAGTACCCACTAGGTGGCAGCACCTTACATTTAGGCCTTTTAGGCCAGTGATGACATTTACCTTAAATGGGTGTGAGCACCATTTCGGTTAGTTGACTTAGTTAATGCATAGAGCAGTAGCAAGGAAATGTTTTGTTGCCTGCATGACGAGTGTCTGCATTTTTTGACTAGCGGGTAAAGGTAGCACCTTGTGATTTTGTACATCTACTTAATACTTAAGTCTAGTTAATTACAATTTGACTAAATAGCAGATACAGTGACAACAGCCAAAGCGGTGTACAGTAATTCAAGAGATCACATTATGACTGACTGCCATCTTCAGGTTTCTTAATTCTGATATCCATAAGCTGAGTTTTCTTTTTCACCCTGCGCATTTTTGCTTCATTGATTTTATATGCTCTGAGATTCTTGTCTTTGGGTGTAAGCTTGCTCACGCTTCCGTCTACACTGCTTAGACTGCCTGCACTGCACCTGGTACATTGTGGTCTTTGGGCGGGTTTGCTTTTAGTTTTCTTCTCTTTTGCTCTGACACGCCTCATTCTTTGTTTACTTTGGTTCTCACTTTGTTTAAATCTGTCCATGATAATTCGGCAGAATTTAGATAAATTGGAAAGAGTCACCTCATCATTTGTTGTGAAGAGCATATGCATGATTAGAGTGTTTGGTGACTGCAGGTATTTGGGTTTAACATATGTTTCCCTTTCTTGATTGAATGAGGGACAGCAAAAGATGTAATGATATTCATCGCCAATAGCATTTGACTTACAAAGGGGGCAGAAGCGTCTATGTTTCTCAACCCCATTATATCTGCCCGCAACTGTAGGGAGGTAATGGTTGCCCCCCCTGTACCTACATAAATTGATTGCCTCTTTGGGGTTCAGAATGGTAAGGTAGTTTTCAAATAGAAGATGTTCTTTGAAGATTCTGTAATTTGTGCAGTAGCTTGAGTCCATTATTGTACTATGCCAGTCTTGTTTTTCTATGGCCAGAATCCTATCTGCCTTGATGTAAATTGGGTTCAGATATTGGGGTGAACTATTATAAATGTTCCCCAGACCGCATTCATTTAGAGTTTTTTCAATTTGTGTGAGCCATGGTGAATTTAGCATTCCCTCAGATTTCTTCTCTTTGATGATTTTTAATAAGATAGATGAGATTTTGCTCGATTTACCTGTTGCTACTCTTGTCCAAAAGTTCACCGTCCTTTGTTTGATGATACATTCCAGTCTGGGGCGGCCCAGTTCACCTAGGGCCACACAGTTTGCTGTTCTAGAGTTAAGGCGCAGAATATACTTACAGAAGTAGTTTTGGACCTTTTCAATTTCGCTTAAGTTAGAAAAGCCCCACACTTCGCATGCATACAATAATACTGGTACTACACAAAGAGATGACACTGTAAATCAATAGGGAGTTGGAGCTTCCTTGCCTCGGTTAGCAAGGCAAACAGTGCCCTCTTAGCTTGCATTATTTGTTTCTTCATCGTCCGACTATACTTACCATCACAATTAAACATTACGCCTAGATAATTATAGGAGTGTTCTACTTCAATGGTTTGGTTGCCATGGGAGAGGTTGGGTAGATTTCTAATTTTACCTCTTGAGAAAACCACTGCTTTGGTCTTATTAATGTTGACTGTAAGGTGCCACTGTTGGCAATAAATGTGTAAGACATCTAGCATACTTTGGAGATCCGAGGCTGATTCACTGAGCAGGATAGTGTTGTCAGCGTACAGAAGAGTGAACAATTTAAGTAGGGTTTGTGTCTCCTCTCCGTTATCAGTACAAGTAATCCCCTGGCATTTCTCGCCAAAGTTCTTTTCTAAGTCATTTAGGTATAATGCGAATAGCAGGGGTGAGAGGTTCTCACCTTGTCTGGCACCGATATTGCAATTGAAATAGTCTGATACCCCGCTACTTAGCTTAACACATGATTTGGCTGCTCTATAAATATTTTTGATAACATTTAAGACCTTTCCACTGATATTGTGCTTGAGCACTTTTTGCCATAGAGATGTTCTGTCTATCATGTCAAGGGCCTTGCTATAATCTACAAATGCACAGTAAAGGCGTTTCTTTTGGGAGATAATTAGATCAATTATACAATGCAGCGAAAAAATATGGTCTAGAGTAGAGTAGCCCTCTCTAAAGCCTGCCTGCTCCTCCCCCAGTAGATTGTTCCGCTCCAGGTAGTTCCATAGCCTAGTATTAATAACCATAGTGAAGAGTTTCCCCATACAGCTAAGCAAGGTGATACCCCTATAGTTATCAGGGTCATTAATGTCCCCTTTGTTCTTGAATATTGGGACAATGAGCCCTATGGTCCAGCTATCAGGGACGACTCCGGTCTCCAGGATGAGGTTAAAATATGAGCATATAAGTTGTAACATTTCAGGTGGACTGTTCTTAATAAATTCATTTAGAATTTGATCAACTCCTCCAGCCTTACCATTCTTTAGTTTCTTAATAGATTTAAGGATTTCCTGCTGGGTAAAGGGGTTGTTGAAAGATGCTTCATTTTCGATGGTGTTCTTGTTGTGGGCAGAGTCGGAGATATCCGATGCCTGGCCCTGGTCCTGGTCGACAGTTAGGGCCTTTTCATGAAGGTTTTTGAAATGTTCCATGAAGGATTCTAATGGTATGTTACCTTTTTTTTTTTTACTTCCCTGAGCATTACTTATGATATTCCAGTATTCTTTGGGGTTACTGCTCTTTAGGTTTCTGAGATTGTTATGTAGCTGCCTATGGTGTTCTTTCTGTGCTAGACACATTGACTGCCTGTATGTTCTACTTTTTATGGTCATTAGGTTCTTATTATGTTCATTTTCGTCTGCCTTGTACCTATTTTTAGCTAGGAAGAATTCTTTACGTTTCTGCGAGCACTCAGAATTAAACCATGGTTTGTAGGTCGCCTTTCTATATTGCTGCCTGGGTCTGGGTCTATCACTGACTCTGGCAGGCAGTGCTTTTATGACTCCAGCGCGACCTCCTGCTTCTTTATAGAGTTGTTCTATGCTTTCATTTATGTTGTTGATATCAGCCTGTGTGCTCCTTTCAGTACTTTCCCGCACCCTTAGCATTTCAATTTGCTTAATCGCCGAAGTGATGTTACTTACTTTGAAAGCTTCTCTAAATTGCTGTAGTTTATCCCTATCCCATGTAGCTTTTGTTTTGGGTGTGTTTGCTTTATCATTGTTGTTATTTGTGGTAGGTGAGGTGCAAGGTGTTATTTTCCTAGGGCCTTGTGTAACTGCATTTAGTTCTAACCAGATGGGACAGTGTACGTCCGACAGACATTTGTCAAAGGTATCAACACAGAACTCATTAATATGACCAAACAGATTTGGACTACCCAAGATGTAGTCAACTGTGCTTACCCCTTTACAAGTTACCCTACCAGATCTTTCCTTCTTTCCTACCCGACCATTAACTATGAGCATACCTGTGTTAATGCAAAGGTCAGCTAGCTTTCTGCCATTTGTATCAATGATATTGTCTTCATTATATCTGTGTACTTGAATGTCTAGTTTGTGGAGGGCATTTTCATCAAGAAATAGATCATTGTAACAGTCCTCTAAACCAACAGCATGAAATAGATGTTCGTCTGTTTCTGCAAAGTCTGGCAGGACTCCTGTACGGGAGTTCATATCACCTATTAGACAGATATTTGCATTGTTATATGTGCTGTTAATGTCAATGAGATCTCTTAGAATTTGTTCATATTCGTGACCTGTACTGTAAGGTGAGTCTGGTGGAGGAATGTACACCGATCCTATAATGAAATTATACCCAAGTATATGAGAGTCAAGCGTTAGCCACTGGACGTATTCATTTTCACTTACATTTAGGACCTTAATGTGTTCTGATATATTTTTGTTTAAAATGTAGCTATGCCACCAGACTTTCTGATGAAATTTTTGCGATGGTGATAAAATGGTTTGAATCCTTCTATGTTGACGAGTGTTTCATCAATTTCATCGAGCTTTGTCTCTGAGAAACACAAGATGTCAAAATTCTCAAATACATAATCTTCTAGCACATTAAGATTTATCTTTGAGACAAGGCCACAGACATTTAGCCCTAGAATCTTAATGTCTTTTGATTTTTGTAGATTAGTTGGGTCCTCTGGGGAACCCATACCTTCTGAATACTCATTTGGTTGAGTGGCTGTCTTATTTCTGTGACCTTTACCTTCACGTCCACAGGGTGGTGCATCCAGGATGACACCTTCCATTACTGTCCCCATGGACCCATCTTCCAAGTCCTGTTGTGGAGAGGCTGCCAGGTGGGGTGTTGCATGAACATATCATACGTTTGCCCTTGGGGTTCAGGTCGACTGACTAGGCTACCCCCTTGTATCAGGTTAGCACCTGGCAGCACACCTTGGGGCTGGTAATGGGTGGGCGTTGGGAGGATGCTCTGTTGATGGTGGTGTCCTGTCGTCTGCCAATGGTAGTCGTTTGCCTGTGTTCTAGGATAATTCGGTGTTGGCGCTGGTATTTTTTGCCATTTCTGGTTGGCTGTGTTCTGGTTGTAGTCTGTGAATGTTCTCTTTGAGGTAGGATAGGGTGGTTGTCATCAGAGCATGTAGTTCGCTGTTTGTGATAGACTCCTGTGTTCCCCCCTTTGTGGCTTGTTGTTGATGGTGGCCATTGGGTCTTGGCTTTTCACCGGCCTCCAGACCCAGGGGCTCAGGGGCTGAGGATCCCCCCAAGACCCAGTGGGCAAAATTCTGGCATTCTAATTGAAATTGGAAGATCTGTGTAAATCTGGTGTTTTCATTTTTAGTTTTTTAAGGAGGGTCAGGGTTTGCCCCCCTTGAGCACTGGCTCTGGATATGCCCCTGGAAATGTGTGAATCTGATACCTCACTTGTGTTTCTAACTTGCAAATCAGGAAAGATTAGCCCCGAAGGTTAATTTAAGAATACCCTAATTTTACTGATGGTTGTCAAGGAAACCAGCTTTATTAGACTCGGCCTGATATGTGAAATATGAGGAACAATGCAGGGAGTGCACTAAGAACATCTTTATATCCAGAGAGAACAAGGCTGAGTCATCCTTCAGGTATCACCACAATAAATAATAAAAGTCAGGTGTCACTACACCATAATATTATTAATACAATAATATGATTTTCTGAGAGAGCAACTACTATACTACAAGAAAAGCATAACAATCAATACCATGAAAAAAATTAATGTTAACTTCTTTCACTTTTTAGCTGCAAGTGTGTTTTAGCCTTTAGTTGACATCGTAAGTTAAACATTTTCATGAAATCTTGAGGATTTATATTTTGAATGTTTTACATTTTTCCAACTTCCACATTATTTCAATATTCTTCTTACATACACATATATTGACAATTTCTTTAGTGTGATTTGTCAATGAACTTAGCTTTCATATATAAGAAATTACGTAAATATTAAAGCATCCCACAAAATTTCCTAGCTTTTAATTGCTCAGCATTTAATCAATTGCAAGCTATTCCTTTCAGTGGTCTAAAATAATGCTTTCATAGACAAAAAAGAAGTCATATTTTCATTATATGCGGCAAACTTTTATTACAAACAAATCCTGATTGCAAACAGCTGACAAAGTAGGCTAGATACTATTTTTCAAAAGAAACTTATGTATTTCCAACAACCACATGTTATTCTCTGTTGTAATTAAAGTTAAAGAATATAACTCAAGTTCTATAATTATTATTTTCAAGAACATAATTCAATTTGCAGGTAATAATGTGGTTAATACAATCTATCTGAGTACAAATCAACAGCTCCTTTTCCCTCCTAGTCCACTCAGCATCTTCAGATTACACATCACTAAAGTAAAGCGAGTTCAATACTCTTGACATTTCATACCACTTATGCTTATTTTTTGCCATGAAGGCATGCTCACTAAGGTGTAAGTGTAGCAACATCTATGAGGAACTGAGTTTGGCTACTGTGTAAAAATTGTCGGCAGCTCATTATCTTAGATCACTTTCGACTAGATGTACTTTTCGATCACTAAGATTTCTTTTATTGTTTTCATACAAAAGTGCAGCATAAGGTCTATGTGGAGATAACTTGATTTCATGAATTGCTAATCACAAGGACATGTATATTTGATTGTCAAATCACAGTTTTTGTTTTTTGATATCTTCCTTAAAGCTAGGCACACACTAGGCCATTAAGACCAGACCCAATAAATCGTAGATCATCAGGAATTGTGTACACACTGGTAAGCTTGTTGTACACCATTGTGTTTGTCAAGAAAATATCAAAATTGTCAGATATTCCCCAGCTAGGCTGCACCCACCTTAAGCCGTAAGGCTGCATTCTACTATCTGATTTTACTTTAATATTTCGGAAATCACACACAAATACAATACACACAATCATATTATATGTAAATAGAGAGGATTTAAAATTTTCTTTCGAATGGTATGTAACACAAATATGTTCCCATTGTACTGGTACTAACAGCTTACAAATGACAAAAGTCAATGTGGAATATAGGCTTAATATTTTTGCAATCTACCAGATGGCAACAGTTATAGATAACTGGTCAATGTACAATGCCCAGTTTTAAAGGGTCTCCATTGAGAATTATTATGTTTCACTTTAAATCAATGTGTGAGTTAATCCTGTTAATGTAGAAAGTGCATCAGGTATATGTAAGTAACATCCATCCAAGAGAGTGGTATGTTAAGGCACACACCCACAGGGACACTTTTACCAAGTCAGCTCTCTGAAATTCTTGAATCTGCTGACTCTTAAAGGTAAATATGGGTAACCGCAGCAGCACTACCTGATATGATTTTATTTCTATTGCAGGAATTCCTTGAAATTTCAGAATTCTTTCAGGAACAACTTGGCAATGATAAATGTGAATTTTTGAATGACAAAGAAATAAAGACAATTAGGCAAATGTAGTTAATTTTTTTCTCATTTTTTCCTTATTTTTAAGGATAACATTGGTTTTCTATGGGGACCTAAGGTTATCTTTTGCATAAAATACTCAGTGAGGTCCTACCACCATCCTTTCAGCATTTAAAGTAAAAATCACAGTTATTCATTTTTGAATGCTGAAAGATCTACTTTTTCCCATAGACTCCAATAGTAAATACTTATTTTGTCAGATGCTCATGTCTCTGAAATTGATAGGGTGACATATGATCTTTTACGTTTTTTTATGTTCCTTAAACATCCACCTAACCACCATGTGAGTTTCACAATTTTGTCATGGTTTTTAAAAAAATCATCCCAAACACCCATTTTTACCTTCAAGCTCCATATACCCATTAGGCGATTTTGACCAAGTCAACCGACAAGTTGACGCTAAGATTGACTGATTCCTACAGGTACCGATATTTGAAAAGATGTATTCAATATCAGATTTACACTAATGGCAACAAGAGTATGTTGGTGGCTTGCCTTTGATGAAAAGGGTAACCACAACTAGTCATCAGGGTCTCAAAGTTGCAGTAGTCAGAATTAGTAATAGTTCTCTTCCTTTTACAGTAGCTGATATGAAATGTAACTGATCCAAAGACCATAGACTTTGTCTTGATAGATATTGTTAAGTCTTAAATAGATTGATTTTAGCTATCATATTGTATCCATTTGACTTTTATTCAACAACAGTAGATATTTGTATTCATTCTTTACTTAATATACTAATTTGATACAGAGCATGGCATAAAGGGTATTATAACTTTCATATAGAGTATAAAATCAACTGTTTAATACACTCTTTTCTGTTTTACAACGTACAACAAAAATGCAACTAGGGCAACTAAGTATTTTTCATGTCTTTAGTTGGTTGACTTGTATGTCTCTGCTTAAGGTGTATCTCTCTTGAAGAAGCCTTAGATTTCACTTTCCAGATCCTAATTAAATAAAGGAGCAGAGCATAACTTTAGTTCAATCTTGTATTTCTAACTTTCTGAAATAAGCAGTATGACAAGAGGCATTGATACAGGAGTATGAGTCAGATTTTTACAAAAGAGTTCAAGTAACCCTATTCCTAAGCTTCGAATAAAGAGAACATAAAAAATTCATGAAAATTAATGATTCACCATACCTTCTATGGTCCTGGACTCGTTTATGTTTTCATCTGACTGCTTGCTGAAGGCATCAGCCTTGTTATCCTCAGCATGATCTGCCAATTCTGAACCAGTACTGAGACTCTGCATTGACGTCAGAGGTGTAGCATAAGACTGCTTACGTTTTGCCTTAAATCAAAAGAAAAAATATTGATATAACTGAATATTGTGATTGCACTTAACAGTTGTGTAAAGTTATCATTGGTCTGTACCTCAAAGGATGTAGGAAATCATGAAAATAGTGAAACATGTAGGTTTAAACAATTATATGGCTTTATAATATATGAAACAAGTATATGAAACAATATGAAACAAGTCTGATCATTGGCTTAAGTATACTAGTATATTATACTAGTATACTTAAGCCAATGATCAGACTTGTTTCATATTATCATGAAAGTCATTACTTTACGTGTGATATCGCTTAATTTGTTACCTGTCTATCCTGAATAAATTTCCTGATTCTTTCAAGAGGTGTCAGTCCAAACCGCATTTGCCAGGATTTCTTTACCTATTGATAGATAATTTGTCTTACAAAATGAAATTCGATATAATTCATTATGTTAAACCAAACTATGTAAGTGCAGTTTACCAATTATTTGATGAATTTATCATAAGCTAAATTTATAATAGAGGAATGAAAATTCAGATTCAGACAAAACTCAATGCTGACAGAATTAGGTATACCTACACTGGCATCAAAGATGCAATGGAAAAGAAACAGAAAAACTCCCTGAAAAAAGAACAAAGATAACTTTACAGCTTTGAAATCAGTGAAACAATATGTAAAGCATATTAGGTAAGATAAGGATGAAAAACACAGCACATTTGTAAATCAGGAATGTCAACATATCACCTCACATAATTCCTTAACTTATTTTGTAACAGATAAATTGAAGATCAATCCAAGACTAACTGAAAGTTGGCAATTAGTTCACCTGGAAGGAGTTCAAGATGGCAAACATGAACTGGAAGAAAATTGTTTCCTTGTTGACAGCGACAATTCCAAATATCCAGTTTGTCCCCATGATGGGTACCAAAACGAGAAGGCTCCACAAAGTTGACCTACAAATATTTGATATCTTTAAGTTAGCCTTGTTCCTGAAAATCTTTATAAGTAATGAATACTTCATATTTTGTCCTTCGTTCTGTCTTACAAAAACAAAATATTTTCAGGATCTATGGATCCATATATGTGCTGAGCATATATTCATGCATTTCACACATTGTAATAAATGTACAAAATTAAGACATGGTAAAATGATGAAATATGAGAAATGAAAATTTAAATTATTAGTACTTAATTCTGGATGCATAAAACATTTAGCAATTCAAATAAATTGAACTTTTCATTATAATGAGCTCTTGGGATGCATCCACAGCCTGTTCCCTAAAGTAAAATTGGGCACTAGTGTGGTTATGGATAATGGGATGGGTAAAGGCGATATTCCACTACATGTTGTTTGCTACAGGGTAATATGATTTGGTTACAATTTCAGCTCATCTTTTCCCAGTGGAAAAGGGCTTACAATGGGTAAAAATAGAAAATGCCAAGAGTGGGATTTAGAAGACCAAGCATTGGGAGGATGTTTGTTACAGTTACAGTATGATTTGATTGATTTTGTAAATATTTTTTCATAAAGTGTCATGAGCTTACCTAAACATCTCCCCCTGTTTTACTTGGTGCAAGTCAGTTTCCCTGGAAGAGCTTTCAAACGTTTGTGATTTGATCTTGATACGCATCACCAAAATCAGTATTGTTAAATTCACCTGAATTCAGAAAAGGAAGGGCAAGAGTTTAGATCAACTTGGATATAGCTTTAATTTACTGAGAGCGTTGACATGTAACAAAGATATAGGGTATTATTTATTATGCCATAATTTACCTTTCTGATTATATATCCTTAGAAATACATAATATTGTTATTGATAATGCTAGTGTTAAGTGGTTGTTATCTATTTCCTAAGTACTAATTTTACTTACCGATAATTATAGCATTAGTAATATCAAACAAGAATAAATTGCTTTTTAAAGTGTTTAGTCATGTCTTTATATGCAATATGGAATCAAATAGGTGACAGGACACTTACCCCTTGTACACTTACCCCCCGGACACTTACCCCTCAACCTTGGTAGATCTGCAGAATATTAATGGCTTAACTTGCAGATTGGGTGGAGAGGGAGAGAGTGAATGGACAGGAAGGCAGATAGGGAAGGGGTAGGGTGACAGATGAGGGTGGTAACTGTAGAACTCAGTCCAATTGGTCCAATGATGTTTTGACACTTCACCATCCACAAACTGTTGAGTAGGGTAGAGATAGCCTTTTAGGTATGAATCCTAGAGATCTATTAGTAGAGAGGGATATTTATTTAGTTTGCTTTCCATTAGAAAGACTGTTCCAGCCTCAGTGGACCAACTTCTCCTGCAGACCGTGTTCCCCAGTATTCAGGAGGGCTAGACAGCGAGCATGTTGGGGAAGCATCTTAAGGGAAGCATGTCTCAGAGAAAATAATTTATATAGCACATTGTATTTACCTTATGCACCTTACCTTATTTATTTCAGTTTCTAATTGTATATCATTTAACATCTGTTAAATTGGGTTGAAAATGTATTCATAACATATAGATGTGTAGACACTATTTGTATTTTTCTCAAGATGTCTCTATAATATAGAGACATCTTGAGAAGAATAAAAATGAATATTATTCATTTTGACAAAAATAGTTCAAATTAGCCTGCAGTAGCTTAAAATAGTACTAGTGTTAATCAGCTATCTGGACTTTACAGAGGGCTGTACATACATACTAAAATACAGGCTTAATCAGCTACTTACACAAATGACCAGTATGACGGGCCCTATGAAAGACCAAATCACTCCATCCTCATCAGACAACCAGCAACTTTAATAGAAACAAATATATGTGACAGTCTCTGAGATTTCCAGCCTTATGGAAATACATAATCATGGCTCTAGAGTCTTTATTTAGCTTAGAAATCATAAAAATCATAAAAATAAGCTAAATATATGCTATAAATGAAATTTTCCATAGTTTTCATTAATGGTGATAAAATTTAGATTTTTTTGCATTTCGTTGCCATGGTAACCGGAATGTTGATAGAGCACCAAACCTGCCGTTAATACTGCTATGCAAATGAGGGTTTCCATGGTAACCATGGAACAAAATTAAGCTTCCAAAAATTGTAATTATGAATTAAGGGACTGCTTGGCTATATTCTGCAAAAAACAGATTGTCAATATCTTAAATAGAATGGAAACGGCAGTATGTTTCATGAAATCATATTTTGGATTTCAATTTTTGGCCCAGATTATCTACGCTATATCTTTATAGATACCAAAGATTGGTCCATTCTTCCATATTTAGTACATCTGACCTTCATGTCTTCAAATTAACATAACTTTTTTCCTAATCAGAATATTTACATAATTCTTTCAGTATTGGATTTCCTAAGACGTCTTCCTTATTCAATATTCCAGGCCATAAGACTGCTTTTCGCAGAGCATGTCACATATGTATTGCATTTACATTCAATCAATCATAACAGACTTAAATTACCCAACATTTTTTATCTATGATAAACCTTTGTTACACTGTAAAATAAATAACCGTAAAATATACAGAAAAGTACCATAAATGACAACAACATTCTTCTTCATTGAACTTAAACATGTCTTCAATGTAATTTCCGGCAGTCAGCTATATATTATACTGTAGTTATTTATTACAATTAAGTTCTGTAGATATCTAGCCAACATTTATTACTCCATAGTTGTTTCACATCTCATATGGAATATTAGAAGTTAAAAAACAAGAAATTACAAATGGTATTCCAGTGAATTATGTTGGCTATATCAATATCCATTTAATGCTTTATGAATTTCTTGTGATTTCTAACAAACCTAATAGTTATTGGAAAACATAGTACATTATCATTTTGCAATGCGAATGTCATGTATCAAGTAATGGGGAAATTGATCTGCTGTTTTTATTAGGATCTTTTTATGTGATCAACCCTTCCCTTTCAATTCCTCCCAACACCTCCTGCAACTGACTCTTTCAAAATATAACCCTAATCCCTGTTGCTATGGTAACCTTACAACTCCCCAGCCTTACTCCATGGAACCTCTATTATCCCAGGAGAAGCTAAGTCTTTTAAGATCGAGAGAATTTTTCAAGTGATGTGGAAAGCCAATTATGAATTGATAAAATTTTAGTTGAGAACAATAATAAAGAACATTATTGCCATATCCCAATTCAAAAGACACACACCTAATAGATGTTAAAATTTATGTTAAATTTAACTTAGGCATAAAATCTTGGGTATATGGCTGTTGTGCTATAACGATGCTTCTCCATGAGGTTTACTGTTAAGTATAGTCAGTCATAATTTCTATGGTAATTAACTGGTATCCAATTTCCCAGTCTTTACTGTAAAATTTACTTGTTAGTCTTACAGTGTAGCATGTTGACTATAATAGATAAAAAAAAGTATCATTCATGATAAGTTTAATTTCCATGCAGTGAAAATCAGTTTTCCAAAAAAGAGTAGTTTTAACTTACTAGTTGTCACCTCCATACCCGTTGGTTTGGGTTGCTCCCAAAGAAATTGCAACAATGACCAATGGAACGACTGAATTTAGACAAATACACATGATTTATTCAATTATTGTTTGACAAGGCAACTTTTTAGGATATAGGTATAGAGGAAAAGGCATTGTGTCTCCTTTTTAAGACAGCTAATGAGTGAAGCTAGCTCAATTATTTTCGGGAAATATTACCTAAAAATCTCAGCTAATTTTGCATCTTGCCATAACATTGTTCAAAACGTTTCTACCAAGCACAAAGCAGACAATTTTTGTTCAAAAAAGTATTTGATGTCAGACAGAAATTTCTTACCCCATGCAGTAGCTATGCAGATGACAATGTTCCTCACTTTGTCTTTTTGCATGCCTCTCTTAAAACTGCTGACCTTCCAGTATAGGTTGACACTTAACATAGTCATCAAGGCAAAGGCGACCAGTAACAGGTATTGCAGGATAGCAGCAGTAGCTGCACATGAACCCTGAAAATCCAATATCAAAATCATCATGATTGTTCTCACAATGGGAAATGTGGTTTGAGTACCCGATGCCTACAACCATAAAAGACAACTACACTGAATATTAACTTCTTTGTCTTGCATTCCCCCCAAATATACATTTTTTGTAGGTAAACTTGTGCAGTTAAACTTGTTTATGATATTAAAAAGATATTTACATTTCTTGTTAACATAGTGGTCAGAATAAGGAGTGGAAACCAAAATTAACGTTCTTGGAGGTAAGAAAATTTGTAAGAATTAATAGAATTAATTTAGGTGTGCTGCTGGAAGTCAAGACTATAGGAAGGTTACTAGTTTTAGTCCAAATGGGGCATGCAAAATAAGAAAATAGTGGTGCAAAAGGGTACCAGCTAAGTGCATAGAGATGATGCACCTTGAACAGTTGTGGTGTTACCTGTGCTCTGTGCAGTCAGGTGTTTCATCATGATCAGTAACCACCACTGGTACCTCTAATTAAAACATTAGGCAGTGTCCTAACAAATTTTAGCTATTGGTGAACACTCCCTATTACATGGTGGTACAATTGAGGCAAGTGTCTAACTCTCCTGCAGGGGGTGCATAACATACTATTATATTCATGGGATAGCAAACAAATTTACAAAGGGGTCCTACTGCTGAAATGATCATAGGTTGAATTACAATCTTGTTAAAGAGGTGAATTATATGATTGTTATTCACTTTGGGTCCAGTAGCCTCCATGCCAAACAAAAACAGAAGGTTCGCAGTGATGAGAACAAGGCATAGGTTCATCAACATAATCTGACGGCCAATGTTTCCACGTACTACAGTATGTATCTCTCTATATGAAATTAAAAAATATGTTAACTCTTCCACAATGCCAGATGTTTTAAGGCATGACAAGCATATATCACTATATGTCTGAAGTCATCACCAGCATATATAGACACCAGATATATTAAGGCATCTTTTCTATAAATGTTATTACTGTGAATATAAGGTAAACTATTCAAGAAAAATCTAAGTTACTGCTTGATGGTACTGAAATCCATAATTATGGTATATCTAGCAATGAAAAACGTTTAAAATAGATTTGATCAATTTCATAGCTAGATTTGGTCGTGCTTTTGGAATTGCGTTGTATGTAGTGCCTTTGGATCTATTTACTATAGCAGATTGAAAAAGTTTAAATCCTGAATCAACGTTTTGGTGGCACAGGGAAGGGATCAAACTGTGAATTTAGTAGGATTGTATGCTTACAATTCAAGTGTATCTTTGTAGAATATATGAAGAATATTAGTTGCTACTGTTAAGATTCTGGTAAATATAATGAACCAATATGTTAAGATTAACCAGACTTTGTAAAAACAAATTAGTATTTAAAATAAACAGGCAATAGGTGATCAATTGGAAAGCAATAAGTGTCTGAGGGAGATTTACAAAGTCATCAAATAGATCTAAATGATTTGCCTCTCACCTCCATAAGATGCCATGAATAACCATCATAGTAAGCATTCCCACAATGGACAGTGAACACCCTATGTAAGTTATGATGGACAAAGCCTCATCTACTGGTCCACCCTGGAAGGCCAACACACATTAGGCAAAATAAGGAACATAATTAGGCTTAGCAAGAAAACTTGTAATAGTTTCCATTGACAAGGATGGGGATTTCATTAAGTACATATACATTAAGTGAAATTATAATTTGGCTAAATTCTAAAAGCATACGGTAGATGGAGTGCTTAAGTATAGGTGTATAACATTAATACAATTATAAATTGATACTTTGTATAGAAAAACCCGTCTTTAAAAGCAGATTATGTACTGAATCCCCTGTCCAGCTGCTAGAGGACGTCTGTTTGTGATGTCATATAAAAAAACCGTTATTTAAAATTTCAAAATTCTAATTTCCACATAAGATCATATTTTTTCATATTTCTGTTAAAAAAAAAATAATAAAAATCACTTATATAAATTAAATGTTGCTATTTTTTGAGTTTTATGATTTTTTACCAGTTCTGTTTGTGAAGTCACATCAAGAAAATGGACTGTGCAGGTTGCACAAAGTGCAAGCAAGACTACTCAGGTTGATTCCAAACAAATGGGTATAAAACAAAAACTATTAGAGATACAGGTATAAAATTTGGTATGGTGACTCCCTTGGTGGTACTGATTCCGTGAGTATGCTAATATACAGTCACTGGCCTCTCTCTTTACTGAAACTGATGTGTGTTAGTAAGAAAACTTAATTTTATAAAAACAACAGTTACTTACCGGTTCATAACGTGGTACAAGGACTGCAAAGTTGGTCATGTGGGTACATTCACAGTTCGTGTCAGACATTGTTGAGGGCACTGTTTCACACCCTGAGTTGTCCCATCCTCCCCTATAAGGACACAAGCATACAGAATCTTAAGGTTCTACAGAATTTAAATCATTGTGCATACATTGTTCAGCAGTGCACAGTACTGACACTGCATGTTTGAATATTAGGTGTTTCATTGGGCAGTTGATTTTGAAAATTTATAAAATAATTTCTTAAGGATAATGCCCACAACCTAGTGCTTCCCACTAGTGGTGAGAACTGTACAACCCTCCAGGGGCGTAAAGAACTGTCCTAAAACTTGATCAAAAATGTCAGTCATAATCTAAGAAGTCTGGTTTGGAACCTTAAATCAAAACACTTAGTTCAATTTTTTTGGTTTTATGTTCTCCACAAATGTAAGTATATATGTATTGCTGACTTTGAGAAAAGTTCCATGTTTAGTAATATATAAATAGAAGGTTTTGGGCAAAATAAGGGCCTAAAAAAGAGCCTCCTCTGACATCTCACACTTTTTTCATAAAATAAAATATGTATCAAATGTAACATTTAGCTTCAAAATAAATCTATAGGACCTCCTTGATACATATCATGCAAGAAACATCAATAACATGTAAATCTGTTATCTTAATTTCACCAGCATTTGATTTCTGATTTTGTCTAAAAATGTCATGAGGTGTCATCTAATAACTCTTAAATTAGCCCAGGGAGCTCCATTTTTCTTTTCATTATATTGGCTTTGCATCACCACAGGATCAATTGAACCAAATTACACTGCATTTCCATGTTTCAATTAGTAAGTGGGCATTATCCTTCAGGTTAAATTTAATGTGGGTGTCCTTCAGGGCATTAGCATGTTGAGTATTATATTGATTATATATATATGTATAAACACATATTGACTTATTGGACAACTTCCTGATTTATGCACTGTTACATAAAGAAAATATAAAAGTAATGCATAAGGTGAACACTTAGTTCAATAAACTTGTGATCATAAGGTATATACAGCTGCCAAAGCATGAAGAATCAGACATATTCTTGTTTTATATCTGTGGATAATGTTTTGTTGCATGTCATAGACATTTAGTGATATAAACACTGGAGCTGCTCTGATTGGCTAACATATAATATCTTTGGTTTCAGGAAGGGGGACTTGATCCAGTTAATACATACCCATTTCCAAAGGAGAAATTCCAATAACTACAAATCATTATTCCATTATTTCTAAAGTTCTGAAAAGGAACCATTCAAAGCTTTAAGTGATGTGTATCTCCTATAGTATTTGCCTTACAATTTGAAATGCAAAAATGATTTTTTAGTGTTAACAGTGGTGCATCCAACGTTTTGAAAAAGTGAGGGGTGCTAAAACCCTTATTTTCAAGAATTTTACATTACAAAATCTTAATTTGTCCAGAAAAGGGGTAAGGGGTATGCTCGTCTGCCCCCCTTCCAAATCCACTGCTTGTTATGATAGGAGACAGGGCTGGCCGCTAATATGTAAAATTTAGGAAACAGTCTTACTTGATTGACATCAAATGTGAGGTTAATAGGTGTTTCAAATTGAAGCTCATTTGTTGTGTTTGCTATGCTCACAGATAACACCTTTGAACCAACTTCCTGTCTGGAACATCAAGGGCATAGAGGAAGGTATGATGATTCTATTAAATATTTGTCTTTCCAAAATTTGCATGCCATATAATGTATCTGGGAAAAACCAGGAATACAAATAGGGACCTACATATACAATACATTGTGACCTTCCATGCAAATTTGGAGCTTATTGACATACACTTTGACAGGACTACAGTCAATATTTACATAGGAAATGACCAAAAATAGTAAAACAAGATAAAAATTGTCTAAAAAAGATTTCTGATTACCCAGAAAATGTGGCTGAAACATCCTTATTCCGTTCAACATGTTCACAAGGACAACATGTTAGGCAACAATTAACCCACTAGGCCATTCTAGATATAAATTGAAGGCAATGCAAGTTTCCATATGATATGATAGAAATAATTGTTTTTGACAAACTTATAAACAAAAGTGCAACTTTTGATTATGCCAGCTTTTCCAATGTTAATAGAAATATGTATATCCAAAATATATTGGGTCTAATTTGGTGAGTGAGTGATACCTACTTAGTGTCTCCTGGTAAGAGCTGCTCTAGAGTCTTGTAATAGGCACTTGACACAACCAAGGTATCTTGGCCGATTGCTAACATATTCCAGAACAAAGGAAAGTGATGATATCAGTGAACAATTAGAGTATACAAAATATGAATTGATAATTACAATAGTCAATTAATACAAAGCTTGTTGCTTTCATGCTGTTTTTTACAAAGCAATGTTTTCTTCAGTAACTAGATGCACTCCATAACATACCTTTTGCAATCTGGGACAATGTCTCATTTGACAATTGAACTTTGTCTGTACTGTTCTGAACCCATTCGCCTTCACCATTACCCAGCTGCCTGGGGTAGGAGAGTGTGCCACTCTGCCAGGGCTCTATGGTTAAAACTAATAGCAACAACATAATGAGTTTAAGTAATTGTTCAATGCAAAATATTGTAACAGATTATCCATGCTTGCTAAGTATAAAATGCTCCCTAAGAAGTATATGCACTGTGGCTTGTCACATTATTACAGTCATGAAACTAATCAATGTGTCTCAACAGGGACGTTCCTGTATCAATATGTCCCACTGTTGAATTGTGGCTGACAAGTTAGCCAAGTCAATTTTATTCTATAAGAAATTCTGAAATCTAGATATTCCCATCTAGCATACCTGATATTCTCAGCCTAGAAGGAGCATTATAAGTGGGATGATCTTCATGCTGAATTTTGGCTGTTTTGATAAGGATATTGTTAACTGTTAATTGAGTTATTATGCAATTGGCCACTATGGCCAATTGTATAATGAAATAATTGCAACAATGAGAGTTAGAATTTGGCCCCACAATCATCGCAACAGCAGCAAAACTGACATCACTATTGAAAATTAAATCCAATCAAAACCAGTGTGCTAACCATCACTGATAAAAACCAAGTTGCAAGCCATCACTGTTGATTAAGGACAGCTATCACTGTTTCACCAGGTCATCACAATAGCGATACCCATTATCCGACAGGCTAATGTGGATTGATTCAGAAAGAAATTCACAGTTCAATAACTATTACGATGAGATAACAACGATTTCACAAAGATAATGGAATGCTAATGGAATGATATAAGTAAATGGTACTTTCATAACAAAGTACTTACTTATATTAGAAGCCTCAAATTCTTGTAGTTCCTCTAAAAAGTCCCCAATAGCTATTGAGTATCTGTCTATGGATTTCATTATGATTGCAGCACGTTGCATATTTTTCTGCAAGGACAAAGTACAAGGTTTGTACTCCTAGTGTTGCTGATGTAATTAATACAAATAAGAAAGTTTTGAATAAACTTATTATGTTACAGAGACAAATTGATAATATGAAGTACTCAATCAGGAAAAGATTTAGTAAATACAGAAGAATGTGCAGATTTTTCCTAAACAATGTTTTATAAATACATTGACCAAATACAATAAATTAAAGCCATTTTTTACTTGTAAAATGGGTTTCCATGCATCCTTATTCCTTGTGTCGATTATGGAACTGCATATCTTGACAATGGACTGTAAACAATATCATAAGTAATACGTGTTTAGATTATAAAAGAGAGGTCATTTTTATTTAAAGTTAACTTAAATTGTTCACATGATTTTGTCTAAGAATAATAGGAAAATGAACCAATAAGTTGAGAAATTGTAAAAGTGAATGTCAATGTTTTTCATTACGATTTTCTCAAATTTCTTGAAATACTGAAATCTTTCATCCATGACTACTTGGTCTATTTATGTAGAGGGGTTTCCATATAGTGCTTTTATGTAAATTTCAAAAATGACTCCCACCCCCCTTTGGCCAAAATATGTATTTTATTTGTACAGGAACTAATGCACTTTTTTAAAATGTCAGACCACCCATCCTCCCTTGGTGCATATGAACTTAATGAAATATACCTTTATTTCATGGTTAGATGGTGATTCTTGAAATCTTCCATGAAATTTGGAAAGTTGGTCTACAGCTTTGACAGAGGCATCGAGGTTCCCTGTTTTCAAAGTTTGGTTTGAAGATACAGCTCCCTCTAGTTTGTTAGCAATCTCCCTTGTTCTATTGGTGTCTGCACCTATTCCTGACACCACATCAGAGATCTGGGAGTGTTATATCATGAAATAAGACAAAAAATGCATTTTATCCTTATCATAAGTACACGAGCTTAAGTAAGCTAAGAGGAGTTTTGTTGTCATTGAATGGAATATGTGGTATATTTACAGGAGTTTTTATGCATTTACATGAGAATTAGATTATTTTAAAAGCCTTAAAGGAAAGCTTGCACATAAATTTTAGAAATGCCAATTCTTGTGGATTTCACTTCACATATGTATTCTAAAAATGTTTCAAATAATTAAAAGCAAGATATCAAGATATTAAATATTAGATGGTTGGGATGGTCAAGGTCGTTGAGGCATTGGTACCACTCATTGGTATTGCCCCTGGGCAGGTCCAAGTCCCCCTATGGAGTCCCCCATGGCCAGTTGTGTCCTCCAAAGGGAGCAATGATTCATTTATCAAGTTTTTCGTATGAATCGTTTTGAATTCATATGTTTTCAAACTCAATCCAGTTTTTATTCTAAAATATATTTCGCATACTACTAAACTTCCCACATATTTTGGTGTGTATAAATATGCATTTTAGATGCATTTTGTGTGAAATGATTAAAAGACAAATTCATATTCACCCCTTCTTAGGCCCGATATTTCAAAGCTCCTTAACCTTAAACTTTTGACCAATTTAAGGTGGTTGCTAGGAAGTTTTAGGTAGGTAGGGAGGTACCTTAAAACTTAAGGAGGCCATTAAATCATAGTATTTGGAATAAAAAGCCCTCATGTGACACCAGTGGCGGATCCAGGGGGAGGGGCCGGACAGGCCTTGCCCCCCCCCCCCCCCTGTACATTCATGTCTGCGGGGGGCCCCTCCCCTGTATATTCATGTTTTTGCCCCGCCCCCCCCCTTCAAATTCCTGGGTCTGCCCCTGGATGTTGCATGTCAAATTTAAGGAATGCCCTATGTCTTGTCGCTTTTTTTCTTTTCTTTATGTCACTATAATAATATAAGCTTCATGTCACTTCTAATTTAAAAAATGGCCATGTCCCCCTGTCAATTTTAGGGGTCTATAGAATCTACCTATTTTCGTGAGTTTTACATTAAGGATTCTAGCATCATTCAGGATAAATGGAACTATTTTCTCTCAAGTGTCGAGGATGGTGACATGAGTGATTTGGAAACATTGTTGTCATGGTTGTCATGTCATATCGAACTGTATTGTGAGACCTTAAGGCCAAGTAATAAAGACTTCCGGTTTCATTGCAACGGCACTGCACGTGGCTTCTTATTCTCAGCATCTAAGGCGGTGTAGATCCTTAAAATAGACACTGCGACATGGCCATTTCTTAAATTTGACACGGTGACATAGTTCAACAACATCGGTGAAGTGCACTTTTACATAACTCAGTAAGATTTGCTCGGATTTTCACAATTCCCTATTTGTTTTGAAGAGAATAGCCTGTCTTTTGCGCTCATGAGTCACACATGCCTTTGCATTGAAGTCACCATCAATATTGCTAGGGGCGGCCGGTGCATAGCAACAACATTTTGAGAGTAGGGGATTTCCTTTTATTGAAACATGGGGATTAGGCTGTTGCAGCCACCCTAAATTAAACATGTTATATTTCATGCACCCTCCATGACTCTTTGTCTGATTTCTTCATAACAAGAACATTAGCATCTAAAAAAGATCAAGTATAACATGTTATTCTTTTCAAATTACAAATGGAATGGACAAATTATGCACAAACCTCATCTAGGATGTCTACAAAAACTGTGTCTACGCAGTCATCAAAGTTCGGTGCGCCCCATATTCCATTGGACAAACATTTGCGATGAGCATCTCCTGAAATAAGATGATACTTTTATCAATGTGTATTTCACTACATGTATTATCTAATCAGATATGAATGTTCTTTAATGCTATTGTATGCAACTATTAACACAAAACACATGGCCGAAGACTCTGTTTTCTGGGTAAACCAGATTTCAGATCTTATTTAGAAAATGTCACTGCAATCCCCATTTCCACATTACAGGAGAGGGGCAGATTTAGGAAGGGTCCAGGGGGTCCAGGGGGTCCAGGGAGTCCAGGGGGTCCAGGGGGTCTGTCCCTTTCTTTTCAACACTTACACTATACAAGGACAAACAAATGCTCAATGTTAAGTGTGGCAATTTGTCTTTTGATATATAAATAAACAATTTTCTCCTTCAGGTTAAGCTCAATATTTACAAAGTGTGATTTATTCATGAAATAATATTTACCTGTAGCATTCCCTTGACATGGCAGGTGTGCAGAGCTTTCCTCTGCAGTCTTTGGCCATAACAAACCTCCAGCATTTTCAGCATCACAACTCAGGGCAGCTGAAGAGGTGTTTTGCTTATTTATGTGTTCTTATAAGGTTGGCGTTATACATGTATCCAAGCAATAACTGAATTCAATGAGGTGTCATATATTTTTTGTATCACATAAAATCACACTTTATGCAGATAAATTGTCCAATATTAATATCGGGAATAATTTTGATTATGGGCAGGTTCTAGGCTTACCATGTGCAAGGGAGGTATTTTTCATCAAGTATATTTCGTCATAACCATCTTGTTACAGGGTGGCTATGTTTCTATCAGTTTAAAATTATTCATGTGAAAAAACCCATGGATTATGACTCACATCTTGAGTGGCTAAATGTATCTTTTTTCCAATACAATTGTTTATTTTCATACCTGCTCTGGTGACAGTAATAGTAGATAACACACTCTTGCTTGTACCAGCCTTGTTGGTGGCAGTACAACTGTACAACACACGGTTTTCCTTCAAGGCTTTCACTCTCAAGTTACTCACCTGTCCCCCAGATGGCACTACAGTCTCATCTAGATAATAGTACAAAAAAATCTCTCATTGCCAATTCATGGTCTTGCAAGATACATACATACTATAATGAACATCTGAGAATTTCACAAATGAAATCAACTGTTTCCCATGTTAAGTAAAACTGTTTATCTACTTCTGTGACAAATTTGACAGTGAAAACTTGATTTTTGATAAAACACTATCATTTAAAAAAGGACTAGAAACCAACTTTGACTGGGATCTTTGGAAATGTCAACATCTGTTCCACCATTCTTCCTAAACCACTTGAATGTTGAAGCTTCAGGATGTTCACTTCCAGGCACAGAAGCAGAGCATGAAATAATGAAGTCATGATCTTCCTCTATCGTTAGAGTCATTGGGACAATCTTCACCCTTGGCTTGGCAAGCACATACAGCTCAGCTGTCTTGTTAACCACATCTCCCATATCCATATAAGTACATCTGGCAATACCTGCAATACAAAAATAAATTATGATGGATAATGTCATCAACAAAAGGTAAAAAGAGCCAAGTCATCTTCATATTTCAAGTCTGATTCCGTTTAACAATGTAAACAGCTCTTATATATGTGACCCCCCACCACATAATGAGGCATAAGTAGCAGATATGAAATTTGAGCTTATAACTGATTATGCTAGAGGACACCTTGTTCTTTAAAATGCTGAAAGAATCACGTTTCTATCATTTTCTGAACCAAACTTATAGATGTTTAAAGACAACATATCCAAAACCATGATTCTGAGAAAAATCACTTTCAAGATACCATTGTTTTTCATGGCAATTGGAATTTCCATAGCTTTTATCTGAGACCACATAGAAGATGTATCTTTTTTGTGTGATAAAATCTCTTATTTCTTCAATATTATCAATTTACTGTAATATACATGTGTTGACCATGTCATTTCTGTAGAAACCCTATTTTTAGACTTTTTGACTTTTTTGCCTTATTTTGCATTTTTCTCATAATTTTTCTGAGCCACATATGCCTCAATTAGTGGTGAGGGGTCACATATTACTAGCAAAAGCTGAGCTTTGGACTACTGAGTACCTTAAGTCCTTCATAAATAGCATCAATACGATTACAAGCAGTTAAAAAGAGATTTAGATAATCATGATACCAACAAAATATTCTCAATGTTGTTGAAATGAAGTTAGCGACAAGTAGCAATATAAAGTTTTAAATGAAGTACAATTCTCACAGTCAACAGTCAAAAACTAAATAACATTCAACTGCTATACATAATAGATATATATAAACCATCAAATGGGAATCCATTAGAATTTATCTCACATTTACGACAAATGATGCTCAATTTATTTAGTTTTAGATTCACAGATATTTGAATAGGAGTTGACTTTACTATAGATTATGGTAGTAAAGGTAGTGATAGAATCAAATTAGAGGTACTTGTGTGTGTTCAGCCTAATTTTTATTGACTAGCACAATTTCTTAGATAATTTTTTTGATCAAAATCTTTTTATATATAGAGGTAAATACAGACTGAAATTTCCATCTTTTGCCATTTGTGAAAAATGTTACAGCCTAATAAGAAAATTACCTTTACCATTGGTTTCTATGGGGAAAATGAGTTTATGCAAAATTACAAGAAAACTACTGAATGATCTAGAATGCCAACATGGTTATAAACAGTTGATAGTGTCTTTACTCATCCATTATATTCACAGGCAATAGTAGATCTGATATTTACAAATAACAATAAAAAATTGGATCCAACCTCGCCTAAAAAATGCTGCCTCCATCCCAAGATAAATTTGCTATGATATGTGAAGAGGATCACAACGAACAATAAAACAAATTGGATTGTCTGAAAATTGAGATATTTGACCAAGAAAATTTAGACAAAACTATAGCTGAGTTTGACATAAAATTTTATAAGTCATTTGTACTGCCAATCTCATAAAGGATATAACAGACAGTTTCCAATGCCTTAACAACCTAAGATTTGTAAATTAATTGAGGCCTATAACACTATTACCACTATCAGGAAAGATTATGGAAAATCATACCTTTCCACACAAAACGGACACACCATGAAACTCAAGATACCATAATTATATCATTAGACCAAATCATAGCAAACAAGAATAAATCTGACTATAGCTATCTTTATTGATCTAAAGAAAGCTTTCAACACTCTTGATCACAATTAGTTGTGTATTATGACCCAAAGTACCAAGTCCATGCATTCCCCCACAACTACTGCTCTATGGGGCACTAATCACTGGGGTGAGGAATAGGTTGGCACTTTGGGCCACCATACACAACTAATCACCGAGGTTTAGTCGCCCCATGGGAACGCAACTTAACACTATTAAAATATTATAGACTGTCTGTGCATGTCAAAAAACGGCTTGGGAACTACTTGCTAACTAGGAAGCAAAAGTCAATAGCCAATAATCATCATTCAAAAGTACAGACCATTTCACATGGTGTTCCAGAGGGCTCAATAATAGGGCCACTTGTATATGAATAATCAAACATATAACCAATGTTGATACTCTACTTTATGCTGATGAAACTGTAATTTTCAAGACTGGTACTGAACTCTGATCTGTATACCACATGAAATGTATTACCTCTGAAATGATAGACAACAATATTTTCTATTGAATATGATTTTTAGGTTGACGAATGAAATCAGACTGAAACCTGCATAACTTTTCACTAGGCAAGCAGTGGCTCCATTGGTATATGTACCAATAACCAAATTGGACTACATTCTAAAGTCACCTGTATTTTGTGCCAAAAACCTATGGAATTCTTTACCCTCAGATCTCACACTTATAAAACCAACTGCCTTTGAAAATAGAAATAAAAAAACATCTTGTAGATAAGTATCAACAATTTGAAATAGCAAAATTAACTGCAAAGTATTGAATATGTAAAATCACTTCATCTCGTCTCATCTCATTCTATTGTTTTTCTAATTACTTACTTGTCTGATTCAAAATCAACTCACACTCTGTGAGATTTAACGAATAGTACTATGTCTGGAAACGCACATGTAATAGATTAAGTGTTGGCTGGAGATAAAGGAAGACAGGATCTTATCCTACTCATCCCAGGCTATTTGAAACCTTGCAGTATGGTCATGAATGTCCTGCTTTTAAACTAAAAAGCATATGTCTCCCTCAATATCTATGCGTAAAAGTATCAAGATATTTAGCCTAGGGCAGATCACAGAAGAAGTTATTGTCAATATTGAATACAAAATATATATCTACATACCTGTATCCTTCCAAGATGCATCTTTCAGGGTCAGCAGTGATAAGTGTGTTTGGTTCGAGGGGTCATACCTGGTTGCTATGCTGATTCTCAGTCCATTTTTGATATATTTGTCATTCAAAGTCCAGGAGAACGTGCCTTGGTCTGATAATGGATCATTTTGTACAGCACACTCCATTACAGTTGTTGCCCCTTCACTAATGTTCCATGGATTAATGATTAAGTCCATTATCTGAAAATGATTTTTGTATAGGATTGAGATAATCTTCTCCTAAATAATTCATTACTAGGCTTAGCAAGAAATTTTTTTTTATATTTTAAATTGACAAGTATGGGGTTTTCATTAAATATGTATACATTAATTGAGTTAGGGTTCTGATTTTCTTAAACATTCAGTAGCTTCGAATTCCTGTACAAATCAAATGCATAGCCTATTGAGAGAGGGGGTGTCTCAAATGTTGTTATTTGTGATATGTTAATGAAATACCTGTGTGTTTGTAAGAAAATGCAATTTTATAAATACAATAGGTTACTTACCGGTTCATAACGTGGTACAAGGACTGCAAAGTTGGTCATGCGGGTACATTCACAGTTCGTGTAAGACATTGTTGAGGGCACTGTTTCACACCCTAAGTTGTCCCATCCTCCCCTATAATGATAGAAGCATTAAAAAGTCTTAACATTTTACAGAATATAACTCAGTCATTATGCATAGAAAGTCACAGTGCTCACACCGGCTGATTGATTACTAGGTATTTCATTGGGCAGTTGATTTTTATAATTTGTAAAATAATTCTTTAAGGTTAAATTGTGTATGGGCATCCTTTAGGGCATTAGCATGTTTAGTATATATGTTGATTATATATATGCATATACACATATTGATTTATTGGATAGCTTCATGAATTATGCACTGTTACATAATGAAAACATAGAAGTAATGCATAATGTGAAAACTTGGTTAAATAAACTTGTGTTAATAAGGTACATACAGATGCCCAAGCAAAAAGGATCAGCCAGATTTTTGTTTTCTGCCTGTAGCTAATGTTTTGTTTCATGTCATAAACATCAAGTGACATAAATGTTGTGGCTGCTCTGATTGGCTAACATATCTTTAGTTGTAGGAAGGGACAATTGATCAAATTACTACATACCCATTTCCAAAGGAGAAATTCCAATAACTGCAAACCATTATTCCATTAATTCTAATGTTCTGAAAAAGAACCATTTAAAGCTTTATGTGATGTCTAGTATCTCCTACAGCATATGCCTTACAATTTGAAATGCAAAGTAATGTTTTATAGTGTTAACAGCGGTGAATCGAACTTTTTTAAAAGGTTGGGGGTGCTGAAAGAAAGGGGTATGAACCCCCTATTTTCCAGAATTTTACATTAGAAAATCTAAATTTGGCCAGAAAAGGGGTATAGTGCATGCTGGTTTGCACCCCCTCCCCAATCCACTGCCAGTTAAGATAGTAGACAGGGCTGGCCACTAGTTTATTAAATTTAGGAAACAGTCTTACTTGATTGACCTCAAACGTGAGGTTAATAGGTGTTTCAAATTGAAGCTCATTTGTTAAGTTTGCTATGCTCACAGATAACACCTTCGAACCAACTTCCTGTCTGGAACATCAAGGGCATGGAGGAAGGTATGATGACTCTGTTAAATATTTGTGTTTCCAAAATGTACATGCCATATTTATGTATTAGGGAAAAACTGGGAATATGAAAAGGGACCTACATACACAATAAATTGTGACCTTCCTTGCAAATTTGAGGTTTATTGACATACACTTTAATAGGTTGGTTGGTTGGTTATTGGTTGCTTTACGCCCTAATCAACTGCCAGGGTCGTATCAAGGGCGGTGATGGTGATCGAATCTATGAGAAGGTAGAGACCATACCCCTACACTTTTACCGAGGTAGGTGTTCTTTAATGTGCATGGTCCCATAGACAGGGCCACACACACAACAGCCGGTGGTCCTCTAAGGACCTTTGATAACCCAGTTGTTGCCACTGGGGGGAACACAGAGTGGTGGGGCACCCCAGCCCTAGCCGGGAGTTGAACCCCGGCCGCCCGCAAGCGAAGCGACCATGCTAACCACCACACCACCACGTGCCCCCACACTTTGATAGGACTACAGTCAATATTTACATAGAAAATAACCAAAAATAGTAAAACAAGATCAAAATTGTCTAGAAAATGTCAAAAAAAAAAGATTTCTGATCACCAAGAAAATTTGGCTGAAACATCCTTATTCTTTCAACATGTTCACAAGGAGAACATGTTAGGCAACGATTAACCCACTCGGCCATTCAAGATATAAAATCATGGCCAATATAACTTTCCATATGATAAGATAGAAAACAATTGTTTTTGACAAACATATAAGCATAAGTGCAACTTTGATAATGCCAGCTTTTCCAATATTAATAGAAATAGAAATATATTTCCAAATTATGTTGGGTCTAATTTGGTATGTGAGTGATACCTACTTAGCCTTTCCTGGTAATAGCTGCTCTAGAGTCTTGTAATAGGCACTTGACACAACCAAGGTATCTTGACCAATTGCTAACATATTCGAGAACAAAGGAAAGTGATGATATCAGTGAACAATTAGAGTATACTGGGAGTGAAATATAAATCAATAATTACAATAGTCAAATAATACAAAGCTTGTTGCTTTCATGCTGTTTTTTTACAAAGCAATGTTTTCTACAGTAACTAGATGCACTCCATCACATACCTTTTGCAATCTGTGACAATGTCTTATTTGACAATTGAACTTTGTCTGTAGTGTTCTGAACCCAATTGTCTTCACCATTACCCAATTGCCTGGGGTAGGAGAGTGTGCCACTCTGCCAGGGCTCTATGGTTAAAACTAATAGCAACCACATGATGTGTTTAAGTAATAGTTCAATGCAAAATATTGCAACAGAATATCGATTCATGTTTGCTAAGTATACGATAGTCCCTAAGAAATATATATGCTTTGACCTGTCTCATTATTGCAGTGATAAAACAAATTAATATGTCTCAACAGGGATGTTCCTGTTTCAATATGTGCCACTATTCAATTGTGGCTGACAAGTCTGCCAAGTTAATCTTATTTCATAAAAAAATTCAATTGGCCACTGTGGCCCATTGTATAATGAAGTAATTGCACCAATGAGAATTAGATTTTGGCCTTGCAAGATATCCTTATGGTTTTCAATCATCACAACAGCAGCAAAACTGACATCGATATCACAGTTGAATATAAAATCCAACCAAAACCAATCAAAACCAGTGTGCTAACCATCATTGATAAAGACCAAGTTGCAAACGCTCACTGTTGAACAAGGACAGCTCTAACTATTTCACCAGTGCTCTATCGCATAACGGGTTTGGCAACAGCGAGGGTTTGCACCCTCTCGCTGTTGCGAGACATGTCCCTGTTGTGATGGTTCCCCCTGTCGATTTAAGGCTGTTCTGCTATACCGATTTTAATTCTGTAAACAGTTCTGGAAACTAGACATTTAGATCTAAAATCCCTGAAATTTTCAGCCTAGAAAATTGATTAAAAATGGGTGAAAATTGATGCCGAATTTCGCGTATAACAGCGAGACTTTGCCAAACCCCCGCTGTTTTAAAGAGCGATCTCGTTCCTTCCGTTATGCGACAGAGCACAGGTCATCACAACAATGAAACCCATTATGCAACAGGCTACTGTGGATTGATTCAGACAAAATTCACAGTTCAAAAACTACTATGATGAGATAACAATACGCAAAAATAGCCAATGGAATGATATAAGTAAATGATGCTTTTATAACAAGGTGCTTACTTATATTAGAAGCCTCAAATTGTTGTAGTTCCTCTAAAATGTCCCCAAAAGCTATTGAGTATCTGTCTACAGTTTTCATCATGGTTGCAGCACGTCGCATAGTTTTCTGCAAAGACAAAATTCCAGGTTCGTACCCTATTATAGTGTTGTTGATGTAATCATCGAAAATAAGAAAGTTTTTAATAAACTTATTATGTTACAGAGACAAATTGATCATATAAAGTACTCAATCAGGAAAAGATTTAGTATCTAATAGATTTAGATACAGAAGAACGTGCAGATTTTTCCTAAAACATGTTATATAAATACATTGACCAAATACAATAAATTAAAGTCATTTTTTACTTGTAAAATGGGTTTCCATGCATCCTTATTCCTTGTGTCGATTATGGAACTGCATATCTCAACAATGGACTGTAAGCAATATCATAAGTAATACGTGTTTGAATTATAAAAGAGAGGTCACTTTTATTTAAAGTTAATTTGAATTCTTCACATGATTTTGTCTAAGAATGATAGGAAGACGAAACAATATATTGAGAAATTGCAAAAGTGAATTTGAATGTTTTTCATTATGATTTTCTCAAATTTCTTGAAATACAGAAATCTTTCATCTATGACTACTTGTTCTATTTATGTAGGGGGCTTCAATATAGTACTTATGCAATTTTTTTTAAAATTACACCCCTATCCCCCTTTAGCCAAAATACACATTGGATTCATACAGGAACGTATGCAGATTTTTAAAAATGTCAGACCACCCACCCTCCCTTGGTGCATATATGTACTTATTGAAAGGCCCCTATCATATACCTTTATTTCATGGTTAGATGGTGATTCTTGAAATGCTCTATGAAATGTGGATAGTTGGTCCACAGCTTTGACAGAGGCATTGAGGTTCCCTGTTTTCAAAGTTTGGTTTGAAGATACAGCTCCCTCTAGTTTGTTAGCAATCTCCCTTGTTTTATTGGTGTCTGCACCTATTCCTGACAACACTTCAGAGATCTGGGGGGTTTTATTATGAAATAAGAAAGAAAGTGTGAGTTTCTGTTCTACAACTTACAATTGCATTTTATCTTCATCATAGGTACAGGAGTTTAAGTAAGATAAGAGTTTTGTTGGCATTCGATGGAATGTGACCACACAAGGGGAAAGGGTACTCCAAAATTCCTATGTTTGCTATCCTAAACCTAATATTAAATTGTAAGGAGATATGAGTAGATTTATGAAAAGTAGTGATAATTTTGTCATAAATCATCTTTTTGTGTAGAATTCATTTATCACACCCAAAACATTATATCATGATGGAATATTTCCATATTTGGAATGTCAATGGAATGTTTTGATATGGGAAATTCACCTAATTCATTCTAGTTCGTTGCCATGGAAACTAGAATACATGAGATTTTCAGAAAATGGTGTAAACTTTAGCATTTCTGGTTACAAAATAATGAATAAAAGTGTGCTTTTGAATATTAACTTGTCATTATGATAATTAATACAATGAATGTTATACAAGAAATAAAAGCTTTTCCTCATTTTCTGGTATCCTGACAGTGTTATGTTTAAGGGCTCATAACTTCCTTAATAATTATCAGATTTGGACAACCTTGATATCATTTGGAAGCTAAGAGCCTGCTCTACAACATGGGCTTCATAGGAAATCCTGCACGGAGCACCCTTTCCCCTCATTTGGTCATGAATATGTGGCATATTTATAGGAGTTGTTGATGCATTTACAGGAGTATTAGATATACCTTAAAATCCTTAAAGGAAAGCTTGCACATAAATTTACAAAATGCCAATTCTTGTGGATTTCACTTCACAAATATATTCTAAAACTGTTTCAAATTATTAAAAGGCAAGAAATCAAGATGATAAACATTAGGTGGTTGGGATGGCCAAGGTCATTGAGGTGTTGCTACCACTCTTTGGCATTGCCCCTGGACAGGTTCAAGTCTCCTACTGGAGTCTCCCAGTGGAGTCCCCCCAAAAGGAGCAATTAGGACCTTAGGATGACCCCTGCTTGGAGTTATGTCCAAATGATCCACAGGACTACAGGAACACAATTTTGAGAGTAGGGGATTCTCTTTTATTGAAACATGGAGATTCCCAATTTGTGTCCCTGTGACATCACAGATTTGAGGATTTCCCTTAAAAACTCTTAAAATACAGCTAAGCTCAAAGTATCATAACTCTGTGTATAGTTTGAACATCCTTGAGATATTGTTTGCATTATTAGTTCTAGATGAAATCCCCATGCTCGAAGAATTTCATTGTAAAATATTAATCCTGTTGTTATGTGCAAAGTTTCCTTTCATATTGTTATGGAACAACTCACTGAAGTGAAAGGAATCAAATAAAGATAAATGAATACAAGCTCCCGAAAAAGAACTGAAATCAATGTAATACACAAAGGTCTTGTAACCATGCAAACCTCAAGAACCATAGAAATACATTTTGAGAGTTGAATCTATGTCAATGGTAAAACATAAACATTAAAACTAATTAATGCACATTCAAACATAAATTATATTGATGTGTTACACCAAATCTGACTAAGTTTCACTTGCCTAACAACCTCTTAGAATAGAAGTAGAGATATGAGGTGTTGAGTGCAATTTGAGGACTTGAAGAGCTAGCTTTGGCTATTGCAGCCACCCTAAATTAAACATGTTATATTTCATGTACCCTCCATGACTATTTTTCTGAATTTTCATAACAAGAACATTAGTATCTAGAAGAAATCAAGTACAGGATGTGATTGTAAAATTACATGTGGAATCAAAGAATTTGTGCACAAACCTCATCTAGGATGTCTACAAAAACTGGGTCTACACAGTCATCAAAGTTCGGTGCGCCCCATATTCCATTGGACAAACATTTGCGATGCGCATCCCCTGAAATAAGATGATACCTTTATCAATTTGTATTTCACTACATATATTATCTAATCAGATATAAATGTTCTTTAATGCCATTGTTTGCAAATATGAATTAACACAAAATACATGGCCGAAGACCTTATTTTCTGGGTAAACCAGATTTCAGATCTTATTTAGAAAATGTCACTGCAATCCTCATTTCCAGAGTACAGGAGAGGAGCAGATCTAGGAAGGGTCCAGGGGGTCCAGGGGGTCTTTCCCTTTCTTTTCAACACTTACACTATACAATGACAAACAAATACTCGATGTAAAGTGTGGCAATTTGTCTTTTGATATATAAAATAAACAATTTTCTCCTTCAGGTTTAGCTCAATATTTACAAAGTTAGATTTATTCATGAAATCATATTCACCTGTAGCATTCCGAGGACATGGCAGGAGTGCAGAGCTTTCCTCTGCAGTCTTTGGCCATAACAAACCTCCAGCATTTTCAACATCACAAGTCAGGGCACCTGAAGAGGCATTTTGCTTATTTAGGTTTTCTTATCACTGTCAGGTTGGCTTTATACATTTATCTAAGCAATCATTGAATATGATGATGTATCATATATTTTTTTGTATCACATAAAATCACACATTATGCGGGTAGATTGTTCAATATTAATATGTTCTAAGGTTACCATGCGTAAGGGAGGTATTTTTCATAAAGTACATGTCGTGACAGCTTGACTGTTAGAGATGCTATGGTTCTATCAGTCTAAAATGGTTCATGAGAGAATAACCATGTTTTATAACTCATATCTTGAGTGGCTTGTTGTATTTTTATAAAGTACAAATGTTTATTTTCATACCTGTTCTGGTGACAGTAATAGTAGATAACACACTCTTGCTTGTACCAGCCTTGTTGGTGGCAGTACAACTATACAACACACGGTTTTCCTTCAAGGCTTTCACTGTCAGGTTACTCACCTGACCCCCAGATGGCACTACAGTCTCATCTAGATAATAGTACAAAAAAATCTCTCATTGCCAATTCATGGTCTTGCAAGATACATACATACTATAATGAACATCTGAGAATTTCACAAATGAAATCAACTGTTTCCCATGTTAAGTAAAACTGTTTATCTACTTCTGTGACAAATTTGACAGTGAAAACTTGATTTTTGATAAAACACTATCATTTAAAAAAGGACTAGAAACCAACTTTGACTGGGATCTTTGGAAATGTCAACATCTGTTCCACCATTCTTCCTAAACCACTTGAATGTTGAAGCTTCAGGATGTTCACTTCCAGGCACAGAAGCAGAGCATGAAATAATGAAGTCATGATCTTCCTCTATCGTTAGAGTCATTGGGACAATCTTCACCCTTGGCTTGGCAAGCACATACAGCTCAGCTGTCTTGTTAACCACATCTCCCATATCCATATAAGTACATCTGGCAATACCTGCAATACAAAAATAAATTATGATGGATAATGTCATCAACAAAAGGTAAAAAGAGCCAAGTCATCTTCATATTTCAAGTCTGATTCCGTTTAACAATGTAAACAGCTCTTATATATGTGACCCCCCACCACATAATGAGGCATAAGTAGCAGATATGAAATTTGAGCTTATAACTGATTATGCTAGAGGACACCTTGTTCTTTAAAATGCTGAAAGAATCACGTTTCTATCATTTTCTGAACCAAACTTATAGATGTTTAAAGACAACATATCCAAAACCATGATTCTGAGAAAAATCACTTTCAAGATACCATTGTTTTTCATGGCAATTGGAATTTCCATAGCTTTTATCTGAGACCACATAGAAGATGTATCTTTTTTGTGTGATAAAATCTCTTATTTCTTCAATATTATCAATTTACTGTAATATACATGTGTTGACCATGTCATTTCTGTAGAAACCCTATTTTTAGACTTTTTGACTTTTTTGCCTTATTTTGCATTTTTCTCATAATTTTTCTGAGCCACATATGCCTCAATTAGTGGTGAGGGGTCACATATTACTAGCAAAAGCTGAGCTTTGGACTACTGAGTACCTTAAGTCCTTCATAAATAGCATCAATATGATTACAAGCAGTTAAAAAGAGATTTAGATAATCATGATACCAACAAAATATTCTCAATGTTGTTGAAATGAAGATAGCGACAAGTAGCAATATAAAGTTTTAAATGAAGTACAATTCTCACAGTCAACAGTCAAAAACTAAATAACATTCAACTGCTATACATAATAGATATATATAAACCATCAAATGGGAATCCATTAGAATTTATCTCACATTTACGACAAATGATGCTCAATTTATTTAGTTTTAGATTCACTGATATTTGAATAGGAGTTGACTTTACTATAGATTATGGTAGCAAAGGTAGTGATAGAATCAAATTAGAGGTACTTGTGTTTGTTCAGCCTAATTTTTATTGACTAGCACAATTTCTTAGATAATTTGTTTGATCAAAATCTTTTTATATATAGAGGTAAATACAGACTGAAATTTCCATCTTTTGCCATTTGTGAAAAATGTTACAGCCTAATAAGAAAATTACCTTTACCATTGGTTTCTATGGGGAAAATGAGTTTATGCAAAATTACAAGAAAACTACTGAATGATCTAGAATGCCAACATGGTTATAAACAGTTGATAGTGTCTTTACTCATCCATTATATTCACAGGCAATAGTAGATCTGATATTTACAAATAACAATAAAAAATTGGATCCAACCTCGCCTAAAAAATGCTGCCTCCATCCCAAGATAAATTCGCTATGATATGTGAAGAGGATCACAACGAACAATAAAACAAATTGGATTGTCTGAAAATTGAGATATTTGACCAAGAAAATTTAGACAAAACTATAGCTGAGTTTGACATAAAATTTTATAAGTCATTTGTACTGCCAATCTCATAAAGGATATAACAGACAGTTTCCAATGCCTTAACAACCTAAGATTTGTAAATTAATTGAGGCCTATAACACTATTACCACTATCAGGAAAGATTATGGAAAATCATACCTTTCCACACAAAACGGACACACCATGAAACTCAAGATACCATAATTATATCATTAGACCAAATCATAGCAAACAAGAATAAATCTGACTATAGCTATCTTTATTGATCTAAAGAAAGCTTTCAACACTCTTGATCACAATTAGTTGTGTATTATGACCCAAAGTACCAAGTCCATGCATTCCCCCACAACTACTGCTCTATGGGGCACTAATCACTGGGGTGAGGAATAGGTTGGCACTTTGGGCCACCATACACAACTAATCACCGAGGTTTAGTCGCCCCATGGGAACGCAACTTAACACTATTAAAATATTATAGACTGTCTGTGCATGTCAAAAAACGGCTTGGGAACTACTTGCTAACTAGGAAGCAAAAGTCAATAGCCAATAATCATCATTCAAAAGTACAGACCATTTCACATGGTGTTCCAGAGGGCTCAATAATAGGGCCACTTGTATATGAATAATCAAACATATAACCAATGTTGATACTCTACTTTATGCTGATGAAACTGTAATTTTCAAGACTGGTACTGAACTCTGATCTGTATACCACATGAAATGTATTACCTCTGAAATGATAGACAACAATATTTTCTATTGAATATGATTTTTAGGTTGACGAATGAAATCAGACTGAAACCTGCATAACTTTTCACTAGGCAAGCAGTGGCTCCATTGGTATATGTACCAATAACCAAATTGGACTACATTCTAAAGTCACCTGTATTTTGTGCCAAAAACCTATGGAATTCTTTACCCTCAGATCTCACACTTATAAAACCAACTGCCTTTGAAAATAGAAATAAAAAAACATCTTGTAGATAAGTATCAACAATTTGAAATAGCAAAATTAACTGCAAAGTATTGAATATGTAAAATCACTTCATCTCGTCTCATCTCATTCTATTGTTTTTCTAATTACTTACTTGTCTGATTCAAAATCAACTCACACTCTGTGAGATTTAACGAATAGTACTATGTCTGGAAACGCACATGTAATAGATTAAGTGTTGGCTGGAGATAAAGGAAGACAGGATCTTATCCTACTCATCCCAGGCTATTTGAAACCTTGCAGTATGGTCATGAATGTCCTGCTTTTAAACTAAAAAGCATATGTCTCCCTCAATATCTATGCGTAAAAGTATCAAGATATTTAGCCTAGGGCAGATCACAGAAGAAGTTATTGTCAATATTGAATACAAAATATATATCTACATACCTGTATCCTTCCAAGATGCATCTTTCAGGGTCAGCAGTGATAAGTGTGTTTGGTTCGAGGGGTCATACCTGGTTGCTATGCTGATTCTCAGTCCATTTTTGATATATTTGTCATTCAAAGTCCAGGAGAACGTGCCTTGGTCTGATAATGGATCATTTTGTACAGCACATTCCATTACAGTTGTTGCCCCTTCACTAATGTTCCATGGATTAATGATTAAGTCCATTATCTGAAAATGATTTTTGTATAGGATTGAGATAATCTTCTCCTAAATAATTCATTACTAGGCTTAGCAAGAAATTTTTTTTTATATTTTAAATTGACAAGTATGGGGTTTTCATTAAATATGTATACATTAATTGAGTTAGGGTTCTGATTTTCTTAAACATTCAGTAGCTTCGAATTCCTGTACAAATCAAATGCATAGCCTATTGAGAGAGGGGGTGTCTCAAATGTTGTTATTTGTGATATGTTAATGAAATACCTGTGTGTTTGTAAGAAAATGCAATTTTATAAATACAATAGGTTACTTACCGGTTCATAACGTGGTACAAGGACTGCAAAGTTGGTCATGCGGGTACATTCACAGTTCGTGTAAGACATTGTTGAGGGCACTGTTTCACACCCTAAGTTGTCCCATCCTCCCCTATAATGATAGAAGCATTAAAAAGTCTTAACATTTTACAGAATATAACTCAGTCATTATGCATAGAAAGTCACAGTGCTCACACCGGCTGATTGATTACTAGGTATTTCATTGGGCAGTTGATTTTTATAATTTGTAAAATAATTCTTTAAGGTTAAATTGTGTATGGGCATCCTTTAGGGCATTAGCATGTTTAGTATATATGTTGATTATATATATGCATATACACATATTGATTTATTGGATAGCTTCATGAATTATGCACTGTTACATAATGAAAACATAGAAGTAATGCATAATGTGAAAACTTGGTTAAATAAACTTGTGTTAATAAGGTACATACAGATGCCCAAGCAAAAAGGATCAGCCAGATTTTTGTTTTCTGCCTGTAGCTAATGTTTTGTTTCATGTCATAAACATCAAGTGACATAAATGTTGTGGCTGCTCTGATTGGCTAACATATCTTTAGTTGTAGGAAGGGACAATTGATCAAATTACTACATACCCATTTCCAAAGGAGAAATTCCAATAACTGCAAACCATTATTCCATTAATTCTAATGTTCTGAAAAAGAACCATTTAAAGCTTTATGTGATGTCTAGTATCTCCTACAGCATATGCCTTACAATTTGAAATGCAAAGTAATGTTTTATAGTGTTAACAGCGGTGAATCGAACTTTTTTAAAAGGTTGGGGGTGCTGAAAGAAAGGGGTATGAACCCCCTATTTTCCAGAATTTTACATTAGAAAATCTAAATTTGGCCAGAAAAGGGGTATAGTGCATGCTGGTTTGCACCCCTCCCCAATCCACTGCCAGTTAAGATAGTAGACAGGGCTGGCCACTAGTTTATTAAATTTAGGAAACAGTCTTACTTGATTGACCTCAAACGTGAGGTTAATAGGTGTTTCAAATTGAAGCTCATTTGTTAAGTTTGCTATGCTCACAGATAACACCTTCGAACCAACTTCCTGTCTGGAACATCAAGGGCATGGAGGAAGGTATGATGACTCTGTTAAATATTTGTGTTTCCAAAATGTACATGCCATATTTATGTATTAGGGAAAAACTGGGAATATGAAAAGGGACCTACATACACAATAAATTGTGACCTTCCTTGCAAATTTGAGGTTTATTGACATACACTTTAATAGGTTGGTTGGTTGGTTATTGGTTGCTTTACGCCCTAATCAACTGCCAGGGTCGTATCAAGGGCGGTGATGGTGATCGAATCTATGAGAAGGTAGAGACCATACCCCTACACTTTTACCTAGGTAGGTGTTCTTTAATGTGCATGGTCCCATAGACAGGGCCACACACACAACAGCCGGTGGTCCTCTAAGGACCTTTGATAACCCAGTTGTTGCCACTGGGGGGAACACAGAGTGGTGGGGCACCCCAGCCCTAGCCGGGAGTTGAACCCCGGCCGCCCGCAAGCGAAGCGACCATGCTAACCACCACACCACCACGTGCCCCCACACTTTGATAGGACTACAGTCAATATTTACATAGAAAATAACCAAAAATAGTAAAACAAGATCAAAATTGTCTAGAAAATGTCAAAAAAAAAAGATTTCTGATCACCAAGAAAATTTGGCTGAAACATCCTTATTCTTTCAACATGTTCACAAGGAGAACATGTTAGGCAACGATTAACCCACTCGGCCATTCAAGATATAAAATCATGGCCAATATAACTTTCCATATGATAAGATAGAAAACAATTGTTTTTGACAAACATATAAGCATAAGTGCAACTTTGATAATGCCAGCTTTTCCAATATTAATAGAAATAGAAATATATTTCCAAATTATGTTGGGTCTAATTTGGTATGTGAGTGATACCTACTTAGCCTTTCCTGGTAATAGCTGCTCTAGAGTCTTGTAATAGGCACTTGACACAACCAAGGTATCTTGACCAATTGCTAACATATTCGAGAACAAAGGAAAGTGATGATATCAGTGAACAATTAGAGTATACTGGGAGTGAAATATAAATCAATAATTACAATAGTCAAATAATACAAAGCTTGTTGCTTTCATGCTGTTTTTTTACAAAGCAATGTTTTCTACAGTAACTAGATGCACTCCATCACATACCTTTTGCAATCTGTGACAATGTCTTATTTGACAATTGAACTTTGTCTGTAGTGTTCTGAACCCAATTGTCTTCACCATTACCCAATTGCCTGGGGTAGGAGAGTGTGCCACTCTGCCAGGGCTCTATGGTTAAAACTAATAGCAACCACATGATGTGTTTAAGTAATAGTTCAATGCAAAATATTGCAACAGAATATCGATTCATGTTTGCTAAGTATACGATAGTCCCTAAGAAATATATATGCTTTGACCTGTCTCATTATTGCAGTGATAAAACAAATTAATATGTCTCAACAGGGATGTTCCTGTTTCAATATGTGCCACTATTCAATTGTGGCTGACAAGTCTGCCAAGTTAATCTTATTTCATAAAAAAATTCAATTGGCCACTGTGGCCCATTGTATAATGAAGTAATTGCACCAATGAGAATTAGATTTTGGCCTTGCAAGATATCCTTATGGTTTTCAATCATCACAACAGCAGCAAAACTGACATCGATATCACAGTTGAATATAAAATCCAACCAAAACCAATCAAAACCAGTGTGCTAACCATCATTGATAAAGACCAAGTTGCAAACGCTCACTGTTGAACAAGGACAGCTCTAACTATTTCACCAGTGCTCTATCGCATAACGGGTTTGGCAACAGCGAGGGTTTGCACCCTCTCGCTGTTGCGAGACATGTCCCTGTTGTGATGGTTCCCCCTGTCGATTTAAGGCTGTTCTGCTATACCGATTTTAATTCTGTAAACAGTTCTGGAAACTAGACATTTAGATCTAAAATCCCTGAAATTTTCAGCCTAGAAAATTGATTAAAAATGGGTGAAAATTGATGCCGAATTTCGCGTATAACAGCGAGACTTTGCCAAACCCCCGCTGTTTTAAAGAGCGATCTCGTTCCTTCCGTTATGCGACAGAGCACAGGTCATCACAACAATGAAACCCATTATGCAACAGGCTACTGTGGATTGATTCAGACAAAATTCACAGTTCAAAAACTACTATGATGAGATAACAATACGCAAAAATAGCCAATGGAATGATATAAGTAAATGATGCTTTTATAACAAGGTGCTTACTTATATTAGAAGCCTCAAATTGTTGTAGTTCCTCTAAAATGTCCCCAAAAGCTATTGAGTATCTGTCTACAGTTTTCATCATGGTTGCAGCACGTCGCATAGTTTTCTGCAAAGACAAAATTCCAGGTTCGTACCCTATTATAGTGTTGTTGATGTAATCATCGAAAATAAGAAAGTTTTTAATAAACTTATTATGTTACAGAGACAAATTGATCATATAAAGTACTCAATCAGGAAAAGATTTAGTATCTAATAGATTTAGATACAGAAGAACGTGCAGATTTTTCCTAAAACATGTTATATAAATACATTGACCAAATACAATAAATTAAAGTCATTTTTTACTTGTAAAATGGGTTTCCATGCATCCTTATTCCTTGTGTCGATTATGGAACTGCATATCTCAACAATGGACTGTAAGCAATATCATAAGTAATACGTGTTTGAATTATAAAAGAGAGGTCACTTTTATTTAAAGTTAATTTGAATTCTTCACATGATTTTGTCTAAGAATGATAGGAAGACGAAACAATATATTGAGAAATTGCAAAAGTGAATTTGAATGTTTTTCATTATGATTTTCTCAAATTTCTTGAAATACAGAAATCTTTCATCTATGACTACTTGTTCTATTTATGTAGGGGGCTTCAATATAGTACTTATGCAATTTTTTTTAAAATTACACCCCTATCCCCCTTTAGCCAAAATACACATTGGATTCATACAGGAACGTATGCAGATTTTTAAAAATGTCAGACCACCCACCCTCCCTTGGTGCATATATGTACTTATTGAAAGGCCCCTATCATATACCTTTATTTCATGGTTAGATGGTGATTCTTGAAATGCTCTATGAAATGTGGATAGTTGGTCCACAGCTTTGACAGAGGCATTGAGGTTCCCTGTTTTCAAAGTTTGGTTTGAAGATACAGCTCCCTCTAGTTTGTTAGCAATCTCCCTTGTTTTATTGGTGTCTGCACCTATTCCTGACAACACTTCAGAGATCTGGGGGGTTTTATTATGAAATAAGAAAGAAAGTGTGAGTTTCTGTTCTACAACTTACAATTGCATTTTATCTTCATCATAGGTACAGGAGTTTAAGTAAGATAAGAGTTTTGTTGGCATTCGATGGAATGTGACCACACAAGGGGAAAGGGTACTCCAAAATTCCTATGTTTGCTATCCTAAACCTAATATTAAATTGTAAGGAGATATGAGTAGATTTATGAAAAGTAGTGATAATTTTGTCATAAATCATCTTTTTGTGTAGAATTCATTTATCACACCCAAAACATTATATCATGATGGAATATTTCCATATTTGGAATGTCAATGGAATGTTTTGATATGGGAAATTCACCTAATTCATTCTAGTTCGTTGCCATGGAAACTAGAATACATGAGATTTTCAGAAAATGGTGTAAACTTTAGCATTTCTGGTTACAAAATAATGAATAAAAGTGTGCTTTTGAATATTAACTTGTCATTATGATAATTAATACAATGAATGTTATATAAGAAATAAAAGCTTTTCCTCATTTTCTGGTATCCTGACAGTGTTATGTTTAAGGGCTCATAACTTCCTTAATAATTATCAGATTTGGACAACCTTGATATCATTTGGAAGCTAAGAGCCTGCTCTACAACATGGGCTTCATAGGAAATCCTGCACGGAGCACCCTTTCCCCTCATTTGGTCATGAATATGTGGCATATTTATAGGAGTTGTTGATGCATTTACAGGAGTATTAGATATACCTTAAAATCCTTAAAGGAAAGCTTGCACATAAATTTACAAAATGCCAATTCTTGTGGATTTCACTTCACAAATATATTCTAAAACTGTTTCAAATTATTAAAAGGCAAGAAATCAAGATGATAAACATTAGGTGGTTGGGATGGCCAAGGTCATTGAGGTGTTGCTACCACTCTTTGGCATTGCCCCTGGACAGGTTCAAGTCTCCTACTGGAGTCTCCCAGTGGAGTCCCCCCAAAAGGAGCAATTAGGACCTTAGGATGACCCCTGCTTGGAGTTATGTCCAAATGATCCACAGGACTACAGGAACACAATTTTGAGAGTAGGGGATTCTCTTTTATTGAAACATGGAGATTCCCAATTTGTGTCCCTGTGACATCACAGATTTGAGGATTTCCCTTAAAAACTCTTAAAATACAGCTAAGCTCAAAGTATCATAACTCTGTGTATAGTTTGAACATCCTTGAGATATTGTTTGCATTATTAGTTCTAGATGAAATCCCCATGCTCGAAGAATTTCATTGTAAAATATTAATCCTGTTGTTATGTGCAAAGTTTCCTTTCATATTGTTATGGAACAACTCACTGAAGTGAAAGGAATCAAATAAAGATAAATGAATACAAGCTCCCGAAAAAGAACTGAAATCAATGTAATACACAAAGGTCTTGTAACCATGCAAACCTCAAGAACCATAGAAATACATTTTGAGAGTTGAATCTATGTCAATGGTAAAACATAAACATTAAAACTAATTAATGCACATTCAAACATAAATTATATTGATGTGTTACACCAAATCTGACTAAGTTTCACTTGCCTAACAACCTCTTAGAATAGAAGTAGAGATATGAGGTGTTGAGTGCAATTTGAGGACTTGAAGAGCTAGCTTTGGCTATTGCAGCCACCCTAAATTAAACATGTTATATTTCATGTACCCTCCATGACTATTTTTCTGAATTTTCATAACAAGAACATTAGTATCTAGAAGAAATCAAGTACAGGATGTGATTGTAAAATTACATGTGGAATCAAAGAATTTGTGCACAAACCTCATCTAGGATGTCTACAAAAACTGGGTCTACACAGTCATCAAAGTTCGGTGCGCCCCATATTCCATTGGACAAACATTTGCGATGCGCATCCCCTGAAATAAGATGATACCTTTATCAATTTGTATTTCACTACATATATTATCTAATCAGATATAAATGTTCTTTAATGCCATTGTTTGCAAATATGAATTAACACAAAATACATGGCCGAAGACCTTATTTTCTGGGTAAACCAGATTTCAGATCTTATTTAGAAAATGTCACTGCAATCCTCATTTCCAGAGTACAGGAGAGGAGCAGATCTAGGAAGGGTCCAGGGGGTCCAGGGGGTCTTTCCCTTTCTTTTCAACACTTACACTATACAATGACAAACAAATACTCGATGTAAAGTGTGGCAATTTGTCTTTTGATATATAAAATAAACAATTTTCTCCTTCAGGTTTAGCTCAATATTTACAAAGTTAGATTTATTCATGAAATCATATTCACCTGTAGCATTCCGAGGACATGGCAGGAGTGCAGAGCTTTCCTCTGCAGTCTTTGGCCATAACAAACCTCCAGCATTTTCAACATCACAAGTCAGGGCACCTGAAGAGGCATTTTGCTTATTTAGGTTTTCTTATCACTGTCAGGTTGGCTTTATACATTTATCTAAGCAATCATTGAATATGATGATGTATCATATATTTTTTTGTATCACATAAAATCACACATTATGCGGGTAGATTGTTCAATATTAATATGTTCTAAGGTTACCATGCGTAAGGGAGGTATTTTTCATAAAGTACATGTCGTGACAGCTTGACTGTTAGAGATGCTATGGTTCTATCAGTCTAAAATGGTTCATGAGAGAATAACCATGTTTTATAACTCATATCTTGAGTGGCTTGTTGTATTTTTATAAAGTACAAATGTTTATTTTCATACCTGTTCTGGTGACAGTAATAGTAGATAACACACTCTTGCTTGTACCAGCCTTGTTGGTGGCAGTACAACTATACAACACACGGTTTTCCTTCAAGGCTTTCACTGTCAGGTTACTCACCTGACCCCCAGATGGCACTACAGTCTCATCTAGATAATAGTACAAAAAAATCTCTCATTGCCAATTCATGGTCTTGCAAGATACATACATACTATAATGAACATCTGAGAATTTCACAAATGAAATCAACTGTTTCCCATGTTAAGTAAAACTGTTTATCTACTTCTGTGACAAATTTGACAGTGAAAACTTGATTTTTGATAAAACACTATCATTTAAAAAAGGACTAGAAACCAACTTTGACTGGGATCTTTGGAAATGTCAACATCTGTTCCACCATTCTTCCTAAACCACTTGAATGTTGAAGCTTCAGGATGTTCACTTCCAGGCACAGAAGCAGAGCATGAAATAATGAAGTCATGATCTTCCTCTATCGTTAGAGTCATTGGGACAATCTTCACCCTTGGCTTGGCAAGCACATACAGCTCAGCTGTCTTGTTAACCACATCTCCCATATCCATATAAGTACATCTGGCAATACCTGCAATACAAAAATAAATTATGATGGATAATGTCATCAACAAAAGGTAAAAAGAGCCAAGTCATCTTCATATTTCAAGTCTGATTCCGTTTAACAATGTAAACAGCTCTTATATATGTGACCCCCCACCACATAATGAGGCATAAGTAGCAGATATGAAATTTGAGCTTATAACTGATTATGCTAGAGGACACCTTGTTCTTTAAAATGCTGAAAGAATCACGTTTCTATCATTTTCTGAACCAAACTTATAGATGTTTAAAGACAACATATCCAAAACCATGATTCTGAGAAAAATCACTTTCAAGATACCATTGTTTTTCATGGCAATTGGAATTTCCATAGCTTTTATCTGAGACCACATAGAAGATGTATCTTTTTTGTGTGATAAAATCTCTTATTTCTTCAATATTATCAATTTACTGTAATATACATGTGTTGACCATGTCATTTCTGTAGAAACCCTATTTTTAGACTTTTTGACTTTTTTGCCTTATTTTGCATTTTTCTCATAATTTTTCTGAGCCACATATGCCTCAATTAGTGGTGAGGGGTCACATATTACTAGCAAAAGCTGAGCTTTGGACTACTGAGTACCTTAAGTCCTTCATAAATAGCATCAATATGATTACAAGCAGTTAAAAAGAGATTTAGATAATCATGATACCAACAAAATATTCTCAATGTTGTTGAAATGAAGATAGCGACAAGTAGCAATATAAAGTTTTAAATGAAGTACAATTCTCACAGTCAACAGTCAAAAACTAAATAACATTCAACTGCTATACATAATAGATATATATAAACCATCAAATGGGAATCCATTAGAATTTATCTCACATTTACGACAAATGATGCTCAATTTATTTAGTTTTAGATTCACTGATATTTGAATAGGAGTTGACTTTACTATAGATTATGGTAGCAAAGGTAGTGATAGAATCAAATTAGAGGTACTTGTGTTTGTTCAGCCTAATTTTTATTGACTAGCACAATTTCTTAGATAATTTGTTTGATCAAAATCTTTTTATATATAGAGGTAAATACAGACTGAAATTTCCATCTTTTGCCATTTGTGAAAAATGTTACAGCCTAATAAGAAAATTACCTTTACCATTGGTTTCTATGGGGAAAATGAGTTTATGCAAAATTACAAGAAAACTACTGAATGATCTAGAATGCCAACATGGTTATAAACAGTTGATAGTGTCTTTACTCATCCATTATATTCACAGGCAATAGTAGATCTGATATTTACAAATAACAATAAAAAATTGGATCCAACCTCGCCTAAAAAATGCTGCCTCCATCCCAAGATAAATTCGCTATGATATGTGAAGAGGATCACAACGAACAATAAAACAAATTGGATTGTCTGAAAATTGAGATATTTGACCAAGAAAATTTAGACAAAACTATAGCTGAGTTTGACATAAAATTTTATAAGTCATTTGTACTGCCAATCTCATAAAGGATATAACAGACAGTTTCCAATGCCTTAACAACCTAAGATTTGTAAATTAATTGAGGCCTATAACACTATTACCACTATCAGGAAAGATTATGGAAAATCATACCTTTCCACACAAAACGGACACACCATGAAACTCAAGATACCATAATTATATCATTAGACCAAATCATAGCAAACAAGAATAAATCTGACTATAGCTATCTTTATTGATCTAAAGAAAGCTTTCAACACTCTTGATCACAATTAGTTGTGTATTATGACCCAAAGTACCAAGTCCATGCATTCCCCCACAACTACTGCTCTATGGGGCACTAATCACTGGGGTGAGGAATAGGTTGGCACTTTGGGCCACCATACACAACTAATCACCGAGGTTTAGTCGCCCCATGGGAACGCAACTTAACACTATTAAAATATTATAGACTGTCTGTGCATGTCAAAAAACGGCTTGGGAACTACTTGCTAACTAGGAAGCAAAAGTCAATAGCCAATAATCATCATTCAAAAGTACAGACCATTTCACATGGTGTTCCAGAGGGCTCAATAATAGGGCCACTTGTATATGAATAATCAAACATATAACCAATGTTGATACTCTACTTTATGCTGATGAAACTGTAATTTTCAAGACTGGTACTGAACTCTGATCTGTATACCACATGAAATGTATTACCTCTGAAATGATAGACAACAATATTTTCTATTGAATATGATTTTTAGGTTGACGAATGAAATCAGACTGAAACCTGCATAACTTTTCACTAGGCAAGCAGTGGCTCCATTGGTATATGTACCAATAACCAAATTGGACTACATTCTAAAGTCACCTGTATTTTGTGCCAAAAACCTATGGAATTCTTTACCCTCAGATCTCACACTTATAAAACCAACTGCCTTTGAAAATAGAAATAAAAAAACATCTTGTAGATAAGTATCAACAATTTGAAATAGCAAAATTAACTGCAAAGTATTGAATATGTAAAATCACTTCATCTCGTCTCATCTCATTCTATTGTTTTTCTAATTACTTACTTGTCTGATTCAAAATCAACTCACACTCTGTGAGATTTAACGAATAGTACTATGTCTGGAAACGCACATGTAATAGATTAAGTGTTGGCTGGAGATAAAGGAAGACAGGATCTTATCCTACTCATTCCAGGCTATTTGAAACCTTGCAGTATGGTCATGAATGTCCTGCTTTTAAACTAAAAAGCATATGTCTCCCTCAATATCTATGCGTAAAAGTATCAAGATATTTAGCCTAGGGCAGATCACAGAAGAAGTTATTGTCAATATTGAATACAAAATATATATCTACATACCTGTATCCTTCCAAGATGCATCTTTCAGGGTCAGCAGTGATAAGTGTGTTTGGTTCGAGGGGTCATACCTGGTTGCTATGCTGATTCTCAGTCCATTTTTGATATATTTGTCATTCAAAGTCCAGGAGAACGTGCCTTGGTCTGATAATGGATCATTTTGTACAGCACATTCCATTACAGTTGTTGCCCCTTCACTAATGTTCCATGGATTAATGATTAAGTCCATTATCTGAAAATGATTTTTGTATAGGATTGAGATAATCTTCTCCTAAATAATTCATTACTAGGCTTAGCAAGAAATTTTTTTTTATATTTTAAATTGACAAGTATGGGGTTTTCATTAAATATGTATACATTAATTGAGTTAGGGTTCTGATTTTCTTAAACATTCAGTAGCTTCGAATTCCTGTACAAATCAAATGCATAGCCTATTGAGAGAGGGGGTGTCTCAAATGTTGTTATTTGTGATATGTTAATGAAATACCTGTGTGTTTGTAAGAAAATGCAATTTTATAAATACAATAGGTTACTTACCGGTTCATAACGTGGTACAAGGACTGCAAAGTTGGTCATGCGGGTACATTCACAGTTCGTGTAAGACATTGTTGAGGGCACTGTTTCACACCCTAAGTTGTCCCATCCTCCCCTATAATGATAGAAGCATTAAAAAGTCTTAACATTTTACAGAATATAACTCAGTCATTATGCATAGAAAGTCACAGTGCTCACACCGGCTGATTGATTACTAGGTATTTCATTGGGCAGTTGATTTTTATAATTTGTAAAATAATTCTTTAAGGTTAAATTGTGTATGGGCATCCTTTAGGGCATTAGCATGTTTAGTATATATGTTGATTATATATATGCATATACACATATTGATTTATTGGATAGCTTCATGAATTATGCACTGTTACATAATGAAAACATAGAAGTAATGCATAATGTGAAAACTTGGTTAAATAAACTTGTGTTAATAAGGTACATACAGATGCCCAAGCAAAAAGGATCAGCCAGATTTTTGTTTTCTGCCTGTAGCTAATGTTTTGTTTCATGTCATAAACATCAAGTGACATAAATGTTGTGGCTGCTCTGATTGGCTAACATATCTTTAGTTGTAGGAAGGGACAATTGATCAAATTACTACATACCCATTTCCAAAGGAGAAATTCCAATAACTGCAAACCATTATTCCATTAATTCTAATGTTCTGAAAAAGAACCATTTAAAGCTTTATGTGATGTCTAGTATCTCCTACAGCATATGCCTTACAATTTGAAATGCAAAGTAATGTTTTATAGTGTTAACAGCGGTGAATCGAACTTTTTTAAAAGGTTGGGGGTGCTGAAAGAAAGGGGTATGAACCCCCTATTTTCCAGAATTTTACATTAGAAAATCTAAATTTGGCCAGAAAAGGGGTATAGTGCATGCTGGTTTGCACCCCCTCCCCAATCCACTGCCAGTTAAGATAGTAGACAGGGCTGGCCACTAGTTTATTAAATTTAGGAAACAGTCTTACTTGATTGACCTCAAACGTGAGGTTAATAGGTGTTTCAAATTGAAGCTCATTTGTTAAGTTTGCTATGCTCACAGATAACACCTTCGAACCAACTTCCTGTCTGGAACATCAAGGGCATGGAGGAAGGTATGATGACTCTGTTAAATATTTGTGTTTCCAAAATGTACATGCCATATTTATGTATTAGGGAAAAACTGGGAATATGAAAAGGGACCTACATACACAATAAATTGTGACCTTCCTTGCAAATTTGAGGTTTATTGACATACACTTTAATAGGTTGGTTGGTTGGTTATTGGTTGCTTTACGCCCTAATCAACTGCCAGGGTCGTATCAAGGGCGGTGATGGTGATCGAATCTATGAGAAGGTAGAGACCATACCCCTACACTTTTACCGAGGTAGGTGTTCTTTAATGTGCATGGTCCCATAGACAGGGCCACACACACAACAGCCGGTGGTCCTCTAAGGACCTTTGATAACCCAGTTGTTGCCACTGGGGGGAACACAGAGTGGTGGGGCACCCCAGCCCTAGCCGGGAGTTGAACCCCGGCCGCCCGCAAGCGAAGCGACCATGCTAACCACCACACCACCACGTGCCCCCACACTTTGATAGGACTACAGTCAATATTTACATAGAAAATAACCAAAAATAGTAAAACAAGATCAAAATTGTCTAGAAAATGTCAAAAAAAAAAGATTTCTGATCACCAAGAAAATTTGGCTGAAACATCCTTATTCTTTCAACATGTTCACAAGGAGAACATGTTAGGCAACGATTAACCCACTCGGCCATTCAAGATATAAAATCATGGCCAATATAACTTTCCATATGATAAGATAGAAAACAATTGTTTTTGACAAACATATAAGCATAAGTGCAACTTTGATAATGCCAGCTTTTCCAATATTAATAGAAATAGAAATATATTTCCAAATTATGTTGGGTCTAATTTGGTATGTGAGTGATACCTACTTAGCCTTTCCTGGTAATAGCTGCTCTAGAGTCTTGTAATAGGCACTTGACACAACCAAGGTATCTTGACCAATTGCTAACATATTCGAGAACAAAGGAAAGTGATGATATCAGTGAACAATTAGAGTATACTGGGAGTGAAATATAAATCAATAATTACAATAGTCAAATAATACAAAGCTTGTTGCTTTCATGCTGTTTTTTTACAAAGCAATGTTTTCTACAGTAACTAGATGCACTCCATCACATACCTTTTGCAATCTGTGACAATGTCTTATTTGACAATTGAACTTTGTCTGTAGTGTTCTGAACCCAATTGTCTTCACCATTACCCAATTGCCTGGGGTAGGAGAGTGTGCCACTCTGCCAGGGCTCTATGGTTAAAACTAATAGCAACCACATGATGTGTTTAAGTAATAGTTCAATGCAAAATATTGCAACAGAATATCGATTCATGTTTGCTAAGTATACGATAGTCCCTAAGAAATATATATGCTTTGACCTGTCTCATTATTGCAGTGATAAAACAAATTAATATGTCTCAACAGGGATGTTCCTGTTTCAATATGTGCCACTATTCAATTGTGGCTGACAAGTCTGCCAAGTTAATCTTATTTCATAAAAAAATTCAATTGGCCACTGTGGCCCATTGTATAATGAAGTAATTGCACCAATGAGAATTAGATTTTGGCCTTGCAAGATATCCTTATGGTTTTCAATCATCACAACAGCAGCAAAACTGACATCGATATCACAGTTGAATATAAAATCCAACCAAAACCAATCAAAACCAGTGTGCTAACCATCATTGATAAAGACCAAGTTGCAAACGCTCACTGTTGAACAAGGACAGCTCTAACTATTTCACCAGTGCTCTATCGCATAACGGGTTTGGCAACAGCGAGGGTTTGCACCCTCTCGCTGTTGTGAGACATGTCCCTGTTGTGATGGTTCCCCCTGTCGATTTAAGGCTGTTCTGCTATACCGATTTTAATTCTGTAAACAGTTCTGGAAACTAGACATTTAGATCTAAAATCCCTGAAATTTTCAGCCTAGAAAATTGATTAAAAATGGGTGAAAATTGATGCCGAATTTCGCGTATAACAGCGAGACTTTGCCAAACCCCCGCTGTTTTAAAGAGCGATCTCGTTCCTTCCGTTATGCGACAGAGCACAGGTCATCACAACAATGAAACCCATTATGCAACAGGCTACTGTGGATTGATTCAGACAAAATTCACAGTTCAAAAACTACTATGATGAGATAACAATACGCAAAAATAGCCAATGGAATGATATAAGTAAATGATGCTTTTATAACAAGGTGCTTACTTATATTAGAAGCCTCAAATTGTTGTAGTTCCTCTAAAATGTCCCCAAAAGCTATTGAGTATCTGTCTACAGTTTTCATCATGGTTGCAGCACGTCGCATAGTTTTCTGCAAAGACAAAATTCCAGGTTCGTACCCTATTATAGTGTTGTTGATGTAATCATCGAAAATAAGAAAGTTTTTAATAAACTTATTATGTTACAGAGACAAATTGATCATATAAAGTACTCAATCAGGAAAAGATTTAGTATCTAATAGATTTAGATACAGAAGAACGTGCAGATTTTTCCTAAAACATGTTATATAAATACATTGACCAAATACAATAAATTAAAGTCATTTTTTACTTGTAAAATGGGTTTCCATGCATCCTTATTCCTTGTGTCGATTATGGAACTGCATATCTCAACAATGGACTGTAAGCAATATCATAAGTAATACGTGTTTGAATTATAAAAGAGAGGTCACTTTTATTTAAAGTTAATTTGAATTCTTCACATGATTTTGTCTAAGAATGATAGGAAGACGAAACAATATATTGAGAAATTGCAAAAGTGAATTTGAATGTTTTTCATTATGATTTTCTCAAATTTCTTGAAATACAGAAATCTTTCATCTATGACTACTTGTTCTATTTATGTAGGGGGCTTCAATATAGTACTTATGCAATTTTTTTTAAAATTACACCCCTATCCCCCTTTAGCCAAAATACACATTGGATTCATACAGGAACGTATGCAGATTTTTAAAAATGTCAGACCACCCACCCTCCCTTGGTGCATATATGTACTTATTGAAAGGCCCCTATCATATACCTTTATTTCATGGTTAGATGGTGATTCTTGAAATGCTCTATGAAATGTGGATAGTTGGTCCACAGCTTTGACAGAGGCATTGAGGTTCCCTGTTTTCAAAGTTTGGTTTGAAGATACAGCTCCCTCTAGTTTGTTAGCAATCTCCCTTGTTTTATTGGTGTCTGCACCTATTCCTGACAACACTTCAGAGATCTGGGGGGTTTTATTATGAAATAAGAAAGAAAGTGTGAGTTTCTGTTCTACAACTTACAATTGCATTTTATCTTCATCATAGGTACAGGAGTTTAAGTAAGATAAGAGTTTTGTTGGCATTCGATGGAATGTGACCACACAAGGGGAAAGGGTACTCCAAAATTCCTATGTTTGCTATCCTAAACCTAATATTAAATTGTAAGGAGATATGAGTAGATTTATGAAAAGTAGTGATAATTTTGTCATAAATCATCTTTTTGTGTAGAATTCATTTATCACACCCAAAACATTATATCATGATGGAATATTTCCATATTTGGAATGTCAATGGAATGTTTTGATATGGGAAATTCACCTAATTCATTCTAGTTCGTTGCCATGGAAACTAGAATACATGAGATTTTCAGAAAATGGTGTAAACTTTAGCATTTCTGGTTACAAAATAATGAATAAAAGTGTGCTTTTGAATATTAACTTGTCATTATGATAATTAATACAATGAATGTTATACAAGAAATAAAAGCTTTTCCTCATTTTCTGGTATCCTGACAGTGTTATGTTTAAGGGCTCATAACTTCCTTAATAATTATCAGATTTGGACAACCTTGATATCATTTGGAAGCTAAGAGCCTGCTCTACAACATGGGCTTCATAGGAAATCCTGCACGGAGCACCCTTTCCCCTCATTTGGTCATGAATATGTGGCATATTTATAGGAGTTGTTGATGCATTTACAGGAGTATTAGATATACCTTAAAATCCTTAAAGGAAAGCTTGCACATAAATTTACAAAATGCCAATTCTTGTGGATTTCACTTCACAAATATATTCTAAAACTGTTTCAAATTATTAAAAGGCAAGAAATCAAGATGATAAACATTAGGTGGTTGGGATGGCCAAGGTCATTGAGGTGTTGCTACCACTCTTTGGCATTGCCCCTGGACAGGTTCAAGTCTCCTACTGGAGTCTCCCAGTGGAGTCCCCCCAAAAGGAGCAATTAGGACCTTAGGATGACCCCTGCTTGGAGTTATGTCCAAATGATCCACAGGACTACAGGAACACAATTTTGAGAGTAGGGGATTCTCTTTTATTGAAACATGGAGATTCCCAATTTGTGTCCCTGTGACATCACAGATTTGAGGATTTCCCTTAAAAACTCTTAAAATACAGCTAAGCTCAAAGTATCATAACTCTGTGTATAGTTTGAACATCCTTGAGATATTGTTTGCATTATTAGTTCTAGATGAAATCCCCATGCTCGAAGAATTTCATTGTAAAATATTAATCCTGTTGTTATGTGCAAAGTTTCCTTTCATATTGTTATGGAACAACTCACTGAAGTGAAAGGAATCAAATAAAGATAAATGAATACAAGCTCCCGAAAAAGAACTGAAATCAATGTAATACACAAAGGTCTTGTAACCATGCAAACCTCAAGAACCATAGAAATACATTTTGAGAGTTGAATCTATGTCAATGGTAAAACATAAACATTAAAACTAATTAATGCACATTCAAACATAAATTATATTGATGTGTTACACCAAATCTGACTAAGTTTCACTTGCCTAACAACCTCTTAGAATAGAAGTAGAGATATGAGGTGTTGAGTGCAATTTGAGGACTTGAAGAGCTAGCTTTGGCTATTGCAGCCACCCTAAATTAAACATGTTATATTTCATGTACCCTCCATGACTATTTTTCTGAATTTTCATAACAAGAACATTAGTATCTAGAAGAAATCAAGTACAGGATGTGATTGTAAAATTACATGTGGAATCAAAGAATTTGTGCACAAACCTCATCTAGGATGTCTACAAAAACTGGGTCTACACAGTCATCAAAGTTCGGTGCGCCCCATATTCCATTGGACAAACATTTGCGATGCGCATCCCCTGAAATAAGATGATACCTTTATCAATTTGTATTTCACTACATATATTATCTAATCAGATATAAATGTTCTTTAATGCCATTGTTTGCAAATATGAATTAACACAAAATACATGGCCGAAGACCTTATTTTCTGGGTAAACCAGATTTCAGATCTTATTTAGAAAATGTCACTGCAATCCTCATTTCCAGAGTACAGGAGAGGAGCAGATCTAGGAAGGGTCCAGGGGGTCCAGGGGGTCTTTCCCTTTCTTTTCAACACTTACACTATACAATGACAAACAAATACTCGATGTAAAGTGTGGCAATTTGTCTTTTGATATATAAAATAAACAATTTTCTCCTTCAGGTTTAGCTCAATATTTACAAAGTTAGATTTATTCATGAAATCATATTCACCTGTAGCATTCCGAGGACATGGCAGGAGTGCAGAGCTTTCCTCTGCAGTCTTTGGCCATAACAAACCTCCAGCATTTTCAACATCACAAGTCAGGGCACCTGAAGAGGCATTTTGCTTATTTAGGTTTTCTTATCACTGTCAGGTTGGCTTTATACATTTATCTAAGCAATCATTGAATATGATGATGTATCATATATTTTTTTGTATCACATAAAATCACACATTATGCGGGTAGATTGTTCAATATTAATATGTTCTAAGGTTACCATGCGTAAGGGAGGTATTTTTCATAAAGTACATGTCGTGACAGCTTGACTGTTAGAGATGCTATGGTTCTATCAGTCTAAAATGGTTCATGAGAGAATAACCATGTTTTATAACTCATATCTTGAGTGGCTTGTTGTATTTTTATAAAGTACAAATGTTTATTTTCATACCTGTTCTGGTGACAGTAATAGTAGATAACACACTCTTGCTTGTACCAGCCTTGTTGGTGGCAGTACAACTATACAACACACGGTTTTCCTTCAAGGCTTTCACTGTCAGGTTACTCACCTGACCCCCAGATGGCACTACAGTCTCATCTAGATAATAGTACAAAAAAATCTCTCATTGCCAATTCATGGTCTTGCAAGATACATACATACTATAATGAACATCTGAGAATTTCACAAATGAAATCAACTGTTTCCCATGTTAAGTAAAACTGTTTATCTACTTCTGTGACAAATTTGACAGTGAAAACTTGATTTTTGATAAAACACTATCATTTAAAAAAGGACTAGAAACCAACTTTGACTGGGATCTTTGGAAATGTCAACATCTGTTCCACCATTCTTCCTAAACCACTTGAATGTTGAAGCTTCAGGATGTTCACTTCCAGGCACAGAAGCAGAGCATGAAATAATGAAGTCATGATCTTCCTCTATCGTTAGAGTCATTGGGACAATCTTCACCCTTGGCTTGGCAAGCACATACAGCTCAGCTGTCTTGTTAACCACATCTCCCATATCCATATAAGTACATCTGGCAATACCTGCAATACAAAAATAAATTATGATGGATAATGTCATCAACAAAAGGTAAAAAGAGCCAAGTCATCTTCATATTTCAAGTCTGATTCCGTTTAACAATGTAAACAGCTCTTATATATGTGACCCCCCACCACATAATGAGGCATAAGTAGCAGATATGAAATTTGAGCTTATAACTGATTATGCTAGAGGACACCTTGTTCTTTAAAATGCTGAAAGAATCACGTTTCTATCATTTTCTGAACCAAACTTATAGATGTTTAAAGACAACATATCCAAAACCATGATTCTGAGAAAAATCACTTTCAAGATACCATTGTTTTTCATGGCAATTGGAATTTCCATAGCTTTTATCTGAGACCACATAGAAGATGTATCTTTTTTGTGTGATAAAATCTCTTATTTCTTCAATATTATCAATTTACTGTAATATACATGTGTTGACCATGTCATTTCTGTAGAAACCCTATTTTTAGACTTTTTGACTTTTTTGCCTTATTTTGCATTTTTCTCATAATTTTTCTGAGCCACATATGCCTCAATTAGTGGTGAGGGGTCACATATTACTAGCAAAAGCTGAGCTTTGGACTACTGAGTACCTTAAGTCCTTCATAAATAGCATCAATATGATTACAAGCAGTTAAAAAGAGATTTAGATAATCATGATACCAACAAAATATTCTCAATGTTGTTGAAATGAAGATAGCGACAAGTAGCAATATAAAGTTTTAAATGAAGTACAATTCTCACAGTCAACAGTCAAAAACTAAATAACATTCAACTGCTATACATAATAGATATATATAAACCATCAAATGGGAATCCATTAGAATTTATCTCACATTTACGACAAATGATGCTCAATTTATTTAGTTTTAGATTCACTGATATTTGAATAGGAGTTGACTTTACTATAGATTATGGTAGCAAAGGTAGTGATAGAATCAAATTAGAGGTACTTGTGTTTGTTCAGCCTAATTTTTATTGACTAGCACAATTTCTTAGATAATTTGTTTGATCAAAATCTTTTTATATATAGAGGTAAATACAGACTGAAATTTCCATCTTTTGCCATTTGTGAAAAATGTTACAGCCTAATAAGAAAATTACCTTTACCATTGGTTTCTATGGGGAAAATGAGTTTATGCAAAATTACAAGAAAACTACTGAATGATCTAGAATGCCAACATGGTTATAAACAGTTGATAGTGTCTTTACTCATCCATTATATTCACAGGCAATAGTAGATCTGATATTTACAAATAACAATAAAAAATTGGATCCAACCTCGCCTAAAAAATGCTGCCTCCATCCCAAGATAAATTCGCTATGATATGTGAAGAGGATCACAACGAACAATAAAACAAATTGGATTGTCTGAAAATTGAGATATTTGACCAAGAAAATTTAGACAAAACTATAGCTGAGTTTGACATAAAATTTTATAAGTCATTTGTACTGCCAATCTCATAAAGGATATAACAGACAGTTTCCAATGCCTTAACAACCTAAGATTTGTAAATTAATTGAGGCCTATAACACTATTACCACTATCAGGAAAGATTATGGAAAATCATACCTTTCCACACAAAACGGACACACCATGAAACTCAAGATACCATAATTATATCATTAGACCAAATCATAGCAAACAAGAATAAATCTGACTATAGCTATCTTTATTGATCTAAAGAAAGCTTTCAACACTCTTGATCACAATTAGTTGTGTATTATGACCCAAAGTACCAAGTCCATGCATTCCCCCACAACTACTGCTCTATGGGGCACTAATCACTGGGGTGAGGAATAGGTTGGCACTTTGGGCCACCATACACAACTAATCACCGAGGTTTAGTCGCCCCATGGGAACGCAACTTAACACTATTAAAATATTATAGACTGTCTGTGCATGTCAAAAAACGGCTTGGGAACTACTTGCTAACTAGGAAGCAAAAGTCAATAGCCAATAATCATCATTCAAAAGTACAGACCATTTCACATGGTGTTCCAGAGGGCTCAATAATAGGGCCACTTGTATATGAATAATCAAACATATAACCAATGTTGATACTCTACTTTATGCTGATGAAACTGTAATTTTCAAGACTGGTACTGAACTCTGATCTGTATACCACATGAAATGTATTACCTCTGAAATGATAGACAACAATATTTTCTATTGAATATGATTTTTAGGTTGACGAATGAAATCAGACTGAAACCTGCATAACTTTTCACTAGGCAAGCAGTGGCTCCATTGGTATATGTACCAATAACCAAATCGGACTACATTCTAAAGTCACCTGTATTTTGTGCCAAAAACCTATGGAATTCTTTACCCTCAGATCTCACACTTATAAAACCAACTGCCTTTGAAAATAGAAATAAAAAAACATCTTGTAGATAAGTATCAACAATTTGAAATAGCAAAATTAACTGCAAAGTATTGAATATGTAAAATCACTTCATCTCGTCTCATCTCATTCTATTGTTTTTCTAATTACTTACTTGTCTGATTCAAAATCAACTCACACTCTGTGAGATTTAACGAATAGTACTATGTCTGGAAACGCACATGTAATAGATTAAGTGTTGGCTGGAGATAAAGGAAGACAGGATCTTATCCTACTCATCCCAGGCTATTTGAAACCTTGCAGTATGGTCATGAATGTCCTGCTTTTAAACTAAAAAGCATATGTCTCCCTCAATATCTATGCGTAAAAGTATCAAGATATTTAGCCTAGGGCAGATCACAGAAGAAGTTATTGTCAATATTGAATACAAAATATATATCTACATACCTGTATCCTTCCAAGATGCATCTTTCAGGGTCAGCAGTGATAAGTGTGTTTGGTTCGAGGGGTCATACCTGGTTGCTATGCTGATTCTCAGTCCATTTTTGATATATTTGTCATTCAAAGTCCAGGAGAACGTGCCTTGGTCTGATAATGGATCATTTTGTACAGCACATTCCATTACAGTTGTTGCCCCTTCACTAATGTTCCATGGATTAATGATTAAGTCCATTATCTGAAAATGATTTTTGTATAGGATTGAGATAATCTTCTCCTAAATAATTCATTACTAGGCTTAGCAAGAAATTTTTTTTTATATTTTAAATTGACAAGTATGGGGTTTTCATTAAATATGTATACATTAATTGAGTTAGGGTTCTGATTTTCTTAAACATTCAGTAGCTTCGAATTCCTGTACAAATCAAATGCATAGCCTATTGAGAGAGGGGGTGTCTCAAATGTTGTTATTTGTGATATGTTAATGAAATACCTGTGTGTTTGTAAGAAAATGCAATTTTATAAATACAATAGGTTACTTACCGGTTCATAACGTGGTACAAGGACTGCAAAGTTGGTCATGCGGGTACATTCACAGTTCGTGTAAGACATTGTTGAGGGCACTGTTTCACACCCTAAGTTGTCCCATCCTCCCCTATAATGATAGAAGCATTAAAAAGTCTTAACATTTTACAGAATATAACTCAGTCATTATGCATAGAAAGTCACAGTGCTCACACCGGCTGATTGATTACTAGGTATTTCATTGGGCAGTTGATTTTTATAATTTGTAAAATAATTCTTTAAGGTTAAATTGTGTATGGGCATCCTTTAGGGCATTAGCATGTTTAGTATATATGTTGATTATATATATGCATATACACATATTGATTTATTGGATAGCTTCATGAATTATGCACTGTTACATAATGAAAACATAGAAGTAATGCATAATGTGAAAACTTGGTTAAATAAACTTGTGTTAATAAGGTACATACAGATGCCCAAGCAAAAAGGATCAGCCAGATTTTTGTTTTCTGCCTGTAGCTAATGTTTTGTTTCATGTCATAAACATCAAGTGACATAAATGTTGTGGCTGCTCTGATTGGCTAACATATCTTTAGTTGTAGGAAGGGACAATTGATCAAATTACTACATACCCATTTCCAAAGGAGAAATTCCAATAACTGCAAACCATTATTCCATTAATTCTAATGTTCTGAAAAAGAACCATTTAAAGCTTTATGTGATGTCTAGTATCTCCTACAGCATATGCCTTACAATTTGAAATGCAAAGTAATGTTTTATAGTGTTAACAGCGGTGAATCGAACTTTTTTAAAAGGTTGGGGGTGCTGAAAGAAAGGGGTATGAACCCCCTATTTTCCAGAATTTTACATTAGAAAATCTAAATTTGGCCAGAAAAGGGGTATAGTGCATGCTGGTTTGCACCCCCTCCCCAATCCACTGCCAGTTAAGATACACGGGAAGAATTTGAACTCATACATTCAACAGGCTCGGGCTTGTCTGAAACCACTTCCTCTAAAAAGTGTCAAGGAGTGTAAGGGATGTGTTCACACTTTTGCAGTGTCAATGGTATGGGCCATTACATAAGTGTCTCACAGGGGGTCCCCCCCCACCTTGCCTGTAACCCTGGAGCTGCCACTAAACTTTCACCTCCTTAAGTTGACCCAATGACCTAGATAATATAGTATTATATGTGTGTGTATATGTATGTATGTGTGTATGTATGTATGTATGTATGTTGTATGTATGTATGTATGTATACATGTATGTATGTATACATGATAACTTGTGGATGAAAAGAATCATTTAGGAAGTTTTATGTCCCTCTTTAGGGGGAGTAGGGGGCCGGGAAGAGGACAGGGGGACGGCCCTGGTCTCCCCGTGCGTTGCTCTGTGGTGCTGACGGCATTAGGAGGGGTAGGGGGCCGGGGAGGGCTCAGGGGGACGGCCCTGGTCTCCCCGTGCGTTGCTCTGTGGTGCTGACGGCATTAGGAGGGGTTGGGGGCCGGGGAGGGCTCAGGGGAATGGCCCTGGTCTCCCCGTGTGTTGCTCTGTGGTGCTGACGGCATAAGGAGGGGTAGGGGGCCGGGGAGGGCTCAGGGGAATGGCCCTGGTCTCCCCGTGCGTTTCTCTGTGGTGCTGACGGGGTTAGGAGGGGTAGGGGGCCGGGGAGGGCTCAGGGGAATGGCCCTGGTCTCCCCGTGCGTTGCTCTGTGGTGCTGACGGCATTAGGAGGGGTAGGGGGCCGGGGAGGGCTCAGGGGAATGGCCCTGGTCTCCCCGTGCATTGCTCTGTGATGCTGACGGGGTTAGGGGGAGTAGGGGGCTGTGGAAGAAAAGAACCTTTTGAGAGGGTTTTCATGCCGATTTGAGCACTTTGAAAAATTTCCAAATTTGAAACATTTATGACTCCCAGTATGAGTCAACTATGGTTCAAAACTGACTCTAAGGTTGTAGCCCCGAGTGAGAATGACCATTGTAAACTAGTCAGGAAACTGTGAGACTAATAAAACATTTTCTAGAAATTTAGACAGATTTTTAACTTAATTCTTACAGTGAAAACCCCAACCAATGGATTTTGCTAAAAACTTGCATAAATGATATCTAGGCCTATCTCATGCCAAAAATGTCCCCTATTTAATGGAAATCATTTTACATATTTCCCGGCCTCCAGCCATTCCCCTCAGCTTCCCCTATTTGATGGAGTTAAGGTTGTTGGGGCATTCTGACGGGAATGCAATTACCTGATGACTTGTGGAAGAAAAGAACCTTCTAGTAGGGTTTTCATGCCGATTTGAGCACTTTGAAAACTTTTCAAATTTAAAACATTTATGACTCCCAGTAGGAGTCAACTATGGGTCAAATGTGACTCTTAGGTTGTAGCCCCGAGTGAGAAGGACAATTCTATACATGTCAGAAAATTCTGTGATGATTACAACATTATCTAGAAATTTAGAAAGATTTTTCACCTTATTTTTATACTGAAAGACTCAACCAATGGATTTTGCTAAAATCTTTCAGAAATGATAATAAGGCCCATCTTATGCCAAAAATGTCCCCTAATTGATGGAAATCCTTTTACATATTTCCCAGCCTTTACTCCATGTCCCTGACCATCCCTCTATGAATAGCCACCTCTAGCCTCCTGATATTCTCAGGTTGCAAAGAGCTGATGACTTGTGGAAGAAAAGAACCTTTTGATAGGGTTTCCATGCCGATTTGAGCACTTTGAAAAAAATCCAAATTTAAAACATTTATGACTCCCAGTAGGAGTCAACTATGGGTCAAATGTGACTCTTAGGTTGTAGCCCCGAGTGAGAAGGACAATTCTATACATGCCAGAAAATTCTGTGATGATTACAAAATTATCTAGAAATTTAGAAAGATTTTTCACCTTATTTTTATACTGAAAGACTCAACCAATGGATTTTGCTAAAAACTTGCATAAATGATATCTAGGCCTATCTCATGCCAACAATATTGTCGGATATATGGGCAGCAAATTTTCTCAGGGACAACTCATGGGTTAAGGATGGGTGCAGGTGGCCAGCCTAATACATCATAGTGGGATTGGATGTGTCCTTCTGGTAGGCCTGAGCCTCAAATCAAGATAGAAACAATACAGGAGGGGGGACGGTTGGTAACCAACCACCACTATAATGTAATGGGCCAGGTACCTGCACCTATCCTTGGTCCCTGAGGTGGGCCCCTGATAATTCAATGCCTGTAAATTCAACAACATTTTTGGCATGAGATAGGCCTAATTATTATTCCTGGAAGGTTTTAGCAAAATCTACTGGTTGAGTTTTCCTGTGTGAAAAAAACAGTAAAAATCGTTGTGATTTTCTAGATAATGTTGTAATCGTCACAGAATTTTCTGACATGTATAGAATTGTCCTTCTCACTCGGGGCTACAACCTAAGAGTCACATTTGACCCATAGTTGACTCCTACTGGGAGTCATAAATGTTTTAAATTTGGATTTTTTTCAAAGTGCTCAAATCGGCATGAAAACCCTATCAAAAGGTTCTTTTCTTCCACAAGTCATCAGCTCTTTGCAACCTGAGAATATCAGGAGGCTAGAGGTGGCTATTCATAGAGGGATGGTCAGGGACATGGAGTAAAGGCTGGGAAATATGTAAAAGGATTTCCATCAATTAGGGGACATTTTTGGCATAAGATGGGCCTAATTATCATTTCTGAAAGATTTTAGCAAAATCCATTGGTTGAGTCTTTCAGTATAAAAATAAGGTGAAAAATCTTTCTAAATTTCTAGATAATGTTGTAATCATCACAGAATTTTCTGACATGTATAGAATTGTCCTTCTCACTCGGGGCTACAACCTAAGAGTCACATTTGACCCATAGTTGACTCCTACTGGGAGTCATAAATGTTTTAAATTTGGATTTTTTTCAAAGTGCTCAAATCGGCATGAAAACCCTATCAAAAGCTTCTTTTCTTCCACAAGTCATCAGCCCCTGTGCGTTACTCTAGATCTGTGGGACTGACGGGATTAGGATGGGTAGGGGGCCGGGAAGAGGTCAGGGGGATAGCCCTGCAGGTCTCCCCGTGGGTTGCTCTGCAGTCTAGGCCTTTACCAACACCTCTGGTCAGACATAGAAAGGGCTGGGAAATAACTAAAATGAGACAACCAAACATAGTGCTAATTATAGATGTCCCCAGCTGGGCGGGGGTGGGTGGGAAGGGGACCCCCTGTGAGACACTTATGTAATGGGCCGTACCATTGACACTGCAAAAGTGTGAACACATCCCTTACACTCCTTGACACTTTTTAGAGGAAGTGGTTTCAGACAAGCCCGAGCCTGTTGAATGTATGAGTTCAAATTCTTCCCGTGATAGTAGACAGGGCTGGCCACTAGTTTATTAAATTTAGGAAACAGTCTTACTTGATTGACCTCAAACGTGAGGTTAATAGGTGTTTCAAATTGAAGCTCATTTGTTAAGTTTGCTATGCTCACAGATAACACCTTGGAACCAACTTCCTGTCTGGAACATCAAGGGCATGGAGGAAGGTATGATGACTCTGTTAAATATTTGTGTTTCCAAAATGTACATGCCATATTTATGTATTAGGGAAAAACTGGGAATATGAAAAGGGACCTACATACACAATAAATTGTGACCTTCCTTGCAAATTTGAGGTTTATTGACATACACTTTAATAGGTTGGTTGGTTGGTTATTGGTTGCTTTACGCCCTAATCAACTGCCAGGGTCGTATCAAGGGCGGTGATGGTGATCGAATCTATGAGAAGGTAGAGACCATACCCCTACACTTTTACCGAGGTAGGTGTTCTTTAATGTGCATGGTCCCATAGACAGGGCCACACACACAACAGCCGGTGGTCCTCTAAGGACCTTTGATAACCCAGTTGTTGCCACTGGGGGGAACACAGAGTGGTGGGGCACCCCAGCCCTAGCCGGGAGTTGAACCCCGGCCGCCCGCAAGCGAAGCGACCATGCTAACCACCACACCACCACGTGCCCCCACACTTTGATAGGACTACAGTCAATATTTACATAGAAAATAACCAAAAATAGTAAAACAAGATCAAAATTGTCTAGAAAATGTCAAAAAAAAAAGATTTCTGATCACCAAGAAAATTTGGCTGAAACATCCTTATTCTTTCAACATGTTCACAAGGAGAACATGTTAGGCAACGATTAACCCAATCTGCCATTCAAGATATAAAATCATGGCCAATATAACTTTCCATATGATAAGATAGAAAACAATTGTTTTTGACAAACATATAAGCATAAGTGCAACTTTGATAATGCCAGCTTTTCCAATATTAATAGAAATAGAAATATATTTCCAAATTATGTTGGGTCTAATTTGGTATGTGAGTGATACCTACTTAGCCTTTCCTGGTAATAGCTGCTCTAGAGTCTTGTAATAGGCACTTGACACAACCAAGGTATCTTGACCAATTGCTAACATATTCGAGAACAAAGGAAAGTGATGATATCAGTGAACAATTAGAGTATACTGGGAGTGAAATATAAATCAATAATTACAATAGTCAAATAATACAAAGCTTGTTGCTTTCATGCTGTTTTTTTACAAAGCAATGTTTTCTACACTAACTAGATGCACTCCATCACATACCTTTTGCAATCTGTGACAATGTCTTATTTGACAATTGAACTTTGTCTGTAGTGTTCTGAACCCAATTGTCTTCACCATTACCCAATTGCCTGGGGTAGGAGAGTGTGCCACTCTGCCAGGGCTCTATGGTTAAAACTAATAGCAACCACATGATGTGTTTAAGTAATAGTTCAATGCAAAATATTGCAACAGAATATCGATTCATGTTTGCTAAGTATACGATAGTCCCTAAGAAATATATATGCTTTGGCCTGTCTCATTATTGCAGTGATAAAACAAATTAATATGTCTCAACAGGGATGTTCCTGTTTCAATATGTGCCACTATTCAATTGTGGCTGACAAGTCTGCCAAGTTAATCTTATTTCATAAAAAAATTCAATTGGCCACTGTGGCCCATTGTATAATGAAGTAATTGCACCAATGAGAATTAGATTTTGGCCTTGCAAGATATCCTTATGGTTTTCAATCATCACAACAGCAGCAAAACTGACATCGATATCACAGTTGAATATAAAATCCAACCAAAACCAATCAAAACCAGTGTGCTAACCATCATTGATAAAGACCAAGTTGCAAACGCTCACTGTTGAACAAGGACAGCTCTAACTATTTCACCAGTGCTCTATCGCATAACGGGTTTGGCAACAGCGAGGGTTTGCACCCTCTCGCTGTTGCGAGACATGTCCCTGTTGCGATGGTTCCCCCTGTCGATTTAAGGCTGTTCTGCTATACCGATTTTAATTCTGTAAACAGTTCTGGAAACTAGACATTTAGATCTAAAATCCCTGAAATTTTCAGCCTAGAAAATTGATTAAAAATGGGTGAAAATTGATGCCGAATTTCGCGTATAACAGCGAGACTTTGCCAAACCCCCGCTGTTTTAAAGAGCGATCTCGTTCCTTCCGTTATGCGACAGAGCACAGGTCATCACAACAATGAAACCCATTACGCAACAGGCTACTGTGGATTGATTCAGACAAAATTCACAGTTCAAAAACTACTATGATGAGATAACAATACGCAAAAATAGCCAATGGAATGATATAAGTAAATGATGCTTTTATAACAAGGTGCTTACTTATATTAGAAGCCTCAAATTGTTGTAGTTCCTCTAAAATGTCCCCAAAAGCTATTGAGTATCTGTCTACAGTTTTCATCATGGTTGCAGCACGTCGCATAGTTTTCTGCAAAGACAAAATTCCAGGTTCGTACCCTATTATAGTGTTGTTGATGTAATCATCGAAAATAAGAAAGTTTTTAATAAACTTATTATGTTACAGAGACAAATTGATCATATAAAGTACTCAATCAGGAAAAGATTTAGTATCTAATAGATTTAGATACAGAAGAACGTGCAGATTTTTCCTAAAACATGTTATATAAATACATTGACCAAATACAATAAATTAAAGTCATTTTTTACTTGTAAAATGGGTTTCCATGCATCCTTATTCCTTGTGTCGATTATGGAACTGCATATCTCAACAATGGACTGTAAGCAATATCATAAGTAATACGTGTTTGAATTATAAAAGAGAGGTCACTTTTATTTAAAGTTAATTTGAATTCTTCACATGATTTTGTCTAAGAATGATAGGAAGACGAAACAATATATTGAGAAATTGCAAAAGTGAATGTCAATGTTTTTCATTATGATTTTCTCAAATTTCTTGAAATACAGAAATCTTTCATCTATGACTACTTGTTCTATTTATGTAGGGGGCTTCAATATAGTACTTATGCAATTTTTTTTTAAATTACACCCCTATCCCCCTTTAGCCAAAATACACATTGGATTCATACAGGAACGTATGCAGATTTTTAAAAATGTCAGACCACCCACCCTCCCTTGGTGCATATATGTACTTATTGAAAGGCCCCTATCATATACCTTTATTTCATGGTTAGATGGTGATTCTTGAAATGCTCTATGAAATGTGGATAGTTGGTCCACAGCTTTGACAGAGGCATTGAGGTTCCCTGTTTTCAAAGTTTGGTTTGAAGATACAGCTCCCTCTAGTTTGTTAGCAATCTCCCTTGTTTTATTGGTGTCTGCACCTATTCCTGACAACACTTCAGAGATCTGGGGGGTTTTATTATGAAATAAGAAAGAAAGTGTGAGTTTCTGTTCTACAACTTACAATTGCATTTTATCTTCATCATAGGTACAGGAGTTTAAGTAAGATAAGAGTTTTGTTGGCATTCGATGGAATGTGACCACACAAGGGGAAAGGGTACTCCAAAATTCCTATGTTTGCTATCCTAAACCTAATATTAAATTGTAAGGAGATATGAGTAGATTTATGAAAAGTAGTGATAATTTTGTCATAAATCATCTTTTTGTGTAGAATTCATTTATCACACCCAAAACATTATATCATGATGGAATATTTCCATATTTGGAATGTCAATGGAATGTTTTGATATGGGAAATTCACCTAATTCATTCTAGTTCGTTGCCATGGAAACTAGAATACATGAGATTTTCAGAAAATGGTGTAAACTTTAGCATTTCTGGTTACAAAATAATGAATAAAAGTGTGTTTTTGAATATTAACTTGTCATTATGATAATTAATACAATGAATGTTATACAAGAAATAAAAGCTTTTCCTCATTTTCTGGTATCCTGACAGTGTTATGTTTAAGGGCTCATAACTTCCTTAATAATTATCAGATTTGGACAACCTTGATATCATTTGGAAGCTAAGAGCCTGCTCTACAACATGGGCTTCATAGGAAATCCTGCACGGAGCACCCTTTCCCCTCATTTGGTCATGAATATGTGGCATATTTATAGGAGTTGTTGATGCATTTACAGGAGTATTAGATATACCTTAAAATCCTTAAAGGAAAGCTTGCACATAAATTTACAAAATGCCAATTCTTGTGGATTTCACTTCACAAATATATTCTAAAACTGTTTCAAATTATTAAAAGGCAAGAAATCAAGATGATAAACATTAGGTGGTTGGGATGGCCAAGGTCATTGAGGTGTTGCTACCACTCTTTGGCATTGCCCCTGGACAGGTTCAAGTCTCCTACTGGAGTCTCCCAGTGGAGTCCCCCCAAAAGGAGCAATGGAATTAGGACCTTAGGATGACCCCTGCTTGGAGTTATGTCCAAATGATCCACAGGACTACAGGAACACAATTTTGAGAGTAGGGGATTCTCTTTTATTGAAACATGGAGATTCCCAATTTGTGTCCCTGTGACATCACAGATTTGAGGATTTCCCTTAAAAACTCTTAAAATACAGCTAAGCTCAAAGTATCATAACTCTGTGTATAGTTTGAACATCCTTGAGATATTGTTTGCATTATTAGTTCTAGATGAAATCCCCATGCTCGAAGAATTTCATTGTAAAATATTAATCCTGTTGTTATGTGCAAAGTTTCCTTTCATATTGTTATGGAACAACTCACTGAAGTGAAAGGAATCAAATAAAGATAAATGAATACAAGCTCCCGAAAAAGAACTGAAATCAATGTAATACACAAAGGTCTTGTAACCATGCAAACCTCAAGAACCATAGAAATACATTTTGAGAGTTGAATCTATGTCAATGGTAAAACATAAACATTAAAACTAATTAATGCACATTCAAACATAAATTATATTGATGTGTTACACCAAATCTGACTAAGTTTCACTTGCCTAACAACCTCTTAGAATAGAAGTAGAGATATGAGGTGTTGAGTGCAATTTGAGGACTTGAAGAGCTAGCTTTGGCTATTGCAGCCACCCTAAATTAAACATGTTATATTTCATGTACCCTCCATGACTATTTTTCTGAATTTTCATAACAAGAACATTAGTATCTAGAAGAAATCAAGTATAGGATGTGATTGTAAAATTACATGTGGAATCAAAGAATTTGTGCACAAACCTCATCTAGGATGTCTACAAAAACTGGGTCTACACAGTCATCAAAGTTCGGTGCGCCCCATATTCCATTGGACAAACATTTGCGATGCGCATCCCCTGAAATAAGATGATACCTTTATCAATTTGTATTTCACTACATATATTATCTAATCAGATATAAATGTTCTTTAATGCCATTGTTTGCAAATATGAATTAACACAAAATACATGGCCGAAGACCTTATTTTCTGGGTAAACCAGATTTCAGATCTTATTTAGAAAATGTCACTGCAATCCTCATTTCCAGAGTACAGGAGAGGAGCAGATCTAGGAATGGTCCAGGGGGTCCAGGGGGTCTGTCCCTTTCTTTTCAACACTTACACTATACAATGACAAACAAATACTCGATGTAAAGTGTGGCAATTTGTCTTTTGATATATAAAATAAACAATTTTCTCCTTCAGGTTTAGCTCAACACTTACAAAGTTAGATTTATTCATGAAATCATATTCACCTGTAGCATTCCCTGGACATGGCAGAAGTGCAGAGTTTTCCTCTGCAGTCTTTGGCCATAACAAACCTCCGACATTTTCAGCATCACAAGTCAGGGCACCTGAAGAGGCATTTTGCTTATTAAGGTTTTCTTATCACTGTCAGGTTGGCTTTATACATTCATCTAAGCAATCATTGAATATGATGATGTATTAAATATTTTTTGTATCACATAAAATCACACATTATGCAGGTAGATTGTTCAATATTAATAACAAGTTTACCATGTGCAAGGGAGGTATTTTTCATAAAGTACATGTTGTGACAGCTTGACTGTTAGAGAGGCTATGGTTCTATCAGTCTAAAATGGTTCATGAGAGAATAACCATGTTTTATAACTCATATCTTGAGTGGCTTGTTGTATTTTTATAAAGTACAAATGTTTATTTTCATACCTGTTCTGGTGACAGTAATAGTAGATAACACATTCTTGCTTGTACCAGCCTTGTTGGTGGCAGTACAACTATACAACACACGGTTTTCCTTCAAGGCTTTCACTGTCAAGTTACTCACCTGACCCCCGGATGGCACTACAGTCTCATCTAGATAATAGTACATAAACATTCTATCATTGCCAATTCATGAGTTGTAATATACATACATACTATAATGAACATTTGAGAATTTTCATAGATGAAATCAAATCTTTGCCATGTTAAGTAAAACTGTTTGTATACTCCTGTGACAAATTTGAGAGTGAAAATTTGATTTTGGGTAAAACACTATCATTTAAGAAAGGACTAGAAACTAACTTTGACTGGGATTGTTGGAAATGTCAACATCTGTTCCACCATTCTTCCTAAACCACTTGAATGTTGAAGCTTCAGGATGTTCACTTCCAGGCACAGAAGCAGAGCATGAAATAATGAAGTCATGATCTTCCTCTATTGTCAGAGTCATTGGGACAGTCTTGACCCTTGGCTTGGCAAGCACACACAGCTCAGCTGTCTTGTTGATCACATCTTCCATATGCATATAAGTACATCTGGCAATACCTAAGAAAAATTAATAAATTATGATGTATAATTATGTCATTGACAAAAGGTAAAAGAACCAGCTCATCTTCAGTCTAAGACCTTCTAACAATGTAAACAGCTCTTATATATTACTGGCAGAAGCTGAGCTTTGGACTACCGAGTACCTTAAGTCCTTCATAAGTCCGTAGCATCAATAGAATTACAAGCAGTTAAAAAGAGATTAAATCATGATACCAACAAAAATTCTTAACCCTTTAGCCCCCAATCCGGCCATAGCCACCCTTGGTTGTATTCCCCAATCCGGTCGTAGCCGCCCAGAAAATCTGTGATTTTTCCTTAAGTTTTCCATATTTTTCTAAGTGGAACAGTATTTTGAATAATCAACATACAAAATTGGCCAATACATCGCTTAAAAGCTTATTTAATTCCTTATCCAAGGCTTCAAACTGCATGTTTATAATGCTTATTGATAGGAATTGGTTAGTCCTTGTACTACATCAATTGAAGGAAATTTATGGAATTCTGGAGAAAATTGATGGAAATCTTGGGGATATCAAGCAATTTATTAATGCAAAGGGTGGGGTCTAAAGGATTAATGTTGTTGCAATGAAGATAGATACAAGTAGCAATATAAAGTTTTAAATGAAGTACAATTCTCACAGTCAACAGCAATATAGAAATATCGACATTTCAACTTAACCCTTTGCTGACGGCACAAAATGGGGTTTTATCAAGTAAAATTGGTAGCAAATTTTTCATCTTGAAGTCATAAGATTATCTGACAGAATTTGATAATAAAGTTATACATCATTGGATAGCCCATTATGGAAGGATTTAAAAAAACATACAGGTGTCCTTTATTTTGGTTGCCATGGTAACCATGGAATGTTTTCATTAGCAGATCTTTTTCTGAAAAAGTCACTTTTTTGAAGCTTATTTTCCCAAAAATGGTCAAAATTGAGAACAAATATTGATTTTACAGAAACACTTTGAATTTAGAAGTTGTTCCTCATGCAATTTCCCATCATTTGAGTCCAGATTCTTTGGGATATTTGCATTTTTTGTGTATTTGCTTTGAAGAGAAGCATTGTGACGTTGTGGCCCTAAAATCATGAAATTTCCCAAATTTATAGCTCTTTATGATAATATACGTCTTCACTTTGATGATATATATAATTTTATTGAGGGAAATGATCAAATATCTAATGAAAATGATAAAAGACAATGTTAGCGGCCTATTTACAAGGTTTTGATCAATATTGCTTAAGAAACTCTTCATATAAATGATCAAATCTCTAAAATTCTAGTTTTCATCGGTGGCCATCTTGAAAATGGCTCAAAATGGGTAATTCCTAGCCATTTTTCAGTCCAGTAGTATGAAAAAGATCTGGTTGTAGGCCAAAGAAAATGAATATAAAAATAAATCAAAAATGCAAAGTTATGAAGGTTTGATGCTGCTGTACATTTTAAAATCCATTATAGAGAAAAAAAATAAAATAGTGATTTCAAAAATGTGAATAAATACTAGATATTGGGAATTTTTAGGGGTGAATTAAGGGGCCCTCATAAAGGGAGTGCCGAAATTTGCTGAAGGTACCCTCCATTAGGACCTCACTAAATTAAAATAGAGCTATTGATGGACAAAAATTGTCATCTGATAGTGGTAACATCACATCTCTTATAATTATGTCAAAAGATAATACTGAGCTATTAGAATTGAATATATTACAGTCAAAACCATGACCATCGATCATATGTGATCGATTTCCTATGGGGCCGTCAGGAAAGGGTTAAACTAAATAACATTCAACCGCTATACATAATGAATGTACATAGACCACCACAGTAGTTTAAGTTTATCTCACTTTTAGAACAAATGATCCTCAATCTATTTAGTTCAAGAATCACAGATATTTATATAGGAGGTGATTTCAATATAAAGATTATGATAGGAAAGTTAGTGATAGAGCCAAATTAAAGGATCTAGAATGCCAACCCGGTTATAAACAGCTGATGTTGTATAATACTCAATTGTTATATTCACAGGTAATAGTAGATCTGATATTTACAAATAATAATCAAATAATACAGAGTACTACTCTACTTCTCCATATTAGTGATCACATACCAACCAATGTGGTCCAAAAGAAAATCAAAATCAAGAGTATTAAATCTTAGTTCACTCGACAAAGCTACAAATATTATGACCAAAGGTTCAGCCTTTTGTGACGGCCTAATGGAATATAACTAGGACAACATATATAATTATATTAGATGTCAATGAGGCTTGGGCATATATGTATTAAAAATTGAAGAATTGTCAAATGTTTTTTGTCCTCTGTGAACTTCGGGGTATAAAAAATCTAAACCACTATGGCTTACGGATCAATTAATAGAATTGGCATTAGACCAAGAGAATTGATTGAAACTAGCTAAATCAAGTTAACTAAATGAGATATTTTACCTAGTCAGAGGTTAAGAAATGTGAATTTAAACAAGCCAAAAATAAATATGTAAAGGACAAATTACATTCAAGAATATGACCCCAATTTTGGAAACATGTAAAATGTGTTATTCATTATATCTGATAAACCACCTATATCAGACTACTCTCTCATAGATGCTGACAGTAATGAAGTTGCATATGTGAACACTGCAGAATTGATAAATAACTATTTTACAAATATTGGATCCAACTTCGCCTCAAAAATACTGCCTCCATCTCAAGATAAATTCAATATGATGTGTGAAGAGGATCACAACAAACAATACAATGAATTTGATTGTCTGCAAATTGAAGTATTTGACCAAGAAAATTTGGACAAGATTGTAGCTGAGATTGACATTTATAAGTCATCTCAACTGCAAATCTCATAAGGGATATTAAAAGACAGTTTCCAATGCCTTAACAAATATCTTCTAGGTACTGTAGTTCCCATATCAAAAATTTCAAACCTAAGATTTGTAGATGAATTGAGGCCTATAACACTATTACCACTACCAGGAAATTCATGGAAAATTATACCATTCCCAACTTTATAATTATAAACATATAGACATAAATAATATGTTTAGTAACAAACACAATGGACAAACCATGGTACTCAAGATACCATATTTAAAGTATTAGACCAAATCGTTGCAAAGAAAGCGTTCGACACTCTTGATCACAATTAATAATCCTAACACTATTAAAAGATTATAGGCTGTCTGTGCATATCAAAAACTGGCTTGGGAACTACTTGCTAAATAAGAAGCAAAAGGCAATAGCCAATAATCATCATTCAAAAGTACAGACCATATCACATGGTGTTCCACAGGGCTCAATACTAGGGCCACTTCTCATAAACTTGTATATTAATAATCTATTTTATTAAAAATGCTGATTCTCTACGCTATGCTGATGATATTGTAATTTTGAATTAAAGGCTGGTACTCAACTCCCAATATTTTATAATGAGATACAACAGGATCTAACACATTTGAATATATGTTGTAGATCCTGTAAATTGACTGCAAATACATCAAAAACAAAATCCATGATTTCCAGAGTTACTGAAGACTGTCATATTCCTGGATTCTGCCTTGGCATGAGTAAAATAGAAAGTCTAAGGATAAACAAGTATTTGGGTATCAATCTAGACTCAAATTTTAATCTTAATTGCCAATCTACAGAAACATATAAAAGAACCTCACATAAGTTACTTATGATAAGGAGATTAAGAGGTTCTATCACAAATTGCACTGCTTTAACAATAGTTGACACCATGTTAATGTCACAGGTTAATGCCCTATTTAGACACAAGAAACTGTTATCTCACTGCATGTCCACAATATGATACCCACAAACTTCTACTCAATATATCCCTCAGAACATGTTATAAAATAAACAATTGAATAAAAATACATAGCTCTGATCTGTATACCAGATTAAATTTATTACCCCTGAAATAATCGAAACCAATATTTCCCATTGAATACGGTTTTTAGGTTGACAAATGAAATAAGACTGAAACCTGTATCACATTTCACTTGGCAAGCAGTGTCTTTGAAAATAGAATTTTAACAAATCTTGTAGATAAGCGCCAACTACTTGAAATAGCAAAATTAACTGCTGGAACCTTTGTCTGAGCTAAGTATTGAATATGTCATTCACTTCATCTCGTCTCGTCACATAATATTGTTATTCTTATAACTTATTAATCTAATTAAAAATCAACTCACACTCTTTAATGAATATTATTATGTCTGGAAATGCACATGTAATAGATTAAGTTACGGCTGGAGATGAGGGAAGACAGGGTCTTATCCTCCTTATCCCATGCTATATGAAATTGTTTTAAAAAGAACTTTCTTTGCATCTATGTATCTTGGAAGTTTTTTTTTAAATTCTTAAATAATTATCACATAGCCTTGTTTGCATGAAAACCAAATGCAGTATTTCAATACCAATTATCAAATCAAGAATCATACTCCCAAGCTGTGTCAGATTCTGCTGTAATCATTGCTCTGACTATAGCATTCTGGTTTTACACTAGTGCCTTGTGAGAAGATTGATTTATTTAACCCCTGCACAAAGTGATATAGGCTTTTAGGGTCCAGAAAAAGGTTATACTTGGACCGATGATTACTGCAGAATGTGAAGCAGCCTTGGAGTATGATCATGAATCTCCTGCTTTCAAACTATGAAGCATAAGTCTCTCTCAAATCCTATACTTAAAAGTATCAAGATATTCAGCCTAGGGCAGATCATAGAAGAAGTTATTGTCAATATCAAATACAAAGTATATATCTACATACCTGTATCCTTCCAAGATGCATCTGTCAGGGTCAGTAGTGATATGTGCGTTTGGTTCAAGGGGTCATACCTGGTTGCTATGCTGATTCTCTGTCCATTTTTGACAGATTTGCCATTCAGAGTCCAGGAGAATGTGCCTTGCCCTGATGGTAGATCATTTTGTACAGCACACTCCATTACAGCTGTCTCCCCTTCACTGATGTTCCATGGATTGATGATTAAGTTTATTGCCTGAAATATAGATTTGGGATGGGATTGAGATAATTTTTCGCTAAATTATTCTTGAATCAAGGTCTAAAATGGAGAGTAAAATTTGAGGGTTCAAATAAATGTTATAAATAATTGAAATTGAAATTGAACATTCTAATTGAACTCATCAAGCTATAAAAAGTTTTATGCATGCAAAATATACATCAAAATTGTGTTACCATGCTTGCCTTCCAAAGTGACAGAGCAAAACTACCAGTCCGGTAACATTCACAGTGGACCTCATCTTCAGTGACAAGCACTGTGTTACAGACAGAATCATTCCAGATTTGTCTGAAACCAAGATTTATGCTAAAGTTACAAATTTTAAAATTTTGAGGAAAAATATTGAATAGAAAAATTTTTGCTTCAGTGTTTCAAATATGGAGGAGTCATTCAAGTATACAGAACTGACACAACTACTATTCATCAAGAGAAAAGGTCAATTTCTTCAGTAAACAAGTTCTACCTGTTGCTCCAAAAGCTGCAATTCCCCACCTTGCCTTCACTTGGTGTGTACTAAAAAGAGAACATCAATGGAATTACTTGTCAAAATAAATGATCGCACAATCTTACACAATGTGGCTTGAGATGCAGACAACCAACAAATATCCCACTCTGGTGCTCAACGTATTTGATAGTATTGCACTGGCAAGATTTATTTTTATCCATTGGTTGTACTTGTTTTTCATGTGCAAACAGAAATCTCTATGGAGTAGACCCTAGGTAGTTTGAATCAATAAAACATGTAGGATTTAGGTCTGCAGCATGTATACATAAAAGTTGACACTTATTCATTTATTATGATTCAAGGTTAATTTCATACTGCCCCAGAAAGAGGAATTAGTGTATATGCAGAAGATTTAAAGATCTCTTACCTCTTTCCTGCTAAAAACGAGTTTGATGGGTGTTGCTAATTCAAATCCATAATGAATATTTACGATGTCGAAAGTTAGCATACTGGATACTGGTTTGGGAACACTAAGAGTATAAAACAAAAATCAATTGATTTAACCATTCTCATATACCTCTCAGTGATTTTGATGCACCAAATTAAAACCACCCTCTATTACATATTTTCTAAATCTATGTCAATATAATAGATGATTTTTGTTTGATGCATTAGGCTGAACTTTATAATATTCTTTTGAGAATGTGTGAATTGAACCCAACTGAAAATATAGGCATATCAGCACGTTTCCATTACGATGATGTTAGTTTTGGCTCTATCTGTCATGTCTCAATCATGAATGTTTTTCTAATTATTATTTGAAGATAACATTTTGTATTGAAAACATATTACAATTTGGGCTGTAAACTAATTATAAATTGGCAGACACATGATAAACATATACTATCAATAATAATATCGCCTGGTTCATTTAAACAAATTAACGTAACTCTTTTCAACACATTGGCTTTTGTTGTAGTATTAATCACCAAAAATGTAAAACATTGCCTGACTGAAAATGAGTTCATGCCTCAATTTCTATTGTAAACAATAACAAAGGACCCAAACATAAACCAGTTTTGAACAGAGATGCATATTTCAAAAGCACTAACTTCATTTGAGCATAATAGATGACATCTGCTGTTTTATAATTTGTGCTTGACACTATAAGCTTTTCTCCATTCTTATCTGAAAAAGTAAAAGAATTGAAATTGTGAAAGTGGTCGGAGCAAATACTTAATATATTTTCAAGGTAGACAAAAACTATAATATAGTTATATGTCTTATCTGCACCAATTTTGATGGTACTGTTCAGATTATTCAAAGATATAGAAAATTTGAAAATGAACTGTAATTTAGTGAATAGGGAACATTGCACAACTCTTTCACAATTAAGTGGTGGAAGTTGTTTGTGATTAGAGTGAGTGAGTGAGTGAGTGAGTGAGTGATGGGTGTTTTACGTGGTACCGACAGCCAGAGTCATTTTCATGGCGAAAACCAGTTGGGATGAATTCTATCTTTGGTGATTGAATCTATGAGATGACCGGGAATTGAACCCAAAGAACCACTTAGTCAGTGCTGGGTCCCCTTATCGTCACCTTCTACAATCAGCAGGGGCTACTGGGGGCCTATTCTTACCCGAAACCCCCACAGGGTGTTTGTGATTAGATCATTGTCCCTTAAATAGTCATTCCATATGTCACAAGAAAGTATTTTACCTGACAACACCTCATTATTTCAAATGATGTTACTGCTTTGTTGACAGGCTTAGTTGACTTTGTTGAGTCAAAAGTTGCCTCAAACTAATGTCAGCACCCCAACACATGATTAGTTACTCATTAGCCTAAAATGTTACAAAATATGGACCCTGTGGCACACTGCATAATAACTCTTACAACAGCGAACGATATCCTTATCAACTTGCCCACTTATGTGCAAAAATTTAGCATCAAATTTTATCCACTAATAACGCTCCATCTTAGCTGAAAATCTCAGGAAATTTATATTTACGAACTGTTTACAGAATGAAAGTCACCTCAGTATAGAACAGCCATGATCCAACAACAGAACCCATCACAACAGGGGCAATCCCTGTGGTGAGACATTAGTTTGTTTTGATGATGAATTATTTGACTGGCCACTGCTAGGACATGCATGTAAGGTGTGTTTCTGTTCAGTAAACTTTTTAGGTGTCATTTGTTTATTTGGCATATGAACAGTGATAATCATAAATAAATAATTTCTATCTTGTCTATTTTCAGACCATTAATTTTTGGGAAATATTACATATAAAATAAGACAATATTCAGATACTTTTTTGATAAAGATGATTCAGGCAGAATGAATATATTTACATTCATTCTGTCCAAAAATCCTTTTTAAATATTTAGATACTTATACAATTTAAGATCTCCAAGAGTGTTTGTGATGAGACTGTGACCATATCAGCAGTGTTGTTTGCTCTGTAGATGAAATCTTCTGAAGAATTCATCCACTGGGCTATGACAAGATCTGCAAAAGGATATTTAGAATATCTTACATAGAATGTTTTACAAACTCAAATATCTAAACAAATACATTTCGTTTGATAGTATAAGTATAAGTATAAAATTAGCTGTGAATGCTACCATAGACCTTAAGGCTGTATTCCACATACCGATTTTGCTGCCGATTTTGAAAATCGGCAGTAGGAATAATGATCAAATATAGTTATGTCATATATCAATAGAAAGGTCTCACACTTCTCTTTTGAATAGTATGTAACGTGCAAGGTCTTATGTCATATTCTCTGAGAAAACCAAACAAATACAAAATCGGCAGCATCAAAATCGGTATGTGGAATACAGGCTTTAATAGAATGTCTTTAGATTGATGGTATCTTTTCATTTGTAAAAAAAAAAGAAGGAATTTCTCAATATGTACATGAATTATTGTGGACAAAAGTAGAGTCATGTAATCCAATGGTAAATAACTAGTTGAAATTGTATGTACTTTGCTTTTGGCCTGAGCTGTACCCACTGCATGTGTCTCTTTATTCATTTGATTTTTTTTAAAATATATGTTAAGGATTTTGGATTCATGATACTTCATTTGGCTTGATGATTACCATTGAAGCATAATGTAAGAACAAATAGTGTTCACTATAATATTTCATTGCTTTGTTGGTATCACTTAGAATTGACATGTAATCTTGGAAGAAGTGAATTGCAAAATCAAAATGAACTACTTACCTAAGTTTTCAGTCAAAAATTCTCTCACATGAGGTGTTTTTTCAAAAGCTTTGGATATTTGTTTACAGTATTGCTCAAGAGAGTCCAGGATATATTCACCATGATGAATGTTTTCCTGAAATATCACGGTTTTCAATTCAACATTTAACTTGCAAACCTTACTCAGACTAAGATAGATTACTGATCATGGGAAAATGTTACCATTTAATTTTGTCTTATGCATGTTATATGGTGAGGCCACACACTAATGAATTCAAGCTTCTCTGAAGACAGAATATAGTACCAGTATATGTTACTATATACTTCCTGTGTAATTTGTGCATTTCATTTAGTATTATAATGTAATACTAAATGCTGGAATTATTTCCCTGTAATTTTCTTGCATTTCGTATTATATTATAATACAAAATGCATGAATCATACATCATGTAACAGCCAAAAGTCTCAAGGACAGTTTTTATGAATGACTCCAAATAGCTGTAATTATATTGACAGCTGGAATATCTTACTTGTAAGAAGTGTTTTTTAACAAAAAAAAGATAACAGTGTGCTACTGGGAATGATATGCACACAAGAAAATGAAAATACGTATAACTTCTTTGATCTTAGACCTATTTTAGTTTTATTTTCAACTTCATATGTACTTCTAGAATAGTTAAACAGATTACCATTTGAAAGAAAAAAAAGATGGTCGTTAGGATAGACAACAGTTTAACATTCAAGTATTTAACATGGTAAAAAGATGTATGGTTCTCAGACCTACATACCATTACATCTCATCTCATTTCATAATTTCTACACAAATTTCTACACATATTGATGTATATATGAGGAAGATCTACTTACAAAAACTATATAATGTATCACTTCAGGAATAAGCTCAATAGAAGGATTTGGAATAGATTAGTTTCCATTATTTTCTAAGATTTTACAATTGTGTATGATAAAGACTATATATTGATCACCAATATGGCAGCCAGTCCCTTTTAGCAGATGGTACATCCTCTGCAAAATGTCAAAACTTCCTTTTGGTACGGCATGTACATTGATTACTATAGACTGCTACTGAAACAAAGAATTCCGATATTCATTAACAACTCCTCCAAATAGATAAACGGGCACACTTACCCAAGCTTTTCCATGATTTGCATCTGTCACTATGCTACATGCCTCAACTATGTTCTGCAAAAATAACAACTCTTGGTCAAGGAATCAGCAGTATGTTTAATAAGGGGACAGAAAATGTATATTATATTGAATAAGCTACAAAAGTTTGGTTCCCTAACAGAGCTTTTGGCTTACCCTAATAGAGGTGTTGGAACCCCTGAGAGAGATCTAAGGTCTATAAAAGAGGGCTTCTTCTAAAGACAGTGTTCATTCAAATCTTTGATAAGGTTCACTTAGGGATGCATTTAATTTTTGTATTAGCAGTTGTTTGTTTATGAAAGAGGAAATCTGTTTACATATCACAACTTACATTAGAAGTATTCCAGATACACTTTAATTTGTAAGGAGATATTTTAGTTTATAAGGGCACAAATTACTATACTTTTATTTCATATGCGAACAGATATAAAATAACACTCATAAAACAACACTGAAAAGTTAACATTTGACTTAATTGTATTCCAAAATTTCACAAGTGTAAAAACCAAAAATATTGATTGAAAAAGTAAACCTGTAATTCATGAAGTTATCTTATCTAAACCTCTTATAAAATTATGAGTCATGACTTGTAACAGATAGTGTTTTGTAAAATTACTATGAACCAACTTTACTTTTTAACTATTGCACGGACACACATTTATATAAATAATACACCTTTACATAAGAGGTTCAACAGTACATAAACCTTAGTTTCAGCATCAAATGGTGGATCCTCAAATTCTGAATGCAACATTGACAGATTCCTGATTTCCATAAGCAAAGTTGAAATATCATCAGAGACAAAATCTTGAATAATACTTTCAGCAGCCAGTTTTAGATGTTCAGACACTGCTACTGTTTTTCCAGGCTCCACTCCTAAACCATCTTTGATGTCTTGAATCTAGTTAAATGGAATAAAAGAATGAGACTCCATGCTGAAGAGGGCTACTACACATTTTTTGCAGCATTCTTTAAGTGTGCATAATTATGCAAAGGTATATATTTGTAAGTGTGTCGAGTTTGTATTCATGCAGGCATGAATCAATGCCTGAATAGATTACATTAAAGCTCCATTGATATACAAATATATATGTGAACCCCACCACATAATGAGGCACAATAAGTCACAGATATGAGTTTTTGACCTTTTGGTAGATCCTTGTAGAAGGTGACATAACCTTTATGCCTGGTCCCCACTTGGCCGATTAACTTTTTTTTTTCGCCGGCGACTAAGCATGAGTTAGTTGTCGGACGACTAACTTTAGTAGACGTCGACCAATTATAACCTGCGACGGCTCGGTGGGCGATTAGTTTTGGATTTTGGGTGTTAGTCGTCGGACGACTAACTTGTTCGCTCCTTTTTCATGTCCCAACCTGAGCGACTATAGTTACTAATATCTGCGACAGCGACAAAGGGTGTCCATTTCACTTGATTGCCCCTGGCTAACAGAGGTGAAACCCCAGTTTCCTTCCAGTTCCACATGAGGTCGGAAGGGAAGAAAGATGGATCCAATATCTCTACAGTTCGTTACCATGTTCTTCTTGTTGGAAGAGGATGACGAACGTGAAGAGCAGCCTCCTAAAAAGAAGCGGAAATCACCCTGCGTTTGGGAGAGGCCTTGGCTTTCCCGACGTGTCGACCCAGCCTGCGAGAATGTTTACACTCTAATGAACCTTCTGCGAGAGGTATAACTAACATTAATTTTTTAACATGATACTATATACATGTGGAGAAATGATTAACAAACAATCTTCCTCGATTACCATTTTATAAGTCGTTTAATGATATACAAAGATGTGGACGTGTATGATATTGTAATTTGATTGGTATTTAGTTAAATGCAATAATATGATTTGCTACTTCTTTGATTGACTTTCACAAGTAATTTCTAATATTTATTTTTCTTTCCAGTTGGAGGACACAGCTGAGTTCCGATGAATGATGTGGATGGACGAGGCCACGTATGATTTCCTTCTTAGTAAGGTTAAACCGTTCATCCAGAAACAAGACACTTTCATGAGGGCCGCAATCACTCCAGGGCAACGTCTTTCAGTGACAATGCGTTACCTCGCCCATGGTATGTATATGTATTCTATTAAGCCGTAATCTTCTAAAATCTCGAGTTCGACTTTCAATATAAATATAACACGGTACTGTAATTGTAATACTTCAATTAAACAGTGACATTGATTAATGGAAAATTATTAAAAATTATTTTATATTTTCCTGTTATCATTAAGGACACAACTGCCCCTCACTGATCCATCAGTTCATAGTCTGCAAATCGTCAGTGCATCGAATAGTAGATGAAATTGTGGCCGCAATGGTGTCCGCGTTGGGGGAAGAGTTCTTGTCGGTAAGGAGTCCCTGCACATGTATTCTCATGTTCTTGAGTAAATTCTAATTGATTGCTGGCCATTATAATTCAATCATTAAGTACATCGGCCAAAGATATACTAATCAAAAATGACGTTAACGTCCTGTTTCATGTAATGATTGAAAGCATTGTTAAATAGAAAAACAATGTATAACTTCACACCTTCTGTAAATATTTCATTTTGAATGTATTTATGAAATTTAAAATTTTTGAAAGCGATAGTAATTGTAATGTAATTTTGATTTGATTACTGTTTAGTTTTTTTTAATACAAAATTAAAAAATGTTTAATTACAGACACCAAACTCCAAAGAAGAATGGAATGATGTAGCGAAATTGTTCAGGCACCGGTGGAACTTCCCCAATTGTATCGGTGCCCTAGACGGAAAACACATCAGAATCCGCAAACCAAACAACTCTGGATCAACTTTCTACAACTACAAGCACTTTCACAGTATAGTGCTGATGGCACTGGTCGATGCCAACTACGAGTTCCTTTTTGTGGATGTTGGATCAGAAGGGAGACAATCCGACGGTGGCATTTGGGCGCACAGCTCGTTGATGGAGGGGATAGAAGATGGAGACGCCGACCTCCCTGGACCCCATAACCTCCCAGGGTCTAAAGTAGCCACCGAGATGGTCATAGTGGGAGACGACGCCTTCGCCTTGTCCCCCCATCTGGTCAAACCTTTTGGTCATCGACGTTTGAACTATGACGAGCGGATTTTTAATTACAGATTAAGTCGCGCTAGGCGTGTGGCCGAAAATGCCTTTGGCATCATGGCTAGTCGGTTCCGAATCTTCCAAACGGAAATTCATGCAAGTCCGGATCGGGTGACCAACATCGTGCTGGCTGCTTGCTGCCTCTATAACCTGTTACGACGGCGGTGCGGGAAGTCCTACCTCCTCCCGGGTTCCATCGACAGCGAGGACTGCGACCTCAACGTCGTTCCCGGTGCCTGGCGCAAAGAACTAACTCTTGTCGGCCTGGAATCGGCAAAGCAGAAAAACACAGACGCCTACTCTAAAGCACAACGCAAACGTCTGAAGAACTACTTTGTGTCATCAGAGGGCTCTGTGCCATGGCAGGATCGTGCGGTACAGGATTATTAAGTCAAGGTAGGTACTGGAAATAAAATTGACAAACACATTGAAACCTTTAAAAAGTTGTATGTAACCATAGAAATTTAAATGTGACTAAATAGATCAATAGAATATTCATAATTTAGATTCAGTCTGATTTTCATTACAAAAATTATGTTGATTAAGCAAAAAAGTGTATGCACCCATTGTACATAGTCGGAGGACAAACAAGTATTAAAAAACATGAGATTTAAACAGACGAACAGACATTCTGCAACAGCGTAACAATTTCATGTAAGAAATTCTATTAATAACTGAAAAAACAGTTTCAGTTAAATGTCGCCAGAGTGACAGTATCAATCCAGAAAAAAGTTTATTAATAGTTATTTTGTAAATTTATAGACTTTTTTTTTTATTTCTTCAATCAAATTTAAGAAATTAATTAAGTATAATTCAATACTGAGCATTCATCAAAACCACTAACCTTCTCAAGATTTAGTTCAAGTTTCTATAATTCATAATATTATTTACAAGGTTTGAAGTTTCTCAACAAACAATTGTTTTTACCCATTGAACATCGTCAGAATACAAACAATTAATAAGAAAACTTTAAATGTAATCAGACTAATAGTCATCTTCCAGTAAGGCTATAATGTTGTATAATCATTTGTATGTTTACTTGAAAATCTTCTTCATTTGTAAAGTGGTAAGTGTTACATTAGCAAAAGATAAATAATGTAAATCAAAGGTCTTTTTCAAGTTTTAAACCTGAGTTAATTCATGTCATTGTTACCATGATAATTATTTTTGGAATGAAAATGTACTGAGCGTCTATCGAAAATATTTACCAATACAACGTATCGGGTAAAATTCTACAAGTTATGACAGGTATTAGTAGGATTTCCTGGACTGCATATGCATGTGTTCTCATTGTTATATGGGTGGAACTGCGGATTGAAGTAAGTGTTCACGTTGCTCTCCCCTGCAGACAAGCCAAGACTGTCCCATGGGTACTGGAACTGGGGCCTTTGGTTGGTGTTTGGGTTTGAGTAGGACATTGGTTGGGGCACAAATGTCGGATGGTTTGGGTTGGTCATCGGTGCTACATGGTCACCTACTAACGCACTCTGGCTAGGACGAACATTGCTGGTTGTGTTTTGTGTGTTTGAAGGTGCAACGCGTGCACTGCTGTCGGTTGTCGGTACGGTTGCTGGCGTTTTACTTTGTGCTTGTGTTGTTGTTTTTTGCCGTTGATTTGTTTGTCATCGGCTGACGTACATTGTTCTCCGTAGTAGTGTTAACAACTTCTTTGTTTATCTGTGGACGACTATGTTGTTCCTCTGTGGACTGTCCCCTAACTGTTTCTTTAGTTTCTGTAACGGCCACGGTTTTGTTTTTTTCAAAGAAAGAGGAGAGTGACATCAGTTTCGGAGCTCTCCAAGTACCGCGATATGACTCCTTCATCACTTGACGTATGAAGTCTTGTGTATCTTCCGCTAATTCCGGATCATGCTCTTCCAGAAGGCGCATCCTGGATACACAATGACGACCCCACATGGCGATATCATCCTCGGGGTCGTCATCTTCAAACATTCGGGCCTTCTTCCTTGGAGGACTTGCTGTATGGGCAGAACACTGTGGGTTTATGAAAAATTGTGGTTGATTGTTTTTTTCCCCAAACGATTTCAGAATTTCGATTTTCTTTTGTTCATAACTCTTCTTGTCTTTGACTGTGTCAGATACTTTTTTTTTCGGAGGATACTTTTCTTTAGCTTTTTCATTTCTCTTTTTTGCCGCCTTCAAGGAGAATGGTACCACGTTCTGTGCTTTAGAGGGTTCAGTTTTCTTCAAGATGCTCTAATCCTTTGATCCCCCTGCTCCTTCCTGGTCATCATAACCTTCTATAAACTTTCGGATGCGTTGACTAGCCGTTTGACCCTGTCTCTGACTGTGCTTTGTCGCGTTACTATGTTGTGAGTATGTTTGTTTTACTGGTGTCTTACTTTGCGAGTCACTACTGCGTGTACTGGATTGCGAAAGTTTGACTCATTCTTTAACCTTTGTTGCCGACAAAGGGTTTTTCTTTTTCTTACTGTTGACTGATCTCTCATTTTTTTGTACATTACTAGTAGAAGTCATGGACCTTTTGGTACTATTTGCCTTCTTAGTACTAGCTTGAGATACAGCATCGTCATCTACATCCAAAGAAATCATATTTTCCCTTCTCATCTTCCTTGTTGAATAAACTGTACAATGACGGTATAAGTTGTTTATCAGGAGATTTATTCTGCGAACTCAGTGGTGTGGGTGACCGTGGACTCGACGTCTGTGGTTGTGTTCTTACAGTTCTAGTTTTCTTTGCCTTTTGTTAGCCACCGGACTTATTTTTTGGGGTGGTTTTGTCACCAAATTCTGGCATTACAAAAGCTACTAAATCGTCATCCTCATTGTCATACTCTCGAGCACCATCAAAGTTGTTGTTAGTTTGATTTTTTTCTTTTTTCACTCTAACTTTCTTCACTTTTTCAATGTTGTGTATGTCATCATGATATACCACCATTGCCATCTCATCCATCAACAGATTGGGAGTGCTTTCCTTTGCGTCGATGTCGGCTTTTTCCGTAACTTCATCTTCACTGTCGGTGTTTGACTTAGTTATCGGAATACCAAGGAGAGACAACACTTTCTTCGACTTAGGAACTTTATTGTCGGAAGATATACTTGATTTCTTTTTGGTTGGTGTCTTTCCCTTACTTGCACATACCTTATCAGTTTTCTTGTTCTCTTGACCAGATTTCTTTTCTTGCTTTACCTCTTTGGCGTTTGCTGTTTTTTTTTTTTAAATTTTACCCCTGTTTGCTTTCTCCACTGCATGCTGCACTTGTATGTCCTGATTAGCATCTACATGCTCATCCTGTCCTTTTGAACGACTTTCCTTCACTCCCTGTTCAGCATACGATTTTTTCTTAATGTTTGCATTATCCGGAACTTCTAATGCTTTTTTGATCTCATCGGCTTCCTCGTCCTCTTCATTGGCTGGCACAGCATTTTTCTCCTTCATTTCCTCCTCCACCTCCTCTTGCTCTTCCTTCTCTTCCTCCTCCTCCTCCTCCTCCTCCTCCTCCTCCTCTTCATTCTGCTCATCCATTTCCTCTCCCTCTTGGACAATAACCTTTCTTCTAGTTTCGCTACCACTTAACACATGCTTGTCTGTATGTCTATCCAACCCAGTTCTATCCTCTTCATCCTCCTCATTTACTTCTTCGTTGACATCAACGTCATTGTCTCCTTCTTCACTATCCTCTTGCTCACCCTCTCTTTCTTCCTCTTCAACCCCCTCCACTTCTTCCTCTTCATCTTCTTCCTCTTCAACCTCCTCCTCAACCTCCTCCTCCTCCTCCTCCTCCTCCTCCTCCTCCTCCTCCTCCTCCGCATCGTCCTCTTCTTCCTCCTCTTCTTCGTTTAGGGAATGATCTTCATCGTCGTCCTTATCTCCTACATCGTCCTCCGACAAACTTGCATTAGCAGATTGAGTTGTTGATCCATGGGAATGTGTGCGGTCAGCCGGAGTTTCACAAGCTGCTTGTCTTTTGCTCTGCAAATATATGTCACCATCTACTTTACAAAGATGAATATGTAACTATGCACAAATCATTTGAATTTAATTTATGTCTATTTCATTGAAACATTAAAGATTATGATTTAATAACATTGGTCGCAATTAACCTAGTCTGGCTTATCTAATAATTTTTGAGATAGTAACAACCATTTAATTATGTTAGATTAATACAATGGAGATTTAAATCTTTATTTGCAATATAAGAAACTTTTGAATTCTTTAAATATGCCAGAATATTTTATTTACCTTGAAGTTAGAGACTGATTTTCGCCCTTTTGAATAAGGACGCAGGAAGTTGAGTCTGCCGAATAGCCAAATCTTTCGCGAGGACAACGATTTGGCTCCACTGCCGCTGGGTGGTACTCCAAGGTGTTTTGTCAGTTGAGACCGGTACCCTTTCCAACGATTTTTGATCTCTTTGACTGTAAAGTAAATAAAGTGAGTGTTATATAAAATTACATTATTATTTAAGAATAATATAACTTTCACAGAGGTATATGCAACGTGACTAACAAGAGACAACGAAATAACAATATTATTTGCAATTAATTATAAAAGGCCTAGCCGTTTAGATTTATGACAACAGCTGCATAAAATGGTCTACAGTAACATTAACACTAAAATCAGTACTTGTTCTGCTGAAATTAAATCGTGGATGACTTCCAGGGGCAGATCCAGGGGGGGGCCAGACCCCCCTCTTGCCCCCCCCCCCCCCCCTTGCCCTGTTAAATCATGTTTAATGGGTGGCCCCCTCCCCCGTACATTCATGTTTTTGGGGCCCCCCCTCTACAAATTTCTGGGTCCGCCCCTGTCTTCTATTTGTTAGTTGGTCAGCAGACGACAAAGTTACCCGAAATCTCCATCTTTGTTGACAGGTTATCGAGCAGACGATTCTTCATTGTGGTGTTTTTGTATTGAGCATGGTCTGTGTCGTAAAAAAAAGGGCGTGCCTCATACCAGTCTATTAGTGTCTTCTCCTGCTCGTTGGTCCGGTTGTGGGCGTCTCCTTTCACTTGTAAAACGATACAAAATGTCACTTTGCCAAATACGTTTAGTCTTTCTTTTTTAAGAAGCCATGACATAGATATACTGTTATAAGAAAGACATCATTTCCACCCACATTCGATATAACCTGCAACAATTATCATAAAATCACTCATGCATATACTAATACTCTGAAATATAGTAATATTAGTTTTAAAATCTTCAGATACTTTTTCAGTAGAGAACCGTTTCATTAATAAGGACCATGGGCGGAAATACTTGTAGATATATCTTATATATAGTGAACACTTGAGATCATTGAACCAACGTTAGAAATTTTCAGTGCATAATCACTGGTAAAGTACTTTGACCTTCATGCAAGTATGTCGGCGGACGATATAATAAAAACCTTTAAAATATATTTTTATCAAGTATTTTTTTCTTATGTCTACAATGTCACATGCAAAAATAAATATGAAAGAAGTAAATGTTTTTTGAAAGTATAGCATGCTAGGAACAAATCCTCCAATTTTCTGGTCCTCAGAGGACGTTCAAGAACAGAAACCTGCCTGTCCACATATATTTTAGGTAGTCCAGCTTTCTTTCTTTCTTTGTTTCTTTCTTTCCTTGTGAAACACCTAATATCGTTGCATATCAAAATTCCAAAATAATCTTTTTTTTTTAACATGAAAAGATAAGGAATGACTCTCATTTCTTAAACTAATCCTTACTTAAGCCACGTCTTAAATTTGTTGTTTTACGGTAGTAAATATAGCAGTTATGATTACAACCAATCTTATTAAGAAATTGACCGTTGTTGTGTGGACGAAATGCTAACAATTAACAACTTATGTCTACATCAAAATGTCACAACTAAAGTGTTAAAAATGGCTATGTAAGGAAAATGATGAGGTGAAAAAGGAAAAAGCGCCTGAACATAAACAAAAGTCCATCGTCTGGACTATGTGATTTTAAAGACAAGATAGAATTTTCAACAACAAAAACATATAGAAATACCTTAATATCTGTATTTTTTAAACTTGTTTTCAAATGTTGGTCAACACTGCCACATCCACTCAACTTACTTGTTTTCAAATGTTGCTTCCAAAAACATTTAATACTAACCGAATATACTAAGATTATATTTTCAGAGTAAAGACGAGCTACTCAAACAATAAAAATGTATATGTCTACGGCAGTGGTACATGAAAATAAATGTTGTGTCACAAACCAAACTCTCACATGGACAAATGTTGTTAGTTGTCCTGCATTTAAAGTCTCTCATAATGAATTGAGTAGATTAATGTTCGTCGACACACGTAATGACTTAGAAAATTATTCTTCACAAATAATGTAAAATTAAATCACTGGTCTTTCCCTGGTTTGGTGGTTGGTGAAAATTCTTTGCAATACTGGTGATATGTGTTTAGGTAAAAAGTTTGTTGAACAGGAGGGACGTTTGTCACTTTGGATGCAGACTGATCTGTATGTCCTTCATCTCCACCTGTGGGTACACGTGCAATTCCTGTTGATGTGGAAGGCAGGTTTTAGTCTGGCATAGGAACACTATAGGATTGCGAGTAGAGGTGGGCGGTAGAGAAGTGAGGAGGGGGTTGCCACCGGCCTCTAACAGCCTCACGTAAGACTACCTGGCAAAAATGTTGGGTGTCCTCTGCTATGTCAACATCCATTTTGTGTAGTTTCCTCATTTGCTGTACCATTACTTTTCCCCAAAGAGATATCAGGTCTTCAGTATCCTCAGCCGCGCCCACCACTTTTTTCTCCTCCTCATGCTTTTGGTCCTCTTGTCCCTCCTCCCCCTCCTCCTCCTCCTCCTCCTCCTCCTCCTCCTCCTCCTCCTCCTCACACATCCTCCTCCTCCTCCTCCTCCCCCTCCCCCTCCTCTCCCTCCCCCTCCCCCTCCCCCTCCCCCTCCCCCTCCCCCTTACATGTTGTGGTTCTTGCATCTCTAGTCTTTGTAAGTTATCTTCAAAGTGAATTCCTAGCTAACTTTGGACTCGCTCCACATAGACGTTAACTTCTTTCACATTATGGGATCCCGTTGTTGCTTGAACGCACGCAAGGTTCTTATTTTGAATATCATCCTGTTGACCTGCGGCTGACCTGTCCATAGTAGTAACTAGAGTCTCAGTGGGTTTGGTTGTTTCTACATCTGTGGCGGTAGCTGGTTGTGTGTCCTGGATCTCCGTGAATGGAGATGTAGGAGTGACTCCAGTGGGTAGTCTTCGAAGGTTTCCACACTGACTTGGGAAGTATGAGGTGGGAAGAATTGAACACTGTGGTGTTGCTGGATGTCATAACTGTCCGAGTCTTTCTCCACTGAACTATACTTGAAATCGTTGTCATATGTCTGTTCCGTGATTAAAGCAGAGTCCTGCACATTTTCTGCGTGTGACATGGTCTCAATCTGGTAAACTTGTATGCATTTCTTGACGCTCGTCAAAGCCATCGCCGCCTCCGTATTTGTCATTATGGGTTTAGAGTACTCTCCCTTGTCCCCTTGAATGGTATCTTGTTTGGTGACTATGGAGACTTCATCGTCTCCCTCTAGAAATTTGTCCGGAGTTTGGCCAATGGACATAGGGAATGTGTACCCTTCAGTCGAAGTACCTGACTGATTTGTAGTCAGACTTTGAACTTGTTGTTGGCTTTGCAGATTTAGACTTGGATGTAGACCCGGACCGGAGGCAGCCGTTGTCCGAGTCGTCATCGTCGTTGTCCATGTGCACAGTCGCTCGGTGTTTAGCAGAACGACTTGTTGTGGCCTGCGAAGATTTCGACTTAGACTTGGACCCAGACCGGAGTTTGTTGTTGTCCGAGTCGTCGTCGTCGTCGTCGTCCTTCTCTCCAGTCGGTCACTGTTTACTAGCAGGACTTGTTGTTGGCTGTGCAGATTTAGACTTGGACTTTGACCCGGACCGGAGAGGGCCGTTGTCCGAGTCATCGTCGTTATCGTCCTTGTGCACAGTCCCTTGGTGTTTAGCAGAACGACTTGTTGCAGGCTGCGAAGCTTTGGACTGCGACTTGGACCCGGAACGGAGATGGCCGTTGTCCGAGTCCTCGTCGTAGTCGTCGTCCTTGTCCTGAGTCTTGCTGTGTTTAGCGGCACCGCTTGTTGTTGGCTGTGACGATTTTGACCGCGACTGGGATTGGTGCCCCTCTCCTTCCTTCTGTCGTTTCTGTGAACGAGACCTCGTGGTTGCCCCGGCTCCCGATGAACTTGAACGCTTTAAAAAAATATAATGGTTTTAATTATTGCACACACATCTAAAGAAAACATATTAAAGTTTTTCAATTATATGTGTGGTTATTTCTAAATTAACCGCCTTTACCAATGTTATCACAATGCGGACAAATAATTTGAAAAACAATTAACAGGTGTCTCAGTATGTTAATGTGTAGCACTAGCAATTTACATTTCATAGGTATATATTCTCATAATTTTTTGTGGATAATAATTTAACAATGTATAATATTTAAGACTAATAATACCCAAAAAGTTTTGTTCGTTCCTTTTTTTAAAGCAATGTTTGCCAAACTCGAACAAATCATACATTAAATTATTTTGAGTGAAGTTAACAGTTATGGACCGGTTAAAGATGTTGTGTTTATATCTTACAGCACTTTTTTCCTTCTTTGGTTTCTTTGAGTATTTTTCGAGGAAGGCAAGGCGTCGGAAGAGCCATTGTTTCCGTTTGGATATCACTTCTTCCGGCGCGTTAAGGTGTCGTGTATACTGGGAACAGTACCCCCTCCACCTCTTCAGGATTAGGTCGGCTGAAAGTTTGAAAGTATCTTGTTAGTATATCGTCCGACGATGTACAATATAGATAGTGTAGTTAATTAGGTTACTTCGACAAAAAAATAATGGTAGTCAGTATTGAAAAAATCAACTGTAATTTGTTGCTATCATGACCCATGAATATATGTAACACTAACTTGCTAAAAATTCTAAGTTGTTTGTAGTTGATGGACATATTTAGAACAAACACATTAAAACAAGGCGAAAGCATGGCCGGTTGGTATTGGGAATTAATATCAGAGTGATTGCAAGAAAATATACATTCGCAGGATGTATTTGTGAAAGGCGATGGCCAACCAATCAATCTGTGGTATAATAACTTTACAGAAACATACCAACGGTGATTTTTACATGAAAGTGCTACATTTAAAAAACTACTGGGCATAGCGGAACAGTAGCCTATTTGTATTTCAGTCAGTGCATTTCCATTATTATCATTGATAATCATGTTCAAAAGTATTTACTTGAATGTACATTGGATTACATTTGATATTGCAAAGGCTTATCATAGTCTGATCATTAAAGTATATAGGGTTGTGGTAGATGCCATTCTGGAGATTAGTCATTCCCATGTAAAATCCCTTATGGGTCGAGATCCCTAAATTCAACAGGGCCACAGAGGCATTTATTAAATTTGACAGGGCGACATGGCCGTTTTTTTAAAATCGACAGGCGACATGGCAAGTAAGGGACAAATGACATCACCCTTTCCTTAAATTCGACATGCTACGGGGGCTTCAAAAATATATGGACAAGGGACATGGCCATTTCTGAAAATCGACATGGGACATGGGTCTAAATCTAGATAGTAGCAGGGAACAGGTTGTGAATCTGTTTCAATAATTTTGGTGATGAAAATAGCATTTTTTCTTGCAGAAAAAAACAATTATTTTACATTAGATTATACAGGAAAAGAGTAAGCAGAAACCAAATACATGAGTTATGTCAATATGCAATAAATAAATATATAATAGTTTTAGAGACTTCATATTGGGCATATCAAAAGAAGAGGTTCAAATCTTCACATTTAATATGTCTTCAAATTTTTCCTACGTTTAGAAATAATTTTTCTTGTTGGGTCAAAGTTAGGATACCGGAACAGGAACACTATTCGCGCAAAGGATTTCGGAATACCTCTTCCCGGCGAATAGGGACAGGCGACATGGCCATCTCTTGAATTAGACAAGCGACACAGGACCCCCCCATCTATACCCCCTACCCTAGTGGGTGTGGGGTTAAGGTTATTCAATAGTTGAAGATTTGCATTGCCGAACACAGTAAACACATAACTCGGTATCATTCATTCAAATGCTTAAGTTTGTAATGTAGAATTACAGTTTACAATGATGAATAACGTTTTACACATACATTTCACCAAAACATAAAAAGAAATGATGATAAAGAAGGTTTGCTCGCAGTCAGTATGATTGGGCAATAATATGTGTTACTTACGATGTATGCCAATTCGAGCGGAAAGACGCCCAAGCATTCGAGTCTTCTTGGGTGTGTTTTTGTAATGATTGTGGTCGGAATTGTAGAAAAGTTTGTTCGTCCGGAACCACGAGATGATGGTCTTCTCCTCCTGTAAGGTCCAAATGTGACCGGAGCGGCGGTAGAACCTTGGGGCTATGCTTTTCTTAGCCTTCTTATCCGCGGATGTTTTCGCGTCTTCTCCCACCATGTTTACCTAGTTTTGTACAGCTTCCCGCTGGTCACATGACCTGAGCCTCGATTCTGATTGGTTGACCTAGTGGCAATGAGTTAGTATATCGCCCGACAACATACTAAAGTTTGAATCGCGTCCCAACGTGCCGGCTTGGGTGCACTATGGCTTGGAGCGACCAAAATTAATCCCCCGCAACGTCTACTAACTGCTTAATCGCCCTGTTTTTGGGCCAAAATATTTGACATGTCAAACTTTTTTAGTCACCCGCAAACTTCGCCGGCGACAAAGACCGACCGGGTATCCTCTCTAGTCGCCCGACGACAAACTACCTTAGTCACTCGCACTTGGTCGCCGGGCGAGTCCCAACGTGGCGATTAATATTTTCAGTTGTCGGCGAAGAGTTTGTCGCCCGGCGACATACTAATTCCTTGGTCGTCGGCCGACTAAAATTAATCGCCGTCATTAGTCGACCAAGTGGGGATGCGCCATTACAATGGTAAAAGAATTGTGTCTCCCCACACAGAAAGGATGCTCCAGGCGGGAATTAGGCATTAAAGAAGATGTTTTAAGCTTTCAAATGATACCAAGCACATCAAAATTAAATAATATTCAAGGAATTTATGGGCTGTTGAACACGGGACGGTCAGTATTCCTGAAAATGGCAAAAAGCCCAGATATTGAATATTTATCTAAATATTTAGTAATGAAATAAAATTTTCTCCATAAATCAACAAAAAGTCATAAAAGCTATTAAGCTTATAACTTTTGTTCCACAAAAGATAATCTCTTTTAGTTTGGACTGGTAGTATAATCAAGTCATGTTTTTCCAAATGGGTTACAATTTTTGACAAAATTGGCAAAATTGCGTTGTTTCCATGGTAACCAAACATCTGATGCTTGGTAATATTTGGAGGAAAAACATTCTATTAACATTCCAAATAGAATGTTTTTCAAACAAAATGGAATGTTTAAAGTAGGATAACTGAATTCTACGCAAAAAGTTGGTTTAAGACATTTTCATCCCTATTTTTCACAAATCTACCCATATCTCCCTAAATATTACCTGTAGAGCTTAAGATATATCCCCCTCGGAGCATCCTTTCTGTGTGGGGAGACACAATTATGTTTCTATCATTTATAGAACTTGAGTTATAATTAGTTGAAGTGTTGGGCATCAAACAAGGCTATTTAGAGAGAAATTACCTCAAAGATTGGACTTATGTGTATGTCAATGCAAATCTCCATAGACCAAATCTATTACAGTCTGGAAACCCTGTATAATATGTTTGTAAAATAAATTATTCGGATAAATTTTGTGGTAAACTGTATTCCTGGGGTGTTTTTCATGTGATTTCTGCATAAAACTGTTTCTTTTTGTCTTTTTTATTATTTTCTCTTATTATGCAATTTTCTCAGAACATTACACAGCGACTTATGCCTCATTTAGTGGTGTGGGGTCACATATATTTGTATATCAATGGGCGGTTCACGATCTATTATCATTATATATAATGATAATAGATTGTGAACTGTATCAAACTCGAACTCCAAGTTGGGTGGACATTGGTTTTGTTTATTTAACGGTTTAAAAGTGTGTAGCAATCAAATTGAAATAAAGTGTAATAAACCCTAGTCTACACTGGTGGACAATAATTGTTTTTAAAAATAAGTATAGAATCATGCTGTAACAATCAACATGTTTCGGTGGACAAACCTTCATCAGGATGGATTATATTGCACTGAGGTCAATACCTCATGTGTGACACGGTTAGTTAGAGAGCTTGACTGCAGTGGGTGTTGCAGTCGGACTTTGATATCATTATCAGAATAGGTAAGGCTTTATGATTATAATAAAGGAGAATGATCACCAGACTGCGATAAATGAGAAAAAAAGCCTTTAAGTAAAGTAGAAAATTTAAGTAACCTTTAAGTCAAGTTTTAGAAAATAACAGATAACAGTATAAGTGGCCTTCCATTAAGTACTTACAAACCAAAATGGATTGGGGTTTTGCATCTTGTGAAAAATTGCATACTTTTCTGTAGAATTCCATGCATACTTCAGCACAAGGGGAGGTGGCATTTATGAAAATGTATGTCCATCAAATGTGTAATCAATACCATATCTTTCAACCATAAGTGAAGTACAGTACAGTAAGAAGTCATTCGTACCTCTATTCCAATATCACCTATCATGTTGTTTGAACAGTTATTTTGTCTTGTCCTCCATGTACCATCATGGTTGCAAAAGTGGTGAAGTGTTCCTAGAAAAGTAGGATATATGATTGTTAGGTTATTTTTGAGTGGCATTCATATCAAGATTGGTTTTACTTTTAAAGTTACAATATTATCACACTTGGTTGAGCATTACCACGCAAAGTAACAGTATTTTTAAAACATTGATTCATAATGTTTCATGAATGTTGAAAGTTATTGGAACTGAATATGGACTTTTTTTTAGTTATTTTACCTGTATAACCATGCACACAGTACTGAATTGCTTCCTTCCCAGCTGCTGTCTCAGGCCAATCAACATACCAGTGAGTTTTAGGACACACCGTGTCACCTGAAACAGAAAGTAGGTCAGAACATTTTACCTTTACTATCATCTATTAACATATTTCATATTTCAGTGTCTTGACTTCATGATCACCCAGTTAAAGTGTCGCTGTGACATTCCATTAGGAACAGTCCAGATTGGAATGGAATTGTGACATGCCATTTAGGTGCAGTCCTGATCTCACCAAATTGACATGTTACTGTGACATATCATTTCAGTGCAGTTCTGATTAAACCAAATTGGGATGTTGCGGCAACCATGTGGACAAATGACTGTTATATATGAATATTAGCAGTTTTATTTTTATACTATTTAAATTTGTGAGATAAATTTGTTACAGTTAATGAAACCGAATATCATGAAAATATACTAATTAAATAGTACATGAGATTTGTTATATTCGTGCCCTGTCTTGATAATTTCTAGATACAGAGACATTCATATGACATTATGTTGGTTGGTTGGTTATTGGTTGCTTTACGCCCTAATTATGACATTATGTTGTGACATCACAAAACAATATTAAAAAGATGTCATTCTTAGCCAGATTGTGATGTCATCCTGTAACATAGTTATCAGTCACATCTATTGGATTAGCCTTCGTTCAGGTAATTGAGATGTCAAGTCCCTGGAGTATAACAGATAACATTTCTGTGACATTACTTTTACGTCATGTTTTAGCTGGAGATTAACTAAAATGCTAAATTCCCCCATTGGGTTCCTGCTATTCAGTGGTGGGGGGGGCCAAGTTTTGGTGGACCTCTAAACTACAAAAGGAGGGGAAAATTCCATCTGCACACATGCAAATGCACACCGTTTTAGTATCCTGTATCCATCACTGCAATTTAACATGTTTATTTAAGAGACATCTCTTCTATTCAAATGACTGATCTTTCTGCCCCTTCACCAAAATTACTTTAAGCGTCAGCATGCATGGGACAGTGTAGGTAGAATTCTGTGGTACGATGTAGGTTCATAATAGACGTTGTGCAGGTCACGTCACAACTGCCCATAATGGGCTGGCCACCATATTGGTGATCAATTTAAAATCTTTATGATTTATCCTTATGAAGACATTAACATACATTTCTATGTTACTTTTAATCAAAACAATTTCAATGAATGATATTTAACAATCATCATTTATAATGTATATACTGTGAGTTAGTCCATAGCCACATGTCCATTGTCACCACGTGTTGATCACCAAAATTAGATCACGTGATCACATTTGCACAAGGTCTATAGAAGCAACCATTCTGTAATCTTACCTGGGTTGATGACTGTGACAGTAGTAGCAGGAAAACCCTTGGTTGATCCAAATGAATAGATAACTTCACACTCATACCATGTGCTCATGTCCAAGCCAGTCACCTGCAGCTCACTCATGTAATCCTCATTTGTTATGTTTACATCTGAAAATGTAATAAAAAGAGTTTCTTATTTTCACTTGAACAGCTGATAAGAGATGGGGCATTTGTAAGGCAGTGCATATTCACAGACAGTACCATGCCACATTTTCTTGATTTTCAGCTTATTCTGATGCTGTTTTGGTCATAGAAAAAAAGAAAACTTTGGGGTCATCCTCATGAGACTTAAGCACCATACCCACTAGGCAACGCTTCGATGGGCCAACGGTGCCAACTATGGGCCTTCAATGTCGGTGTTGGCGTATAATTATTAAACATGTCTGATATGATATTGATCGGCGCCGACGGTCTGTGCCGGTGGCCGAGGGTCTGCTCCAACGGTCAGCCATCAGCGCCAACGTCGGTGCCGCTTATGTGTGGATATAGCTTATCCAAGCAGAGTCAGCTGTGCCAACAGCCGCGCCGACGGCCACGCCGACGGCCACGCCGATCTACCTCAGAATTGCCTAGTGGGTATGGGGCTTTACAACCCTTGGGGGAATTACAGATCTTGGCCTATGCCTGTGGTCCCGATAATCCCCTATGGGTTGTATGGCCACCCTCAGATGCCAGACATGTATACATACATATATATACATACTATAAGAAGAAGAACTGTGGGGGGCATCCAAGGGTGGCTGTATGACCCATAGGGGATCATCATGTACCGAGGGTGAAGCCTTAGGTTTGTACAATCCCCATGGGTCATACAGCCACCTGAGGACACCCCCTAAGGTTCTTCCTTATTTCATCTCCCAAGCAATACTCTAAATATGTTAAAAATACAAAGAATGAGGAGCAGTATGTATGGCCACACAGTACGCACTGTCCTCAATACGCATTGCTTGGCGGTCATGAGGATGACAAAATTTAATATATACATGCATACAATGTTATGCATACATACATACAAATGTATAGTATGTTGATACTGACTGGTCAAGGAAACTTCTTTACCTCCCTATTTCTTGTTATTTATCTTGTTTTTTGTTGTTTTATAGAAAAATATTTTACTAACTGGTTTATGTAAAACTGCATAGGTGACAATGCAAACACCCTATACACTTACACTCTCCTTCTATAAGAAGAAGAGACAAAGGAGGTATCTACTTCTTGAAGGAGTCTAATTTCTTACCCCAACCTAACATGAGGCTCAAAGGCTGAGACCTGCTTCTTCGTTGTGTGAGACCAGTTAAATCGTCTCTCCCTGAAGAAGCAGGTCTCAGCATTAGAACCTCATGTTAGGTTGGGGTAAGAAATTAGACTCCTTCAAGAAGTAGATACCTCCTTTGTCTCTACTTCCTATAGGAAGAGAGTGTAGGTGTATAGGGTGCTCTCCTTCTATAAGAAGAAGAGACAAAGGAGGTATCTACATGCAAAATACATCAGAGCTTCCTGGAATAGAAGATCTTACCATGATTTTGAATTAAGAATTAGTTTCAAAGGGCACCTTTCATATTCATATTATTTCTAGAACAAGTGACTTCGTCACTACTACTACTGCGCGTATCAGTCCCCCCCCCCCCCCCCACCTCCTGCCCAGCACACACCCCTCCCAGGGGTCGGCGTCTGCACCCTGGAGATGGGCCCCCTTGAAACCTGCAGTTTCGAGGGGGCCCCCAGACTAAACCTAACACCATTGGCCCATGGTGAGTCCCCAAGAAAATCCCAAATCAAATATGGGTCAACTGATGAAGGGCCTAGACCAAAAAGGGAGCCAGAACGAAGGAAGGCCGTTTTGTATATAGTATGTAATTAAAAGAGTGGCATTGTTACCCAAGACCACACCATTCACAAAACTCATGATGTGAATGGTACTTTGCCAACTTTCCCAACTTAGCCAACTGTCACAATGTTCTCAATGGTCTCACGTCATAGAGCCACCAGGTGTGCTGTTGCAACTCCAACTATGGAACTAACTACATGACAGGATAAGTCTCAGTTTTAAGGAGGCCCCTGGACTACCAACACCTGTCCAGATCTTTTTTCTCTTTCTTTCATATGTTATTTTTTGATTTCAGTTATATAAAGGGGGACCTTAAACGTACTTGGGTGTGTTCGGCTTAAATTCTAATTACCGATGCAATCTGCTGCAAATTTGTGGGCAAGTTAGGTTCTATATAGTGAAATACATAAAACAATTTAAACAATTTTCACTGTCTATAATAAGAGTTAGAACATGAAAAAGAACATGGTTTTAAAAATTGATTTCAATGAGGAATATCAATTTTCCTTTGCTGTTTAACAGAGTAACAATGGAATTCACTTAAAACCTCTAGGATATTTAGTATTAATTTTATATCACAGCAAATAATTAAACCAAAAAATCCTATATTCACCATTCTTGATAAAAGTTATACTGAAAGAAATACTGAAAGATTGAGTCATTTTGGTTATCTATATTTATGATACTACTTTTTCCTAATTGATGGGAAATAGCTTAACTATATTCATTCAGTACCATTCAACCTTTAAAGGGCCTAAAACTGCTTTAAAAAGAGCCTCAAACTACTTTTTTTGATAGTTCTTAATCTATTTCCAAGATGGCGCCCTGAACAGCACCATGTACCTTTAATTGCCTGAGAATCCCTTAATCGATTCCATGTATACATACATATTTATATATGTGATTTTAGAAAATGCCAGTAAATAAACCTACCTTTTCCAGGACTTAAGGTGTTATTTTCCTTCCACCATTTGAAAGTAACAGTATCAAGATAATGTCCTGTATCAGGGACATTGGCCTCACAGTAGATGGTAAACGGTGTATCCCTGTATACTGTCATGGTCAAGTTACTCAATGTTACCTCAGGACGGGCCAGCACTGACAAAACGGTATTACCAGTATTTATGACCTGTCCATCTGAGTCTGCCATGAGCATACAGGAAACATTGCCTTGAAGAAAAGAAAGGTATAATCTGGTAAGTGCAACAAATAGTCTCGTCCAAAATAATTATTTTCTAATCTTATAATGTGCCTGGCATTCAGTCTTATATTGTCAGCAAATTGTTAGATAAAGCCGGGTCCACACTGGGCCCCTGGGGGAGGGGGGTGGGGGGTGGGGGGGGGGCACTCGGTTCGAAAATGGGTACCAACTGCGGTCGGAACCTCAGGGGGCTGTAGCTGTGAATCGCCAATTTGGCTAAAAACAGGGGGCTGTGAAATGATCAAGGGGAGCTTTCAATAATGTATTGTCCATTATGTTATATTAACAGTTTATTTTATGTCATTCAACCACTTCATAATGCTTCTTAATTAAATTTTTGAGTACCAAAATCAAATAATGGCCACAAAATTTGTCAACAAATGCCTTTTTGGAGGCCTGAAAAGGGTGGCTGTCAGACTTGATCTGTACCTATTCAAAAAAAAAAGGGGGGGTGCTGTCCCTGACATAGCCTGGAAAAGGGGGCTGTCAGAATATCCCCATCCCCAAAAAAGGGGGGCAGTAGTTTCGCAGTTGTTATTTCACCCCCGATACGTAGTGGCCTATCTTTTAACACTGGTGGACACCTGCGCGCCGGCCCGGGCAATACAGGGTCTGTATAGCCCTGGTGTGACATCATGCCAGGGCTATACAGGTCGCCGCAGGGCATTCTCCCTGAGGCCCCCTACAGCCGGCGGCCCAGCGCTAGAGCAGGGACAGAATGGTCGAGGTGCTTACTCCCAGGTCTGCGCTCCCAAACCACATGCATTATCCCTGAGGCCCCCTGCAGCGCGCGGCCCTGGCGAGAGCCGGGACAGAGTGGTCCCGCGCATCGCACTGAGCACTGCAACAGACGACAATCGGGAGCAAGGCTTCACAAGTCAGCACATGGCCTGTCAACGCAGGGCCTGTAAAATGCCGGTTAAACTGAACAATCAATGCACAATAATGCACAAGGAGGTGAAATAAATTCGATACTGACCTTGATCGTGGTCCCATGAGCCGTATTTCGTCTCGGGGTTTGGCCAAACCCCTCGCCGCAATACAGCTCACGGGACCACGCCCCGGTCAGTATCTACTTAGTATCTACGTTCAAAGAGTGAGTGAATAATTTACACCTAAAAATAGGGTGGCGAGGTTTTTATAATGATTTACTTAAGAAAGGGCGGAACTTTTGTAAAATGTTTCCTCTGTGGGGGGGGGGGGGGGGGTGGGGGGTGCACCTGCCACCTCCCTGGGTATGGGCCTGCTGTCAAGCCTTCTTTTGACATTCTGATGTTTCTATAAAAACAAGTTGTGAACGTAGCTGTTGCAGCACCCACCATGGGAGTCCATACGAATTGTTACACCTGTGGACATTATATGAAGGCAATGAACCCTGTGAGCGTGGGGACATTTTAGTCCATGGGCCGTGGTCACAACTGCATTTCTTGTTACGTATGGTGGCCCATGTTATGACATCCTAGTGATGACAACAGGCTTGCCAACATTTCAGGAAACGCTTATCAGGACAGGGGTCTAAGATTAATCTGAAATCGGGACTTTCGATTCAAAAGCGGGACTTTCGATTCAAAAGCAGGATTACATAGTACATATAATAATAATAATAGAAGGAAGGTAATAACATAAGATATTTGATAGGTTATAACTACAATTGACACTCTTTAGCTTTCCAAAGGTTCCAACTAAATGTTTGCAATGTATTTTAACAGTTTATGGAACTTCCAATATTTTATCACACTAACAGGAACCATTGGTTTTGGGTTGCTTTAAGATGGTGTGTTGAATCTACATATAATTGAAGTATTGCAGGACTATACTGTAATTTGAATTGTAGCAGTTGGTAGAAAGAATAGATCAGGAGAAACATCTGCATAAATGTCCCTGACTTATTTTTTCTCCTTTTATTCAACAGCCTTTGCGAAAGTTGTAAAATTGTCCTGTTTTTATGGGGTCATTCTTGTGCTATTTCAAAACATTCAATGTATGTGAGTTTGGTCCATGCACAGTCAGATTATTCTGCGATTTTGAAATGATGGTTCATAGCAACTAAGGCCTAGGGATGGATACACAATTTTCAAAAGGAAGGGGGGCATCATATGTACAGAGTATAAAATATCACACATTTGCATGCATGGGTATTGCATTTCCCTTCTTTATGTAGTTTAGGTGTCCAACAAAAGTGTGGGGGAGGTGCAATTCCAGGCCCCCCGGAAGCCCCCACCTGGGTCTGCCACTGAACATGTATCCAAAACATGAGTAACCACCAACCATTATTTCTCCATGTCAGCTTGTGTATCCTAAGGTGGCTGATGTAGTAATTGTACCCATTAACCCATTGCTCCTCCTGAACCCGCCGACCTGAACCATTGAAAGGTCCCCCTCTGATGATGAACCCATCAAGGTACCAGTTGATGTAGCAGTCTGGAATGTTGTAGTGAAGCTGAACTTTACAGTTAAAGTCTGCAGCCTTGCCTTCAACTGGATAGGGTGGGTCATAGGTGATAGCCCTATGTACTGCAATTTTAAAATATAGTAAACACGTATTGAGAATCAACTCTAGAAGGAAACGATCATATTTACATTCATGTTTATATTGTTAGTAGCATCTAATCACTAGAACACTAGGTAATACTTAAATTTCGGTCACAAAGTCTTTATCACAACCTGTAGTGGACTTAGAAGGGGGGTGGGGGAGTGTGCCCTCCACTTGTTTGGGCAAATTTAGATTTGTAAATATCAAATTCTGGAAATAAGGGGGCATACCCCCACCTTTCTCTAAGTGTGCCTTCACGTTTTCAATAAGCAGGATCTGCCACTGACAACTACTTTTAAATCAGACTTGTTTCCATCTACTGCTTCAAACTGGACCAATAGTCAGTTAGTGGTATGGCAAAACAGCAAATCCATTACAACTAAATTTTTGTATGGACGGGGATTAGTGGACTGAGGGGACCAGAGGCAGCAAAACCATGTTTCAAGGGACCTCATGCCCACTATATGCAAACTAATAAGTAACTGTTGTTTCATAAGGACTTAACACGTGTTCTTAATTGGAACGAATTAATTTTAATTGATTATATATTGAATTCTGAAATAATAAATCAATTAAATAATGAATTTGATATTTGATGAATGCATTTTGTCCAAAGGGTTATCAAAAAGCAACATTTCATCTCCTACAGTTTGTAGGTGTGCTATCCCTAGGAAGATGGTTTTCCCACATGTGGACATCATGGGGTGTCATTCTGCAACTTCAACCAATTCACTCAATTCTCAGGGGGAAAATCTTCTTTGATGTGGAGGGTGATCTGCTGCAGAGTGCAAAGGGTGTGAAAGGCTTGATACCTGGTCAGGCCAGGGGAAAGCACAGTGAACCTAACCAAAAAAAGGGGATTCATCCTAGAAAATATTCCTGAACCCCCCCCCCCCATACCTGGACGCTCCCAATTTAAAAAAGATGAAGTGGCAAACATACTCTCCCAGGAGATATTGAATCCACGGTAAGTGTCATAGGCATCAGTGCTGAAGTGAAGGTACACTGCAGGACCGGTCGTGGTGATTGGGTCAGCCTTCCTACCAGTAAGGATGGCTATCACAGGGGCATAGCCATTAACACCATCATGTACCTGACATACATTGCAAGGTAATTTCAATATATCAGGAATTTACTATGTATCACAACTACAAGACCATTTATCCAGCTCATTATTGTACAATTATATATTATATTCCAAAGTAACATTTAGAAGAAAACATATGAGATAAATGTATTCTTAATTCCGAACTCACATTAGATATAATTATTTTGTAATGGGATAATTACATAAATAGACCCATGCACTAAGAAAGGGTGACCTTATCATTAATTCACAGCCTTTAAGAAGCATGTAAAACACATTACATGATGTCCAAATTCATTTATTGAAAGCATGTGGCTGTTGGAGATGTCCTGGCATTTCTTTCAAGTGGTTGCTGAACATTATTGACCAATTCTTCATGACATGATGCTCAAAAACACTTATATCATGAATCATTACATTTTTGACTAAATCCCAAAGCAAACTCCCATAAGGAATCTCGGAAAATCATCAATTTTACAACATTTTAACTATTTTTCACTTTTAAGGATTTATCTGTAAGATTATATCATAGGTAACAGTGACTAACACTTTACACCATAGTGATTTTTAAGGAAGGATAGATGTGCCTAATTTTTTTTTTTTCACATATCACACATAATTATTACATTCTTTCTATAGACATTGTGCAGATGACGTCACACTAGACAGAAAGGGACTGGCCGCCATGTTAATTATTTAGTTTCTAATAGCACATAGATAATTTTGTCATTGTTAAATGATTTATTTGTATTCCTAATGAAACTAAATGACATGATATTCAAATATTGGTTTAGAATTTCTGGTTACATTGTGACCACATGGGTGTGGTAACCACGTGGTGATCACCGAAATCTAGTTATGTGACCCTTTCTGCACAAGGTCTATACAGCCTCAAATAAGGTTATATCACTTTATTGTATAGGGTTTTCAGATTTTGGTTCTGAATAGAACATTTTCATTCAATTATATGTTTTGCAAAACAAGTCTAGATTAATTGTTCAATTTATTCTGGATATTTAGGTATAATTAGGAAGTAATATTGTATCTCATTTACTTAGAAAATTCTAGTTGTTTGAAATTCTTTTTTTTTTTCATAACTTTCAAAATCATCATTTCTTGGTGCATTGATCTATACTAGTGACCGCTTAGATGTGATAGATGTTCAGTCAAATAATATTTGTATTATAACATAATATTATTATGTTCACTTTCTTCTGCAGAGATCATGTTAGGAAAGTTGGGAACATATTTCTTATTTATATTTTGGGTATATCAGAAAGTCAGGATGAGGTTTTAAAGAAACATTAAAAGAGGTTAACACCAACCGTAAGGGAGTCAGCATAGCAAGTACCAAGCATCTCCATGTCAATGAAGTTGAGGGTTATTTGACCAGTGTTGTTAGCCTCCAGCTTGATCCAATAGGCGCAGTCAGCATTGTTAGGATAGTCTGATGGATAATTTGGGCTTACCACAAACCCATTATTTCCAACAAGCTCATCCAAACAGTTAAGGGCTGATGGGAACCTGAAAGCATGGCAAATGTGAAGGAAACAAACTAAATGATCATATCATCACATCACTATCTTCTAGAAAATAATGTGAAACTGTTAAATAACTGTTGACAAGGAAGAAGAATGGGGCCTTGCCTGGTGGTGGGGCTGGGAGTGGTGGGTGGACTGGATGTTGTGGTCGGACCATTCATGTTCTCACGGTAGTTGGCAAGGAAGCCACAGTCTCCGTAAATGTCGTTGTCTGATTCGAAGATGATCACCAGCTCATTGCCCTTGCTGTTAACTCGCTGGGGTGTGGTATAGCCACAGAATCTGAAGAGGCAGGAAGATACCTCTAGTAAGATTTGTTTATAAATTCCACTTTCTCCCCGATTTAGAATAAAATGATTTTCACAAACACCAATTAAAATAGATATAGAAATCTACATTTTCTGGATTTCGTACCCTTTTGTCTCACAAAACTATTTTTTTTGTTCAGAGCCACATCTTACAGAGTAAGTTTTTCATGTAGATGATTAAATGAAGAAACATACATACCCAAAACAAAACCATAACTAAACTAAACAACACAGCTGGTGGTAATTGGCCGACTATACAATTATAATCTTAGACATCTTATAGATAAACAAATATCGGTGAATCATCTAAAAAGATATGGATGTTGGGATATCTTAAAGGAAGCTTACGGGCCGTAAGTCTCAGATCCATCACTGATCTTCACAAAGTCAAAGGGGCAGCCACTCCCACCCTCCAGCGAAAAGTACACAAAGTCCAAGGTGATGGTGTTTCCACTTGCTACTTTGATGGTCCACTGGCACTTAGCATCGTTCGGGTATTTAGAAGGCCAGTTTGGGCTGGTAACAATGCCATGGGGGCCCGGCAGGTCACCACCACAGCTGTTGGTCAACCCTAAGTGTAATATAACATTCATGAATACATTGTAGTATCTGCTTAAGAATATTTAACTAATCAATTATATTTACAAGTATTCTTCTTTTTGCCACAAAATGTTGAAATGAGATTGGATGGACTGTGGTTTCTCTTTCACTTTTTGCCAAATGGGTAATGCAGCAGACCAGAAAATACATCCCTTAAAGGGAATTCTAATAGGCAGAATAATAAATCATTCATAAGCGTGAAAAGAAAACATGAAACAGTACAACAAATCAGAAATGCTGAATCAGGACATGTGTTTTGATAATAGGGAAATTCATTTTTATGGACAGGCTCCACTTTATGCATGGGTACCCAGAGATCACCCATTACTGCAGTTACATGCAAAACTTCTTTTTTTTTTTTTTTTATTGGGTCCTCAGGTTCAGCATGGCCGATGATCTTCCACCTGCTCCCACAGGATTTACATTAATTTCTCATTTTAGCTTCACGGTTGCAGTTTGGAGGATGTAGAAGCCTTTCGTTTTCAACTTAATTTCTCATTTTAGGGAGCGGGAGAAGAATACATACAATTAACCCATTTTCCATCTCATTTTTAAAGTCCCCCTACATCGCATTTATACTTGACTTTCCTATGATTTTTGTGGGTTTTCCTATAGAACTCCCTAAATTACTTGTTTTGTTTGTGGTATAGGTTCTTAATTGTAAGTAGATAAATCATGAAGTTCTCATAGGACAGTTGTGTGATTTCACAACAAAATCAAGTTAATATTATCACCAAGCTACTTAGTTCTTTGCAAGCCAAGAGGAGACATGGCTTTACAATATAGATATTAATCATGTCATTACTGAGAAAACTGCTCTTTGATATAATGTTTTCAAGTTTTTCGAGACCAACCTTTATCCGGAGGCCCTTTGTCTGCCAACCTTCCGGGAAGTTTGTCATGATTACCAAGTGAAAACATGACAACTATAACAGAAAAAAAACAATAGATACAGGACTTCTCAATTGAATATTGTTGCATATTATTATCATTTCTAATACAATTTTGTTATGAATATTGTGTAGAGAGGATGCAGCTCTCCACATAACTTTCTCTGTTAGGTGGCCGAATAGATGGTCGATTGAATACTTTATATTGATAATTTCTAAATTCATATTAATAAGGTTTAAATGGTTTCTTGTTCTATGAAACTATGTGTTTGAACTTTTTTAAAAATTTAAAAATTAATGGATTTTGCATCTGTCTATACACTTATATAATATACTATTTTGTTATAGAAAAATTTGTGGGTCTTTAGATAGGGTCCTAGGTGAGCTCTGGTATTGCAGCCATTATCATAATAACACTTAGAATCCCACATGAATCATGAATTACCACATTTCTCGAAAATGTCCTTGATTTTCTTAAGGGATTTTCCCGTAATCCCTTAGATTTTTATTAATTGTGGAAGGCTCATCATTAAGTATTGTAAAAAGGCCATTTTCCAGACAGTTATGGCTGGATACACCCTCAGGCAGATCTGGCTGGACTGAGGTTTATTAGATTATGCATAAGCCTATATAACCTTGTACAGATAAGGTCATGTGGTCAATATGTCCTAAACCTGATAATTCTTGATCCTTTTTTTTACAACTTCATGAGCAATTGGGGGCTATAATGTGAAATACGGTGTTTACTTACAATTTAGGATGAACCAAATTATCATTTTGAATTCCATGGTTATCCTTTTGTATACCTAGAGAAAAACAAACATTTTCAATTTCATGCATATGATACTTGTTGCGACATTCTGTATATCCTGGGGTAGAGCAAGGCTTGGGAAAAATACATTGTATTAGCAGGATGCTTATTGTTAGGTAAATTCACTGATTCAGGCAAAACTTAAGTTTTTCTGTATGACCAAGTATTGCTCAAACGTACTGACTTCTTCAATTTGATTATTTGGCAGATTAACCAGTTTGCCAGCCACTCAAAATATGGCATTTCGGGGCAATAAAGGGTTGGATCACCCGACAAGTGGTAGGTATAAGGATTTAATGTGCCGATCTGCAAAATTCAGAAAGTGTGACTGTCTTTATGAAATGTATAAAGTCTATGAATAAGGATTATATTGATTTGTTGGACATGTGATTGTAATTGTTAAAAGATTTGAGTGCTTTCTTCAAAGCCATTTTGATTGGTTAGACATGTGAATGTATTTGATATTTTGTGTAAAATGTATTGACCACTAGTACTATTTATTGTTCTCTATATAGGTTACTTTTATTAATTTTTCATGTTTGTAATGAACTGAAAAACAGAGGTCACTCTGATGTTTATCACTGAATAAAAGTTTATGCACAAAATTTTGTTTAAAAATGTACGGCCCCACTGTACGTACCGCTCGTCGCGGGTCCAAAAAAGTAGTTCCGGTACAATCCAAAAATATTCATTTTGTTGGCAAATCTTTAATATTTGATAAAAAAAATTCTGAAATTCAAACTGAGACCATGTAAAATATCAAAGAAAATTATTGGCTAATCAACAACATTTTATTTTATTTTTATCTTGAACGCATATGAATATGGTTCCGGTACTCTGCAAAGCTTGTTGCATAACGCACTACGTAGCGCTACACGCGAAGAATGAATTCTTGTTTTTTTTAAGCATTATTTTTCAATTATATGCCTTTTGCTTGCGTGATAAATTATACAGAAGACTACTCTTAGGGGCCATCCTCAGTGTGCTAGACGAACGGCCGATGTGCGGGGAGGCCCAAGAGCTTTGCCGTTGGGCCGTCCTAATCATCAATAGCAATGTAGAGAAAATAGATACTAATAGTGGTGTGGAAGGCTAGGTAATGCACCTTATACCAACACTTTATAGTCTTAAATTGCAACTGTAAAATAAAGATATCAATAAAACGCTGAAGAAAGTTGGGCTATAGATGTTGTTTCTGGTATTTCAATTGTCGGTTGTTTATTTTCATAAATTGATGTGGATCAATTACAGATTTAAAGGAGGGAGAATAAAATAATGTGGATAAGCTTACTTAAGTACGAGAGGGGGGTGGGTGCTGTGGGGTTTATCAGGGGTAGGATGGCCCTATATAGGATATCTGGAACCCTCAAACTATGCTGCTATTCATAGTGTTAAGGTGGTGATCCATAATGCAATTATGTTACCAAATTCTGAACCGATTTTCAAAACGTGTTTGAAGTCTCTAGAAATATCTGTAGCGGCATATTTTGAAGAAAAATGAAGTTTGTTTTAAAAAAAAGTGCACAATGAGAAATAATGCCAAAGATGTACATCTAAATGCATGGACATTGTATAAAAAGAGATTCAATATAATTATGTTTTGTCATATTGTGGAATCCCTGGCTTAGTAGTCTTTCGATAAGATTGTTTTGGCAAGCTATTTACATAAATAATTTAGCACTGATTAAGGTACAGGAAAATTCTCACAAATGTCTCCGAGATCTGAAGGACATGTCTTGAAATCCATATGGCAATGTTTTGCTAGTTTAGCCTGATCCTGAGCCCCAGTGGAAGACATCAACAGTTTTGTAATTTAAGATATTCTGCTCAGTGGTATTTGGCAATATATTCACTGTAACAACTAGTTATGCATAGCTTATGCAGAATACAACTGAAAATAAATATTTTGGTATATTTCTGATAATATTAATCTAATTGTGATAGTTATTTAATTGCAATGCCCCTAATTGCTTTGAGTAAAAGCTTATTTTATTTTCTCAACCATGCAGGAAGAATCTGGCATGTATTTTATTTTTACACGGCATGAAGGCAAAAATCACTCACATTGTATGGACATAAATACTAATTTTAAGACAGTTTTAATGTAGCCATGACGTTCCCTTCCCACATTGGGTATTACAGTGAGGTATAATGTTATGAAGCTTAATCAGTTCTCTATAACTGATGGAAATAGGAAAGACACTAATTTATCTATCAGTTAACAAAATTGCAAATACAATTTGCAGCTGTAATAGACTCCAGGCCCGTAACTAGGGGGGGGAGGGCAATCCCTGAACCACCCACCCACCCTTATAAAAATGCAAATTAAATACACAGGATTTACACATATCTTCCAATTTTATGGTTCTAAAATTCTCTGCCGGGTCTAGGGAGGCAATTACCCCTTCCCCCCCCCCCCCCCCACTTGGATCCGCCACTACTAAAATTAGTAGGAAAATATTGAAAAGTTCCACGTTTTACTGCTTGGCACCTCCCTTTTCAAGTTCAAATTATTGAAATTTTAGGCAAAAGTTCCACTTATGGAACGTCGCCACCCTCCCACAGTAGACCCTGGGTACGGGCCTGTAGACCATGTCCTATAGGAAATGATACACCCAGGTGGCATTAGACTGGCAATGTCCTACCATTGACCACCCCTAAACATAATCTTAAATGACATTTAAGTTTATTGTTGAGACAAAGTGGAAGAATTGTATAATATGGTGAATGTTGATTTCTGAAATGCCTATAGGGCCATACCCATTACGCGATTTTGACCAGAGTCGGCCAATTCACTGGTGCTAAAATCAGCTGACTCTACAGGAGAGTCTGCCGATTTTAACCCCGACTCATATCAAACATGCACATTCCAATATGCTATACTTACAGGTGACTTTAAGAATCAGCCGATTCTCCCAGTTGCCTGTCACTAGTTGGTGTCAAAATCGCCGGGTGGGTATGGGGCTTAAATTGCCCTGTCAGATTGAAGAGTATGATTCCCTACACTTCAGGTCAGGTTGACACAAAACCAAGTGAATCGCTTCCCGCAAGATCTGTGGTCTGACCTGTTGAATGATTTTTGAAAGTAATTTAAACTGGTCACAATCGGGAATTGACCTTATCCTGGTCTTCCTTGTAATCCAGGGGCTTTCAACAATTCATGTCATTATTTCACTTAGATAGGTGATCTGATGTTGATGAGATGATATTGAAGACATGATGATAATGAATGATAAGACGATACTGAGGGCATCTTAACGTACCTTGAAGTATGCTCTAGATGTCTGGTAAATAAGATAAATGTGATGAAGTGCCATATCCAAATACTTTAGGTGGACTTATAGATATCAAATTGTATTGTTGAGAAGGTACTCAGAGTACTCGTCATATAGACAACTCATGGCAAGTACTTGTTTTGTTAATCGTATCAGTGACTCGAACAATAATTCAGAATGACACCATGGAATCAATATTACATTTACAGAGATATTTTTAGTCATCTCCAATTGATTAAGCATCAGCCTAGATAAGACTGATATTATTTGAGTAAGCATATGAGTGAATGAGTAAGTGAGTGTTGTTTTATACCGTACGAACAGCCAGGGTCATTTCCACCGCGAAAACAAGTTGTTACATATTCTGTCTTTCATGATTGTATCTATGAGATGATGGTGACAGGGCAGGCAAACAGCAAGGGATAAAAACCTGGAAATCATTTTTGCTGTACCTCACCCCTTAAGCCCCATACCCGCCAGGCGAGTTAGGCTTTAGCGATCGTATTTTCCTCTAATCGCCCGTCAGTATGCTATATTGAAATGTGCATGTTTGATATGAATCACCAGGAAAATCGCTCGATGATTCACCCGACAATTTTATCAAACCTGTACATTTCAATATAGCATACTGATGGGAGATAAAGCCCAAATTGCATGGGGCTTTAGGGAACCCAGCGCCAACGCGAAGTGAACCCCCAAAAAAACCCTTTATCAGTGCTTGGTCCCCCTATCATTGCCTTATATGATCAGCGGAGGCTACTGCATGGGGGCCTATATTCTTCCCCAGAACCCCCATGGGGGGAGAGTAAGCGTGTTTGTGTTTCTTTTAGGATTCAGTGTATGTTTGTTTGGCTTAAGATTTTTGTAGCCTTTTAAATGTAGGTTGGTCTGCATACTTTCTTAGTTTATATTGGGATTATTCCAGTCTGGTCCATCAGAATAAAAGAAACTTGTTACAACCATTTCACAATTTTATTTTCTTCAGAGTACAGCTGTACTTTTGCTAGACCTTGTATTAACAGTTTGAGCTTCCTTATGTTTATGTGTAGGTAAACCTCCATAGAGGCACAGGTTATATAGCATAACCTCTGCCTCCAAAGTGGTTTGCAAGTTTATATAATGTTCTTAATCACCTTGAGAATGTCACTAGTGTTTTTGAACAGGCAAACGAGTATGACTATTTTCATTAATTCATAATTAATTCATTTATATAATTTTAATTATAATGGAAAAATAAATATGTAGATTCATTATTGCTGCTTGACCTGTATCCATCAGTGATACCTGTGGCCTAGTGGTTAGTGCATAGTGCTGCCATGTGAAAGGTCCCAGGATTGAATGCCACAGGAAACTAGGCATAGCATTTCAAAGAGTACAGAGTAGTGGTTATGTGGTCTTCTCAATAAAACCTGCTATTTACAAATAAAAAATACTATTCTTTTTAATTACCCTCGAAAATGATTATTTCAGGATGTTTTTCTGTTCTCTTTTTAGCCAAATAGGAAATTGCTTTGCCTTGATGGAATTTTATATCTGTTTTATTTTCATGAATCATTACTTTTCAATTCTACAGGGGCTTGCAACTGATTTTGAAGATTCCCTGGAAGTTAGCTCCTCCAAATACAATATAAGTGTAGCAAGAAAGACCAAAGCAGTAAGACAACACGTAGGCCTGACTCTATGTGGAAGAGTTCAATAACCAAGATGCCAGAGAGAACCTTGCAAACTTGCCTTCTGAAGTTAAGGAAGACCTGTCCTTGGATAAGTTGATGGACTCAGACGACTCTTTAGTTATATCCCATAGTGGGGAGTCAATATCATGGTAATTGTTTTCATGATACAGATCTTCCATTGATGTATGCAAAACCACGTTTTAGCATTTATGTCAATTTTCAAGGAATTCTTGCTAGGTTCAGGTGACAATAAGTTAAAACATATATATGTGTACATATAATAATGCACCTGAATAAATCGTCTTAATGAAACAAGGTTTTGTGATGAAAATATCTGTATGGAACATAGTCAATAGGTGGTTTCCATATAAACCAAATGACAACTTTAAAACTTGATCATTACTTAAAATTGCGGCAGATCAACATGTTTTGACTTTTGACAGTCTTCATCAGGATATTTATCAGACATGCTTTTATCATTTGTACTGTGATTTAGGATAACTGTTTTGTTTGAATTCTTCTTTATTTGTTGTTGAAATTACATCAGTGACTATTCCTTTTACTTGTTTTCTCCATTATGCGTTGGACGGGTGAAGATGTTGACACCGGATACTTACTAAGATAGCCCCCGCCTTAGTTTGTTCCAGAAAAGCTTCTCTCCTATTCGCAGGTAAATCCTTCCCTTTACCCATACTCTGATATTTTCTGGAATCTCCTTCAGAAACTCCTCATGGTCATTCTCATGAGGATCTTCTTTGGGCAGAATTATTATAAACTTAAATGTCCTATCAGTCATGCAACGTGTCTGACCCTCCTGGAACTCATACCTACACCAGTTACTCGCTATGTAATTCTTTGTGAGAAAAGCTAGAACAGCCGTATTTTCCCAAATACCTTTGTGGATGCTATCCAATAATTTCTCTCCCCCTATGAAGTTTTCCTGGTAAGTCAAAACGTTCCATGCTGGTAGTTCAAATTTCAATGCAGGAAGCAGTTGATTTTCTATCTGTTCACGATCTTCACTGCAGTAGGTTAGGAACAGGGATTGCTTATCTTGTTCTACCTGATAAAACCGTTTATTTCTGAGACGATTATGCATCAAAATTAAATAAATATTCTTTCTATTGCATGCACATACTATTGCTAATGTTATTAGTATGAGTACTGATACAGGAATAACTATTATGGTTATGATATTCATGTTATTATTAATCTTGGTGCATGTTGGTTCACTTCCGTTCCAAAGACCATAATAATTGCCAGAATCGTATTTTGTTTCCAATAATCCTATATCCTTTATTGCAGGTATACTGACTCCTGTTAAACAGCTGTTGACCATTATTTATAACTTTGCCAAATTCAGGGGGTTTTGGCACTGGGCAAGACACTGGTTTGTAATGGCATACTTCAGGGTCGAGTGATTCAGGGTAGATTCCACAGTGAAAAGGTTGATTAAATGTGCTAAAACCAGTAAAACAGGCAGACTTTATTTCTTCACAACTTTTCCGACAAGGGATTATATGCCTTCCATTAATACACTTAGGGAATATAGAATAGCAGATGAATTTATTCACATGCTGATAACAAAAAACAGTTCCATTTATGATCAAACTCACAACGTTCACATTCTGATGCTCTAACCTGAGATATTTGCCCTAGTGTATTTGGAAATGAAGTATGGGTATAGTTCAATTTATCCATACACTACTTATTCTGTATCTCTTCACAGGGTGAAGGGTAATCATACTTAAATTCTAAATCTATAAAAGTCGCCCCAGGTACCCCCTTCCCACAAGTTCGTTCCACATCAACATACCACTCAGCCTTCTTGGCAATGTTAAACATTCGTTCTCCTTGGCAGTGGTAATAGGATCCATTTTTTTGACAATGAGCAGTGGGATTCCCATAGTCCAGGAAGATTTGATACTGGTTGGCCATTACAATGTTCCTGATTCCCTTTTTGTAGAACTGCTGGGTAGGATTGCTGTGGGTTTCATTCAGTGTATTGTTTGTCTCAAAGCTTATAACAACACAACAAGGGTGCTGCTTAACCCTTATGTTGTACTTGACATGAAGCTTTCCTGTGGCTGGCATTGACTTTATTTTACTCCTTTGGAAAGTTACATTATGAAAATGTCTCTTTAAAAAGACTCGACCACAATCTGTGCTTTCCCCATGACTTTGTTGAAAAACACCCATTGCACCAAGAATTACAAAAACACTGCCGGCATGCATCCATTTCATTGTAACAAGTAGGAATTTCTGAAAGAAAACAGGAAATATGTATTGATATATAAATATATAATGATGTTAGCAGCAGCCAGATAAATTAAGTATCTAAAGCTTGATTATGGTGATTAACATGTGGTTTAGTACAATTGTAATATTTCTAAAGTTAAGATAAAAAGCCTGGATCACACATACCAGTTTTGATGGTGCCAATTTTGTATTTGTTTGATGTTCTCTGGGTACATGGCATGAGACCTTATATCCTATATACCATTCAAAAGAGAGTGCTAAGACCCTTCTATTGGTGTATACTATGTATATACCTGACCTTTATTATCATTACCAATTTTTAGAATCGCCGGCAAAATCGGCATGTGGAATATAGGCTTAACCTGTAAATTTGAGATTAAAACAAGTTATAACTGTCTCTCATATGATAGCGGTCTGAATTAGCTTTCTAATGTAATATAAGAATATTAAGACAGACGTTAGCAGATAACTATTCTTCAAGTCCAGCCAAATGATCACGCATCATATTAGTCTGACCTAAAACTGGAGTACATCTCATAATTATATCAGTTAAATTGATAAAGGCGTATTAAATGATATTTCAAATTAAATGATACAAGGACACCTTAATCATTGCAGCCCAATGCTGCTTATACCAGACTGTATTCAATGTATTGCCCTCAGTAGGAAATGGTTTCACTGGCCTACTTTGCTTCCTTTACTCTATGTATATTCTAATACATAATAGTAATGATTGTCTATACATTTTTTTCATTGCATGAAACACTATGCTTCCTATGATTCCAACTAGCATATATATATAGCAGATAGAGATATACCAAAAGTGAACTACAGATATGTTGTTATTTCAGCAATCAATCCATTCAGAATGTAAATCTAGATAATAACAGACCTGTGAAAAGCAATGCAGTTGTGTGTCCATGCCTCAAGGCTACATGGAAAACTACCAGTCGTAAAACATGTAGTCATGCAGGGAGAAGGGAATGAGGCCAGGAGGATAGTATTTATCTTAGAGGGTGAGTGCATTCACAAACCCTGTATTCACCAACTGCCTCTTTCCACTGTGGCCCGTCATGTAATGCCACGTATAATATTATAGCAGTGAACAACATCATTGTTAAAACACACACTCTTGTGCAAAATCAAATTTTTTTCAGACCTGGCTGGGGCGCTGGTAGACATTGCCTATGTGGAGAGGGTCCTAAACCTACCCTGACCTCTTCCCCTGAGGTTGTCCTTCGGGGGAATTCCTCTCCGCATCCAGAGGTATCTTTCTATCTTTTACGGTTCGGGCTCTGGTTTAATCCCTGGGCCTGGGTGCATGCGGGAGTGCCTGTCATAACGAACCAATTTTTTTCAGACCTGGCTGGGGCGCTGGGAGACATTGCCTATTTGGAGAGGGTCCAAAACCTACCCCGACCTCTTCCCCTGGTCAGGGTTTGCCCCCCCCCCAAGAACACTGGCTCTGGACCGGCCACTTGCGTTTCTAGCTTGCATATCAGGAAAGATTTGACCTGTGCCACGTTGCATAACGGAAGGAACGATGTCATTCTTTAAAACAGCGGGGGTTTGGCAAAGTCTCCCTGTTATACCCGAAATTCACCATCAATTTTCACCCCTTTCTAATAATTCCATCAGGCTGAAAATTTTGGTCATTTTAGATCTAAATGTCTAGTTCTCAAAATTGTTTACGGAATTAAAATCGGTTCAGTAGAACAGCTGCAAATCAACTGGGGGACCCATCGCAACAGGGACATCCCTCGCAACAGCGAGCAGGGGACAACCCTCGCTGTTGCAAAACCCGTTTTGTGACGCGGCACTGAAGGTTAATTTCAGAATAGCCTAATTTTGCTGATGGTTGTCATGGAAACCAGCTTTATTAGACTGGGCCTGATATGATTCCTGCCTGCGCCAATCTCCATACTGTACAGTTGTGTATATGTATATCTTTCACATCTGCAGAATCTTTAGAAGATTGGATTATCTGAGGGAGCAACTCTTATACTACAAGAAAAGCATAACAATCGATACCAGGAAAAGAGTTAACTTCTTTCACATTTTAGCTGTATGTTTTAGCCTGTAGTTGACATTGTGAGTTAAAAATTTTCAGGAAATCTCAAGGATTTATATTTTGAATGTTTTAAATGTTTCCAACTTCCACATTATTTCAATATTCTTTTTACATACATATACATTGAAAATGGTTTTAGTGTGATTTGTCATTGAACTTAGCTTTCATGTATAAGAAATTACATGAATACTAAAGCATCCCACACATTTTCCTGGCTTTTATTTGGTCAGCCTTCAAGCTATTTGTTTCAGTGGTCTAAAATAATGCTTTCACAGACAAAAAAGTCAGATTTTCATGATATGTGGCAAAATATTTATTACAAACAAATGTGACATCCTCTGCGAAAAGCAGTCTTATGGCCTGGAATATTAAATTAAGGAGGTGTCTTGGGCAATCTAATACTGAAAAAATTTGGTAAATATTCTTATTAGAAAAAAAGTTATGTTAATTTGAAGACACAAAGGTCGGATATGCTAATTATGCTGAAATGGACCAGTCTTTGGTTTTTATAAAGATATAACTTATATATAATCTAGACCAAAAATTGAAATCTGAAATATGATTTCAGGAAATATACTGCCATTTCCTTTCTATTTAAGATATTTAGAACCTGTTTTTTGCCGAATATAGCCAAGTCGTGCCTTGATTCAGAATTTCAAATTTTGAAAACTTAATTTTGTTCCATGGTTACCATGGAAACCCTCATTTGCATAGCAGTATTATCGGCAGGTTTGGACGTTCTATCAACATTCCGGTTACCATGGCAACAAAATGCGAAAAATCCAAATTTTTTCACCAGTAATGAAAACTATGAAAAATTTCATTTATAGCATAAATTTAGTTTAATTTTAAGATTTTTATGATTTCCGACCTAAATAAAGGCTCTAGAGCCATGAATAGGCATTTCCATAAGGCTGGAAATCCCAGAAACTGTCACAAATCTTGATTACAAACAGCTCACATAGTAGGCTAGAAACAATTTTTAAAAAACATATATATTCCAACAACCACATTTTTTTTCTCTGTTGCTTTTAAAGTTCAAAAATACAACTCTATACAAGTTCTATATTTTCAAGAACATAACTATAAATTGGTAGGAAATAAGGTGGAAATAATATGGCTTAACGCAGCCCATCTGAGAACAAATCAACAGCTCCTTTTCCACCCTAGTCAACTCATTATCTTCAGATTAGACATCACTAAAGTACAGCGGGTTCCAATACTCTTGACATTTTATGCCGCACACTTTTTTTGCCATGACGGCGTGCTCGCCAAGGTGTGTGTGTAGCAACATCTACAAGAAACTGTGTGTGGCTACTGTGTAAAAATGGTCACCAGCTCATTATTATAGTTTCTAGATACTTTTCCATCAATATGATTTCTTTAATTGATTAACTGCTTTCATACAAAAGTGCAGTATAATGTTTATGTGGAGATAACAACTAGGTTTCATGAATTGCTAATCACAAGGACACATATATTTGATTGCCAAATCACAGTTCCTGCCTTTTGATATCTTCCCTAAAGCTAGGCACACACTAGGACATTATGACCAGACCCAACTATTGTAGATCGTCAGGAATTGTGTACACACTGGTAAGATTGCTGCAGACCATTGTGTTTGTCAAGAAAATATCAAAATTGTCAGATATTCCCAACAAACTGCTATGGTCAGGTTGTAATGAGTCAGCTAGGCTGCACCCACCTTAAGCCGTAAGGCTGCATTCTACTATCTGATTTTACTTAATATTTCGGAAATCACACACAAATACAAGACACACAATCATGTTATATGTAAATAGAGAGGATTTAAAATTTTCTTTCAAATGGTATGTAACACAAGTATGTTCCCATTGTACTGGTACTAACAACTTAGAAATGACAAAAGTCAATGTGGAATATAGGCTTAATATTTTTTGTATTCTACCAGACAGCAACAGTAATAGATAAATGGTCAATATACAACGCCCAGTTTTAAAGGGTCTCCATTGAGAATTATTCTTTTCACTATAAATCAATCTGTGAGTTAATCCTGATAATGTAGAATGTGCATCAGGTACATGTAAGTAATATCCATCCAAGAGAGCGGTATGTTAAGGTGCACACCCACAGGGCAACTTTTACCAAGTCAGCTCTCTGAAATTCTTGAATCTGCTGACTCTTAAAGGTAAATATGGGTGACCACAGCACCACCACCTGATATGATTTTATTTCTATTGCAGGAATTCCTTGAAATTTCAGATTTATTTCAGGAACAACTTGACAAAGATAATTGTGAATTTTTGAATGACAAAGGAAAATTAGGCAAATGTAGTTAATTAAACAGGTTTTTTTTCTCACTTTTTCCTTATTTTTAAGGATAACATTAAATTTCCATTTTGACCTCTTGCATAAACTACTCAGTGAGGTCCTACCACCATCTTTTCAGCGTCTAAAGTAAGAATCACAGTTATTCATGTTTGAATGTTGAAAAATCTACTTTTTCCCATAGACTCCAATAGTAAACACTTATTTTGTCAGATGCTCATGTCTCTGAAATTGATATGGTGACATATGATTTTTTATTTTTTTTTTATGTTCCTTAAACATCCACCTAACCACCCTGTGAGTTTCACAATTTTGTCATGGTTTTTAAAAAATAATCCCAAACACCCATATTTACCTTTAAGCTCCATACCCACCAGGCAATTTTGACTAAGTCAACCGACAAGTTGATGCTAAGATTGACTGATTCCTATCATCGTCTATTGATATACCATATTTGAATGTGTATGGTTGATCTGATTAGGTGATGAAATTGGGGTAGAATTAGCTGATTTTAGAGCTGATTCATTGGCTGATCATGTGAAAATGTCCTAGCGAGTATGGGTATTTAGTCAGCAGATTTAGTCAGGTGATTTGTGGGATGGTATTGCTTCCAGAAAATGTGTAAATAATTCAAATTTATACAAGAAATTAATACCTCAAAATGTGTCATCTTACCACTTTATCCTACAGGTACTGATATTTGAAAAGATGTATTCAATGTCAGATTTACACTAATGGCAACGAGAGTATGTTGGTGGCTTGCCTTTGATGAGAAAGGGTAACCACAACTAGTCATCAGGGCCTCAAAGTTGCAGTAGTCAGAACTATTAAAATAGTTCTCTTCCTTTTACAGTAGCTGATATCAAATGTAACTAATCCAAAGACCATAGGCTATGTCTTGATAAATATTTCTAAGTCTTAAATAGATTGATTTTAGGTATCATATTGTATCCATTTGACTTTTATTCAACAACAATATATATTTGTATTCATTCTTTACTCAATATACTAATTTGATACAGAGCATGGCATAAAGGGTATTATAACTTTCATATAGAGTTTAAAATCAATGTTCAATATACACTTTTCTGTTTAACACCATACAACAAAAATGCAACTAGAGCAACTAAGTATTTTTCATGTTTTTAGTTGGTTGAATGTTCGGTCTCTGCTCAAGGTGTATCACTCTTGAAGAAGCCTTAGATTTCACTTTCCAGATCCTGTTAAATAAAGGAGCAGAGCAGATATTTAGTTCAATCTTGTATTTCTTATTTTCTGTAATAAGCAGTATGACAAGGGGCATTGATACAAGAGTATGAGTCGGATTTTTACAAAAGAGTTCAAGTAACCCTATTCCTAAGCTTCAAATAAAGAGAACATAAAAAATTGAAAATTAATGATTCACCATACCTTCTATGGTCCTGGACTCGTTTATGTTTTCATCTGACTGCTTGCCGAAGGCATCAGCCTTGTTATCCTCAGCATGATCAGGCAATTCTGAACCAGTACTGAGAGTCTGCATTGACGTCAACGGTGTAGCATAAGACCGTTTACGTTTTGCCTTAAATCAAATGAAAAAAAATATTGATATAACTGAATATTGTGATTGCACTTAACAGTTGTGTAAAATTATCATTGGTCTGTACCTCAAAGGATGTAGGAAATCATGAAAATAGTGAACCATGTAGGTTTAAACAATTATATGGCTTTATATACTAGTATATTTAAGCCTATGTTCAGACTTGTTTCACAATTATTATCATGAAAGTCATTACTTTACCTGTGGTATCACATAGTTAAGACTATTTGATTTATTACCTGTCTATCCTGAATAAACTTCCTGATTCTTTCAAGAGGTGTCAGTCCAAACCGCATTTGCCAGGATTTCTTTACCTATTGATAGATAATTTGTCTTACAAAATGAATTTGATATAATTCATTATGTTAAACCAAATTATGTAAGTGCAGTTTACCAATTATTTGATGAATTAATCATAAGCTAAATTTATAATAGAGGAATGAAAACTTCAGATTCAAAAAAAAAACTCAATGCTGACAGAATTAGGTATACCTTCACTGGCATCAAAGATGCAATGGAAAATAAACAGAAAAACTCCCTGAAAAAAGAACAAAGATAACTTTACAGCTTTGAACGCAGTGAAACAATATGTAAAGCACATTAAGTAAGATAAGGATGAAAAACACAGCACATTTGTAAATCAGGAATGTCAACATATCACCTCAAATAATGCCTCAACTTATTTTGTAACAGATAAATTGAAGATCAATCCAAGACTAACTGAAAGTTGGCAATTGGTTCACCTGGAAGGAGTTCAAGATGGCAAACATGAACTGGAAGACAATTGTTTCCTTGTTGACAGCGACAATTCCAAATATCCAGTTTGTCCCCATGATGGGTACCAAAACGAGAAGGCTCCACAAAGTTGACCTACAAATATTTGATATCTTTAAGTTAGCCTTATTCCTGAAAATCTTTATAAGTAATGAATACTTCATATTTTGTCTTACAAAATCAAAATATTTTCATGATCTATGGATCCATATATGCGCTGAGCATATATTCATGCATTTCACACATTGTAATAAATGTACAAAATTAAGACATGGTAAAATGATGAAATATGATAAATGAAAATTTAAATCATTAGTAGGCCTACTTAATTCTGGATGTATAAAACATTTAGCAATTCAAATATATGCATTTACATTAATCAATATTCAACAAAAATTGAACTTTTCATTTATAATGAGCTCTCGGGATGCATCCATAGGCTGTTCCCTAAAGTAAAATTGGGCACTAGTGTGGTTATGGATATTGAGATGGCTAAATGTGATATTCCACTACATGTTGTTTGGTACAGGGTACTGTGATTTGGTTGCAATTTCAGCTCATCTTTTCCGAGTGGAAAAGGGCTTACAATGGGTAAAAATAGAAAATGCCAAGAGTGGGATTTAGAAGACCAAACATTGGGAGGATGTTTGTTACAGTCACAGTATGATTTGATTGATTTTTTAAATATTTTTCATAAAGTGTCATGAGCTTACCGAAACATCTCCCCCTGTTTTACTTGGTGCAAGTCAGTTTCCCTGGAAGAGCTTTCAAACATTTGTGATTTGATCTTAATACGCATCACCAAAATCAGTATCGTTAAATTCACCTGAAATCAGAAAAGGAAGGACAATAGTTTAGATCAACTTGGATATAGCTTTAATTTACATTTTGAGTTTAGATGAGTTTTGCATGACAGTACATAATCATCTCTGAGAGTGTTGACATGTGACAAAGATATAGAGTATTATTTGTTATGCCATAATTTACCTTTCTGATTATATATCCTTAAAAACATATAACATCGTTATTGATAATGCTAGTGTTAAGTGGTTGTTATCTATTTCCTAAGTACTAATTTTACTTACCGATAATAATAGCATTAGTAATATTAAACAAAAATAAATTGCTTTTTAAAGTGTTTAGTCATGTCTTTATATGCAATATGAAACCAAATAGGTGACAGGACACTTACCCCTTGTACACTTACTCCCCGCACACTTACCCCCCAACCTTGGTAGATATACTGAATATTAATGGCTTAACTTGCAGATTGGGTGGAGAGGGAGAAAGTGAATGGACAGGAAGGCAGATAGAGAAGGGGTAGGGTGACAGATGAGGGTGGTAACTGGAGAACTCAGTCTAATTGATCCAATGATGTTTTGACACTTCACCATCCACAAACTGGTGAGTAGGGTAGAGATAGCCTTTTAGGTATGAATCCTAGAGATCTTTTAGTAGAGAGGGATATTTATTTAGTTTGCTTTCCATTAGAAAGACTGTTCCAGCCTCAGTGGACCAAGTTGTCCTGAGTTCCCCAGTATTCAGGAGGGCTAGACAGCTAGCATGTTGGGGTAGCATCTTAAGGTCCTTTCCCAGGGAAGCGTGTCTCAAAGAAAATCATTCATAACACATTGTATTTACGTTACACACCTTACCTTATTTATTTCAGTTTCTATTTGTATATTATTGAACATCTGTTAAATTGGGTTGAAAATCTATTCATTACAAATAGATGTGTAGAAAATACTTGTATATTTTCTAAAGATGTCTCTATATTCATTTTGACAAAAGTAGTTCAAATTAGCCTGCAGTAGCTTAAAATAGTACTAGTGTGAATCAGCTCTCTGGACTGTACAGATGGCTATACATACGTACATACTAAAATACAGGCTTAATCAGCTACTTACACAAATGACCAGTATGACTGGCCCTATGAAAGACCAAATTACTCCATCCTCATCAGACAACCAGCAACTTTAATAAAAACAAATAATGATATGTATTGCATTTAAATCAAACCAATCATAACAGACTTAAATTACCCAACATTTTTTTATCTATGATAAACCTTTGATACACTGTAAAAAAATAAATTACCGTAAAATATACAGAAAAGTACCATAACAGACGACAATATTCTTTCTCACTGACTTTAACCATGTTTTCAATGTAATTTCCAGCAATCAGCTACATATTATACTGTAATTATTTGTTACAATTAAGTTCTGTAGATTTCTAGTCAACATTTATGACTCCATAGTTGTTTCACACCTCATACATATGGAATATTAGAAGTTAAAAAACAACAAATTGTAAATGGTATTCCAGTGAATTATGTTGGCTTTACTAATATCCATTTAATGCTTTATGAATTTCTTGTGATTTCTCACAAACCTAATAGTTATTGGAAAACATAGTACATTATCATTTTGCAATGTGAATGTCATGTAACAAGTAATGCTGGAATTGATCTGCTGTTTTTTAATATTAGGATCTGTTAAGGATAGACACCAGTGGTTGGGGCTTGAATGGTGCGGGTCCTTTCAATCTCAAGTACAACATTTATTTCTTATAGCATTGCTAGACTGAAAACATCATTGAATAGCCAATAAATATTCATATCTGTGGATATAAGTTACATGTAAAAATAATGAACAAAGGTTGCATGGGTGGGTCCCAAACCTGTAAATTGTAAAACTCAAATACATTTTTGAACATCCATATCTCACTTAATATTTTGACCTAAACCTACGGATTTTTTGGCAGAACTTCTTGATATATAAATGGAGGGAAGAGTGTCTCACAATTTTGATTTAGACTCTAGTTCACTTTTTATCAAATGTAGAAAATGGTATTTAAAAAAGTTCTTTTAAAATTCCTGTTTTTTGCTGTATTTGACCATAAAATAAAATCTAGGCCGCTAGTCAAAATTCTGAGACGCCCTTCCCTGCATATGGTTGTTATGAAGGCTTGTGTGGAATCTTGTTCATGTCACTTGAATATTAAGCGAGATATCTATGTTCAAAAGATAAAAGTGAAAAAATTAGATACAAATTTACAAAATCTTGATTCTGAATCCTTTAATTTATGGCCTTTTTGGAGGGTCGGGGTGGCCGTCCTTGTTGAGGGGTTGGTACCACTTGTTGGCATTGCCACTTAATGGGTTCGAGTCCCATGGGGTGCAGCATGGAAAAAGGACATTTGGATGACCCCTGTATGGAATTGTGCCCAAATGGTCCACAGGACTGCAGTGGAAGAACATTTCGTTGGCTGAGTAATAAAAGGTCGTATCTCAAAAAAATCAATATTTTTTTTATTTTTGAATATGTTTCCCTTCCCCTTAAGGTATCTAGAAAATTAGGAATTTTTGAAATTTTTCAAATCTTTGGAATGCTATAACCCAGTAAACAAAGGTCGTATCTGTAGAATTCCTCTTTTGGGTGAGTAATAAAAGGTCGTATCTGAAGATGGTCATTTGATGTTCTTAGTAAAAAATGATAATTAATGCGAAATGTGCACATCTTATGATTTTGATTTTTTTTATAACTATCACATGATCCCTATTGTAAAATACTGTGGATAGATTATAGAAAAATAACAGCAGACAAAGGAATATAAGTGCAAAATGTTGGATACGACCTTTGTTTACTGAAATTATGGTGTATGTGTTGAGTAATAAAAGGTCGTATCTGTGCTGCAATTGAATCTGATAGTTTAAATATCACATAAATCTTTACTTTTGTAGAGTTATTGAATGAATTCAATTCTAGCATATTTGATCAAGTTCAGGAATATTAGTTTGTGTAATTTGTATTAGTTAAACTATTTTAATTAGTATTTATCTAAAATTTAGATGTCTCCTTGAAACTGAGTAATAAAAGGTCGTATCTGGAGAAAAAATGTATATGTTACCATAGTTACAACCCAATAACCCTTATATATTCATAATTGTGTCTAAAATATTTGTAGCATATCATTCTTCCTAGTATTGAGATATTATGATGTTTGAGCAGATATTTACAATCATACAGACCTTTAAGATATGTAAAATTTCTTCAATGGGCAATTTCTCAAAATGAGCATTTATCAGATACGACCTTTTATTACTCAGCCAACGATTTAATAAAGTAAACTCAGCCTGTATAAAAATCCAAAAAAAAAAATATAAAAAAAGATGTATAGCATGTTACGATCTGAAAAGGCCATCAACCACTGGTGTCTATCCTTAATGTGATCAACCCCTCCCTTTCCATTCTTCCCAGCACCTCCTGCAACTGACTCTTTCAAACGGTAACCCTAATCTCTGTTGCTATGGTAACCTTACAACTCCCTTTGGATGCTAGATATGTATTTGAAATATTAATGAAGTTTGTCAATTGAGACTGATTTAATTAAAGGATAACTAAGAAACAAAAACATTTTCACTACAAGGATAATTCTCAGTTCGAAAAAGTCTGAGATTTATGGAACCTCTATTATCCCAGGAGAAACTTTTGAGATCAAGAGAATGTTTCAAGTGATGTGGAAAGCCATTTACAAATTGATAAAATTATAGTTGAGAACAACGATAAAGAACATTATTGTTATATCCCAATTAAAAAGACACACACTTAACAGATGTTAAAATTTAATGTTAAATTTAACTTGGGCGTAAAATCTTGGGTTTATGGCTGTTGTGCTATAACAATGCTTCTCCATGAGGTTTACTGTTAAGTATAGTCAGTCATAATTTCTATGGTAACTAAATGTTATCCCACTTGCCAGTCTTTACTGTAAAATTTACGAGTTAGGCCTATTGTTTACAATGTAGCATGTTGACTATAATATATAAAAAAAAGTATTATTCATGATAAGTTTAATTTCCATGCAGTGAACATCAGTTCACCAAAAAAAGTAGTTTTAACTTACTAGTTGTCACCTCCATATCCGTTGGTTTGGGTTGCTCCCAAAGAAATTGCAACAATGACCAATGGAACGACTGAATTTAGACAAATACACATGATTTATTCAATTATTGTTTGACAATGCAACTTTTTAGGATATAGGTATAGAGGAAAAGGCATTGTGTCTCCTTTTTAAGACAGCTAATGAGTGAAGCTAGCTCAATATTCTTCGGGAAATATTACCCAAAAATCTCAGCTAATTTTGCATCTTGCCATAACATTGTTCAAAACGTTTCTACCAAGCACAAAGCAGACAATTTTTGTTCAAAACAGTATTTGATGTCAGACAGAAATTTCTTACCCCATGCAGTAGCTATGCAGATGACAATGTTCCTCACTTTGTCTTTTTGCATGCCTCTCTTAAAACTGCTGACCTTCCAGTATAGGTTGACACTTAACATAGTCATCAAGGCAAAGGCGACCAGTAACAGGTATTGCAGGATAGCAGCAGTAGCTACACATGAACTCTGAAAATCCAATATCAAAATCATCATGATTGCTCTCACAATAGGAAATGTGGTTTGAGTACCCGATGCCTACAACCATAAAAGACCACTACACCAATCACGAATATTAATGACTTTGTCTTGAATTCCACAAAATATACATTTTTTGCAGTTAAACTTGTACAGTTAAACCTGTTCATGATATTAAAAACATATTCACATTTCTTATTAACATCAGGGTCAGGTTAAGGAATGGGAACCAAAATTAATGTTCTTGGAGGTAAGAAAATCTGTAAGAATTTATATTTAAGAGAATTAACTTAGATGTGCTGCTGGAAGTCAAGACTATAGGAAGGTTACTTCTTTTAGTCCAAATAGGGCATGCAAAATAAGAAAATAGTGGTGCAAAAGGGTACCAGGTAAGTGCATAAAGATGATACACCTTGAACAGTTTTGGTGTTACCTGTGCTCTGTGCAGTCAGGTGTTTCATCAGTAATTTAACCACCACTGGTACCTCTAATTAAAACATTAGGCAGTGCTGTGACCAGTTTTAGCTATTGGTGAACACTCCCTATTACATGGTGGTACAATTGATGCGAGTATCTAACTCTCATGCAGGGGATGCATAACATACTATTATATTCAGGGGATAGCAAACAAATTCATAAAGGGATCCTACTGTTGAAGTAAGTATGGGTTTAATTACAATCTTGTTAAACAGGTGAATTATATAATGTTACTTATAATTACTTTGGATCCAGTGGCCTCCATGCCAAACAAAAACAGAAGGTTCGCAGTGATGAGAACAAGGCAAAGGTTCATCAACGTGATCTGACGACCAATGTTTCCACGTACTACAATATGTATCTCTCTATGTGAAATAAAGAAATATGCAAGATGCTTTAAGATCTCACCAGCATAAAGGCACCAGATGTCTGAAGGCATCACCAACATATAGACACCAGATATTTTTTAGGCATCTTTTCAATAAATGTAATTACTGTGAATTCAAGGTGAACTATTCAAGGAAAAAAAAGAAAAAAGTTACTGCTTCATGGTACTGAAATCCATGATATGGTATATCTACAATGAAAACTTTTAAAATAGATTTGCTCCATTTCATAGGTAAATTTGGTCTTGCTTGGGGAATTGTGCTGTATATGGTGCCTTTGGATCTATTTACTATAGCAGATTTGAAGCAGTTTAAATTCTGAATCTAAGTATTGGTGGCATAGGGAAAGGATCAAACTGTGAATTTAGTGGGAATGTATGCTTACAATTCAAGTATATCTCTGTAGAATATATGTAGAATATAAGTTGCTACTGTTAAGATTCTGGTAAATATAATGAACCAATAAGTTAAGATTAACCAGACTTTGTAAAAACCAATTAGTATTTAAATGAAACAGGCAATAGGTAATCAATTGGAAAGCCAAACATGTCTGAGGGAGATTTACAAATTCATCAAATAGATCTAAATGATTTGCCTCTCACCTCCATAAGATGCCATGAATAACCATCATAGTAAGCATTCCCACAATGGACAGTGAACACCCTATATATGTTATGACGGACAAAGCCTCAGCTGTTGGTCCATCCTGGAAGGCCAATACACATTAATATTGGGAAAAATAAGGATCATAATTAGGTTTAGCAAGAAAACTTTCAATAGTTTCCATTGACAAGGATGGGGTTTTCATTAAGTACATGTACATTAAGAGAGTTGGGGGTCTGATTTTCTTAAACATTCAGTAGCTTCCTGTACAAATCAAATGCTTAGCCCAATGGGAGATAGGGTGTCTCAAATTTTGTTATTTGTGATATGTTCATGAAACTGCTGTGTATAAAAACAACAGTTTACTTACCGGTTCATAACTCGATACAAGGACTGCAAAGTTGGTCATGTGGGTACATTCACAGTTTGTGTCAGACATTGTTGAGGGCACCGTTTCACACCCCGAGTTGTCCCATCCTCCCCTACAATGACAGAAGCTTACAGATTCTTAACATTTTTTTTTTTTTTTTTTTTTTAGGCACTTTATTTATCAACTGGGTACAAATTAGCAGAATCTGCTAGTTTTCATTGTATTACCAGGTAAAATAACCAATTCAAACATTTTCCTTTTAAACGGCATGTTAGCATGACATGGAAAATAATATGTTGTAATCAATTCCTTTACATAAACATCAGCGAAGGTAGAAAAATACCATTAAATTAACATCCCCTATTGTACATTTAACTCCCTATTATTTCACCAAGACACATTCCCGTAGAAACAGATACTAGAAATTAACCATATGCTACAATCACAACAATATAATTTCACATTCAACAATAATTACTACCACAACAGACATATTAACATGGCAGAGAATAATAACACAATACATCCATTCTAATAACACAATACATCCATTCCAATAACACAATACATCCATTCTACATCTCACAAATTCATAGCTCAATAGTTTTGTATCCAAGTTAACAGATTTTGCTTTTGCTTCCTCTTAAAATCAATATAACTCTGAAACCCCCTCTCTTCATTTGGAAGCGAGTTCCACATTTTCGACCCCTGACAAATGATACTTCGTTCAAAACATGTATTATTACAGTAGAATTCAGTATAAATAACCTCATCAAATCTCCTCAGAGCTCTGTGCTCTTCTTTTATGTACTTCAACTTCTCTCTCCTTTTATGCATAAAGTTGAGAGTATGACATCTTCTCCTATCCGATACATAGCCAATGTTAAAGTCTTTATGTAAAGCTGCCACGTTTGCCCTTTGATTCCTCATAGTACATATCCTCAGGCCTCTATTTTGGAGTTTTTGTAATTTGTCCTGTGTTTTAATCGATATTTTGTTCAAAAATATATCCCCATAATCAAAGTATGGAATTATCTTACTCCTAAATATTGCTATGGCTTGTTCCTGCGATATATAAGATCTGATTTTTGATAATATATAATTCTTATGCGACACTAGTCTAATACACTCATTCGCATGTTTCTCAAAAGTAAAACCAGCATCCAACTTAACACCAAGATAATTATAGTCACTTACATATTGTAGTTTTTGTTGCCCTATGTATACATTTGGTAACTGTGTATTCAATAGCATATTTTTTGTGCCAAAGACCATCATCTTGGTTTTATTAACATTTACAGTCAGTCTATTTCTACCACACCATTCAATCAACCTAGTAAGATCCTCTTGAACTACAGAATGGGCAAACAACTCATCTTCATGTGTGGTATATATAACTGTATCATCTGCATACAATTTTAAACTCGACTTACCCAAATAATTTTCAAGATCATTTATATATAATAGGAAAAGTGTAGGCCCTAGGATGGACCCTTGTGGAACACCGCAAGTTATTTCAAGTCTCCCTGAGGTGATACCATTGGCCATTGTTGACTGCATCCTATTAGATAAATAGTCCTGCAACCATCTTATGGTTTTCCCATGTAAGCCAAAATTAGCTAACTTATTTATTAGTACAGCATGGTTTACGGTATCAAACGCCTTTCGTAGGTCAACAAATGAGGCCACAGTATACCTCTTCTCGTTCAAGCCTATGGCTACATCATCAGTAAATTCCGCTATAGTGTTAATGGTTGAATTGTTTTTTCTAAAACCTCCCTGATTATTATTGATCAATAAATTTTGTTCCAAATAGTGAATAAGTTGTCCATGAACCAAGCGTTCTGCTAACTTACCTGGTAACGGTAGGAGGGATACCGGTCTCAAATTGTTCACGTCCGATTTATCACCAGCTTTTTGTAACGGTATCACCAATGCCATTTTCCATGCTAATGGAAATAAACATTTTTCAATAGAGGCTCTATACATATGCGTCAGCTGTGGTATCAGTACAACAAATGCATCCTTAATAATTCTTGAGGACATCCCAGGAATTGCACACGATTTGTAGATATCTATTTCATTAACAGCTTTAGAAACATCATCAAATTCAATAGTAATACATGGCATTACAGACTTAGGAGCAAGGTGATAACTATATACATCCATAGGACCATCAATTTCGCTAGCTAGGTTAGGGCCTATATTCACGAAATAATCATTTATAAAATCAGCAGTTTTGTCAATGGAAATATCACTTTTACAGAATTTAAGTCAGTCATTGTGCATACATTGTGCATTAGTGTACAGTACTGACACTGAATGTTTGAATATTGGGTATTTCATCGGGCAGTTGCTTTTTAAAATTTATAAAATAATGTCTTAAGGATAATGCCCACAAGCTAGAGCTTCCCCCTAGTGGTGAAAACTGTGCAATCCTCCTGGGGCATAAAGAAATGTCCTAAAACTTGATCTAAAATGTTATTTATAATCTAGGAAGTCTGGTTTGGAACCTTAAACCAAAATCTGATTGATTTAGGAAATTTACCTTTTGCCTTACTAATCCCTGTTGTGCAAATGGCGCTTGGTTGCTAAACACATTTTTTCACAAATTTCTTCCTTTCAAGCTAATTGTTCAGGATATAAAGGCAACTGATGTTCTAATGCGTTAACAAGTTTAGTTGCTTTGAAAATTGCTTGGTGATTTATTTATTTTGCATCCCTTTTTATCTCTGCAGTGAAGTGCAAAAATATTGACATTGCTGTTATTACTGAGACTTGGTTAAATTCATCACTACCTTCTGAAACTATAAATATTCCTGGCTATAATAGTGTCAGACAGAACAGGTACCTAAATGGCACTATGAAAGGAGGATGAATTATAATATACATAACAAGTAAATTTGCATATGAGGTAATGGAGCCGATTCAACTAGTAAATGAAGATATTGAGATGTTGTCTCTAAAAGTTAAGCATTTAAATGTAAGACCTTTTTATATACAAGCTATATATCGCCCGCCGACTGGAAATGGTAAGACTTTTATGGTTTAGTTAGATGAAGCACTAGATAGATTAAATATAACCAGGGATGAAGTGTATATTCTTGGTGATTTTAATATTGATTATAATAATAAGAAATTGCTTGCTTCACTCAAAATTCGGGAATTTGAAAGAAAATATAATCTTAATCAACATATTGATACCTGTACGAGGGTAACAGATTCTGCAAGTACTATAATTGATTGGATGTATACTGATTGTAATGTTATACAATAATCCGGTACTATAACTGTAATATGAGTGATCATTATCCAACCTTTTTAATAAGGAAAAAACTTAGAAATAAAATAGTGAAGAAAAGGACAATTGGTAGATAGTACTTACACTACAATCAGGAGTGATTTTCTATGTTATTAGATAATCAAAACTGGGATAGATTTATGAAAATAACTGATTCTTCAGAACTTTGGAATGTTTTTGAATCAAATATTGTTAATACATTTAATACAATTTGTCCATTAAAGGAAATCACTGTATCAGATACAAAACCATGCTGGCTAACACCAGATATTTTGATCTTGATGAGAAATAGCAAGAGCAGCAAAAACGACTCTGTTTTATGGAGAAAAGCTCATTTTTTAAGAAATCGAGTAGATTACAGCATTAGATTGAATAAAACTTGTATGATTAAAAATGATTTGAACAGATACAAGAATAACCTGAAAATTTTTTGGACATACCTGCGTAAAGTTTTAACAAAAAGTATATCTGGTGATAATTTACACTCAATTATTGATGAGGCTTCTAAGTTACCTTTATACACTTGTGATATGGTGAACTATATTAATCAATATTATGTAAATGTTGGGTCCTCACTTGTTTCTGTCATTATGAAAAAGAACATCTATTCTGATCAAACTCATACTGTTCTGAATAATAATACTGATGGTATTACAAATTACCTTTCGCTGAGAGGGATATTATTTATAATATTAAAATGATGGATCCTACTAAATCGTCTACTAAACCCTGGTTTAAGGCTATTAATTTATGGAATAGTCTAAGAGTGGAAATGAGGATACTGGAAGATAAAAACGTTTTTAAGTCACATTTATTGAGAAGTATTGAATTTCCATATGCCAAACAATAATGTATGATTATTCACTTCACTCATCTCATCACATCTCATTCCAGCACAAATGGGTTTTTACCCAAACTGTATACAGTACTACTAGACATATCTGATAACTGCTCCACTAAATTATGTACTATCGAAATTTAAGTGGGAGCTTACGGAAGAATGGTGTAAACCGAGTTTGTAAATCCAAGTTTTTGAAAGCAATTTATATAAAAAAAAAAACATGCCAAGAAGGTATGATTCTTTTTGTCTATTGGTCATCCATATTTCTTTGCCTAACTTATATTTCTTTGCCTAACTCAGTAGATCACCCCAGGACCTATGCAGATTTTTTTCCTTTTATGTTCACAACATATGTAAGTATAAATATTGCTGACTTTGAGAAATGTTCCATGTTTAGTTATATTTAATTAGCAGGTTTAAGGCAAAATAAGGGCTTCAAAAAGAGCCTCCTCTGACATCTAACACTTTTTTCATAAAATAAAATATATATTAAATGCAACATTTAGCCACAAAATAAATCTACAGGACCTCGTTGATACATTTCATGCAAGAAAAATTAATAACATGTAAATCTTTTATCTTAATTTCACCAGCATTTGATTTCTGATTTTTTCTAAAAATGTCCTGAGGTGTCATCTAATAACTCTTAAATTAGCCCAGAGAGCCCCATTTTTCTTTTCATTATATTGGCTTTGCATCACAACAGGATCAATTGAACCAAATTACACTGCATTTCTATGTTTCAATTAGTAAGTGGGCATTATCCTTCAGGTTAAATTGTATATAGGTGTCCTTCATGGGCATTAGTTTAGTATTATATTGATCATATAAACTGATAACTATATATATAAACTGATATTGACTTATTGAACAACATACTGATTTATGCACTGTTACATAAAGAAAATATAAAAGTAATGCATATGGTGAACACTTATAATTAGTTAAATAAATTTGTGATCATAAGGTACATACAGGTGCCAAAGCGTGAAGGATCAGGGGGTCGTTTTAAAGACAGGATACAAAATATTTGTAAATTTACCATAGAAAAAAACCCTTTACAAAAGCAAAAGTTGGACTAAAGACAGGATACAAAAATTTCGGTCGAGCTTAAGAGAAATGCCCCAAATTTACATATTTTTTGTAAATATTTACAAATGGAAAAACCGTTGGTAAACGCCAAAATTTACAGATGGTGCGATGAGCAATGGTAAATTTTTTTGGGCGGGAAATATTGACCTTTGGGCGCCAAAACGTCATTTGGCGGATCGACGGAGACGTAAGTATTATGCCTATTTTTTTTTTTAGGGTTCTGAGATGATTTTGACCATTTTCAGACGTTTTTGTATTTTCACTTTTTCTCATGATAATGCATAGACATAAGGTGTCATATTTCTACTTTCCTTTGTCAAGTTATTTCTGCACAATTAGCAAATGTTGTAATGGGTATGCTTTTTTCATTGTTTAGCATGGTGAAGCTTCCCATTGGCCAGTGTGCCAGGAGTATGCCACTGCGATTTTGGCTGCGCCCCAGTGCTCTCAAGCATCCAAAACGACTCAGAGAGGGTACTGGACGGAGACGATGTAGGGCGCAACGCGTTATTAGGAGAAGAAATGATCCCCGTATGTTGTGGCCTCGCAGCAGAGAGTTCGAGCAAAGACACCGGCTTACACCTGAAATGGTGGAGTACCTTGCTGGGGAGTTCTTCCGAAGCTCTATCTACATCACCCAGGGGGATGATCCAAACGGCAGGGGAAGTCCCATTCCTGTTTTCCAGAAAGTATGTATTTACCTTTTTTTAAACGATATATATATATATACTTTGTTGTACATACTGTTGTACATATTAAGTTTTAGTTCAGTTCACTGTAATCATAGTATCATTCAGTTGAACTATAGTTCTATGTGTGTCCCCCCCCTCTCTTAAAAAAAACTTAATATTTACAATATTATGTAGTTAACTTCCTATTATTTATTACTTAATTTCTTTCCCACAGGTGTGCCTCGCACTTCGGTTCATGGCAACCGGGGCCAACTACACAGCCCTGCGAGATACCCAAGGAGGTTGCTCCAAAGGTGCCCTTTCGGACGCGGTGCACCGCTTCGTTAAGTTCTTGTGCTCCCGCTCCAAGAACTACATCACTTTCCCTTCTGTGAGTAACATTTCATTTCATTATGATATATTTTCTAATCCCTTAAGACATATTTTGCTATTTTACAGATACAAACTAGATCGATACAAAAATACTTGCAACAAACTAAACAAATTTTCATACATGTTATCATTTACTGTATGTATTCATGTATATTCAATAGCGCTAATTGTCTATTTTTGTCTACCTAATTAGGGGTACGAGTTGCATGAGAGTGCTGTGCGCTTTGCCAACAACTACCGCTTCAATCAGTGTGTAGGGTGTATAGATGGCAGCTACGTCCCCATAAAGAGGCCAACGAACCAAGAGGCCAATTACATCTGCCGTCATGGCTACCACGCCTTGAATGTGATGGTAAAAACCCCTTACACCTTTGTTGCATATGATCTAGTTTTTTATAAATACTAATAATACTTTTGTTTTTCTTATCTACATAACCTACTAGTTTAAAATCCTATGTTTACTCAAATTGGATTATGTTACCTTGTAAAATAAGAAAAAGCTAAAACTTCTATTTCTATTCAGTTGGTGACCGATGCCAGACAGCGATTCACCTTCGTGGAGTCAGCCGTTGCCGGATCCCACCATGACATGTCGGTGTTCGACATTTCGGATTTCGGGCAACTAGTATCGAACACGGACAGGATGGGGGACTACTTTCTCCTGGCCGACAGCGGGTAAAAATAAATACATAACATTATCTTTAAATATAAATTGCTTTTTTCTTGGTTTTTCTTGCTTTCAAACCAATACTTTAGACAATATAATTGGCTTCACTTGTTTTTTACTGTTGTAAATTTTTGGTAAACTTACAAATTCCACTGTATATAGTTAGATGTTTATACATTACTTTAGGTTAAGTTGCATTTTATCTTGCTTATCATGCACAGGTACGCATTGACAGAACGCCTGATGACACCGTTCAAAAATGTCGACATTGACACCATGGAGCCCTGGGATAAGCGATACCAGTCCCGCCACACAAGTGCGCGGAGCTCTGTGGAACGTGCAATCGGGCAGCTCAAGACGCGGTGGAGGTATTTTTCTAAATGGACTTGAGAAAAACAACTTGAAAAAAACACTCTAAACATTATCTTATTAATGTTTTCCATTGATTGAAACAAAAATAATAATTGAGTGTGCTTGGATTTCATGGAATTATTGTGTATATTATGACATTGTATTCTAAATTAGTCTAACTTTCACATTCCAGGTGCCTTGCAAAGAACGGGGGGGGCGTCGTGAAAATGGAGCCTCTTCAGGCGTCAAGGCTCGTGAGGGCGTGTTGTGTTTTGCACAACATGTGCGTGGATTGGGGTCTGCGTGCAGTGCGTCCTCAAGATCGGTATGACCCCGACATCGAGGGCCAAATCCAGAAGACAGCTGCAAAGCGCTTTCTCAAAGCGCTGCGAGATGCCCGAGGGCGTGACCCAGTCGTACACCCCAGGAGGCGTTTTGACAAGGATGCGCACCTGGCCGGAGTTGCACGCCGAAAGAAGATCATCTACCAAGAATGTGGGGGTCCATCCCCCGTCGAGCTTGCCCGTGCCCAGGCACAAGCCAAGAAGGCCAAGGCAAAGGAACGTGCACGGGCACGTGGCCGTGGGCGTGGCCGTGGCCGTCCCCGTGGTCCAGCTAAGGGCCCTGAATCTAACAAGGATTAAGATGCGTACCTCCCCAAACCGAATTACTGAGGCAATGGTGTTTCCGGTCTATGGACCAAAGACTAGAAAGTCATATCTGAACAGTTAAGGAGAATGGCGCAAGTTTGCTTGTGAGATTAAGAATAAAGATGGATATTTGCTAAAAATTGGTTAATATTGTAGTACTTATTGACTTATTTTTCGATACAAAGTAAATAGATTTACAAATTGTACTATTTAATGTAAAAGTATCAACAAATAAAGCGTAGACAGTTAACCACTATTTATTTGCAGAAACTAAGTAAAAACGTCAATTTCTATAACATTCTAAACTTTTTTTTTTCTTGTAAACGATCACAAGTACTTATTAACATTCCGGCCACATCTTGAACATGTTTCACATATTTTCCCGTATCTTTGGTAAACATTCTAAAGCATTGTCAAACAATCCGCCCACATGTTTAACATGTTTCACATGCTTTTTTCCTGTATCCACGCTACAGACTATCAAATACAGAGTACATGGGTCTCATATACATATGAACAATTACAGTACCTTTGGTAAACATTCTAAAGTATTGTCAAACAATCCGCCCGCATGTTTAACATGTTTCACATGCTTTTTTCCTGTATCCACGCTACAGACTATCAAATACAGAGTACATGGGTCTCATATACATATGAACAATTACAGTACCTTTGGTAAACATTCTAAAGTATTGTCAAACAATCCGCCCGCATGTTTAACATGTTTCACATGCTTTTTTCCTGTATCCATGCTACAGACTGTCAAATACAAAATACGTGGGTCACACAAATAGCAAAAAATTACAGTATCTTTGGTTAACATTATCAATTATTCATAAACAATACAGCCACATGTTTCACTTGTGTATCATGTTACTTCTTTTTTACCTACTACATAAGTAACCGCGTAGTAAGGTAAGACAATGCTAGTCAAATAATACTAGTAACATTCTCAACATGTTTCTCAACATGTTTATAGTAGAACAGGGTGGTGACCATATTCCACAAAACTTCTAACTATTGAACAAGAAATTTCAGTTATTTGGTAAACTTACACAAATACTTGTAAATATTGCCCTCACATGTTGAACACATTCCTCTGCTTCCTCTGTCTGGAGGACTTTCTAGGGCTCGAGCATGTGCTACTACAATCATCCTCTTGTTTCTGAAGGGGAAGACTGACAAGTTTAAGACCCAAAGTACGGCCCCTTCCTTTGCCCTTTCCCTTGGCCTTTCCCCTCGATTTCCCCCTACTGCTTTGGTTCCCTTTGGGTTGGAGAATACTCTGGCTCTCTTCTTCCTCTATAGCTACTTCCTGGGGCGGTTCCATTTCTGTCGCCATTGCTTGTGCCTCTATGGGTACACAGTCGTCGTCTTTGGGCTCTTTCTTAACAATATTTATATTGAACTCGTGAGTTACTACCTCTGGACCCGCCTCCTGTTCTCTTTCGTATATTTCAGAATCATCTTGCGTTTCCGGTACTAGTAGTCGTCCAGGTCCCGGTGGTGTTCCTGGTATTACCTCACTATCGGCAAACACTTTGTGACGGATGCTTGTCATGTACCTTTCATACTCTAGCTGGTTTGGCCATGATAGAGAACTTTCTTTTTGTGAAGATGATTTGTGCTCTTGTATATTAACCACCCCTTCCATGTCAGCCAGAACCTCCGCAACCTCATGTATTTTCTCAAGACTAGCTTCAGATGAAACATCCCTCAGTTCCTCCAAAACACAGTCCTCTGATAGAAACTTTGTGGAAACTCTATCCCCAGTATACATAGGTTGGTCTTGAATATTATATATATTCCCATGATGGGTACCGTGCTGGACATGGTGCTGATCATTACTTGTGCCCTGTGTCGACTCTGTGTTTCCAACCTCCATTTCCTGCTGCTCATCATTTGTTGTCTGGTGTGGCGACTCTGTGTTGCCACAGTCGATTTGGTGCTGATCATTACTTGTTCCCTGCATCGACTCTGTGTTTCCAACCTCCATTTCCTGCTGCTCATCATTTGTTGTCTGGTGTGGCGACTCTGTGTTGCCACAGTCCATTTCCTGCTGATCATTACTTGTGCCCTGCATCGACTCTGTGTTTCCAACCTCCATTTCCTGCTGCTCATCATTTGTTGTCTGGTGTGGCGACTCTGAGTTTCCACCCTCCATTTCCGGGTCAGGATTTGTTGTCTTCTTGATCGACCCTCTTTTGCAAGAGTCTATTTCATGCTCACCATTTGTTGTCTGGGGGATCGACCCTGTCTTGTCACCCTGCATTTCCTCCTGATCATTTGTTTTTTCCTGCTGCGACTCTGTGTTGCCAGTATTCATTTCTTTTTTCCTGGAGTGGATCGATTCTGTATTGCCAGAGTTAATCTTAAAAACAGTTGGAGTTTTAAGCAAATCATTCTTATGATATTGTGTACCAGACTCTACCATTTCTTTAGCATCAGATTCCATATCAAGGGAAATTTTGAGAGTTTTGAATTTACTCTTTTGAGCCGCACCTTTTGTTTTCAGTTCATCTAATGTCTCCTTTACCTCCTTCAATCCGTCTTTCATTTCCCCTTTTATTTCCCTAACCATGTTGAAGAGTGAGTACATTTGATTTTCAACTCCACCTACGCGACTGGAACAAGCATCGGATCGATTGCTAGCTTTTGCAATAGACCCTTTTATTTCTTCCATACTGAATGCCAGCTTATCGGATATCTTTTCCCCCAGTCGGTTTTCCATCCTTCTCAGACGTCTTTCTATGGCTTCCAGAAACTCTTTTTCTGCCTGCTCTTGCCTCAACTCCTCCTCAGTCATGCCTAACCTATTTTGACTAACCTGAACAGAGGGAGGGTCTCTGAGGGTGCCGGACCTACTTTCATTAGCCTGAACAGAGGGAGGGTCACTGAGGGTGGATCCCTGCTTCTGAGTACGTTCACTACAGGGAGTCTGAATTACATTAGCATGTTCAGAGGGGGGCTTACCGGAACACCCTATTTTACCCGAGGAGGAACCGTTCTGTTGTTGTTTACTTTTGTAGAACACATCAGTCTTTATGGTGACAGGGACACTATCACCAGCTTTCGGGATGGCCTTTCTCACAGTGACCTTCTGCGGGCTAGTATCGTACTCGATGCCAGTAGTCCCATCATCAGCGTTCTCGATGCCAGTAGTCCCGTCATCAGCGTTCTCGATGCCAGTAGTCCCGTCATCAGCGTACTCGATGCCAGTAGTCCCGTCATCAGCGTAGTCACTCACATGAGGGCTTTCATATGAAGAATCTGTAAGCATTTTTAAAAATACCATTTATATTGTAAACTTAATTTCATTATTAATTAATTTTTTGTAAACGGTGTAAGTTAGGAAATCTGTTAAAGTCAGTGTTTATTACATTTACATGCTGTAGAATTAACATGATATAGTTAACATATACATAATAATATCGGTAACCGGTTTTACAAGTAACAAAGTTTATTGGTAAAAATTACAAATCTTATATGTATTTTGGGGAAGCAAACATTGTTTTTTTGGTCTATTGCCCGCAATTAGTATATATTTACCTTTCTCCTTTGCACAGTAATCCAGCTTCTTCTTGGATTTGGGGGTTAACGCTCCCTCTCTGCATTTACCTTCCGTGGCCATTCTTTCTTGAAGACGTGGACTTTTACGAGTTGTTGTTTCTGAAAAATAACAAGTAAAAACACTTGCAATCAAGTTTCACAACAACATTATAATACTAGTATTATTAAAAATAACATTTCCATTCTTATGGTAGAGCTTCAGGAGAATTTAGGAATTGGCTAGGTCTATTATAATTTAAGTTTTTTAAGTGGTTTTACTGACATATGGTTCTTATTAGATTGGGGTCTGAAAATGATACATTGTATGATGGAAGTGCTTAATAGATACTTACTTTCGACAGGTTTATAAGCGGCTACACCTTCTGCTGCCTTCAGACGAGGACTACGGCGAGGTTCTGGAGGAAGCGGAAACGAAGCATGTATTTAACCTACAGGACCTACGGGACATGAGTGTATAAGTTGACCTAAGTTGACCTATGGTATACACATGATCTACTTTACCTACGGGACATGAGTGCATAAGTTGACCTATGGTATACACATGATCTACTTTACCTACGGGACATGAGTGCATAAGTTGACCTATGGTATACACATGATCTACTTTACCTACGGGACATGAGTGCATAAGTTGACCTATGGTATACACATGATCTACTTTACCTACGGGACATGAGTGCATAAGTTGACCTAAGTTGACCTATGGTATACACATGATCTACTTTACCTACGGGACATGAGTGCATAAGTTGACCTATGGTATACACATGATCTACTTTACCTACGGGACATGAGTGCATAAGTTGACCTATGGTATACACATGATCTACTTTACCTACGGGACATGAGTGCATAAGTTGACCTAAGTTGACCTATGGTATACACATGATCTACTTTACGTACGGGACATGAGTGCATAAGTTGACCTAAGTTGACCTATGGTATACACATGATCTACTTTACCTACGGGACATGAGTGCATAAGTTGACCTAAGTTGACCTATGGTATACACATGATCTACTTTACCTACGGGACATGAGTGCATAAGTTGACCTAAGTTGACCTATGGTATACACATGATCTACTTTACCTATGGGACATGAGTGCATAAGTTGACCTAAGTTGACCTATGGTATACACATGATCTACTTTACCTACGGGACATGAGTGCATAAGTTGACCTAAGTTGACCTATGGTATACACATGACCTACTTTACCTACATAACATGAGTGCATAAGTTGACCTAATATGAGCTAACTTGACCTATGTTATGTACATCATATACTACAAGACCTACGATCAAATACATACCTTCCCCCTCAAAAGAAGACTGTTGTTCTGAAGAATCATCCTTCCTTCCTGTCTTTCTGTGTTTTTTCTCTGGAAAAACATTGGTATTTCCAGATAAAATAAAAGTAATAAATCATGCAATAAAGTAAGAAGTAATATATGAAAATAACCTGACTTGAACGCGACGTGAATATGGGCATTTACCAAAATTTTTGTAAAGTATAGTACACACTGTAATTGTGACTAACACATAGTTTTCTCAGAATTTCTGTGAGTACATTACGACTATATTTTCAATTTATATTTACCTGCATGACGTTCACTAGCAAATTCCTTGGTAGGGGTGGGGATTTTTGAGAAGTTTTCAGTACTCGTTTCAGCTTAAAACCAAAAAAAGGTTTAATGTAATTAAATATTAAAGAGCGGATGTATAATTTTTTCAAGAGTTAACACAGATAGTGTGAGTACTATGAGTACATTTATACCTATAATATAGTGATAAAGCAAATATATGGTAATTTCAGATTAGAATTACTCTGAAACGTACTTTTTACTCATGTGGTATAAACAAACCAATAAAAAATGCAAATTAAATACCTTCACTGGGCGTTTCATGTGCTGTTTTCTCGGCGCTCTCACTGCTGCTGTTATGGGCACAGGATTTCCCACTAACTGACACTTTACGTGCTGGCTTGTACTTTTCAGCTCTCCTCTGGATCTCCTCGTCACTGGTCATACGGTACATCTGAGAAGTAACGCCTGTAGGAAATATTCAATATATAGCAAATTATATAATATTATGTTATGGTACTGACAGCATACCTACAGTAATGTAACAGTGTCACTTGATTGTAATAATATTAAATCAGTTTGGATGTTTTATTTTGGAGTAAATGTAAGTGCAAGTTGAAGTTAATTTTCTTTATACCACATGAAGTGCAAGTACTTATATAAATGAATATTAGTTAAATAACTATAACAGGGGGAGATTGAGGGAGAGGGAGGGAGAGGGAGGGCGGAGCGTAGGGGACAGGGGGATAGTGAGGGGGAGTCTCAGAGTCGTTATCTTTGAAACACCTACCATACTCCTCTGCCTGAATTTTCTTTTCTTGTTTCCTGTCATCCTTGTACTTTTGAGCCTCCTTCTTCTGGTGTTCCTCGCCCATGAACATTTTCTGGAACACTACGGCCGATGTATCCAGCTCACCATCCGAGTCAGGGTCAACAGAGAAGATTTGAGCACCGGGAACAGCTATAAAAAAAACAACAACACACAAATAAAAAAATAAATATAAGTACTAGATTAGAGTCCATACAATTCATACATTCTGTTAATTTTACTCAGGGTCAAAGAATAAGAAGTGGAATATGACATTTACAGATTTACCAAAATATAAATATAGCTACATATTATTTGTATATATACTGATTTATTGCAAGTCATTTTTAACTAAGTATTCTCTGTATATATATTGATTAATTCCAATTCATTGTTTGTAGTTACCTCCGCAGTATGCCTCACCCCAGAAACTAAGGCACATTAGTTCGCAAGTTTTGAGGGTGAACTCCTCTGGTTTTTTCCCCCCCGCCGCACCAGTTTTCCCGTATTTGTTGTTGATTCTCCGCACCTGTAGGAAGAATTTTTGGAATCATAGAAAGAAAATAGAAATTTAACAGACATAATGATATGATATGATTTGGGTATTAAAGATAATTGACTGCATAAGTTACACGACATATTTCCAATAAAATCACATTTGCAATCAGTGCAATAGGTTTATTGCCCTTATATAATGTCCAAGTGTTTCATAAAACTTTGTATATTATTCGGTTATGCAGTAATGTATATACACACAAAATGAATGGATATATATTTAATATATTAAGAAATGATTGTACTGAATTGTCATATATTATATTTATGGAAGTTCTCTACTTTTCCCATGACATGGTGGGACATACTTAAATGATAAGCATTATGTACCTTGTCTTTGGTGGTTCTTTTGTGGTCGTTCAACTTACTGAAGACGTGTCGAACCAAACGCTTCTTACCCCCTACAGCGTTAACGGCTTTCTGCATCTTGCGAAATGCTATCCATCTCTTCTTTTTACGCTCAGGATCCTTCTTGTTGTCCCTCTCACAGATAACGTCGGTCCTATTTACAAATGATTTTGTAAAGAGGAAAAGTTAATGTAAAACTAAAAAAAGTAAGCGCACACAATGAGTAAAAACAAGGAAGCAATGAAGATTCCAGATATTAATTAAAAAATATAAAGGGCAAATTTGTGTCAGTGTAAATGACTATTTAGGAATGTATTTAAATTCAATGAGTATAAATTGCTGAATATCATAAGAATTACTATTGAAATAAGTAATCCCTTACGCAGTATATGGTATTATTTACATATATATTGTAAATATAAGATAAAGTGTTTACAGGATAAATAATTTACTTGAAGTGGTTAGCAACCCTGTACATTGCTTCGACCTCCACATCCTTCCAGTTAGATGACTTTCCACTACCCTCAGTGTCACTTTCCCCGTCGTATCGCATCCATGATTGGGTAGTAACGCTTTTTTTTTTCGCTGGTGTCTTAGACGGAGTCTTAGATGTCTTTTTAGTTTTAGTTTTCTTCTTCTTTTTCTTCTTCTTAGAGCCACTCGGTTCTACCGGACTCACGTACTCTAAACTGTCACTATCACTGTCATGAGAAGATGATGACGATGAAGATGATGTTGTAGTTGGAGATGATGATGAACTGGTATCATGAGACCTCTTTTTCTTTTTCTTCTTAATGGGCGTGGAGGAGACTTTGGAACTTCTTCTTGACCCAGCTTTTTTTTCCACTTTCTTGTGTTTTACCTTTGGAGTTCTTGATTTGGTTTTGGTTTTCTTAGAATGTCTTTTTGATTTGGTGGATAACTGTGGGAGATCTGAGGGGGAATCCATGATCTCAACGTCAGATGTTCCTGAGTCATCAGAACTGTCCTCACTATCAGTATTTTCTTTATGCAATGCACGAGGAAGTTTCTTTGTTTTCTTCTTTGGAGGGATTGAGGATTTAGAGCTTTCACCTTTCTTACTTTCACTTTTTTTTTTAGATACACCCTTTTTTTTGTTCTTAGCGTTAGCTTTTCTTAGGTTCTTCTCTTCCATAAGTTCTTGCATTAGCTTACGTTGTTTGGCAGGTATCTCTGGGTTTTGAATTAGAGCTGTGAACTCTGGATCTTCTTCTTCTTCGTTAGAATCTTCAGATGATGAACGCTCATTTGAATCAGGTTTGAAATCCTCATCCGCATCCGTGTCGTCTATTGGGCTTCTAATGGGGTCTTCTTCGTCATCAGAAAATGTGGGTGCTGGTGAAGATTTCCTTTTATTATGTCTGGAAGGGCGGGTTATCGACTCAGACTGTGACTGTGACTGTGATGGGTATATAGTTGATTGCTCTGGCTGACTTTCATCCATCTAAAAATAAAAAAAAAAGTATATAAAGGTTACTAAAAATACACTGAAAAAGTCAGACAACATTCCCCCCTCTAGGAATTCCTGGATCCACCCCTGCGGCGCCGCCCGCACTTAGCAGACAATCTAATACGGTCTCACACATACTACAGACGATGCACTATACTCAATTCAAGGAACATCTTCTAGAGAAATACTATAAAAAGCCAAATACACGTGCACAACAGTATTACAAAGTATAATATCCAGAAAATCTGGACATAAGGTACGCGATGTGCAGAGTCATGTTGTTCATTCATTACGCAATGGACGACGTGCGCCATTGATAGGATGAAAATACCGAGAATCAAACAAATGAAGCTATGTCACGGAACCCTTACGTTATGTAAGATACACCTATTATCTGTACTCGATAACTACCTGTAATCAGAACAATTTAGACACTGAATTATGATGATTTCGCATGATTTCTTACCTCCGGTTGTGGCCGGATCACGGTACGTCAAAGATGGCGTCAAAGATGGCGTCCTTTCGCTGGTTAACTGAGATCGGTATGTAAAAATGTAGTCCTCCCGCCGGAAACCAGCAAAACCGGAAATGACCTTTCGGGCAAGTCACGTGACCAAAAGCGCGATTTACAAATATTTTGGTAAAATTATACAAAAATTTTGTAAATTTACAAAAGAATTTGTATATTTACCAAAAATTTTCGAAAAATATTCAGAATTTTTTTTTACATATACAAAAGGAAAAAACCCTGTCTTAAGCTCGACTTGGCAATATTTTTCATTTGTATATGTAAAGCATTTTTTGTATTAATTTATTTACCAAAAATATGTATCCTGTCTTTAAAACGCCCCCCAGACATAGTCTTGCTTTCTATCTGTGGATAATGTTTTGTTGCAAGTCATAGACATTTAGTAATATAAATACTGGAGCTGCTCTAGGCTGCATTCCCAACTCAGACTTGTGGACTCACAAGTATTCCATAAGTGGTTTTGTGGGAAATTTATCATGAAGATGTGGGTAAACTGTGGGTTTGTAAGGTTACCTTTTCTAACTTGTGGTCTAAGGTACAATTGTGGGACAAATGTGGGACAAATGTGGTATTCTAGGTAGTCACATAATATCTGTGTGTTAAATATGGAATTTTCCAGTTTATCAGTCACTTGTGGGACAAATGTGGGGCATTTATGGAAATGCTTTTCCCAACCTATGGAAGAAAGGACTTGTGGGCCCACAAATACACAGTTTTTGTGGAAAAGTTATAGGTGCTCAGAGCACCTATAAGTGTTCCACAATTAAACAAAATTCAATAAAATCAAGACTCTTTACATGGAGATGCCAACATGAACATAAAAAACAGTCTCAATGATATTTGACACAGACTTTTCTTAAAGTTAACATGCCTATTGGGGACTACCCCACCCCTGTCTGCACACTTAAATGTTGCTTGTAAGTATTCCACATATACACCACAAAAATCCTGCATCATTCTGGCAAAACTAAAATTTGCTTGTTGCACTAGTTTACAATGATAGTCCATCACAATTAATTCAAATTACAATAATATAGGCTATATATCTAATTTTGAATGCTATATCCTTGTAAGAATGAATTCAAGACCAATAGAATCCACATTTACCATATGGGACACTTACAGAGTTTTCCAGTAGGCTCCACATGTACAGCAGGTAAGTTAGAAACAGGTTTATTTGTGGAGATTGGGTGGACTGAGAGTGCCGTAGGAGATGTGGAAAAATCATCCACAAAGTTGGGAATGCAGCCCTGATTGGCTAACATATAATATCTTTGGTTTCAGGAAGGGGGAATTGATCCAGTTAATACATACCCATTTCCAAAGGAGAAATTCCAATAACTACAAACCAATATTCCATTATTTCTACTGTTCTGAAAAAGAACCATTTAAAGCTTTATGTGATGTGTATCTCCTATAGTATTTGCCTTTCAATTTTTTAGTGTTAACAGTGGTGCATCCAACATTTTGAAAAAGTGGGGGGTGCTAAAAGAGAGGAGAGGGAGTGCAACCCTTATTTTCCAGAATTTTACATTAAAAAATCTTAATTTGGCCAGAAAAGGGGTTAGGGGGTATGCTCGTCTGCTCCCCTCCTAAATCCACTGCTAGTTATGATAGGAGACTGGCCAAATTGAAGCTCATTTGTTGTGTTTGCTATGCTCACAGATAACACCTTCGAACCAACTTCCTGTCTGGAACATCAAGGGCATGGAGGAAGGTATGATGATTCTGTTAAATATTTATCTTCGCAAAATTTGCATGCCATATATGTGCATTAGGGAAAAACCAGGAATACAAATGGGGAACTACATACAGAATAAATTGTGACCTTCCATGCAAATTTGGAGCTTATTGACATAAACTTTGATATGACTACAGTCAATATTTACATAGAAAATGACCCAAAATAGTAAAACAAGATAAAAATTGTCTAAAAAAGATTTCTGATTACCCAGAAAATGTGGCTGAAACATCCTTATTTCTTTCAACATGTTCGCAAGGACAACATGTTAGGCAACAATTAACCCACTAGGCCATTCTAGATATAAATTGAAGGCAATACAAGTTTCCATATGATATGATAGAAATAATTGTTTTTGACAAACTTATAAACATAAGTGCAACTTTTGATAATGCCAGCTTTTCCAATATTAATAGAAATATAAATATATTTCCAAATTATGTTGGGTCTAATTTGGTATGTGAGTGATACCTACTTAGCCTTTCCTGGTAATAGCTGCTCTAGAGTCTTGTAATAGGCACTTGACACAACCAAGGTATCTTGACCGATTGCTAACATATTCAAGAACAAAGGAAAGTGATGATATCAGTGAACAATTAGAGTATACTGGGAATGAAATATAAATCAATAATTACAATAGTCAAATAATACAAAGCTTGTTGCTTTCATGCTGTTTTTTACAAAGCAATGTTTTCTTCAGTAACTAGATGCACTCCATCACATACCTTTTGCAACCTGTGACAATGTCTCATTTGACAGTTGAACTTTGTCTGTAGTGTTCTGAACCCAATTTCCTTCACCATTACCCAATTGCCTGGGGTAGGAGAGTGTGCCACTCTGCCAGGGCTCTATGGTCAAAACTAATAGCAGCCACATGATGTGTTTAAGTAATAGTTCAATGCAAAATATTGTAACAGAATATCGATCCATGCTTGCTAAGTCTAAGATGTTCCCTAAGAAATATATGTTCTTTGGCCTGTCTCATGATTGCAGTGATGAAACAAATTAATGTGTCTCAACAGGGATGTTCCTGTTTCAATATGTCCCGCTATTCAATTGTGGCTGACAAGTCTGCCAAGTCAATCTTATTTCATAAAAGAATTCAATTGGCCACTGTGGCCCATTGTATAATGAAGTAATTGCACCAATGAGAATTAGATTTGGGCCTTGCAATAGTGATATCCTTATGGTTTTCAATCATCACAACAGCAGCAAAACTGACATCGATATAACTGTTGAAAATAAAATCCAATCAAAACCAGTGTGCTAACCATCACTGATAAAGACCAAGTTGCAAACTCTCACTGTTGAACAAAGACAGCTCTAACTGTTTCACCAGGTCATCACAACAATGAGACCCATTATGCAACAGGCTACTGTGGATTGATTCGGACAAAATTCACAGTTCAAAAACTATTATGATGAGATAACAATTTCGCAAAAATAGCCAATGAAATCATATAAGTAAAGGATGCTTTTATAACAATGTGCTTACTTATATTAGAAGCCTCAAATTCGTGTAGTTCCTCTAAAATGTCCCCAAAAGCTATTGAGTATCTGTCTATGGATTTCATTATGACTGCAGCACGTTCCATAGTTTTCTGCAAGGACAAAATACAAGATTCATACTCTATAATAGTGTTGCTGATGTAATTAATAAAAATAAGAAAGTTTTGAATAAACTTATTATGTTACAGAGACAAATTGATAATATGAAGTACTCAATCAGGAAAAAATTTAGCAAATACAGAAGAATGTGCTGATTTTTCCTAAAAAATGTTATATAAATACATTGACCAAATACAAAAAATTAAAGCCATTTTTTACTTGTAAAATGGGTTTCCATGCATCCTTATTCCTTGTGTCGATTATGGAACTGCATATCTTCACAATGGACTGTAAGCAATATCATAAGTAATACGTGTTTAGATTATAAAAGAGAGGTCAGTTTTATTTAAAGTTAACTTAAATTGTTCACATGATTTTGTCTAAGAATAATAGGAAAATGAACCAATAAGTTGAGAAATTGTAAAAGTGAATGTCAATGTTTTTCATTACGATTTTCTCAAATTTCTTGAAATACTGAAATCTTTCATCCATGACTACTTGGTCTATTTATGTAGAGGGGCTTCCACATAGTGCTTTTATGTAAATTTCAAAAATGTTAGACTCCCATCCCCCTTTGGCCAAAATATGCATTTTATTTGTACAGGAACTAATGCACTTTTTTAAAATGTCAGACCACCCATCCTCCCTTGGTGCATATATACTTAATGAAATATACCTTTATTTCATGGTAAGATGGTGATTCTTGAAATCTTCCATGAAATTTGGATAGTTGGTCTACAGCTTTGACAGAGGCATTGAGGTTCCCTGTTTTCAAAGTTTGGTTTGAAGATACAGATCCCTCTAGTTTGTTAGCAATATCCCTTGTTCTATTGGTGTCTGTACCTATTCCTGACACCACATCAGAGATCTGGGGGTGTTTTATCATGAAATAAGAAAAAAAATCCTTTTTATCCTTATCATAAGTACAGGAGCTTAAGTAAGCTAAGAGGAGTTTTATTGCCATTGAATGGAATATGTGGTATATTTACAGGAGTTTTTATGCATTTACAGGAGAATTAGATTGTTTTAAAAGCCTCAAAGGAAAGCTTGCACATAAATTTTAAAAATGCCAATTCTTGTGGATTTCACTTCACGTATGTATTCTAAAAATGTTTCAAACAATTAAAAGGCAAGATATCAAGATATTAAACATCAGGTGATTGGGATGGCCACGGTCTTTGAGGCGGTCCTAGTGGAGTCCCCCAGTGGAGTTCCCCCAAAGGGAGCAATGAAATTATTTTGACGGCGGATTACCATACAGTGTAACCTTGGATTAATCCATGAGATTTAAACCCTGAGGGACGATGGATGATAATCTTTGCATCCAGCGTCTTTCCTCTTTATCCCGTTCTAATTGAGCCAGGCTAGATCCAGGGGGCGATCGTATGAAGGATAAGACCGAAATTTTGAAACCCTCAGTTAGTCCTGGCTTTTCAGTAGGGCACATATTAAAATGCCTAGCTACAGTCGTGTCATGATTATGTTGAATGTCATGAAAATGGCCTTGAAACCGTGTGAGTAGACGGTTTTTTGTTTGGCCCACATAGTGTGTACTACAGTGTTTGCAGGTAATCAAGTAGATCAAGTTACTGCTTTGACAGTTGATATTATACAGAGGTGTAAACCAACGGTCTTCATGTAGTGATTTGATTTTATGCTTAGTGTTCATTAAAGGACAGTATCGACAGGTTGTGGGTCTGTTGCAAGGGTGGCCAGACAAACCTGGTTTTTTGATCCCAGTTCGGGTAGAAGCATGTACCAAGGAATCACTTAAATTTTTATTTCGTCGTAGACCAAAAATGATCTTTGCATCCACCAATGGTCTTGTGGTCTTGGATCGGCCGAGTAAGGGCCAATGATCCCTTACAATTTCTGCAATAGGTGGATTTTTAGGGTTATGTGTGGTGATGCAATAAAATGTATCTTCTGAATTTTTAGAATTAGAAGTGGATGGGAGATCAGACAGTAAGTTCTTATTTAAAAGTGTGTCCCGATCCATTTCATGGGCTCGTCTCAGGGAAGATTCGACAAGCTGTTTTGGGTAACCGCGTCTAATGAAGTGTGAGCTTAGCATAAGGGCATTCTGAATGAAGTCAGAGTCCCGAGTGCAAATTCTTCTTAGTCGTAAAAATTGGGAATAAGGGATGCCCTTCAAAATGTGTCTAGGGTGTTCCGAAGAATACATGGATTAATCCAAGGTTACACTGTATGGTAATCCGCCGTCAAAATAAAGTGAACTTAGCCTGTATGGTAATAAAAAAAAATAATAATAATAAAAAAACTCTACGGGAAGGAAAATTAAATTTGGGTGTTTTCTAGATAAGCTTTGTAAAAGCCTGTATGGGGTCTAACATAAATATCTTATGCTAGAGTTCCATTTCATTTATACACAATTTTGAGAGTAGGTATACACAATTTTGAGGATTTCCCTAAAAAAAACTCTCATAATACAGCTAAGTTCAAAGTATCATAACTCTGTGTATGGTTGGAACATCTTGAGTTATCGTTTGCATTATTAGTTCTTGATGAAATCACCATGCTCAAAGAATTTCATTGGAAAATATTAATCCTGTCGTTGTGTGCAAGGTTTCCTTTAAGATTGTTATGAAATAACTCACTGAAATGAAAGGAATGAAATAAGATTAAATGAATACAGGCTCCTGAAAAGGAACTGAAATCTATTTAATACACAAAGGTCTTGTGACCATGCAAACCTTAAGAACCGTAGAAATACATTTTGAGAGTTGAATCTATGTCAATGGTAAAACATAAACAAAGAAAGCTTATTAATGCACATTCAACCATTAATTATATTGATGTGTTACACCAAATCGGACTAAGTTTCATTTGCCTTACAACCTCTGAGAAATATTCGCTATTTCTGAGTTCTTCATGTAACAAGGACATTAGTATCTAGAAATGATCAAGTACAGGATGTGATTGTTCCTTTTTAAATTACATATGGAATCAAAAAATTGTGCACAAACCTCATCTAGGATGTCTACAAAAACTGGGTCTACACAGTCATCAAAGTTCGGTGAGCCCCATATTCCATTGGACAAACATTTACGATGAGCATGTCCTGAAATAAGATGATATCTTTATCAATTTGCATTTAACTATATAAATTAATTTAATGCTATTGTTAGCAACTATGAATTAACACAAAACATATGGCCAAAGACTTCGTTTTCTGGATAAACCAGATTTCAGATCTTATTTAGAAAATGTCACTGCAATCCTTAATTCCAGAGTACAGGAGAGGGGCAGATTTAGGAAGGGTCCAGGGGGTCCATGGGGTCTGTCCCTTTCTTTTCAACACTTACACTATACAAGGACGAACAAATGTTTGATGTAAAATGTGGCAATTTGTCTTTTGATATATAAAATAAACAATTTTCTCCTTCAGGTTTAGTTCAATATTATAAAATAAGATTTATTCATGAAATTATATTCACCTGTAGCATTCCCAGGACATGGCAGGAGTGCAGAGCTTTCCTCTGCAGTCTTTGGCCATAACAAACCTCCAGCATTTTCAGCATCACAAGTCAGGGCAGCTGAAGAGGTATTTTGCTTAGTTAAGTTTTCTTATCAGGTTGGCTTTATACATGTATCTCAGCAAATATTGAATATGATAAAGTGTCATATATTTTTTTGAATCACATAAAATCACACTTTATGCAGGTAAATTGTCCAAAATCAATATCAAGAATATTTTTGGTTACAGGCAGGATCTAGGCTTACCATGTGCAAGGGAGGTATTTTTCATAAAGTATATTTCGTCATAGCCACCCTGTTAGACGATGGCTATGTTTCTATTAGTCTAAAATTGTTCATGTGAGAATACCCATGTGTTATAACCCACATCTTGAGTAGCTTAATGTATTCTTTTCCAATACAAATGTTTATTTTCATACCTGCTCTGGTGACAGTAATAGTAGATAACACACTCTTGCTTGTACCAGCCTTGTTGGCGGCAGTACAACTGTACAACACACGGTTTTCCTTCAAGGCTTTCACTGTCAAGTTACTCACCTGACCCCCAGATGGCACTAGAGTCTCATCTAGATAATAGTACAAAAACAGTCTATCATTGCCAATCCATGGTCTTGTAAGATACATACATACTATAATGAACATTTGAGAATTTCATAGATGAAAACAAATGTTTACCATGTTAAGTAAAACTGTTTGTATACCTCTACGACTAATTTGAGAGTGAGAATTTGATTTTGGATAAAACACTATCATTTAAAAAAGGACTAGAAACCAACTTTGACTTGGATCGTTGGAAATGTCAACATCTGTTCCACCATTTTTCCTAAACCACTTGAATGTTGAAGGTTCAGGTTGTTCACTTCCAGGCACAGAAGCAGAGCATGAAATTGTGAAGTCATGATCTTCCTCTATTGTTAGAGTTATTGGGACAATCTTGACCCTTGGCTTAGCAAGCACATACAGCTCAGCTGTCTTGTTGATCATGTCTCCCATATACATATACGTGCATCTGGCAATACCTAAGAAAACAAATTAGCAGGGATAATTATGTCATTAACAAACGGTAAAAAAAAGTCAACTCATCTTCATATTTCAAGTGTCAGACCTTTTAACAGCTCTTATATATTACGAGAAGAAGCTGAGCTGTGGACTGCCGAGTACCTTAAGTCTCATAAATAGCATTTATAGATGCTCACTCTGTTTAGTTCTAGAATCACAGATATTTGAATGGGAAAATCATACCTTTCCCAACAAAATGGACAAACTATGCATGGAACTCAAGATACCATAATTAAATTATTAGACCAAATCATAGCAACAAGAATGAATTCGACTGTAGCAATCTTTATTGATCTAAAGAAAGCTTTCAACACTCTTGATCACAAAATAATCCTAACACTATTAAAAGATTATAGACTGTCTATGCATGTCAAAAACTGGCTTCGGAACTACTTGCTAAATAGGAAGCAAAAGACAATAGCCAATAATCATCATTCAAAAGTACCAACCATATCACATGGTGTTCCAGAGGGCCATTTCTTCTCAACGTGTATATGAATAATCAAACATATTAACGTGCACCGAACAATGCTGATACTCTACTTTATGCTGATGATACTGTAATTGTCAAGGCTGGTACTTAACTGGTACTTCATATAAGTACTTAGGGTTTATATTGGATAATCTTTTGACTTTTGAGACTTTTGACTTTATAAAACATTATAAAGCAATGATAAAACAGTTTTCTGTTAAGTTGTATTTGTACAGAAGGATTAGGATTTATTTAACAGACTTTCCAGCTAAATTGGTACTTAAGGCAATGGTCTTGACCTATTCAGATTATGGTAATATATTCCTGACTGCACGAACCTATAATGATTTGAATAGTTTACAAATCTGGCAAAATTGCGTGTTAAGGTCATGTCTGCACATTAGTAATATCCGGGAGGTGCCTGTTTATTATCTGCGTCATGAATTGAACGTACAACCTTATGATAAACGGATGCAGTATTTTCTCTTATGCTGCATCTATTGATGTATATATAATGGCATCTGAACCCCTATTATACCGAGAAGATTAAAAATCTACATACAGCACCAGTCTTATTCCTACCTATATCAACTACTGAATGGTATGCTAAATCTTCGGGTTATTTTGGTAAGAAAACATGGAATCTGTTACCTAGTCATATTCACAATAACCAAAGTATGGATGTTTTTAAAATGAAAATTAAAGAGTATCTCAATATTGTTTAGAATTTATAGCAGTTGTTTTTGAAATGCATATGCTATGACATGCTTGTATGCTGATATTTGTTCGTACTATGCTATGTTTATTATAATTGTTATATTAGGTTACTGTGACTGTATACAGTCACAGTAACCTAATATAACAATTTCAACATATGTTAAGATACAAAGAGTGTTCCTTAACTTTCCCAGCCCTAGCTTGAAAATAGTACATTGATACTTGTTGTTTCTCATGTTTTATTGATAATCATCATTACTCATTATATCATTCCATCAACCAATGTGATTTCATTGGCATATTTACTGGTAAAATGAAATATATACTATAGATGAATATTAACTATGCTATATTGATATTAAAAGTGAACGATTGTATTATAAATCAGTGATTGTAAACAAACTGATTCATCGGGAGACCAAATACCTGTATTTGAGCTGTAAAGTTTTAAATTAAAGTGAATAAAGAAAAAAAAGCTCTGATCTGTATGCCAGATGAAATTTATCATCCCTGAAATAATAGACATCAATATTTCCTATTGAATATGATTTTTAGGTTGACGAATGAAATCAGACTGAAACATGCATAACATTTCACTAGGCAAGCAGTGGTGTCATTGGTATACCAATAATCAAATTGGACTACATTCTAAAGTCACCTGTTTTATGTGCCAAAAACCTGTGTCAGATTCTGCTGTAATCATTGCTCGGACTATAGCATTCTGGTTTTACACTAGTGCCTTGTGAGATGATTGATTTATTTAACCCCTGCACAAAGTGATATAAGCTTTAAGGGTCCAGAAAAAAGGTTATACTTGGACCGATGATTACTGCAGAATGTGAAGCAACCTTAGAGTATGATCATGAATCTCCTGCTTTCAAATTAAAAAGTATAAGTCTCCCTCAAAACCTATACTTAAAAGTATCAAGATATTCAGCCTAGGACAGATCACAGAAGAAGTTATTGTCAATATCGAATACAAAAAATATATCTACATACCTGTATCCTTCCAAGATGCATCTGTCAGGGTCAGCAGTGATATGTGTGTTTGGGTCAACGGGTCATACCTAGTTGTTATGTTGATTCTCAGTCCATTTTTGACAGATTTGTCATTCAGAGTCCAGAAGAATGTGCCTTGCCCTGATGGTAGACCATTTTGTACAGCACACTCCATTACAGCTGTTGCCCCTTCACTGATGTTCCATGGATTAATGATTAAGTCTATTGTCTGAAAATGTTATTTGGGTGGGATTGAGATAATCTTCCCCTAAATTATTCTTGAATCAAGGTCCGAAATGGAGAGTAAAATTTGAGGGTTCAAATAAATGTTCCAAATAATCAAAATTGAATCTTTGAACATTCTAATTGTGCTAATTCTTCAAGCTATAAACATTTTTATGCATGCAAAATATACATCAAAATTGTGTATCATGCTTGCCTTCCAAAGTGACACAGCAAAACTACCCGTCCGATAACATTCACAGTGCACCTCATCTTCAGTCACAAGTACTGTGTTACAGGCAGAATCATCCCAGATTTGTCTGAAACCAGGATTTATGCTAAAGCTACAAATTTGTAGTTTTGAGTAAGAATACTGAATTGAAATATTTTTGCTTCATTATTTAAAATATGGAGGAGTTATTCAAATATATAGAACTGACACAATTACTATTAATGAAGAGAAAAGGTCAACTTGCTTAGTTAACAAGTTCTACCTGTTGCTCCAAAAGCTGCATTTCTCCACCTTGCCTTCACTTGGTATGTACTAAAAAGAACAAAAGAGAACAACGAGAATGGAAATACTTGTCTAAATGAATGATCTCACACTCTTACACAACGTGAGTTGAGATGCAGACAACCAAAAAAAATTCCACTCTGGTGCTCTACATTGCTGGTATTGCAAGCCCGGAGCAGGCTTTTTTGAGAGGGGGGTTTGCTTTTTGACTAATAGTTTTTTTCAGAGGGGGGTTTGTTTTTGAAAAAAATTTGTTCAGCTTTATTTTGCTATAATTATTGAGCTAAGATATTTTTTTTTTATTTGTAGAGACATGTATGTTTTTTTTATTTGTACAGAAGTCATACTTTAAAGGAGGGTTCATCCAAAAAGGGGTTCATGCCACCCCCAAACTAGCAGTAGCACCCCCCCCCCCCTCCGGCTACTTGTTTTTCATATGCAAACAGAAATCTTTATGGAGTAAACCTTAGGTAGGTTGAATCAATATAACATGTAGGATTTAGGTCTGAAGCATGTATAGATAGAAATGGACACTTATTCATTCATTTATTATGGTTTAAGGTTAATTTGAAACTTCCCCCAGAAAAAGGAATTAGTGTATTTGCATAAGATTTAAAGATCTCTTACCTCTTTCCTGCTATAGACAAGTTTGATAGGTGTTGCTAATTCAAATCCATAACTAATATTTACAATGTCGAAAGTCAGCATGCTGGATACTGGTTTGGGAGCACTAGAGTATAAAACAAAAATCAATTGATTGTCCCAATCATGTCAGCAAACGGTGAAAAGGCAAACCATTCTCATATACCTGTCAGTGATTTTGATACATATATTTAGAAAATATGTAATATAGGGTGGTTACAAGAGATAATTCTTTTTTATACATTAGGCTGAACTTTATAATGATGTTCTGGGAATTTGTGAATTCAACCCAATCGAAAATATATGATGATGTTAGTTTTGACTCTATCTGTCATGTCTCAATCATGAATGTTTTTCTAATTATTATTTGAAGATTCTATCAAATATGTGTAACAATTAGGGCTTTAAACTAATCATACAATGGCAGACACATGATAAACAAGTAGAATTCATCTGGTTCATTTAAACAAATTAATGTAACATACTTTTATTGTAGTGTTAATCATCAACAACTGAAAACATTGCCTGACTAAAAATGAGTTTATTTCATAATTTCTATTGTAAACAATAACAAAGGACCCAAACATAACCCAAATACGAACAAAGATTCATTATTCAAAAGCACTAACTTAATTTGAGCATAGTAGATATCATCTGCTGTCTTATAGTTTGTGCTTGAAACTATGAGCTTTTCTCCATTCTTATCTGAAAAAGAAAAAGAATTTTGTAAAGATTGTGAAAGTGATAATAGTTAATAAGATTTGTGAGTTGACAAAAACTATAATATTTGTTTTATCTGCACCCATTTTGATGGTCCCGTAAAATTCTTCAAGGATACAAACGGTTCAAAAATGAAGTGCAATTTAGGGAATAGGGAATGTTGTAAACTCTAAAATTAAGGGCAAAGGTTTGCAATTAGATCAGTGTCCAATTAATTGCCATCCCATGTGTAACAACAAAGTATTTTACCTCGTGGTGCCTCACCATTTCAAATGATGTTACTACTTGGTCAACAGGATTTGTTGATAAAGTCAGTAGTTGCCTCTAACTATTGGCAACACCGCCAAAAATGATTAGCTACTGGTTAGCCCTAAAAGTCACACAATACAGGCCCTGTGGCCCATTGTGTAATGACTCATATAACAGCAAATGATGTCCTTGACGAATCACCAACTATTGTGCAGAAATTGAGTACCAAATTTCACCCACTGACAATGCTCGTGCTCAGCTGCATATCTCAGAAATTGCAGTTTCAAGAACTATTTACAGAACTAAAGTCCGCCAAGTAGAACAGCCATATGCATGATTCAACAGCAGATCGCAAGAGGGACAATCCCTGTTGTGAGAAATTAATTTGTTTCATTGTTGCATTATTTGACTGGCCACTGCTTAGACATGCATGTGAAATACATTTCTGTTCAGTAAATATTCTAGGTGTTATTTGTTTATTTAGTATATATACATATGGATATACAAACATGAATTTTTGTTAAATTACAGACCATTTTGAGAAATCTAACATGGAAAATAAGACAATATTTGGATACTTATACAATTTAAGATTTCCAAGAGTGTTAGTGATAGGACGGTGACCATGTCAGCAGTGTTGTTTGCTCTATAGATGAAAGCTTCTGAAGAATTCAGCCACTGGGCTATGACAAGATCTGCAAAAGGATATTTAGAATATGTTACATAGTTACAATGTTTTACAAACTCAAATATCTAAACAAATACATTTCATTTGATTGTATGAGTATAAGTAAAAATTAGCTGTGAATGATACCATACCATATCACTTTGTTCATTTGAATATTTTTTAATGTTAAGGAATCTAGATTCAATATACTGTATTTGGCTTGTTCCAGCTTTTATCATTCTTTTAGATACTATATGATGTAACTTAATGTCAATGATTATCAATGTAGCATAAAGTAAGAACAAATAGCGTTCACAATAATAATTTCATTGCTTTGTTGGAATTGACAGGTAATCTTAGAAGAAATGAATCGCAAAATCAAAATGAACTACTTACCTAAGTTTTCAGTCAAAAATTCTCTCACAAGAGGTGTTTTTTCAAAACCTTTGGATATTTCTTTGCTGTATTGCTCAAGAGAGTCCATGATATATTCACCATGATCAACATTTTCCTGAAATACCACAGTTTTCAATTAAACATTTGACTTGCAAACCTTACTCAGACTAAGATAGAGTACTGATCATGGGAAAATGTTACCTTTTAATTTTGTCTTATGCATGTTATACAGTGAGGCCACACACTAATGTATTCAAGTTATGGCTGGACGATGCAGGAAGACTGAAGAGATCCAATCTATCACAAGGATGAATAGAATCGTTAAAGAAAAAACATTATTTTCTAAGATTTTAAGATTTTGTATGATAAAGACTATATTTTGATCACTAATATGGCAGCCAGTCCCTTTTAACAGATGGTACATCCTCTGCAAAATGTCAATACTTCTTTCTATGACATGTAAAATGTTTACTATAGACTGCTACTGAAACAAAGAATTCCGATATTCATAAACAGAACTCCTCCAAATGAATAAACGGGCACACTTACCCAAGCTTTTCCATGCTTTGCATCTGTAACTATGCTACATGCCTCAACAATGTTCTGGAAGCATAACAATTCTAGGTGAAGGAATCAGTTTAAGGGGTTACAGATAAATTACATATAAATTAAGCTACAAGAGTTTGGTTCCCTTACAGAGCTTTTTTGTTACCCTGATGGAGGTGTTGGAGCCCCTGACTGATGACTAAGGTCTGTAAAAGAGGGCTTCCTTCAAAATCATTATTCATTTAAATCTTTGCTATTTCTGTATTACCAGATGTTTGTTTATAAAAGATGCCAGCCATTTACATATCACTACTTACAAGAGACATATTACAGATACACTATAACTTGTAAGGAGAGTGGACAAATTATTAAACTTGAATTTCATATGTGAAAAGATACAAACTAGCACGCATAAAACAACACTAAAAAGTTATCATTTGACTGAATTATGTTTTAGAAAATTTCACAAGTATAAAAACCAAAGTTCTTGTTTCAAATCTAAAAGGTGAATTGGTAATTCCTGAAGTTGTCCCCAACACCAGCTGAACCTCTAATAAAATTATGAGCCATGACTCATATTATCTGGTGTTTCGTAAAATTACTACGAACCTTCCTTACTTTCTTTATCTATTACACAAACAGACACACACTTTTATAAAAGAGGTTTAATAGTATTACCTTAATTTCAGCATCAAATGGTGGATCCTCAAAGTCTGAATGCAACTGAGACAGATTCCTGATTTCCACAAGCACAGCTGAAATATCGTCTGAGATAAAATCTTGCATAATATTTACGGCAGCAAGTTTCAGACGTTCAGACACTGCCACTGTTTTGCGAGGCTCTGCTCTTAAACCATCTTTGATGTCTTGAATCTATTTTAATGGAATCAAACAATGTGAATCCGTGCTGAATAAAACTACTTCATTCATTCATGCATGCATGTATGAATTAATGTATGAATAAATTATATTAAAAATCCATTAATATTAGTATTAAACCAAGATCAAGACTAATTGACAATTGTCATTTTATCAATAATATAATTATGAAGCTGGAATTTTCACATTTACAAAATAAAGCCTTCATTTGGATATGCTTTATCACCCAGACAGCCAAGGAATGGCATGTATTGGTTGTCTTTTTTCATACCAATCTTTAACAATAGCACATTAAAAATTCACATAACAATCTTGATTGTCTTTTCTCATACAGATCTTTAAAGGGTATATTAATATAAGAAGACCTGTGCGGGGTGTCAGAGGGTCAAAGGAAGACCCGCTGGGCAGTGTACGGCTCAAGGGCGAAGCCCGCGGGTCACACGCTGTCCAGAGGGTCATTGGTAGACCAAGACGACCACTAAGGGTCTTCTCTATTTTATCACCCAAACAAAGACCTAAATATCTTTAAAATAGTAAAAACGATAAGCAGTACGTACAGCCTGTCAATACCCCCCTTTCCCCTGTATGCACGACTCCTTGGCTCAGTTGGTGATGAAAAAAACAGAACAGCCATAATCCCAGTTGGGGGTCTATTATTTCAATATTTCAAAGGTCTTCTGGAAATGTAGGAGTTTCCGAAATATCTAAGGGACAAATGATTCTAAACAATTCATCTTATAGATGCGCTCACACATGTACATACCAAGACCCATTGGTGGAAAAATGGGGGGAAATACAAATACCACTACCAGAAAATCTAGTTTTAAAATATTTCATTTAGATTTGAAGTTGTGGCCGTTCCTCAATTAGGCTTACACCCGTCCACTTTTGAGGCTGTTATATCAAGAGGACACTGGTCAGTAAATGACACCCCTCTTACCTAACCCCCCTCCTTGACCCAAAGATTACCCCATAACCACATATATATCCATTACTCCAGGAGGAGCCCAGGAGGTACACAGCAGGGTACATTTGTTGGGTACCTAACAGGTTTTACCCTGTTAACAATGACAATGTGTGTATGTGGCTTTGGCATGGATATGGATAATTGTATAGAAATCTATCATGTTATAGGTTTCAATAAGCTAAAACTATTGCGATTTTAAAGAAAAACAAAATTAATAAATTGCCTTCGTTTAAGTAAATACAATCCAAATTGGAAGGGGGTTTGAAAATGTGTGTACGTCTCTTTAAAACTTGATCTGTACTTCAGCCCAAGGGGAAGTTGGGGTTATAATTTGTTCAATGTAAAATGTGTACTTACCAAATATGGCTAAAATTACCCTAAGTTACATTACAGTCCTCACAAGTGTAACCAGTCCCATATCTTTCAACCATAAATGAAGAATACATGTATAATTGATTCATACCTCTATTCCAATATCACTTATCATGCTGTTTGAACAATCACTTTGTTTGGGCGCCCAGGTACCATTGTGGTTGCAAAAGTAGGAAAGTGTTCCTTGAAACATAGGATAAATGAGTGTTAGATTATTTTGAAGTTTATATTAAGATTGTTTTATGTTACAATATTATCACACTTTGTTAAGCATTTCCACATAAAGTAACAGTAACAATGTTATTTTTAAAACATTGATTTTTAATATTTCATGAATGTTGAGATTTATATTAATTTTTATGAAAATTGCAAAGGGAAATGACCCATTTTGTAACATAGCTGCCATAATATAATACTCTACTGTGACTCTTTCTGAGGTGGACAATAAAAAGATCTAGATTGGAAGGGAAAGAACTCCTAGAATCCCATTCCTTCAGAAGAAGGAGGGCAAAAATAGAGTGACACAAGAATATAAATAATCTTCATTTATTGGAAGTGATTGGAAGTGAAAATGTCTTTTTTTTTCTATTTTACTATTTTACCTTCATAACCATGTGCACAGTACTGAATTGCTACCTTCCCAGCTGCTGTCTCAGGCCAATCAACATACCAGTGTGTTTGAGGACAAACAGTGTCACCTGAAACAGAGCAAATAGGTCAGAACATTTGCCTTTACTATCATCTATGCACATATTTATATTTCGATGCCTTGACCTCAAGATCACCCAGTTAAAGTGTCACTATGACATGCCATTAGGAATAATCCTGATCAGTCCCGATTAGAATGGAATTGTGACATACCATTTAGGTGCAGTCCTGATCTCACCAAATTGACATGAAACTGTGACATATCATTTCAGTGCAGTTCTGATTAAACTAAATTGGGATGTTGCCGCAACCATGTGGGACAAATGACTGTTATATATGAACAATAGCATTTTTATCTCAATACTATTTTTTAAGATATATTTGTTACAGTTGATAAAACCAAATAATTATGATGAAAATATACTAATTAGATAGTACATAAGATTTTTGATATTCCTGCCCTGTCTTGATAATTTCTAGATACAGAGACATTTATGTTATGTCACATTATGTTGTGACATCACAAAACAATATTAAAAGGATTCTTAGCCAGATTGTGATTTCATTCTGTAACATCGTTATCAATCACATCTATTGGATTAGCCTTCGTTCAAATAATTAAAATGTCATTTCCCTGTGGCATAACAGACAACATTTCTATAACATTACTTTTTAGTTGGAGAGTAACTGAACTGCAAAAATCACCCATTTGGTACTCAGTGGTAGGGGGGCTCCAAGTTTTGGTGGACCTCTTAACTACAAAAGGAGTAGAGGGGAAAATTCCATGTGCACACAAGCAATTGCACACCGTTTTGGTATCCTGTATCCACCCCTGCTATTTAACATGTTTACAAAAGAGACGCTTCTTCCTTCTATTCAAAGGACTGATCTTTCTGCCCCTTCACTAAAATTACTCTAAGTGTCAGCATGCATGGGACAGCGTGGGTGAAATTCTGTGGTATCATGTAGGTATTAAATTCTGGAATGTTACCTGGGTTGATGACTGTGACTGTAGTAGCAGGAAAACTCTTGGTTGATCCAAATGAATAGATAACTTCACACACATACCATGTACTCATGTCCAAGCCAGTCACCTGCAGCTCGCTCCTGTATTCATCATTTGTTATGTTTACATCTGAAAATGCAACAAAAAGAGTTTCTCATTTTCACTTGAACAGCTGATAAAAGATGGTGCATTTATGAGGTAGTGCGTATTGACAGACAGTACCATGCCACATTTTCTTGATTTTCAGCTTATTTCGATGCTGTTTTGGTCATAAGAAAAGGAAAAACTTTGGGGCCATCCTCAGGAGACTTACAACCCTCTGCAGACCGTGGACTATGCTTGTGGTCATACAACACCTGCAGAGATTTTTTTTCTCTTTCTTTCATATGTTATTTGTTGATTTCAGTTATATAAAAGGGAGCCTTCATTGCCCAAGAATCCCTTAGGCAATTTATTGTCTTGTGGTATCTCTATTTCATAGTTGATTCTATGTATGCATACATACATATTCATGTATATGATTTCAGAGTATGCCAGTAAATAGACCTACCTTTTCCAGGACTTAAGGTGCTATTTTCCTTCCACCATTTGAAAGTCACAGTATCAAGGTACTGTCCTGTATCATGGACATTGGCCTCACAGAGGATGGTAAATGGTGTATCCCTGTATACTGTCATGGTCAAGTTACTCAATGTTACCTCAGGACTAGCCAGCACCGACAAAACGGTATTGTCAGTATTTATGATCTGTCCATCTGAGTCTGCCATGAGCACACAGGAAACATTGCCTTGAAGAAAAGAAAGGTATAATCTGGTAAGTGCAACAAATAATCTCGTCCAAAATAATTATTTTCTAATCTTATAATGTGTCTGGCATTCAGTCTTATATTGTCAGCAAATTGTTAGTTAAAGCCGGGTCCACACTGGGCCGACAAAAGTGACGTTGTCGGCAGAATAGGGTGGTTTGTCGATCAAAGAGGCTGATGTTAGTCGCTCAGAATGACAAAACACCCCAGAAATCAAACATGTCTGATATTTTTGGGGGTTAGTCGGCCGACAAACCACCTAAAAGTGCTCTTTGGCGCCTGCCAAGGTGACGCCAGAGCAGTTTGTCGCTTCCAGATACATAGCCGAGGAGGGGACTAAACTCTAAAGCAGGCCCGTACACAGGGGCTACTGTGGCTGGGGGGGGGGGTGAATCCATAAGTGGAACTTTTGATCATGATATCAATAATTTACACCTAAAAAGGGGGTGGCGAGGTTTTTATTATGATTTACTAAAGAAATGGTGGAAATTTTGTAAATGTTTCCTCTGTGGGGGGTGGTGCACCTGCCACCCTCCTGGGTACGGGCCTGCTGTCAAGCCTTCTTTCAACATGCTGATTTTTCTATGAAAACAAGTTGTGAACGTAGCTACTGCAGTGCCCACCATGGGAATCCATACGAATTGTTACACCTGTGGACCAGGCCCGTGCCCAGGATCTGGTGTGGGGGGGTGGCGAGGTTCCACAAGTGGAACTTTCAATAAAATGAACTTGAATAGGGGGTGGTGAGCAGTAAAAGTGGAACTTTTCAATATTTTCTTACTAATATTAGGGGTTTTTACATTAAATTTGGAACCGAAGGTGGAACTTTTGGAAAAGATTTCCTTTGTGGGATGGGGAAAGTGGGACTTTTCAATATTTTCCTACTAATTTTAGGACTTTTTACATTCAATTTTGGAATGGAAGGTGGAACATTTGGAAAAATTTCCTTTGTGGGGGGGTGGCCGCCACCCCCACCTCCCCTCCTAGTTACGGGCCTGCTGGACATTATATGAAGACAATGAACCCTGTATAGGTGAGCGTGGGGACCTTTTAGTCCATGGTCCGTGGTCACAACTGCATTTCTTGTTACGTATGGTGGCCCATGTTATGACATCCTAGTGATGACAACAGGCTTGCCAACATTTCAGGAAACGCTTATCAGGACAGGGATCTAAGATTAATCTGAAATCGGAACTTTCGATTCAAAAGCGGGACTTTCGATTAGTACATGTATAGTGTACATGTACATAGGTATATAATAATAATAATAGAAGAACGGTAATAACATAAGGTATTTGATAGGTTTAAACTACAATTGACACTTTTTAGCTTTCCAAAGATTTCAACTAAATGTCTGCAATGTATTTTAACGGTTAATGGAACTTCCAAAATTTTATCACACTAACAGGAACCATTGGTTTTGGGTTGCTTTAAGATGGTGTGTTGAATGTACATAAAAGTGAAGTATTGCAGGACTATACTGTAATTTGAATTGTAGGGGTTGGTAGAAAGAATAGAGCAGGAGAAAGATCTGTAGAAATGTTCCTTCTATTCAACGGCCTTTGAGAAAGTTGTAAAATTGTCCTGTTTTTATGGGGTCATTCTTATGCTATTTCAAAACATTCAATGTATGTGAGTTTGGTCCATGCACAGTCAGATTATTCTGCGATTTTGAAATGATGTATCATAGCAACTAAGGCCTAGGGGTGGATACACAATTTCCATAAGGAAGGGGGGCATCATATGTACAGAGTATTAACATATTACACATTTGCATGTATGGGTATTGCATTTCCCTTCTTAATGTAGTTTAGGAGTCCAACAAAGGTGGGGGGGGGGGTGCAATTTTAGGCCCCCTGGAAGACCCCACCAGGATCTGCCACTGTACATGTATCCAAAATATAAGTAATCACTAACCACTATTTCTCCATGTCAGCTTCCGTATCCTAAGGTGGCTGATGTAGTAATTGTATCTATCAACCCATTGATTCTCCTGAACGCGCCAATCTGAACCATTGAAAGGTCCCCCTCTGATGATGAACCCATCAAGGTACCAGTTGATGTAGCAGTCTGCAATGTTGTAGTGGAGCTGAATTGTACAGTTAAAGTCTGCAGCCTTGCCTTCAACTGGATAGGGTGGGTCGTAGGTGATAATCCTATGCCCTGCCATTTTAAAACATAGAAATCATGTATTATGAATCAAGTCTAGAAGGAAATGTTCATATTTACATTGTTAGTGGCATATAATCACTAGAATACTAGGTAATACTTAAATTTCCGTCACAAAGTCTTTATCACGACCTGTAGTGGACTTAGAAGAGGGCTGGGGGCATTGCCCTCCACTTGTTTGGGCAAATTTAGGTATTTAAATGTCAAATTCTGGAATAAGGGGGCATGCCTCCACCTTTCTGTATAAGTGTACCTTCATATTTTCATTAAGCAGGATCTGCAATTGACAGCTACTTTTAAACCATTCTTGTTTCCATCTACTGCTTCAAACTGATCCAATAGCCAGCAGTGGTAGGCCTACTAAGTTTTTGTACGGATAGGGATTAGTGGACTGAGGGGACCAGCTGAAAAAAAAAATCCAAGTTTCAAGGTGAAGTACTTTAAAGTTTTTGTGTAGTACTTTCTAGTTATGGATGTTGTTGAGGGGAGTAATGAAGAGTTGAAGACAGGAGTAGAGTTGAGATGATGTTGTATTACTTCTTCAGTCACAGGTTAGAGCATGGCCTCAGGCCAAAGCTCCATGAAAACTCACATGTACATTGCTCTGTGTCTCCAACCCCACTGCCCTCACAGCAGGGGTGCACTTCCCCACCTCACCTTTGGCCTCTGACCTAATTACATTAATTAGGCCAGTTGACCACTAGGGGGAGGGGGAGTACTAACAAAGGTCTTACCATAAACTCTATGAAGTAAATAATATGTTTATATGATACATTTTGATTATTATAATTCAGACATTAAAATGTGTAAAATAAAGGAAATTATGATATATTTCATATTTCATATAATAGATTTGGAAAATATTTGTAATTATTAGTGGGAGGATATGCCATGCCTAAACTTAGGTATGACAAAGGGATCTCATGCCCACTATAATTATGCAAACAATGTTATTTCATAAGGACTTAACATAATTATGATCCTTCTTTCGAATGAATTACCTTTTATATATAATCATATTGAATTCTAAAAATATTAAATCTTCAAGAAATTATATATTTGGTGCATGCATTTTGTCCAAAAGCAATATTTCATCTCCTACCGTTTGTAGGTATGATGAGTACTAAAAACAGCGAATATAAAAATGCAAGGGAAGCATCATAGCCATTAGCTAGGGTGTCATTCTGCAACTTCAACCATTTCACTCAATTCTCAGGGGGAGATCTTCTTTGATGTGGAGGGTGATCTGCTGCAGAGTGCAAAGGGTGTGAGCAGATGCCCAGGTTTGATACCAGGTCAGGCCAGAGGAAAGCACAGTGAAGTTGTCCAAAAAACTAAATTCATCCTAGAAAATGTTACTGACCCCCTCCAAACCTGCACTCTCCCAATTTCAAAAAGATAAAATGGCAAACATACTCTCCCAGGAGATATTGAATCCACGGTAAGTAAAGCTGGCATCACTGCGGAAGTGAAGGTACACTGCAGGACCGGTCGTGGTGATTGGGTCAGCCTTTCTACCAGTAAGGATGGCTATCACAGGGGCATAGCCATTAACACCATCATGTACCTGACATACATTGCAAGGTAATTTCAATATATCAGGACTTTACTACGTATCACAACTACAATATTCCAAAGTAACGTTTAGAAGAAAACGTATGAGATAAATGTAGTCTTAATTCAGACCTCGCATTAGATTTAATCATTATCTAATGGAATAATTACATAAATAGACCAATGCACTAAGAAAGGGTGACTTTATCGTTAATTTACAGCCTTTAAGAAGCATGTAAAACACATTACATGATGTCCAAATTCATTTATTGAAAGCATGTGGCTGTTGGAGATGTCCTGGTATTTCTTTCAAGTGGTTGCTGAACATTATTGACAAATCCTTCATAACATAATGCTCAAAAACACTTATATCATGAATCATTACATTTTTGACTAAATCCCAAAGCAAACTCCCAATCACGGAAAATCATCAATTTTACAACATTTTAACTATTTTTCACTTTTAAGGATTTATCTGTAAGATTATATTATAGGTAACAGCGACTAACACTTTACACCATTTTTCTTTTTTATTATTTATTTATTTATTCAGGTTACAAATCAAACTTGACGTCTGCCCTTTGCCTCCTGATTACATTTTACAATACAAGACCTTTGCAAAGGGACTTGCCCATGCTTCAGTTCAAACTGGTAAGGTGATTCAATGAAATGAGATGGTTTTTATGTAACATGATCATGTCAATGAATGATATTATATTCAACAAGAGTGGTCATATAGGGGCACTTTTACAAATGTTATATACACCCAGTAATACCCCTTTTAAACTCTTCAATTGTGTCAATGGACTGGATAGAGGTTGGTAAAGCATTCCACAATAAGATACCAGTATAAAAAACTGATTTCTTAAACACTTCAGTTTTAGGAATAGGTAAATCAATTTTAACACTATTTGATGATCTAGTATTTCTAGTAGGATTAGCCAATTGTAAATAACCACTCTTCACATTCCTCCAAATACATAATAGTATCTGTTTCTTTCGCCTCTTATCTACATAATATATATTTGCAAGTTCATGTAATGCATCTACATGATAATTCATAGGATCAGATACATTAAAACAACATCTAATTGCATAATTCTGCAAAACTTGCAAATCATTTAGTTCATTCACTGGTACAGTTGACAGAAACATATTACCATAATCCACAACACTGCAAAACATTGTCTTTACAATATCAAGAGCTGCCTTAGTAGTTAATAAAGGTCTCAAACGGCGGATTATTGATAATCTGTAATTTGCACTTTTGTATGTATTAGAAAAATGTTTGATAAAAGTTAGCTTATCATCTATTTCAACCCCAAGATAGACATAGGAAGGAACCACTCCCAACTTTTCAGTTCCAATCCATATGTCTTTGTGTTGTTTATCATTTATGGTTACTGGATAATACACAAGTTTTGTTTTTTTAATATTGATACTTAATTTGTTTTCTTTACACCAAGAGTGCAGACTATTGACATCATTTTGGAATAAAGTAAACCCTTCTTCCCTTTTTTGGGGGTCAATTTCTCTATAAATAACAGTATCGTCTGCGTACAATAATATTTTGGAATTTTTACAAATATTTACAATGTCATTTTCATAACATATGAAAAAAAGTGGGCCCAAGATCGAGCCTTGAGGGACGCCAGTCGTTACAGTACACTCTGCTGATCTAAGATTATTTATTTGTGTCAATTGAACCCTTGAATTCAATTTATTTTTTTTCACATATCACACATAATTATTACATTCTTTCTATAGACGTTGTGCAGATGACGTCACACCAGACAGAAAGGGACTGGCCGCCATGTTAATTATTTAGTTTCTAATAGCACATAGATAATTTTGTCATTGTTAAATGATTTATTTGTATTCCTAATGGAACTAAATGACATGATATTCAAATATTGGTTTAGAATTTCTGGTTACATTGTGACCACATGGGTGTGGTAACCACGAGGTGATCACCAAAATCTAGTTATGTGACCCTTTCTGCACAAGGTCTATACAGCCTCAAATAAGGTTATATCACTTTATTGTATAGGGTTTTCAGATTTTGGTTCTGAATAGAACATTTTCATTCAATTATATTTTTTGCAAAACAAGTCTAGATCAATTGTTCAATTTATTCTGGATATTTAGGTATAATTATGAAGTAATATTGTATCTCATTTACTTAGAAAATTCTAGTTGTTTGAATTTTTTGTTTTCCCCATAACTTTCAAAATCATCATTTCTTGGTGCATTGATCTATACTAGTGACCGCTTAGATGTGATAGATGTTCAGTCAAATAATATTTGTATTATAACATAATATTATTATGTTCACTTTCTTCTGCAGAGATCATGCTAGGAAAGTTGGGAATAATTATATCTTTTATTTATATTTTCGGCTTATCAAAATGTTGAGATGTGCTTACAAAGAAACATTAAAACAGGTTAACACTCACCATAAGGGAGTCTTCATGGCAAATATCTTCAATCTCCATGTCAAGGATGTTGAGAGTGATTTGACCAGTGTTGTTAGCCGCCAGCCTGATGGAATAGGAGCAGTCAGCATTGTCAGGATAGTCTGACGGATAATTTGGGCTTGTCACAAACCCAGTATTTCCAACAAGCTCATCGCCACAGTTAAGAGTTGATGGGAACCTGAAAGCATGACAAATGTGAATGAAACAAACTATTATGATAATAACATCACATAACTATCTTCCAGATAATAATGCGAAATTAAATATTTGCTAAATAAACCGTTGACAAGAAATAAGATTGGGGCCTTGCCTGGTGATCGGGCTGGGAGTGGTGGGTGGACCGGGAATGGTGGGACCATTCATGTTCTCCTGGTAGTTGGCAAGGAAACCACAGCTTCCGTAATAACTGTTTGATTTGAAGATGATTACCAGCTCTTTTCCCTTGCTGTTAACTCTCTGGGGTATGTCTGGGCCACAGAATCTGAAGAGGTAGGAAGATACCTCTAGTAAGATTTGTTTATACATTCCACTTTCTCCCCAATTTTGAATAAAATGATTTTCACAAACACCAATAAAAATAGATATAGAAATCTACATTTTCTGTATTTCGTACCCTTTTGTCTTACAAAAACTTTTTTTATATTCAGAGCCACATGTTACAGAGTAAGTTTTTCATGTAGATGATTAAATGAAGAAACATACATACTCAAAACAAAACCATAACTAAACTAAACAAAGCAGCTGGTGGTAATTGGCCGACTATACAATTATAATTATAGACATCTTATAGATAAACAAATATAGGTGAACCATCTAAAAAGATATGCAGGTTGGAATATCTTAAGGGAAGCTTACGGGCCGTAAGTCTCAGATCCATCACTGATCGTCACAAAAGTATTGGGGCAGTGAGGAGGATTATCCCACAGCCTAAAGTACACAAAGTCCCAGGTGATGGTGTTTCCACTTGCTACGTTGATCGTCCACTGGCAGTTAGCATTGTCTGGGTGTCCAGAAGGCCAGTCTGGGCTGGTAACAATGCCATGGGGGCCCTGCAGGTCACCACCACAGCTGTTGGTCAACCCTAGGTGTAATAGGACATTCATGAATGTAGTTACTGCTTAAGAATATTTATCTCATTAACCCTTTAGACCCCAATAAGGTCGTAGCCGCCTGGAAAAACGGCCATTTTTCCATAGTTTTTCCATATTTTTCCAGCAAGAACACTTTGATAACTATACAACATACAAAATCAACCAATATATCATTTTAAAGCTGATTTAATTCCCTACCCAATACCACAAACCATATTCCTAGAGCTTTTATCAATAAGCATTGGTCAAGCCTTGAACTTCACTAATTAAAAGGAAATTCTTGAAAATCGGAGGGAAATATAATGGAAATCTTGGGGGAAATCCAGCAATTCATGAATGCAATTCATGGGGGCTAAAGGGCTAATTCATTTACAAGTATTCTTCTTTCTATCCCAAAATGTTGAAATAGGATAGGATGGACTGTGGTTTCTCATTTACTTTTTGTAAAATAAGTAATGTGGCAGACTAGAAAATACATCCCTTAAAGGAATGCATTCATGTTTGACTTTCCTAGGTTTTTTGGTGGGTTTCCTTATAGAACTCCCTAAATTACTTGTTTTGTTTGTGGTATAGGTTATTCTATTGTAAGTAGATAAATCATGAAGTTCTCATAGGACAGCTGTGTGATTTCACAACAAAATCAAGTTAATAATATCACCGAGCTACTTAATTCTTTGCAAGCCAAGACAGCTTTACAATATAGATATTAATCATGTCATTACTGAGAATACTGCTCTTTGATATAATGTAATCAAGTTTTTCTAGACCAACCTTTATCCAGAAGCCCTTTGTCTGCCAACCTTCTGGGAGGTTTTGTGTGATTACCAAGTGAAAACATGATAGCTATAACAGAAATAAACAATAGATACAGGACTTCTCAATTGAATATGGTTGCACATTATTGTCATTCCTAATACAATTTTCTTATGTCTTGTGCATAGATAGGATGCAGCTCTTCACGTAACTGTCTCTGTTAGGCCACCAAATAGATGGTCAATAGAACACTTGACATTGATAAATTCCAAATTCATATTAATAAGGTGTAAATGGTTCCTTTTTTTATGAAACTATGTGTTTGACCTTTTTAAAAAAAATAAAAAAAATGGATTTTGTATCTGTCTATACACTAAAATAATATACAATTCCGTTATAGAAATATCTGCGGTCTTTAAATAGGGCCCTAGGTGAGCACCTGGCATTGCAGCCAACATCATAATAACAATTAAAGCCCATATGCTGTAATCAAGAATTACCGGATTTCTCCAGAATTTCCATGGGTTTTTCTCTGTAAACCCTTAGATTTCACTATATGTAGAAGGCTCATCATTATGTTCTTATTTGAAAAGTTATGCAAAAAGGCCATTTTACAGCCAGATGTACCTTCAGGCAGATATGGCTGGATTGAGGTTCATAGGATTATGCATAAGCCTATACATTGTTTCAATCAATATAACCTTGTCTAGATAAAGTCATGTGGCCAATAATCACATTACTTATATATGTCCTAAACCTGCAAATTCTTGGTCCCCTTTTTCATAACTTCAAGAGCAATTAGGGGCTATATGTGATATACAGTGTTTACTTACAATTTAGGATGAACCAAATTATCATTTTGAATTCCATGGTTATCCTTTTGTATACCTAGAGAAAAACAAACATTTACAATTTCATGCACATGATACTTGTTGCGAATAAGCCTATCCCACATTGTGTATATCCTGGGGTAGAGCAAGGCTTGGGAAAAATACATTGTATTAGCAGGATGCTTATTGTTAGGTTAATTCACTGATTCAGGCAAAGATTAAGTTTCTCTGTATGACCAAGTATTGCTCAAACATACTGACTTCTTCAATTTGATTAGTTTTCAGATTCACTCAAAATATGGCATTTCGGGGCAATAAAGGGTTGGATCACCCACTCTGCCAACGACCAGTAGGTATAAGGATTTAATGTATGCCCCCACTTTAATGTATGCACCGCTCGTCACGGGTCCGAAAAAGTAGTTCCAGTATGATCCAAAAATATTCATTTCGTTGGCAAATCTTTAATATTTGATTTAAAAAAAGTTCAAACTGAGAACATGTAAAACATCAAAGAAAATTATGGGCTAATCAAAAAAAAATTAGATTTGTTTTTTCTTGAGCCTGTATGAATATGGTTCCAGTACTCCATGAAGCTCGTCACATAACGCACTACGTAGTGCTACACACAAAGAATGAATTCTTTGATTTTTTTCATTATTTTGCAATTATTTGCTTTTTGCTTGTGTGATAAAATATAGAAGACTCTTAGGGGCCGTCCTCAGTGTGCTGGACGAACCTCCATTGTGCGGGATGGCCCTTGGGCTTTGCCCTTGGGCTGTCCCGCACATTGGCGGTTCATCCAGCACACCTTGGACAGCCCCCGTGGGCCTTCCTATATTTGTATTGAGATGTCAGAAGCAATTTGTTACTAAATTGTCATGGTTTGTTTTGTTTTATACCACTCTGTTTGGGAAATAAAGGAAAAGGTATCATAATAATATTAAGTAATAAACACTAATTTTGATGTACACAAGCAGCAGTGCCCTGTTTCTTAAATTTACAGCATCTAGCTAGCAGATATTTGACACATCCTCCACTGGCCATGGCATTAGTTGAGAACTGGCAGTTTTAAAATAAGAGTATCAAAAAGTGACAAAAGTAGTTTCTCATCAAGAAATGAATATCAGAATGCATTTGACGGAGTTGCACCATACAGTATAACCTTCTAAGTGAAACTGACACTTGGTGTGGTAGTGCTGGGCAAAGAAGACTACAAAATCCGCCACTCCTAAATATCAGAATGGCAGAAGGATAGATGATATCCCAAATATCCTCACATATGATATATCATATTCAGTTATTAACATTCCAAATATTCACACATAATAGTTATATTGACATATATGAATCATTGAGATAAAAAGTACTATGGTGTATGCTATACTATACACTGCTATACTATCAGTTAGGCAGGAAGCAGCTCGATAACTAATACCCTTATGCAACTTACTGCGTCAGTGTAAATATCAAAAGTAAATTGTGGCCTACCTCACAAACGACTATCCAGTTATCAAAAGCAATGTAGAGAAAATAGATACTAATAGTGGCGTGGAAGGCTAGGTAATGCACCTTATATACCAACACTTTATAGTCATAAATTGCAACTGTAAAATAAAGATATTGATAAAACGCTGAAGAGAGTTGGGCTATAGATGTTGTTTCTGATATTTCAATGGTCTTTTCTTTATTCTCATATTAATGTGGATCAATTACAGATCAAAAGGAGAGAGAATAAAATAATGTGGATAACCTTACCTAGGTAAGAGAGAGTGGTGGGTATTGTTGGGTTTATCAGGGGTAGGCTGGCCCTATATAGGATATCTCGAACCCTCAAACTATGCTGCTATTCATAGTGTTAAGGTGGTGATCCAACATGCAATTGTTACCAAATTCTGAACCGATTTTCAAAACGTGTTTGAAGTCTCTAGAAATATCTGTAGCGGCATATTTTGAAGAAAAATGAAGTTTGTTTAAAAAAAAGTGCACAATGTGAAATAATGCCAAATTGTACATCTCAGCACATGGACATTGTATAAAAAGAGATTCAATATATGTTTTGTCACATTGTGAAATCCCTGGCTTAGTAGTCTTTCATCAAAATTGTTTTGCCAAGCTATCTACAGCAATAATTTAGCACTGATTAAGGTACAGGAAAATTCTCACAAATGTCTCCGAGATCTGAAGGACATGACTAGTTTAGCCTGATCCTGAGCCTAAGCAGAAAACATCAACAGTTTTGTAATTTAATATATTCTGCTCAGTGGTATTTGGCAATACACTCACTGTAACAACTAGTTATACATAGCTTATGGAGAATACCACTGAAAATTAATATTATTTCTGATAATAATAATCTAATTGTGTTAGCTATTTAATTGCAATGCCCCATAGTTGCTTTGAGTAAAAGCTTATTTTATTTTCTCAACCATGCAGGAAGAATCCGGCATGAGTATTTTATTTTTACACGGCATGAAGGTAAAAATCACTCACATTGTATGGGCATAAATACTAATTTTAAGACAGTTTTAATGTAGCCATGATGTTCCCTTCCCACATTGGGTATTACAGTGAGGTATATATGTTATGATGCTCAATCAGTTCTCTATAACTGATGGAAATGGGAAAGACACTCATTTATCTATCAGTTAACAAAAATTGTAAATACAATTTGTAGAACCTCAACAGATGTAATAGACCAAGTCCTATAGGAAATGATACACCCAGGTGGCATCAGACTCACAATGTCCTACGATTAACCATCCTTATACATAACCTTAAATGTGACCCAATCTGACATACTGAGACTGATGTCGCAATGAGTCGCATGTTGCATGTTACACCTCGTTTGAAAGCTAATTAGCTAAGGAATGCTATGGAAGGGTCGTGAGACTTGCGACTCATTGCCGACTTGCGACTCATTTTGTCGGATCGGGTCACAAATTACACTATAGGTTATTGTTGATACAAAGTGGAAGTATTAAACGGTGAATGTTGATTTCTGAAATGCATATATAGGGCCATACCCACTAGGTGATTTTGACCACAGTCGGCCAATTCACTGGGTCGTAAACTCAGCCGACTCTACAGAAGAGTCGGCCCATTTTAGCCCCGACTCATATCAAACATGCACATTCCAATATGCTATACTTACAGGTGACCTTAAGAATCAGCCGATACTCCCAGTTGCCTGTCGCTAGTCAGTGTTAAAATCGCCTAGTGGGTATGGGGCTTAAATTGCCCTGTCAGATTGAGGAGTATGGTTCCCCACACTTCAGTACAGGTTGACACAAAACCAAATGAATCGCTTCCTTCAATATCTGTGGTCTGACCTGTTGAATGATTTTTGAAAGTAATTAAAACTGGTCACAATCGGGAATTGACCTTATCCTGGTCTTCCTTGTAATCCAGGGGCTTTCAACAATTCATGTCATTATTTCACTTAGATAGGTGATCTGATGTTGATGAGATGATATTGAAACCATGATGATAATGAATGATATGACGATACTGAGGGCACCTTAACGTACCTTGAAGTATGCTCTAGATGTCTGGTAAATAAGATAAATGTGATGAAGTGCCATATCCAAATACTTTAGGTGGACTTATAGATATCAAATTGTATTGTTGAGAAGGTACTCAGAGTACTCGTCATATAGACAACTCATGGCAAGTACTTGTTTTGTTAATCGTATCAGCGCTTCGAACAATAATTCAGAATGACATCATTGAATCAATATCACATTTACAGAGATATGTTTTAGTCATCTCCAGTTGATTAAGCATCAGCCTAGATAAGATTGATATTATTTGAGTAAGGGTATGAGTGAATGAGTTAGTGAGTGTTGTTTTATACCGTACCAACAGCCAGGGTCATTTCCACCGCGAAAACAAGTTGTTACATATTCTGTCTTTTGTGATTGTATCTATGAGATGAAGGTGACAGGGCATGCAAACAGCAGGGGATCAAAACCTGGAAATCATTTTTTGCTGTACCTCACCCCTTGAACCCCTACCCACTAGGTGATTTGGGCTTTAACAATCGTATTTTCCTCTAATCGCCCATTAGTATGCTATATTCAAATGTGCATGTTTGAAATGAAGCACCGGGAAAATCGCTTGACAATTCGTCCGACAATTTATCAAACCTGTTCATTTCAATATAGCATACTGACGAAGCCCAAATCGCCTAGAGGGTATGGGGCTTTAGTGAACCCAGCACCAAACGGGAATTGAACCCCCAAAAAACACTTTATCAGTGCTTTGTCACCCCTATCATTGCCTTATATGATCGGCGGCGGCTACTGGGGGCCTATATTCTTACCCAGAACTCCCATGGGGGGGGGAGTAAGCGTGTTTTTGTGTGTTTTTAGAATTCAGGGTATCTTTGTTTGGGTTAAGATTTTTATAGCCTTTTAAATGTAAATTGGTCTACATACTTTCTTGGTTTATATTGGGATTATTCCAGTTTGGTCCATTAGAATAGAATAAACTTTTAACAAACATTTCACAGTTTTATTTTCCTCAAAGTAGAACTGTACCATTGTTAGACCTTGTATTAACAGTTTGAGCTTCCTTATGTTTATGTGTAGGTAAACCTCCATAGAGGCACAGGTTATATAGCATAACCTCTGCCTCCAAGGTGGTTTGCAAGTATATATAATGTTCTTAATCACCTTGAGAATGTCACTGGCGTTTTTGAACAGGCAAACGAGTATGACCATTTTCATTAATTCATAATTAATTCATATAATTTTAGTTATAATGGAAAAATAAATATTTAGATTCATTATTGCTGCTTGACCTGTATCAATCAGTGATACCTGTGGCCTAATGGTTAAGGCATAGTGCTGCTGTGTGAAAGGTCCCAGGATTGAATGCCACAGGAAACTAGGCATAGCATTTCAAAGAGTACAGAGTAGTGGTTATGTGGTCTTCTCAATAAAACCTGCTATTTACAAATAAAAAATACTATTCTTTTTAATTACCCTCAAAAATGATTATTTCAGGATGTTTTTCTGTTCTCTTTTTAGCCAAATAGGAAATTGCTTTGCCTTGATGGAATTTTATATCTGTTTTATTTTCATGAATCATTACTTTTCAATTCCACAGTGGCTTGCAACTGATTTTGAAGATTCCCTTGAAGTTAGCTCCTCCAAATACAATATAAGTGTAGCAAGAAAGACCAAAGCAGTAAGACAACATGTAGGCCTGACTCTATGTGGAAGAGTTCAATAACCAAGATGCCAGAGAGAACCTTGCAAACTTGTCTTCTGAAGTTAAGGAAGACCTGTCCTTGGATAAGTTGATGGACTCAGATGACTCTTTAGTTATATCCCATAGTGGGGAGTCAATATCATGGTAATTGTTTTCATGATACAGATCTTCCATTGATGTATGCAAAACCACGTTTTAGCATTTATGTCAATTTTCAAGGAATTCTTGCTAGGTTCAGGTGACAATAAGTTAAAACATATATACGTGTACATATAATAATGCACCTGAATATATTGTCTTAATGAAACAAGTTAAGGTTTTGTGATAAAAATATCTGTATGGAACATAGTCAATAGGTGGTTTCCATATAAACCAAATGACAACTTTAAAACTTGATCATTACTTAAAATTGTGGCAGATCAACATGTTTTGACTTTTGACAGTCTTTATCAGGATGTTTATCAGACATAAATACTTTTATTATTTGTACTGTGATTTAGAACAACCGTTTTGTTTGAATTCTTCTTTATTTGTTGTTGAAATTACATCAGTGGATACTCCTTTTCCTTGTTTTCGCCATTATTCGATGAACGGGTGAAGATGTTGACACCGGATACTTACTAAGATAGCCCCCGCCTTAGTTTGTTCCAGAAAAGCTTCTCTCCTATTCGCAGGTAAATCCTTCCCTTTACCCATACTCTGATATTTTCTGGAATCTCCTTCAGAAACTCCTCATGGTCATTTTCATGAGGATGTTCTTTGGGCAGAATTATTATAAACTTAAATGTCCTATCAGTCATGCAACGTGTCTGACCCTCCTGGAACTCATACCTACACCAGTTACTCGCTATGTAATTCTTTGTGAGAAAAGCTAGAACAGCCGTACTTTCCCAAATACCTTTGTGGATGCTATCCAATAATTTCTCTCCCCCTACGAAGTTTTCCTGGTAAGTCAAAACGTTCCATGCTGGTAGTTCAAATTTCAATGCAGGAAGCAGTTGATTTTCTATCTGTTCACGATCTTCACTGCAGTAGGTTAGGAACAGGGATTGCTTATCTTGTTCTACCTGATAAAACCGTTTATTTCTGAGACGATTATGCATCAAAATTAAATAAATATTCTTTCTATTGCATGCACATACTATTGCTAATGTTATTAGTATGAGTACTGATACAGGAATAACTATTATGGTTATGATATTCATGTTATCATTAATCTTGGTGCATGTTGGTTCACTTCCGTTCCAAAGACCATAATAATTGCAGAATCGCATCTTGTTTCCAACAATCCTATATCCTTTATTGCAGGTATACTGACTCCTGTTAAACAGCTGTTGACCATTATTTATAACTTTGCCAAATTCAGGGGGTTTTGGCAGTGGGCAAGACACTGGTTTGTAATGGCATACTTCAGGGTCGAGTGATTCAGGGTAGATTCCACAGTAAAAAGGTTGATTAAATGTGCTAAAACCAGTAAAACAGGCAGACTTTATTTCTTCACAAGTTTTCCGACAAGGGATTATATGCCTTCCATTAATACACTTAGGGAATATAGAATAGCAGATGAATTCATTCACATGCTGATAACAAAATGCAGTTCCATTTATGATCAAACTCACAACGTTCACAACTTCTGAGGCTCTAACCTGAGATATTTGCCCTAGTGTATTTGGAAATGAAGTATGGGTATAGTTTAATTTATCCCTACAATACTGATTCTGCATCTTCTCACACTGCGAAGGATAATCACACTTAAATTCTAAATCTATAAAAGTCTCCCCAGGTACCCCCTTCCCACATGTTCATCCCACATCAACATACCACTCAGCTTTCTTGGCAATGTTGAACATTCGCTCTCCTTGGCAGTGGTAATAGGTGCCGTTTTTCTGACAATGAGCAGTGGGATTCCCATAGTCCAGGAAGATTTGATACTGGCTGGCTATCACAATGTGTCTGATTCCCTTTTTGTAGCATTGCTTAGCAGCATCCATATGACTTTCATTCAGTGTATTGTTTGTCTCAAAGCTTATTACAACACAACAAGGGTTCTGTTTAACCCTTATGTTGTACTTGACATGAAGCTTTGCTGTGGCTGGCATTGACTTTATTTTACTCCTATGGAAAGTTACATTATGAAAATGTCTCTTAAAAAAGACTCGACCACAATCTGTGCTTTCCCCATGACTTTGTTAAAAAACACCCATTGCAACAAGGATTACAAAAACACCGCTGGCATGCATCCATTTAATTGTAATAAGTAGGAATTTCTGAAAGAAATCAGGAAGTATGTATTGATATATAAAAATATAATGCTGTTAGCCGCAGCCAGATAGATTAAGTATCTAAAGCTTGATTATGATGATTAACATGTGGTTTAGTACAATTGTAAGTCTCTAAAGTAGAGATAAAAAGCTTGGATCACACATCACCAATTTTGTATTTGTTTGATGTTCTCTGGGTATATGGCATGAGACCTTATATCTATATACCATTCAAAAAAGAGTGCTAAGACCTTTCTACTGGTGTATACTATGTCTATACCTGACCTTTATTATCATTACCAATTTTTAGAATCACCGGCAAAATCAACATGTGGAACATAGGCTTAACCTATATGAGAGGGGGGGGGGGCAATTGAGGCAATTGCCCCCCCAAGACCCATTGGGCAAAACTCTGTCATTCTAATTGAAATTGGAAATCTGTGTAAATCTGGTGTTTTCATTTTTAATTTTATAAGGGGGTTCAGGGTTTGCCCCCCCTCCCCCTAGAGCGCTGGCTCTGGATCTGCCCCTGGAATTGTGTGAATCGGATATCTCACATGCGTTTCTAACTTGCACATCATTGGATTTATATTTTGAATGTTTTAAATTTTTCCAACTTCCACATTCTTTCAATATTCTTCTTACATACATATACATTGAAAATGGTTTTAGTGTGATTTGTCAATGTACTTAGCTTTCATGTATAAGAAATTACGTGAATGTTAAAGCATCCCACAAAACTTCCTCGCTTTTATTTGGTCAGCCTTCAATCTGTTCGTTTCAATGGTCTAAAATAATGCTTTCACAGACAAAAAAGAAGTCATATTTTCATGATATGTGGCAAACTTTTATTACAAACAAATCCTGATTACAAACAGCTTACAAAGTAGGCTAGAAACCATTAAAAAAAACATATAATACCAACAACCACATTTTTTTCTTTGTTGTATTTAAAGTCGAAAATACAATTCAAGTTCTATATTTCAAGAACATAATTAAATTGGTAGGAAATAATGAGGTTTAATGCAACCTACAAATCAACAGCTCTTTTCCCCTCCTAGTCCACCTAGCATTTTCAGATTAGACATCACTAAAGTACAGCGAGTTGCAATACATTTGACATTGTATGCCGCTTACACTTTTTTTTGCCATGAAGGCGTGCTCGCTTAGGTGTAAATGTAGCAACATCTACAAGAAACTGAGTTTGGCTACTGTGTAAAAATGGTCAGCAGGTCATTATTTACATCTTAGATCACTTAGTTTCGACCAGAAATACTTTTCTTCAATGATATATCTTTGAATGATTGACTGTTTTCACACAAAAATTCAGTATAAAGTTTATGAGGAGATATCAACTAGGTTTCCATCAATTGCCAAACAGGAGAACATTTATAATTGTATTGCCAAATCACAATTCCTGCCTTTTGATATCTCCCCTAACCCTTAAGGCTGCATTCCACTGATTTTACTTGACATTTCAGAAATCACTAGCAGGAACAAAGCATACAATCTCATATATCATTTGAAAGCATATTGAATTTCCTTTAAAATGGTATGTAACAATAATAGGTTCCCATCATACTAATGTCTTGCAAATTACAAAAGTGTTTGTGAAATATAGGCTTATTGTTTTTGCATTCTACCAGTCTACCACAGGTAGAGACACAACTGGCCAATGGACCATGCCCAGTCTTAAAGGGTTTCCATTGAGTATTATTGTTTTTCACCTCAATGTGTGAGTTAGCCCTTTTAATGTAAAAAGTGCATCAGGTAGGTAATATCAATCTGTGAGAGTGGTACGTTAAGCCCCAGACCTATGGGTTACTTTTACCATGTTAGCTGGCTGAAATGGCTGAATCTGCAGATTTTTAAGCCCCAGACACACTTGGTGATTTTTACGAAGTCCGCCGACAAGTCGATGCTAAAATTGGCCAATTCCATTGTCTATCATCATTGTCTATTGGTATACCATATTTGAATGTGTATGATTGATCTGAATCGGTGCTGAAATTGTCCAATAATTGGGGTAGAATCAACTGATTTTAACGCTGATCCATCAGCCGACCATGTGAAAATGTCCTAGTGGGTAAGGGGTTTAGTCGGCAGATTGGTGTCTGTGGGAATGTATTGCTCCCTGATTGAGAGTTAGCCAAACACTGGCTGCTCAGAACCAGAAGTCCATTAACTCTCAAACAGTGGGGGACACCCATACTATGTGACGCTATATTCTAGAGTCGGCCAACTGGTAGTTGGCCGACTGGATATAAAGAAAACAGTCGGCCAACGGTCCAAGTGGGTATAGGGCTTTACGCTTTGTACATGTATCAGACATTATACAGGCAACACTTCTAGGAAGAAATAATAAAATAAATATAACCTTTCAATGAGTATTCAGGCACAATTCTAAAGAGAAACAATTTAATAAAAAGAGCTTAAGAAAGTATGTATACATGTTAATTGATGGAAACGAAAGAATCTATGGGAAATGCCCGTGGTTAATAATGATATTGCAGACTTCCGCTTTGCGTACCGCAGACAACTTTCTCGGATAATGAAGCTATGAATTATTTACATGGACAGAATCTCTGTGAAAGACAGCATGATGCATGGGAAACATCTTACACTTCACATCTTGTTTTATTCTGAAGCAAGTCTGCCAGACACAAATTGCTACAAAAACATTGTTTGAAAATTCCTAATGGCAAACAAAACAAATCATACAAGTTCTATAATATGTATAATGGTACCGATTCAAACTTATTTGGAACTGTGGAATTGGAAGGTTTTCGGTGTTTTTTTGGGCTAGTGTATGTGATTTCACATATTTTGCATGTGATTTCACAAATATTGTTTTGATTTCTTAAAGTTTAAAGGGGATTTTGTATGACACTTGTTAGGTTTAACTCCACAATGGACATTTTCTGGTCAGCTTTTAAGATTCGTAACACTTATACACCCATACGAATATTTGTAAAACGTTTTGGGTCGCCATTCTGTTGTATTATATGAATATAGAATTTTGTGAATAAAAACAAAACTGTGTTGTAATAAAAAGTCAAAACGAAAAAGTCAAACTTCCCAAACACATAACGACCCTAAGGTATCTTCAGTTAAAAGCTATATTTAGCGTGTACTCTCACTTAAAATGTAAATCAGCTATCCGTGGAATGGAGCGATTCAAACTTTTTAAGTGAAGGTGTTCTTCCCTTAATGTGCCATTTCTTTCTGATAGAAATACATCCCCACATCAATTCTCACATTACCTGTATATTTGATTAGGGTAACATTTTCAAAAAGTACAAAGGTTTGTAAAAGTTAATCTAATTGTAAAGATATTATTTTTTCCTCATGAGTTTTCCAAGGTCTTTCAGGTATATATCATTTTTTCATTTGATCTTTCCAATGGTTACGTACAATCTAAATTTGCGGTAGGGGTATTTCATGAATCTGTCCAAAAAGCATTCCTTTACAGTGGCACAGATTTTAATGTTTTTTAGTCAAAACATGCAAAGCATGTATAAAACATTATATATTTACACAATTTTTTCAATGCCAATTGCTTGGTTTCCTTTGGAGTCTACTCTAGAAATATCAGTAGTCTACAAAGTGAATGCCCACATGATAGGAAGGGTGTCCTATAAGAAAACAAGACCTTAATACAGTAAAGCATGTTTTTTTATTCTTAAAAATCAAATGAGGGAATTCTTTTTTCATTTGATTATCATATTTATGTAAAGAACAAATTTAACACACAATATCATAAATGGAATGTTTCAAATGGCTGAATTACCAGATAGCTTGCATTTCATTTTTATATAACTTACGGACTGAACATTGCATCAAAATTTAATATGTATAAAGTTGATTATTTCGATATACCCACTCTAAAATATCAACCCCTAATACCAATAAACAACTTTCTTCCTGTACCAAAAGCTGTGATAAATAATCTGAGATTCAACTTTTATATCACATAATTTCAAGGGACTAATCGAGATTCAAAACCGTACATCATTCATTGTTCTACCGATCCCTTTAGGAGACAGCAAATCAGCTTTAGACATACTAAGAGTTGCCCTACTATCTTTATTTGCAAGTAATATCAAATGAATACTTGTTTCTTTAAAGCAAGAACATTGGCAATAAATCCATGTAAGTTACCAGTTTATAAGAATGAATAGTTCATCGTTTAAGAATAAGAATCAGGTTCAGAGGCAAAATAAAAACATATCAATGCAAAATTGATTCAAAATACACTCTACATGTCTGAGTGTGTATTGAAACATCAGACCCATGTTGTCATGAAACTAAAGTTTCTTGAAGTAATCAAAATAATGTAAGTTGAATGATGTAAGTTGATATAAAAGGGACTTTTTTTTTAGGCAAGTTGACAATAACCCAGAATAAAAACTGTAATATTGGCTGAGTAGATATTCAGCTAAACCAATTGTTATCCCATTATAGTTCAATATGCATCCATAAACTATTTAAAGCTGAAAACAAAATAATTGCACAAGAAAACAAAGTAGTAAAGTATTCACAACTAAGCAAACCATTTCTATGTTTGAAAAATAAAGCATTAAACTGAGAATTACCTGAAATTATTATGGACTCAGGTCCTTATAGATCTGATTCCTTATAACATCACAGTCCTGCTGCTCTATACAAGAGTCATACCAAAAATACACAAATCTGATATATCTGCACGCTTACGTGTAGATTACGACATAAACAGTGCTTCGATGATCTACCCGATCACAGATACTAAGCTTTTTTATGTACATGTCAATAAAAAATAGGCCCCAGGATATAAGTTTATGCGGGGGGTACATTCATGATGTATTATATGTACAAGAGGGATTGTAAGTTTGGTAGCGGGATTTACAAAGATGCCGTTATGCTTTCTGTACATTATACATTTAATATTGTTTATTTGGAGAGGAATCTTCTGAGAGGAGTATCATTATGTCCACTTCAATGAATTAATCTTTGTGTATACTTGTTATTAAAAATTAACATGATTTATGGAAAATTTAAGGCCATAATAAAGCCAACTAGCAATGATTAAAAAGTATCCAAACCTTTTGAAGGCATCTTCTATTTATCACCTTCCAGGGATAATTATCTAACTTGAAGTACCTATAATTAAAAAGTCCTTCATGGACATCATTCTGAATATTGAATGTCTTAGTAACAGTTTGGCATACCAGATAACTCAATGCTACTTTCATTTGGTTCTTTTCTTTACATTTTATGCTAGCTCATCTTACCTGATCTCAGATTTATATATATGTTAAAAAGTTTATTTACAAAATATTTAGCAAGTTGGCAATCCTACTCTCAGAAATTTATCCCCCAATTAAAATCATTAAAAAGTATAAAACGGCTGACATCTAATACATGATTGTTGACTGTTTCCCCGAAGGTTAGAGTTTCGCGGCCACTTCCTCGAGGTCGATTTGGTTCGCTTCGAGCGGGTTGAGTTGGGTTACATCTAGGGTAGCGGTATGGGAGGAGGGCGTGGAGGCGGGGGTGAGGTCGGTGGATGGGGAGAGCGTGGAGTAACCCTGGTCACTGTGGGCGTCGGTCTCCCTCATAATGGCCGGATCTTTGATGTCATCTGGGTGGTGAGCGGTGTGCGCCGCCGCGGCAGCTTCGCGAGATGCGTCTCGCTTTGCGGCATAACTTGGTAAACCAGATACCTGGAAAAGCAACAAATACGTTAAATTAAACTTATTTCATTTTGCAGAAGTGTAAGTTGGGGTTAATAGCAATTCAAAGTAATAGTTTTGGTAAACTTATGCAAGTTTATTTAGAAATTATGCAACTTTACTTAGAAACAAATCGCCAATAAAATCATTTTCCCATAACCTATGATACTTACTCTTGCTTCTGATGCCGTTGCGTATCCAGGATTTTCAAACGATACCGATTCCTTGTAACCATTGCCTGTGTTTCTCCTTACCCTGGAAATCAATGCCAAGAATGAATAAAAGTTTTATGAGATAACAACTAATCTCTGATTGACCGGACCCCATCGTTTTTTGCATTCTTCTTGTGGCTATCATAATACTCTGTTGTTTGACACAAGTTTGGTTTCATCAAAATGTAAGTAGTTATTTTAATAATCTATGGCTGTTATGAGATTCCCTGTTGAGGTTCAACTAAATTCAATGTAACAGATAAATATTATATATGTTATCTGTATATAAATATCTTCTGTAGGCTTAACAGGCCTTGTCAGGGGCTGCCACCTGTTGTCTATTGTGGTACTTATCCTGTGGACCTCCCCACCCCCCCCCCCCCCCAATACTGCCTGTCTTTCTCATAGGGTCCCAGGTAGCCGGTCAGAGCACATGCTCCCCTTCAGTTGTTTTTTTTCATGTTTCTTCATGTAAATTTTAAAAAAAAATTCCCTTTCTTTCGTGGTAGCATCAGAAAAGAGACACTCTAGCCTCATAGCATATACAAATTATCTACGTTGACCATATTCTTTATCAATTTATGCACCCCTAGACAAATAATGAATCATTAGATATTAAAATAAAAGCTGATGATTTATAAAATGAAAATAATTTTCATGGCTACACATACTTGAAGTACCAGAAGGCGATGCTGATAGCGATGATAAGTAGGATGATGACCGCGAATGCCACACCCAGCGCTACGCCAACGTTATTGTCACCTGAAGTGAAAGATAGAGGGGTAAAACATATGTATGACAGTGTTCCTGAAAGTTGTAAAGATGTAATTTTAAAACATATGAAATTCCTGACTTTCCTAACAATATTTATGTACAGAAAATCATTTATTCCCTAATGTGAAAGAGCATTGGCTACATTCAATGGATTTTTCTTATGTGATAATCATTGTAAACATTTTACAGTCATCCCTGGGGTAAAGAACTTTTTAAACTGACCGACCATAGCGGCTGGGTTCCTGCATTCAGGCACTATAGGTGGTAGCAATGATTTGTCCACACACAGTAATAGTCATGTTTCCTTGGGTTGTGCCTCAGTCACTGATGGGAAACATATGTGGAACAGCCTTTGCTGACAAAGTTGGCTGCGATTCTAAAAAAAGCCTATCACACTCTGGTATGCTAATCTTCACTATGGTACGGAGGAACATTTTTTCTATTTTCACTTTTTCTTTGATATGGTTTTGTATTATGCAACTGTCTTCATGGAATAAGCATGGATGCATTGAGAATATTTCATGGTAAACTCTAATGTTGGTGTAAACTGGGATGGGCCTATTGTTCAATTGTTATCAATGACAAACTTACCTTGGGTGGCTCTCGCTGGCATAGGGCGCCACTCTGAAATATACATAGCACACTCTGAGTAAGCGAGGCAATGTACAGGTTAGCAGATCTACAGGCTTACATAAATCTCAACATCAAAGCAGGCTCTAATTATGCATATTATCATCACCCTTCACTACCAGAGATGCCACTCTTCAAACATGACAAATATGGAAAGCTGTGAAACTAGTTTTCCGTATTTTAGGATAAAAACGACTAATGTTGTATGTACTTAGTTTTATTGCCTTGACATTGAAAAGTACACATTGGAAATATGCGCATAATAATAATCAGCTTATAGATCTTATGCTTTACCGACAATCTAATTCAATATTAATTTCCTACTAAAACGAAGAAACTTTTGAAATTTTCTCATTAAAGCATAAAAAATACGGAAATCTGTAATACAAATGAAAGGTAGCATCTCTGAATTATCAAAAGCTAGCATTTGGAGAATTTATAGATGTTAATTTACAGGTAAAACCGTTGATGTACACAGAATATCTCAATTGTATACCTTTTTCTCTAGAACTAGGACCCTCTTAATAAGTAAGAATCAAAATGTAAAGAATTACAATGTGTGAAGAAAATTTTTACTTAAAGTTGTGCCATACATTACATTTCAAAAGACTGGTTTGAATCTGAGCATATGGATGAGTGTCACTAGAAATGGTATTGGAAAATACACTGTACAACCTCATCCCAAACTATTATGGAGAATCAAAAAACCTCCATAGATTACGTTAAGACTTGTTTATATTTTAGACTTTTAGAGACTTATTGTGGCAATTTGGGCAACACAACTTATGAATGAAATATAAAATACGATTATTTACCCCCAGTTTTGATGACGATGACATTCGACTCCCGGCTGAGGTGAGTTGACGAGTTGGCCTTGACCTTGATCTGGTAATCCACATTCGGCATAAGGTCTTCAAGGTCAAACCGGGGCGGGGTCACGAACTTAGTCGTCACCTGTGGGACAGACGTCAGTTGTACATTTAAGCCCCATACCCACGAGAAGACTTTTTCATTGCTGGGCGACAGGCGACTGGGAGAATCACCGGTGAAATCATTGGGCGACTGGAATATCTGGCAAGTTTGATATTTTTCCAGTGATTTACCTGCCAATATTCCCACCAAATCAGTTGCCCATCGCACAGAAAACACACAATATAAACAGGGGAGTGGCCGACGATCCTTTGATAACCCAGTCGCCCGTCGACTTTACCGGTGATTCTCCCAGTAACCCGTCGCTGTTAGAGTCGCTTAGTGGGTATGGGGCTTTACACTGTTGGGGGTCGCAAACTTAGTGGTCACCTGTCGCACAAAAGTCAGTTATACATTTACACTGTGTGTGTTGGGGGGTGGGGTCATGCACTTAAGGCCATATTCTAGTTTGCGGCGTTTTGCTCGCGGTTGACATTTTACTAGCAGTGTTTGGCCCCACCGCAAGTAAAAACAAGCACCGCAAGGTGGAATATAATTATGGTGTTACTTGCGTTAACGTTGGTACTTGCGTTGGCACTTGCATTGGGTCAACCGCAAATGAGTTTATATAGCTTTTCTACTGAAAGTTTGCGGTGGCAGAAACCAACATGTTCGTTTCTGAAATGCTAATTGCTTGCGGTGGCAGATGAGCCCACCACAAATGGCCTCCCACCCCATAGTGGAATATGGCCCTTAGTTGTCACCTGTTTTTTAACTTGGTTAGACAAAGTGTTCATTGCAGATAGAGATATGGTAAATATTTTTAAATTTACTATAGTTTTTCCTGTGTTTTTGTCTCCAAAATAAGTCCAAACCAGCCCGCAGGCGCTTAAAATGCTGTAAAATCAGCTATCTGTGATGGGAAGAATTAGAATCAGATACATACCATTTTCCACCTCTTGGCGTTCTCTGGTCTGTAGTAAATAACGTAGTGTGTGACTGCCCCTGGGTGTCGCTGAGGCGCCTCCCAGTCAAGACGCACGTTGACCCCAGCCAACAGGTGGCCCTGCAGGTTACGCGGCTCGGACGGCGTGAACTCTGTACAGCAGAGAAATTATATACTTAGTGTAAGATGGGAATTTGTAACAAGGCTGAATTGGTTGATTTTGTCGAAATAGGGTGTGGTTTAGAAAACCAAAATCTCTGTCTTATCGATTTTGTAAGTATGTAAGGTAAAAAACAAACATTCTCCATGGACAAAGCATTGACAATCCTAGAATCTTCAAGCAGAATCGAGTTTGAAGTCATTTGCACGGTGTCCCCCTCTCCAATGGTTCCCAGTGAGAATCACTATACAGCTACAGAATTTTACGCTGGTTTCGACCATTTGGAACAAGGTAAGACCCCGATTTATCGACTGGACAAGAGGTTAACTTATTAGAAAAGTGCAGGGACCCCACTCAAATTTCACAATCAATTTTTCCGTTTTCCCTGCCCAAGGTAAATTTTCCCTGTCATGGTTTTGATTTTACTGATCCTAAAGTATTCATGATTAAAATAAAATGTTATGAAAGATGTGTGATGTTTCTTGGGGGAAAATAAAATTTTGTTCTCTGAAAAGTGCAGTCTCCTGAATATCAAATTTATACCAGAAAATCCTGAAATCGGGCAAACAGAATTCACTGTGTTTTGGTCAAATTTCGAAATTCCCTGTATTTTGCCAGAAAGAGTCTTTTTCTTTTGGCCATTTTCCCTTTTTTCCTGTGTAGTAGGGACCCTGAAAAGTAGATACACTAGTTTTCTTTCTATAGTACTAGGCCTTAATATCAATTCACTATACCTTACAATATCAACTGCCTGTACACGTGGATTTAAACTAGCACTCGGGTTCAATATTTTTTAGTTTTTTATTTGTTTGTTTTCTACTCTATACTAGACTTAAAATCCAGTCATGTTCACAAAAGTGTATTTTATCAAACCAGGTTGTATCACCTACAAATATTCAATACAGGTTTAGCTATTAAGGCAGACTAATACACTTATTGGTATTTTTAAGAAATATTATTGGACAACTTATCAAATTAAAATCTTCCATACATTTTTAACCCCTCACGATGCTACTCACGTGTGGTGGTGATGAAGACGTGGTTCGAGTTGTGCGACGACCCGTGGTGGTTGTGGGCCTCGATGAAGATCTCGTACTGCGTGTTACTGTGGATACCGGACAGCACCACCTGGGTCTCTCCCGGGGGCTAAGGGGGAAAGGGAAGTAGACTGTATCTATCTTGTTGAAATGGGTCTCTTTAGGGAGTTTTGAAAAGCATTTGTTTATGTGGATGGTACAACCTGAAAAAAAGGTATTGCTGAAATAGTAGGACATAATAGTCCAAGAGATGCGGCACTTTTATTTATGTGATTGAGGCCGAAAGGTTTGAAGGTTGTTCCCTAACCCCAATTTTCCATAGAATTCAAAAATCAATTTCTTAGTTGCCAAAGCCTCCGGGTTTTGGGTGAAAAATGACGTTTTCCGATAAAAAATAGTATTTTCTGAGCAAAAAGGGAATTTCAGTATTTCCTCCCCAGCTACCCTTAAAACAATGTTGGAAACTTGTGTATGCTATCAAATTGAAGGGTAGGACCTAGTGAACAGGGGGAATGAACAAAACTAAAAAAAATTGGTTGGTTACCATGGTAACAAGTGATGGTTTTGGTGGAAAATAGTCAAAAAATGATTAAACCTTTTTTTCCATTACCTACGGTGACCACCAAATACAAGTTTTCAGTCTAGATATTCTTTGGTACATTCAATAGCATCCAAATCTAAATTAATATAGTAAAAATGATGAACTATATTGAATAAATTGGGTCTAAATTGACAGGAATGGGGTTGGGGTACGTGCAAGTTCCTTTCTGAAAACTCCAAAGCCCCATACACCTCCAAAAAGAATACAGGCAAGCGTTCTACATATAATATAACAAAATGATAACTCTGAGGTAGAACATAGTAATGATTTATTCTTTCCCTTTAAAGTAGCTGAGATTACTCCATTGTTCAGTGTCATAGGTCAAAAAGACAAATGGCGACTTGTATCTAGATTGCTAATGTGTACATTACAATATGAATATTTATAGAATACATGGGCTGGGATGCGATAATGTGGATGGTGGGATTATTGAATAAAGATATTGTTGAAACATACATTCAACATTTGAATGTGACAGTACAGATAATTTCTTGAAAGAGCAGAATGAAATGGTCACCTTTGGGTCAGAGATGGCTTCAGAGGTTTCGGGACTCTCGTTATATTTACAAAAAAAGAGAATAAGAAACAAGTTTTTCCTTTTCAATGTAAAGAAGCAACCTAAACTAAAGATGTACATCCAAACCCATCTTAAAAGAGAACAAGAATTTGAGCACAACCAACACCTTCTTTGAGGAGAGCTAAGTATGAGTATATGTAAACTATTGTTCTATGGCATTTATTTACCTTACTAGAACAGCCTAAAGAGTGTAACTTTCATTTTCCTCTTCCTAGAACAAGTTTAATAAGGAAACTTACAATTTCCTGCCTCTTCTGGCCGTCCGCGGGTCCTGTGTAGAAGATGTAGTACTGCTGGACCTTGTCTCCGTTCACTGCGGGCGGCTCCCACCACACGCGGATGTAGCCCTCGGTGGTCAGCTCCGCCTTCACGTGACGCGGGGCACTCGGGATATACTCTGAAAGAGGGGGTGGGAATGGGTCAACAATGGTTTGGGAAGTTATCTTGAACTAAGTAGTTTATAATGTTGTGTATTAATAAACAGTAGCTTACAGGATAGGGGTGGGGCTAGGGCTTTGGGTGTATGTTCTAAAAAATCAGAGTATTCCTGTTATTTCACATTTATAAATCTCCCACTGCCTGAGCTTAAACCAGATCTTGTTTTTATTTGTTTTTTCGAGTATTGTATTTATCAACTATCAGTCTTACACAAGACTATCTTCTGGCGAATTTCTCAAGCATTTATAAATTGAACTTATTTCTAGATATCTTAAAAATTATCTAACACTATGACACCTTCTTGGCTCTTTCTCCACCAACTTTACAGAATCATCTTTTAGAAACAAAAATTATTCTTAGAAACAACTATTATTCTTATTTTAATACAGAGTTAAAACATATCAAACACACTCACCAGCACCTTCCTCCATACAGAGCACAATCTTCTCGATGTACTCGAGACACTCGAGGTGAGCGTCATCGAGGGGCTCGGGAACGACGCCGGCGCAGAAGGAGTGGCAGCGGGCGGGGACCTGCCGACTGTCGCAACACTTGGTGTGGTTCTTACCATCTGGGTATGGAGGGGTAGGAGTAGGATTGATATGCAATACAAGCAAAGTAGAGGAGTCTTGTGTTTTAGAGCAAAGCTCTCCACAGAAGAAATCTCATTTTAGGGTCAAGGCCCAGGACCAGAGAAAATATCAATTACTGTGATTGCCGTTAAAAATACATTTGAATTATTTACAACTGCCAGAAATATGCTGATGAATGTATCAGAATTGTTATAAAACCAGTTTACTGAACTTGTTTCTTTACTGGGCGTCACGAATACGGGTAATAACATTGCAATATTAAACATGGTTATTGCAAAGGTATTGCATTTATAACATTTTGGTAGCCTACCAAAATGAGTTTCTAAAATTAAATGTTGTATATTCAGAGCTACATACATTTTTAAGGGCAAAATCTTAATATTTGTTCTATATTTCTTCTCTAAATTGTGAAACAGAACATTCTTCTTAATTGTAAACCAGAAATTAAAGGACCATTTTTATAGGTTTCTATTACACATTGCTCAATGTTTGGTGAAACTTACCCGCGCCACACTGCACGAGGTGGGTGAGGTCGCCAAGGCAGAGGTACTCGTTGGGTAAGGTACGGAGAATGGAGAGGTCCACGTCGAACGAACACGCGGGCATACACATGGGTTGGACACCCTTCTGGATACAACAAGCTGCAAGGAGAGTAAAAGCTGGGTTAATCTAGGGACTTTTTTGTTTTAGATGACGGTGACGATGATGATGATGATTGTTGGAGTTTGTCCATTCAGCAATTTTTCAGCTATATCAGGACCCACTCACAGATTTTGGCTTGTATGAAGTACTGGTGATCGTATCTATGGGGATGGAAAGGACGGCAAGGCAAGGTGGTATAGCAGGCACAGGCAAGGCTCGAACCCCTATATTTGTTTTAGTTATGTTACTGAGGTGAAGACCTAGTTGGTTAGGGAGCTGCTATGAACAGTGAGGTAAAAATCGAACAATCAGACTGATGTTTTGAAATGATTATATCTGCCAGGAGTATATAAGACTATTACTATTGGGCATGGACTCCATGTATGCCTATAGTTGTCATAAGTATCATGAGGTCTACGGTCAATATTAGAACAACTCTGACTGCCGGCAATTTATTGATTTACTACTTTTCATCAGAAATATAGGAAAAGTATGTTACATATCACTTTAGGGCCACGTATGTTATATATCACTTGAAAAAGAATTTAATAAAATGCTGTCTAATGATCTTAAATGTCAATTAATAATTTCTTTTCTCATGGATCAACGAAAAGGAAACAGAAATGAATCAACTGAGTCCGGTTACTCACCTGTGACGTTGGCCTGTTTTGGCGCAGGGCGGAAAGTTGGCTGGGCCGGGGTCGGGTTCGGGTCTGCAAGGACAGAGTTTAACCGACACCATTCACAAAGGAAACCTTATTGTGATTATATTTCAACTATCAAACTAGTTGAAAGCAAAATGAATTTCAATTGTGTGTGATGATAAAGTGAATTGTAATGAAATCAAAATAATCATTCAGTGTAAGCTGTGCATACTGAATTTATAAGTGAATTGTGTCTTATGATATCTAATCATAAAATAAGTTGTGACTTCGATTTTAAAAACTAGGACCCTCCTAAAATGTCTTCAAAGAACAATTTTACAATCAAAATTTTACAATTGTTTTAGAAGGGTACACCAACAACCCCAAAACCAGGCTGTTAGTTTTGTTTGTTAGATTCATGGTTTAAGGCGGGAAATATGCAAAATGCTGCTTTTATTAATTTTAGGGTTCCTCAAAAAAAGATTTGTGCGTCTTCTCTGTTCAATTCTATTCATACAATGAATGTGATAATCATTGTGGGCCAAACGAAAAGACGTCGCTCTAATAGGGTGACCACGCTCAAAACAAACTAAATTGTGGAATGCTGAGCAGTATGTGTCTGGTGCTTATTAAAACATGCTTACAGAAATCTCACAAAGTAGCCAAATAGCAATGGGATGTGTATTCATTGCAGTGGTAACTGAATGCTTTAAATATATAGACCCGATATATCATTCATAGGAACTCAAATAAATCGCCGAAGCAAATATATACAGTAAAAACCTTGAAAATCCTAACATAAATAGTAGGGAAATATAACCTTATATAAACCTTGAGAGTAGTGTGACAAAGTGCTTAAACCCAAGCAGTGTTGCTCATACAAATCCTCCCCCTGGTGTTGTGAGAGTGAACTAATGGTGGGGTGCAGTAGCCTGGTTTCGGTCCCTGGTTGTCGGTGTACTTACGCGTATACTTACTGACGAGGTGTATCTGGGCGCGGTGCACGCCCATTTTGTTGGAGCCGCGACACGAGTACGTCCCGTAGTCTTGGAGCTGGACGTTCTGAATCTCGAGCATGGCGAGTATTATGCCTTGAAGTAGAGATTATGTATGTACATTAATATATCAAATATTTGAGAGGTACGTATCAAGCCATTGTTATAAAGTTTCTGAATAAAATACAGTGTTATATAGAAGGGTAATAATTTAATTCTTTGCCTAGCTAATAGTTGTTGCTTCTATGCTACGTTGCACAATAGGTCTCACTTTTGCGAGAGTTTGCATCAAAAGCGAGACTCATCCTAGAACTCTGGCAACAGCCACGTCACTGTTGCGAGAGGCATATAATGTTGAATTTTGGCTATTCTACTCAGCCGATTTTAATTCTGTTAAAATTGTTGGAAAATATAGATCCAGATCTAATATTCCTGTGACTTGCGACTTTGGGAAATGATTATAAATGGGTGAAAATTGCTGTTGAATTTTTGCAACAGCGAGGGTTTTGTCACAACAACAGCGAGACCCAAATCTAAACCTTCACTGCACTCTCGCAACAGACCACTAATGATAAACGATGAAGACGCTGCCAATCAAAAAAGACCGTTAATTAAAAGTACAACTGCAAGTGTGAACCACAAAACTTACATTAGGGTGGAAATAATTGACCTGCTTAAAACATATTTGATATTAGACCATACATTGTAGGTTCAGTACATATCAAATAAAGCCTACCACTATAGAGCGGTTTTCAAAATTGTTCCATTCCATCTAAACAACTTAAAGAAATTTATCTAAAAATGTATGTTTGGCAATTGAGTTGAAACTTATGCAAAAATAGAATGATTCATTCTGTAAAGCCCTGAAGTATACATGACTTACCCATCTCTTCATTGGTGGTTAGCGACCGTTTGAAGCGGTTGAACCCGGGGTACGCGGGGGATATCTCGGCGCCCTGATACAGCCACGTCACGTGGTCGGGGAACCCCTTGAACTGGCACCGAAGGCGGGCGGTCAGCCCTCGGCTAGGTTCTACGCTGACTTCACTCTCCACGGCTGTAGCCTCGGGACCAACTGTGAACAGGAAAGGGTAAAATATATATACATATTATTTTGCAAAGACAACTAGCCAACAATTTCAATTTAAGAAAGGGTAAAAGAGTGTGGATATAAATAGTTGTTTGAATCTATCTCTATGACTAGGTAAATCTGACATGATTATTGGGTTAAAATTTAATGAAGATTTTGCTGTATGGTGAAAAATATGGTAACATGAAATCTCATTCTAATGTTTAAATACCAAGTAATTGGCTATATTAGGAGCCTGATCATGATCTGAATCAGACTACAACTTTGGCCATTGCGAGTAAATCTATGCAGACTACGTACCTGTTTGAAATTCTAGGGCAGTTTATATCAAACCAACTACTTATGAACAATATTACTCAAAATATTTTTCATCATTAAATTTTATGTTGAATGTGTTCAATCACCTATGCATATCATTCTTGATAAGTATAATGTTCATCATTCAACAAACCATACACTTAAAAGCTAGTTATGTAAACTGAAACCCTTCCAGCTTAATAAAACTGTTTTAAAATAAATTAAAAGATACTTAAAAGATTTATCTTACACATGACGTGAAGGTAGAGATCCTTCGACACCCTCTTCCCGCCTCGGCCATCAGCAATACACGTATAGCGTCCAGTATGGGTCCGGTTCACGCTGCTGAAGTCTATGATGGGGTCGTGTACTTCAGTACCCCTAGGAGTAATCCAGTAAATGTAGGTGTTCTCGTCTCCATCGCTGACGCAGGATATCGTGACCCCGGTGTTCTCCTGGAGGTTTCCGTCTGGTACCTGCCATACATGGAGCGCTGGCAGCTCTTTAAGTAAAAAGAAAATGATTTTTGTGTAAGTTTACATTCCAAAATAAACAGTAGCTAGTGTAATGCAGTATCTAGAGCCTTAGATATCTGTGCTTATATTTATCAAGGACTTCTAGCACAAAGGGGACTTTTTACACTATCATAATTTAGAATATTTATGGTTATTTCTATTTGATTCATAATACTTTCTTTTTTACTAACAACATATTTTCGTACTATTCGCTAAAAATATGTATGGTGCAAAAACCAATAGGTTTTACAGTATATATCTTTCAAGTAATATAATGATCAGCATCATGGCATCCATGTCTTTGTAGGAGAACAAAAAGCTGTCAGCTACAAGACATGTGCCGTTCACTTACTCTCCTCCAGCGTCCATACGTCGATGGTGGGGCTCGGGCGTGAGCTGCCGTTTGTGTTCTCTGCCACAAGGAATACTTGGTACGTCGTGAACGGCTTCAGCCCGGTCAGGTTGTGTGGTGGAGTCACATGCTGGAAATCGGATAGATTGGTTGGTTTATCATTGGGGTTTAGTAGTGTATAAACATTTAAGGTCATTTCATGGCAAGTACAAGGTTGGACTTATTAATTTTAAGGTTTGGTGATTGTATCTATGATGTCTGAACCTATTAAAAGATGGACACCCTACACTTATACATTTACCAAGGCAGTTGTGATTTTCCTCAAACACTGCATAGATTCATGAGGACAGGTTTTTATGTAAGAAATCTTGGGAGAACAGAAAATGAGCTGCTGATGAGAATGAGCACCACACCAGTCTTCTATCTCAGCAGAACATCTATGAAACTTTCTGGTTCTGTCACATGGAAAAACAGTAGTCTTGGTCATGTTGTATGGGAAAATATCTTGTTATGTCGTATGGTAAACCGGATGTATTGTATGGGGAAATACTAAACTGGATATATTGTACTGGATATATCAATCTAGACATGTTGTTATGGGAAGTCTTTAAGTCTGATTTTGGAAAAAACACATGCTGAAAGTAAACAGGTATACACACCAACTGGTTTCATAAAGGTTTTAAAAGTAAGGTCTAACTAGAGTGATTATATTGCCTTACATGTATGGGTGTGTAGCTGTCCTGGCCCATAGCGCGGTAGTACAGATCGTACCACAAGTCGTTGGACACCGGGTCTCCACCCTTCTCCGAGTGCTCCCATGTCGTGACCAGGTAGTTCGCCCCAATCTGCTGGACACGGAAGTCCACCGGGGAACTCGGCAGTTTGCCTGAAGAGGGAAACAACCGAAACAGATATGATTTGAGAGGAAATTCAATCATTTGTATCCACATTGTGTGTAAAGATTGTAAAAAGGGCATTTAATTTGCACAAAAGCATGTTTATAGCTCTATGAATTATACATTGAAAATTTAAAGCTAACTTTGAGTTTTTTTTTTCACAACTATATTTATTTGCACATGTATTTGAATCAGCACATTCAATTCAGAAATAATATGACGTTTATATCCCCATTTTCAGACGTGTAATTTCATGCAAAGTCATTTATGTAGAAGTTCAAGAAAAAAAACTTTAAATATTATTTGAGCTGCTTAAATCCCCCAAACCAAAAACATCTATTTCAACAACACTAACTTCTATGAGGAAATCTAGAATAGCACTATTATCAGCAATCAGCCGGTTCAGATGGAAACATTTAGTAAGCAGCACTTGTGGGCGATTCTCTCATGTTTTCTCCTAAATATAGCAGAGAGCCATGGAAACAAGTCTATATAGGTAGGCTGGGGATGTCACCCTGCTACTGAAAAAGAAGCGACTTACCGTAACCCTGGTGGAAGCAGGTCAGTATTACTTGGCTGAAGCTGAGACACAACATACTGACAAAGTGTTCGATTTGCCCATCCCCAACGCAGAACCCTAAGCACTGCTCGGGGACGTTGCGCTGTTGACAACACGGTCGGTGGTCACGGTTATCTGAAAACACGTATAACAGCATACCAAATCTTCATTTTTTATATAACAGAATACATCAAGAACTAGTAATGCTAGAAATATTTCAGGGATATTCCAAACATAGACACAGTTATGAGACTTTAATATTTTTTCCATTTTATGTGTATTAAAGGAAATGTGTCATGTCACAAGGATACTAATGGAGAATCCCAGGCTTCTGATAAAAAGTGAATCCCCAACTCTCATTAGTGTACAGAAAGAAGTTTTAGCAGTATTAAATATTTACATTAGGCCACACACAGGCTATAAACACGTGTATCTTTTACTTACTTGAATTCATTCAAAGGATCTAAATATTAATCTCATTTGTTTGTGACATTAATTTTGTTATTTATCACCATGAACTTACCTGCAGAGCAGCGTAACAGTTTGTCGAGGTCAGTCGCACACACTTCCTCCTCAATCTTAACGATGGAGTAACCATCGCACAGACTGAGACATTCCGAGTTCACGCCTTCCTCGACGCAACATTCTAGGAAGAAATTAAAATTGATATCAGATGTCTACTATATCATAATAAGATCATAACAATACAAGTTGGGTCTAATTTCACAAACTTTTCAAACAGCAAGACTTTTTTTTATATAACCAAGGTTATGCATTGATGCTAAAATTATAAGGAAACCCTCTCTTACTGAAAATTACTTAGGTTTATCTTAAAAGTTGTCAGATAGCAAGACAGATGACACTGATATAAATTAAGGCAATAACTTGTCTTTTGGTGTTTTCAGATTTTCTAAAAGATTTTGTTGAGCTGTACATGTATGTATTAGCCAAGATATATAACTTACAAGTTTGATCTCACAGTTATATGTCTTTGAAAAATAACTTATGCATAATCATGAAGAGGGTTAGTTTCCACAACGAAAACAAGTTAGGACAAATTCAGACTTGGTTAGTCTTTGGAGATCATATCTATGAGGTGAGGGTGACAGGGAGGGCAAATAGCAGATGATCAAAACCTGAAAATCATTTTTGCTGTACAACACCCCTGAGTGCACCCAGACACCAACCGAGAATTAAACCCAATGAACCACTTGGTTAGTGCTGGATGCTTCCTATCGTCGCCTTTTACTAAAGCAGGGGCTACTGGGGGCCTATATTCTTCCCAGGAGGAGAAGCCCCACCCCGGTACCCCGACTGGGGTTATTATTAAAAACTAACCTGTGATGTTTCCTGGTGCTGTAAAGTTGAGGTTTGGTAGCAGGGCTGGAACACTGGTTCCCACTGTAATGAAGAACAGTATGATGTGGATCAACAAAATCATTCAAAATGTTGAAGAAGACAAGACCTAGCATAATTCATTTACTGGTATATTGAGCAGTGCATATTTGGGGCAGGGAGGAAAATTTGAATGTGTATGTTGTTCCTTGTTTTCATTATAAAACATATATAAAAGTTTGAGTAATAGAAATAGAGGAACCTTTGGACTTATCTTGGGTGTCTGTAAGACCCATGGGATTATACACACTTCAGGCTTTGGCCCCAGTTTTTGACGATCCCCCTCTGGTTCTACATCCATAGACCCACTCATTGATTTATATTCTTAAGGCCATATTCCAAATACCGATTTTGATGCTGCAGATTTTGCATTTCGTTGATTTTCTCTGAGAATATGGCATGTACCCTTAAATCCTATTTATCATTTGAAAGAGAATTGTAAGACATTTCTAGTGATGTAGAACATTTATATATTTGACCAAATTCGGCATGTAGAATACAGGCTTTACACATTTCTCAAACTGTTGAACCTCGACTGACCTGAGCGCGTAGTGATCTCGAAGGTTTCCCCCGGCAGACTGCGCTTGTCGCCGGCTGCAGCCAGGACCTGTACATCGTACATCTGGTCAGTGTCCAGGTTCTGTATGATGTAGCCGCGTGCCGAGCCTGGAACCAGGATCTGCGGTGGACAAATCAATTATCTGTTAAAGGAAATCTTGCACATATTTATAGGATACTTACCTGTCAATGGAATTGATTCAGCTTGTAGTTTAGATCAAGTACTTATTATTTGAATGAAATCTTAGGAACATTTTTAATTCATGTAAAAGGTTATATTTTTTATGGTTTTTCTTGGGAAATTGGAGAAACCCCCCAGCTGACTGAGCACCTACCGTATCACAAATTGTCAATTTTGCCATTTCAGTGGTTAACTGATGAACTAAAGTTGAATCACACCTACAAGCATCACTGAGAAAAAGAGAGAGAGTAAGGGAGTGTCATCTTTAGTTAAGTGATACTGCTTGAATTATTCCTGACACAAAATATAGTGTCCTTTTATTTTGGCATTCTTGAAGGCAGCATTTCATATATTTGCCAGCTATCAGAAACCTACCTCATGCCACAAGTTTTCCACCTTGACCTTGCGGTAGCGTACGACGTACTTGTTACTCGCGACATCGGTCCCGACACGCCGGGGCTGCTCCCACGTCAGACTGATCGTATGGCTCGTGTAGTTCTGGACCTGGAGTTGTTCTGGCCAGGTTGGATGGGTTTCTGTGGACAAAGTAAGAAAATGAATATGTCATCTATTGTACTTTTACACAATTATCTTTACTATATAGTAGTATACTTACTGTTTTTTTAAGTTCAATGTTTTTATACTGCAGAAGAACTGTTATATAGAATACCAATATTGATCTGTGGATATAGACTTATGCTCTAAGTACGGTACAGCTTTGATTATCTAGATATATATGGAGACAACTGAACTATGCATGGTGCCAACTTTACACCATCAAATATTATCAAAAACCATCAGACAAGAAATAGGAAATATATTTTAGAGGCACCTATACAGAAAACAGCCAGAGGAATAATTTTTTCCCCTGAAATATGTGCTTGAATGTCTCAAAATTCATACTTATAATCTAGAAATTACAGTGATGTAAGAATCATCCTCTGTGCAATGTGAATAACTAAAACAAGCAGGAAATCCTTCAAAATTAGGGAAAATCATACCTCTGATCTGTCACACAGGGTGACTAGTTGAGGAATAACCAGTTCAGGCTCTTATATAGATGGTTTATTGGTCTATGATTGTATAGCACTAGCAGTAATTCTAAATACACACATGAAGCACCACAGTGTGGGTGCTGCTGGCAGGAGGCCCCAAGACAATTCTCTTTTGCGGCATCGGGCCATGCCTACATGAGCAGCTCACAGCCCACTCCTGTGTCAAATGACAGAGGAGGGGAGGGCATACTCCCTAGAACATTGTAACTACGCAGTACCTACAACTTCACAGATAACCACGTTATAACATAGCACTATGTTACAGATCAAATGAGAAAATGACATATTTTCCTTACCTATGCCCTCTGACATACACTGTGAGATGGCAGGTGAGAGGTAGACGCATCCAATGTGCGCATAGTCAAAGACGAAGGTGTTCATTGTCTCACGGTCAAATGCGCAGAAGGAGAGGCACTGGTCGACGATACCGCGGCGCTGACAGCACTGTGTGTGGTTACTCCCTCCTGCAGGGGGGAATATTGAGTTAAAAGGTTGGTTCACAAATGCAAATAATTCTTTCAATTACTTTTGAAATCACCAATTCTATTCTAACTAAATGACTTAAATATTGGGCTCCGCATTTTCATTAGTAGCATTTCATGGTATTCCAATATGAAAATGCAAATTTTCAAACAAATTGAAACATTATATTATTTTTGAGTGACTGAATACCCAAATTGGTCTATTTTTTCAATTAAAAAACGTACAAATCATCGATTCATTTTTTCATAAAAGGTTATGATTTTTTGTAACTAATCACAACTCAACTACTTCTACATGATTATTTTCATTTTCATTTTAATTTCAGTGATTTCCAATGTAAATTCACCCATTCTTGTATAATTTGTTGGTATAGATAAGCTTAAATTAGCTTGGGCAAAAACTTTTGAAAAATTTGAGTACAGACTAATAGTATTGAAGGCTACCTACCTGCCCCACACATGAGAACCTTGGCGATGTCCCTCTCACACTCCAGTAACAGGTCCACCTCGAAGTCCGAGAAACTCACGTTGTAGTTGCAGAGCGGCCGACACTTCGGTTGCACCGCTTCCGCAGTGCAGCACTCTTTAGAAAAAACAAGTAGGATATTGGGTTATTGATAGTAAAACTCTCGATAAATCAAGTGAAAACTTTAAGAAAGAAAATTTAAACTGGTAGGTCTGAAAATATATACTATAATTGTAATATGAATCCCAAATTAAAGAGGTATTAGGCGGTATACATACCATCTAGAGTCGGCGGAGGACTCTGGTTGGTTACGGCTGGGGCCATGGACGGAGCGACATCACCTACAGTGTTCAAGGTAATAACCAATCAAAACTGAGTTTAACTTCTATCTGTTTCAATACATTTGTAAATAACTGTTATTTCTCCTTAGTCTTTCTAGTAAGTCTATGATATACAACTAGAGATGGTCTTAAAGTGTAAGTTAAAAAATATGGCCATATCATGTTTCTTTTGAAAGCCTGAGACATGATTTGACATGTTATTTTAATCTTGATGATTGTCCTGGATTGCAATACAAATTTGACAAGCACTGAACTTACCATTGCTATAGTAGGTGAGGAAAATAATCTCAGGTGCAGGCAGACTCGATCCCTGATCGTTGCCAGCAGCAACCTTGACCTCGTACTGCGTACCTGGCTGGAGACCGTCCAGGGTGGTCCGTGTCATCCTGGTGGTGAACTGAAAAACGAGACAAGGTCATGGGTTTTGAAGTATTGAGCTTAAGAAATCATAAATATGAGTATTATTAATGACTCTATATAAAATTCAGATTTCAGGAGTAACCGTGTGATCATGTCTACACAAGGTCTATATGTGACCAGGTAATATTGTAAATGTTCGATATTAACCCACCTCATACCTGACCAAGAAATATTGTTACTATGTACCTGTACCATATTACCACGCTTCGTTTTATGGCTAAACATGTTACCACCCATTGGCTTAACAAGACCAGGAGTTTTGTTTGTTTGTTTGTTGTGTTAGTTTAACATCTGACCAACCCTTCTGGGTTCTTTTACCAGACTGCACCTAGTTTTATGCCACATGGGCAGTGACCAAATGTATGATATGATTTAGGAGAAACCTGCCACCGGGTTCGATACCCTACTCTTTTTGAAGAGTGGCAAGGAGTCTTTTACGTGCAATGTCCCATAGCAAGTACACCACACACCTGGCCTTTGATGACCCCTTTTAGTCGCCTCTTTTGACAAGCAGGGGATACTGAGGAAACATTCTTGCCAAGTAACCCCAACAAGGGCACCCTCCCCAGTCCTCCACGGGGTAGACACCTAGAAAGTATTGTAACCGTACGTACCTGTACCGTATTACCTCCCATCATCTTATAGGTGATCATGTAGTGCAGGACTTTCTCTGGCTGGCTGGTGGGTGGTTCCCACGACAACACGGCTGTATCGTCGGTGACCGATGTCAACACCAGGTTAGTCGGGGGCCCAGGCAGGGTACCTACACACAGGGAAATCAAGGTAAGTGAGTGAGTATTGGGTGTTTTTTCGCCATACCAACATCTAAGGTAATTTTCACAGCGAAACAAGTTTTGATGTTTTCAGTCCCGAACAACAGGTTTGGACATATTCAGTCTTGGTTGAATGGATCTATGAGATGATTTAGAGTGTGATTCCCCATTTGTCGCCTCTTACAATCAACAAGGGCGTGCTAGGAACCTATTCTTCCCAAGGAGTTCCCAGAAGAACCCCACCATGGGTCCCCATGGGGATCAAGTCAAGGTGTGTGTTGGAATTATACTTATTCACACCCACTTTTCCAGAGATCACAGGTTTCATAGAATTACTATTTTTGCCTACTACTAAGAAACTGTCATTTTACAAAATTTTATAACCCCACATAAACTTCACTTTAGGCAAATATATACATAAAAACTAACAGATCTGTAATAGTTACTTGATTATTATAATGACATATAATAATAAAAAGGCAAAAAGATAGTATTTTAATCTTAGATTGTGTACTAAAGGGCCATGTCCACTAAACATTTCTGTTGTAGTCTCAACACCTATTCCCACAAACACTTTTGGGGCAGAATTTGGACTGATCACTCGCAGGTTGGACACTAATATGATATGGTAATTCCTTCATGAGCATCACTTACCCCTGCCCTCCTCAAAGCAGCTGGTGATGTCTGCCATGTGTTTGGTAAAACAGTCGATGTTGGAGTAGTCGGCCTGTTGTAGGGTGCCTGCACACAGCGGGTGGCAGTGGGATGGCACACTACGCATCACGCAGCAATCGGTGTGGTTACGCTCAGCTATGGAAGAAAGAGATTAATCATACCTTGAAAGATCTATTTTGCATAACATAATGGGGAGAAATCAGGATAATAACATATTATGTTAAATAATATATATCTTTTACAACTATTTCTAAGAAAAACAATGAGAGGGCATATGACAATGGTGATCTGTACATTTTTTGGTTGTAGATAGCTACTGTAAAAAACTAATTTAAGCCACCCCAACTTTATGCTGCACCCTACATCTTGAGTTACCACCAATTTGGTTATTTCTTTCAAAATATACTTTCTGAAGTGCATAACAGAAAAGGGTATATAAACCCTTATATAGGTTGAGGCCTGATATGCCCTCATTTCTGCGATTAACATTTAAAATTTTATGTATGCCACAGCTTGTATTAGGGATTTCACGGTATTACTGTAATCACGACTCGCTGGTTTTGAACTATCTAACCACTAGCAAAGAAACCTGATCCCGACCGATAAGAGCCATAATGTGTAAAATGTAAAGTGTCTGAAGTGACTCACCAGCCATACATGTAAAGACCTTTTCCATCTCAGGCAGACATTTCAATACCCCTGACGATGAACCGGACATCCGCGACCCCCGGCAGAGGAAACCCTGACACGGGTCGGATACACCTCGCCGCTCACAGCACTCTGAAACATTGTTTTGGTCAATTATGAATACATTTTCAATGAAAAAATTTTCAGGGATCAACAAAGTGTTTGCCCAGATGCCTGGAACAACTCAAAACAAGTCTTGGGCCAATACAAACCTGGATTATTAATATTTTTGGAACACTTTTGTATTGTACTTATTATTCATATTTAATTATATCAATGGAATTAATGTTGTTAATTATTGCTTTGCAAATAATGACAATTTGTCAAAACCTATTGACTACCTGGTTACAGATAAGATGGACAAAATGATTATGAAATATTTCATCAAAAGTTTTTAATTTAGTTACAGAATAAGATTGGCTTATTTTACCTTGGAAATCTTCATCACTCGGACTGGGGACCAGAGGTATTGCTGAAAAAGAGAAAACACTTAGTAAAATTTGTGTGCACGACAAAAAGGGTGAAAAACAATTTTGATCATTATTTATCAATTAAATCTTTTAAAAGAATATTTAGCATTTGGGGAACAACATATTGTAAATTGAACGTTGTCGCTGAGTCCTACCAAGGTAGTTTTGTTTATACTGCATATCAAATTAAGGCTGGACGACTTTCCATGTGCCAAAATGTGAACAAACTGAGGGAGAATAAAAATACACATAGATGCCTCTCTGGATTTTGTTTATTCTAAATCTCCTTTTATTTTTTGGTATCTTCTTATGGTGGAATAAGATTTAAAAAAAACAAAAAAACAGGTAATACTAAATAATCCTAAGGAAAAAAGTTCTGACTTCGAATTTGCATAAACTGTTCAACAATAAATAAACATATTCTAATTCAGATATCAAAATGAAGTAGGAAAATTCTCCTATGTTTATCGAACATCAACAACAAGAGGGAAACTCTAAAGAATACGAAACACGACTTCTCTGCTTACAGCCAAGTGTGGTGGCCTGGACGGTGTAGGAGGGGAGGCTGGAGCCGAACGCGTTGACCGCCACCACGTACACATTGTATGCCGTGATGGCCGCAAGGTCATCCAAGGTCACCTCCTCCTCTGCAATGACCTTGGTCTGAGGTCAAGGTCAGAGGTGAGTCAAGACTGATTAGAAACATGTCAAAGTCAAGAAAACATCTTTTTTCTGTCATCGGCATTGTTTTCAGAATCATATTTCTTTCTTCTTGTGCTTTCCCCTAGCTTTACCTCAAATATTTACTTGATAATTTTCCATGCTCTCCCTTCTCTCCCACTTTCTTTCTAATTAATTTAGCCCTTCATTTTTCTTATTTCAGAGGGGTGAATAGTAGAAAGCCATTTAAAGTACATCTTGAAGACTTCCTATCGAAATCCTAAAGCTAGTGAATTATAAAAGCCCAGAAACTTGTCATTGAACTTTTATCACTTGGTGTTTATGAATATTTGAATGGGAAAAAATTAAATCATTTGAAACTTACACTCAGATAAGCACTCTTTGTGGTTGGCGTGTAGAAGACACGATACCCGGTGAAGTTTCCCTCGCTCGGCTTTTCCCATTTAACATAGAGGCTATGTGAGGTCTGTGGGGTTACCCGAACTCGCTGAGGAGTCGATGGAAGCAAATCTGAACAGCGAGAGAAAGAAATCTCATTAATCTAGTTTCATAAAAATTGGAAACAACTTGTAAAGAATCAGTAGGATATTCTTATTTCTAATAGACAATGTGATAATGTCAAGGATGTAAAAAAAACTTGTTCTTTTTTAATCAATGAATCATGTTTACTCACGATAAAACCATTGTTTTGTTTCAATATTTTTCACAAGTTTTAGAATGAAAGAGCTTCTATTTCTCAAGAAAATTCTATAGAACCAAGGCTGGCACTTTTGGATTATTTGACTCAGATGAGGTTGTAGGTGGGAATGGACACCAAGGCATCAAAACATTGGTAAATATAGGTGACAAAACAGCAAACATTTATCCGTAAGAACTTACGTTGGCCCTCCTGGAAGCATGCGATGATCTGAGGGGCATTGTTGAGGCATACGGAGAGGTCGTCGGTTAGAACGGACGGAGGGTTGTTGACGCAGAAGTCGAGACATGGTATCGGGAGGCCCTGTCGTCGACAACATGGAGCGTGGTTACGACCGTCTGAAATAGGAGAGGGTCGAGTTATATCAGGGAATCATTTTGGGTATACCCCTTGATGTAAAGGGGTAGGCCAGCCAAGGAAGAACATAGCAATCCCAGGAGATTATATTGTTGTTTTAAGGCTTGCAGGAAATATAAAACTAGATAAAGAATTTGGGCTATTCCAGCCAAAATGAATAAGGAATAAATAAGGAAATGCAAATATTCATAGTTAGGGCAAGATGGTGCATGTGCATGATAATTTCTCAAGTTTTTTTTCCGAGTTCATATTGCTTCAGATATGAGAAATCTGGGTCCTGTGATTTTTTTGACCAGAACATTTAACCAGTACTTCTAACACAAGATAAATCTAAAAATTAATATTTGGTAAAGATTGAAAATACACTCACCAGCGCCACACTTGAGTAGTTTGAGCAGGTCGTTGATACAGTTTCGCGGGTCAAAGTTGACGGTGATGTTGGAGCCGTACGGGTTACATACGGGCATACAGGCCTCGCTCACTCCCTCCGCCACGCAGCACTCTGGGGGGAGATGAGAGAAATCATAAAAATCAGAAGAATATATAGGGTATCAACCGAAATTCCATTTTCAAATTCCCTGTATTTCTTTGTCCCGTGACAGTTTTTCCCTGTGCTATATCCAGCAAGATGTTCAAATCTAAAAGTTCCTGTGTGCAGAAAAAATTGTGAATCCCTAATACCTTGAGAATCAGGAATTTCATAACCTAGCCAAATGGAATTCCTTTTTTTTTTTTGGGGGGGGGGGGGGGGATTTACAAATTCCCTGTGTTTCCCTGTCAGGGATTCTATTTTTGCCATTTTCCCTGTTTTCCTTGTATGGTTGGTACCCTGCTTATTGAGATTTAACATTAACACAACATAATATTACAAACAAAGTAAATGTCTTACCTGTAAAGTCGGTAGGTGGCACCACTTGTGGTCGCTGAACTGCATTAGGGTCATCTGGGTGAAGAAAGATAACACGTTTATATGTGACTGTAGAGTCAAATCAATGCACTGCTCTTTATGGTATCAAGCAAACACAATTCTCCCCACCACGGGCAGTTGATTTACAGTAATTTTAGCACCTGCAGGCTAAATTGGACTGATTTTGTCGACAAAACCCCTGGGAAAACTATAGAAAATAAGCAAATAATTGTTATATATCCACCTATAATGGGTGAATTTCCAAACTACTTAGAAAATATTAAATGTATATGCATATACATTTTAAAAAACACGTTTGCTCATTTTTCATCATGTTTAACTACAAATAATGATGGGAAAAGTGAAAATTCCTATGCTAAAGTCTTGGGTCTTGTCGACATATTACCCGGCATGCATCCTGATCTAGGCTAACCTGCAGGTAAAACTCAAGAAATTTGCTATCCGTGGTTGGGAGAATTTAAACAAAACGTCTTAGTCTGTCTCATAGCCAATATGAAAAACAGACATATATTCTATTGATGTACATTCCCATAAAAATACTGTCCAGAATGATCAGACTTTTTTGTCACTCAAATTGTATTAAAGATGGTCTTAATCGCTCCCAAATGACTAAACCCTTAATGAGATCAATCTGAACACATTGTAAACATGCCAAATCATATTCTCAGATTTTATTTTTTATCACAAGGAGTTTATTTCATTTTCCTAGTTAATGTAGATAACTGGTTACTAATTATTGTTATAGTATCTGAATAAATTTTAATACAAATTGATGTGAGTCTTACTTTCGATGTAGACGTCGCTGATGATGGCGGCGTCCGTCCCCTCGATCTGACACCGGTAGTGGCCGCTGTCAGAACTGCGTATTGTTTTAATCTGGAGGTTCCAATGGGGGTAAGTGCCACCTGAATAACCGATAGATACTATGTCAAACATACATTTAAAACATACAGTTAGATAAAAAAAAGTTATCAACAGAGAAGATTGTTCTGGTGATACTGATGACACTGATACTGATGTCTTAAACTTAACAGGTTATTCCAAAAACTTTATCTTATCTGGTGTCTAACAGGTCATCACCTGTAACTATGTTGAGTTTAAACTCCAGACCTATTGGTCATGGTTTTTGGGATGCAAAAACACTGATATTACCCGAGATGTCCTAGAAAGCTTTAATATACTATCCAAAGTGTTAGGCATTGGTTCCGAAAAGGAAATCAGTAATAAGTGCCGATTTTTTGAGAAATAAATGTCAACCATCGCCACTGAAAGGGAGTCAAGGCCAAAATAATTGACCAAATTTTCAATACTCAGATAAGTATAGAAATATGTTATATGAGTCTAGTCACAGTCAGTGGTAAAGTATTAACATTGAAAACTTGTTAAAAATGGAGTAAAATTCCATAATGGATTGGACTGGAGTTTTGAGTTGTTCCGGCGTACGTTACCTTCGGGTTTGATGATGGTGAAGTGGTCCTCGGGCTCTACGTGGGTCAGGATGTCGGAGTCGCTGGAGATCTGGACGTTATGCTCCACGAACCACCACTGCACCTGAGTAACACAATTAATTACGTGTATAATGATACAATCTACAGAAGATGGAGGTATTAAAGGGAGCTATATCTGTAATAAGAGATGTAATTGGCAATGTTATTTTTATTCTTATAATATGGTCTCTTGATACTCAGTGTTGTGTTTATATAGGAAATAACTGAATAAGTTTTACGTTTTGAATGCAATATAAATGTGAAATACATTGAATTTTGCCAGGGACTAGATCTACATCTCTTTAAAACAAAATAGGATATTATGAATATAAGAATAGCCACAAAGTCCCATTTACAAGCCTAACTCAATTACATGAATCTCTACATGAATGGGTATATTAAAGACAAAAGGTGACAGAATACATAGAATGGATCAAACAAATCCTTTTTTGATATCATGCATTACTGCATATAGCATGTATACATAATTTCCTTCTTTTAGCACATACTGATGTTTGAAAAGCACATAATCTATGTGAAGCAGTTGAATCTCTAACACCTATCAATATGACAAAAACAGTACTTACAGCTCTGTTTTCTGTGTTTTCGACCTCACAGTTGAGGCTGATGGTGTGACCGATCATTGTACCGATACTCTGCGATGGGCTCACGATACGCGCCACTTTGTTTGCTCCTGCAGAAAAAAGAAAAAAAAGATTTAATGACCAGTCTTCAAAATAAAGTTGTTTCTCACTAATCGTGGTTTATATAGTTTAAACAGGGGGTAATGTCTTCCTTTCTCTAGTGTGGAGCTAGGCAATATTCCATTCTGCAACTCGTGTTTGGCACTTTACTTGCGTATATTGACAGAAATGCAAGTAATTTAAAAGGATGCATAGCGGGATATAAACATGCAATTACACTGATACTTGCGTTGGGGCAACAACCATATACATACAATCACATTCCTATGCTTTTCTAACACATGTCTATGTGCTTTCCATAAGGTTGTTGAGTAGGCAGATACCAATAATGTATGTTTGCTTTCTGAAACGCAAACACTTGTATTGTCACCTATAGCCAACCCAAATGTTACGGAACACAATGTGGACTATGCCCTAAGACTAACAAATTACATCCAAGGTCTCGGATGCGCATCAATGCTAAATGTATATATGTTTAGGAAAGCCATGATGAAAAAATTGGTTTAACACTAATATTTTGGCCTGTCATGTGTAAAAAAAAACTGATTGAATAATTTTACATAACGTATATTCATGTCAAACACACCTGATTTTTCGAAGCAGTTAATTCAATGCATATGTATAACTCACCAAGCACTTTCTCTCTGGTTGGTTATGGATAAACTATTAAATCAAAGCTTCGACCATCTGAACAAGTGAAACTATTTTTCTTTTGCCCGAACCACTTTCTTATATCACCCTGAAGGGTGATAACCTATTGATTATCACCCTGCCTGTATCAGTGCTGTATCAAACTCTTAACTACTGAGACTGTATCACCCTAGCATATGATAAAGATATATATATATACATATAGTGATATAACATCCCTGCTACGAGGATGCGGGGAACTTGAGATGCCATACTTTTCCATACAAGTACATCTTCTGGCTCACGGTCAAGTTAACGACTGACCATGTTATGTGTCAGCACCAGTAACATAGAGTGATGGTTACCATCACTAAGCTGGACATTGGGTGAGCAGAATAAAAACTCCAAGAAACTTTCCCTGATATTACTTGCCCTCTTGTGGTATGGGTAATAAGGACCAGGGGTGGATACAGGATTTCTGAAAGGGTTTGGGGGTTCAGCCTTTATCTAATAGCTTTCCAAAACCGAACATTGTTACTCTCATGCATATAAATGATATAATAAAGAGAGCACATTGGGATGTGTTGTTACTTCTTAGTCCCTTTTGCCCAGCTATTTAAGTTAATTATCAAAATAATCAGTTAGGAACAGTTCCATTTATTTAAGGCAGAGATAAAACATGTTAATGAAGCATTATTCATTCATCCAAAACATCTATTTCAGAATAAATTGTTTTCTTTTATAATGACCATTCTTTCCCAATCATAATTTTTATCTGATTCCCTTAATTCATGTTTACACCAAGTCTTGGGGGAATTATATCTCTCACAGTGCACCATTCCAAGTCTATCCCATAATAGGTTTCTTTGCTGCATTAAATAGGGCTCGTTAAGATATTGTCGTGTGCTAATATCAATTTGCCTTGCGACCGAAGGGATTTATTGCGTAATATTCAATCAGCAATAACTGCGATGCACGCAATGGGTCGATTAAAGCGGAGTTCATCTTCCAGGTCTTAAGTCTTTTCTGGCAATTATAACATTTTATTTCCTTGGATTAATCCAATCTTGTTGAATGCTATCACAAGGTCCAAACCTGATTTTGGTTGATTTGATTTGATCTTGTCTTTTCATTGAATTCTTGTAAATAATCACTAATCAAAAGTTGAATTTGATTGCTGACGCTGCACTGTACCCTTGAACTCATACATTCTAAAATTTCTTAAAGTATTTTGTTTCAAAGTCCTCAGAACTCTGAACGTCTTTGAGTAAATACTGATAGTATTTTCAAACGATAAAACTGCAATACAATATTTTATACTTATATATTAGCTTAAAAACGGATCTAAGGGAAAGTAGAAACTGAAATATGTTTGAAAATCCAATCTTCTCTGAGCTGGGGTAGTCTAAAATGTCCTCCTAAATCAAACAACTTTCCTGAATTACACTAAAGCACCTTTTTGGTTATGGCTATTCAAGGTCCTCACCTTGGGATTATCTAGTATCTAATTAAGTTTTAGCAGAAGCTAGGATTTCAGACAAGGATCTGATAGTTCCCAAATTCCATTAATAAATAAATTGGGAAACAATCAGACATGCCACTCTCGACTGATCAAAAAAAGTAGCAAACACCTTTCCTACTTTTTTCCAGAAGCAATTGAGTATTTAAATAGCTTGAAACTAACACAAATGATACTCAAAAACAGATATCAAAGTATTGTGGGGAAAATTTCTTGCACAATCAAAACTCACCAAAAAGTAGGAAATCCTACAAAAGAAGGAAAACTGGCATCCCTGAACAAAAGCATCTCTAATAGTATCTCTGATAATCTCAATAGCATTTGACATCTTTGAACAATTTCTGAAGAGTCTCTGAACAAGTCAAGCTTATTCAAGCAGGCAATGCTAACAACTATATCCAGACAATGCAAGACTCTAAAACCTTCTTCCTCTATTGATGGATCAGTCCGTAGCAAGCTGATACAGGAGTGTCAGGGTACTGGTCAGGGTGGGCAGACCGTGTTCATCGATAATGGATGTTCACACAGAGAGCCTATGTTTAACCCGCTTACCCCTCTCCTCACCTCAATGTGCGCTCCGCACGATGTCAGCCGCCTCACTTTACTGTGTGACCTGAGGTGAACCGCTCTATCACTCGTGTGCTGCTGAGTCAAGGTTTTTTCTTTCTCTTTTTTTTCCATTGGACTAATCTGTTTGACATAAGTGCTCTTCCAACAGATATAGTCATCTAGTGTTCAAAATTAATGGTGCACCCTGTACTCGAGGTGCACATTTTGGCTGCCGGGTGCACGATTTCTCAGAGTATGCACCCGGCAGATGCACATATTTTTGATAAAATAAATAGCCTCATATCACTGAGGATGCATTTAAAGTTTCCCATGTGCAAACTTTTCAAAGCTATGCATCTGAAGGATGCACAAACTTAAGCCTTTCCAGACACTGACATGATGTTGATATGCATTATTATGTATGCTTTCAGTTTGTAGATATTAGATGAATAGGCCCATCAAGGTGCATTATTTAAAGGTAAAGGAGAGGTTAACTTTACAAGACATTTCTAAAAATATTTTAGATGACCTTTAACATTCTGGGAAGGCCTTGTGAAATGTCCTTTCCAGTACCTTTACTGTACCTTAATTGCCCTGGTTATGAAATACAAAGGTCATTATAGGTCTATTTTCACACAGGGTATGACCTAATCCGAACCTCTCTATTGCTTGTGCAATATTGAGTCTAGGCCATCTTTTTTCCCATGCGATACACCAACAGGAAGTATATTATGTGCGCTATTTGGCAATATTTTCATAATCATGATCTTTACTGCCTCACCACACAAAATTTGGGTAAATGGTAAATTTAGTAAATGTATGCCATGGACTTAACCCTTTCCTCACAACCTCATCACAGTGAACATCATGTTATTTTTTTGTCATTTGTGAAATCTCACTTTGCATACTTGTTTAAGCAGTTTTCTGTATGCCCTGCACCCCCGGTCAATTGTCCTGCACTCAGTAATCCTTTGATGCCGCCCCCACCTCCTTCCGGTGCCAGCCGCGGTCCATCCCTCTCTACCGTAATGACTCGAATTATAGTCTGCCCTGACTGGGTACTACCAGTTGGACTTTTCTGATTAAAGGGGTTTTCTGTGCAAGACTATTCTTTTGACCCAAGGACTACCCTAGTATGTCAGATGTAATATAAAAGTTGTAAGGTCTGCTTGGGAATGTGAATACTGGACATGCAATTTTTGAGATGTTCTCTGGTTTATACACATATTCAAATTTATGCAACATTTAAAAAAAAAGTCAATGATAAATTTTCTTGTTTCTATATGTTTGATATTTCTATTCGCATACTATGCTTCTATATGATATAACAGTTTCAGTTATAATATATCTAACTGAAACTGTTTAATTCATGACCTTTTTTCAAAACTCTCAGAATATGAATGTGTAGTTCTGTACAACATTATTTGTATCATCCAAGACGAAACATTGCTTGGTAGATTGGAGATGCAAAGTTTGGCCACTACTGCTTTATGATGACCTAGGCAAAGAGAAAACACCAATTTTACATATTCTCTTTGACCTTCACATTTGAGCCCAGTCTTGTGTGAATTGGCCATTTATCAAATTAGCTATCAGGCCCAGATATAGAATTACCGAGCGCTTGTTCGGGCCATTACGGTAGACATGCTCTAACCCCTCAGTACCCCATGTGTCCCTGAGGACACTAAAGGGTGGCACCGACAAAGCCTGAACCATCGCCCCTCGTTAGGAGGACACGCGGGCTCCTCCCAGAGGGCGCCACGGGGCGAATACCAAACCACCGCAGTGTCACTTCCCCTGCATTTCCCCTGCACTTCAAACAGACATACGCAGACCACAACTGACCGCTGTGTATATACAATGGTACCACTCCCAGCCCACAAACTATGAAATATTAACTATGTAGAGAGGAGGTGATTCTGACGAAGTGTCCCGGGGAATGTATTTTCCCCGACCGGTTGCTGCTGTATTGCATTGATCATTCGGAGGAAACAAGGTTTCGATGTGATTTATTGGGCTTAAATGTTATTGACTGTTTCATTTCGGCCTAGGCGTATATTGACAAACGGTTCTTTCCTTATCAGGTTGTCAAGGGATTTGCGCACCGGGAACTAGTGGTTCCCTCTGCCCTGAGGTACCCACGAGTAATCACAAGTTAGTAGGGGTCACTATCCACTGAGACACCCTGCTTATCTATCTGTCTGTGAAATACTTGTCCTCACTGTGGAGTTAAGGTATTGCTTTCTGGTCACAAAACTAAAGGTATCCTTTGTGCAGATTGAATCTATAGATATATCAATAACTTTATTTTGCATCTCAGACAAGATATATAAATATATATTAATTATATATCCTGATGAAGGTCTTTGCCGACCGAAACATGTTGATTCACTTCTAATTATCATACAATAAAAACAACCTGAAGACCATCTACCGGAGTTGGGTTTGATACAGTTTATTTCAACTTTATATATATTAATTGTATGACCATGTTTTGTAGAAACCATAATGCTTGTAAGGCCATATTCCTCTATATATTGTTTGACAAGCGCTAGATGGGTAAATTATTTGCATAAAGTAGCCCCAAAAATGAGTAATTTCAATCAGTGAATAGTGGAATATAGAAAAGAACTTGTTTTGATAATTGTAGCAGGTCAAAGTAGGAACCCTTTCAAGCAGATTCCTATGTGTTTTCTATGCCTCCTTGTGTTGGCAAAAAGAGGCAATGCAAATGCTAGCAAAATCAGTGTGGAATATGGCCTTTAACCATGTGGCCATTCTCTAAACTGTTGGGGGGATATGCTATATCGTGTAAGGAACAATGTTTATCAGTATACTAGTTGTACTGATAAACATTGATTACTGTACTGATAAACGTTACTGATAAACAAGTCCAATCTCGGCATATTGGAACTTCAATGACTGTCAGCAAGTGAAGATTACTTCATGACATTGTCAGTATCCTGGTCGTATAACAAACTGAGCTGCTTGCGTGCTGATTAACTCGTGACACCTCCCTACAGAGACACCTGGTTAAAGGCTCATTTCCACATGCCGACAAGTTTGAGTTTGTTGGCAGCCAAACTTGGCAGCCAACTTAAATTGTGGCAAGCTTGTCAGCACCGTTTGCACCAATCAGAGTCCCCACTCAAATTTTATTTACAAATTCCCTGTGTTTTGTCTGAGATTTTCTTGTCCCTGTGTCACTTTGTTGTTCAATTTTTAAAGCCTTTGCATGCATAAAACTATAACTGGACAACAACAAGAAGTCAAATCCATGATATTTGGAGAATCAGGAATGTCAGAACCTGGCTGAATGAAATTCCCAGTGTTTTCCCTGCGTTTTGGTAAAATTTGCAACATCCTTGTGTTTTCCTTGACAGGGATTTTTTCGCCATTTGCCCTGTTTTTCCTGGCCAGTGTACACATGTTTTATCAGGTTTGTCGGCTACTGACAAGTATAAACTTGTCAGCTTTCAAACAAAACCTTCAATGACAAAAAGATAGGACTACTCTCTTGAATGAGTGGTATGCCATCCACAGCATTCCAAACTGATCATAATACTTTAAATCAGCCGTTGACAATCTAACCATACCCATACTCATACATGGTCTTCTGTGTGAGTACAAGCAATTTACAATATTAATACACATAACTACAGGGCATATTTGAGATACAAGCTACAACTACGCCCTTCATTAAGAGTGGCAGCTAATGAATTTCTACCATTGTCGGTGGCCGACATGTGCCCGTTGGCAGGTGAAGACAGAGTTTGTCGTCCCATGGAAACCAGCCCTTTACAGAGGTTAGTGACTAGGGTAACCCTAGCCCGCCACCCTGATTAACTGGCTATGACTAACTTTACCCGCTGTCTTTGGTGACCTTGGCATGGAAGTAGGGGTTGGCACAAATGTCAGCAGAAATGTCACTCTGCACTGATGAGAAAGTAGGAAAAACAGAAAATGTTCGTCCTGCTTTAAATCTAGAAGCACTCAGGAATAGAGTCCTTTCCTCTTATTTGCACTTGAATGGCTCAAAACTAAATTTAATCTTTCACAATATGACATAAATTGTTCCTACAGTAAAAATAACATTACCCTAGCATTCATCAAGAAGTAATTAATGGGATCGGGCACTGGGTGAATGAGGTATTTAAGTCAGGAATCAGGAAAGAAAAATCTGAAACAGTATTTATAATATCATATTATTTTCTTCATAACCTTCTGTGGATATTTTATTTCAATCTGAGGCTCTTTGGCAAAATCAATTATCAGATCCATTTATCAGCTGTTTAGTGCCATTAATCCCATTTTTTGGCTGAAATCTGGCCACCACCATAATAGTGAACAGGGTGCTGGCCTTTTTTCGCATCAGTTGGCATGTGCTGGAGGCATTTGACTGCTTCAATGCTTAATGATGGATAAGCGGATTTCAAGAACTTCAAAAATTTGAGAACTTACATCACTGATAAACCAACTAGCAATGATAAAATGGGGTTTCAGGACTTATTTTTGTTTTCATATTCTCAACACAGAGGATGAAATTTCTTTATAGCTCTGGTCAGCAAGAAACAGCTCATTTTGTGTCCCTTTTATGGTCACATAGCAATAGTTAAGAGATCTGGTTAGATATTACAGATGTTGTTTTATATGAAGTGTTGTACATTAACATGACACATATTGTCATTACACTTTGAATGTGCCGTTAGAGTTGCATTTTGGTGAATTTACAAGATCATAGAAAAAGAGGAACTAACAGGAGGTGACAGAAAATGGTTTTTGAGTTGTTTCTTGTGTCCCAGATCTATAGGACATGTGGTTGAATGAGTTGAAATTCTCTGGATCAGACCAAGTTGGATCAAAAAGCATTGCCCGGTGTCTCGAAACAGTATCAAACATCCCCAAAGCAGCTGGCGCATGCGGAGACCGCCCGAACCGGCCAACTGGGCTTATTCCAGCCGCAGGCAGTGTGTCCGCATTGATTTGGACAGCGGAGGATTTGCCCGTTTGTTTAATCTGCAGGGACCCTGCAGTAAATTGGTTTGTCCACACGGTCGTGAGCGAGCCCGCTTCGTCTTGCCTGGCCACTTAGGGACGAACCGGGGATTCGCGAATAAAAGTCGGCTTGTGTTGTGGTGAGGGGCCTCGCGGGCCCGCGGGGGTCTTTTAGGACACTCAGTGCTGTAGGGATCAAGAAAACTTTAAGCCCTCAGTGCCTTCTGTGAGTCATGACTTGATTCAGAGGAGATCTGGTTTAACAGGTGGTAGTGTTTTAAAGAAAGCTCAGCTAACGCACGATTGATGTAACTCAGTTTATGTGACTGTTTTTTTAAAAAGTATATACGGTATAAACTGAAAACAGGACAACACGTGTTTATTACCGTATATTTTGAGAAAAATAAAGTTTATTCATTGAACAGATAGATGACATTATCATTTGAATAAAGGTGGAACTTATGATAGACAGAAGAGGTTTGTCCATAATCTGCTGAAAATAGATGTGTCTGGCCTTTTACAAATAAGTTTCGAATACATAGGTTTTTCCTATATAAAACCAATTTCATAGATTATACTTATGTTAGATCACTGGAAGGTCAAAAGATAGGACCACAAGTTAATCAAAATTGATATTTTACTCTTATTTCTTGAACAGGAATTACTCGATACCCCTAACAGTAAGTGTCTGATACTGAGTGTGCGTGCTGGGGGGAAGAGGGTTTCAAAATAATAATATTGATATTTGTATTATATATACATCTGCTTCATTATAATTCTTGATCAGCCTATGAGTCATCCTTTTTCAAAAAAGAATATGGAAAGAAAAAGCTCTTAAAGGTTTAAAAATCCCCAAGGTCGGGTAGAATATTCAAGATTCTGCGGATATTGAGCTGATGACGTCACAAGGTCAATCTCGTGAGATCTCACGTGAGGTGCTGTGTCACGTGGTCTGGGTGGGTCACGGTTCAGGGCCCTCAGGGAGCGGCCATTGATCTGGGAGGGGGAATGGGGGGAGTGGGGGGGGGGGTAGAAAAAGGGCATCTCAAGGGCTGGACCGCAATGGTTTTTAGCAGAGTTATCTAATTATGTCAGGTTTAAAGACGGCTGCCGTCTGTTTCTTATATAAATGTCTGCGTAAAGGCATAGACATACATAACATGTATCTCTATGGTAAAGGTTAAGACCATTTAGAGACAAGACCTAGCTATCAACCATGTGCAAAGAAAAATTCTCAAAACATGTGTGAGGTAAACTTGCAACTTCTATGAAAGCGTTATTTGGAATCTCAAGATTACCACATTATGATTAATATAAATCTATCTTAAGACCTCTGACTACAAATCTACCAAGCCTTCTGTTGAGCCTTATATTTCAGAAAACTATTTATTTAAAGTCCGTTTAAGGCTATCAAAGACGTGCGCGGGAACCCTGAAATGTTATACCTATCATTGCCAATGGAGTAATTATAATTGGATCTGATACCCAAAGACTCGTTATTTCTTCCGTTTGTTTTGGGTCAAGCCACAACATAAAGTTAAGAAAACGCTTTCATGTCAGATTCGGTTATTTTCACTTCCCTTTGATGTCATTTCTGACATCAGATTAAGTTCCATCAGCGGTGAGTAAAAGTTACCTCATACAGCACGATACTGTCTTATCATAGCAGTAACCACGTCACATTGGGAAAATATAAAATAAATTGTCAACCTTAAATGCCTAGTTTTCATATATCATAACACTGTAAGCGGTACTTATCTGTAGCTTAATGTTCAGCTCGATATTGACACATCAATTAGTACTCACCTAGAAAAGAGATGAAACATGTGGTTAGAATTTGATCATACAATGCAGTGAGGTTTATATCAGTGAGTCTCTTCATCTTACACTCTCATACTCCATTGTGGTTATAAAACAACATACCTTCCATAGCATTTATAATCACTGACAGTGAACTTCAAGTATTTTTGTGTTTTTTTTCAGTGTTTGGAATACCATTGCACGGATGCCTAATGTGAATACGCCCAGCCCAGTTTACACGAAAATTAACATTTAGCATGAAAAATTATTGATTTTTTTCCTAATCTGTTTTCAGTAACTTTAGACAAAGTGAATCAGTATACTCCTAAATGTGATGACTAATCACAGCTTTAAATGCAATGTATGTAATGACCATATCCCCACAGCACATTAAACAAAACCGTTACAAGATTTTGACAAAGTCCTTATTTAAGTTCTAAGTTCAAGTGTTTCTGCAGTACTTAGTGACAGAAAATAGTCCTGAATATAGCAAATATCTCCGTTACAGTGAATGGAATACCTGGTGCATTTTGTCCAATTTCAATTGTTTACTCAGAATGGAAAAAGGTACATCTGCCAACAGATATAAGAAATAGGTGCCCTGCGTGAGAAGCTACAGGGTCAACAAGGATAGGATACACCCCTAAAATCGACACGGCGTTCGAGCCATTTTTTTAAATCGACAAGGCGGCAGATACGACAGGAGGGGATTCGACTGTAGAAGGGTGTTTTGTAAAATTAAACACAGGACACTGGTTCAGCTAGCGAAATGTTCATGCAGCAGTAGCATTTCTCAAATTCAACAATTAAGTGTCACATAGTTCACCCATCAAGGGCCCCACAACACTGAATAGACTCGTGAGAAGAGTCCATACTTCCCACTTTTAGATTAGATAGAGACGTTAAACATTGGCTTGGGTCGCAAGAAAGATGCTACTGGAATGGGTCTAGGGGCCATAGTGCTAATGTGGTTCCAGTAGGAGGGGTCTTAATTTCATAATTAGAATGATGTCGCTATGTTGTACATCCCTGTCACATTAACATATCACGTTTCTATTGTAACAACTGCTCTGCTCCCTCTTGTTATGTAACTTTGCCTCCTGTTTAAGTTAACAAGCTCCAACATTATTCCTTACTGTAATTTGGGGGAATGCCCCCAAAACATTTTTTTATTATTTTTCTATGAATTATCTCAGGATAAGATAACATTTGGAATCATGTCATCCAGCTATTGGGACAGTGAACTCTGGCCATGGGGTCATTAGGAAAGTTCTCACTTTTCTGGATATTTTCAGAGAATCAAATGCAAGTCTAGTGTTATTCTGACCCAGCAGACTATCTGACTAGCCCTCCTTTCTCAGAGTGTTTTTAGTTCACCCACTGGTCACTCTGACCGTCCACTGGGGTATCTGACCAGATACGTATTTTTAGTTCCCCCCACCGCCACCAGGGAACATCCGGGCCCCAGGCCCCCTGGTGGCCAGCGTCTGCATATTGACACACGTCACTTCCGGTGGTCCTAAGGAGACGCCCCAAACCTCGAGGGGAGTTTGGCCTCCCTTATTTGGGGAATCATATCTGCTTTTTCTTTGACCAGTGTTGGAGATGGGAGCGAATGATCGGTCAAGGCGATACTAAACTCTTTAGGCACATCAGAAACCAGGACAGCGATACTTCTGGTTCTTGCGCTCTGAGAGCCTCAGGCGATATTGAGCGCTGTCTGGGAAAACAAGGTATGGGTTCGGAGGACGGGCGGGTGGAATTTCCATGGTTGCTCGTGACCATCAAAATGGAATAAAGGGACAGACTGAATGAGCAGGATAGAGGTTTTTAGACAATTTTACTGTGAGATGAATTGCATATTTTCTTCTTTGTAAACTGCAATCAGTAAAGATTAAGAAACCAAATAAAAAGGCAAAAGAAGAAAATGGCATAACTTTTGTGCTACTCTGCAGCTGGCATTAAAGAACCTTGACTTTTATTCCCTCTCTTCTTCTTCCCTCCCTCCCTCCATGATTCTTCATCCTCAACCTCCCATCAGGGCCTTTTTCCCTCAGCCCCAGCAGTCTTTAGGGGCCTTTAGGCTGTCAGGAGGTCCGACTTAGGCTCAATACTCCCCCTGGTGTTCGACTCTGACACTACCCCGCTCTTTTATCCCCTTCGCCCTTCGCCTGTTACCGGTGTGTCGACACAGACTGAGGAGGCTTAGGGCGATGTAGGCTGGGAACCAGCTGGGTCTTTGTTCCTGCACACTGGGGACCAGTTCTCTTCTCTCCTGGTGACAGCCGGCATCGGTTTGGGATAAACCGATTACACGAATAGAACGCACTTTCAATCGTGCACTCGAAAAGCTTGGTGAACAAGCCTGGGGAAAAAGGGAAATCGAGCTAATTTTTCACTTTTTATATAATCAATTTTATATATAATGATTATATTGTGCTATATCCTTCAAGCTAATTGATATTTTTCATCGTTAAAGCATTGGGTATATTAGTTTTGTGGTTCTCCACTAGGGGGGCACAGCAAAGAACTGCCCACAGGTACAGCTTAGGAAAGCAGTGATCTGATTGGCAGATACTTCAAGAAAAGGTCAAATTTTGACCAATTCTGTGATATGCAGAACCTGTGAGGAACCAGGATTCCCAAAACCATACATTCTTTTCAATAATCAGTGGAATGACCTGTATAGCTGTTAAAAAAAGTAAAAGAAATCTAGAAAGAACCATGGGATATTACTTAGATATAGAAGGTACCTCCACATCATGTTTTATTTTGGGCCAGTGAAGATGCGATTCGGGTAATGAATTTGACATAAATCTGTGATCTACATGCTTACTGATTGCTCATAATCAGTTATGAATTTATCACAACAAGACGCTCCGCGTCTTGGCCCACACATGCCATGGCCATTAGATGAACCCCCGGGGACGAACCCCTGTCGGGGCAGAGCCTTACACGGGGCCTTACGGCAGATTTCGCGCCAACAACCTCCACTCTCCAAGCAGAAAAGGATATATGCGTAGTTCCCTGTTTGGAGAGTGACAATACCCATCACCGTGACGACGTCCGTCGCCATGACAACGTCCGTCGCCGGACCCGGATAAACCTTGCAGTTTTCTCAAACTTATAGGTAAACCTTTCGCCATAGCTCCCCTCCTACCCATAATCAAGACTTGAGCTTTTAGGACAGGAAAATAGAGACTTTAAGCTTTCCAACGAGGTATAGATTGTCAAAAACTTCCGTTTAGAAGTCCTGTTTTGGACGGGTTTTCTTCAAAATCGCGTTACGCGGACGGAACTTTCCACTCGCCGACTGCGAGTGAAACACACTCGTTGCGTTACGGAGATGCACATCACTGACACGGCAATCTTTTTTTCAATAGACATGTGTTACTTTGATTTGAATGTACTGAATCATTTGTATAAAAACGTAAATGAGGAAATTATGTCTACTTAAAAAAATAATTCAAACTGAAATGTGAATCTCTATCTGCCGTGAGTTCCTTCCGCTGGATGCAATGCGGCAGGAGCAGTTGTCTAAGCCTATAGGTATTATGGAAGGCTGAAACCAGCATAAAAAAATGGCGGCTCATGGGGCAAATCTCGTTTTCGTGCCGTTTTATATATAGGTGTAAATATGACGCTCAGCATAATTTGTTCAAGTGCGACGTCATCTGTACAACAACCATTGTTTCGAGATAGGCCATTAGGATCTACAGGGCTAGAAAAATCAAAGTGCTAGAAAAGATGCCCAGACAACCAGGAGAAGGTGCCCATCAACCAATATCAAGAGATAAATTGCTGAGCATCCAACTTAAAGAGATTAGTGGCCTGATTGGTAAACACGTTCTTTTTGGATACAGTGATTTTGTGGATAACGTCAACCAGCAGAATTTCTACAATTACCAATTTCAGGCTGTTTCAAACAATTGATCTTATATAAAGAGAATTCCCAAGCTAATCTTTTTGGTTGGGCAACTAAAATAAGTTATGTAGTTGCCCGCGGGCAACCAGGTATTGAACCGATTCATTGAGCCCTAATATGGCTGTCTGGACTGAATAATCAGCTTAACATTGAACAGGTACAAAAAGCAAGGTAAGAATCAAGGTGTCCTCGAAGGCGATATCTGGTTTCCTTTTCCATTAAATGAAAATTCATTAGCACATTGGGCGTAACCGTAACCCTTTTCTGCCATCTGAACAATTCCCCTAATTGCTCCTGACACCTCCAATTTGCACCAGATGTCAGTCAGCCATTGCGATAACCAAATTGATTAACGAGAAAAACAAAACCTTCGCCCTTTCACCAATCGGTCCCAGCAAAAGAAAGCAATTAACTTTACAGCGCTTCGGCTGTTAAGAATCAATGCTTCTAAAAGAAGGTAGCACTAGGTTTTAATTAAGGTATATTGGCCGGGAGGCGATTGCAACAACAGTTGATGGATCAGGCAGGGAAGCGGAAGCGACAGTTTGGAGTCGATGACTTTTGGCAGCATCTGCTGTCACAAAAGGAGGTCCTGACAAATTGCTAGTGAATGAAATAAGTTCTCTGGGTATCAAAAAAATGTAGTTGTCGGCAGATGTTTTTGCCATGATCCATAAGATGCTACTATGGGGAGGCATCAAGTTCAGTCCTTGAGTAGAGCATGATGCTCAAAGTCAAAGCTTACTCCCAGGTTGAGGTTGAAGCTCATATTGCATACACTATTGCATACTCTACTCTGAAGAAAGGAAAGGGAGAGGAACTAGGTGTAGGTCAAGATAGACTCTAAAGAAGCTTTTGCAACCTGCAGAAGTTAGTACAGGTGAAGTTTGACTTCTAGCCTAAAACATCTAAGCTTAGGCTCAGAGACAAAACGCACAGCAGTGATTTCTGAAGTGTATGTTTCCTTTTAAATGGCAAGTTTCTCTTTTTTAATGTCAAGTTCAGATACTAATTTCATATATGCCCTATATCAATTACTTACTACCCCTTGTTCCTCTATCAGTATTATGTGGGCCACGTCAAATTCACAGGCTGTGACCGGGGCAATAGGTTGAAAGTCAAACCTAGCCGCAGGATAGAAGATACGAATAAAACTTGACTTTTACCCAATTTCCACACAGACATAGGTAGCAAAAGCCCTTTCAAACCATCAGTTTTTCCGATGGCATCTTTGATGGCAATTTTTATTGGTATTGCTTGTATCTCTAAGTCTGCACCAGCCTTAACAGATTTCAGGTCACTAGTTATCTCGAGACAAGATTGGGGAGTCGAAGCATCCTAAGGGGGTGAGCGGCCATATTGGAAGTCGAAGCCAGTGTCTCAGGCAATGATCAGCCGGGCTTCTACGAGAGCAGGGGAGCGGTCAGTGGGGAAGCAGCGGGTAGATTGGGTCATCGATGCTTGTCTCTCAATAGTTGCAGGGCTTGGCAGTTACTCTGGCCGATAAAGCGGAGCTCTTCACACCTCTCCCGAATGGCCTGGTGCTTTGACCGGCTGCTGGCTGTGTTTAACCCAGAGTAGAAACTCCAGCCAAAGCAGGACATTTTAAAGGGCCATACCCAGTGATTGGCAACCACTAGGATCACCGATGAAACCACCAGGCAACAGGGATATCAAGCAAGTCTGATAATTGTCCAGCAATTTTACGAGCTATTTTACGAGGAATCCCATCGCCCATCGCCCAGTCTGTGCATCATACCAATAGGTATTTTGGCATTCACAATGATTGTCCGGCGACCGACAACAACCGATTATGCCACCCTCATACATCGCCAGTCACTGGGAGAGTTGTCTAGTGGGTATGCGGCTAAAGACACCTCGTCGTGGTTCACATCTTTCAGCAGCCATTCAGCACATTGCCCTTGGGTCGTAAACTCGGGGATGCCACTCCGGACTGATTAAGAGTAAGACAAGTAGGAAAAGAAAGAGAGGCTTTCCCTACTTTCACTTAAGAAGCACAGAGGAGGAAATGGACTCTTGGAGTAGGGTCCTGACCTCAGATTTACACTTGATTGGCTTCAAACTAAAACAAGAGTACTTTAACATGTACGTTGAGAAGATATTGGAACAATTTTCGTTGCAATGCAAACGCATCTAAACAAGTAGGAAATCATACAAAAATAGCATCTCTGCTACATACTGTCGAGATGAAGGACCAAAAAGAAAAGTTACCAAACCTCGAGGGGATTTGTAGAAGAAACAGAGCTATCAAATGATTAATGATTCGCTGTGCTATGGACTTAAATGTTACTATGGGCTTAAACCAAACTCAGATCAACAACTATGGGATTTGCCTGCTGAAAGATAATGTCGGAACAAATAACAATGTTCCAGGGCCCCAGCAAGCCATATATCTTGTTCATATATTTCACAATAACAAATTTGTTAAAGTCTAAAAAGAATCACATAAAAAAAACTTTAAAACAGGGATTCTTGGATAATGGGAAGGAAGGAAAGATAAGTTAAAACCTCTGGTACCAAATCGGCCGCACCTCCCGCCCCATGGGGCTGTATCGGTTCCGACTCGCGGGATGTCGCGAGTCAATACCCCCAGCGGTCCGCTGATCCCAAAGGTGCCTGGTTCGATCCCACAGGTCAATAGAGGAGGTTCCCGACCACGCCACCTAGTGTGGAACAAGGGGTGGATGGAAAATTTCGGAGGGGTGGGGGGGGGGGGGGATCCTGCATATATATGGGCTAAGTTCTAAATAGTTTTGTATTTGTACGCACAAGCGCAATATTGGACAAGTTGAATGTTTTTTTCCTCTTAGAAATTGCCGATATAACACTACCTATAATTATGTACTATTCTGTGTTTCAAATTAATCATCATCTTATACTACTGGAGGTAGCCAGAATGGTTTGCAATGACTCTATGTATTCTTGGTCTAAATCATGTCAATCAGTGGTATATCAATAATAAACTTAATTAAGGAGTGAGTCAGTTAGGATTAATAAGTAAAAATCAAAGTAATAAGATATGATTAATTGACTTTATTAAGTAACTGCAAAATGATGCGATCCGTCCTCAGTGACTGTTGTGAAGGTAAATACCCTTCGGAAATCTGACTTTACTATAAAGTCTCAAAATATATCTATCCTATGGTCTAACCCGCCTATTAAAATTAGGCTGTGTTCTGTATATGGTATGGGGTCTGACTTAATAAACGGACGGAAGGATAAAATGACTTCAGTTGATGCAGTCCTGCAGATACCATTCACATATTTTTCATTATGTTCCTGAGAAATAGAAAAATACTTTCATTGCAATGAGTCCCTATGTGCAATACGAATCGTCTTTATATTTCAGAAAGCCTAAATACAAAGTCTAATCCAGTCTCGGAAGGCAAATTAGTAGACCCTAATTATCAACATTTGCCTCAGAAGTTTAAATTACTGCTGAATACAGATACGTTGTAGAACTTTTCACATTTGCACGAGCAATATTAATAGGGTTATATCTTTGAATGTTCTTGCCATAACAAGAAAACACATGTAAGCCATTTTTACCTACATCAGAAGTCTAAATTACTGTAGCATATAGATACTAAGCAAACCTTCCCTGATTGGCACATGTTGTAATTGATACGACTACATCTTTGAATTTCTCTTCTTTGCCAGAGTAAGAAAACACCTGTAAGGCACTACAAAGGGTGATTTTTACCTACATCTAACCAAACATCAGAAGGACTAATCCTCTCCTCTCCGTAAGCTACTTTTTCTCCAAGGCCCTTTCCCAGACTAAAAAGCCCTTTGCATGAAAAGCCCTTTTCTCTGCCGTTCCATCAAGACTAGGCCCTGCGCGACGGCTTAGCCAATCAGAGAGAAGGTAATAAGGCCCTCAGCCAGGGCTAGCCAATCAGCACGCAGATAACAAGCCAATTGCGGGTGATCAGTCTCCTGTGGAGAGAAGGCCCTGACATGTCGGTCTCAGAACGAGGCTACAGGTCAAAGGTCATCCCAGCCTCTCAAGGTGACAAGGTCAATCCGCCCCCTTCAAGGTCAAGCGGTCAGTCTCGGAGCGATGTGTAGCGGAAAGGCCCTGACCGTATAAGAAGGAGCGACAGTCCATCAAAGGATTCAACTCAACACTTGTAGATTTGCACCAAGCATCCCTTTTATTTCATTTTTATTTGCCGAGAACGTAATAGACTCAAAGCTAATACAGATACAAAAAAGAGCTCTATGAGGGACCACATTCTATAGAGTCTTTTCCAGACCCTGTCGTCACAGTCAAGTCGTCACAGTCAAGTGGCTTTGTTTGTCTGGGTGTCGCTATGGCGACCACTGGGCAGTGGGGGTCAACACCTGTTATGTAATGCTGATAAGCATTGATTTGGGGCAGCTGATTGGCTAGACACTTTTATTATTGAAAAATTATTTTAAAATATATACCATGCATGCACATAGATGAAACATATATCAGAAAAAAGACAAAGATTGGATACACATAAACAGAATTGTTCAGCTGTGTATACATCAAAGGTTATAGGTGGTGTAAAATCAGCAATTCACAAAGGCTCAAAGAGAAAATAACTCCAAGCTTGTCTGAGTAACACTTTATGGCCTATATCCCACACTAGGTGGCGTGGTCTGTAAAATCATTTATTGAAGCACACTGTCAGACTTCGTTGTTATGTTACATTATGTTTATTGTTACAGTACTTGAAAATATTTAGGCCCAATACAAACTAAGCAACTCTAGCAGCAACTGAGGTGGCGACTGGGCGAGTGAACCGGGAAATCGCTGGGAAACTCAGGATTGCTGGGCGACTCCCTGTTGGTGTGTTTTGTGTTCTTGGCAATTGGCAATTGGCGACAGGGAGCAGAATCGCCAGTAAAATGGCTGGTAAAATCGCTAGTAAACTTTCAAACTTGCTTAATATTATAGTTGCCTGGCATCAAAGACTACAACTGTGTGCCCAGGAATTTACCGGTGCATATATAGTATTGTAAACAAGCAGTCAGATGTGCACAATGAGGGAAATAGTACACCCGACACCGAAAATTCAAAGACTGTGTTATGTCAAAAGGGCTTTTTTAACCATAGAGTTCTAGCACTTTAAGATACATTTTTATAAATACAAAAGCATGGCCCAATTACATTGCTAGAATTTAATATATTCTTATAAAGAATTTCGCTATATACACTCAAAAAAACCTTTCAAATATCCTAAAACATGCTTTTATATATTATCTGTTAGGGAGAATGAATGCCAGGTAACTATCTTTGGGGCATGTAAGCCACCAATGAAACATTCTGAATATGAAATGTCCTCACAGTCTTAAAAACATAAAAGACAGACACCAAATACAGGAAGGGACTGTGGTCTTTTCCCATCCAACACGACTGACAAATTCGGGGTGAGTAGGTGAGTTGATAAGCGGTCGGAGTCGGTCATGGGGAAAATGCAGGGTTGTTTATGGGGCGCAGGTCGGTCGGGGCCGGGCCAGGCAGGGCCGGGTGGGGCCATATTTATACGGGATCAGTGGTGTTTAGTGGATCAGCAGGACTGAGACGCTGACGAATGGCCCAATTACTGCTGACCTATGGGCCCGTCTCACCCGCCAAGTCCATATCTCACATGGACAACCCGAAGGGTCCAGCTCTATAACCAATACAAGTTATCCTGTATATACTGTCTTTGGTAAATAGTCTTACGCTGAAGATCCCTCTACAAGTAATGGAATGTCCACAAGTTTACCTAAACTCCTCATCTCCCCTGCATTGCCCATTTCTCATAGCCACAACTCCAAAGGGTCCGGCTCTATAACCGATACAAGTTATCTTGTATATATACTGTATTTCGTAAATAGTTTTATCCTGAAGATCCCTCTGCAAGTAATGGAATGTCCACACGTTTACCTAAACCCATCTCATCTTGCCTGCATTGCCCATTTCTCATACCGACCAGCCAAGGGTCCGCTCTATAACCAATACAAGTTATCCTGTATATATAATTATACTGTCTTTGGTAAATAGTCTTATGCTGAAGATCCCTGAGGAAGTAATGGAATGTCCACACGTTTACCTAAACTCATCACATCTCACCTACATTGCCCATATCTCATATTGACAACCCCAAGGGCCTGACTCTATGACTGATACAAGTTATCCCGTATATTATTCTGTCTTTGGTAAATAGTCCTATGCTGAAGATCCCTCGGCAAGTAATGGAATGTCCACATGTTTACCTAAACTCGTCTCGTCTTGTCTGCACTGCCCATTTCTCACACCAACCACCGGAAGGGCCTGACTCTATAACCCATACAAGTAATCCTGTATATATACTGTGTTTGGTGAATAGTCTTACGCTGAAGATCTATTGGCAAGTAATGGAATGTCCACACATTTACCTAAACTCATCCAGTCTCACTCGTAGACTCCATATCTCACACAGACAACCTGAAGGGTCCAGCTCTATAACTGATACAAGTTATCCTGTATATATATACTGTCTTTGGTAAATAGTTTTACGCTGAAGATCCCTTGGTAAGTAATGGAATGTCCACACATTTACCTAAACTCCTCTTGTTTCGCCTGCATTACCCATTACTCATATGGACAACCCCAAGGGTCTGACTCTATAACCTATACAAGTTATCCTGTATATTATACTGTCTTTGGTAAATAGTCTTATGTTGAAGATCCCTCAGCAAGTAATGGAATGTCCACACATTTACCTAAACTCATCCAGTCTCACCTGCACTGCCCACTTCTCACATGGAGAACTTGTAGCGCTGGGCTCTAAAATCAAGATAAGTTATCCTGTATATATACTGTCATAGGTAAATAGTCTAATGCTGAAGGCACCTTATGAAGTCATAGACTGTCCACACGTTTACCTAAACTCATCCTGTCTCTTCTACAGAGTTTATATCTAACATGGTCAACCAAAAGGGGTCAGGCTCAATAACTGATACATGTTATCACTTATAGTGACATTATGTTCATGTACATTGACGAGCATTATAATCATGTAACGTTTTATAGCTTTCTACATCTTGTTTACACTGAATGATTTTTAATACATAATGGAAAAAGAAACAAGAAGAAATCTATGTTGATACAAAAATAAATGCTGTCCATATCCTCTGCCCGTATGTCACACTTCTTAAGCGGAGAGCGCCATGAATGTCCGAAAAACCACTTCAGGTACTGCATAACAACTGTTTATGTACCACTAAATCATCTAGGCTGAGGGTGAATCACTATTTAAACCCACAAAATCCTCTTTCGCTCCCCCAACAACAGACAGCCAATTCCCAAAGCCCTACTCACAAATCACTGTACATGTCTACGAGCAGCGTAATAGAGTTGTCAGCTGCCTCATAACACTCATTCCCGGAGTAGGGTTCATAAATCTACCCGCCCTTGGGCCTAGGCCTGGAGGGGAGTGTCAGGCACCTAATGTTACAACAACGTTATAACTTTTATAAAAAATGTAACAACAATGTTAAAACAATATAAACACAATTTTATAAACAATGTTACCACCTGAAACGGATTCTGGGAGGAGGGGCCTTTTTTGGTCAAATATCAATTATTTCTGTAAAATTCTCTGACAGAGAGGGTATGGCAGAAATGTTTACAAATGTTTGCTCCCCTCCCTCCCTCCCCACTACCTTTTTGTTTTCGTTAATAGAGTAATAGAGTTGTCCGCTGCCTCATAACACTCATTCCAGGAGTAGGGGTCATAAATCTACCTGCCCTGGGGCCTAGGCCTGGAGGGAGTGTCAGGCACCCGATATTACAACAATGCTACAACAATGTAAAAACAATCCCATAACAACGTTACAACAACATTACAACAATGTGAGAACCTGTGGTGGATTCGGGAGGAAGGCGCCCTACTTCTGGTCAAATATCAAAGGTTTTATGTAAAATTCTCTCTGCCCTGGGCCTAGGCCCTGGAGGGGAGTGCCAGGCACCTTATGTTACAACAACGTAAAAAATAATGTTACAACAAGGTTACAACAATGTTAAAACAATTTATAACAATGTTACAACCTGTGGCAGATTCGGGGGGAGGGTGTCCTACTTTTGGTCAAATATCAACATTTTTATGTATAATTCTCTGACACAGAGGGTATGGCAGAAATGTTGACAATAGTGCGTTCCCCGGTTTCTTTCTTTTTAATTACTCCATTATCGCAAGAGGGAGAACTGATTTGTTTTTGGAAACTAGTTATAAGGCTATATTCCACATACTGATTTTGCTGCCGATTTTCGTAATCGGCAGTGGGAATATAGGCCAAATATAGATATGTCACACATCAAAAGACAGGTCTTACAATTTCCATTGAATAGTATATGAAAAGTAAGGTCTTACGTCATATTCTCAGAGAAAATCAATCAAATACGTCAAAATCGGTGTGTGGAATACAGGCTTTGGTTGTTATCCTTTATCTTCTTTTTTGCATCTACAAGCAATTGGATTTGTCTTATTAGTGAAGGAAATGTAGATCTTGTCAATTTTAGGTTCTGATAAATTCACTTCAGATCCTCAGATCCGATTGGCTTCAGTTTAACACCCTTAGGACCATAACGCATCTCCCACAAATCATACAATTGCACATGTCGTCACATGGGAAATCAGCCAACACACAAATCCCATCACTGGCCCTGTGTCACTCCTAGAGGAACTCTGGTGGTTAGTCACAGACAAATGTTGGGACCTGTCCATTGTATCAACATGTAGGTGGTTGATTGACAGATAGGTTGGTTGGTTGTTGCCTTGGGGTATAACACGGTATAAAGATCTAAGTTTGCATCATGACAAGAATGTGCTTTTGACTCATTCTTTGGTGATGGTATCTATGACGACAGAGTCTATGAAAAGATAGGCACCCAACAGATTTACTGAGGCTAGTGTTTCTTTTTCTTCACATGCTGTATAGACACGATAAGAAATAAAGACAGGCCTTTGAAAGAGATGTATCAATAAGCCCATCCCAGAATGCCTATACATCAAATTGACCATGAAATTAAATAGCAATTTCTTTCTAATTTAATCCTCAAAGATAGAAGTGTAAAACAAAATGTACCATGGTGGTTTGGTTGTCAAATTGCTCCTAGAATTTGTAAAATGCAGCTTTATATATTGGCCTTTTTCCCATAGGAACCAATGTTAAAGCCTGTCTACCCAACCTATGATGTCCAACCCTATTTTCTCTAAAATACAGCATTTTGATTTGCTGGCAAACCTGTAAATCTCTCAATTGGTAAAATGTAAGAAATCATAATGTTTTATTAGTACTTCAGGATGTAGAAAAACATAATTCTTAGTTATTCCAGTTGTCACAACTCAAGGAGACAAGAACAGCTTATACAGTACTTTTGTCCGACCCTTGTCCAACCCTGAGATATACCCAATGTGGGATGGGCTTATTGCTATATAAATATAGTGGTTTCTGAAGGCTGCACTATGGTACCACATTCAAACAGGTTTGGGAGCCCTGGGAAACTCCCTCCCACGGGTTTAAGTACCTGTACGATAATTTTGGTTATTTATGTAGACAAAAACGGTGGGAGAGCTGTTGTAAATATACATATATTTGCCATATAACATATGTAAGGGAGTTTTTGTGAAAGCAGCCTAAAAGATATGAAGTATATACAGGTACGAATTGAAAAAATAGCCATTATTAGTTTTCCAATATGTTGAATCACAAACGATATGCCATGATTAATGGAAATGTATGTGTTCAAGGCCTGTGGCTTGTCTACACATATATTTCCAATCAACCACCTTGATTTAGGTTATTCTGCAGGTAGAAGGTAGCAAGTAAGCTATCCGTGGTTAGGAGCATTAACAAAGAAAGCTTTGAATTATTTATCAACAGTTACCAATCCCTATTAGCATGAAAAACTTTCCGGCCTGAAGAATTTAGTTGGGCGGTACACAGAAAACGCACTTTTTTCTTGGTGCTGTTAATCTCAAACACAAGGAACCTCCCCTACATACCTCACAATCCTCAAAATGGGCTGCCCGCCATATTGGTGATCATTACAAAATCAGCACGACCTACATTTTAGAATGCAATTTTCATGCCAAATTTACTTAAAACAATTTTACTGAATTACAATTGACTATCATTCAACGATAGTTGATTGTGATTCAGTAAGATTGTTTGAAGTAAATTTCAGAATTGTAAATTTTGGTTTCGTTTTATGGCCCGGAGGTCATGATCGCCACATGGTGATCACCAAAAATTGATCACGTAACCACGTCTGCACAAGGTCTATAGCCCAAAGTCAGTACTACTGACAGCCAAACACACACAGCCCCGGAGAACTCTTTGATTACGTTTCCCATCTAACCAATTAATTATCTCCCAGGGCCTGGTAACTCTATAAATTAGTGCCCCTTCACATAGTTCAAATAGCTGCTTCCGGCCATGAATCCCCGAACCAGCATAAATATCGGCTGATCTAATGAATCGCGGGCCCGTGAATACGCGGGACTACTTTTTGGGCACTAATTCGCTTTTACAGACCCAAGCGATGATCTGCATGTAATTCTGTTGAGAAATTAAAGGACTAAAATATTAAATTAGATTGGCTGCTGTGTGCCAACAATGGTATCAAATCAAGGATGTTTGTGGGTATGGTTCCGTTCGGTTATTGGGTTGCATGTTACTGTTTCCCAGTAAGCCAAGCAGATACATTTATTTTCCTTTTACGTGATGAATTATCAGTGTCCAAAACTAAGGGTGCACCCTGCACGTGGGATGCATGAATTTGCAGCAGGGTGCATGATTTTTTATACTGTGCACCCAGCATATGCACACATTTTTGGTGAAATGAATAGCCTTATATCACTGAGGGTGCAATGAAAGACTCACAGGGAGCACACATTTCAAAGCAATGCACCCGGCGAATGCACAGATTTAAACCTTAATTACGGACACTGAGTTTATACAACATAATAGACTTTTCTCACGATGAGTGTTTCATTTGGACATCGCATTAAGTCCAATGAAAACTAAACTTATTGAGACTTCAAATATGCAAAGGTCATGGTACTTGATCTACAACTTCAAATCTTATTTTACAATACAGAAGATCACCATTATATTTGCATCTGTGCTGTTTTCTGAGGACAAGAGAATCAAATGAATGGAAAAGGTTAATTGTTTGTATGTATCCTATGAATCTGAATCCCATAACATTTTGATATTTAATTTCTTGAACTTGAGTCATTTTCTTTTCAACATTTCATCTAGACAGAAACAATTTCAGGTAACAACGAAGACCTGTCTTTCTCCATGTTCCACGGTGGAAACTAGTAAAAAACAACTTGCATTGTGTCTAAAATGTGGGAGTAAATTGTAACAGTATTCCTATCCTTATCGTTTTGCTCCAGTTTGCAGAGAGGTGGGGATGATTTGCCTTTCTCTGCTGCAGTCTATCATTACTCTGTTAATGACTCTGTTAATGTCCAATGGAATGGAATTATCACCAAAGTAATTGGAGACACATAAAAGCCAATCAATAAGGACCATGAATTGGAGTAGGGCAGAATGATATGGACTTAAAGTCTATCTAGTGTACTCTGCAATAGGCTTGAGGAAATATACAACAATTTTACGGGGACGGACATGCTTTTGTTATAATATTGAGACAAAGGAAATTATATATGATATATACGTCTTAACTGCACTGAAAGTGACTTAAATGAGTAAACAAAGTTAGCATAAACGTGTAAGTACCCTGTAGAGAAAAGACATAAAGCATAACAATTTCTTTCAAAATGTGACATTCTTCTGGGCCAAATACACATCAACTACAACAATCTTGAGCTATAGAGTTCTAATCATGTAAATTCAATGTCCGAAATTAAGGTTTAAATCTGTGCAGTTGGTGCATAGCTTTAAAATATGTGCACCCGGCGAGTCTTTCATTGCACCGTCAGTGATATAAGGCTATTCATTCCACCAAAAATGTGTGCATCTGCCGGGTGCACTGTATAAAAAATCATGCACCCTGCTGCAAAATCATGCAGCAAAATCACCCCGGGTGCAGGGTGCACCGTTAATTTCGAACACTGAAATTATTTCTATTCAGCTCTCCTCAAATATGGAACTAATCAGTCAACAGCAAATGAATATAGTACATCTTCTTCTCTCAACAATTCCTTCTATTGCAGAGGCTAAGATGTGTTTCTTTTGATTTAGAAACCACTAACATAACAAGCCCTTTCATACTCACTCTCTCAACCCTCTTCCTTTCTGAATACTCAAATTGGCTCTACAAATTAATGCCACCACATGAGCCAAAAAGAACCTCTATTTGCGACCATAATAAGGCGTACCCATTCATTCCTACAGTAATAATCTTAATGAATCATCTCGTACCATAGCAGGATTGGTTCGCGGGCTACGATTGGCCAAGACGCGCGACACATCCCTCTTGTAAGCCCTGCGCTCTTGTGATAAGACTTTTATTGGGCAATAAAAAAGCACCGAAGCCGAAGAAATGAGCTGTGCTTGTATCGCGTTTGTTTCAGCCGAGCGCCTGATGTCTTATGGAGTGGGCTGCACATTAGAGAAGTGAGATTTCATTGAGGAGATAAGACTGGGGTGTTAGGTTTTATACCCTTAGAGTATGAGTGTATTGATTTCTTTAATCCGCCTCTTTTTATTGTTCTTATCCCCTCGCGAACAAGGATCGACTCGTGTAATACGAGTTATACAGACTCATCTCGCTATATGATGGTAATCTATATGAGCCCTTGTCACTTTTCAGACAAATTAATTATATTATAGATATAAGATATCTAAGATGCTACTTAAGACTTCAGATAAAAGACAGCTTTATCTTAAATTTTAGTGTTTACTTCATGTGTCTTTATGCAGGGGGGAATTGAGTCGCGTCATATGTAATATATCAGTCAGGCTGGTCATTAAAGTTTTTCATACCTCCATATTTAAAATGTATAATCATACCTTATCTTACATGTGGTCAATGTGGCTGGTGCCATATTTTTGGCACATATACATCAGTGAAGGGAGTTAAGTCAGAGTCGATGAGAACAATCAGCTATCACCGTGCATTTACTTCCCCAGACACTCTTAGTGTTTTTAATAGCAAAATATCCATTGTCAGGCGACAAGGCAAATTCTTCTCCAACATATTTCGGGACAGGGCTCGACATTAAGCATTGCCCGCCTGCCCGGGGCAGGTAAATGTGGACATTCACCTGGCCCATGGGCAGGTTTTGTCATATATGATGATAATAAAGTAAAGTTGGGCAGGTAAATTTAAGGGTCGATCAGGCAAAATTTCACCCACATCTGCCCAATGGGCAGCAAAGCCAAAAGCCTTAATGTTGATCCCTGTTTGGGATATGACACAGTATATCATGGGACACAAAAGACACTCTCATAGTCATGAGAGCATCTTGTAAACCTTTGATGTGAAACTACATGCATAATGAACCACTATGATATCAATATCGACACCCCACTTTGGGTACATTCCAGAATGATCAGGCCTAAGTTATGAGCACTTTGATATTATTGATTGGCTAGCTATACTATAGTCTATTACAGGTGTATTGATTGGCTGGCTATAGTCTGTTAAAGGTGTATTGATCTGTATAGTTGATAGTGCTCTACTTGCCAAGTGCTGGCATTTGCCCTTTTTATGCCCCACCTTGACACCATCCCCACAGCCAAGTCGGCCAACTCTAAAATCAGAAAATATAGCAGCACCCAGTGTGCTAGTGTCCCTCACCGTTTGTGAGTAACTGGTGATTTCCCAGTTGTCTGATTCTGGGCAGTCAATCATGGAACAATAACCTCCCACATATAAATACGAAAATTTAGAATCGGCCAAATCTGAACCGGCAGACTCAACAACAACTTAAGATTCTAGATCTTAGTCTAGTTACAAATGAGGAGGAGAACTATATTTCTGGGCCTTTTCTGTAATAGGTTGTAAGTGAACTATGCTGGGAACTTTATGTGCTGCTGGTTTCTGGCAAGATACACCTATGGTTGATACCCAGTGGCCCAGAAAAGACCCTCAGCCTTCACTGGCCATATCCCTTCATCAATCCTTACTTTCCATATACTACTTACTCCCAACATTTTTCCAACCCCAGATGCTAACTTATGCTTCTCCGTTCTATCAAATCATTGAGCAATCAGAAACAAGTAGGAGGGATTGAATTTAGATAGAGACTAAATGGATAGCAGGGCAAATCCTTCTGGTATGAACTGTGGTGCTTTTAGAAATCACATTGATCATACCATGTGCGTTTTAACTACTACCAGGGACATATCGCTGTTTCTATATACTACTATGGTCTGAACCACTGACGCAGCATGCCTACAATACGAATTTCACCTAGTCGGCCGACTGGTGGGCATTAAAAGAGGCCCATTCTAGCCAAATAACAAGCCACCTACTGACTGAGATTTTACATTGTTAATTTTCTATCTGCAACAAGGAAACCAAGAGAAAATCCCATATTCCAGTGTGCAGTGATTTAGTTGCGGTGTTTAACTTCACAAGATCAGACACTGCAAGATAGAATATAGGCTTGCAATTGCATTTGCCCTTGGATTAGGTCCAGGCAAAATGAAGGCGCAAGCAATCTTTGCTTGTGATGCTTGATACCAACATGTTGGTATCTGAAACACATTCCCCTTGTATTGGCAACTTAAGACAAAGCAGAGACAGACCACAACACAAGAAGGAATATGCCCTAAAGGAAAAGGCATGTGCAAAGGTACCGTCTGACATAAAAGGGCCCCACTGACGGCCTGTGGGCGTCACCTGTCAATGCCATGTACCTCTGTTGAAAGAACTTACAACAGCAAGAATGGATACTCAGGGGTTCTGGTATCAACAACTAGTGTGCACGTGAATGAGCGAGAGAGGGAGGTTTTATGCTGTACCGACAGCCAGGGTCATTTTTACAGCAAAAACAAGTTGGAATGAGTTCTGTCCTTGGTGATCATATCTATGAGATGAAGGTGCGTAGTGGGCAAACAGCATCCCTTAGTGAACCGAGCACGAACCGGGAATCAAACCACTTGGTCAGTGCTGGGTCCCCCTTATCCTCGCCTTATATGATCAGCAGGGGCCTCTAGGGGCTTATTCTTCCCCAGAACTCCTACTTAGATATTGGTACTATGATTCTTTTTTTGGGTTGACCATACGTGTATATCCACAGCTCATTGCATAATATAAATTGTGGGAATCAAGGTTACATGATGCCCGCTGACTGGCAGTTCTCTTTTATCTGTGCACGAGCCAGGCACATTTTTCTATATTTGTGTACCACACAGATGTACCTATGTTCTATCTGTGCAGTACAGACACTTCTTTATTGTGCACTACCTGGGTGCACTTAGCTTCTTTCTGTGCACTACCTGGGTGCACTTCTTCTCTATCTGTGTACCCCTGGCTGCACTTGTCTTTTATCTGTGCACTACCATGTTGCACTTCTTTTCTAGCCGGCCAGACCAGGCATATTTCTCTTTTATCTCTGGCTATGGTAAAACATTCTCAAGCACTCTGTATTACAAAATACGTAAATACTGTGTGATATGCACTCGGCTGGGAAACATGCTGGGTGCAGTTAATTTCCAACATTGAATATATATTTTTTAATTAAGGCCGTATTGTACCGAAAGTGCGGGCCGCCGATAGTGACCCTCTCCATGGCAACGTTCTATACCGGCGGCCCATACTTTCGTTGCATAACCGCCAGACGAAAAATGCATAATCGGCGGTCGAAAGTGAATAATCGGCAGCCAAAAGTGAATAATCAGCGGCCGAAAATGTAATATCGGGAACCAGTCCAAAATCGGCCGGAAAAATTTACCAACATGTTTGTAAATTTTATCGGCAAGGCCACCGATTATGTACCGTCAGTGCCGAAATTGTATCAGTTGCAAATTGGTACCGCACTTTCGGTATGCGGAATACGGCCTTTAATTCAAAACTATCTATGACATTAATGACCAAGCTATATGTCCACATACAGCAGTGATTTGGGTGATACATAGGGAAGTGATCGCATAGCCACAAAGAGTTAGTAAACAGTCTCTATAATTACAAAGTCTGTGTTCTGTAGGCCTGCCCGAGGCTGTTACTCTGTGTAGACCAGTACGGCCCATTCCCACCGCCGCTATATACCAGTCTCACGAGTCTGTGCACAGAGGTTCTGTGCTACAGGATAGCTATTGCAGGGTTGAAAAGGACAAAGGTCCATAATAAAAGAAAATTGTTATGGTACACATTTCAACCTTTTACAATATGGGACTCTTATCTGTATCTTTCAGAGTTTGTTAATGTAAGTTTCACAGGGAAGTCCTATAAAGTAGGAGATTTTACCTCATTTGGTAGATGGCAAGAGCCCTTTTTCATACTTCTATTTGCAGCCACACTATTCTGGGCCATTATGCAGGAGAGTTACCTCAGTAAGGAGTACAGACCAGCTGGCTGCCCCCCCCCCCCCTCCATCACTACTCCCACTGCCCTTGCTGCTTTCACCTCCCTCCTCAGCCACTAACCAAAAAGATGTCTTCTTTCCCTGACAATCTACAACCCCCTGATAAGACCCACATACAATGTCAAAGCCAGCATGACCTCTCCCTGACCTCTCAATGACCCCCATATGACCTCTCTGTGACCTTATTCTGACCTCAAGGGACATTTGCGTTTCGGTCCGGGCTACTGTTCCGTCCGACTAACTAGTCCGGCCGGCCGTGGAAGCAGTCCCGCGGGAGGCAGTGGGGGTCGGGATAGTCCGGTGACGAATGGACAGGGTCATTTTTACCCGCAGAGAGGGAGGGGTCTGTGGTCTTCTTCCAGCATTGTGATAACTCCCACTTCTCTATAGACCTTTTGCTAATGCCCCCTCTTCTCTCCTTGGCTCTCACAAAACCCTTGTGTTAGTGGCTAGAATTGTACTTGATTTCTATATCCAATCTGTATATATATATATTCATCACACCATTGTAATTGCCGGAAGATTACCATGCACTGTGAAGTGGTTCTTGAATTTAAAAAAAAATGAAAAAAATTATTGCTGTTTGTCTGCGGCTAAATATATGTTTTGGAGTTTTTTTTTGTTATTGTGGGATTTATTTTATAATTCCTTTTTTTAACTCGGGGCAACAGTAAGAGAAAATCTCTTACACACTTATATTCATCAGACTGATCTACTCATACATTGTCTAAAACTTAGGTTAGAAACTTTTGGTTTATAGTGACCCAATGGTCAATATATGAGTGCTTTTTGTCTTAAATGTCCTCCTGACTTTAGCTTTCTTTTAGCATTCCCTCTCTTTAAGATTGCCTATCAGTTACAGCATAGGCAGTCCTCCACCTGCACCCCAGCAGATATGCCTTAGGGCAGGTCCTCCAAGAATATGTCTTTTTGTTTTTAATCTTTTTCTGACTAAACATTGCCTTACAGCACTCTGATACGTAGCAAAAAACTGTCTATTGCGATTGATGTGAAAGTAGCCAGAGGGCTGAGTGCAGGTCCCTGGTCAACGCAGCGGCCGGGTCTTTTTTGGTTCGCAGATAAAGGCGCCTGTACACAAACACATATATATGTAGGGAAATGGCATGAGGCAAGCGGGCGGTGGGGTCATATCGAGAGGAAGGGGCACAGGGCAGGAGATAAAGTGTGTGCAGATGCACATTAAGTAAAAAGCAAGATGCAAAGGGGAAAGAAGTATTAGTTACTGGGGCATAGATAGAAACTAACTTTTGTTTCCATACTTACTACTTAGACATCATTGGAGTTGTGCAAAGTTGCTGTTTTATCACATTGAGGTTATATGTTGTAACTTTACTTTGTGGCTTTGGCAAGTTGGTAAAGAGTATTATAGTAACAGGTATATATTACTATAAGGTCTGTCGGCCAAGAAAGGACATAAAAACTTTTGACGAGTCATAGGAGTAAACAAGGGGTTATTGCCAATTCATACCACATTTCTGTGAATATCTAATCTATTTTGAGAATCCACAAATATATTTTCCTGGCAATAATTTTATTTTATTGCACATTTAAGCACAAATGGCGTTAGAAACAAATTCCTTTGATTCTTTGTAAAATAAGGTCACCATGATCACAAAATCAGTCCTTTCTTAACCAGAAGACCCATAGTTTGACAACTTAGAGGCCAGTTTTCACAATCTCATTCATTGGGAAACTTTCTGATTTAGTAGAGGACCATATGGTCAGAGTATGTTATCTGTCTCCAGAATGTCCATGGTTTTAATATACCTAATGTACTCAATATACTCAATGGTATATTTGGGGTCTAGTTCTGGTGGGAAGAACCCATTGGCTAAAAGAGGTTGTATTGTTAACCCACTCTAAGTCCTGTCCACTACCCGTAAAATGTCAATATCGCACGGGCCGCACTGTGAAGGTTGGTCCAGAGAGTGGTATCTCATAGCCAGGGGGATGTCCCTGCTGCATGCATAGCATCTAACCAACCTGTGTAGTGTTCTGTCCATATTTCTTCAAAGGCGCAACAATTTTGTTTGGAGAATGAGTAAAATGCTCACACGGAGTCAAGGTTGTAAAGCTCCCATGCAGTGGTAATACCTATATGGCATTGTTTGAAATGATGGCGCATTCTGAACATATACGTACATATAACCAACCAAGAAGGGAGTACGAGGGTGGTTATCACCCCGAGCCGGGACCCCGATATCAGCCCGAGGCCAGGGCCCGACGGGCCGGCCGAGGGCTGAGATCGGGGTCCCGGCGAGGGGTGATAACCGCCCGAGTACTCCCTTCGCGGTTGGTTATGGATTTATTATACCTTTTCTGTTAGATCTGAGCTCCCCAGAAAGGATGCACAGCAATCAGTGATGGTGGGACTGTGATGCTGCACATTTTTTTATGTTTTTTTTCATATAACTCTTTTGATATCCATCAAATCTACAAACAGTAAGCAGTAAAATGTAGCCAGGAACGTTGTGCAGATAATGCAAATGTTAGATTTTTTAATTCTTAATGATTTCATTTTTTCATGAATTTTAGAAAAGTTTCTGTATCACACTGCAGTGTGATACAAGGCTGGTTATCACCCAGGTTTGTATCGCCTGGAGTTAAACTCTTAACTACTAACCTTGTATCACACTAAGGTATAATAATATACATTACCACTGCTGCTTATTTCTTTTTCAGAGATGCACCTGGACTATGTTTATGTACGGTGTTTTAAACTATCACCATGCTGGTTACATATGATGGGATGCATGGGAAAGCCTTCAGGTACTCAGTTTCAAAACCTGTGCATCCAAATGGCACCGTATTTTGTTTTAACTGGATTTTCATACAGGCTGAGTTCACTTTATTAAATGTTCTTTCACTGCAGACCTGTGGACCATTTGGCCACTAGTCCATCAGGGGTCATCCAAATGTCCTTTTTTCCATGCTGCACCTCATGGGACTCGAACCCATGCAGTGCCAATGCCAACAAGTGGTACCAATGCCTCAACGACATTGGCCACCCCGATGGATATACACTGTTAGAATGTAACAGTACACCTGACATTTGAAGTGCACAATAAACCAAAATCAGGTTCACACTTACTGTGCAGGCAGTTTATGCACCCTTTTATTACTCCAGTACATCTTAGTACTGGTACAGGCCCCAGACTTCCAGACAAGCACTCTTAGACTCCCCAGGCCCAGGAGGTGAACAACATAAAACATTCATTTTAAACACTGCAGGCAGTGTAGGTATAAATTGGGCTTCCGGGACATGGTCTGAGGTACATACAGCTCCATCTCGTACAGCCTCGCTTTGGTCTGACTAAACCGCCCTCCAAAAGGTATCGCACCGGAATAGTAAAGTGTGGAGGGTACAGGGTCCCCACTGAAAATTTGTGATCAAATTCCCAGTGTTTTCCCTGTCCCATCGTAAATTATCCCTGTCATGGTTTTGATGATTTGTTATGATCACAGGGTGTTCAAGTATTCAAATGTCAGGAAAAAATTAAGATATCATTCTGAGGAAAGTGAAATCGCCTGAATCTTACAAATAGGAAAATCATTTGAGAAATCAGAAATTCAATGGTCCTGGATACAAGCAAAGTCTATCATAAAGTAAATCTAGACTGCAGAGTGCATCTTTGAGGCTATAAATTATCGTTCCACGAAACTATCCAGAGGCAGACCCAACTTTCCCTGCACTACTTGAACCTTCTGCCTCTGCCCCTACCCCTACCCCTACCCCTACCCCTACCACCTACACCCCTGTCCCTATGTTGTTTGAGAAGATTCCCCCAATCCACATAGTCATTTCAATGGGAGGTTTCCCACCCTGTCCACAGTGTCTTTTGTATGGGAAATTCCCCACCCTGTCTACATTGTTACTTGTATGGGAGATTCCCCAGCTGCTTGCAGGCTGGGAGGGCAGCGCTTGGGACTGGGGAACTCTCACCTCTCATTCATCAGGGAACAACTGCTGAATTCTGTCTGCAGGGTTAGGGGCAGTAGTTACCTTACTGACAGCGGTCACAATAAAGGTACACACTGAGGAGGGCTCGGTTTGAATAGTCTCTGAATGCGGCTTCAACTTGTATGGATTCAAGCTGATGGTTGCTGTGTAAATGTTAAATGACTGAGGCCCATATTTCTGTCACTGTAAGCTAATATGTATCGCTATTCAGCTATTCAGTGAGTTCTGAAGTATGTCTAGCGGTCAGCAATTTTGTCAAAAATAGTATTGACATCACTGCAATATAACCTACAATATGGGTTAGCCGTCTGAGGAGGAAGGAACTTACGTTTACAAAAAATATGGGCTATTAAATGTTGAAACTATTTGTGACAGATATTTTTAATGAATTCACTCATTATTCAAACTGAATCTAAATATGAATCAGCAACTGTCACTCTTTGACCAAAAAACCTGGGACGTCTGTTCATTGAGGTTGAATTGTTTTAGATGAAAAATACTTGATGAAAAAAAGTTTGTCAAACATAGCGTATATGTTCGCGAGACAGTTCACAAACCACCTGCTGCCTTGTTTTGATTCAAAGGGATGCAAGGCAGCTCTGACAGCAAATGTGCATTGGTCTAAGGATTATACGTGGGAAATGAAAAAGCAACTGAGCAAGAAGACACTGAAGGATGACTGCTGACATATGACATATTATTTGACATACGGGGAGGTAGTGTCTATGTCAGCCTTCTAAAATGAATTATTCAATAACTGCGAAGAATTTTATTTAAAATTTGTTTATCGACCAGCAAAAGCTTTACTTATCTACCTTGATTTTTGTATTACTATGTTCAGCTTCATCTCCAACCTTAACTAATTTTCTCCCTCAGGACCTTTATAAAATCTTTTCTTCTCCTTGAGTTCATGAGGGGAATTCAAATAACTTTTCTTAGCCATTGACCAACGGGACACGATTAGTTTCAAATACTCCAAAGCCTTGAACTTGTCCATGCTACCTAAGGGTTTTGGGGTTACATTGGGCATTATCCTGTTAATAGACCATTTTGTAGCAGTTAGATAATGTAAGACATCTGTCACTGCCTCCCGTCCCCTGTATCTACTAAATAGACTATTTGTAAGCAGGGCACGATCCTTCAGATTACCATCAAATTGCCCCAGTTCATTGATGCTCCCTACACTTGGCATTGAGTTAGGACTATTGGCCCTAGCCTTGCTGCATAATGTATTACCACATTTACTACCAGGTAAAAGCATTTATTTCATAGTCTCCTGTCTTTTAACATTACAAGGGGAATACAGACAAAGTGGGAAATACCTTAGGTCTTGTACATGCTACAACCTATTATGTAATACTTCATATACCCAAACACGATGTCACACTTACACAATATGTTCACAACTTTCTGCAATATAATTATGCACAATCACCATGCAATGCTTATTCAAAATATACAATAAGTAAATAGATGTCACAGGAGGTGAAATCATTTCAGACCGACCGATTGATTAGATTTCTTGAGTGCATTTCAGCAAAAGATCCAATAGGAAATATAGGTTGTAATAATTCATTCGTCACTTGGTCAGCATCGTTCTCCCCAATTCTGCCATCTGCCATCTGAACACAGGCTTGTTGGGGATTCCCATGCCCAAATCAATATCTTTCAGCAGCAATTGGCTGCAAATTGTGTTACTCTGACCATTTTTCAAGGTTATTAAGGGACCAACATAATATATGTATATGCAACCAGTAAAAAACTGCTGAATTATTCTGGTCACTACAGAAAAATCAATAAGCAACAGGCAAACAGCACTGATTCATTGTAGTCCCTGCAGAAAAAGACGAAAGAAGGCAGGCGTAAAACAAGACAGAAGAGTCTTTCGGAGTATTATTCTGAACACATTTCCTGGAATAGACAAACAGATAGATCCCCCGCAACAGCTGCAAACCTTCTAGCCTTTCACCGGCTTTCGCCTTACAAAAATCAAAGATAATGACATAGACTCCCGGAGGGAGCGGAGGCTTTTAGCGCGCTGTCCGCCCAAACAATTCCCTGAAATAAACTCAATTTCCACCTGACGGAGTCGTTCTACTGTGGCTCATTGAAGCGATTGGGGAGCGTGTGACTTGGAAACAATGCCTGGTGAAGCCACAGCCCATCACCAGAGGTTAGCGTTAAAAGCGAAGACTCTTAAAGTCTGGTCTCTTAAAGCGCATGCGGATAGGTTGTTGTTATGGTTGCACTTAGATTTACCTGAACCATAAAACCTTGATTTTAAGCTCGAAGCGCTTCATACAAACATAAAATTGCGAATAAAAGACTGCGTTTACTATTATATGTTAAGGCTGCAATAGTGAGGAAGGATTTCAAAAGACTGAAGCAGGCAATATGATCCTCTTGTAATTCTTTTACAGACTATAAAACTTGCCACACAGATGGTATTTGATATCAATATGCCTTAGGCTGCTCCAAAAGTCTGGGTGATATGACATGGAATGACCCTACTACACAACAGACTAGACTGTAAAGCAATATGAAACAATATGTTGATCATTTCCAAATGATAATTATATCAACCCACCAATGGTTCATGATTGTATTCACTCTTGCTAGGTGGAAAAAATATTACAGGTAATTTCATTATCATGCTTCTAAATCTATTCAGTCTCATAGATGTATAATCAATTTTATTCAAACATAACAGAACAATTTTTTGTGAGAAATTGCATAATGTGCCAATTTGACAGTTGTGTGTATTATTGAAAGCAATCACAATTTCCAAGTTGCTCACTGGCTTAAGATGTCAACATATTTCATCAGAGGAGATTGGGTAAGTGGTATAAGTATCTGGCTGTATGATTTCATAAGGCAGCGATGACATCATTACACTTATAGCCTCATAAGTACCTCTCTGTCATCACTGCGGAGAGCGCTCTGTGGGTACTCCCCTTACTAATACCCCTACAGGTATCCCCCATACTAATGCCCTGAGGGAGCTGGCCTCCCTATCAGGGGTCTCTTACTAAGACGCTGTCATCAGCGAAGAAGTCTCTCTGGGCCACTTTAGAATAAGGCCAGGCCACACTGACCAACTCAACTCAACTCAAATGGTCTTGGTGGCACAATCTTGGTAAAGACTTGTATTAAGTCTCACCTTAGTTAAGAAACTCTACCTGGCCCTAGATTAAGATTGCACTGCTCTAGCCTATATCAATTTAGCTATATAGATACATCAGACAATTCCCCCTAAAACCCAAACATTCAGTCATATTATGTTCCGCTTTTCAATATCAAAGACTCCAACTGAACTGTCATGAAACAATTGTGGTGGTATTCCAGAGCCACACTTTAAGACTGACTTCCACCCAAATCTACTAAACTGAATGGTCTATTTGCGTCGAGCTGACCAGTGTGGCCAGGGCCTCAGCCTTGTCATCAGTGGAGAAGTCTTTTCCGGGCCACTTTAGACTAATACGGGGCTTGCACTCCGGCTTTACTGCCTTAACGGAATAGGAGCCTTCCCTCCAGTTTCCTCCACCATAGAGCATCCCCTCCTCCACTCAGCACATGAGCGATCGGGAAACAGTTCACATATTCCACTGACCATAAGTTCTCATGATTCCTTAAAGTACTTAGATGATTTGAACAATATCATATCATTTTAACTTTGCTAGTGTGCTTACAATTTAAGACAGTCATGTCTGAAAATTTCATCAAATTAGTAACACAATGTCTGTATCATTGCATTAAAGGCTAGCTCTATTCTATATCAAACCATCTTTACACACTGATATTCCTGATATTCTCTTATTTAACAAACAGTTGGGTCACAAACCACAAAATCAAGATTCCATTTTCTTCTATCCCCTGTGTGGTCACATTCCTTAACAAGCACATGCTCAAGGATAACTTTAAGAGCGGTTGTGCTACAGCACAAGGTTGTGCTGTTACCAAACCCTTATATCTCTGCTTCTACTGGATCAAATAAAGTTCTGTAAATTGATGTAAAAAGGGAAAAAACTAAAAATTTCCTGTAAAGATTACAGCTCATTGCAATCATTCTAAGTAGGATTTTTTAGTGTCAGAATGTGTACTGCTACGATCAAAGTAACAACGAACTGTTGCGCTATTTTATTATTTCCGTTGTTACAAAACTCAATGTGCAACATGCCACTGAACAACTGACCCTGATTAAGTCTTGGCAGCTGGAGCAGAATGAAGATCTCAGCCGGAGACCTTGTTTTTAACCCTTCGCCTTTTTAGCAGACAAGGAGTGGTGCCTCTTTCCATTAGGGGTGAGTGAGCCGATGAGGTGCGGTTACTGTGTGGATGTGAGATGGCAGTTTGTGGAATGGTCACTCAGGATGGAGCTTAGTAAACCACAAAGTAGTGGGTACTGGAGTGGCTAGGGTGTAAGCCCACATTTCACCGTGTAGTGATCTACTTGTGCAGGGTAGTTTGTTCACATTGTTTCACTACCTTCTCAGAGATTCGATAATGCAGGGACAATGAATGAAATAATAATGCCAAATGCTCCAGAGCCAGAGTCTGGTAGTTCAAACAAAACAAACAAAAGGTAGGTAAGAGAAAAAAGAAAATTCTTGGACAGGCTTGGTAGTCACTTACAAAAATATTGTGTGCCAACTCATGAAAATGTCACAGAAGGCTGGCATATTGTTATTTTTCAAAACTGGTATAAAACGCAGGAATTCCACCTTTAGATACAAACTAATAAGATATAGCATTCTTGCTCTACCACCATATACAGTCAGTGAAATATCAAGTCTCACAGCTCCTCCTAATCTTACTCGAGAGCGCATGCACAAAAAGTGTTTGATTCGTTTCGCTTTGCGAGTAGTGGAGGGATCTTGTAGATTAAAGACAACTCTAATCAATCGCAAGACTTTTTTTTAGACCAGCTGGGGTTTTATCTGCTGACATCAGAGGGCCTAAGATGGTATAGCTGCTGGTGCAGGGTGAGATCAGGAAATTGAAAGAGACTACAGTCTCTACGGAAATCTATAAGACTGTTCTTTTTTCCATGTGTGACGGTTATCAACCGCGAATGACTTAGTTCGAAGCGCTGTTAATTTCCCCTGTACCCTTTTCTCACATTCATAAAGACATGGAAAGTAATGAAGTAGGAAAGCTTTTTTCATGCTTTTCATCCAGACATTTCATGATAGGAAATTAAGGGTGCAGCCTGCAGAAGGGGGCCATATTTTTTCAGCTGGGTGCAAGGTGCTTTTTCACTAAACAATTTATGCCCACATTTTTCATAGAATATAAAGCCTATGAACAAAGAAAATATTATAGCACTCCAAACATAATCAATACAAAGAAAATCATATTCTATATCAAAGAGCACTCACTATTACCACCGACCACCATCCCAAACACACATTTGTATCTTCTTTAAGAACCAGGGATTATTCATTACAGGGAGCCTTAAATGCATAATCAGCTACAATACATTGCACCAACCTCATGAAAATACAACATTAGCTTTACAGCACCAACATCATGAGTTAAATGCCCTTAAACAGAGACGTTCTTATCAAAGTTCCCCCCAAGTAAACAGCACACCAATCTCGTAAATTTATCAACCTCAAGTGGGCTGAAAATCAACATGATAACACACCATAAGAAAAAGCACAGTGTTTTATGGCAGTTTTTGCAGTATTGTTTTTATACTCAGCCAACCGCATTGGTGTTCGTCTGAGGCATTTTATGCCAGAAAGCCGGCTGCAACTTTCTCGCTTAAATTGGCCCACCAGTAACAGTGTTCTGATAGAAAGGGTTAGGAAGTATTTGTATTCTGCTCACATGATCTATCTGGATGCAAGGATTCTACAAGTTAAATTGTGCAAGCACAAAAAGGATGAAAAAAGGCATTCTGCCCATTTCCTCACCTGCATATTAAACCAAAAAATCTCAACTAAATCAATAACCTGTTAGCACTCTCCTGGTTTGTCCATTAATGGGATATATTTAGATCCAAAATAAGGTGCTCCATCAAAGCCGGTGTTCCGTCTCTGCCGCAGAGGCTGTCTAATACTCATATTGATGGCCATTGATCGATACGGCTCGCGAGCCGCGTCTGGCCCATCAGCTGATTAAAGGTTAAAGATTTGGGACTGGAAAGAATCACCTCGAAACTATCATGCGAGTTTAGAGAGCAGCTGGGGAAAGACTTTTCTCTTAATTTTGTTCAACTGGTTCAAGTCCTCAAAGTTCTGCCACTGCTGGTATATGAGGGAGAGATATGCTTTTCCAGGGCATCAGGAATCAGCCACAATTCTTCAGTGTACCATACCAGGAACCAGTGGCAGAGAAAGTTCCCAGTGGGTGCGCTGTTAATCTATGGCTGGTACCTAGGAGGGCATGAAGTGGGGAATCCCATAGTTAGGAAAGGTTTTATTATTATTTTATATCAATCATGTAGAAGTCAGTTTAATAGATCACGGAAGAATGATGTGGGCAGAGGGGACAGGACCCCCCTGATCCCCATACGATAATATAATTCGGATGGGTGGTAAGCATCCTAGGGGTCCCTAACACCTACCCTTTTTTGATACCTAAACAATGAAGGAAGGTGAAAAGATGCTTGAAAACAAATGTATGATATTTTAAGAATTAGGCTGTAAGTCGGCAACAACAAAAACTGTAAAAAACATACTGTTTCAAAAGTCCTGGATTTGAACGCACACAATATTAATGGAAGAAGAAATATAATTTCACAAATGATGCATTGCGAGAAGCTTATCAGTCTCACCATAAACCGTGAGGTGTGTGTACCGTACGCTTATTTAAGGTTATTCGCGATACAATCCATCGTAAAAAAACTGACCTTCCAAAGTGGGTGCCTTCCTGAAGCACCACATAAAGAACCTTATCTCAAGACACTAAGATCTGCTTCTCAGATAAGATAACATTAAACCATAATCTACCCGGCTTCGGTGAAAATAACCCCGCTGATCTATTGCTTCTCTGCAATGTCGCGGAATCATATCGCGCTGATCAAACGCTGGCCCCAACATTGGCCCTAATTTGAAGTGGATTATGCGATGTCAGCGACAGATTTACGTAGACTGGGTGGCTGCTTTGGGTGCTGTCTTGGTGCTTGATAAATCAGGTTTTATTGGAAAAAGAACTTCTGTAGAACTATCAACAAGTTTTGCTTTCAGTGTGAATTGACTTGAACAATGACTTATGTTCTTTGTGTTACTTTGGTGATACATCCTGAGCACCCAGCCACACTGCAAAATAAACTCAACTTTGTTCTCTGCGAACTTTGGCACCTCTCTTGTTGCACTTTATGACAGTTTTCTTTGTAATAAATATCTGAATGCTTTACATTTATCTCTATATCAAAGATGTATTGTATGCCTTTGTGTCCCTCATGAAATAACTAACAGGAATAGTGTGTTCTGCTAAGGCCTACTTTATGAAAACTGACTGTTCTTATGTACGATGATACATATATACAAATACATTTGTTCATATATATAAAGAGAGTCATTTGTTGCTAAGGATGAAAGGATGACTAGAACTGCAATAATAATGAAGCACGTAGAAAGCAACTACAACTACGAGAAACTTCAAAGACATGTGTTACTATAGCCCTTTCTGACTATGGCATATTAAGCTTAAAAAGGGCTTCAATAAAACCTGGGGAGATGTGCTACTTGCAGACCGATGCACACATATGAGTTCTTTTTCCAAAGGCACATTGTTCAGTATCAAAGAATGTTTGATTTTTACTCCATCCTCATGTTCAAGTAGTAAAAAGTAGGCCTGGGATTATTTTATGATTTGTGCCTCTTGCCATGTTGGGCAGTTTCCTTGCCTTTACCTCACAGAGAATGACTATTACATGTTTTTTTAATGAGCAATCGGACCTTTACATGCCCATATATGGAGGCTTTGTTCTCAGGTAGATCCTGCCTATGGGCCTAAATCCCCTTAGGGCTGTTTGAGCCTATAAGGCTGTCGTTTTTCATTTCCTTTTCATTATCCTTGCCTCACAGCAGTAGTTTAGTCCCTTAAGTACCACACAACAGCCTTATTAACTAGAGTGTGGCTAATAAAAAGCTGGATCTGAAATCATCAAAAAGTGAGGATGCTCCTTCAGTTCCACTGATTCTTTTTTGCTGTCAATAGAAATAGGCCTAGCTCATTCCTTGGGCTTACTCTATAGCGCTACTACCGAATATCATTTTATCACCCGCACAGCCAGCGAGCGGTGCATATTGGGGGCAGGGTGTATTGCCAGGCTGTATGTACCGCTCTGCATTATCAGTTATTTTAACATATTTTAAATAATGCATGGGTGATCAAATAAAGAAGAACCTTTGGGGTTGTCCTCAGATGGCCATAAGACGAACTATGGGATCACACAAACCTCAGGCTTCGCCCTCGGTATGTGACAATCCCCTAAGGGTCTTATGGCCACCCTCGTACGCCCCCCCCCCCCCCCCCCCCCACAGACCTTCTTATTCCAGTATTCCATAAAGTATCTGAATACTTTGTCATCATGACTATTACCCACCCATTACCAGATCTAGACATGATACACTGGGATCTGGCGGAACTATGCAAAGCCAAATCGCCAAATAAAAAAATATTACCAACAAATGGATCAATATAAAAATCTTCAATTACACAAGCATTTACTTGACGCATGAGAGGAAGTAATATTATAATGCTTTCCCCCTTTCCAATATCATTTATATCCGCCAATTTTCATACAATTCACCTCTGGCTACATCTAAATATCAGCCCCAGCAGTGACCTTGACCCCAAAGGGTCGGAGAGGTCATGACCTCTCAGCCCTAGGTCCTAGTTCGGCCCTTCGCCGCCAGGTGGAAGCCCCCGTTTAATGGGTTTATTAACCGCAGTGGCCTCTGGGATAGATAAGGGAGGGTCGTGTGGGGTGGTCGGAGATGGGACTATTTGTCGGGATAGATGGACGGAAACATAAGCAGAGTCCCAACGCACATTCCATTTTCAAATTCCCTGTCTTTTCGCTGAGATCTTTCACTGTCCAGCAGCAATTTTTCCCTGTGCCATATCCACCAAGGTGCTCAAATTGAAAGGCCTCTGCATGCAGGAAAAACATTTGGACAACCGAACAACAAACCCCTAATATTTTGAGAACCAGGAATTATAGAACCTGGCCAGATGAAATTTCCTTGTGTTTTCCATGTGTTCTGGAAAATTTCCAAATTCCCTGTGTTTCCCTGTCAGGGAATTTTTTTTTTGCCATTTTGCCTGTTTTCCATGGGCTTTTGGGACCCTGCATAAGGCCAAAAACTAAATTGTTCGGTTCAGGTTTAATGGCTGGCCGATATTTTATGCCCTGACCCTAAGATAATGTTTAAGGATACCATTAATCCAACTAAAATAAGCAAAAGGACTTCCAATGCCCCATACTTGGTCAGAAATATGTATTATCCAAGTTAGTAACTACATTTTCAACACGATCTGAGTACATCATTGGCATTTAAAAAAAGAAATGTCCCCCAAAATATAATCCTGCCAACCAATACTTATTTTTCGGGCCCTTCAAATAGTAATTCATAAAATAAGTTTTTGGCCAACTCAGTCGTCCAAAAACGTCCCTTTCAGTCCACAATTGTACCCTTAAACAACATTTCATGAAATAAACCTCTAAGCATATCTTTAATGGTTTCCGTCCAAACATCTTAGATCACTTAAAGAAATATCCATGGTAACCATATCTAATGATCAGATATCAATTACTGAGTGGCTTTAAATTTGCATGTTTAGATATTCCGATTATCTAAACCTGCAAATGCAAAGCCACTCAGTCTTATGGAAGTCTCTCATTGTGAAATAACCTCAAAGACAAATTATATTTAAAATCAGAGATGTGAGCAGGTCGGTGGTGTGGGAGCAACTGAAAGGTAACGGTTATGCTCCCAATATTTATAGTCACATGTCAACAGATCTGCGTAATCACGGTTACAGAACGGTTATGTCACTCGCCTCCTCCCGGAAATAACAATTTTAAGGTATCGGACCCCACAATATAACATTTCTGTCGGAGACGCAATCACTGATAATGAGATACTCATCAAATGGCAGACACATGATCAGTCTCATCAAAAATATAACAGGATGTGCTTTAATTATTTTCAAACATTGTAATAAATATCTGAACCACTTAAGACCATTAAATGTCAAGTATGAACAGGATCCTTAATTTAATGTAAAGTGCAATATCTACTTGCAATCACTTTGGAAATTAGAAATAAACCCCCCTCATACTTTGTTTTAACAAGTGATCCTATTGTAATTTAAAATGTTCACGCGGAGCAATCGCCTTATGCGAAATGATGGCGGGTGGATCTTCTCGCAGCTTAGCCGTGAGCGCCCGTGTAGCATGTTTAATCGCTGGCCATCAATAAAAATATACATAAAGCGGGGTAAAATTCTATCGCTAACCATCAAAATGGGAACGTATCACCCTGATCCATTATCATCAACTTCAGAAGGGGATTAAAAACTAATATGGTGAGAAGGAATTGATGACACTTAATCGAGGACGTGGGATATTTTAATAATTCTTTACTGCCCCATTCTCGCTCTCAGCTAAACCTCCTCCTTTCTTTGCCATATAAGAATAATTTTACTCTTATCTTTCTTTTTTCTCTTCCACCTTATTTATTACTGGTATTCCAAGTTCCTCTTCTTCCCAGTGCTGTGCAGTAATGTCTTCTTATTCAGAATTGACTGCCAGGTTGGGTTTCATTTTCCTTGAGGAAATATTTCAAATGCAATGTTCGTTTTGCCAGCTCATTCACATATTTCGGACATACTGATTGACCACTGCTCAGCCACTGTATTTCTACTGATTTCCACTTATTTTACAGTGAAATACTACTGCAAGCTGACACTGATTAGTAGCTACCAAATTTACATTGCTTTTTTATTACAGGTTATTTGTCTACGTTAGAAAAATATCATGGCATTGTTTAGTCTTTCCTGAAAACTCTGTGACGGAATTTCTGCAAAAATGTAGCTGAAAGTGAAACAAAATACAGATCTGAAACCTTTAATTCCTGTGGACAGAGAGTTTTGTAAATTCTCATCTTCCCACACTTTCTCCCCAATCCTCTACGTTCTATCCCCTTTGTCTTCAAATCCATTTCCCCCTCCTCCAACCTACAAAACCCCTTCAACCCTCACTCATCGTCCACCCTTCTCCCTTTCAAATCTTTTTCCCTCCCTCTCCGATCTTTAGCCTCTCCACAGGCTCCCCTCCCTTCTCAATCCTCCATCTTCTTTTTCTCAGATATTTCAATCCAGATAAGATGTTATCAGCTAAGCCTTGGAGGGGCTGTGGCTGGTGGTGGAGGAGGAGGCAGTAGGCAGGAAATAGGATAACCCGGAAAAAAGATAAGGAAAAAAGATTGGGGGGAGGGGAGGAGAAAAGGGAGTTTGAGGGCTGAGTAAGGAATCTGGATAGGGATTGGTTGGTTATTGGTTGCTTTACGTCCTACACTGTAAAAAGTAAATGCTGTAAATTTACAGTAAACTTTGCTGGCAACAAAGTTTCCAGTAAACTTTGCTGTAAAATTACAGTATACAATGCACTGTAAATTGTACAGTGCATGTTACTGTAGGTGTCTTACAGCAAAAACTGCTGTAAATTAACAGCAAACGGAGTGCTGTATTTGTACAGCAAAGTTTACTGGAAACTTTGTTGCCAGCAAAGTTTACTGTAAATTTACAGTGCACTGTTATTTTACAGTACTTTAAATTAAAAGCCTTTTAACATCAATTTAACATAAAATATTCCCCATAAATCAAACAAAAATGTTAATTCCCAACCACAAACCAATGTATAGAGGTTGTGGGATGTAATTATACTAGATTCACTAGCACATACATGCATTGGGTGATGTTGCAGCAGGTTTGACAGATCATTAATTAACTATCAATTTAACTTTACATCAAAAAGGTGTCTATGCATACAGTTTATAATATTCTCGCAATAACTACAATTATTTCTATATATTTCAATAACTTAAAACATCAGTTCATTTCATGTATATGGGAATCACTTTTTGACATCATAAGATTTAATTAATTCATATGGAAAAATGTTTTTAAGGTAATATGCCAAAAACGTTTTTTTACTTTTTACTTTTGCTCTCCTGGTGGTCACTGTATTTTACAGTAAGATGTACTGTAAAAATACATACTCACCATGTGATTTCAAATTTACAGTACAAATTTTGTAATCCTACAGCAAGTTTAACTGTTTATTTTCCAACAGCATACATTACTGTAAATCAACTGTACAATGTGCTGTAAAATAACATTAACTTTTTACAGTGTATTTAACTGCCAGGGTCATATTGAGGGTGGTGATGGTGACCGAATCTATGATCGAATCTACAAGTACGTAGACACTCTGCCCTACGCTTTTACTGAGGCAAGCGTTCTTTTACTTCCAATACTGCATTAACACAGTATGAGATACCAGACCTTTGATATCGCAGTATGTCCACACTGCTTGGAAGTAAGGAAACACGCTGTCAGCACCAGGATTCAAACCCACTCCATACCAACCTAAAGGCCCTATCCGAGCGCCTTAAGGCTATATTCCTCTATGTAGAATTTGCTTGCGGCACCATGAAATCATGCAAGCAAACTGCTACAAACTTAATTGCTTGCGTTAGGGTACCGCAAGGTGGAATATTGGAAATACTTGTGGTACTTGCTTGTGGTATGTATTATGACAAATAAATTTACATAGTTTTTTATGGATTGCTCGCGGTCGCAGATACCACCAACATGTTAGTATCTGAACCGCAAATGCTACCTACCATAGAGTGGAGCGAATGAGCGATGGATGTTTTACGCCATACCGAGAGCCAGGGTTATTTTCACAGCGAAAACAAGTCAGGACAAATTCTGTCTTAGGTTATTGTATCTATGAGATGAAGGTGACAGGGTGGACAAACAGCAGGGGATCAAAACCTAGCAATCATTTTTGCTGTACCTCATCCCTTAGTGAACCCAGACGCCAACCGGGAATCGAACCCAAAGAACCACTTGGCCAGTGCTGGGTCCCCCCTATCGTCGCCTTATACGATCAGCAGGGTCCGCAGAGTAGAATATGGCTTTTAGACCCCTGTATTCAGGGTAGGGGAGTAAGGTGGATCTCGCCCGGGACGATCTGATAAAGATCCCATTGTGAAGGATCCAATGAAATTACGACTGCGGAATGGGGCGATAGTGGGAGCCTGATGGACGCTGATGGAATTATAACCCGCGTCTCATTGCCCGTAAACAACTGCCAAGCGACAACCGCAATGTCGAACACTTTTAACACTCACTCATGAGAAAATCTTTTGCAGTCCACAATATTTCATTGGGTTGTTGATGGAACTATAGCTACTAAAGACATATTTCAATCAAATTGTATGATCATATTGTGAAATGTATCAATAATTAGAATTCGAACTGATGGAAAAGGGTGTTTTGCCCATCAACAATCTGCTGTGCAACAGCTGCCAATTCGAACTTTTTTTAACACCAGCTCATGATAAATTATTTTCAAATCCATATTATCTTACAGGTTTACTGAACGGAATGAGTCCGGATATATTTAAGTGATATGATATCATTGTAAGTCTAAAATCATACCAATATTAAGAGTTAAATGGGCGAAAATGAGATCAAGGGACGGATGTAGGGGTGGGTGCGCATGAGGCATGCGTCCTCCCTATTTTTGCCAAAATTTGAATTTTTCAATGTAAAACTATTGGCCCCAGAGGGGGCGCCAGGACTTTTTTAATATAGGCGCCCCCCCCCCCTTTTTTTTTTCTTGAATTCCTGGATGTGCCCCCGAGATCATTATGGAGTCAGAATCTGCACCCCTAAATGTCTTGCTGCACGAGAACAGCCCCCTAATGGTTATTTTTCTTTAAATTTAAAGGGACATTACCTTGACTCCTACCATTACATTTCAGACTAATTCCTCACTCGATTTGGCGTGAAAAACAGCCCAGCGGGTGTAAACTGACTTATCGCCTTTTGCGCGGGAAACCGGCTTAGATTGTCGTCTGCTGCAGGCGGGAGGCACTAAGGCCATGATACTGCGACTGTCAAATGGGGAATTAATCCGGTCGCCAATGACTGGATTACACAGATAAAACCATACACGTTTCCTCGATTCCCAACAGATAGAAAAGAACGGCGTGCGTCGACGAGTGCAATCGAACGCGTCTGGGGGTGAGTGGGGCGGAAATCCGGCTTTGATAAGAGCCATTCGAACCCACCGGGGGAGGGGGGGGGGCACTGTCTCTTTAAAGGTTACTAGCACTGCCAAACTACCGCACCTGATTTTTGTGACTGACCACTCCTGAATTTTAGTTGCCCACCCCTTGTTTTTGGGAGACACAGATCACCGGCCCCAAAAATTAGGGTCTGTCAATTTCAGAAAATATACAGAAAATCCCCAAAACTGCTTAGGAAAACTTCTGTAAAAGTTCTTTTTTCTGTAAAACAAAGTACTGATAAGGCTAAATTTTAAGTTATTGCCCTTATATTGTTCTATTGATGTAGTTCACTGCCCCCTGCCCCCCCCCCCCCCTTTTTTTTTGGCTAAAAAGGGGTTGACCGCCCCTCAATACTAACATTCACCAACCCCGCTTTGCCAGTCCGTTTGACAATGCACAGTGGGTACCTGTTCAAGCCCAAGTGCCCCCCCCCCCCCCCCCGGGCCAAACCCCTCCCCGATCTTTCCCGATCTTTCCCGAACCTCCCCGATCCTCCCCATTTCCCCCCTAATCTGTTGCTCTTTCCTCACATTTGATGCTAGGCTGAAGTTGTCATAGCAACGTACGTAGCAACTGACAGCGACGCCATGATAACGTGGATAGGACGTTGCATGACAGGACACCATGCATGATAACAAATGAATTTTGATTAAGCTTGAAATGGTGTCAAAATGGTTTTCTTTTTATATAGCGAAACTCTATAAGTTTAATTTCAGCATGAGCATGATGAAAAAGGCACTCATGTTTATTCAGATTTGAGAAGATTAAAACAAATTCCAGACGTTCATAATTTTTAAAGTTTATATTATCTAACTCTGCACTTCTCAGCCTGACTTCCAACAAATCCCTTGTGTCAAGTATAACTAAAAATAACGCTCTCCGGTGCCTTATTGGAGAGTTGGTAATCCATCCAACCACCAAAGGGCTAAGGTGTTGGTGTGTTTTTGCTGTACAAGGACATTATCAACTGCCCAATAAGGCCCTGCATGGAGTGTATTCCATTTTTCCACCATCCCTATTGTACAAGGGACAACAATATTGATATTTCATAGAAATATTTTCAGCGGGAATTCTGGAGAAGATTATAATGTCCGCTGGTGCATGGTTATTCCATCTTATTATGCCTGTAACCTACCATGTATTGATCATAATATAGCTGTTTGGTGGTGAAATAAATCTAAAAGAGGGCCACAGTCAACTATCGATTTTTACATCTTCCCCAACGGAAAACCAACTCAATTTTGACATAAAAATCAAATCATGATATTCATGCATGAGGCTTTCTATTATTGGCGAGGGTATAATTCCATAAAAGTCTCATCTTTCTAATGGACATCACAGTAAACAACATTAAAGTCGAAGCGATGCCGTTCAACACTTGCTGTAAATCTTGTTTTCAGTAAACGATTTTTCCATCAGGCATTTGCATATTGAAATAGGCTCCCATACAGTGAGTGATGACATAAATATGCGGGACTCTTGTATGCTCGAAGCCGGGGTAGAAAATGGCTATAAATTAAACAATTGGGTTACATCGCTCGCGATACATGTACAAAGTCCAAATTCTAACCCATATTATGGGACAAAATGATTCTTTTATTGACCTATAGGTCTTGTGCTCACGTAATCAGTTTTTGGTGTTCACCATGTTGTGACCATAACCACGTGGTTATACATTTGATCTACAACTATTAGTTTCTAAAGGAAAATAAGTATCTTTTAGTCAGTTTGATTTAAATACATTTCAAATAAATATATGATCTATAGGTCTCCAATTTGGAATTATAACAATTTTATATTGATCACCAATATGGTCCTATCATTTTGGGGATGTCACCTCATTGGCACAATGTCTATGCCCATTTTATGGGACAAAATGTTGATCATGATATAAAACTTGCAACGGACCTTCATGACAGTCAAAAATTTTAAAATATCATAACATTGGGAGATTTTGGAAATCCCCAAGCTTGTCTTCACTTCCATAATGGTGCATGCTTTGCACCATTTTCCCACATGGTGGCGTGGTGAGGAAAATAGCTTATTATTGACCCACAGCGAGGCTGTTTTTACTACAGTGATGTCAACCATGTCAGGCGGTCGGAGGCCCTCTGTGAACAGTTAAATAAATAAAAGCAAAATCTCAACAACAGAAAAAAAAAAAAGTATGCACACTGGCATAACTATTACACAGATCTATTTGCGCCGCCGCCTCCTCCCCCCCCCCCCCCACCCCCATAACAGACACCCCTATACTACATATCCGTCATAATTTTCTAAAATTAAAGCCCACATAATCATATCATTAAGTTGTTATTGCTGACACGGAAATTACATTTCAAATTCAGCAGATGAGGAACAAGAGAAAACTTAACAAAAATGATTCAAGGTCTCCTTTTTTTGCATGAATTTAATCCTCATATTCCCATTATCTTCCTATTACAGTCAAGCAATTGCAATAAATGTTTACCCTTTAAAACACAAATAATGAACAATAAAACCTGCCAATTGAGATCAAGCTAATCACAAATAACAACTCTTCACCTCCAATAATGAATTATATCAATTACACTTTTTCGCTGCTGCATTTTTTGCACCAAAAGTACAGAGAATTATGCAATACCATTTATACGCTCCAACTGACCAGTTCTCCTTAATAACCGTTTCTCCTCCACACGCCCCCTGGTGCCGAATTATACAGTAGTTTAAAATAACAGCAACACTAGAAAAACAGTTAAAGAGCCCAACGTATAAGTGACACTAATAAACGGTAGTTTGTGTGTCTGCAAGTACATTTCACTAAAGCATGCCAGTGTGACGATTACATCAGAGCAAAAGTCATAATTCATAAATACAATGAAATCATTATGCCTAATTTTAAGGCAAGAAAGTGTCCATAGTTGACTGTGAAAAGCTATATGGATGAATGTGCATTTGGCCTGTAAATACTGAATACAAAATTAAAACAATTTTTCCAAACTAATTGATCTTTTCTCAGGAAAGGGCTTTCCATTAAGATAATGGTTATGAAAGGGGGGTGGGGTGTTAAACATTCTCAAAAATGTGTGTAAGATCCTGTATATACCTGTATAGATTGAACTTTCGTTTTTTAGGGGGAGGGGGGTTGAGTGAACATGAATACCTTAACTGCTTAAAAGCAAATATTTCAACAACGAACCTAGTAAAACAATATGGGTTTTTTTCAAATAAGAATATGTACTTACCCTGAGCTGTAACCATGGCGACCAGGGTAATCCACAGAACGCAGGCCGCCCGGGTCATGTGACGACCCCCTCGTGACAACATGACTCTGAAAGGACGGGAGGGGAAACGTCAATAACGGTCAAACATGGCGTACAAATAGTCATGACTCTGAACGGACGGGAGGGGAAACGTCATTAATTGTCAAACATGATGTACAGATAGTCATGACTCTGAAAGGATGGGAGGGGGAACGTCAATAACAGTCAAATATGGCGTACAAATAGTCATGACTCTGACAGGACAGGAGGGGAAACGTCAATAATGGTCAAACATGGCGTACAAATAGTCATGACTCTGAAAGGACGGGAGGGGAAACGTCATTAATTGTCAAACATGACGTACAGATAGTCATGACTCTGAAAGGATGGGAGGGGGAACGTCAATAACAGTCAAATATGGCGTACAAATAGTCATGACTCTGACAGGACAGGAGGGGAAACGTCAATAATGGTCAAACATGGCGTACAAATAGTCATGACTCTGAAAGGACGGGAGTATAGTAACCAAAATTCATCGTGATTAAATAATTAGGTGAATATAGTAATAACAAATAACAAGTGATTAAGTTTGGAATTTTTTTTAAATCAACAACGTGTACAGGTCGGTGGTGTGATAGCAACTGAAATCTAACCATTGCAGTCCAATATTTATAGTGACGTTACAACAAATCTGCATTACAAATGTTACGGAACGTTGACGGCACACACCACTCAGGGGAAATAATAATTTTAAGGTCTCGCGCCCCAAGTTTAATGTTTAAAGCTACAAATGAATTCCTCATAAGGCAGAAGACCTTGAAACGCGAAAAACCGTCTGTAGCCTATAATTCAATGAAAATTTGTATTTTTGGATAGGTCACTTTTCGAAAATAATAATTGCAGACTTCATCAAAGGTCCCTTTTTAATTAAAACCAAGTAGGCGGACCTTTTAAATAGCCCGAGTCTTGCGGATCAAGTGACCACGTAATTAGGACTATCTCAGTGTGAAGTACCTAATATAGAAACAAAAAGTGGCTGAGATCATTGACGGTTAAGCCCCATACCCACTAGGCGATTTTACGGGCAACAGGCAACAGGCGACTGGGAGAATCAGCCGAATCTTATGATCCCCTGTCAGTACGGTATATTGAAATGTGCATGTTTGATATAAGTTGTCCCTAAAATCGGCTGATTCTCCTAGTAGAGTCGGCCTATTTTAGCGCCGATCAGTTGGCCGACTGGGTAAAAATGTCCTAGTGGGTATGGTGCTTTAGAGTTAATAAACCTGTGGCCTTCTCAGCTGGTCAGGTTAAAAACATGGGGACAGGTCTATTGCAGTCGGCCACAAATAACTAGGTATTTGTGTTGACCACTTAGGCCAATATTTATGAAGCTTATTTTTCATCACTTGTATGATTCCGAGGATTTATAAAGGATCTAGAGAAATTAGATAATTAATCTACTTTTTCATAAGACTGGAAATGCCAGACATAGCCACATTTGTTATAGTAATAAAAACTGACTCAAGACATTTCAGATAAGAGAAAATACTGAAGTAAGAACCAAATTTATAATCAGTCTAGGATTATATTACAGCTAAATTCAATTGATAAGCACGTTCAGTGGTTGAGACAACCATTATAAGTTAACCTAATAACCGCATTATTATAAGACGGGTTCATCTATTTTGAATTGCACTGTGGCCTGCCATCGATACCAAGAAAACTAGGAAACATGGGAAACATGTAATCTGCGTGGGATTTTTCAATTTAAACAGTGTTCCACTTTTGTCATTGTTGTCATCGTCATCGTTGTAGTCGTGTGAATGTCGCTTAATCAAGTTCAACCATTGATCCACAAACACATGGAAACATGATCGACCAGCCAGGGTTTAATCTTTGATGAGACAAAGTTTTCTGCCACCAAATCCCTCTTCTAGGAAAAGACCTTTTAAAGACCGGAATTGAATTACAAATACTGCAGGAACCGCCAGGCGGGCATAAATTGCTATATCAGTGCATCAATAACAGATTCTGTCTTGTTCCCTATGGGTTGGTCCAATTACTAAAGCATTAATCCAACCTTGCTGTTGGTCTCAAGAGTTGTTTTCTCTTCGCTCAAGTTATGGGGGAAAGCGTATACAAGAATCATGACAAGTGAGGAAAGGATCGGAAAATCATAGGAAACTGAGATTTTTAACGGAAACAGTTTTTTTCAAAGATATCAGTTATCAGCACCTATATTTCATAATTTAACAACAGTTCACTAATAATGGAGAGAAACAATTGCTTAATTTTCTTATTTGGGATTCTGTGTTTTCAAAATACAAAAATATCAACTATGACTCAGCTATTAAAGATGCATCTATAAACCTTGTATATATACGTGGACATAAACTCCCTTGTTACACATGTGTAGAATAACAATTTCAAACAATTATATCGCTCCTGCATGTGCATTTTCTATAATATAATCATATCGTGCCGATATCGCAACTCAAAGTCGTTTAGTGTTCTTTTTTATGTTCATCCCTTCCTACGAGATACAATAGCTAGGGCCTTTAGCCATTAAGGACCGAAATGAACGTGCCACAGACGTCAAACACCCACTAGGACATCCTTACAAACTTCATTTTGCTCTGTTGTATGTTTTTTGTCCTATTTTTATCCATATATTTTAGCCGGGCACTTAATGTCAACTTTATTCAGTCGACCTAGAACATTGTCCTCAGGAAGTTCAATTGAAGTGTCTTTTTTTTTTCTTTTTTTTCTTTTTTTTTTTTTTTAAATTGGATTTTTATACAGGCTGAGTTCACTTTATTAAATGTTCTTCCACTGCAGTTCTGTGGGGAAAAGAGGCCAGGATTACTTGCAATAATTATAGGAAACTAGATGCAGACCAAAAACATTTCACGAATCTTCCTGGTTCTCCAGGATTCTTATAAATATAAAATCCACCCCAGAAAACATCCAAGATTCACACAGAATAGAACAGGTCATGCACAAAGAATCGTGTTGGAATTCTGAACGCAAAATCTCAACAAAACTCTGATGGCCTTATATCATAGAATTCTATACTTCCTTACAAAATTGTTAAAAGAATATTGTAAAAACATACACAAAGCATGATCTAAACTGCAATTCAAACTATTAACCTGTCTTAAAAGTATCAGTATATTGCAATAAGTATCTGGAAAGGGGTACAATTCACAAATAGGTCATACTTCTAATACTCTACACCTTTTTGGCCGGCACCTCTGAAAACGTACACAAAACTTAAATCTAAGCTGTATTTCAAAGCATTAATCTGACTTAAAACGGGCCATGCTAACCTATATAACTCATTCTCAATCCAAAATGTCTTTACTGTGAAAACGTACGTACCAGTTACAAGCTGACAGGGTGACTGATGGTACAATTTGGAACAAAAAAACTCCCACTTAAGTGAAGTAACTCTCAAGTTACACGTCGACCACCCTTGGCGTGGTGGGGTGACTACCCTGCATAATGGTCTCAATTGGCTGTTATAAGTTATATTTTTTTCTTAGATCATTCTATGTTTTCCCGTATTTTCTACGTAACGTGCTTAGTTCAGCAGTGTCCAAAGTTAAGGTTTAAATCTACGCACACACTGGGAGCATAGCTTTGAAAAGTATGCACCCGTGAGCCTTTCATTTGCACCCTCAGTGATATTAGGCTATTTATTCTATCAAAAATGTGTGCATCTGCCGGGTACACACTTTCAAAAACCATGCGCCCTACTGCAAAAACACGCACCTCGGACACTGCTCGATTTTAGTTCGCTAAACTTCCAAGTAACCTTTCCATGTTCTGTTCAAAAGAAAAAATTTTCAACTTTATTTTGTAAGATATGTAAGAATACAAGCATGAAACTGTTGTTTTTTTCTTTTGGGGTGGGGGCAGGAAGGATCATTGATTGTACTGATCACTGATAAAAGGGGTAGGGTCTCTATATATCTTGATGATCTTTTCATATATTTGATCGTCCGGGAGCAAGGTGAAACACCCAGTGCTCGATCCTGGGGGTCCTGAATCCCCCTTTTGATGGACCCCTAAAATACGAAAAGAGGGGAAAATACTTCACGCATGCGCGCAAATGCACACCGTTCTAGTATTTAACCTTTATGCTGCCTCCACCCCCCCCCCCCCCTCCCCCCTTTCAAAATTCCTGTATCCGCCCCTGCGATCCAAACCTACGTTCCATTAGAGAATGCAATATTTTAGAAAATATGATACTGAAAAAAATGAATCAAAAGTCATACTGACTAAAAAGCGATTGAAAAAACGCATAATGTCAAAAAGTTATCCCCAAAACGAAGAACAAAATTCAGTAAAATAAAACAAAAAGGGGGTAACAAAAGTCTGCTAACAATTCTCCCAACCACGGATAGCCATTTTCCTGAGTTTTACCTGCAGGTTGGCCTTAGACAGGGTGCATGCTGGGTAATATGTCGACAAGATCCAAGGCTTTAGCATAAGAATTTTCATGAATTGTTTCATTATTTGTAGATTAACATTGTGAACATTATCATTTTTATCATCATTATTTTTTAAATTAGTATCCATATCCATTAATAATTCCTGAATAGTTTGACAATCCATTCATTGTAGATGGATATATGAAAATTATTTGTTTATTTTCTATAGTTTTTCCATGGATTTTGTCGACAAAATCAGTCCAAATTAGCCTGCAGTTGCTTAAAATACTGTAAATCAGCTATCCGTGGTAGGGAGAATTAAATGTCCCCAGAAATACCTGCATAAGATTTGAATAAAGTATGTTAACGGTAAGATGCCACAAAAATGTGTTGAAAGTAAAATTTAACAAAAGTCTGTTCAGAATAAACTCCAACAAAAAACCTGTCATTGTCCCTTACAAATCGCCTGTCACCTGTCAGAAGTGTATAATGCGTTACGATATACCTCACCGTGTCAAAGGAGGCATTAGATCATGTCAGCTGTCGGGGGTAAAACAAACTCAGATAACATCGGCCGTGAAAACCGACATATTACCCACAACTACCTGTCACTGCGGGTGGGGTATAGCTCTAAGTTAGGCCAGATGAAAAAAGAGTTGGTTTCTTGTCCTGCGGGTAACCAGAAAAACGCCCAGTCGGGAGTTCGGAAAATCAGTTGTTTTTCTTCGTCTGTCTTTTGTTTGGGATAAACAGCTGCATTTGCGATTAAAAAAGGATTAAATTTACAGAAAATGAGGAAAAATATTTTCAGTCAGACAAAAAATAACACCTACTCGGGTGGCCTTATAGGAAACAAAGATATTGTTAGGACTGTCTTCAGTCAGAAAAAGCTGCGGTGGTTCCACGAAATAAATTATTTGTAAAAAATGTTTTCAAAAATCATGAAAAATATTTTCGGTCGGCAATGGCCTAAATATGCTCCGTCGGGTGGCACACCGAAAACGGTAGTTCTACAAAATAAATTATTTAAAAAAAAAATGTTTTCAAAATTCAGGAAAATATTTTGAGTCTGCAAAAAATATACCGAGTCAGGTGTTCCCACTTATTTTTTCAAACAAACTTATTTTTCAGGGTTGCCTTAGTCGAAGAAAGGTGCGGTGGAAGGAGTGTGTGTGTGTGTGGGGGGGGGGGGGGGGGGGTTGAGGGAGGCCTGGGAGGTTGGGGAGGAGGGCGACTCGAACCTGACACCTGTACGTATGGAGGCCTCACTACTTTACCCTGCGGCCACAACATGATCCCACACTTTGTTACGCTCGGGGTGCTTTGGGGAACACGCCCTATTTACCTGCTAAATCATAAAAAGGTCAACAAAATAACTGAGGAAACGATATTTCTTACTAGCTTGAGAAATGAATTGTTATTCTAGACATGTACCCGTCGGGCTTTGAGCTATCATTTTAAGTTAATTTTTCTCTTCATTTGGGATCGAGTTTTCTATATACTATTGTTCACTTTGTAAGTTTGTCCTAACTGAGAACACAGACATATTATCACATAGTGTAGGATCAGGACTACCTCTTCTGGGACGAACTGCAGAGATATCTGCGTTATATGTATACGTTTGCAGGTATCCTTTATGGTTGAGTAACACTATGCGTTAGTCATTCAAAGGAAAAACGAAATTGAAATTGACACATTTTACTGACCCAATCTTTTTCTTTTGTGTATACCAAACTTCAGGTTTCGAGATACATGTATTAAAAATAAGAATCCATAGCCAATCCCAATGCGAATATTATTCCTTTTTCAAACTATATAATGAGTATGTGCTGCGGTGCCCAACGAGACTTCTTTTGGTAAAATAAGTAGAGCTATAATTAATAGTGTGTATGTGCAGTATCCTACAAACATACAGGAGTATATTTAAAAGTTATAAGAAAATGATTAACTAGTTGTATAGTGAGCTCGGTCCCTGCTTGTGTCAGTTCTAAAAGCGCCCTGTATTGAGCAGATCACCTCACAGTGTAATGTGTCTGTAGTAGACTCAAGAGAATGGGCCCCTATTGCAGGTCCTGGGAAGGGAGGGGGGGGGGGAGCAAACAACACGTAACCCAATAATACGGGGGGCTCTCAACGGGGGGTGGGGGGGGGGGGGGGAGAGGCATAACATGACGTTTTGATTATACAGGGATGGAAGTCAGGGAAAGTGAAAAAATCGGAAATGACATAAAGAAAATCTGAATGTATTCTAAGATGTTGTTAAACATGTTTTAAACATAAAATTTTGAAATTGTTTATTGAGGGTATTAGAGGGGAAAAATCGGAAATCCGATAAAAATCGGAAAACTTACATCCCTGATTATAAAGGCCTATTTTACCATCATATATCACTTCATCAGGGTTTCCTCGAGATACAATTTAAGGCATAATTAAAACCGCCTAAAAATTAATTTAAAACCGGTAAATAATTGGCGTTTTACTAAACAGTTTCTACGATTATTTCTATATATTTTCAACAACCTTCAGGGACATCAAAAGCCAGAGTCTCAACTGAAAGGCACATGTGCACATGGTCTCATGAGCTCAATAAACGCTGGACGAAGCATGCTCTTTTAGTCTGATTTGTCTTTTTTTCATTTTTGGGAATAATTGATCGTGCACTCCCTCATATCAATATCATTAGATAGAGCCTGGAATATACCCAAGGTCTATAACTTATACGGCCATGTTCGGAACACCAGCAGGCTGACATTGAAACTCAAATGTCAATTCAATTCTGTTCGTAAAATGTCAAATTACAAAAGCCGGTTGGTAGAAATGATAGCTCGCATAGTTCATTTTAGATCCACTCTAATAAACATAGCGTGGTCTTTTGCGCAGTTTTAATTGTTTAAATAAATCTATTTGCATACTTATAACTCCGACGTTTAACCCAATTACTGATATTTGACATTAATACTTCCGTTTAAGATATTACGGCTGAATGAATTAACAGTTTGTGAAGTTTGTAGCGTTCTGAGGGCATTCAAAACTTAAAATGTGACTGAATAAAAATGACTATGCTTTAGGTATCAGGAAGTTCTGATATAGGAAGAACAATTAACCTAAATTCTATACCAACTCCCGGTTATTGTTAACAGGATTAGGATTTCCTCCCTCCACACTGATGGAGAAGTGGGACATGCAACGAGGAAACAGCGTTTCTACTTTTATCTTAGAGGCAACCACAAGAATGCATCCTGTGCCAATTGATCAGTATACAGTGTCCGAAATTAAGGGTGTACCCTGCACCCGAGGTGCATGATTCAGAGGCAGGGTGCATGATTTCAAGAGTGTGCGCCCGGATGGGAGGCTGGTTATACGCGCGATAGTCACGTACGCGGCCGTCGCGTATATAGAATTTCTTACATACGCGGACACAAAGTCGCCCATACAGATCTGTTAATATATGCGGACATAAGGTAAGATGGCTGTATTGTATTTTCAAAATCATATATATGCAGGAATAAAACATAGAAATAAGAAAAGAAAAGGGGGGTTCAGGGGCTCAGCCCCCGATTTACTAATGATATTATGATGAACAAAATAGGTAGATCCGCGTACATTACTGTACTTATATACGCGGGTACAACCCCCGCGTATATAGGTCTACCTGTATGCGCGGACCTGACATCCGCGTATACAAGTAATTGTGTCTACGCGGCCTTCTGATGCTATGTCCGCGCATATATAATTCCAGCCCCCGGATGGTGCATACTTTTTCACCATTTTACATAACTCTTTATAGAATTGTACACACAGAAATATCTCTGGATGCATGCTTTTAGAACTTCTGGAGCCGCCGGATACATAAGATAAAACCTTAACTCAATAACTGATTGACAATCTTAGAACGTTAACTTGTCATCGGCCATTCCGGTTATTACAGTCAACTGGCCGATGGTTTATCGAAGGCCATCCTGGTCTCAAAATATTCAAACAACGTACATACATCTCACAGTAATTCCATCGTTTCAAGTTTAACAGTCAGTGACTCAGTACAACATAGCGTGACCCTTCCCTTTATTTCTGACCCCCCCCCCCCCCCCCCTCCATCTTTATACCCCACCCCCTGTGGCCCTATTCAGTGTGAGAGGGGAGGGCTGAGAATCAGGTATCCACCTCTGACTGGTACCTATAGTCACCTGAAGGGGGCTGTGTGGGGGTGGGGGGGAGGGGGGTGATTGACCCCAGAATCACCTGGATGTTTCTCTCACCGTAGAACTGTAGGAGAGCAACTTACAGTTCTATGCTTTAATACCCCCGCCCCCAATTACTGCAAAGCAACCCCCCCCCCCCAAAGTGAAAAAGTGAAACCAAAAAAAAGAAGAAAAGAAAGAAAAATGCACATTTCCCTTGATACTTTTGAGTACCTTCTCAAGTTCTTGATTTTGTCTACAGGGGATCCTACCCAATCCATGACCCCGGTATGAAACTGGGCCATAACCCATAACGTATGTATATACAAAACAATGACCAGTTCACTGAGCTAACTTTCCTCCTTAAAGTCTGAGCACCACCCACCCCCCCCCCCCATGACCCCCTCCCACCCCCCACCACCCTCACAGTCACCTAATCAAAAAAAGATATACCCCCCCCCCAACACACACTCCGAATCCCATCCCCTGCACCCTACATTTAGACCCCCAACACACACACTCAAACCAGAGTTAATTCACGGATGATGAGACACTTATACACCAATCCCCTAAGTTTCCCCCTACACCTCCCCACACTGATACAGACCCCAATGACACAGTGGGAGTTACGGTCTGATTCAGACACTAAAATACCGCACTACATTGGTAGCCAAATGCCAGGGGTGGGATGCGAAGGTGTATGTGTGGAAGGGGGAGGGGAGGGGTACTGCTCCTGGACTAACTGCCAACAACTTTTGCGTAGGCCAAAAAGAAAAAGTTGTGTTCCGGTTTCCCGGCTGACTCTATTAGCCCCGACCGTGAAGTTTATTCAAAGAAAATATTTTATAAATTGATTAAAAATAGATTGAAATGAACAAATTAACACAAGATCGCCGGTATATTGTCAACATTCTATATAACAGACGATCAGAATTTTTCCAGAGGGTGAATTGAGAAAGTTCTTGATTCTTTGAAACTTTAAGACTCTATCACTACAGTTAAAAAAGTATTTCAAAAAAACAAAAAAAATCCCGACCAGTTTTATGAAAATAACATAGCACGCCAGGTGACGATGGGGGGGGGGGAATTCCCTAACGATAGGCCCCGCCCACTTAATGATATCAATTCATGAGGGGGAAGAGATCAAAGAGATTCCCCTTTGTGACGTAGGATGACTTATGGTGGGTTGGTGAATCCCGACCTAGATAAGACTGTGTCGTCAGCAGGAATTAACGTTAGCAGAAAATAATGCATTATGTTAATTGTTTGAACTAATGCTAGGGGAAAACAGTCAGCAAAGAGTACACCCCCCCCCCCTCTTTCCCGTCCCGTGTTCGTTGGTCAGCCAACAGGTGTCGCTGCGTGTTATACAGGTGGGTACAGGTAGTAGGTCCGGCCGGGAGGAGGGGGGGGGGAGGCAGCGGACCGTGGAGCCCCGGGGGGGAGGTTAAAAACGGGCACACCGCAACCCACAACAGTGTGAGGAGTTGGACAGACTTGAGGCAGATCAGTTCAGTCCCTACTAGCTCTTTAGTGGCTGGTTTTTCTTCTTTTTTTCTTCTTCTTCTTCTTCTTCTTTTTTTTTTTTTTTTTTTTTGGGGGGGGGGGGGGTTACAAATAAATTACATTTTCATTATAAAATTCCCGGTCGGGCGACAAAATTTACAATTGGGCACCCCCTCTTTTGAAAATCTCTGGATCCGCCCCTGCTCTTGATAGGTTGAAGATTGTTAAGCCTAAATTTGTATCAGTGTTTCTGGGCTTACACATCGTGTTCAGATATAATGGCCCAGCTAAGAATCTGAGGTCTATTCCCAAACATCTTATATTGTAGTTTACCACTAGCCAACCAAGACCCTCAATTCAGAAGCCAAGCAATGTACGCATCTTCTGGTGGTCCTGGGCCACTGGACACTTTAATTGTTGTGCTTGTTATCTTTTCTATAATTTACTTTCACGAACCTAAGAACCCCTCTTCTAACCCTAATTAAAGCTGTACTACATGACCTTTCCCCAAGTCAAATTACCTCCCAATTATCCTGTCAGCTTTTTTTTTAAATTGTTTCTTTAACGTTAAGTATTCATGACGGTTAAAGTTTAACCGAGTATAGATTGGTGCATTGAGCCACAAAGCCGTCAAATTGTCCATACTCAAAAATTGATGACGAAGAACAAAAGCCAGCGTTATCGCAGATATCTTTTCATACGTTATAGTTTAAAAGTTTGAAAAACACATTACAAGAAAATTAATCCAATCGTTAAAAACAGTGATTGGGGATAATATTTCTACTGCAGAGCTAAATTTCTGCCTTATTCAACTGGCATATCACGAAGTCTGTCGTCGGCATTTTTTCGGCCAGAAATTGTAGTCGAATTAATAGAATCGATTTTTTTCTCTCGCCACGCCCTACTCACGAATTAATAGAATCGAGTTCAACTTCCTCATTTATCCTTTTGTTAAGGTTATTCAACTATGGCAAAGCGTCCTTTTCTTACTAGCTTCATTCACAAATAATCATAAATTAACTAAAATAACCAGTAATACTTCGAAGTGTTAACGTTTAACGAGGAGCGTATTCTAGGCTGAATAAGTTTGTGTATATGTATGAACGTTAATAATTGTGTTGCAATAAAGAATTTGGAAGCTTGGTCGTTTAATTTATTATGCAATAGGCTCAAAATTGTGTCCCGTATTCAAACTGATACCTAATGTACAATTTCATTTATTTTAATCTTGGAGGGGTGAGGGAAGGTTTTAGGGTATTGGTTTAGTTTGCTCCCTTATGTCTTATGTCACAGACTTCTCTAATCCGGGTAGCTAAAACTAATTGTTTGAAAATATGATCTAAGGCTTTTGGCGAACTGGCGATCGGGATAGACTATTTACTACCTTCCCACATTTTCAATATCATACCCCCCCCCCCCCACCCCTCTTTGGCAAAAGTACATATTGGATCTGTATTAGAACGTACGCTAATTTTCAAAAGTCTCAGACCCCCCCCCCCCCCTCCCCCTTGATGCGTAAATACTTAATGGAAGGCCCCTGATCATATCACATCCATCGATTCCCCCTCGACCTTTCACACTAATCGCCACCCCTCTCCCGCGCCCACCCTACGACCCTGAGCCTCACACCGCCTTTGATTTCCCTTAAGAAGCTTTTCCTGATCGCCCCCCCCCCCCCCAACCTCCCCCCCCCCCCTACCTCCTTAGCCTAACCCTGGAGCCTCCTCATCCCCACACCACCCTAACCCCCGTTCCCCAGCCTCTCCGGGTACCTGTGTTTTTAACACACACACCCCCCCCCCTACACCCCCACCCCTCCCCCAATCAGTCCAGGTGAGAGGGTTTCAGACGCTGATCACGTGACCTTCTCACCTCCTGCCAAACTAGACTTGCACACGGCTGGCGTTTTTTTTTGTTTTTGTTTTTTACTATCCTTTTCTTTCTTTTTATTTTTTTTTTCGTGTCGGGTTTTGGTCCGAAATGACTATTTTGATTTTTCAGATTTAATGTTTCCTGGGTTAAAACAAAGATTCTAGATCTGTTTTGAGTACATACCCATAATTTATACGATTTGGCATATTTTCATGCAATTAATCGGAAGAATATAACTGGTTTCTGTTGTGGCTATAAGTCTCTTTGATATAATAATAGTCCGCTGCTAACCTCAACTGAATAAAGGGATAAGGTGTTGTTTAAATCCATCTTTAAAAACAGGTGTAATTGGAGGTGAAAGAACGTTAAAAGAAACAATGTTTCTCTATGAAAGTATTTTGTTAATAAGGCAATATGAAACGGATAGAAAAACTTGCTGTCTACTGGAATGAATCCGAAAGTAATTACAAAAAAAATGAATAAAATATCTGGTGTGATCCGGGGGAGGGTGGCCCGTCTACACGGATACCTGAAAGTTCGCCGAGTCTAGGCCTAGCGCGGCCTAAAGCCTAAAGGAGGCCTGGATCCCTTTAGATCCATGTTCCAACATAGGCCTAAACTCAAGGCCCGGTCACACATTATAGGCTGGACTATAGGCCTAAATTATTGAGTGTTATACAACTGGTGCCAAACTAACGGGAGCTTAGTTAGGCCTATAAATACAACTACAGTCGACGAAGTTCAAGCTTGTTATCTTTTCAGTATTTGGTTTGCCAGGGCGGTAGCTGTCTTGGATAGGCGCCAAAATGTTACAGATGTTCTCTAATTTTGTAACGCCAAAATGTTACAGATGTTCTCTAATTTTGTATTTCTCAATGTAGATTGAAGCTATATTGATCCTTTGAATTCAGAAAAATATACCAAGAACGGTTAGATTAGTATGGGTGTAGTTATAATGGAAACATGCAAATTTCTTGCGCCTATTGACTTCTGTGTTTAAATCACTTTATATGAGACAAACATTTTCTAATATCCTTTTACAGAATAGTTATACGCATATGTGATATCTTGATATATTCAAAATTTCGAGACATTTTCAGTTAACCATTTGTCTACACTGAATAATCGTTACGTAACTATAAATAACTCACGGATAACGTGCTTAGTTCCAGTAGATTTAGTTCTAACGTATTTCTCCTTAGCAGTACGTCTTATGGGGTCAACCTTAGAGCTTATTAAAGTCAAAAAGTGGAACACTGAAATCTCCCACCCTCTCAACCTTTTCCAAAACATTATACTTTTATATAACGGGGTGTAGTCTCTAGACTCATATAAATGACACATAGCCAATAACTTTTCTGAAATTAACTAGGTTTAACCTTGGTGTAAAACTGAATGAAAAGATACAGAAGTAGGGGATTTATTAGTTAAGTTAACAGATTGAGCATCTACATCTCTGAGTGATATCTACGTATTGCAAGCATTTCTGACATTTAAAATCCAAATATTACATGGGGCCCTCACCCCTCTAGTCTCGAGCCCCACAGAACCATGGCCATGGATCAATTGAACACACAGAAAACAACCATGATGTAACTCAACCAGAGTGCACACATTAAGCCAATGGTGTGGGCATGTTATACGGTGTGTTTAATGGTTTTATCTAACTCTGAGTTCACTGTATACTCTGTGGAGTTCAATATAACTTAGCATGTGATTTTAATAGACTTTAAAAAGATGCAAAATACGACTGGTTTGCACTACAACTGAACTGGAACTGTGCATGCCTGATCAAATCTATCTCTGAACCTATTGAGTTTAAACACAACTGCCCTGGATATCCCATACCACCCAGTACCACAACCCCCCTAGCACTATGCTAACTAAGTACATGACATACGAGATACGGCTTGTCATGCCAGTTAAAAAAGTATAAATCATCCCCAATACCCCTTCCCCTCCCCTCCCACCCCGGCCGGCCCCCCTCACCCCGGCCGCCCCTACCCCGAGGGCTCCCGGCACCACCCCGCCCGGCCCCCCGACCACAACACTCACCTCCACTTAAACTCCTCCAAGCTCAATTTCTCCAATTCCGCTGACGATGTCAGTTTCCCATAACCTTGGAGTCCACCTTAGGTATTCGTAATCCAAACTGCAAGTGTTGGAGTTGCTTGTGAGCTGTGCAAACGTGTGTTTTGTGGCGAGCGCTCGTTCTGTTTCTGAGGGTTGTGAAGACTGCTCCAGCTGCAGCCGCGTACGGCCGACTGAGTCAGGTGTCACGTGGTGCGACTTGACCTACTTAGCGTGACCTACTTAACGCTCGGCCTGACCTAGTTCGCGACAGGTGTGACCTAGTTAGAGTGAGGCGCTGAAGAGGGGGTAAGTTATTCAGGGGGAAAAAGCAGAGGGTTGCCATGGCATTGAACGGGGCAATGTTTTTATTTGTAAAAATGAAAAAAAAGAGATTAAATTTTAATGAGAGCAAGGATGAATTCATGTGTAAATGGATATGCAACATTAATGATGTTAATGATTTAATTGCCACATGTAAAAGTGGGGGTCTATACAAAGTGACTTGGCCTGCAGTTTTCATGAAAGGACCTTTGATAGGCGCCCCTCCCCTTTTCTGGAAAATTTCTCTTTTGCAAATGTAAAACTGGGAAATAAAGAAAAAAAAGAAAAGCTTATAAATAAGAAAAGAAATACATTTTCAAACATAAAAAAATGGATCCGCCACACTGATAAGCCCTATCTTAATAACATTCTAAAATTAATAATATAGAAATCAGACGTCACATGCCTAAACACGTGAGATTAATTTCTTGCACATCACATTATTTAATCAAAAAACGTCAAACAGTTAGGTCAGCATTGTAGCCAGAACTAATAATGTACATTATTAACACATCGGACGTCAAATTCAGCAACGTGGGCAGGGGCGGAGGTACATGGACCTTTATTTAGACAAACATGACAGAATATGATTTGGAATTAAGCTAGAGACCTAATGTCCTGAGGGTGATATAAAATAAATGAAAGTCATCATGAATAACGTTTGGGCCGTCATATCATTGTTTTAAGAAAAATGGCGCATATCATATAGTTCTGTCCACTTCCAGCAGAAAAACGACACGCATACTTCTAAAAACAGAAGGGAATCATAGCAGTATAAATTCAGGGTTTTGCAGAAAAAGATGCCTTTCTGGTTTAAAGAGCGATTATCCTATAATGTCCCACTTTTAGGTAAGCAGACGGGGGCCTATAATGAGTGTTCTAAAAGCATCAAGGTGAGAGGCCGCCCAAATGATCCACAGGACCATAATGGGAGACCAGACACACTGTTAGAATTGTATCCTGTATAAATAAAATAAATAAATAAATAAATAAAAATAAAAATAAATGACATCATGCTATTTTTGACCCTTTTTGACCCCACTCCCCCCCACCTTTGTCATGTTTCATCATGGGGCCCTTGACCCCCCCCCCCCCCCCCCCCCCACTCTAGAAATGACATAATTTTAAGTGGACCCCCCCCCCCCCAAATCACAGAAATAATATAATAAAGAATACAATTTTCTTTGCTTAGAAACATGACTGTCCCTTATAAAAAAAATCTTTGATTTTAAATTAAAATAAAAAGATAAAGCTTTCAATACCCAAACCTAACCTAGAATTGTCTCTGAAATTCTTGAAATTCAAATTTTCGCAACATGACGTTATGCACCCCCCCCCCCTCCCCCCTTGACATGTTTGGTCATGGAAGCACCAACCCCCCCTACCACCCTGCAGCATGACGTCAGTTATGGACGGCCCCATATTACAGATATAAATAAGCTTGGATTTCCCTTGGACTGTCACATATACAGGGATCCTTATCGAATTACACATTTTGATTATCAAATGAAATTTTGATATAGATAGCAAGCGTAATATTATGGTTAATTGAATTGAATAGATGTTAATATGTCAAATGAAGCATTCGATATCCAAATACATGATCATTTACAAATTACGTAAAGGAAACCATAGAAAGAAACCATATTCACAACCAGCATGGTGAAATCCCCCTAGGCGGTATGGCTCCAATATCATTTCGTATTTCCAGTCTACAATTTCTTCTCCACCCGATGCCACCCCATTCACGTGCATGCTCTCGACTTTCGGTTACCATGGAAACAGCATTGAGGAAAATCCCCAATAAGGAATTTAATCTCTTCACTCCCCTGAAGCAATGTCAGCAACTTAGATTCGTTTCACTGGTGCATGGGGAAATACAATGCACATTGGGAGGCGTTGCATGATTAAATTATTTTGAAGCAAATGAAAATCTGCTGAAGTAGTTGGTGAAACATTATGGAAATCCGAAAAAATGGACATGGTAGGTTATTTCTAAAATTTCATATGGGTCTACATTGAGAAAATTTTATTTAGGTTTATAAGCAATGAAATGGTGCCTAAATTCAGCACATGGCATTAGAAAGGAAAAAGTGTCAGATTTAAAGTGTGTGGGGGGGGGGGGGGAGAGAGAGATGCAATATCACATGGCTTAGTCGCCAATATCATCTATACGTCAAATTAAAGGAAGACTAGCCTATGATTTTAAGGCCCATGTCGCTAAATAACTAAGGCCATAGACATAAATAGTATATATCTCTATACTCCTATAGATTCGGCCAGCTAACTGATATGCCCTATAGCTGAAAAATTGCTGAGATGACATTCAACAATCACCATCATTTCACCATGTTGAATTTAAGAAATGTCCCTGTCTTCCTGTCAATGATGAATCATATATATAGGATCCATCATATAGTCGAGGACCATTATACTGCCTTGTCCCTCTCTCTGTCCAGAAACAAAATACAATATTGAGTTGATTTTCCCTATCCCCCATTTGGCAATAAGTAATAAGGGAGTAAACTGCAGGTCGGCCGACCTCTGACTTTATAATAGGGCCCGTACCGTTATTCAATACAAACAGCGCCCTGCAGGTTAACTGCGTAAACGATTCGGTGTAAATAACCATGGGGGAGCGAGGCTTACTGTAATAGGGGTACGGGTCTGGACCACTGAATACGACATGTTGAAATGGGGATTTCTTGAATAAGACACTGCGACATGGAATATAACGACATGGCATTGGATAGAAACCTAGGCTTTATGACATAATTAAGACTTGGGCATTTCTTCTTTTTTTTTCTTTTTTCAAAAACGTTGTTTACCCTTGCATTAATAGATCAATTCAATCACATCTTACATTAGAATTTTATCTTATTTGCTTCTCCAATCATATCTTTGCTTTATTCCGAATTATATGAAATTAGTATATAAATGTACATAGTCTATAATAGAAAGTAGAAACACAATATCCTACATGTAGGTGAATTGAGATGAAATGAGGAGAAATATCAAAACTGCGTAAAATTTGACTCAGTTTTCCAAATAAAATTATTAGACAAAAATCAGCTTTTGCAGGCGCACTTGTAGCATGTATTTCCCAAGTAGGCGTACGGCATGTGGAATAGGAGTTTAATAAGCAATAAGGATATGCAAAATATAGGCATTTTTGAAATCTAATATGAAATATAGGTCCCCCATGCTAGAGCCCCAGGAGAAGGCGGTGGGGAATAACGATGGCGCACAACGAGTTATCAATGGGGAGTAATTAAGGTTCTGCCATAAACAAAGTTTACGACCCAAAGAGGCAGGTCTATTCCAAAGAGGAGAAAACGAGTAGGCCTAGGTCCTATACTGTAGGAATTAGTTTCCCTTTTAATAATAGGCAGAATAACCATAAAGACTGCCCATAGGCCCCTATAATTGATAGGGCTTGCTAATATAGCCAAGAAAGCACCCACGAGTTTCTGCTATATCCTAACAGTTTTCAAATACCATGCTATCATTAACAAATTGTGGCAAATATGGAATCTATGGACAGAAGGTCTCTTGCTCATGTATGCATATATATAACTCGCTTGACTGTAAGAAATAGCACCAAAACAGATCAGATCACCAATAGGCTAATCCAAAGGCCATTCAAAGTGAGGATCCAATACACCTGCCTACAAATTCAAATTTTCGTTGAAAATAAACTCAAAGGGCATAATTATGTTCATATCCATGGATTAATAGCCTGACTCTAATTACAAATTCTATTAGCCACGCTTAACTCAGGAGGAGGCGAGGCAAACAATCGACCACATCGTAAGTAGTATAGTCAAAGTACGGCTTTCTGCAGGCGCATCTTGTAGCACGGTGTATAAAATATATAAAAAAAAATATATAGAGCAGTTTAATTCTAAAGGGTAGTACATATACAAAGCATGGAAGACATCTGTAACTGCAGAATTTTTTCTGTTGCTCATCAACTTCTCGGTATGCTTGATAATAATAAAATAATGTAGTTCATACATCATAAAAAGAGTGTTTTTCCTTTAGAACTTCTTGAAACATAAGTACATTGCTGTTGCATTAAAGATATTAAACAAACGGATTATCCTTGACGGTAGTCCTCGGTTAATAGAAATTAATGATTCGTGCTGATGGAGAGAGAGGTTCAAACAACTAGTATCTTTTTTGTATAGGCACAAAATATGCTGACAAGGGAGTCACTTTTTGATGAACCGTAAAGACAATGAAATCTTCAGTATTCAGAGTCTACATCCAGACAATCGAAAATATCATGCAAGGGGCTTACACCTACACACCCCCTTGTGTGAGACATCATTTACAGATTGTTCCCAATCATACAAGTAGGTTATACCTGCAAAAAACAAAGCAATAGCCTACCAGGGGCGAATCCAGAGCCAGTGCTCTAGTGGAGGGTGGGGGTGGGGGCTGACCCGCCTTATAAAAATGGAAAATGAAAACACCAGATTTACACACATGCATCTTCCAATTTCAAGATGACAAAATCTTGTCCCCTGGGTCGGGGGGGGGGGGGGGGGCAATTGTCTCATTTGTCTCTGCCCCGCCCCCCATCCTCATGTTTCTTCGTTCAAATACTGTTTTCTCCTATTTTGGACTATCCACGTGTACTGCTATTGGTGACCACCCTAAACACACAGGGACTTTTCAACACACGGTCACCCCTGTTTATTCCCCTATACCCAGCTTGTCCACCTTTATTGGCGTAGTACACCCCTGGTTATACCCCTATACCCAGCTTGTCCCCCTTTATTGGTGCACCACGCCCCTGGTTATACCCCTATACCCAGCTTGTCCACCTTTATTGGCGTAGTACACCCCTGGTTATACCCCTATACCCAGCTTGTCCACCTTTATTGGTGCAACACACCCCTGGTTATACCCCTATACCCAGCTTGTCCACCTTTATTGGTGCAATATGCCCCTGGTTATACCCCTATACCCAGCTTGTCCCCCTTTATTGGTGCACCACGCCCCTGGTTATACCCCTATACCCAGCTTGTCCACCTTTATTGGTGCAATATGCCCCTGGTTATACCCCTATACCCAGCTTGTCCACCTTTATTGGTGCAATATGCCCCTGGTTATACCCCTATACCCAGCTTGTCCCCCTTTATTGGTGCACCACGCCCCTGGTTATACCCCTATACCCAGCTTGTCCACCTTTATTGGTGCAATATGCCCCTGGTTATACCTCTATACCCAGCTTGTCCACCTTTCAACGACCCACTGGTTCCCTGCCTCTCCTACTCATACAAGTGGACTCAGGCTAGATTGCCCCTCTTCTCGCTGGCCACCAGCGCATTTCAAAGATCAATGCGCATCGCTCTCCGCGCAGCCTAACGTCATTTCCGGCCATCGGGGCGTTCCATAAGAGTAGGTTTCCGGTGGGTGAGGGCCTGGGTCACTGATGAGGAACGTCTTGCCCTTAACCCGGGTTGCCAAGGGAACCATTAAGGCCCTTTGCCGCCAGAGGGGGCGAGCGTCGGGAGGCCACTTTAGATAGTGGGGGTGGACTGCTAAAATCTACATGGCAACATGGCCATTTCTTAAATTCAACATGCAACATGGGGGCTTAGCGACATGACAGGAAGGCTAAAAAAAACAAAGTGACAAGGGACATAGGCCTACATATTTCTTAAATTCAACATGAGACATATTGATAAAATTGATAAGCAACAAAGCCACGCGACATTGGCGTTTTTGTGCAGGGTTCACTAATTATAGGATGAGGTGCAGCAAAAATGATTTCCAGGTTTTGATCCCCTGCTGTTTGCCCGCCCTGTCACCTTCATCTCATAGATACATTCACCAAAGACAGAAACTGTTTTTGCCGTGAATATGACCGCAGTTGTTGAAACGGCGTAAAGCATACATTACTCACTCACTCATTGGCGTTTTTAAAACTCGATATGCAACATCAGGACTTCCCGTCCAGAGCCCCACTTAAGATAGGGGCTGGGGAGGAGGTTCGGGTTTGGGGGAGAGGAGGAAGGCAGGCAGGATTAATGCAGCATTTAGTACCCGAGGAATGCTGGGGTTTTAGGGGATATTGCTGTGTATATTGCAGGTTGGGGAGGTGATGGAGAGAACTTGGGTAGGACTGGGGTAGGACTGGGGTATGGTGAGAGGTTAGGACCGGAGATCAAGACTCAGGGGGCCCCTAATAAGGCTGGGTTATGTCACGTGCCAATTTCAGGGGGTCCGGAAAGGGGGGTCCCCATGTCGCGTGTCAAATTTAAAAACGCCAATGTTGCATGCCTATGTCACTTATTTTTCCCAATGTCGCATGTCGAGTTTAAGAAATACCTAAGTCGCATGTCACTATGTTTTTAACCTTCCCTGTCATGTCGCTAAGCCCCCATGTCACATGTGCGCCGGGGAGGCATAGGTTTTATGTCGGATGATAACTCGAATTGCTGACCGGCGTGTTTAAAAGGGTTGCTAGATAGTAGAGTACTGTAAAGGTACTCCCCGCTGAATACTAGATTCTCACGGTAACTTTGGACAACTTATGTAAAGGAAGAGCCACACGTTCAAATACAGTTTCAAACCTTTATTTCTGATAAGCATACAATAGATGAAGTGTTCCGTACAAATACCATACAGTGCTGGTGAGTGGTACCGAAGTGACAATAATAACGCCCCTCTGAGCGCCTACCTCTATACTCCAATCAGAGTCCGTGCCAACTGCTGATCCGGCGCTGAGCCTAAGTCCTCCAGGCCTGCTGTAGTCTCTAGTCTGGCGGTCTGGCAGAGTGGCTGGGCCAGGTAGAGTAGTGGCTTCCGGTCTAGTAGAGTATCCAGTGAGGTAGTCCAGGGGTATGCCTTTCAGAGGGGGCTCCAGGAGAGTGTGTCCCTACAGTGGCAGGGATCCCCTTTATACAGATCCTCTCCTCCTGGGAGGAGGGGGCCTGCATGATGTCATGGGCTATATTTAGCAGGTGATATCACCATCCAGTCTCCTCATTGGTCGACTGATGGGGAGGGGTTGTTTGTGCAGGCCAGAGAGGAAGAGGGGGAGTTGTGCACGGATTGCATCATCTCCCTGAGTGGGGAGGGGTGGTTTGTGGAGGCCTCTGATTGGCGGGTGGCGGCTCCAGAGGGTGGGGTGGCAGGTGCATGGGGGCGAAGCCCAAGCATACCCATGGTTATACTCAGTCACTGTCTGGCAGCCGTACGGTTCACAACAGGTGGTGCTTATATACTACCTTACACTAACATGGTTATACATAGGTATATGGGAGGTTGTGTCTGCAAAAGTAGGGTTCTAGGCATTATGTGTTTGGGACTGGTTGCAGTCCCGACACACTCGCCCCCGGTCAGTTTCAAAAATGGACACCAGATGGCTATTTTTGCCATGTTTTGTACCTGGGTGATCCACCCTTTTGCACACTTTGGAGACACAATTCCCTTACAATTGGTTACACAGTATCATTTCTATGCGGTATGACGGAATACTACAGATTAGATATAATGTGAGAACAATATTATAATTGACCCTTTTATTATAACAATCTTTTGGGTCTGTTCTTGATGAGCATGTTACACACTTATTGACGGCACAAGAGATAATGTACGTAGTGTGTTACATAAAATTCAAACTACTTGAAATCTTTCTTAAACCTCTACATCTTATAGAGTAAATATAAAGTGAGATGTGTGACTATCTTCTAAAGTAAAACTAAATAGTATACTACCTAAGATCTTTGTCAGACAACAAATACTACATGCTAGATATAAACTACCTTCTTATGTTAACCGAGCAATTATAAGTGATAAAAAGTACCTGGACTATCCGTATCACTTGTTTGAATAGCTTTTACGCCTCTATAGCTTGTCTAGGTGGCTCGATAGGTACCCATGCATGGCACATGTATCAGTGGTTGCCCTGGGCAGGCAATATTAGCAGACCTATCCGGTGAGAACATTGCGTATATGTGAGGTTCAGTTTTGATTATCATATTATTTTTAAATGGTATATTTTGATAAATGAAATCGTAATGTCTCTTTACTGCGGCATTGTCTCTGAGCCATATTGCTGCTGCACAAGTTAGGAGCAAGAGCTCTGTAAGCTGTTGCTCCTGGGCATGTAATGATATCCCTTCCTTTACATGAATCTATCTCATTTCAATGAGTTCTATCTACCTCAAATTATCCATTAAAATAGCGACAGCTTCTGGTAGTTTTGTTATAATTGATACATGGAATTCAGAGTCAGTAGTAAATGTAATTGGTGAACCTATGTGGTTTACAGTATACCGTTTGTAGACATCCTCATTTTTGGCCAAAGGGACCTTAATAGTAACAATGACGTGGTCTGCTTAGACAGCGTAGATAGGTCTGCTTTGGCTGTAGGGGAGTGGTTGCGGGTGTTTAACTGAGAGTTCATGAAGGCTTCGTAAATGATCCACTTGATTTTAAAGGTGCTCTCCATGAGCGTCTCAAGGGGTATAGGGTGGGGTAACTGGTGTCGGTTGAGTGATTGGATGACGCCTAACTCAAAGTCTGTCACTCTTGAGTTAATGTCCTGCAGTCGGGAAATGTCCTTTTGTATGACTGCTATAAGTTCAGGAGTGAGCCTTGGTAGTGTGTACAAGGCGTTAAATTAAGTGTCATTGTTCGTAAATAGTTCGATAATGTCCTGAAGTTTATCCTGGACTTCTTTGATGGCTTGAGAGTAATATGATGCTCCATTGACCGACTTCTGTAGTTGTGTATTAGTTGTCCTCATGCAGGTGTTAAGTGTTCTTGGGTTGGCGTTCTTGATGGTGGTGTTAGACCTCAGCTTCTGCGTAAGGACGTTGATGTCCCTTCCTAGGATGTAGACGGTGCCCGTGGTAAATGGCACCTCATGTTGCAGAGATGCCGAGTTGCATTGCAGACGATGGTAGAAGTCTTCGCGTTCTTGGGGATGTTGTCTGGCGCGTGTTGATGTAACTGCCGCTGGCCTGTGCATTTTGTTACACACAAGTGGCATGTCAACATCAACTCGCAGCTTCCTTCCCGGTTGTGGTGGTGGGGGTGGAGCAGTCCATGACAGACTGCGTAGAGGCATGGGTGGTGGTGGTGGTAGCATCAGCACAGGCAACACATCTCGGGTGTTGCAAGGTGGTGTGCTATGCACGATGCGTTGGGTTGCCCGCGGTATTCATCTAGGAGAACTTGTCACCTCTGATGCCCTCTCCGATTCCTTCTGTTGTGTGGTGTCGTGCCCATTCTTCGCGTTGTGCCCGTTCACGTCAGAAGTATTGCTTTCTGTCTTGTGACCACACGTGACGTTGACTGTTTTCTTCAGCGTAGCCTGGAAGACTCCTGCTAATAGGCTGGCTGGAGGACATGTTGCAATGTTACACCAAAATCAGGCAGTATGAACACAGTCTGTGTAGGGGAAGAAAGGAGGCGCCAGGGGATTGCCACTTAATGCTGGTAACCACTGACCAATTACTGAGGTGCTTCTGTAAACAGCTGTTTGTGATGTCAGAGATAACAGGTGGTCCTAATGCGTGTTAGGTGGTGGTGGGCTGAGCCACAGGGAAAGGTTAGAGGGGGGAAGGGCTGGATGTGAAGTGAGGAGGGGTGTGGGTTTTGTGTGGAGGAGGGTGTGGTGGAGCTCTTTGATCTAGCCGAGCTAGTCCTCGGCGATGATTATATGGGTTAGTCGGGGGTGGATGTCAGCACCCGTGATTCACAGAATCCTGCCCAGGTTAGTAATTATCATATGCGTTGTAATTGTTGGGCCTTCATAATGCAGCAGTGTATGCCCCTAGAGTCGCTTGTTGTGGGCGTTATCTTTGTGCCCGTTGATGGGTGTACTGTCTAGTTATCAGAGCTGATCAGGAACTGATATCTGTAATGTCACCCGCTACCCTTCATTGAGTCTTAGTTTTGTTATAAGTGTAGTGTGCCTAGCGGATAGGGCTTGTACGGTACCGTTTTCCTCAGAACCTAGTTATTAGCAGGCGGGCATATTCTGGAGGGGGAACCTGCATTTTATGTTTGAACAATTGATGCCCATTTTGGCAGGGGGTTCATTCCTGTCTGCCTCCTTGTATTGACTGCTCAACCGACATTTTAGTCTGCTTTAAGTTGAGTCTTATGTCTGGCAGTGAGGTTGCTGCCGTAAGGGTAGTAATGTAAATTGACTCGTGCTTGAGGGGCAAACTCATTGTGAGTTCTTGGTGCTCTTTTGTTCTTTTAGGTGGCCAACTCTGACGTTGTTGCTGAGGGTGCTGCAGACGTCATGCTACATTTGGATACTGAGTAAGATTTTTATTCGGTGCGACACGGAGATGTTTTTAAATAAAACTTCCTTATATAATGTGTGTCATGTTTCTTTGCTGGCTCTAGCATCAGTTTGTCAATTTTAGCTTTTCTGTAGTGGAAATGGAGTCTTCGTCGACCCAAGACACCGAGCCATCCGCCCAGTGGACTTTGTATTGCTTTTTGCCGTTTCTCTTGCGGGATGTAATGACTCGTTTAATAGGGTAGTAGACGTCCCCTGCATTATCCTTGAATCTGTCTTTATGGTCCACTTTAAGGGGTGTTGGATCGGTTGTTGCTTCATTTTGCCTTTTGTAGTATGGCCTTAGCCTGTTTACATTTGTAAGGCGCTTCAATACGCGGCCTGTGTTAAGGTCCTTGAGACGAACCAAGCAATCTGACACAATGTCTGTAATGACATGGGGGGTTGAGTAAATGTATGAGAATTTACCAAGGGGTTTTGCCTTGTATTTGGGATCGTATATGACTACTTCTTGTCCCATCACAAAATTGTGAGGCCTTGCTTTGCTATCCAGTTTTGCCTTCATTTTGTCTGTGTATGATTTGTTGTGCTCATTAGCCATTTCTCTGACGATTGCGAGGCGTTGCTCAAGATCATGAAGGTAATCTGTGGCTGATAGGGGTAGGTTTTCGGCACTCTTGCGTTGGCTATCAATAGGTAGCAAGTTTGGGGCATGGCCGTAAAGTAGACGATATGGGCTATCGCCAAGTCTGGATGTGACAGATGTTCTCACACTGTACAGAGCAAAAGGTAAGAGCTTGTGCCAGTTTTCACTGTTTGTGTCTACGTAACAGGATATTACTGACTGTAGCTGTTTCTGGATACGTTCAACCCGGCCATTTGCTTTTGCATTTACACCTGATGTGAACGTTTGTTTTATCCCAAGTCTTTTGTGTACCTCGTTTGTGAGTTTTGACAGGAGAGGAGTTGCATTATCTGAATGCACTGCTATTGGTGGGCCGTACCTGGTGTAGACATGTGTGATCAATGCGTCAACGATGTCAACACTTGTTTGGTCCTTCATTGGTATGGCTTCGCAGAAGTTCGTGAGCATGCAAATGACGGTGAGTATGTACTCGTGACCCTCATTTGAAGGTTTGATTTTGCCAATGACATCAATCGCGATATGACTGAAGGGTCTTGGAGGTGTATCAAAGACCTGCATTGGATGGTTTGGGTGAGCCACCCTTTTCTTTCGCGTGCATATGTCACATGTTCTGACATATTCTGCGATCATCTTTGTCATGCCTCTCCACCAATATTTTGAATATATTTTGTCGTAAAGGACATTTCTGCCTACATGTGAGCCGAGTAGCACATTGTCATGTAGTAGTGCCACAACTTTCTGCTGCATGTTAGTGGGGATGACTGTCTTTCCTTCCATCTCGACATATTTTGAGCCTTTCTTTTTAAAAGATGGATAGAAAACCAAGATGTCTTTTTCTAGTGACATGTGATCTGAATATGTCAAGGTGAGTTTCTCTCGAATGGGATCGTTTGGCAGTGTCTTATTTTTCAGAAATGAAATTATGTCTGAACAGAATTCGTCAGCTGCTTGGCCTTTTGAGATAGTGAGTTTATCCATGTTATCTGATAAGTCTTGCATATCAGTTTGAGGTTGCGCTCTAGTGTTTGTTTGATGTGTTTCATTGCTCTGCTTTTGAGTAGCGTTGCTGTCATTGTTATTTGGGGCTTGTTGGTTGCTCACTGCCTTTGACCTGGTTACTGCAGTATTTTGTGTGACTTGTCCAACTTGTGGAAACAGCAAGTCTTTACCGAGTTCTGGACAGTCATTGTCAGGCAGGGTAATGTCTGACTCTAATCTAGAGACATAGTCTGCGAGGTAATGGGTCTTACCTTCATGGTATTGGATGTCGTATGAGAATGACTGCATGAAAAGTGCCCACCGTTTGAGTCTAGGACTAGGTGCTTTATGTGGTGCCTCGAAGATATGGACCAATGGGGCATGATCTGTAATGATCGATATATGGTACCCTTCGATTGTTGGCTCAAAATGCTTGAGTGCAATATATATTGCTAGTGCCTCTTTCTCTGATATAGAATAGTTTTTCTGAGCCCCGTTCATTTTGGCTGTGTGGAAAGAGATTGGGCGATACTTGTCGACGATCTTGTGACATAGGGCTGAGCCAACTGTGTCGTCACTGGCGTCTGTCAATATATACAGCGGTTTGTCGTATTCAACATGCACAAGTATGGGTGGGCTCATTAGCAGTATTTTCAGTGCTTGAAAGCTGCTTTCTGCTTTTTCATCCCAATGGAAGCGTGCACCTTTCATGGTAAACTTGTTCAGGTGCTTTGTCATTTCGCTCATTTTTGGGATAAAAGCTGAGTAGTACTGGATCAGGCCTAGAAATCTGCGGACACCTCTGACGTTTGTTGGTCTTGGGAAGTCCTGAATCTTATCTAATAGTCTCTGTTGTGGTTTGATGCCATTTGGTGTGAGGACATGTCCGAGGAATTGGCATTCATCCACTGCGAAGTCACATTTCTTTGGGTTAAGTCTGAGACCTCTACTGGCTAGTCGCGTAATGACTGTCTCCACATCTTTAACGTGTTGCGCATGTGAAGGAGAGAACACCAGGATGTCATCCAGATATGTTGCTGCGATGATAGGATCTAGTCCTCTCAGCACATGGTTAATAGCTCTACTGAAACTCCAGCCGGCGCCTGTTAGGCCAAAAGGCATGCGTCTGAACTGGTAGGTGTTGTTCTGAGTAGTGAAAGCAGTGTATTGTCTTGACTGCTCTTCCATTTCCACCTGCCAGTACCCAGAGATCATGTCCAGAGATGTGAATATAACTGGCTTTTGGCAAGCTACCAGATTGAATAGGTGTTCTCTTGTCCTGAGGGGAAATGGACGTTTGATGGACATGGCATTGACTTTTCTATAGTCTATGCACAGCCTGTATGCCCCACATTTCTTTTTCACCATTACTATGGGCGAGCTGTAAGGGGAATCACTTTCCTCTATGACTCCAGCATCGAGCATTTCTTTGATTTGCTCATCAATAATGCCTTGTATTTTTGGTGAAGCCCGATATGGTCTGGTTGTGGGTGGCGTCTGCCCTGGCTCAATTTCAATCTTCATGGGTATGTCTGTGTAATGTCCTAGTTCTGACATGTCTGTAGCAAAAGCCCATCTGTTTCTATGAAGCATGGTGAGGAAATTCGATTTTTCTTCTCCTACCAAAACAGATGTGTCTAGGTTAAACATTTCCTGTTGTTCAACGTCTTGTCTGATTCTGTTTTCCTGAACACCCATTGGGGTGTTTACGGTAGCGATCACCGTGTTAGGCTTTATGATTCTCTGTCTACTTGTTGTGTTAAGAAGTTGGACCAAAACTCTGTTATTTTGCACAGTGGACAAGGTATGTGCGGTCCACATTGTGCCGTCCCAATTGTCAAATATTGGTCGTACTACCACATCTGTGCCGTCATGCATGTCACCATTGGTAGACAGGGGCAGTACCAATTCTGATTGTGGTGGGAGTACTATCATGTCAACTGTTCTTGCCTCGACTGGTTTGTGCAGAGTAATGGTATCTGATGCAAAGTCTATATTGGCGTTTGTGACGTCAAAGAAGGTCCTACCCAAGATGACGCTGTGTGACATGTTTTTCATAACATAGAATTGAGATTTGTATTGGATGTTTCCTACTCTCCATCTCAATATTGCTTTTCTTTTCAGTTTGTATTCTGATCCATCTGCTAGAGTGGCTACATCGTCGATGTGTCTGCTTTTTATGACAGCCCTCTTAGAAAGTTTTGAGAATACTGATGCAGAAATAAAATTGTCACTTGCTCCTGTATCTATCATAGCTGGGACTACAGTTCCGCCTAGGGCGATAGTGATTATTCTCGATCCCTTTTCTCTTTTTCTTAGTTTGATTGTGACCTTTGTGGCATGTTGCTCCGCTGGCTTTTCAGTGACGACCAGTCTCTGGGGCCTGACCCGGCCGTTGGGACAGGGGCCCTTTCGCCGTTTAAAGGCCGGTGTCCCTGCTGCCTCTTGATTTGTCTACAATCTGAGGTCCTGTGAGCACATTCACCATGGAAAGAGCAATACAGTGATTTGTTGCTGTCATATGTAAGTCTCTCTCTGTACTGAGGAGGATTGTTCTGCTTCATCTCGTTGACCGATGGTCGTCTATCATCCTGCCATCTTTCTAGCCTATCACTTGGTTGCCAGTTAAGGTTATTGCTGTTGTTTTGTCTCGAGTGATTAGGTCTATAATGGTTGTTTTGCCTTCTCTCAGAGCTGCTGATGACAATGGCCTCAAATCTCTTAGCCATGCGGACTGCTTCTTCAAATGATTGTGGATCATGAATAGCAACCATTTGAGCCAGTTCTCCATTAAGGCCACAGAGGTATGCTGATAGCATGGCTTCTGACGGAGCCTGTAGGGTCAACTGGATTTTTCTGAGAGCCGCAGCAAAGTCCTGAGAGTCCTGGCCCTGGCGTTGTTGTACCTCTAGTAATTTCTTTGATCTAAGCCAGGAAGGGACAGACTTTTTGAATGTTTCTATCGCCAGATCTTTGAAACATTGATAGTTTCTTTTCTGGTCCTGCTCCAGTTCCATAGCCCATGCATGAGCATTGGATTTGAAAGAGGCGAGCGCGGTCTCAAGAGTTAGCCTTTTTGACCATCCATATATGTCTGCTACATTCTCCAGTTGGTCAAAGAAAACTGTTATATCTTCCCTCTGTCTAGCTGAAAATGTTGGGATTGGCAGGTTAGGCAACTTAATTTTCTGAGTAGGGCGTTGGCGTACCTTTTTCTTCTCAATAAATGTAGGTTCCTCATCTGCTGACTGATAATCACCTCCTCCACTTTCTGCCCCATCTCCCGCATTGGAGCCTGCCTGTTCCTCCTCTATGAGAACTTCCTCTTGTTCCTCTATTTGATCCTGTTCCTGTAAAGCCTCATTGTCCTGTTGTGCTGGATCTACGTGGTTCTGTTCTGGGTCATCCCCAGCTTGGTTATTTAAAGGGTCTTCCCCGTTTTGTCTAGCTGCCATTGTATTTCTCCTAACTGGTACAAATGTCAGTTCAAAGGGCGGTGCTGGACCTTGACTTCTGAGTCCTACCCGTCTGAGTAGGTTTCTGAGGCTCCTGGGGGGAGGCGTGGTTGCAGGTAGTGCATGCAATTATGGGTAATGGGAAAACGTATGTAGGGGAATGTGACCACGTGCTATACCTAACGCAAACAGACAAGGTTATCAACTGCAAGTCACAATGTATTTCTTCCAATAAGTGTGTCCAAAGTGCTAATAAAGGTTTTTCTCCACCATGTGCGCCGGGGAGGCATAGGTTTTATGTCGGATGATAACTCGAATTGCTGACCGGCGTGTTTAAAAGGGTTGCTAGATAGTAGAGTACTGTAAAGGTACTCCCCGCTGAATACTAGATTCTCACGGTAACTTTGGACAACTTATGTAAAGGAAGAGCCACACGTTCAAATACAGTTTCAAACCTTTATTTCTGATAAGCATACAATAGATGAAGTGTTCCGTACAAATACCATACAGTGCTGGTGAGTGGTACCGAAGTGACAATAATAACGCCCCTCTGAGCGCCTACCTCTATACTCCAATCAGAGTCCGTGCCAACTGCTGATCCGGCGCTGAGCCTAAGTCCTCCAGGCCTGCTGTAGTCTCTAGTCTGGCGGTCTGGCAGAGTGGCTGGGCCAGGTAGAGTAGTGGCTTCCGGTCTAGTAGAGTATCCAGTGAGGTAGTCCAGGGGTATGCCTTTCAGAGGGGGCTCCAGGAGAGTGTGTCCCTACAGTGGCAGGGATCCCCTTTATACAGATCCTCTCCTCCTGGGAGGAGGGGGCCTGCATGATGTCATGGGCTATATTTAGCAGGTGATATCACCATCCAGTCTCCTCATTGGTCGACTGATGGGGAGGGGTTGTTTGTGCAGGCCAGAGAGGAAGAGGGGGAGTTGTGCACGGATTGCATCATCTCCCTGAGTGGGGAGGGGTGGTTTGTGGAGGCCTCTGATTGGCGGGTGGCGGCTCCAGAGGGTGGGGTGGCAGGTGCATGGGGGCGAAGCCCAAGCATACCCATGGTTATACTCAGTCACTGTCTGGCAGCCGTACGGTTCACAACAGGTGGTGCTTATATACTACCTTACACTAACATGGTTATACATAGGTATATGGGAGGTTGTGTCTGCAAAAGTAGGGTTCTAGGCATTATGTGTTTGGGACTGGTTGCAGTCCCGACACACATGTCAGTTTTACAAAACAGCCGTGCCGCCACGTCGAATTTGGTGGTCCAGACCCATTTTAGTACCCGAGAAATGCTGGGGTTTTAGGGGATATTGCTGTGTATATTGCAGGGTGGGGAGGTGATAGAGAGGGACTGGGGTAGGACTGGGGTATGGTAAAGGGTTATAGGACCGGAGATCAGGACACAGGGGACCCATAAGGCTGGGCTACGTCATGTGTCAATCTAAGGAAATGTCCATTTCTAGAATTGCTGCCTATCAATACACTGGCTAGGTCAGGTCTATCACTTGTTGAATTTAAAAAAATAGCCCTGCTGCATGTCAATCTATTCATATTTATGTCCATATCCTGTCATGTCAATGATGGAGCTGCGGATGAGGCGGTGTCCCTGTTGCCCTCTTGAATTTGAGAAATACTCATGTTGCCCTGTCAAATTGACGAACACACATGTTGCCCTGAAGAAAATCATGATGTCCCTCAATCTCTTGAAATCAAAAGAAAGCCCATTTTCTCTGTCGATTTAATGGTCTATACCAATAATAAGCATAAATTAGCATGTCCCTTTCGAAGTGCCCCTGTTGCTGTCTGGAGAGGGATAAAAGAGTAAATTTGTTAATGTATAATAACAAACAGGTCAAGTATTGACAGAACCTGACAAATTACGCAATAAATTATGTCGGAGGAAGCACATGCATATGCAACATAAATTATAAGAATTATGGTAACAAGATGGTAAGAATCCTCCCAAGTGCAAGAGTCACGTAATGCAAGGTTAGTTCAAGTTTGTTATAGCATGACATTGCTACCTTGCAACAGAAATCAGGCCAGTACAATCACTTTGTTGGAGCTATTACTGTGAATGGGCCTTTACTTTAGTCCATTGGGAAATGGAGGAGTTACACATGTGCGACTAACAATTATTTCACTCTTATGTACAAATTTTCATATTATTCTTCCTGCGCCATGCAATATGGCATCTAAAACAACCAAAAGAAAATAAGAAAAATTCTTGAAAAGTCCAATGGCACGAGGTATGTCGTTGTGGGATCAAATACCTCGAGATGTCCAAAGGTCGACCAGCAATTTAAGCATGAAATTAATATAATATTTGAGGCCTTGATTCGAGCTAGACAATATTGCCAACAATAAACTAGAAGATATGGAGCTGACGTTGTTTGTATTAAATGTGAGTAAATTGATATCGTAAATGTATGTCATCGAATCATTACATTTCATTTCACTGATCATCTGTCCACCAGGAAGACCATGTACATGTGATGTTGGCAATAAAACTGTTTAAAAAAAGAAAAAAAGAAAAAATAGATTGCATATGGGCATAGCCCCCTCAACACTGTCACAACAATCTCTACAATCGCCGTTCATTGCTATCCTGTTGCCCAAGTCAGTTGGCGATACCGGGCGTGGCAGAGGTGCAATATAACTGGGTCATCATTTCACCATCTATCCCCCCAGCTGACATCTGTATCAGTCGGCAACAGGGAGGATGGCAGCTGAACAGATAGCCTGTCAGTCGCTTTGGTCAGGGGCGGATACAGGGATTCAGAAAGGGGGGGGGGGGGGGGAAGTTAGCATATAGGCTAGTTACTAAAACGTTGCAATTTCGCGCATAATTATGCGAGCAGCATTTTTTTCTCTTTATCAAGTTTGAGTGTCCACCTAAAGGGGGGGGGGGTCAGGCTCCTTGGATCCCCTGGACCCCCTGGACCCCCTGGATCCGCCCCTGTTTGGGTGACAAACTCTAAACTCCCTGACAGCGGTATATGGGGGGGGGGGGGAGATCTAGAGAGTCCTTACTGCACAACCCCTCCATAGTGGGGATCCGATCTGAAATACACAAAATGGGAAAAATATTGCATGTGTGCTTTGTGAATTCAGTATTTGTTTTTCTCTCTATACTACAGAACCTTGAATGACCCCTTGCCTTAAAGGCTTCTCATATTACTGTGATTTTTATTTTTAGTTGTAGTGTATGACCCCTACGATACACAAAAATATTTTGAGCAGTATTACTCACTATGCTATATTGTTTTATCTTGGAAACATGAACAGTCTTACACATATGCAACAAACCGTCATGATATCCTGCCCACACCACCCATGGGCGAATCCAGAGTCAGTCATCTATTGGGGTGGGGGGGGGAAATCACCCCCCCCCCCCCCTATATAGAAGTGAAAAGATATAACGCTATAAAGTCACACAGGTGTAAATCCCCTTTAAGTCCTACAAAAAAGGTAAACATGACTTATGCTACAGGTTCTGCCCCGAACAGCCCCAGTGGTCCATCCTCCAGGAGTGAAACATCACTCCACTCCCAAACACCACCACCAATGGGGCAATGGAGAGCCAAAAAGGCGCACCCAATGGGGCGGACTAAACTGTGGCTTTTACTGGGAGAGGGAAGAAAAGATGACCAATGGGTCTGGGGGAGGTCTTGATTAAAACCCATCCATACCAAGGGGGGACGATCTCATGACCATTTATCTTCCTCATTGACTGGAATATTGCAGTTTGTAGGATTTTGCCAACTTTATCTGTAAGGTCTGGTAAAAGTAAACAGATGAATTTTGTATGCTACACTGTAAAAAGTAAATGCTGTAAATGTTTCTGGCAAATTTCTGGCAAATTTTGCTACAGAAATACCGCACATCCTGTATCTTAAATTTTACAGTATTAATTACTGTAGACCTCTTACAGCAAAGGTAAAGCACATCATTATACTGTAACTTTTTTCTGTATTAAGTACTGTAGATGTCACACAGTCAAGTTTGGTGTAAATGTACAGCAAATGAAGTGCTGTATTTGTAGATACTTTTTACAGTGTAAGTGTATATAATGTTGTGTACATAGGTCAGGGTGGCCATTAGTTTTTATGAATTGGCCATGGTTATTGGTTTCAAATTGAATACTGGCAAGTGTAATATAACCTCATTTCTGATTAATGTTAACGGTTTAGTTTAGAATGAAGCTCGTAGATCTGCTCGGTTATCAGAACCAGTGTTTTCCTGAACAGGCAATTGCTGTGAGTGCCCGAAAACCGGGCTTTACAGCAGCGATTATGAATGGTGAGCCTTCCGGAGGGAAGCGATTGCGACACATCTGGGCGCTTATGGCCCCATCAGGGACCTGACAGGGGAATCGGGGTCTCAGAGGGGACCAAAACCCTTCAGGGGGCTCGTGAAGGATGTGTTTCAGGCAGCATGACAACTTTATTGGGAAGCGCATGACAGCCCCTTCTTACCTTATAGATACTAACCTCTTGTACAAGTTTTTGGCTGCTGTTGTTCCTTTGTCTTTTAGTTTTGATTGATACCAGGGAATATTAATCATATTTTGGTGACCAAAAAACAGTGTTCTTTCTAATGTCTGGCGGTTTGCTGTGCCTTAATAGTCCAGGAGCCAAATCTGAAAATCCTGATTTACCCTCTGCGGTGAGCCCCCTGGATTTTCTTGATTTTTTTTCATCTTATAGCATCCTAGGGACCATGAATCAAGACGGTTCCGAAGAATTTAGGTATGCGAACACTGTCTAATTACGCAATTTGTGCTTAATTAGCAAAAAATGAAAAACGCGTTATTTCTAGATTTCTCTGGAACTATGTAAGATATGATAACATGCTATATGTCATCTGAAAGGTAATTTCTTTCCTGATTTTTTGATATATTGTTTGCTATTGTCATTAATCATGGTAATGAGTAATTAAAGAAAAACTGTTGTTTCAGTCAAAATCATTAAAACTTAAAGATCCAAGGTTAAACTCTGGAATTGATTAATCAAGTCCTAGGTATACTTAAAGGGGATCTTTAGGCAGTTTTCAAAGAAGGTTGCATCTGATTTCATTGGAAATATAATGTAGAAATCATTTTTTGCTGATTAAATTCTAACCGACTACAGGCTCATTTTGCACTTATATTTCAAAAGGAGAGATGATATCATGAAAATAACACAATATATCCTAAAGAGATGGGTAAATGATTATCACTGTCTCCCTAAGCTGGTATTTCAATGCTTTCTGAGCCATTTAGTCCATTGTATACAACATTGGAGCTGTAAAATAAGTAAACATTAGCAAGAAATATGTGTCCATGTAATTTGTAGACAAGCTCATCTTTGTTGCCTGATCAAACTAGTATAGTCATTGTTTTATTTACTCAAAATGGTGTGGATTGCTCCTTATAATTATTGCCAAAGATTCACACATTGACAATATGCAGCAAACTTCTATTTACATACCCCTGTACCCACTGATCTTGAAAAAACATGTTCCTATAGGGAGAGTGGGAGTTGTAGGCTGTAATACTCTTTTAAATACTCTTTTAATTGCTGGCCCCAATATCTAATGTTTACCTCATCCTGACAACAGGCCTGAGGCCTAAGGCCTGGAGAGCCAGAGGAATGATAAAGATGGCAGACTAGGGTTCTTATCTCCCTGTTGTGTGAGTTAACCCATTGGTAAGACACTGTGCTTACAATCTAATAAAGGTTCCCTCAGAGAGAGGGGCAGGCTTAAATTTTGGCTACTTATGACTGTCTTATTATTCAATTTTATCACATAATTCCACAATGATCATGGGGTTCATCACTGCAGCTGGTTAGATAAAATGATAAAGTTAACTGTTTAGATAATGTTGCCTTCCAGCAGTAAAATGAAGGTAGTGGATCTTCAGAACCTTATCAGTGGTGGAGAGGTCTAGCCTTTCCCCTGAGCGACCTGAACTGGGGGATAAGGGCAGCCTCCCATGGTGCAGCACACTGTAGGCCTATATAATATAGTGTGCCATAAACTGTGGGATTGCTGACCACCTGCTGTACTTTTGTTAACATCCTACCACCAATCTGCTAAATTAAAATTTGTTACCCTTTTGCTACTAGAGGGTTTATAGTTCCAGGCTGTATGGGTTCATTGCTCACTTAGCTTTATACCCTTTTGTATTATAGACTAAGTATTCAGTGTTGTATTATAATAACTGATCATAGACTAGAGGATTATTCATATATTTGAATAATGACTCCCTTAGTTTTGGGTCTCTGAGTATTTACCATATTGACATTTCCCTTAGTATCTAACTATAAGCTGTCTCTTGCTGTTGGTTAGGGAAACTGGATCCTTGTTCATAGTAGTTGAGAAATGAAAATGGTCAGTTATATTTTGATAAGGGAATAATGTTGTTTCTGAGATTTATATAACAGAAAGTTTGAGGTTACAACCAGAATCACAGCAATTTGTTGCTCTTGTACATTCTCCTAATACCGTACTGCCTTGGTTATGGTCCCACAGCAAAGGTACTGTGCACATGCTGCTCAATGTGGTAATGCTACTAGATGGTATTGGGAAACCAGTAATGGCTATACCAAAAATTTGTAATTTTGAAATAGAAAGATATATCAGGAACTTCTGTATTGTTTCAGGTTCTGATATTTGTTTGAGGTCTTGCCAATGATATTGATATGTATGTACACACACACAGGTCTCAGTTCCTCTGGTACACTTCCTAATAAAATTGAATATATGATTGATAGGATGAATCTCAGTGAAGCATGACCAAAGGCTGATCATAACTTGTATTGGTAATTTGGGAGGATTGGAAGTTTGGCTCTTAGAAATGAACTGTGACCATGATCATAATTTAATATCAAATTACTAATACCAGTAATCCATATATAGAATAAAATATAAGATATCCATTTTGTGTATGGTCAAGCTAAGTTACTCATTTATATAAGCACATGGGTCTAGAATCCAAGAGTGCAATCTAGTAATTTATTAAAACCAACAATTTGGCAGAGGTAGCACACCTATCAAGTTTACAAGTTTAACAAATAGCACACTTGGTCTTTTTGCAGTTAGCATATTGATACAAGGACTCTTTTCTAAATTCAGAACCTTTGATATATGACAGCATACTTTTTGGGATTCATCTCTTCTTTAAAGTAGTATACCCTCAGAAATCTGGATTGGGGTCAGGTAATGGGTGAGTCTGCTACAAGCTATTCTTTTCTTTATGTAAACAAGAAGTAGAGGGAACTATAAGTGGTCTTCCATTTAATAAGTACACACATTTTCAAAAATCTCAGATCCCCACCCCCCTTTGGTCATAAATATGCATCGGATTTGTACTAGAACGTACACACATTTTCAAAGATTTCATACCTCCCTCCTCCCCTTGATGCATACAAACTTAATGCAAGGGCCCTAATAAGATGGTTTGTAATCAAACTGAAACATTATCATGGTATTATGCTGAAGAAAGAAATCTTACTCAAACCATAGTTTTATTGTGACACATCTTTCACTGTGATCCAAAATGCTCTCCAAACAGCTACCATATTATATACATGTGCCCAAATGGCTGTGAAAGCACTGAAATACCAGTCTAGAGAGAGTGATTATCATTACCAAATCTCTTTAGGATATATTGTGTTATTTTCATGATACCATCTCTCCTTTTGAAATATAAGGGCAAAATGAACCTGTAGTCGATTAGAATTTAATCAGCAAAAAATGATTTCTACATTATATTTCCAATGAAATCATATGCAACTTTCTTTGAAAACTGCCTAAAGATCCCCTTTAAGTATACCTAGGACTTGATTAATCAATTCCAGAGTTTAACCTTGGATCCTTAAGTTCTAATGATTTTGACTGAAACAACAGTTTTTCTTTAATTACTCATTGCCATGATTAATGACAATAGCAAACAATATATCAAAAAATCAGGAAAAGAATTACCTTTCAGATGACATTATAGCATGTTATCATATCTTACATAGTTCCAGAGAAATCTAGAAACAACGCGTTTTTCATTTTTTGCTAATTAAGCACAAATCGCGTAATTAGACAGTGTTTGCATACCTAAATTCTTCGGAACCGTCTTGATTCATGGTCCCTAGGGTGCTATAAGATGAAAAAAATCAAGAAAATCCAGGGGGCTCACCGCGGAGGGTAAATCCTTATTTTGACTGATTTCAGGATATGGCTCCTGGACTATGAAGATGTGTGAGAATAATATTTGTATTAGACAATATCCTTCATTCCCCCTTTTCAATATCCAGGTGTGTGAATTTTTAAAAATGTAAAAATGCTGCCAAAAAGCATGAACCTGAGCAAGTTCATAAAGAAAGAAAGCCTTTTATATACCATAGGGGATTAGAATTGCTTTCTTTCTGCTACCTCAGTAAAATCCCTTTTATAAAAGCTTTATGTTATTTCATATGAATGCCAATTGCCCTTTAAAACTACCCTTTGGACAAACGTTTTGAATGGAATCACCCTATAGGAAAATTACCTCCATAGGCAATTCTTCCTTTAAGCTGTTAAGAGTTTTTCATTCAATGAGACAAATTCCCCCACAGAACATCAGTGGGACAAATCCCTTAATGACAACTCTACCCTCAAAATATTTACTCTTCAGACGATTTCTACTATTATATGGGTAAGAACAATTATTTCCCATTGTTAAGACAACTATAACCTCATTGCTATGTAGGACAACCAGCAATCTAAGGGTAGATAACTTATTGGTTTAGTTGTCCTGTTAAACAATTATGTTGCATAACCAAAAGAAATGTGTTAGCTTTAAGAGTTTAGATCCTTTAAAAGGCACCCCTTCAATAGCCAACCACCACGCCCGAGAGCATCCGTCCCACTGGGGATACCCTGCAGGGGAGATGATGCATGGATAGCGAACGGGGAAAAATGTTTCGGTCGCATGCTGTGGAGACATGACTGGGCCATCCATGGCCACAGCGGGACATGTAGCATTAACTCCGACACAGTTTATGTCACCATTATGTCACCACGACATTACCCCGCGGGCCGAGTCGGCTGACGCGCCTTCCGTCAGGGGTTGGGACCTTCCTCAGCTATAACATCCATTATAGGTTTTAGTAATTGCCTTCCTTCCTTAGATGGGATCATGTCATACCATTAACTAGGTAATGATCATTTCTTGAAATTCTTGTCTTTATAGTAACCATTCTTATTAAAAGTTGTTCCAAATAATGGAATAAGTGGTATATAGACACCTTATTATTCAAAACAGGACATCTTTTATTGTGAGATCTTAGAATAAAACGATTGCTTTCAATTCTGTGTAACATAGATTGCATTTATTTGAAAGTATCTTTGTAACCACTGACCTAAAAACACAGAAATATGCTAAAATTAGAATTCCAATGCTTCTCATAGTTTCTTCTTGAAATCAATTTAGCAGTTCGGATGCCCTTCCTAATACACTGATCACTTTCAGTTTTCTTCATTTCCTTCCCCTTTAGATTTTAAAAATGTATCGATCCCAGAATAAATTCCTTTATAAATAAGCCAAGGGTTAAGAAAGATCTAGATGCATGGTTGGAAATCAAGGGCAGTTTGTGGCTTTAGGGTCAGGACACCAGGACTTTGGCAATTACTCGTCCCAGCTAATAATGGTCTCAGGCAGTTCGCGACATGATCAATTTCCATGCGTCACCATGTATCATGATTACCCTTTTCACCATTCGCTAAAGGTGTAAGGTCAGACTACCTTCTCCAGGGTGAACCAACCCTTCTACACCAATTACAGAGGGGGAATCCACATCACATGAGATTAGGATAATCCAATGGGTCAAGGACTATTCGTCTCCCATGACCTTGACCCTCAATGACCTTGATAGATGACCTTTAGACTGGTCCTTGTGGGTAGCAAAGGAAGGAATATTTTTATGTTGCTATGGTTACCTCTGATGGACTCATGACCAAAAGTATCATAATAAATGTGAGCCAAAATTGTTGACTATGATTATTACTGTTATAGATCTGGTGAGTGAAAAACAGCACATTTTGTGTTACTTTTATTGTGACATAGTGATAGTCAAAAGTTCTTGTTAGATATGATAAATGTTATTTCATATGAAATGTTTTCAACAACAAGACACATTGCCATTTGATTGTGCCATTAGAGTTGCATTTTAGTGAATTTACGAGAACATAGGAAAAGACGAACTAAGAGCAGGTGACAGTGAACCTAGACCAGTGAATCTTAAAAGCTCAGCGTTTAACAGACTGATAAAAAAAAGTCACCAAACATGATTTTGCACAGGAATTAAACCAAAAGAAATGTAGTGACCAAATGTGACAGCACTTATTAAGCTGAAGAAAAAGAGAAGAAAAAACATTCAGTGAGGCAAAATTAAGCAGTGGTTAAATATGTGTCATGAAAGATGAAAGCTTGTGTAAATCATATGCGAGTGACATAATTTTTACTTGTTAACCTTTGTTTTTATCACTATGTTACTTTAGATGCCATAAAGGGTAGGCCTACTTTTCTAACATATCTTAATTGGAAGTTGATGCGCTCCCAAGGCGGAAGTGTCTCCATTCCTGACTTCCGGCTCGGTTTCACAAAGGAGGGCCGGGAGGAATCAGGCCGTTGATCAGCGGTTTTACTAAGGGTTCTAACACAGGGCGCGGGGAACCAGCGAGGGAGATAAAAGTCGTCTGCCATTAATGTCGTCTGCCCGTTATTGATTCCCGCGCTTTGAGGACGTCTGCGCCTGGAGAGCGGGTTAAAGGTCACAGGGGCGGATCCAGGGGGAGGGGGTTCCTGGGAGTCCTAACTGCCCCCCCCCCTTTTTTTTTTTTGCTGGAAACCTAAACTACCAAAAGAGGGGAAAATACTGCACGCGTATGCGCGAATGCATGCCATTTTAGTATTTAACCTTTAATTATGCTGACCCCTCCCTTTCAAAAATCCTGTATCCGCACCTTGGTCACGTGGGGGAGGGGAGGATCACTCTCCAAGCACATGTACCCAGGCTAAGATGTGCATGTTTTTAGTTTTCTGTAGCGACCATTGTTGGTCAAAAGAAATGCTTTGCTCTGTGAGTACACGACCACGATAGTGCAGGCGAAGGGGGCGCAAAGCAATTGTCCTTGCCCTGGTTTGCACATATCGTCGAGGGCTTTAGCCTGAGACATGTGTACAATAACAATTGCTGAGTGCTCTCACGGACTGTACCGGATTTATCCTATATCAATTACAAAGAATATGTTGAAAATCTTTACTGGAAATAAAAAAATTGTCATTCACAGACAGGCATTATTGCCCTCTGGGGCAATAACAGATCTTTTATTAAGGGGTTTCTGGGAGGGCAGGACAATGGTAAAGGTATAGGGAGGGTTGTATCCTGGTATAGAGTAAATATCTATAACACCTGTTTCCCACCAATGTATAGGCTTACAAGTTCAGTCATGGAACATTATTCAAGACAAAAAAGACATACCTTTATCCACATCATTATAGGCCTATATCACCCTGGTCATAGACAACTATAATTATTTGCTCTACGTAACAAGGAAGTTAACATAGATATAGACCAGATCTCGGTGACAAATGGAAGTCAAAGAAAAATACAGGGGTTTATATTATTGTTACTTGCTTTGTTTATAAGGAAGATAATGATTAAACACGTATGGTCGGAGAATGGTATTGTTACCTAATTTGGATCTTGGCTATGTCCACATGACTCACATTGTAATATTTGAATTCTTATGAATAAAAATCTTTTACATCTTACACTACCTTTCCTACTCTCTATAAAAGGCACTCAACTCCAGGGGTGGATCCAGTCCAGCCAAGTTGCAACGTACCATGCAGAACCATTCTGCAACCATACGTTTTTGGTCAGTCAGTTACTTTCTAAGATGGCACGTAGCAGTCATGAGGTTGAAATTCCACCAAATCAGAATGCTATTACAATGTTACCAGAACGTTGTAAGAACATCACAGCAGTATTGCAACGTTATGATGACATCACATCCTTGTCTGGGAGGAATTAAACAAAAAAAACACCTAATCTCCTCCTCACATTGGGAGGATTAAGTTAATTTAGATAACTGACCTTTACCCTCAATGATCCGTCAAAATCTTAAAACTGCCCCTCACTGACGAGAATACGATCAAATCACATTAAAAAAGAAGTCAAGTTATTTAGGAGAGAAAAGCGAATGGTATCTGGCGAATACAAATGTCTGCTTGGAGAGTGAGGGGCCCTGTGGAATCTATCGAGTCGCCCCGTAGGCCTAAGGGGTCACGGTCCAGCCCTGACAGGGCCTTTGAAGAAAGGGCTTAGGGCCTTAATGCCCTCATAAAGGTCCTGAAAGCAGCTCAGGGGTGAAGGGTGGGGCTTTGAACTGGGCCTTGGGAGACAATAATACAAACCGATTAAGACGTCTGCTTCCAAACCGATTTGTCTTAGGGACTCTAAGGGAGGTTCTTTGTACCCATTGCACAATTGAACCCACTTTTAGGGCCTTTTGACCCCAATTTTGCACGATCCAAGGGGGTTCCAGATACTCTTGTGTGAGCCTGGTGGCATGGACTCTGGACATAATGGCTTATGACTGAATATCGCCTTTATTTTAAGCAAATTGCCTAGGATATAATATTAAGCTAAAACCTTTTTCTTGTTTTCCTGAAAGCTCGTGAGCCACCTTAACTCAGTCCAGAGAAATAAAAGGTATCACTTTGCAAAACTACAGACCATGGGGGCACTCAGCAATTGTTATTGTCATAGTTTCCACACACCTATGTGTTGGGCTGAAACTCTCGATGGTATGTGCAAACCAGGGTAAAATCAATTGCTTTGTGCCCCCTTGGATTGACATTACAGTGGCGTAGCGGGGGGAGGGGGGGGGGGGGGCGTCCTGGATGTCTGGCACCCCTTTTGATTTCCCAAAATATAAGTAAAATAGGCTATAAGAAATCTTTTAAAAAAGCAGATTTAATGTAGGTCAGAACCCCCTTAGATTTATCAGGAATCCCCTCAATTTTACACGGAACCCCCTTTGACTTTGAGGCTGGCTACGCCCCTGAAGACTGTACTATGTATTTATTTACTAGTATGGTCAGGACCCTAGGATACATACCCAATTTGAAGGGCACTTTGATGAAAAAATCAAATACTATTAAACCTGTTTTTAAAGAATTCTGAGCATCCCCTTAGTCTGACATCCCAAAGATGTCCAACCATAACGAACTGCTCAGGTATCATTCGTCACTTGATGCTTTGCCTATGACCTTCTCAGCAGCTCCAGGCAATTGTTGCCCCTCCTAACCCTGATACCCTATTCACTGGTTATTCACAAAGGGCTGTACAACAAATAAGCCAAGTGGAGAGGGGTCAGGGGAAGTGATTGAGAAGGGGAAAGTCCTGCCTGCATTGACAAAGGGGAAGAAAAGAGGAAACAGGAGAGGTAACATTGTGGTTGCCTGAAAAAGCCCCGGCCTGCAGGCTCGCCAATGACAACACACCTTACAATGGTCTATCGGAGTCGGTTGTCAAAGCGGCCGGTGAAAAGGCAGTTGCCCTTTTCCTTGGCGGGGCTTGGTTCGGCCACTTGCCCGGCTGTTGTTATGGTTTATGGATGTCCTGTCCACATAAAGCGTGGTCAGTCTGACACTGGGCTACCTCCACACCAATGGATGTACACTCCAGTATGGGGCACTAAGTTTACCTTATTTGGTAACAGAATCACATGGTGACACATTTTTACAGGGGTAGAAATTGGTGGTGTCAGGCCCGTAGCCAGGGGGGGTTCGGGGGATTCATACGAACCCCCCTTGGAAGAACCCTCCTTTAAAATTTGACTAATATGTTCCTTTCAAATAAAATAAATCTATAATTTAGCCAAAATTTAAAAAAAAAAACCGACCCCCCTCGGAAAAAAAGCTGCCGACGGGCCTGGGTGTCCATGATATTCTGTGTACCCCATTTCTTACGTTCGCCACATTTTATTCTGACTCTCACGTCATCTGCAAACTGTCTGCTGGTTTTAAGCTCCATATCTATGTTAAACATTGGCTAAACATTGACCCAAAATATGCATCATAAATAAACAGTTTTCCATGGGTAAACCCTCGGGTTTGTTCATAGAACCACTATACAGCAAGAGAAGCTAAATCAAAACTGATTCAGCACATAGGCTACAAGACACAGAGCTCTCAACACAACGTATAGGAACAATAACAAGAATATATAATATATATTCTTGTTATTGTTCCTAAATATTATTATATTATAATAATCTTAAGCATATTTCTGCACGTGGTCTCTGAAACCTTCAAAAACCTGTATCAAATATAGGGCTGACACTTTCCTCCCTATACCTGTCTCCCCGCCAATGACCACATTATCTCGTGTCGCGACGAGACTTCCCGAGATTCATAGATCACCGGAACTACTTGGCGCCCCCCTGTGGGAGCGTCCGGCATTGGCCGCCATATTGGGACGCAGGGACAGGGCGTGGTTTATGTGTAACAATGTGGGATTTGTACGTTGGGATTCTACCAGAGGCACTTTGCCCTGAATGTCCAGATCTCAGCTTTAGAGGTACTTTGCTCCTGTAAGGAATGGCTTTACTGCACTCTCTGAGAATGTCTGCAAAATTGTAGGTTTTGACAAGTCACAATAATTCTTTAAAGGCTAACAATAAACAGTGTTGGCAAACTCATTGTTTTGATACCTTTTTTGAAAATAGTTTTGGAGACAAGATACTCCAGCTGAGAAGCCACGTTGAGTCTAGATATGAGAAACGCTTCCGAAGTAGATAGCAAAATGATTACAAACAAAGGAAAAGGAGGGCGGAATTTCTTCTAGCAGTAACTTCTAGCATCTTACTAAGTGACTTCTGACTTGGATACATGAAGAAACAATAACTTAAACTCAGTGGATGGATGGCTTGCAGTTTAAAGAAGGAAATCTTGAACGATGTGTCCACGGCAGGCCCTGCAACCGTACAGGCATGTCCTGTTCTGTGACCATACTTTTTTGGTTAGTCTGCTACTTGTTAAATTTTCATATAACAATTATGTTAGGTTCAGACTCACTAAACAAACATTACATCTCAGTGAGGTTGAGACCTAACTAAAACAGAACGCTATAATGATTATAATTACGGAAAAATGCAACCGCGTCGAGCCTCTGTGGCCAGTTGTGGGCGATTAGGTTGTAGTGTCCCCTTCCAAAACAGGGGCTGGCCAGGGTTTGTCAGACCAAGGCCTAGGGCACCGATGATATGGTCCATCATGTCGGACTACAGCCAAGCAGTGGGCTGCGTCCATAATGTCCTCACAGGCAGTGTGAGTGTGTATGGGGCAGATCTTAGGTCAGGTAGGTAAATAGCGGACTTAAAACTAGTTTTTCCGGACCATCCATACTAATTTTAGAATATTTTTTCACATAATATGTCTACAGTATTGAATGATATATCATTTTAAAGCTAAGAATTTACCCATTTTAGGGGTGCAATAGATAATAGGCCTAAATGGAATGTTTTCCTTCTATGGAACTAAATGGAACATAGAATTTTATAAAAGTTGCTGAAAATGTTGGACATTCAATGTTATGGGCTATAGAAATGTTTCTTAATCTTTCCAATTGTTACTAAAACTTTCATTTTCAGAAAGGATATGTTATAAGGATTACTTTGACATATTATTTACTTTTATAATCAGGGCCAATCAAAAGTTATTTAGTTTTGAACGCTAAAAATAAAAGTTCCGAAAACCACCTTTTTTGCCCATTTGCCAGCCATATTAAAACCATAGATTACACTCCAAAATGCATTTGGGATTCTATTGTTCTTTATACATACAGATAAAAGTTATATTTTTGTGTACTTTCATGAATATCAAATAACTATGACAAACAGATTATGCTAGAATGACTTATTTAGCTTGTGGTGTTGAAATAAAGTATAACAAGATAGGAGGTCTGTGAAACAATATCTCTTATATTAAATTTTGAAAGTGTCTGAGGCTTTCATCACCATACCAGGCTTAATTCAACGTGGACTTTTAGGATATTATTTCAGAATTGTTCAAAATTATCCATTTAAAAAGGTTGGCAGATGAGATATTGCCTATAGAAATATTAGATACTTCTCTAGGTATAATTTAATGTGTTGTGTTACCTATAAAACCTAATAGAGTGAAGAATAAGTCCAAATAATGGTCAAAAATGGTTATTTCTGAGCAGAATGAGGCTAGAAATGCTCTTAAAAAATGAGTAAGTGGTCTTCTTTTGAGCATGGAATACCTTTTTTATATCTTTTTCTAATTTTTTTGAAGAAAATTTTTATTCCAACTCATCTTCTAACTGAATTTTATATGTTATGACATCTATTTATCAATTTGATAAGGAAAATGAAACTACAAAATGGGTAACTACCCAAGTCCCCTATTTGCCCACCTGACCTAGTGTTCCCGGGCTTGGTTTATCGATCCCAGTGAGGCCAACCATGCATGGATCCAGAGATTTCCAAAAGTGGGGTGCCCTTATTTAACAACATGAGGTGACCCACTTCGCTGCCAGAATTTATTATTAAATAAACTCAAATTTGGCCAAAATTAGGGGGCGCTGGCACCTTATGCAACCCCTCTAAATCCGTCCCTAAATTTCTAAGAAATTGATATTGATAGGAAGGGTTTACAATTATGGTTATAGGTTAAAAAGCTAAATTAAATTAAAGACAGAACCCACCTAATTGCCATTTGCATTAGTCTCTCCCGTGGTGAATTAATTATGCAGTAATTTAATGTATACACTTACATATATTATGTGCATTATATATAGTAATATGATATATATTGATATATACATGTGACCATTGTCATTATAATATAACAATATACTACTTAATATGCAAAACATAGTGTATATATCAAAGACATTGCGTAAACCCAATTAAAGTCAGAACGTGACCCATTTAAAGATAATTAAGAAAAATATTTCTTGTTTATATGTCAGAGTCTTTCTCGGTGAATCCACATGTAAATTGTAGAAAGAGGTCAAACAGCAAACAGAAAAAAAAATCTGGCTCTTAATTAAAAACAGAAGACAACCAAATCACACTGCAGAGGAAGGTGTTGGGGGTGGCCCATATATTGCATCAGATAGTAACAAGGTGCTGTGTACATAGCTGAAGCAATCTCCCTTAGTGTACTCACATTATCGTGACATATTGCTCCTGCAGGCTATGTTGGTACAGTAACATTAATGACTTGTCTGCAGGTTCATCAGGATACAGAATAATATCACGACACACTTCTCGTCCAATCAGGGCCAGGCAGTTATTTAAACTTGAATAGTCCTGCATGTTTTCTTCCAACCAGAGACAATGTTTGAGGGATTCCAACCAATACGTTATGTGACGAGCCACAAATGTCTTAAGAAATAAAAACACCGACCGTTCCGAATGGCAGTAAACAATGGTATACTTATCTCAGTGTACTTTAAGCTGACGACCATGTAGACAGTTAACTGCTACTCACCTGCAAATGAGAAAAGAGATAATGGTGAAATTAAAAAAGAATATTAGCGAAACTATAAAGTAGTGGTCTGCATATTAAAAGAAATAGATTAGATACCAAAACATTGCACATCACATACAAGATAAGGCCAAGGCTTTTCCCTCCTTGTCGAGTTCTAAACTTTGGGAGGGGCCTAGACCCCACAGGTCCCTCCATTTTTGTAGGGGGGGAGGGGCATTGGACAGTAGCATTGAATCAATGAAACGCATTTAGCAAACTAACCATGTACATGTTCTGTGAAGATGTACAACTGGAAAAACAGGTTGAGTATTATTTTCTTGACAATCGTTTCTGAGTTAATGAACACGAACCCCCCTCTGTGTTGATAACATTGTAGATGGTAATGAAATGACTTTATCAGAAGGATGGCAGGCAGTATTGTCTGCATGTCAGCCTCATTAATCTGCAACTGACTATAGATCTGGGACGCAAGACACAATCCCAAAACCTGAACATTTTCCATCACCTCCTGTTAGTCTTTTCCCGTGTTCTTGTAAATTCACCAAAATGCAACTCTAATGGCACATTCAAAGTGTAATGAAAACCGGTGTAAACGGACGTATTGTCAGGATAAATAAAGTACCTATTTTTTTTATAAAAAAAAGGTGTTCTGGTAACGTACAACACTTTATATAAGATAACATGTATAAAATCTAGCCAGAACTCTTATCTATTGCTACGTCACAATAAAAGGAACACATAAAATGAGCTGTTTCTTGCAGACCAGATCTATAGTGCACCATTGTCTCTACCCTGATTGCTATGTGCATCTGGGATACAAGCAGACACTTTAATAACCCCCTCTCCTCCCCTCAATAGGCGACTCACTCTTTAATTACCCAAATCCCTCATCCTCTATAATCTACATATTCATCTCACATCCTGCGATGGAGAAAGATGAAGCCTTCGTTAATTACAGTTTAATATTATTGTGAAAATAATGCCGTGTAAGCCGGAAAAGACTTCCCCAGATTGATTAAGGTGGCTGAATCCTTTAGCGCTTTCCGGGGGTGTGTTTTTCATCATAGCGCTCTTCAATGGGAAGCGTTGACTTTTCATTATGTAGTACTCGCTGGCACAGCTATTAATCCAAACCATCTGGGTAGTGATACATTATAATAATTGTTGTTTGAAATAGGTATAAGACCAATTAATTCACTGAATTTATACTTTTTACAAGCTGTTGTTTTTACTTTTGTATTGATTAATGTAAATGATTGAATTCTGTATGAGATATAATATAGGTTTCACAACTAAGCATCCTTTTCAAGTGTAGGGAAATGCTACTTTTTTTAACCCTAACCTTGAAAAACTTGTCAATTTAGAAGGCTTTCATATTCTTTATAAAGCCAACTAAATTATTAAGAAAACACTTAGTCAAGAGTCACAAGGTTCAATGCTTAAATCATATTTCCGGTAATATAATATCATAATGTGTAACATGCCTTGATCATAATCTTAACTTGTCAATTAAGTATTCGTTCTACTGAATTTTAAGCCATTTTCAGTAACATTGGAAAAATATTCAACATATTCCATTACTCATTCGGTCTATGTTTAATTGACAATAGTTCTGCCTTACAAATTTAACCTGAAGACAACGGCAGAAGCATTGCATTAGACCAAACCCCCTGCTCATTCACAATGCTAATTCCAATGAGCAGAATTCCTTTCTTACACTTCTATTGTCAAGCGTAGAGACCCATTCATTTCAGGAATGATCCTTTATTGTCAGAAAGCAAAGGTAAAAAAACAGAATTCTACCGGTTCTCACTAGATTCAATAGCTGCCACCTGATGCTATTTCCCCCTACCAGATGTTGGCACCAACGATCGTTTAGCAAGCAAAGATCAGTAATTCACAACCTTTCACCATGACATTGTCGATTGTGGCACCCCCCATGAGAGTCCATGCACACTGTTACAATGTGACATCTACTTTGCCGTTTTTGTGACGTCATCACCTCTTTTTTATGGCATAAAACTATGGATGACGTCACAAAAACAGCAAAATAGATGTCGTGTTGTAATGGTGTGTACGGACTCTCATTGGGGGCGTCACAATCAATAACATCACATAAAACATGTAGGAAATGATCAGGAGTCATGTATCTTAGTGGAGCTATAATATTTCTGTTGGCACCTAGCACCTTGCCTCATTCTCTTTTCATTAAGGCTGCCACGCCTGACTTCCCCTGACAACGATTAAACAACATTTAAGTAGTCATTCATCATTCTGCGATTCAGACTTTCGCTCTCACATTTTTACCCTGCTCTCTTTTCACTCCGCAGAGAAGTTGTGTTAAACCTTTTATACTGGCAGAACCTTATTGGTGCGAAAGCCTATATTACACTACCTGATTTTGGCTACTGAAATGTTGTTATTTTCTAACTTGTAATAAATATTACAGAAACCTATACATGTTATATACCATTTGAAAGGGGATTTAAAATCCATTCTAATGATATGTAACATGTTCATAATTAGCCAATGTTCCCATTGTTGATTTTTGATATCAGGAGTAAAATCGCCTAGTGGAATATGGCCTTTACAATAGCTTGTGAATTACAACCTGCAGTCAGATAATGACTAACTTTCTTTAGATAACTTATGGCAGAACACTCTGAAGCTGCCTGCTATTGGAGATTTCTGCTTGGAGATTTCAGCCAGTCTGGCCAATGTGACCCTGGTCGTTATTTGCAGCGTGCATAGGGACATTTTCCTTTAATCAGAGAGAAGAAATGATTAATAAGGGAGGCAGATTTCAAATATCGGAAACAGGTGATAGCTTGTGTTGCGAATACCTGTCTTGGTATAATGTTACCTGTGATAATAATCTGCGCAACCATGAGTCCTATGCCTAATCCAGCCTATGAACCTTCTCAGTTTTCAGATTTTATTTTGAATCTTTCAACTCGGAGACAATCTTGGAATTGTTTGGAAAATAAGAATTATGGAAATATTTGTGATTGTCTCTTAAATCTGATATGACAATCAAAACCAGCATTGAATAACACTAACAGTCCATGGGGAAGTTATTATAAATGATACAAGAGACTTGTGTCCTATTAAATGCAATACGTGAACAAATTGAAACTGAACCGACACCTCTCGATTGAAGAAGTCCCCTAACCATATCACCCTCTAATTGCCTTCTCTCAGGATATCACCTGCAGGAGGGAACTAGTCCATCCTGCCTACAGCAGTCCACTTTGCCGTGTTCAGCTATCATGTCGGTGAGAGCCTAAACCAACCATTTAGCCTAATTCGCGGAGTCGTATTGATTTTTCGTTGGCCCTAGCAACCATTCACTGGAAATAGGGAAATGTCAGAGCCGGATAACTCGCTAGCACCAATTGCGTGCTATTTTATGGGCGAATCATGGGAAAAGCCCAATTAACTGGAAGTCTATCTGTAGGCCTATTGGGTCTTGGTTTGCAGGGGATGTCTCGAATGGCACTTGATGAAATTGTCAACACGCCTGACTTGCGCGACTCCCAATATGAGTCGATATGTCTGAATGTAAAGCTCCATACCCACTAGGCGATTTTGCCGGCGACAGGCGATCGCATGAGCATCACAATTTAATCGCCCGACAACTCTGATAGCTGGGCGATTCCCGGTGGGTATAGTACATGGGAATGTTGCACGTTTGACCTGAATCAATGCTAAAAATGACCGATTATCCCCTTAGAATCAGCTGGCTTTAACGTTGATCTGTCGGCCATCGGTGTAAAAATGTCCTAGTAGGTATGGGGCTTTAGCGTGAAGTGTGCTTACAAATAACAGACTGCAGGGCTGATGGCTTCAGGGGGGTAGGCAATCTGTTGCAGCTTGATTGAGACACAACTGACTTCACAGTTACAGCTCTAAGGTGGAAGATATCTTCAATGCAACATCTGTGACTGTCAACACTTTTGTGGAGGGATCAGTGAATTTGATATGGCTATGGCACATTGGAGAAGAAAATGTGTTTCAGAGAAGAACTAAACTTAGTGAATTTATTTATTTACTTTATATCACATAAACATCTCTATCCATCCATCCATCCATCCATCCATTCATCCATCCATCCATCTATTCGTCCTTCTTTCTTTCTTTCTTCTATATGTACACACATATCAAACTAAGTGCCTATAAAATATTTATACACATTCAGACATATATATCATATCTAATTCTAAGATAACCACCTGGGAAACATCATTCAACAAGCTAAAAGTAAATCCTATCACATTAGGACACCTTTTATTTTGATAAATCCAAGAATGAAAGATTTCAAGAGCTTTAAGTAAGAGTAGAATGTCTAACCATGACACAGAAATAGCGGTCTCCTCGGGTACTAACCCATTACAAAGATCTCATTGTGTTCCCTGATACAGAGATATGTGAGTGGGCTCATCTCAGACATGTCTCTCTCAGATGCACCTGTTCACCTGTAGCCCTTCAGCTACAGATCCCTCTAGAAGTAGAGACCTCACGCGAATGCTTTTTTCTCATAAATGCCCAACCAAGCATGTGATGTTATCATAATGTTGCAGCAACATTCAGTATTGGTTCTTGTTACATGATTTTGATGGCTCCCAATAACGTTGCTGCAATATACTGCTGTTACATTGCATTGCAACATTATCATAATGTTCTGGTTACATTCTTCAACCTAAACAGAATGGTCTTATAATGTTCTGTTTTGGTTTCATCCAAACCTCACCAACAAATAATATCATAAAAACTTTCTGATTTGGTGAGATTTCGACCTCACTATCAATAACGTAATTGTCATGTGCCTTCTTAGTAAGTAACAAACTGACTAAAAAAGTATGGCTACAAAACATTTCTGTTAGGTTGCAAGTTGGCTGGGTGAATATCTGAATGCACCTTACAGTCAGAATGGATAGGAGGGTAAAGGCTGCAGCTTAAGGCTGTATTGGTGCACAGTTCAGCTTTAAACATTAGGCCTGAGTGTTCTTATTCCCGATTCTCTTAGTGCAAGGTGTGTCTGGCTGCTTTTGATACCAAAGTTCAAGTCAGTGAAATGCACTACAGATCTGACTTGATCAGCCCAATATGTACTAGCTCAGTGATCACGGGAGGCAATGTTTTTTATGGATCTTGTGTAGACATTATTTGATCACTTTTTGGTGATCACTACATGGTAATCAAGACCTCATGGCTATGGGAAAAAATAACGAATTATGAGTTCTGGATAATGATATTATTACATATTTCTAGCATTTGTAGCATGATAATGATGATCTTGAACTGATAACCAAAATGGCGGCCAGCCCATCATGGGCAGTTTTGATGTCATCTACACAACGTCTTAAGTAGGAGTTCTACCTTAAACCTCCCCAGCCATCCCAGCCAAGCATGTGACATTATTGGAATGGTGGAGCAGCGTTCTGTTTGGTTCTGTATTGGTTCTTGTTTCATTATTTTGATGGCTCCCAAAATATTGCTGCAACTTGCTGCTGCAATATAATTGCACTGTGACATTATTATAACATTCTGGTTGTGTTCTTCAACCTAAACAGAATGTTCTTACAATATTCTGCTTTGCTTTCATCCTAACCTCACCAAAAATCAATATCATAATAATGTTCTGATTTAGTGAGGTTTTAACCTCACCATCAATAACATAATTGTTACGTGCAATCTTAGTAAATAACAAACTGACTAAAACTGTCTCTGTTACCTCTCAACTTGGCTGGGATTCTATACTCAAAAGACACAGATGGAGCGGGAGGAAGATAAAACAAGGACAGACATGGCCTTTGTGTGAGGAGGCAGTTTGGGTAATGGTGGAGGACCAAAAGGAGAATGGTAAATAATGGGAGAGTAGTAGATGGGCTGGGGTCGTGGCCCCTCCTGTCGATGAACCGCTATTAGGTGCTTCTGTCTGAGCCACTCTCTGTAGTGATAAGTCAGGCCGGAGAAGCTCGTCTTAGGCTTAGTCACCTCAGATGTACCGAATCACCTGTAGTCTGTAGCCTATGACTACAGCTCCAGCCAAAAGTTAAACCCCATACCCCACTAGGTGATTTTACCAGCGATGGGCAATGGGCAACTGGGAGAATTGGTCGATTCTTATGAGCGCCTGTTGGTACAGTACATTGAAATGTGCATGTTTGATCTGAATTAGTGCTGAAATCGGCTGATTATTGGGGTTTAATCAGCCGATTTTAGCACCAATCAGTTGGCCGGCTTGGTCAAAATTGCCTAGTGGGTATGGCCCTTAAGTAACTTCTACTTGGTTAAGTTATAATCTTCCTAGAGTGGCTTTACTAAAAGCATTACTTCAGGCAAATATGATGATGACAATGACGATGATTGTTGGAGTTGAACGTCCGCTCAGAAATTTATCAGCTATATCAGGACCACTCACGTTTGTGTATACCAGTTGGCTGACTGAATCTATGGGGGTGAGAATGACAGCAAGGCAAGGCAGTGTAGCAGCAAATTCTCCACTGTGGACTCGAACCAGGTCCGGCCATGTGTGAGGTGAGACCCTTACCCACAACACTGTCCCACCCCCCTCTGACAAAGTCTGCTGGTTTAGAAAGGAACGATTTTGTCTGTGTGACTTTATTTGATAAAGAATCACGAGGATTAATCTGATCATAGACTGTAAGTGCTTAAATATGCAATAAGGTCGAAATTTCGTAAGGAAAATATGCTTCTAAATTCTCACATATAGATTAGATATTCACAAAAACATATAAAGACATTGCAATTAGCTGTTCTTATCAGGTATAACACAAAGACAGTTGGGAGAGTATATCGCTGCCAGTGAGGGTTGGGTGGGGACTGTTTGGGTTGTGGGTTGTGGGTGGCGGGGTCCAAGGCGTCCTCTTCCCTAAATTGGCGTTGGTGAGGGCTCAATGTAAGAAAAGATGGGAAAATGTCAATGGCTGGTATGCAATTAAATAAAATTAAACACATAAGACCAGTTTGGCATTCCTGAACGAAAATCTATACAAAAAAAGAAAACTGAATTATTTCAAAATTTTGATATGGCTGGAATATTCTACATTGCAATTCCCCCCTCAAAACAATGTGTTGTAGAACACTTACCAAGTACATATTTGAAAAAACACACCGAACCTTTTCAAATATGCAGTTCCCTCAAGCTTGTTTTACGCCCCCCCCAAAGTATCAACTTCTGGTGGGCACTGTAGGAGTCAGTTCTATGAGTCTGGGGTAGAGCTTATACATCCAGGGCCTGATTTCCTGAGCACAAAGAAGTCCATAAAGCAGCAGAGACAAGAGGTGGATAATGGTGGGGTGGCAGCTGGGGCCTGCCTCTGAAGACACATATTAACCACCTCTCAGGGGGGATCTCATACAATGGGAGATGGGGCTCAGTATCAGAGTTGCTTTAAGGCAGGTCCCCACAGGAAGACGAACTATGTTTGTCACTGGCCGTCCGGTGTCAAGGCAGGTGTTTCGACACTAATTATATAAGTCACATAGGGCACTAAGTAACAAAGTTTTGTGACTTAGGGTCATTATGTGACTTGGGGCCACCTCAAGTCCCTAAGTCACAAATAAAACCCTAAGTGGTAAAGACACTAAGTCACAAACTGTCTTTGTGACTTAGGGCCACTTAAGTCTTATTTGAAATATTGTGTTACATAGGGTCACTTTGTGACTTGGGGTCATTTTGCAAGTCCTATGTCATATGTTTTGTGACTTAGGGTCACTTTGCAACTTAGGGTCATTTTAATTAGGGGCCACTGTGTCCTATGAGTTCACATATTTTGTAACTTAGTGCCAGATTAAATGTAACTTTGTGATTTAAGGCCTTTGTATGATAGGCTCTTGAGGGTGATCAGAAAGACTGGTGCTATGTGACTTAGGGTCATTATGTGACTTATTATCTTAACACCGGTTTCTACAGGACAACAAATGCAAAAACACACACAACACTCTACCCTTTCGAAACACAGTGACTATTGGCTCCAACAAGCATTGGTCGTTGAGGACGGAAAGGGTCAACACTGAATGGTCTCTAAAGGCTGGTTTCCACAGAACGACAAAGTGCCGCCGATGAAGCCCGACAGGTGTTAACCCTTTGAAGCTTTGACGAACAAGCTTTGTATTTGGGATCGGTCAGTGAGGTTGGAAAGGGTTAATACATTTGGTCGCCCGACTTAACGCATTTTTCTGGACTTTAATTTGTCGTTCTGTGGAAACCAGGTTTTTATCCTTGTTGTTAAGGTTGAATACAATGGTCGGCCAACTAAACTCATTGGATGCACTTGGTCGGTCTGTGGAAACCAGCCATAAGCCACATACTCACTAAGCGATTTTTACCAAGTTAGCTTACTGATTGGCCCTAAAATCAGCCAATCACAGCAAAATAATTTTTGCACCAATTTAGATCAAACATGTACATTTCCATACTGCATACTGACAGGCTATAACTCAAGAGGACAATCAATGATATTATCTGAATTGCCCTAGAGGCTATGGACTTGAACCCTTTCGTCCAGACCCTTTTGTACATGTGGATGATCAGTCACTGATTTTACTGGAGATCCTATGGTGGATTCACCGACCTTCGGCATGCTATAGTATAGGGATATAGGGATACATTTTTACTTGTCAAATGAACAAGACAATGAAAAATCCTTCGAAAATCTCCCTACTTGTATGGACAAAAAAAAGATAGAAAAACACCAGTATGTTTGTTTTGCACAAAACGTTCAATCGATGCCCATGTTTTAGAAGTCAATTAATTCTCTGTTTTAAGTGTCACAGTTCGATTCTCTTCAAGCGGTGATTACATTGAACACTCTGTATTGATTTTACAGTGTGTGCTGGGGGCGATACGATCTGAGCAGGTTAAAAACGATCTGTCCTGCGTTTTTACTGCAAGCCTATAGACCCTGTAAGTAACCAATTACCCAGACTCTGACAATTCAGAGTATGGGTTAATTTTTTGGTGTTAATCTACAAAATTTAATACATATATATGTGTAGAGTCTCCCAACTACGCATGTTTGAGTAAGAGCATTACAATTACTAGCAGCTTAATTTGGACTAATTGTGTTGAGAGAAACAGCAAAATCAAATAGAAAACATGGAAAAAGTTGGTCTTTATTTCACTATATAGAAGGAACTGTTGGAATTCAAAAGTGGGCCGTGTGCAAATCTCCCAAATAACTGACCAAATTTGCCTCCATTGAACACATGCTAGAATGAGACAATTTTGGGGCATACTTCCCCTTCTATCTATGAATGAAATAAGCACACCAAGATGTTGATAAATAATTCAGTGTAACACTAATCTTCTCCGAATTTTTGTTTAGATTTATTATTTCTTATTTATATAGATAAAGGTCAAATCTTTTTGCTTAATTTCAAGAGGTCAGTATCAACTCTATATGCAGGTTGGTCTATGTTACACTGAATGTTAGCCATCCACAGAATGCAGCAATCTGATTGGCTGAGGTGCACTCCATCCAAATATGCTAGGTGGCATCACCAGTATTAGCCTGTACAGTAGCCACTGTGCAGACATTATATGCAGGCTGGACTATGTTACACTGAATGTTAGCCATCCACAGAATGCAGTAATCTGATTGGCTGAGGTGCACTCCACTCAGAGTTACTCCATCAAAATCTGCTAGGTGGTAGCACCAGTAATAGCCTGTACAGTAGCCACTGTGGAGACATATGTCTGTGCAGTAACCACTATGTAGACACATGTATCTGTAGACTAGCAATCCCTATGAGGATGGATCTATCAGAGAATTCATTTATCAATCTCAATGTAGTCATCACATCTAACAAAATTTAATTTGAAAGGAAGAGTTTATTTCTTTTTCAGCCGTCTTTTGTCAAATTTTCCGAAGGCACTTGTCTATTTGAAAAAAAAAGGTTTTATTTCAAATCTACTTATAAAATTGATAGATACAAATCCAAATCACTGTAGGCCGGTTTCAATCATGTTAAACTTGGTTCGATGTTGTTGGCCTTAATTCACTCATGGATGCTAATCTAATCTTTTTTTATTTTACACTTTTATTATATTTTTATTTGCACCTTCACAATCGCGTTCGAATTGATGATTATATTCTATTGAAATATGATAGTATGTAGCAGAGAGATGAGACGATAGTTCTTATAATATCAGTATTAAAAAGGGTATAAATGCTAGAGAGAAGGAGAGGAACCTGATTTATTTATACTTGAACTTATATGGGAGCCACTCCTTATGAAAGTGTAATTTTGATAGATATCAAGAAAAAATAAGTAAGACTAGTTTGAAGATTTGATTTAATTCTGAGTAAAGTGATTGAATACCACAATACTATTTCATAACTTCTAACATGTCGGACCTTGCCTAGGACTTACAGTTATACATGAACTATGGAGTGTTTGTTTACTGAAGTGGAACTAACGTTACACAGCAGGTAATCGTTGTGCTATCTCATCCTGCCTCCCCCATCCCTGTTGCCATGTCAACCACCGGGCTGAAACTCATCGGGTATGATGGGGGGGGGGGGGGTGGAATTCAGGTGACTATAGAAACGAGATAAGGATACTGTATGACAAAATCACCACAGATAAAGGATTGTTAGCAGAAATGACTACTGTAAAAACAACAAATGAATTAATGAGTAATGTCCAGCGAGGTGATGTAAACCTAGTAGATTATAGTATTAGCATTGAGGTAAAAGGCATGGATCTGGGGGAGGGGGATGGATCCTGACTCCCCTCAAACCACCCAAGCAAAACTTTACAACGAGGGTATAATGTCTTACTTATGGATGTGAATGTACATCGTTTCCAACAGAATCCCAATCACTGTACTCCTCCCTTCTAAAATATTGGAATTGGCCCCTGAATAATCACAACAGCTATATATTGTCATCTTTGAATGTCTGCCAAATTAAAATATTGTAATTTTATAGTTGCTTTTGCCTCATACATGTATTGTGCCTGTTACAAACCAGCCATTAAAACCAATATAGCTGACGTCATTTTGTAATATGTGATGCCGCCATATAAGTGATTAATGTTATCCTCAATTCTAAAGCAATTAGAACAAATATTTGTGCTACACCTAATTAAAACAAACTCATTCAATCATAATCAACAATCCTCATACTTTAGAATTGAACATTTTCATAGCCACGTGGTGGTGATCACGAGAATAAATATATATGCACAAGGTCTATAGTGTAACTGATTAATTTCTATTCAGAATGTATGAAGCATAAAATAAAGACAATGTCTGGCCACTACTCCATCCTCTAGAGGTAGTATAAATCCATAAAGTGATTATAACGAGTTTTACCCGTTTAAAAGTTGGACAGCTCTCTGTGAGATATATAATCAGGATCAGGAGGAACTTAATACCGCCTTAATTGGTTCATTGTTGGTTCAGGGGCAGGGGATAACTGCCTGGGTTATTAATGAACCACAGAGAGGGTCTAATTAGTCACCTCCTGGTTAATGATCCAGGCCCCTGGGTAAGAGTAGGGGGTTGGGAGTGATTATGAAGGGCCATACCTACTGGACGAATTTCTATGTTGACGAGCAACTGGGAGAATGGCCATTATCATTGTTGGGAAACTGCAATATCAAACAATTTTGATATTTTTCTGCCGATTTATCAGCGGATTTTTCCAGCAATTCAGTTGCCTGTCACCCGAAAAGCATGTCATACTTACGGAGAATCGCCCAGCGATCTGTTAATAATGCATTCGCCCAGTAATTCTCCCAGTCACCCACTGGACGTCGCCGGTCAAATCGGCTAGTGGTTATGGCGCTTGAGTGTTTCATGATTGTTGCCTGTTTCATTATTACTCAGCTCTAGTTCCATCCACACAAACTATACACCAAATTAAAGGGTTGAACACAGGCCCATAACTAGGGAGGAGGCGGGGTTAGCGCGCCACCCCTCACAGAGGAACTTTGTTAAAAAGTTCCACCTTTCCTTCAAAATTTCACGGTAACCCCCTAAAAAAACGGGAGAAAATATTGAGAAATTCCACTCTGGGAATCTCGCCACCCCCTTTCTAGGTTTAAATTACTGAAATTATAAGCAAAAGTTCCACTTAGGGATTCTCGCCACCACCCCACCGCAGACCCTGGATACGTCGTAGTTATCACAATTGGTGGCGCAACCTTTGAGAGTCTATGTAAAATAGCGTGGTTACTCAAGGCAAATGATGAATCTACTGAAATTCAGGACTTTTTGACCAAGAAACATCAGGATATAACCGAATGGTGTTATCTTGGGAGGACTATACACACTCTACTTGGAATACCAGCGGTATGTGCACGGCAAAACTTCACGAATTTGTAATCTTGGTATCTTTGTTCTACCCTATTACCAACTTCACCATCCCCTACGCCAAATTTACATATAAAGATCCTGTTCCATCATAGATTTGAGATGTCTAGACTAAGAGTACTTTTTAACCAGTAAATTAATTTAGGTAAGCAACTTGAATAGTACTTTATAATATAGGCTGATAAAATATCATTCCACTGTAATATTTTTGTAATATGTTACAAAACAACATGTTTGGCAACCTCCAATTTATGTACACGAGTGCATTCAGGTACCACAAACATAATTATTTGTTTCTGCGTGTAGAGCACGAAAGGCTTACTTACTGCTAAAAGCTTTTCATTATATTATTCATGTTTAGGTGACCCTCGGGGAAAGTGAACAGTTTGCAAACACATGTTCACATCTTCTAGGGGTCAAGTTAAGGCCCTATTACATCACATGACATGAGCTACGATATGGCGATGTCGTAGAGGAAGGGCATATCTTAGAGACACAATTCTTTGTTACACATGATGTAAGATGCTCAAAATAACCTTTTTTTAAACAACAGTGTCAGTCCTTTATGTGATTTGCCTGTAATATCATCATATTGCACCCAACTCCACAGCTTGCGGTGTTATTTTGCAATCTGCAACTTTCTATCGCAATGTGATGCATAATCATGCACACGGCAGATGGGACTTAATTAAGGTGGTGTTACACTATATGTCGATGTCAGAGTGAAACAACACATAAATAGAGATAAAGTCCTTAGTTATACACATATAAATTACTCCAAGTTGCCAATTTCAAAAAAATAAAATATCGCATGGGACTGTTCTGTAATAGGATCATAATTATTACATCGCTATCATAGCTGGAAAGCCATGTAGTGTTATAGGACCAATCTGTTGTAAAATATTACCAACTAATATCATTATCATGCATCACAATCATCAAGAGTGTATTCCAAGCTAAAGTCACCAGGTGGAATGAAGAACATTTCTATTGCAATAATGATGTGATAGCGATGTTACTCCTTCTTTTCACCTCAGGAGGCACAGTCTGTATATGGTACACTGCCTTTGCATAATGAATCCTACATGCCTGAAATATACACCCTCGCTGGTGTGCTGTAAACCTATGGTTTCTATCATCTATTTCTAGGGGATATTTGCCTAACATTTATACATCTCACCCATAATACATCCTTGAATTGCAGCATTATATCAGAAAGAATCTGGACACACAGTGTTCATCTGAATAATCCTTAATCAATTTCTGGACAAAAAACAAAACAAGTCTGTGGCAATAACAGTATAATGATTAAATTGTTTGTTTTTCATATGCAAACTGAGCCCCTTTTAGTTGCTGTTAGCTACCGCAGTTAGCGTCCATAACAGATCTTTAGGTTACCTTAATTGAGGTTGTGTGGTTAACGTTGCCAACAGAGGTTTTTGGGTAATGACAGAGGTTTTAAGTTGTCTAACAGAGTTTTCAAAATATAAATAACGACAATTTCAAAGCCCCCACTACGTTTTCTGTGTGAAGCATAATAACCTCTGTATTGAAGGCCCTATTTTACTACATGACTTGTGGTGTGGGCTGCGATATTGGCACAATATGAACATATTACAGACACATTTGCATATATGAGTAATAAAATTGATGAAAATAGACAATTTGGAGAATGTCACATATGGGAAACAAAGAATTGTATCTCTAACATATGCTGTTTCTCTGTGATATCGTCATATCACAGCTCAAGTCGTGTCGTGTAAGACAGCCTTCACAGTAGAGTTTTGATTAAACAGGCTGCTTGACCAACACGCCTTGGTATTTGCGAATGTTTATAATGGACAAACAAACTAACAATATTAAGTAGATACTAACCGGGGGTGCGTTCCAATCTCACATATGTGTACAGTAATTTGTCGTATTGTGGCTCGTATCTGAGATGCGACTGATTTATGACGATTTGGTTCCAATGTCATCATACCAGGGGTCGTATTATGTAATAGCTTGGACCCCTCCCTCTAAAATTCAATCAGAAACCGTTGCAAGGTCTACTTGTCGTAGTCGTAAACCTGTAGTAGACACTCCAAAAGGGTAAGAAATATACGATGACATTTTATTCCATCGTAGGATTTTTATTAGGTCTAAATGAACATATGAAAAAAAATAATTAAAAAGAGAAAAAAAGAACATAAGATTGCAGTAACCTTGTTAACCAATATGTGTGAGAGGCATGTATAATTTCTTAGAATTGTTCAAATAGTTAGATGAATTGAAAAAAAAAGTTGCCAAAATAGGAATTTGCATTTATTTGTGTTCCAAACTAAAGATACGACATTCTCCTATTCTGTTGGCGCCACTATAGGCGCCAGTAATTAAGACCATTCAAATTGGTGATTCAAAGTTACGTAATGTTATTATCACTATTGTGTCTCAAATACAAACTACAAAGATACGATTTTTTACACGCTTCACTGACCTCGATTCAATTCTTTACCTTTACATATTTCTGTTGTTTCTTAATTTTAAAGCAAAATCTTTTTTTTAATCTATTACTTTTTCTGTTCTTTAATTTTGACATTTGATTTCAGACATTTAAATACATTACAATAATTTCTATTTACAATAATACTTCTAATTCCCTTTTGTCATGGACTTAGGCGGCTCAGATGTCCCTTCAAGAAATGATATCCGTCAGCAAATAGTCACCACAAGCCAAGTTACGACGTTGACCCCCTCCGTATCTATGCGACTTGCAATGTCCTTATGTTAATGGACCCCCTGGTCGCAGCCAATTACGGCCTGAAACGCTGAAGACTTTGGAACGCACCCCGGGCTGGGATCCTGGCTGCCGTATTTCAGTCGAGGGGTCTGGTGAGTGCAGGGTCCGCTAGAGGGCCGTCAGGCCCGAGAGCAGACCCTGCACTCACCAGACCCCGAGACGAAATACAAGGCTCAGGGTCCCAGACAAGGTTAGTATCGGATTTATTTCACCTCCTTACACATTAATGGATATTATACAAAGAGATTGAATCATAATTTCATGTGTGTTTCGTTGGTTACACTCCCCGTAACCAAACGTTTCATCAGTTTCCGCACATTACGCTAGGTGGCGCCACACATCGTAACCAAACATGTAAACAAACTCGCAAAATACGCATGAAATGCCCGTTAAAATGCACAATAATTGCACATTTCACCTCCTCTTACATATTTGTTTACTTATAATGCGTTTGGACAGCAAAAATGCCTTTATTGTGTGAATTTCATGCGAAGTTGTTTACGTTTGTTTACCTTTTGTTTACCTCGCCCTGTGGCGACCTGGATCGCCCTGGCGTGACGTCATGCCAGGGCTATACAGACCCTGTATTGCCCGGGTCGGCGCGCAGGTGTCCCTTCGTGTTAAAAGATAGGCGACTTTGTATTGGGGGTGAAATAAAAAAAAACTACTTTGTACCACAACAGTAGAGATAAAACAGCCCCCTTAGTCACTGGGAAGTGTTGTACACCCCACTATATAATGGTTGTATATTGCCCCCAGCTCCCAGGAACTTACATACCACCCCTAATTCACTATTAATGGTCGTCTGAGGGGAGTGGACCCCTGAGAGGCTCCACAGCTAATTACTACTGTGTAATTACTAAACAAGAGTCTTGTACCAAGGGCAGGTACCTAAATATGTGTCTGTATTGGTTAGTGCATGAGCGTGGCGCATTTAGGGACCTTGATATAATGAACTGCTACTATTGTCTACTATCTGTAGTCTAACCTTGAGAAAGTTATAATAGGCCCATCCCAGACAACATAAGTATTAGAGCTATTTGTGACAAAAATATTCAAGTTATTTCTAGGTGTTTTGACCAGTGTAAGTGGAATTCGTTGGGTCTTAAACTGGTTCAGCGTTGGTGAGTAGTACAATAAAAGATGAGTTTGAGGATGGCAAAATGTGGAGGGCGTTCTGACACAACATACTCAATATTTTTCAACACCAATAGACAAAGTTCTTAATATTTCGGATTCTGAAGGAAAAGATTTTAATTTCCTACTCATGAAATTCAGGTAAATCTTAGAATTTGAACTAATTTGACAAAATTCCAGCAAGACAGTAAAGACTAATTTTACCAGTGAAAACCTAAACATTTACATTGGCAGAGTTTTGGTCAACATATCTGCAGCAGTGTATAGTTTGTTGTCTTTGTTGACAGTCTAGGGCTTACTGAGGGATTATATGACAAGGCCCGGGGGCACAGACCTCATCAAGCACTGGGAGGGGGTAATTCATTAACGTGACTTAATGACGGAAAAGTGCCACCATGAAAGATGAGTCTATATCTGTATCCAATATGGGATATATCCAAATTTAACACCGCTCGGGGTGTTTTGCTTTGGAGATATTGGATAGTGATACCCAAAGCTAGGATTAAGTGAGTAATTATTTAATAGATCTGATTCCTTCAAGCGAAGCATGTGGCACCATCTACACAATGTATATAGCTTGCTGTACTATATAGTGGATGTGAGTCTGACTGATGTATATCCAGGGAGTAATATGACAAGACCTAGGGGCTTGAACGTCAAATAACACAGTGATAGGATAATCAATTAATGGGACATAATGACGGAAAAGTGCCAGGAGAAAGGATCAGCCATTACCTATATCTGATATGGGCTTTTGCAACATAATCAGCCCTTGAGGAATGTGCCATAGAGATATCAAAGAGTAATACTCAGAGCTAGCTAGATTCAATATACACTTATTTTATGCATCTGGTTCCTCCAAACCCATCATGATTTTACGTCTAAACAATGTCTATAATTTGCTGCCCCAGTGGATGTGGAACTCAGTGGCATCGTTTATACAATGTCTAGAGTTTGCCGTATTAGTTGATGTGGGACTTATTGATGTACATAATACAGGGATGTTATGACAAGACCTAGGGGTTTGAGTGTTATCTGACATGCGTGGTGAGGAGGTAATCAATTAATGGGGACATAATGACCGAAAAGTGCCACAATGAAAGATGAGTCTATATCTGTATCCAATATGGATATATCCAGATTTGACACCAGTCGGGGTATTTTACTTTAGAGATATTGGATAGTGATACCCAAAGCTAGGATTAAGTGAGTAATTATTTTATAGATCTGATTCCATCAAGCGAAGCATATGGCATAATTAATTTTACACTATGTCTATAGTTTCCTGTACTACTTGGTGTAACACTCACTGATGTACAATTAAGGACGTTATGACAAGACCTAGGGGCTCGAGTGGCTTCAAACACAGCCAGAGGGTGATAAATTAATGAGACTTAATGATGGAAATGTGCCATGAGAAAGGATGAGCCTATATCTGTATCCTATTCAGGATGTATCAGGTTTAATCAGGCCCCAAGGTGTGTTCTACAGAGATATGGGATTGTGGTACTAAATGTTATAATTATTTCATAGGTCTGATTCCCTACTGGGACCATTATACTATCATACACACAAAAATAACCAAGCGACCAGACCAATGGTTGCATGTGGTGTAGACTATTATTACAAAGAGATTGAATTGATGTGTCAACAGTTAACTAATCAATTTAGTGGTAGATTAATTACCCTTTACTTTCTTTGCATAATGCATGTGGTATGGCAGTGTTCCCCATTATGATAATTATCAGCTTATGATAACCCTATATCTCTAGAATTGTGACATTTTCATAACAGTTTTTGGTTTGATTAACGCATTAGATACATTTCACCTGCTCAGGTTTTGATGCATTGGGAATATAAATATATAAACATGAAGAAAACAAGCACATATCAATTCAACAGGGTTGAGACTAATGACAAGACAACTGTTTTACCTGTGAGTTATATTTCACACCACACCAATTAAAATCTATGTATTGTTTCATAGTGTTTTCATAACCTGAGGGACCTTGGTTTCATAACTTATACATGTTCCTACAGGCCTGTTGACTCCCTGTTGGCCCCGAACCTGATTAGTAAATCAATAGATCCTACCTGCCAAGCCCAGCCCAGGGCGCCTGGCCACTGCTGGGCCAGACTGGGAGCAGGGAGCTTAGAGCAGGGAGAGGGGGCACTAGTACTCAGGAGGTTGTGTGCCATTGTTTACTGTTGTCTAACTATTTACTCAGAATAGAGAGAGTGGCACTGGCTGATGTATATATATCTTCTAACTGAACCACGTCAAAACCTAGCATAAGAACAGAAAAGACAACAACATTGGACCTCTTATTATAAAGAGGTTTTTGACCAGGTTGGGTCTTCAATTGCAAGACACAAACTGTTTACCAGTATGCTCTATTTCTAAGCATATTTTGTATACCTTATTACATACTTGTCCTCAGTTAGACAATCTAGAGGATACCGTGACCCATATAATGGCACAGATAAGATTTGTAAAAATGACAACGTACATCTATATTAGGAAAACAAACCATGGGGACGATGATGTGTTTAAGATGGTATGAGATGAAAGCTGAGCAACCAATCTGTATGATTGATATTAGACAAAAACCTTAAACTGGAAAGAAGAAACAAAGGCCATGGGTGAGTTTGTTAACCATTATGGATACGGTCACAATTCATTGTATACAAGGTCTGATAAGGATAGACTCCAAAATACCTGTACATGAAATGACAAGGAATAACACACCTTACTGGTTTTGAGCAGACCAGCACATAGAGAGATAATCACGCCCTAGACCTAGGGTACGTACTAGACCTGTACGTAGGGAGTGATCATTCTCTATGTGAATATAAGGCCTCTGACTTTAGACTTGACTTCGTTTGGTAATGGCCTTCTGTATAATTATGATTAAAGTTTTATGGCCCTCATTGTCTGTTTACGTGTACAAACAATATAATCTATAAGGCATCTAGGCCAAGAATAGTAATAAGGCATGCGCAGTCTTAATAGTGAAGCAAATGTCCTCAGAGTAGGACAACGATACCAGAGGTGTTTATACTATCAAGACTGTCCAGTATTCAATTATTTGAAGTATATGGTTCATATAGATCATTTTTGCAAATTTGTACCAGTTTTCATTGAGTATAGATAAAGACTTATCTTTTATTGTGACACTTTTCCATCATTAATTCACATTGATTAATTACTCTGCCCAGTGCTTGATGATACCTCAGTCCGCAGGCAACGTCATATAACCCTCTGATTGTATGTCTCAATCAATTAGAGACTTTCAAGAAAGGCAACAAACTATAGACTGCTACGATATGTTAACCAGAACATGGTCAAGATAAATAATAGGTTGGTTACTAGTAGATGTGATTATGCTCAATTAATGAATAATGCAAAGTTTACACTTAAACTGTATTGTTACTGCGAGGTGCAATTAAACCATGGTTGGCATCAAATGAATGCTAGCATAACAATTATGAGGCACACTTCTGATTGACTTGCAATGCCTGGTATTGTATTGCGCTGGGATATCAAACACGGCAAATATTATTATGTTGTGATGAAATTAATTAACTGGAATGTCTCAGTTATAATTACCTACAAACAGTTTTAACGATCATGCTCAGCGTGAAATATTCCTCCAGATAATGTATAATATCTGATTCTGTCACTATTGATTCTATAATTACTGCATGCTATCGCCAGCACAGGAACTCTTACCCTCACAGTCAAACATTGTATCACAGCCAGAGACATGACACACTAGGCAGTAAGAAGTATTATGATTTACAATACTTGACTTGGGGTGCGATGTTGGAGCGATATTCCTGATGATATTACAGTCAATTCACAGACAAGATGGAGTAATACAATTGTTAAAATTTGGAGTATCTCACATATTTGTAACAAGAATGTAATCTCTAATATGTGTGACTCCTCTGTGACATCATCATAGTGCAACTCAAGTCGTACATTGTAATACAGCCTTAGGTATGGGACCATCCATAAATGATGGCACGCACAAGGGGCTGGGTGGGTTGAACAGTATACCTGAAAACGGGCCTTAATTTCATGTTTGAAATTTAGCGTGACAGTGGAGGGGGGTCATATAAGTACTCTGAAAAAGTGTGACATCATTTATGGACAGCCCCTAAGAGGTGGTGGGAATGCTTTGGTGGGAATGTTTTACTCATGAGCAATCGCGAGTCTTGGCAGCTGTTTCTGGCCACTTCATAGCAGCAGTTTGGGTAGAAATGGGCAATCAGCCATCAGAACCCAGCATGGTCCTCCCTCCTAAAGCACCAAACATGGGACCAAATCATGTGTGTGAAGCATGTGACTGGCCTACCCAAACACACTCTATGAATGCGTTCCCCTGAATAGGCCTGAACCCCCGCGGGCTAAAGCCCGATACCCACTAGGTGATTTAACCATTGACGGTCAATGGCCGACTGGGAGAATGGCCATCGTTGTTAGCGGCCGACTGTGATATTTAGCAAGTATGAAGATTTACCAGCAATTTTATCAGCGATTTTACCAGGGATTCTGCTCCTCATTGCCCGTCGCCCAGAAAGCATACCATCGGAAAATCGCCCAGCAATTAATTAATAATCAAATCGCCCGTTGATTTCAATGCTAATTCTCCCAGCTGCCTGTCGCCCATTGCAGGCAAAATCGTTTAAGCCCCATACCCACTAGGTGATTTTGACCACTCGGCCGTCTGATTGGCGTTAAAATCGTCCAATTCTACTGCAACGATCCGCCGATTTTATCACTTATTCAGATCAAACATGTGCATCTCAATGTACTATACTAACAGGCAATCATAAGGATTAGCCGATTTTTAGTGCCGATCCATCGGCCGACTCTGTAAAAGTTGTTTAGTTGGTACGGGACTTCCCGCTGCCATGCAGTCTTATTTATGACCTCCTTTTTGCTGGGAATGATAATGCTAGCAGGCAATTGCCTCTGAATAGCTGTAAAAGGAAGTGATAGAAAATTAGGGTTGCCATGGAGACAGGGTTCTCTGCAGCATGGAAATGAAGAAGAATTGTAACATGACCACGTGACAGGGAAGGCAAGTGGCATTCTGGGTAAAGTCGGTTGTAGACAAAAACAGCTGGGGAGTCTGCTCTTAATTCATTAATAGTCTGTGAGCCCCCTCGTGCGATTTCTACTGACTGAGGGGGTTGTAGACAGGGTTCTGTGGAGGGGTTGGGGGTTCGGAGGACGTTTCTGGGGAAATAGGAATTCTGGTGTCTAGTTTTCTCAAACTTTTCAAATATATTATCACCAGAATGTTCTCTTTTATTAATCAGAGTTGAGAGTCGTCTGCAATAGTTTCCCTTCATATTTAACTTTTAATATAAAAAAAGCCTCTTTATATAATATGTCTTATTTTCCCCATGAATTAACAATGCTACTTGGGCACCAACAAAACTCTGTGTATTATTTGTATTTGAGTTGCATCTTCCTCCAAAACCATAATGTTATGTTATTTCACAATACATTCTACGGAGGTGGAACCAGTGACATTCACAGCGCCTTTTCAATAAAAGCACCTGATTATTATATTTAACGACTTGTTGCAGTGAGACCTGAAGCGGTCAACGAAATACCAATGCATGACGCAGGGCGTAGCAATCGATAAATCGATTAGGGGTAGGGGGCATGAGGGGGGGGGGGGGCTTTTGTGGTAGCATTCAACCGTGTACTGCCTGTAATGAATAATTCACCCCCATATTTTGTATACCACAGGACTTTAGACCCCTAAAACCGACATGGCCACATAGCCACTTCCTAAATATGATATTCGACATTGGTATCAATAAAAGATGCTAAAGGATGTAATTATAAAGATCATTTATTTCAATTCCACATGGAAGAACTCGGCATCAGTCATTACTAGATTTAGGAATAATTATATAGGGACATATGACAGGAATATTTCTTAAGTTTAACTAATGAATGTGAATACAACATCTAGACCCCGTTGTTGACTAACAATTCTCACGGAAGTGAAAATATCTTTGTCCCCCTGTGTTTTGAAATACATGGAGTTTAATCAATGTTCATTATGGGTAGAATGTCAGCAAGTTCATTTTACCCCACGAACCTGAAGTATATAGAAATAACTCATATTGCTTGTAGTGTAATGTTGGGTAATAAATTATTGAACAAGATATATCTATAAATGTTCTCATATTGAGTATTCATTAGCTTCACTCTTTAAACTGAGATAGGGGGTACGTTTACGTTACATCATGCCTTTGAGTATCTGAAACTCCATACTGAAAGTAAAGGAAGCTTTCATAACTTTTGGATTAAAGGCCTGCACCTCATGCTAAATCTTATGAACGATCCGTTTTCTCTTCCATTGGCAGATTTAACAGTATCATAAGTGATTATTTCTATCTCAAAAACCTCTACAAATAATGGGTTTGACCAAACCACTTTAAATCTCAATTAACTTTTCCATTAGGGATTGCCGGTTTTTGACAGATATTTGCAATTGACAAACATTAGCCACCCTTTGGCAGTTTAAAATCCGTTTTGATGTTTTGCCAAATTTTTCTTTTCGTGCGAGGTTTTTGGGCTGATTTAAGCTTGAGGGTCGCTTGCGGATCCATTTTGAACTAAAATGTTTTGAAATAGGATTTATTGAGATAGCTTGCTCTGCAAAACGTGACTTTAACGAGATTAGTTTTAAACAATTAGTGTGAGTTGGATGATCTCTTCCCTTTGCTTGTTTGAGTAACAAAGATTTAAAGTTGCTTTCCATAAGAGTAATACTTTGTAAGTCACTTTTTCGTGACAAGCTTAAACTAAACAAAGATGGGAAATGCCGCGGACTCAAAAGTGAACTGTCTCCCCTTTTTGGAATTCTGAATCCACACACGTGGGGCCGTCCATAAATGACGTCATGCAGGAGGGGGGGAGGGGGGGTTCATGCTTCCATGACCAGACATGACAAGGGGGGGAGGGGGTCATGTGGTGCATGACATCATGTTTGAAAAATTCTAATATCGAAAATTTCTGAGGAAAGTTGTAGGTAAAGTTGTTATTTTTCAATGTTGAAAATTCTTTTAAGGGTGAGATTGCCTCCTAGGCAAGAAAATCTGTCTTTGGGTCCTTGGTTACGTCCATCCCTGCTTATATTTGATCTGTAATTGGAGGGGGGGGGGGTCCTCTTCGTATGATGTCATTTTAAGAGGGGGGAGGGGGGGGGGGCCTCAAGGGATGCATGACAAAACATGACAAGGGGGGGGGGGGGGAGGGGGGTCCAAAATAGTCCAAAATACGTCATCTATGGATGGCCTCCATATAAAGACGAGTGTCTTAAAAAACGAAAGTATATCAGAGGCGGATTGGGAGATTACAAGAGGGAGGGGGGAGGGGCGCCCTATTGTAAAGATTTCCACCGGACCCCCCACGTTAATATTTGGCCCCGCAAATAAGGGGGGATGCGTCCTCTAAACCCACCACTGTATACCTGGATAAAACCAGCGTTACTTTCAGATGTGTAAAACATAATTTTTAGTAACGATGAATATATAAAGAGGCCTTCCATTAAGTATATATATACGCATCAAGAGAGGATGGGACCCGAGGTTGCTTTTAAAAAAAAAAAGTTTTATGCTATTGTTTGTACTGGAACATAATTTAAGGTGTGTAGCTTCCTGGACAAATCCAATTTGGCCCAAGATAGAGGGGGTGGGGGTCTGACTTTTTTTTGAAAATGAGGCAAGCATTTAAAGAAGGCCCCTAAAAGCTTTTGATACTACAGTATGGTACAGAGAATATCGAAATGATTCACATTATTTACCCTGATTTAGCCTACACTATTTACCCTACTACAGGGATGTAAGAATTGATTATAGCGAACAGTCATGTTCCTTCAAATGGCTGGGTTACACGAAAGTATGGATTTCTATTGCAGAAATGCGGTAAATCATGGGAAACTCGCCTTACAACCTGACGTAATGGCACAATATGAATTGGGCATATCGGACCAGAATATATGGCCACTTATTCATTGATATTGATGGCTCATTTGACATGAATGACTTGTGAATAAGTTATGAGTGCCTTTGGTGAGTTACTCACTGCTCAGAGTCTATTTATAGCCCAATGAGAGCGGATCCACCTGCTCATAAGGAGAGGTCGGGTAGTGGGGCTTAACTCAGAAGCAAAATCTAAGGTCATATCATGGCCACAACACGTTTGTTGACAGTTTTACAGCCTTATGCCGAAGGCATTAGTTACTGCGGAGATTCAAGGGGAGAGGGGTGTGCACGTGTGTGCCCATCGAGCGATTCAACTAAAATTCTGGTCAAAAACGACCTGGAAGTGTATACCCATTGAGCTAACAATTTCTAATTCGACCAGAATTCCAGTTGCATCACTCAATAATGGATTCCCACCATTATATACATCCTTTATGAATTTAAAATATTATATGGACATGTAGCGAGGGTTTGAAAAAAGTATTTTTTTATACAGTAAATAAAACCTCCATTAATTTGTCCAAGACAATGTAAGTTTACCTATGGATAGAATAAAGAGTTTCCCATAGATAGAATAAGGAGCACTGTAAATAATTCAAGAGGAAAATCATAAAAGTGGATAGGACGGGTCACTTTCTATTTGTAGCCTTGGAGGAGTTAGGTGGGCGCTTGTCTATTAAAGCCAGTGTCCTCTGAATAAACCATGGGTCCCTGAGGGCCCTTGAGGGCCCTTGAGGGGGCGTCCCATCAGGTCACCGTGTCAAATTTAAGAAAACATAATGTTGACCTTCCGAATTTAAGAAATTTCCATATTCCATGTCATTATTTTGCTTAACTTCATGTTGCTTCTCCCATAATTTTACCTCTTAACTTTTGGTGAAACTTTCATTCCAAGGATAGCCAATTTCATATGTTATACTTGTGAGCTAGTCTAAATCAAGGTGCATTCTCCGTAATATGGCATCATTCGTAATTGAACATGATGGAAAATTAAGGTTCAGTATATTTCCCAGCTTGTGACCATATATATCTTATATCTTCTCAGTTGATTTGAAAATATTTTCATTACAGATGGATATTTGGTTCTATATATTTCCCCTAAATTTTCCAGTGGACCAATTTAGGGAACAATGTATGAACGATACCTCGACATGATATTATTCCAGTCTGAAACTAGGCTGAAATCAAACCCTCGACGTTTTCTTATGCAGGCTGGTGCTTTTTCATTGCGCCAAAGCTCCATACCCACTAGGCGATTTTTACACAGTCGGCCAATGAGTCAGGGCTAAATTTGGCCAATCCCCATATAATCACCTGTCAGTATAAAAATTATATTGAAATATGTACACGTCTAATTCATTGTTGGCTGATTATTGGGCGTCTTGCTCAAAGAGCGAAATAAAAGTAAGAGCACTTCCCAGAATTAGACTTATGTTGCTTTTATTAATGCATTGTTTCATATAATGAAAATAGTATACAAACATATCATGGAAGATAAAAAGAACAATCCAAGAAAAACAGTGCTCCAAACACTTCAACACGGAAATTGTTAAGGACCTTGGTCCCCCCCCCTCCTCAAAATACTCTCGTGCCTCTCCTCCCAAAATTAGACTTGTATTGGTCTCATCAAAAACAGAGTTCTATGTGATGAAAGGTATGAACACACATACTATAGAGGATAAATGGAACAATGCGAGGAAAACAGTATGCCGCACACTTCAAATTGGTAATTGTTCAAAGTCCTTAGTCCCCCTCCCAGGTCCCTCCCCCCAACCCACTCTCGTGCCCTCCCAAAATTAGATTGTATTGCTCTTCTTAAAAAACAGTGTTCTATGTGATGAAAGGTATGTACACAAACATATTATGGAAGAAATGCGAAGAGAAAACTACACCACACACTTCAATATGGAAATTGTTCAAAGGCCTTAATTCCCACACCAGGGTCGCTGCTCTCGTGCCTCGCCTCGTTCCTAAACACGGCCCACAATGCCCCGCGGGCGTCTCTGGCCCCGGAAGCACGTGACCCTTGTTGTTTGGTCACGTGATGAGTGGGGAGCTCTCTGATTGGTGGATTGTAGGGGTCTCCGGTCAGTAATGAGTTCGTTATTAGCCCCAGCCTCCCGCCAGGCGGCGGGGAGGGTCTGGGCATGCGCGGAGAAGGGTCTGCTTCTTAAGGCGGCTTTACACTTTTACTTATAATATGATTTACAAGTTTGTTTTTCTAGTAGCCCATTGCAGAGTAGTAGTCAGAACAACAAATTGACGTTCAACAAGGAATGCATTTGTGGTCCACACAGGCAAGCAGTGACATAACAAGCACGTTCTCAGCTGTACCTTTTGGGTAAGTCTGAAACGTGCCCGATTTTCATGTAACAGTTAAGTTATTTTAGGTAAAGTTGAGACTTACTAAAACAGAGTGTTATAAGAACATAATATTTTAGGGAAGTTGAGACCTTACTAATAAAGAATGTTATGTTAATGTTATTATAAAGTGAAAGAATGTTACAAGAATGTCATAATAACATCACAGTCAAACGTTGAATTGTTAGGTTCTAAAGACGTTTTTGGGTGCCATCAAAATAATGTAACAAGAACCATAGCGGAGATCGTTGCTGCAACATTACAGTCACGTCATATTCTTGCCTGGGCAGACTACACCGCTCTCTTTGGCTGGGAACTATACCCCAATAGTTTCAGCCTTTAATTTTTGCCTAGTTCCTGCCAAATGCTGTCCATCAAGTTTGTTGCTTTATCTCTTCATTCATCCCTTCTGCAGTTTCATGACATGATATAATTTGTCAACGGATATGACAGAATTATATCACCACCGACCTTTACATTTTCTGTGATTTCCAAACGTTTTTGTTATCCAGACAAAGGGAAAAATATTGATCCATTTTTAATACCCTGACCTGATTTCAATGGTCAATACAAGCAGATAAAGGGAGGAGAGCTTGATACATCAATTTCCCCGTTTTGGGGGCATATTTCTATTCACATTTACAGTCAAATTGTAAGCCCGTACATGGTTCATTCATCTTACAGAATCCTGTCATACTGGTCAATGGAAGTATAGTACTATCCATTTCAGAACAAGAGAACAGCATTGCAGGAATTGCAGGAATTGCCACCGAATGTAAATATGAAAGAATAAAACCAAATTTTAGGTAATCTTAGTATTTTTGGGGCAAAAATGCAGTCCAATTCTATAACATTGCTTACATAAGAAATATCACTGTGGAAAGAGTTAGAATTATAAGCCAGTCAAAGTTTATCACATGGCTTCATGTCTCATATCGATATCCGCGATACACCTGCATGCACTATCGATTTACACTTTTATAGCCATAAGCCCAATCGCACCCGCCCCGCTCCCCTACACCCATTGTTAGCTGTAGATAAGGCCTATAGACCACCCATAAGCCTCATTAGGTATCAGCCCTACCCCCAGGGGGAGGGAGTACAGTGTATGGAATAGCCATTGTCTCCAGGCAGAGGTCTGGGTTAGTGCATTATCAACCTGCCTCAGTAACACCTAGGATTAGGAGAGTGAGGTAAAGATGGCGGTATGACTATAAAACCCTTGTCATGGGAGGACAATTGCCCCTGAGTTGCTTTCCTAAAAAAACATGTATATTTAATTTAAAGTCCTCAGTTTCAAGGCATTTGAAGATAACCCCTGAGCTCTCAACTTGGGTGGGGGGGGGGGGTTGTTAGTTCTATGACAGAAAAATTTAAACCAAAGGTTAAAGTAACTTGTTATAACCTCGAGTAGCCCATAACTTTTCACACAATATAGCCGTGTAGATTTCTGTTTCCAAAGCAATAAAAAGATTATTATCTGGGTTTTAAAGAAAAACCTAGGACTGTCTAAAGACTAGCTTATACAAACTTAAAGGTACATGTCAATACAAATTAAAAGAAAACTGTTAGGGTTATGAGCATAAAATTGATCCAAGCTGTTAATCCATAAGCTTGTGGTTTAATTATATCCAAAATACGTTAATAGGTTCTGACCAGTTCCCCTATAACTGTTTAAAACTTGATGCAATCAGCAAGTATACATTCAATGGACTTTCCTGACAACCATCAGCGAAGTAAAAATTGTCCTAGAGTATATTGGGCTAAACATAAACAGTCAACGGACTGTCCTGCCAACGGTCAGCAAAGTCAAGATTGCCCCAGAGTATACTGAGCTTAACCTATTCATTGACCATATATTTCTTCCACAAAGCTGAACCGATGCAGCTTGTACGTATAAAAACACCACACAAAAGGAAAGCCCCAGCCTACCCCTCAGGAGCTACGTCTTTAGTAATCAGTGACAGTGAGGGTCAGGAGTCAGTGGGGTAATGTGGGCATTCAATAAAAGGGGAAGGCTGTCTAACAGAACATGCCGAGGGGGTGAGGGATCTAATTCCCAGGCTCCTTAAAGAAACGAGTCACTTAATCCCATAAAAGGCCCTCCCTGACGGCCGAGGGGGGACTAGTCCTTTCATGACCTAGATACCTCTTGCATGATAGGTCCTTACACCCACAAGAGCCCATGGCTACTAGTGGCCACCTAAAATCTGTAAGGAATTATTCTATTGGCACTCTATACATGTCATGGGGAACCCCTTTGATGGTTGTTTGGGTGCTGGCTGGTTTATGGTCCTACCTGCCATAAACCAGTGGCCCCAAAGCATGCTGGGATGCAGCGTGAAATTCCCACCTAAAATGGTTGCTGGTTAAGAGTCCTAGTTTGAGCACCTAGCGGACTTGGACGTAACTACAGTCTAAAGGGGGACGTGGTGGTAAAAGGAGCTCTCGGTGGGATCTGATTGCATGGAGCGCTTCGGAGAAACACTCATTATTTATCACGGGGAGAAAAGTGAATTAGGAAATGGGAATATAGGTAGAAAATGTGGGAATGATTAGGTTTAGGATGTGACCCTTGCTGCAGGAAAAGCGATAGGCTCTTAGGGGTGTACAGTAATAGGGATGTGGAGAGAATTGCATTCATATGTCTGCACAAGGAGTAACGTTGGGAACCAGTTTCTATCATAAATAATTCGAAACATTTCATATATATGATAATTAGGAAACATAGAAAAGATAGATATGTACATAAAGGTAAATATATCTTTCTTTTCTACCTTTCCTATTTATCTTTATTTGCTATTTAGCATTATACAAGTCGCTCTAAGAAGTATATATAATGTCCTTGCAATAAGTAGTCTTCATTGTCAGATATTTTCAATGAGTAATCTACTCTTCATTGTGACTGGGATAAAGGTTTTGACTGAGGTCTGAAATAATTATTGCAATTACTGTTTGATAATTATACATAAATTATTACATTATATATCATAATATATGCAGATATGCTAGCTTCGAATACCTCTCGAGCATATTTTGCAACATATGTCGTGTATACGGTAAACGACGGAATCGAAAAGGTGGATCGCGCCGAGAGAAAACGGAAAGGGTTTAACGCGGAATGTGGTCCGCACACGGTCCGCGGTGCATAGTGACATTTTGCATACGTTTTTCATGTAAATCAATTCTAATGGTGTTTCTGAATCCTTTTTATGGTGCATTTATCTTTAGTCAGGTGTAGAAACTTGATGTAAAATATCCCCTATGGTGAAAATCTGGTTTGATTACTTTTATGGAGTGTAAAAGTGGAGATGTTGTGTTTAGCCTAAAACACCTTTTTGGTCCACTGGTCTGGTTAGTGAGGTTGGCAAGGAGTCAGACCCCAAATCAGATCTCTCCAGATCTCAGACTGGATCTCACTGCCTGATAGATAAAGTATTGCAAGAGTTTGTCACTGTCAGGCAGAAGAAAAGCTTAGATCGGCCATCAGAAATGATTGGTACAAAAACAGTAGTTGGGGCTATTACAGGTCAGCCAATAACTGTTCCTGTCACTTCAGATGATAGGGAGTGTTTAGACCGGTATCAAGATGGGATCCAACTGCACACCCCAGGGAGGGACCAGTCTCAGCCAGGGATGGACCTGACAGAATCTGTTGGTGGGATAATTGAGGTAGATGGAGTTAGAAGTAGACAAGAGGAAAAAGGCTCAAAGCCAGTGAAGGGGGAAGTCCCACAAGTTCAGAACAGAGGTAGAGTATCTGTAACCGAAGAGCATAGGCTCCATGAGTTACAGAGAATGAACAACAACCAGGCAGAGGAGATAGCCCGTTTGTTAGGTGAGCTAGAGGAGGTCAATAAGGAAAGACGATCAATGGCCCAAACTTTGAAACAGTTTGAAAGTGATCTCCCAGCACCGCAGCAAGCAGGGTATGATAGAGCAGTGGATAATGGCTTTGACTTGCGTCAGACTTTGGCTTGGGCAGAGGTTGATACAGGGTTGTTCCCCTCAGGTCAAAGGCCACCCTTTAAGCCAAACTCGCACTCTACACCAGCTCAAAGGCAAGTCAGATATTCTGACCAGAGAGGACAAGAAAGTGACAGCTCAGGTGGTGATAAAAGAAATTGGGGTCAACAAAAAGGGTATAACAACAGGAGAGGTGGTTACCATGGCCATAACCATGACCAAAGAGGAGGCTATGCTGGAAGTTCTACGGGACGTAACAATGGTTACAGAGATCAGGTCGAACCTCAGTATGAGACAGCTGAAAGGACAGAAGGGTTAGATGCCAACTCTAAACGAAGGAAATCAGCAAGTCTTTATGCCCAGGAGATCGATGATTCAGTTGGAGCTTTAAAACTCCTTGATGATAGTGTTAGAAGAAAGACATGGGGTAAGGATCCAAAGCCTGTACCGGCTCCTGTCTTTGATGGGGGAGATTTCCTTACCTACCTGCTAAAGTTCGAGAATGTAGCAGATGCAAATGGTTGGGGAGGAGAGGACCGCAAAAGACAGCTGTTGGCTGCTCAGAAAGGGCCATCAGCCACTGTGGTTATCAGTTTCGACATTGAAACTCAGACATATGATGAGCTCGTAAATATGCTGGCTAGAGCTTTCAATGGAGGAACCCCAGAGGCAAGAGAACTGGCATTCTCTAAGAGAATTCAGAAGTTTGGTGAGACTGCAACGATGTATGCTCACAACGTCTTTGCCCTTTTCACATGGGCTAGGCCAGGTATCAAAACTGCAAGGGACATCAGTGATCTGATCAGAACCATATTAATTGGTCTGGTAGATAAAGAGATGGCCCGTCACATCTACCTAAGAAAGCCTAAGTCTTTTAAGGAGCTCCTGGAATACCTTGGACAGGAAGAAAACTGTCAAGATATTCTAGGCACTGGGAAAGAGAAAGTGGCTGAGCAAGTCAATTCTATTCCAAGCCATCCTAAGGTAAATTGGACTAGGTCAAGGAAAGAACATGTGTCTGAAATAGCAGAAGCAGACCAACCATATGATGATATGATTCCAGAGAAGACCTGGGCCTTCCAGAGAAGCAAAGGTCCGGTAGATGAAAAGACCGTTACCTGTTGGGGTTGCAGAGAAGTTGGACACTTCTCACGGAACTGCCCAATGCTAAAAAAGTTTTGTACTGAGTACTGGAATGGAAAAGTAAAGACGAAGGCAGATGTAGGAACACAAGTGAACCAAGCAAAGGTTCATGAGTTACAGGAAAACTCACAGGGGCTGTGCTGAGAGGCCCAGTTACAGCCCAGGTAGATATGGATACAGGATTTATTGACCTAGAACAGAAACAGGAAAGTGAGAAAGGAGAAGAGCTTGTAGATAGAGAAATAACAGTTGCCAGAACTGCCATGCACTGCTCCACTGAGTTACTAGTTAAAGATACTGGAGATCAGCAGGGTGCACTTGGCCGCTCTTCTGAACAAGTGTGTGGAGAAACATTGTGTCAGAAGAGTGATATAGTGGAAGGGTCAAGGGTAATGATCCCTGACCTGGAAACAGCCGATGAGCCTGATCCTCATACAACGGAGAAAGTATGGGAACTTTGGGAGATTTTGACAATGAAGTGCATTCTATAGGGGTAGATAGCGATCTACGGTGGTTCATTCCTGTGAACTTGGCTGGATGGGAGGCAGATTTTCTAATTGATTCTGGCGCAACTTGTTGTGCATTAGATAAATCAGCTTTTGATCTACTTGAGTACCCACCTGAGTTGTTAGCCTCAACAATAAGGGTGAATGCTGCTAACAGTCAAGCTATGAAGGTGTACGGGAAGGCAATGTTATCTTTCAAAGTTGGTGCTCGGAATTTCCGATGGCCATTTTTGATAATGGATCTGAATGGTCATGCTGGAATTATGGGTGCTGATTTTGGTAGTGTTTTTGATGGTTGCTTAGAGCAAGGAACTGGCTATTATAGGCTTCAGGGAGTGAGATACCCTTGTACCTATAAGGACCAAGCACCAGGAATAGCTGTTATGGAGAAGAGCCAGAAGCTTAGGCCTTACAGCATGACTTGGGTGGAAGTTGGGTAGAGTTCAGACCAAAAGTGAGAAACCCTGTTACTGCCCGACTACGAGATTGAATTGGGAGTGGTGGCACTACCATCTTTAGCCTCGTCCAAAGAAAAAAGTCTGATACCTGTTATGAATATGACAGGAAGGTCAGTGCCCTTGGACAAAGATATGCAAATCGCTCATGTGCATGATGCAGATTTCATGGATCTCAAAGACACTAGTAAAGAAGAAGAAAGAACCAAAACAGTTGAAAGAGCCTGCAGTAGTTAAGATACTGACTAGGGAAGTTAAAGTTCCACTTAGATTTAGAGACTAGTATTAGGATATCATTAGTTAAGGCTTAAGACACTGAGAAAAAGTTGTCATAACTATCCCCTATATTGGAATCGAGGCTGAGACCAATATTAGAATATTCTGGCGAATAGTATCATTGTACCGGTCACTCCGGTAGTGTCTGCTATGGAGGCGAGAAATCTTAAGATAGATTTTTAGAACACATACTGTGCAGTATGCTGGAACATGATAGGACTTGCTTGAATAGTTTTGGGGTAGGATTTATGATCTGAATGAAAGTGGTGCAGTAAATGGTAAAAAGGATGTATAGAAATCTGATAGAAGGCTTGGCCAAGCATTTCAAAATAGGAATTCAGGAATTGTATGAATGGTGAAAATATGAGAATGACTGTGTAAAGCAAGTGTGTATGAAAGTGTGTGTGAAAGAAACAAATGGGAATGAAACAGAAGGACAAAAGGCTTTGCTGCACTATGCAAGGAGGATGAGTGAGACCGCACATAGTTTAAGTTGTTTCTGAGGATCCAAGTTACAGCTAGGAATAAGACTTAAGGAAAACTGGGACCCTGCAGGAGGTGAGCAAGGTGGAACAGAGAGGAAGGCAGGAGGTGAACTTAGGCAGAGTTGTTTGACCTGTGACAACGGCCCAGGAGTCTTGGCTACACATAGTCGCCATCTCTGCGTCACTTTGGGATGCCCGGAAGGTGGTGTCAACATTAAGTACCACACCCGCTGACCAGCACAACACTCTTCAAGAGGCCTCTCTACCCACAAAATCTACTCAAGGAGACCGTTAGACAGGAAGATGACAGGAAGGGCTACACCAACCGAGCTATCGCTGATGACCGGTTCCCCGCTTCAGATGCCGAACATTTCCATCTCTTAAATTTCTAATTTCAGATTTAAACTTCTTAGTATTGAATTTGTAGTAAATAGGATTTATTGATGTACCGTACTTTTGCTACTTGTTATAATCTCATGTATTTTTCAGGTATTTTTTGTACTTGTTATATATCTTGTTATATTTATCTGACCAAGGTTGTTATGTAATGAAAAGTATAGCTTTTGGATTTTTCTAAATGTAGCAAAATCTTTTTTCAAGGGGGGGGAAGTGTCGTGTATACGGTAAACGACGGAATCGAAAAGGCGGATCGCGCCGAGAGTAAACGGAAAGGGTTTAACGCGGAATGCGGTCCGCACACGGTCCGTGGTGCATAGTGACGTTTTGCATACGTTTTTCATGTAAATCAATTCTAATGGTGTTTCTGAATCCTTTTTATGGTGCATTTATCTTTAGTCAGGTGTAGAAACTTGATGTAAAATATCCCCTATGGTGAAAATCTGGTTTGATTACTTTTATGGAGTGTAAAAGTGGAGATGTTGTGTTTAGCCTAAAACACCTTTTTGGTCCACTGGTCTGGTTAGTGAGGTTGGCAAGGAGTCAGACCCCAAATCAGATCTCTCTAGATCTCAGACTGGATCTCACTGCCTGATAGATAAAGTATTGCAAGCCTCTTTTATGGAGGTCTGAGCCCAAGGATTTTTTGAGAACTCACATTGTAAATTATTAGCCTTTATTGTAAAGAGACTATTTCTTATTTGAGACTATTTTTCTGTATCATTGACTTTATTGAGACTAAGCTAAAGCTCCAAATGGGGTGAATATTATTTGTCAACCGGTTTCACTGTAATAAAATTGGATCTCAGACAATTTGCTGTGTTTGACTTTCCCTTATAGAGTCACCGCTTATCCACAATAATTTCGAACCATTACACATATACAGTTTGTACACAATGTTTGTGATATGATAGGTCATACCTGTAGTATAAAGTCTAGAACTTATTTCAATGTTATGCGGTCAAAATATAAATACAACATGAGTCCAAGCCCATTCACCCTGGTCAATGGTTCGTTCACAGAGACCTGCAAAAATATATCACGTGCATACAAAAATAATATCGCAGTCGATAAAATGATTGCAGGCCAGCATAATCAAACAAGTATCATTCACACTGAGAAAAGAAGGTACATTACAATCAGATGTGATAATTTTCGCACGCAATCTTATTTAGAACTGTACAGATGTGTTACGGAAATATTCAACATGCTGAAAATTTGGCTCTGCACCATGTTGCTCAGCGCTGCAAGGCCATATTCCACTGTGCGGTGTTTTGCTAGTGGTGGGCACTATTTTAGCGGTGTTTACCACCACCACAAGTATATCCAAGTACCCCAATATGGAATATAGATATTTGATTGGGTGGTACTTGCAGTGGCCCAACGCAAGTACCACCGCAAATGAATTTATATAGGTTTGCAATGAATTGCTTGCGGTGGCTGGTACCAACATGTTGGTATCTGAAACGCAAATTACTTGCGGTGGTAAAATTGCCCACCGCAAATGGTCCCCCTCTGCACAGTGGAATATGGGCTTCAGCCTATTTCATTCTTATCTCTATGATCTATCGCTGTACCCTTACAAGCTAAATTACCTCAGGGCCTATATCCTCCATCTTTGATCCTAATCCAATCTCAGCCTTGCCTCTTGGTGTTGGCGGTCAATACCATCATCGAAATGAAATGGGATATGATCACCTAGACTAAGGTCTATTAAGAGATAGGTCTACCCGAACAGCAGGGGCCTACAGGGTGGGTAAAATAGGCATTCATCTTAAGGTTAGATTCCACTATGCGGTATTTTGTTTGTGATACTGTGATGAACGGCTATTCATCCAAAATACATAGAGGTCAAAATAATAGAAATAAGGTAATAGTAGAAATATATGTAAGAGAACGAAATATATGTAAGAGAACGAAATAGATGTAAAGGAACGAATATGTAATAATGAACGAAAGTATGGAAAGCCTGAAAAAGAGGCACGAATATGTAAAAGAACGAATATGTAAAGAACGAATATGTAAGGAACGAATATGTAAGGAACGAAAATGTAAAGGAACGAAACCCGGAAATATGTAAACCGGAAGTAAAATGTAAACCGGAAACGGAAAATATAAACCGGAAGTGACGTCAGTTGTAGGTCACGTGACCGAAAGCAGCCAATCAGGGCTGACCTCTCTAGTATATAAAGGGGCGGTGAGGCCCGAATAAACAGAGTTCTTTAACAGTTCTCCTGGTGTCCAGACGTGTCCTCTTTCCTGAAACAACCGCTAAAGATGAGCCGATCAGAGTAATTAAGCAGAAGTTAGGACAAAACAGTCGAAGCTCGAGATAGGTAGTAGAAAAACAGGGTAAGGGGCCCGACGGCCCGAAGAACGAGGAACGAGGGAACGGAGTAAGGCACGAAGGCCCGAAGTAGTCCCGGAAACCGAGGCGTAGTATGGCACGAAGACATGGGGAACGGAACGAAGGAGCGAAGTCCGCGGGGACGAGGGCGCGGCATGCTCGGCCCCACGCTACCAAACAATAGGCGACCGTCGGCCCGTCGCCCCCGCGGACCGGAACTCAGGGGTGGACCGCCCGGTCGGGGTGAATGCTGGTCTGGGAGATAGAGCGAGACGAACCCCGGCCGACCCGTACCCCTACCATAATTTCCCTCCCCCGCAGTCCTCCGTTGACATCGAGTGCCGATTCCCGATCGATTCGCTCAGCCCCCCCTCGTGCGCGAGGCACGACTCTAGAAACACATCTCGGTTCTTGGCCCGGATTCCCCGTCCGCCCCGAGACCCGAACAACCCCCACGTTCCTCTGTTGTAAGAATCGGTAACCCCGACTTACCAGAGAACGTCACACTGGTGGCAGCGGTGGTGCTGAAATAGGCACATACGGACTTGTGGATCTTGGGTGTTTCGTCGGTATTGGATACTCATGGCGACCGCGGCAGTCTTCGAGCAGATGGATTCTGACGTCGCCTTCAAGGAAGGTGGGGAGGAGAAAGGAGGTGCGAAACCGAAACCAAAGGGGAGGACACGACCATCATGGGTAGGCAGTTTAATTTTATGGGAACGTCCACCCCGACGGATGAGCAGAATGCGCGGGCTCAACAACAACAGACCGGCCAGGTAGGAGCGAGTTTGAAGAAGTTTAGTTTACGACCAGAGAAGTATGACGGTAAACCGGATTTCGAGGGATGGATCAACCAGTTTGAGGAGTACGCAACATTGGGACGCTGGACGGCCGAGGAAAAAGCGGCGATGCTCTTTCTCTCGCTGACGGGAACGGCACGAATGTACTTTGTTGGGCTCCCGGACAGGGAACGACTCCGTTACTCAGCGAGGGTGGATGCGTTGCGCCGGAGGTTCGGTCAGGAGAAGGACACGTGCAATGCTCTGCAAGAGTTGGCAGGATTGAAACGTGTAAAGAACCAGACAGCGAAGGAGTTGGCTGATAATGCCCGGCGACTGGCATCGAGAGCCTACTTCTCCAACGACTACGCTAGCCAGGAAAAAGCAGCATTACATGCGTTCCAGGCTGCAGTTGGGGAAGACCTTCAGCTGAAGTGTGCAGAGAAAGGATGCAAGACACTAGAGGAGGCGGTAGAGGTGGTAGAAATACAGGAACGATACTCACGCCGCCTCCTGCGGGCAGTGAAGCCCGAGGAGGACGCCAATACACAGATCATGGCCTTAAACGGTAAGTTGGAGGAGATGATGAAAGAATTGGCAGAAGAACGGGAAGCTAGAAGACAAGCAACGGCCCGGAGGGAGGCGTTTAAGAAGCGAAAAGAAGATTTAGAGTGTCATCAATGTCACCAGAAGGGCCATTTCGCGAGAGAGTGTTCTCAGCGTCAGGGAAACGGACAGTCGCCGTCGCAGTAAGCGCGGGGCCCCCTTCGGGCGCGGCGAGAGAAGTAGTAGGCTTGGGAGAATGTGGACTTTATGTGGCCGGGACGGTGGGAGAGAGTGTCGTCCGTTTTTTGGTTGATACCGGATCTATGATCAGTCTGCTGTCGGAACGCCTCTGGAGAGAGTGGGGACGAAAATGGGAAGAACTGGATGGATATGAAGGACGTCTCTGCTCGGTGGATGGTAGTCCGTTGCGGTGCTACGGATGCACGAACTTGCCAGTAAAATTGGGAACGCGCGTGTTGAAGTGGACATTCATGGTGGCAGACATCGGTAGAGATGAAGGGATCCTGGGAAACGACTTCGCGGTGAAATACCGGCTAACAGTTAAGCCCCACGCGAGTGCTATCTTCCTGCCCGCCGAGGGGGAGGGAGAGGGGGAACGAATCCCGGGAGCAGAACAAAGAACGGATGGGATTCGGGCAGTTACCGTCGGAGGACAGGTCGTGCGAATCGAGGAAACGACGGAAATACCCCCACTCCAAGTGACCCGAGTAACAGTAGTAACGAGAGTAGACATAGGACAGAGTGGACAGCTGGCTGTCATCACCGGCACTGGATTACCTATGGGACTGGAGGTGATCCCAGGAACGGTGACATTGGGAGAAGAAAATGAAGTTTGGGTGGCCAACCGAGGGACCGAGAGCGCGAAATTGGAAACCGGCGGGGTACTCGGAGAAGCCACCTTCGTACAAGAGGTACGAGGAATAGGAAGTGAAGCAAAAGAACCCCCTGGAGCGCTCGTTGAAATGATAGAGGAGGCTAAGAAAGACCTGACCACGGAGGAAGGCGGAGAGCTGGAGAAAGCCATCATGGCCCGGGAACAAATGTTTGCGACCTCGAAACATGAGTTAGGACGGACAGATTTAGTACAACATCGAATTAAAACGGGGGATCAGATGCCGATCAAGCAGAGGGTCAGACGGTATCCGGCCACCAGGAGAGAGGAAGAACGAGCACTGGTGGAGGATATGTTAAATCTAGGGATTATCCAGGAGAGCGGGAGTGCGTGGAGTAGCCCGACCGTTCTAGTCAAAAAGAAGGACGGAGGAACGAGGTTCTGTATCGATTACCGAAAACTGAACCAGGCTACGAAAGTGGACGCCTATCCGCTCCCACGGATAGAGGACAGCCTCAACACCTTGGGAGGAAGCCTATTCTTTTGCAGTCTGGATCTCGCAAGCGGATATTGGCAGGCGGAGATGGCACCGGAGGACCAAGAAAAGACGGCCTTCGTGACTCAAGGAGGATTGTATGAGTTCAAAGTGATGCCATTCGGGCTAGTGAACGCCCCAGCCACCTTCGAGAGACTGATGGAAAGAATCCTCAGAGGAATTGTGTGGGAGGAGTGTCTGGTATACTTGGATGACATACTGGTCTTTGGACCAACGTTTAAAGTGACTCTGGAAAGATTGGTACGGGTTCTGGACCGATTGAACGCTGCAGGACTGAAGTTAAAGGCGCGAAAATGCAAGCTGTTCCAGAAGAAGATTCCGTTCTTGGGGCACGTTGTCTCATTCAACGGGATCGAACCCGACCCCGAAAAGTGTCGGCAAGTAACCGAGTGGCCGGTCCCTCGGGATCTCCACGAGGTACGAGCCTTCGTGGGATTATGTTCATATTATAGAAGGCATATAAACGGCTTCACGGAATTGGCTGCCCCCTTGTATGAATTGGCAACGAAGGAGGAACCGTTCATGTGGAGCGCGAGACGACAAGAGGCATTTGATGCGATGAAGAAGGCGCTAACGGAGGCCCCGGTGTTGGGATTCCCGGAGGAAGATGGACAATGGTGGCTTGACACGGACGCCAGTGACGTGGGGACAGGAGCCGTGCTATCACAGGAGCAGAGAGGGGAGGAACGGGTGATAGCTTACACGAGCAAAACCCTGGAGTCAAACGAACGAAAGTATTGCACCACGCGGAAAGAACTGTTGGCGGTGGTGCGAGCTTTGAAGCATTTTCGGTGCTACATCTATGGTCAACGCGTGATAGTCCGGACGGATAATAGCGCGGTCAGTTGGCTGCAGAGAAGTAAGGAACCGATGGGGCAGGCTGCTCGGTGGATTGAGATTATCGACTCGCATGATGTGTCGTTCCAACACCGACCGGGCAGGAAGCATGGGAACGCTGACGCGTTGTCCCGGTATCCGTGCAAACAATGTGGAGAGGAGCACGAGAATACCGAAAAAGTGAGAGTAGTGACGCGGGCCCGGGGGTACGAGCCCGGATGGTCCCCGCAGGAGATGAGAGCAGCGCAGAGGAGAGATCGAGATATAGGGCCGATTGTCGCACGGATGGAAGAGAATGCGGACCGGCCAGGCTGGGAGGCCATATCTCCGGAATCCCGGGAAACAAAGATCCTATGGAGGCAATGGGAACGATTAAGCCTCAGGGATGGCGTGCTGCATCGGAAGTACTGGGAACTGGAAGGACATGGTTGGAGGAACCAGTTGGTCGTTCCCCGAGGGGAACGGGCCAAGTTGGTAAGGGAATACCATGGAGGCGCGGCAGGAGCGCATTTGGGAGTCGCCAGAACGACGGCCCTGTTGGAGCAAGGGTTTTACTGGCCGGGACTCCGGGAAGACGTGCGGAAGGAATGTCGAGAATGTGATTGCGCGTTGCTGAAAAAAGGACGAGGAAGACGGGAGCCGCTACATCAGTACATAGTGGGGGAGCCGATGGAACGGCTGGCCATGGATGTTTCGGGCCCGTACCCAGTCACCAAACGAGGAAATAAGTATTGCCTGATGGTGGGATGCTATTTCACCAAATGGTTGGAGTGTTTCCCGATCCCGGATCAAAAGGCAACGACAGTGGCGGACAAACTGGTTGAAGAAGTAGTAGCACGGTACGGCGCGTTTCGGGAACTACACTCGGATCAAGGCACGAATTTCGAATCCGAGGTGGTGGCTCAGGTCTGTGCACTATTTGGAATACACAAAACAAGAACGACGCCGTACCACCCCAGGAGTGACGGGTACTTAGAACGAAGTTTCCGTACCTTGGGGTGTTGTTTGAAAGCCAGCTGCCGAGCAACAGGCCGGGAATGGGACGAGATGGTCCCGCTCGTGATGATGAGTTATAGAGCAACGCCGCAAGCCAGCACGGGAGTGACACCGAATATGATGATGCTGGGCCGACAGACCATGATGCCGCGACAAGCGATTTATGGGAGACCTCTAGGACCAGAGGAGGAACCCCGACGGGTAGGCGACTATGTGGAAAGCCTGGAGGAAGGGCTAGTTGCGGCCTATCGGGAGGCCCGGACGGGGCTGAAACGAGCCGCCATCCATCAGAAACACGAGTACGATGGGAAGGTGACTCGGCGGGAATACCACGCCGGAGAACTGGTCTGGGTGCACGATACGGTAGTGGATAGGGACAAAGGAACGAAGTTGCGATTTCCATGGATGGGCCCTGCACTGATCGTCAAGGTGCTTGACCGAGGACGGGTGGTAGTACGGAAGAAACGAGGGAAACCGGGGGGGGTAGTCCATGTGGACCGCCTGGAACCCTACCGAGGACACGCTGCGCCAGCCTGGATGGTAGCTGACCAGCAAGGATACGAGGCTGCACAGTAAATGCTTGGGGTGGGGCGCGCTAGGGCACGTAAGGAAACGGGGCACCCCTTTTTGTGATGAAGTCGTTTTCGTGTCTCGATTCCGCAGGTGGAAGAGGACCAAGGGAACGACCAAATCGGCGCTACACAAAAAGGCTTTGGCCAAAAAGGACTGATCAACCTGGGGCCATTGAGTCGGGGCGGTGCGTTGACCACTACAGTAGGAGTGCAGGTCGTTAGGCTGTAGAGATTTGCTACCTAGCTGAAGATTGGTTCTCTTGCGGATGTAATATAGGTGGGAAATGCGGGGTTGGAATGAAAAACGGCGTTCGGGAGCCACGACGGCCCGAATGTCTAAAGTAGTCCCACGGAGCCGCTTTCCGGTCAGTTCGGAGGAACCACAGCGTGGAAAAGATGGTTGGATTACAACAGAAGACAGACCCGGTGGCAAGCTGGTGAAGACTTTTGAAGTAATGCCGACTTGGTAATACCGCTTTACAGCGTCCAGGAGACCGGAGGAGAGTAGATGCGGCACTCTCGGGAACGCCGGAGGAACGAACGGACGGTTGTAAAAGGCGAGGCCTGAAACGAGGACGGGCTTTAAAGTAGGTCGTAAAAGGAGTAAAAGAGGACAAAGAGAACGGGGCGGCGGCGAGGAGATGATAACGTCGAGCCCCTGTGTTCTCCGGGAAGTGTGCGGAAGCACTGTGAGGGCCAAGATGAAAAAGGCAAGAGAAGGCGACGGAGGATGAAAAGACCGAGGACGTCCGGTGGGGCAATAAAAGGCCTAGGAAAAAAACGCGTGGACGGGCGAAGGGCCGCGAGGTAAAAAAAGCAGGCGAGGCGGTGACCAGCGGCGGGCCCCGGGGACCGGAAAATAGTAGGGGGCGCCACCGTAGAAGTGGATGGTGAGTCTGACGCTAGGGGTCGCTAGTGCAGGCCACGCCCACTTCCGCCTGCGGCGGCTATAAAAGGCAGAGCGCTCGCCGGAGCAGGTCATTCTGGTCAGCCGATCAGGATTCATCAAATCGCAGACGAGCAGACTGAGCTAAGGAGAAGAAAACAAGAGAAAAAGCAGAGAAGCGAGACGAGCAGCATCACCACGAGACAAAAACGGAAAAGGCTGACGGGACGAGCTTCAGGATTGGAACGAGCCCCGAAAGCCCGGAAAACGGACACGATGAGCGGACAGTGCTGGGAAGGACATTGCCACGGAAAGGAGTTTAAGCACTTGGTCAAGCATATTAAAGGCCAGCACGATGGATTACGGAAGCAGTACTACATGTGCCCGGTGTGTTCGAATCGAGCCTATTCGACACACCAGGACTGGAAGAAGCACATGACGGACTCACACGAAGGGAACCTGCAGAGGGGGATGCCGAAGCAAGACCCCCTTCTGAGGCTGGAGTATGCTGCGGCGTTCGCCTTGGACCCGAAAGGACGACCGCCGTACACTAGTTTCGCTGCTGGGGATGAAACGGCGGCCCGGGTAGCCAACATGGAACGGGACTACGCGGTGCGCCATCCGGAGGGGTTTCAACCCCCTGAGAGGGCGGTGGATAAGGAGGCACCGGAGAGGCCGCGACGGCATATCCGCGTACCTTACTACCCGAGGGCGTCGAGAGGGTCCGAGGACAGCGACGCCGAGCAGCCGGAGCAGGTAGCAACCGAAGAAGGATCAGAGGCCGACGAGGCCGGCGAGGGAGCCCAAGCAGCCAAAGCAGCAGGGAAGGGACCCCTGGCCGAGGTAGCGGAACGATCGACGCCCACGCGTCGTTCCCCTCGGAGGGCCGCGAAAGGAGTGCGGAAGGAAGCCACCGAGTCGCCGCGAAGCGCGAGCCGAGCCGTGGTCAACCCGAAACCACTTCTGACACCAGACCAAATATCAGGGTTGGTACAGAGCCGAATTAAGAAGTTAAACGCCCAGGGAGAACCACGGGAACCGAGAGGACGAGGACTCCCGGGCTGAGGAAAAGGACGGACATCCACACCCGCCCCGAAGCCGGGTTGCTCAGGAATACCACCGGGGGCTGAGGTGGTGGAATTGGTGAGCTCGTCCGACGACCAACGTCTGAAAGTAAAAGAGGAAGAGGAGCCGCTCGCTTTCAAGAGGCCCCCAACGCAGGGATGCCCGGCGGAGGAGCCGTCGCGAAAGAAGAAGTGGAAAAAGGTCAAGAAAGTCCCGAGAGAATTGGAGGAGGGAACGAGTTCGGACCAGTCGGAGTCAGGCAGGAGTATGTCGGTCCGAAGCGATCGGTCCTTGATTATTGCTGAGTCTAGTAGCACGGGAGAGCTGGGACCATCACAGCCTGAGACCTCGACAGGAGTCAAACGGACCACGGGACTAGAACCACCTTGTAGCGACGCACAATTTACTATGATGACAGTTCATAAGAAATCGGTGATATACGAATCACGACACCCGAGGTACCCCGGATATTTAAAAGGAACAATGAACCGGGAGGGATCGTTCAGGGGTTACCACGAGGCAAGATCCGACCGGGAGCTGGAGGACAGCATTCGGGAAGCACAGGGAGGCCGGCTGGTGGAAAGAGAAGCATTGTACCTAGGGAGGTTTCTACGCGAGATGGCAGAAAGGCAGGGACTCAAACCGTCGGGGCGAGTGGAGAAAGTAAAGTATGTTCGGCATGCGGCCAGACCGGAGGACACGGCGTCGATGGCCTCGACACAGCCGCTGTTCTCTACCCCTACCCCGACGAGAGCGGATTCACCCCTGGAGAAGATGGTATGTAAGCAGCCGATAGTGCCGCCCCCGGGACTGAAACGAATGAGAGACATTACGGTAGCACCAGACACGCCAGAGACACGGGCGGCGGTTGACAACCTGACTCGAGCCAGTTTGGGGAGCTCGTTCTTCGGGTCGCAAGGATCGGAGGAGACCCCGGGACCACCGTCGCCCGAACGAATGGGATCGCCGCCAGGACCGGATACCCCACTCAAGGACGAGGATAAACACGGGCGAGCGCTACAACCGCGGGTTGTGATACACAGATTACAAATACCGGCTGCCCAGTCCATGGACGCGGAGGTGGAAGACTCAGAGGACATGGAGTTGGGGCAGGCCGAGACCAGAGGATATGAGCCGGAGAAGCAAGAATTGGACGAGTCGGGAGCGGATTCAGTGTTCGGGTCCATAGGAACGGAGATACCGACGGCAGGACCATCTAAAGAAACACCGAGACTCAATTTATTACGGACACAGGCCATTCACCAGGTCTTACAGGGACACTTTCCGGTGACGGCGCGAGCAGTACGAGACTGGGACGCGGAAGAGGCCATTCGGGTGCAACTGGTGTGGCCCCCGAGGGAGGTGCGAGGAATGACGGCTAAGACAAGAGCAATGGCTTCGGCGTCTATGGCGTTCCTGATGGCACTAGAAACGGGCCGCAAGCCAGAGACATTTGAAGAAGCGATGGCGCAGTTCCCGACGGCGGCACTGGGGCCGTTGACCAGGGAGTTCCCGGGAGTCGACCGGCTAGTTAACGAACACAACCGGACCGTCCAATTGGCTCAGACCCTAGTGATGTACAAAAACGAAGATCAACTGGATGACTTGTTGAAGACCACAAGAGAGGTGGAAAAACAGAGCGGAGTGGTGGATCAGCTTCTCGGGCGCCCCGCTAGGGAGGAGAGGCTGTTGCTACCGATCCGACGCCAAGAAGAAGGGTGAAGTAGATGCTGCTCGAGGTCTTGCACGGAAGAAAAACAGCGCGACGGAACCAGAGGCGGAATATGGCGCGTCGCGAGTCGGGTGGGGAGGGATTACGGGGCGTTGGCTCCTCACCCATAGTGTCAAACCCCCAGGGAGAGAACCGGGCCGAGGCGGAGGTACCTGAGCCGCACAGGAGGCCGAAGCCTGGATAAAAAAACTCTCCTGGAGACCGCTGGACGGGCCCGAAACTTTACTTAAATTCATCGGGAACGGACTGGCGGGCTCGAACATTCTTATCTTAATTTATTCCTACTAGTTTCTTTATGGGAATCTTCTTGCGGAAGTGAACGAAACCACATGTGTTAGGAGGTGTAATCAGCGAGCTGGAGGGTCCATGACTGGAACGAACTTACCAAGCCTGCGGGGCGAATACGGAACGGGAGGAGGCGCTAGGAGGAAAAACAAGTTTGTAGCTGTTCCTCTTCTTCCCTGGAGCCCGCTGCGTTGGTTGGGACCGAGCAGGTGGAACGGGATCGTCCGGTCGCGGAAATCAAATGGATAGCGGGCCGGGCGGCCCAGGAGCGAGAGTGAAAGTTGGGAGGCGGAATCGAAGAAAGGAAATCAGAATGGACAGATAGTGTTGTCATTGTAGTCTTTGAGTCGACGGTCGTGCCGGGGTAAATAAGGTACCGGTGGGCCGGCGACTCGCCGCTGGAGGAAAGGCTGGCGCGGGCCAAGACTGAAAACCCTTCTCCCGTGCTGCCTTGAGCGATCTGGGGGCGAGGAGGAGACGACCTCTGTCCTCTAGCGGCACTTCTACTCCCTGCAACTTCGTCTTCTTGATCTTGGATGGATCGATCAGAATGTGGATGAGCCCGGATTCATGTACCATCATCTTCTGAGTTTCCTTGTCTTCAGCCTCTTACCGCATACGAAGAGCGGCAAAATGGAATTTTTCGACCTGAATGCTGGTTTTATCGTGCCAGAGTTGATGCAGCGAGTCGTGAAAGGATTACGGCGAGTCGTAGATGTCTCCCGGAGGACCAAGGCACGAGCAGGGACGATAACTTAGGGGCCCTGGCTCGTGACCGACCGAAGCAATACATGAACAAGAAACGAAAATTAATAGACTTACTAAAAACTTATATTAATATCTTACCTGCGGTAACGACAGTGACTGCTTCCATGTCGTACTTCCTGGTATCTTCTTCTCGAGGAACGAAACAAAATAGTCTTTGAAACATATAGGGAAGTAGTCTTTGAAATATACAGGGAGGTGGTGCTTGGAACGTCGGCCGCGGATGCCTCGATAGACGCCTCAAGAGGTCTGCAAAGAGCGACGAGGAGCGATCCTTCTTGGAGTTCGACATCGGATGAGTTCTTCTCTATATATGCTATTTTTGAGATGGGCCCGTTCCGGATCTCAGAGGTTGACGTTGGGTGCAGATCCCAGTTGATGTCGTCCATCTTCACTTTCTACGGCTTCTTCCTCTCCTTCTCACTAATATCTTCAACTTACCAACTTCGAACCGCCGTACCTAGGAGCAGCCCGGAACGGCTCGGAGCTGTTGTCTCGGCGTTCGTCATAGGCATAGTGGCTTCATGCAAGGTGACATGGCACCGTGGACGACTGTGGCCTTACTCCAGAATCAAACCAGACCAGATCTTAAACTTACTTCTATTAACGAACTATTTGTTGGTATTACAGTCTCACGAAAATCGTCTAAAAGCATGGTCCTCCGGGAGGACGAAGAGAAAAACTTAGTAAACAGAGCGAGGCCCGAGAGCCTAGGAGACGAACGAGGGCCCGAGTGCCCGAAGCAGGAATCCTCTTCTTAGGAAAATCATCTCATCAGTGGAACGAAGGAGCCTCCCTCTCGCCCCAAAGAGGATTGTCTTCCTGCCGTTGCTTACGGAGGGGGGGAGGGATGAGAGGCGCCGGCTCCTGTCATCAAAAGAAACTTCATCAAAATTATCTTCTTAATCGGGTCTCCGTTCCGGTTGTTGTCATGCCACTTGGGCCCGGAACGGTGACGGAAATACTTTACTATGATGGACTCTCTCCGACATCTCTTTCTGAAATCTTCGAGTGTGTCAACGTGGTCGAGGACTGAACGTCTTGGTGCTGGGTTAACCACGAGGACATGTGTCGTAAAAGTCAAACTTCAGTTCCTGTACGGAAAACGGACACCTCATCGATAATTAATGATTCTAATCTTCTCAGTCTTACCTTCACCCGGACTCCATCTCAAAGTTTCACTGTGACAAATAGCACGAAACCCGCGACGTCGTCTGCTGAGGCTTCCACTCTAAGCTTTGATGCATGAAGTTAAGTTCCTTTCCACATACAACGCCATTTTCTTCTTTGGGTACCTTGGCCTCTGGCTCGAACATGTTGTCCTTGCCAAACGTGAAAAAGTCACTGGAGGGCTCTGAATGCCGAGGCGACCGAGGGTGCGAAGTCCAAAAAGAACATTCTATCTACAAAAACTTCAGTCTTTCTTCTTCAACTCATCCTTAAAATCATCATCATCACCTAAGAGAACGCAGAGAAGAGTAATAGTTACGGAAGAACGAGGGGTCACGACCGACCGGGTGGGAGAATCACGACCGATTCTCTACCCAAAAACAACGGAGAACGTCTGGACGACGGAAGAACGGACCGAGGGTCGAGAGGACTGAGGGTCACGACCGGCCCTGGCCTCTGGGTGGGAGAGTCGCGACCGATTCTCCACCCGAACTAGGGGAGAACGTCTGGACGACGAAAAACGAAGGGAACGGGGGCACTGCGGGTCACGACCGACCCATGGCCCCGGGCAGGAGGACCACGACCGGTCCCTCTGTCCTAATGAGGGTAAAAGGCGAGGAAAAACGCGCCGAGGGGCTAAGTAAATAGAGCCCAGAGGAGAGGAGCGGGGGCGACGGGGTCACGACCGACCCCCAGTCCCGGGTGGGAGAGCCACGACCGGCTCGCTCATCCTAAAGACGAGAAAAAAAGAGGAGGTGTAGAACGGGTCCTAAATAGATCCAGGATAAAGAACTCTGACGAAGATAAAAAGAGACTAGGATATATAAAACGAATTATATGAACTTTCATTAAGAAGAGAGAAAAACGAAGAACGAAAAACGAATAATTAGCCGGATAGGCCCCGGGGGCCCTCCGAAGTAGACCGGGGAGGACAGAGGGTGACACCTCCTCCTCTACCGATAAGGAGCGTAGGATTGAAATGTTTCTGGTTCTAGAGTATGTTCTGTTGTCGTTGCTGTATGAACTGTTTTGAAATTTTGTAAAACGTGTTTTCCCACCTTTCAAGAAGGTGCGGGAGGGTGTGATGAACGGCTATTCATCCAAAATACATAGAGGTCAAAATAATAGAAATAAGGTAATAGTAGAAATATATGTAAGAGAACGAAATATATGTAAGAGAACGAAATAGATGTAAAGGAACGAATATGTAATAATGAACGAAAGTATGGAAAGCCTGAAAAAGAGGCACGAATATGTAAAAGAACGAATATGTAAAGAACGAATATGTAAGGAACGAATATGTAAGGAACGAAAATGTAAAGGAACGAAACCCGGAAATATGTAAACCGGAAGTAAAATGTAAACCGGAAACGGAAAATATAAACCGGAAGTGACGTCAGTTGTAGGTCACGTGACCGAAAGCAGCCAATCAGGGCTGACCTCTCTAGTATATAAAGGGGCGGTGAGGCCCGAATAAACAGAGTTCTTTAACAGTTCTCCTGGTGTCCAGACTTGTCCTCTTTCCTGAAACAACCGCTAAAGATGAGCCGATCAGAGTAATTAAGCAGAAGTTAGGACAAAACAGTCGAAGCTCGAGATAGGTAGTAGAAAAACAGGGTAAGGGGCCCGACGGCCCGAAGAACGAGGAACGAGGGAACGGAGTAAGGCACGAAGGCCCGAAGTAGTCCCGGAAACCGAGGCGTAGTATGGCACGAAGACATGGGGAACGGAACGAAGGAGCGAAGTCCGCGGGGATGAGGGCGCGGCATGCTCGGCCCCACGCTACCAAAAAATAGGCGACCGTCGGCCCGTCGCCCCCGCGGACCGGAACTCAGGGGTGGACCGCCCGGTCGGGGTGAATGCTGGTCTGGGAGATAGAGCGAGACGAACCCCGGCCGACCCGTACCCCTACCATAATTTCCCTCCCCCGCAGTCCTCCGTTGACATCGAGTGCCGATTCCCGATCGATTCGCTCAGCCCCCCCTCGTGCGCGAGGCACGACTCTAGAAACACATCTCGGTTCTTGGCCCGGATTCCCCGTCCGCCCCGAGACCCGAACAACCCCCACGTTCCTCTGTTGTAAGAATCGGCAACCCCGACTTACCAGAGAATGTCACAATACCATGAAAAGATGCAAGCACACTGCCGCAAACTTGCTTGCGGTAGGGTACAGCAAGGTGAAACATTGGTATTTGTGGCTTGCTTGCAGTTGCAGATACCAACATGTTGGTATCAAAATCGCAAACTACTTGTGGTCCCTAAACCCCCATACCCACTAGGACATTTTTACTCAGTTGGCCAACGGATCAGTGGTAAATTTAAAGTCAGCCGATTCTACTAGACGAATTGGCCGACTTTACCACCGATTCATATCAAAAATGTACATTTCAATGTTACATACTGATTGGTGATCTGATTTGCTGATGATTTTACTGGCAATTCTGCCAGTCTCCCATCGCCAGTTGCCGGGAAAATCGCCTTGTGGGTATGGCGCTTAAAGTAAAGAGACTGCAAATGCTACCTCCTGCATAGTGGAAATGGCTCCAGCTACACTGCCCAACTGAACTTGAGTTGAGTTGAGTTGGTCACAGTTGTAGAGTGTGGCTGGGGGAGTTGCAGCTGTAGCTACGACAGTTGAGCCGAGTCCTACATTTTGGAAAGATGAAGATGTGTGACTTGACCATTAGATTAGTATATAATATTCCATCGACGCAATCCATTGAGTGATCCAACTGAAATCTTGGTCGAATCTTGCAGTTGAAGCAATCAAGACAAGTAAGAAATGATCAGAAATAGTGAAAAGGAGGTGTGCCCATGAGATCAGAAATATACACAAAATACATAAATATCCCGAAAAATATTTTAAAATGATAGACATTGGTTGGAGACAACCCCTTAATTTGTCCAGAATCTGTATAGATTTGCACAATGGGTTCCGCCTTTAGGGTACGACCATCGGATCGTATCCTGAGGCATAGGGGTCGATTTAATGTATGACCAGGGAGTTGTAGGATCTCTAGGAGGATCTACGACAGTTGATTTGAGTTGAGTTGGTAAGTCCAGCCGGAGCTTTATATGCCACTTTTTGTTCTTGAAGGAGAAGAAAATGAGAGAGTCCAGGGTGATCCCATCTCATACTTTTCACCAAACCGCCATCTTAGAAATGATTAGGAGGGAAGGCCAATATTGAATCATCGTTTCTTCTCCATCTTCATGCTGGCAATAATTGGAAATGGTGAAATTGACAGGGATGAACAAGCAGTGGCTGTAGATTCAAATCATGGTCTGGGTGTTTCTAGATAAATCCTGCTCAAATCTAATCCCTGATCGGTGGCCTTCAGTTTAATGGAGGAAGATGATGTGAATTGTTCTGATAATGGACTTCTTATGACAGGCTTGTCTAGTATTAGTTAGAGGCGATGATAATAGGCGCTCCCGCCTTGACAGTTTTAGGCCAGCTTTAAATCATGCAAAGTCCTGATCAAATAAGCTCATATCAGCCTTTGTTAAATGAAATACCAAAGTTCCTATTCATTTGTGTAGCTGGGAAAAGGCTACAAATGAATTGAATCATTTTGCTCCTCTCTCAATTGCCATTTCTAGAATTGATGCCAAAGGGAGATATTTAAGGCTTCTAATTTTATTCACAATATGCAATTATAACCTTTACATACAGAGAAATCGAGCAGTGGGTTCGCTCTAGCGTTTGCCGTAGAACTTAAAAAGAATTTTGCAAATAGGTTTGTTGATTAATAAATAGAATTTAGAGGTCTGCTCCACTCCTCATAATCTTGATAAATTCATTCTACAGTACACTTATATGTATTTATATACTTAAGTATAAAAGCATTCACACCATGTTCAATCTCGTAGACATTATTGTCTATACAGTGAACTACCATTTAGCTTCCATTTAGTTTACAATATTAAGCCCATTCTACATAGGGGATTTCCAGGGTTGGACAAGGGTTGGACAAAATTCATGTACAGAGCATCCTTGTCTCCTAAAGTTAGGTTTACTGAAACAAGCAAGAATTAAGTTTTTCTACATCCCAAAGTATTGATAAAACATTTTGATTTCTAAAATTTTACCAAAAAATAGATTTGCAGGTTTGCCAGCCAATAAAAATGCTGTATTTCAGGAAAATAAAGTGCTGGACATTGTAGGTTGGGCTGGCAGGCTTTAATATTGGTAAAAAAAAAAAATATATATAAAGCTGCATTTTACAAGTCTAGGAAGGAATTTCTCAACCAAATTGCTTTGGTTAATTTTGTAATATGCAACTCTCTTCACGGAAAAAGCATGAAGGTAATTTTGTAAATATTTCATGGTACACTTTAACTCTGGTGTAGACTGGGATGGGCTTATTAGTACCAGATGGTACAAACCTTTGTAAAATCAAGACATAACCTTTATTCCTGTAGGCCTGTAATCAAATTTGGCCTATTTTTTAAACGCAACAGTTCCATAACCTAACTGCAGACACAAACTGTACATCAGACTGATTGCGGGGGTCACTATAGTCATTGCCACATTGACTCTCCCATTTCTATGAATAATTAAGCCGACTGTCCCATACATACACAGAGACGCTGTGGTGGTCCCATCTCCTGGATTCCTAATAATTGTACAGCTTAACGAAGGTGCAGTCTTGCAGTCAACATTTTCATGAGGGCTGTTACCTGACACAGTATGTATAGGGCTTTCTGTGCTAGCCATAACTTTCTGAACCCAAGACGTATGGAACTGAAATGGGGCACATAATATAAACCGTAAATATAGATGCTTTGCATTCAATGTATAAGACTAAAATGCATATAGAATGCTACCTTAAGCAATACTGTTCAACAACCAAACCGGTCACTAATTTTTCATCAGACTCAGTCAGTGTGCAGGTCACTATGGTGATAGCAACTTAGATCCATCTATTACTATGAATAATTAAGCCAACTGTCTCATATTTACACTGGGATGCTGCGACAGTCCCCCTACCTGGCTAACTCAGACCCAGGAGGCAGCTTGGAGTCAACCTGCTACTGGGCAGTGACCAGTGCATGCCATAACAGTCTGAATCCAGTACAGCTATTTGTTATACCTTAGGGTGATACAAGTTTAGTAGTTTTAATTTTAACACAGGGTGATACAAATTTGGGTGATAACCAGCCTTGTATTGCCCTGCAGGGTGATACAGAAACTTTTTGATTTTTCTAAAATTCATGAAAAAATTTAAATGAAATCTTTAAGAAATAAAAAATCTAACATATGCATTATCTGCACAACGTTCCTAGCTACATTTTGCTGCTTACTGTTTGTGGATTTGATGGATATCAAAAGATTTATATGATAAAACATGAAAATAATTGTGAAGCATCACAGTCCCACCATCACTGATTGCTGTGCATCCTTCCTTGGGAGCTCAGATCTAAATAAAAATGGTATAATAAATCCATAACCAACCTCAAAGGGAGTACTCGGGCAGTTATCACCCATCACCGAGACCCCAATATCAGCCTTCGGGCCCCTCGGGCTGACATCGGGGTCCCGGCTCGAGGTGATAAGCAACCTCGTACTCCCTTCTTGGTTGGTTAGTTGTATGGAGCATCAGTGGAGTAAGATGATACAGAGCTCAACATTAAATAGAAAATATGTCTCAATGTATCTGGTGTCTTAATGCTGTTGATGCCTTAATGCATGTGGTGTAGTGAACGGGTTAAATAACTTAGACATAAATGTGCTAGCCATTACAGGTTGAATCTCTGACTGTGACGATGCAAAACAGAACAGAAATGGGGCAAAATGATTTAAACTTTGACATAGGGTATTTTCCACATAAATACAAAGGCTAAAATGCATGTAGCATATGAACCTAGACAATAGTAGTACAACAACCAGACACTAATTATACATCACACTGAGGGCACAAGTGACTATGATGACAGCAACGTAGGTTCTTCGATTTCTATGAATAATTAAGTTGACTCTCCCACACAGTCACAGGGATGTAATGACGGTCCCCTTTTTTACCAAGTCAGAGCTTAACGAAGGGGCAGGCCTATGCGGCTTTAGAGCTTGAAAACTTTTCCCAGCCAATGCAGTTTGTTAAGGCTTTTGGTGCTGGTCATCAAAGTCTGAACGTGGTGCACTAAAGTAAAAAGAACGGTGACAACAGAATATACACCTTTAATACAATGCTTTTCACTCAATGCAACAAACTAAGATGCATATTGACTGCTACCTTAAGGGGAGAATCCATGTGTCTGTGAACGTGAACGTGAATGCATGAACGCAAACGTAATAAAAATGAAATACTATGGAAAATAAAAGACGTGCATCCATATGTGCATGGACGTGAACGTGGACGTGGACGCGAACGTGGACGTGATAAATGAATTTTTCACGTTCATGCCGGTTCACGGACACCATATAAGGAATAATCTGACATTTAGTATACTACTCAAGCTCGTATTCAGAGCATTTCATCTGTGTCTATGATCCCCCAACCTAAAAAAAAAAGAATAAATAGAACTGGATCTTTTTGCACCTATCAATTCAAAACACGAAGTATTTAGTAACAAATAAAAAGTTTATAAAGATTTCTAACTGCCCCCCATCCCCTATATTGCAGGTTGTATGCATCTAGATAAGTACCCCCTTTTTTGTAATAATTTTTTTCAAAATTTGATTAGTTTTCTAGTACTATATTTATTAGATTGTATTTGTATCAGTAAATAACATGCTATATACATTTGTGAAAGCTGTTGACCACGCTCCACATTCACGGATACATGGATTCATCATTCACGTTCACATGGATTTCCTGCTTTAGACACTGCAGTCCCATAACTAAACCACAGTTTCTAATTTTGCATCAGACTGAGTGTGGAGGTAACTATGGTGACGGCCACAAAGTTCCTCCTATTTCTATGAATAATTACGCCGACTGTCCCATACATACACAGATGCTGCGGTAGTCCCACTTCCTGGCGTCCACGGATACAGCTTAATGAAGGAAGATACTCGCAGTCAACATACGCACTGTAGCTATTACCAGTCGATTCAGTTTACATAGGGCTCTATGTGGCTGCCATTAGAGTCTAAGACCAGTATTGTTCACTCTATTAAGCATGGTTTGTATAGATGGCGTGCAACAGCCAAAAAGGGAGTACCCACCATATTGGTGATCAATTAAGAGTTCTTATAATCAGTATTTCACAAACATCTAGGACACTAGTTTTCTTGAATGTATCTGAAATAATCATATGAAATCATGATAAACAACTTCTACTACATAATATTCATGATTTCTAGATATTCATGTAACCATGTAGTCATGGAAAGCACATGGTGATCACCAAAATGTGGTCACATGACCACGTCTGCACAAGGTCAAAAACGCACAAGCAAGCGCCTATCTCCTATGTCAACATGGCCGGAAGTTGGGGTGAAAAACGTCATCATTATCTTCTGCTTGCCCCCTATGTGTCCTTCTAGACGAGTAAGCATGGCAGAATTGTGCTTGCCTTGCCAATAGATAACCCAAACCCGTGTATGGGGTAAAGGCCCTGTGGCCTGTTGTACAATAGAATTTTGTTACTAAGATAAAACAACGAAAGCACAACGAACTTTTGCTTAGTAACGAAAAGTTTCATTGTAACGAAAATACAATATCTCGGGATCTAATGAATGAAATCAAATTCTGTTAATTGTTCTAAACTAGAAAAAATTTAGAAAAAAGTTACAGCTCTTTGAGGCTATTCTAATCTAAATATAGAAAAAAAATATTGCAAAACCATCGTTGTTAAGATAAAAGTAACAACGAACTCTTTCGTTGTTAACAATATTTTCGTTGTTATGAAACCCATTGTGCAACGGGCCACTGTTTATGCATATCTATGTGGTTAGTTTCCTTACAATATGGCGATCTGGTGGTGCAGTGTTAGGGTGTTGGCTTTGAAATCAGAAGGTGGTTGGTTCAAGACTCTGTCCTCCTGCTGTGGTATAAGACAATCTCCCTGTGGTCCAAAACAAGGTTAACAAAGGCCTAGTGCCATCAAATGTTGTATGTGGTGCCCTGCTTAAAGGACACGGCATATAAAAGAACAACTGTCTAGATTATGTTCTGCGGATATGGTTTCTATGTTCTCAGAGATTTGGTTATCCAGGAGCAAGGTGAAAAATCCAGTTCTCCAGAGCTAATGATTCTCAAACCAATAAATCTGATAACGTCTGCCTATAAGCAGTACTGATCTTTGTCCGAAGATCCGAACAAGTTTCTCAACAAGTCAGTAATCGATTTTGAAGGCAAACCATGGCCAGACAAAACTTGCAGCCCCTTTTACCAGTTTACCTTATGAGAGTATTCCTTAAAAACATATATAAAACATTATTATTTGGATTTGTAGATTTTACAAAATATAACGTGATAGGTCAGGAGTACTAATGTATAAACATATAATATTTAAACAGCTTTCATTCTATATCCAAAACAGTCATGACCATTTTCCAGATTTTAAGAAAAATTACATAGGGCGAATGGGGCTTCAGGCTACATCCCAGTGTCTATGAAAACCTCCCCCTATGATTAGAAAGTATAGAACCATAAGATATTAAATTAAGACTGTGTCTCTAGGTAAAAAGTCCCTAATCCCCCTGCATGGTTGTATAAGACGACAGCCCCCTCCAGGGGACGTCATCAGGATCCCTCATACAGGGGGAAGGTTTATAACCTCATTAGAGCAGCGTGAAATATCACAAGTCTAACTGCTGTGGCGGGTGGGGGAGGAGGTATTGGGGGGGAGATCAATGGATATATACCAGGCCCTCTTCTCAGTGTGGGCGAAAACATTATAGCTACACAAAGATATGTAACTCGGACCATCGCCTATATGTATTTTCATGATGTTGCTGATAGGGGCACCCCCCTGGGAGAGTCCCTGCTACCAGATACATATAAAACAACAGAGTGTCTTTTTTCAATATTTTCTAAAAACGGCAAACAATAAACGCGTAGCGGTTTGCATGGACTCTCATAGGGGGCACTATCATTGTGATGTTCACAAAAAACGTCATGAATTACATATCTTTGCTTGTCTACAGAATCGTTGGTGTGGGAAAGGAAGTTAAGGAGTGAGGGAGGGGTGTTGTATGAGTTGGAACTTTGTGAAGGTCAGTGGTAAATCATATGGGGTTTAGACTAACTCTTCTTGTAGTTGGGGAAAGGTTAATCTCTCTACTATGGACAGCTGATTTTGACTGAGAAAAACTCTAGAAAACTTACATATATTTGATATATAATGATTATTATGTTTCTGAAATGAATTAATTTTTAAACCAACTTAAGAAACATCAACTATACATAGATATGAAATGGACAAATCAGCGATGCTAGTTTTAGTTAAGCCTCATGTGTATAGTTTAGACTTGTTACCTATCTACATATCTCCCAGCATGCAACTTGATTTAGCCTGGTCTGCAGGTGGACCACAATAAAATTTATTCATTTATTTAGTTCTCGCCCCCTCCCAGATAGCTTATTTAATAAGCTATCTGGGGGGGTGGGGGGCGAGAACTCATGTAATTTAATATCCTGGCATACACACATACAGTGACACACACATAATATGTGTGCGTATAACATTGTTTTTTGTATCAGTATCAATGTGTTTAGTGAATCATCACAGCCCTGGGATAATATACTACCTCCCCCTATTTTTGTAAATACAAATAAGAATCCCAGGCAGAATAAGAGACACGATCCTACATTCCCAGGGATTCTGGTTAGTTCCAGACACTCCAGGAGTAAGATGCATCAAACATGCCTTTCCATATTTCATGGCCCAGAGTATCCTTTTTGTTCTTGACTTTATTTTTTTTATATTGCCACTCCCCAGCCCCTGTCCCTGCCTCAGAGCATCTTTCATCCTTAGCGACACTGGCTGGATTTGAGTTGTAGATTCATCAATAATTACTAGCCATAGCATGTTAACAGAGCTATTGAATGTCTTTCCTAGAATGATATTTCTTATTTTGTTTCTTCTATGCTGGGCTGTCCGGAGCAGCAATACATATTTTATGTCGTAGGAATCTTTGAGACGCCCTGGCGTTTTTATTCTGTGTACCGACAATTCCTTAACAAGGGTAAAATCATTATAGTCTTTGACAGTCTCTTCCTCCCATTGTTAAGGTGGTATTACACTAAACGACCTGAGCTGTGATATGGCGATCGCTGTTGCAGAGAAATAACACTTTAAGAGATCAAATTCATGTGTAAAATACTCCAAATCTTTGACAATTAAATGATTCATACATGCGAATGTGTCTGTAATATCATCACAAAGTGCATCTATCCCAGCCCGAGTCGTGTAGTAGCGATGCCACAGTGGCTGACGTGTTTTGCGAAGCTGGACCGTAATCTGGCAATGCTATTGGTCATATCACAAATTAACGCAATTATCCTAGAGTTACAATGTATCAAAATACGTCCACCTCACGGGCAAGAACGTTACGTTAAATATATAAAAATGTTAACGTTAACATAAGATTCGAATATGATTTAGTATGAACAAATATCTAAAATATAGTCAATTATCCATGACATGTTTTGCTCTATTTGTGTTACAGTGTAATAACCGTTCCTCAGGTTATGAGAACAGGACTGTACCTAGCCCCAAAAGTGAGTGTGAGGGAATCTCGGGGTGATTTGGATATATGTTTACCAAAAATGAATATATGCACTTAAAGCTTTTGCTATGTATTTCACTTTTATTTCATAATTATTAGAGAATCGTGTGTACACCATTGTGTTTTCGCGTCATGGTATTAACTTAAGAATCTTTCTTTCATTTTCATAATTGATAAATGCTAGAGAAATCATATGTATTTGATGTATTAATTGATGTTACAATGATATGAGGTGGAGATTTTATGGCATAAATAACACTCTGCCTCTTCTTGTCTATCCTTAAACTAATGATGACGGTTGTTGGAGTTTAATGTTCATTCAGCAGTATTTCAGCTATATCAGGACGAACTCAAGGTTTTTGGGTTATACAATGTACTGTGATCGAATCTATGGGAATGGAAACAACAGCAAGGTAAGGTGATCTAACGCGCAGCTCCGGGAACCAAACATTGGCCAGCTGCGTGCAATGCCAACACATTTATAACCACTAGACCACCCCACCCCTCTCTATTATCATTGAACTAATGACACAAATCTTTTGGCCAGGACCATACAACGTTTGCCCCTAATTTGGATCCCTTGTCTTGCATTGAATGGCTACTGGGAATTAAACCTTTGACCCTGTGACCAGTGGACCAGTGCCTTACCACTGCCCCTAGGCACGTACACAGACCTAACTCCGTGCCTCCTTCACAAGCCCCAGAGGGAGGAGAGCTGGCACACCACTGGACCGTCATGTTCGATCTTTATGTGATTTGGAAGAAGTGAGGATGATTTGGGGAAGGAATTGATGTACAGAGTTTGTTTTAACATTGGTGAGAATTACTTTGGGTTGGAGCTTTGTCAGTGCCAACCCAGCTAAGGTGTGATGTAACAGTCACGTTATGCATCCATGCAAGACCAAATCCAGACAGAATGTCATTGTGACGTTCTGAATAGGTGATGTTCAGACCTCACTTTAACAGAATATTGTTGTGACCAGGTGTTCCAACCTCACCCAGAGGGGATGTCTGATTATGTCCGGTCTAAAGGCGGGTCCCAACGTGGCGATTAAACCCCGGCGATTAGTGCATTTCACTGGCGATTAAGGAAGAAATATTGGTCGCCAGACAACTAACTAATCGCTGGGGGACCACAAAATTAATCGTCACGTTGGGACGCTCTTAAAATCAACCTCCCGACGATTAGGGGGGACATTAGTCGTCCTGCAAGGCGATTAACTGCTCTAATCGGCGGCGACTAGAGAAAAATATTAAACATGCCGAATATTTCGCCCAGAAACCACGGCGACTAGAGGTTTAATCGCCAGACACCACAGCGCCGTGATAAGTCGTCGGGCGACCAACCCGCCAATATTCACATTGGTCGCCGTCAATTTGTTTCAAAGTAGTCGCCCTGTGGGGACTTGGCTTTAACCTTTCCTTATCAGAATGTAACAGTTACTATCTTACTAGGCCATGTGTCAACCTAAACTAACAGAACATCATTGTGACATTCTATATAAGTGAGATCTCAAACACACCCTAAACAGAACGTTATTCTAACATTTTTATTGGTGATGTCACAATTTCCTCCTCATGATATCTTTTAAAGAATTTTACCAAAGTGCCACAATGTAACATTGCCACAATTGGTTCCATCAGTGTTATTGGCAGTGATAAAAAAAATGTCTCTGTAACATCACAATGTATCATTATCAAGAATCAACCCAGAACATTGCTGCGAAGTTGTCAGACCCTTGGCTGGGAAAATATACCCTGGAGGTTTAAGAACCAATCCTATAATGAAATGTATGGAATGACTAAAGGCAATCACATTTAGAGGTCCCAGACCTAGAGCTACACCCAACCCACACCCAGAGTACAACCTAACCTTTTGACCCAGCATAGATCCAAGTTTGCCAAAGGCTACTGGAAAGGGTCTTCAGGTTCAACCATATATATCAGTGGCAGTAACCTTAACTAAGAGGGAGTATCACACAGTTTGAGTTAGTTTTTGTGGAATACCTTTTGAGGCTGACATACAACTATTTTGGGGTTACTTATGACCATTTCATTTTAGGGAGTGCAATTTTAAGATGATTGAAGAAAAATCGCAAGGGGTTATCAAACTATGATGCAAAACTAGACTAATATACCGATGTGTGATGTAAACTAGAATTCATTTGCTAATTCAGTTAGTTCTGTCTAAATAAAGGAAGAAATAACAAAAAGTTGCTACAATAGTTATTATGAAAGAGCCATAGCTGAAGGGTCTTCATTTTGAACACACCAAACATGGACAGTAACTGACATGCAATATCCCCCGCAGACAACCACCCTAATATATCATCCCTGGAGTGACTACATGTAGAAAATGAATATTGATTTTTCCTTCAGTCTGTAACAGTCAGTTCTGGACAGACATGTATCCATGAGATGTACTTTCCTGGAAGCCATGTTTCCAAGGGGCAAATAAAATCTTGTTTCGACCAGCCGACTTTACTACCGATTTTAAAAATCAGCAGTGGGAATACTGATTAACCACGAACATGTTATATACCATTAGAAAGGGTTTTTAATTTTCTTTCAAATGGTATATGATATATATAATATTTTGTTGAAATACTAGTTAAAAGTAATAGATTACAAAATAATCAGTGGTTAAATCAGTTGGTGGAAACTTGGCTTTTTATAATGTCACACAACTGGCTGAGTTGGACCACGCTACATAACTAATCTCTCAGAGAAACCACCTGAAGTACTCAAACTTGGGAAGGGGTGTCCTATTTTGAGGTACACATATCCTGTTTTTCAAAAAAAAAAAAATTGAAGACTTGCCCTGGGGAAGACAGAATACAGGGGGCCATGATATGTACCATTAGAAAATAGAGCTTGTGGGGCATTCCATGACAGCCTTACTTGAAGCATAATTTTACAGCTCTTCGGAGCATATGAAAGCCTTCAGGCATGTATGATGGCCGTGTGAAGAGTGTTAAACTGGACTCAATTAACTAGACCTCTATTAATACCTTAGCAATTGTGGGGTTAAGTTTAAGATCAGGGTAATCTCAGTTCAGATAATGACCAACAGAACCTGCTCAGAGGCCAATTCACTTTATTGATTTTGTATAGTAAAACAGCAGAAGACTGTAAATAAACCTAACTGTTTGACAGGTTATTTGTTAGGTATCTCTGCAGGATTCGCACAAGGAATAACTTATAATATAAATGCTTTTCAACTCTGCAAAATTAATCCTATACTTAAGACTATGCACTTGACCAATATATATTTTGTGTTATCAGCCATACTTACAGTCTATATTGAAGAACCGGTCTTCATTGTGAGTTTTAAACAACTTTTGTGCATTATTGGATATTCTGTACTATGTGCTTTTGCAAGCTTTTTTAATGTTGCTTCAGTTCATCACATAGGGGCAGTCAGGTCCAGTTTTGTTTATAGTCTTGAAGTGATTTTAGCTTTGGCCATTCAATACATGTTAATGAAGTCCATTATGCCTGGGCACAGAAACTGGATAGAAGTATTTGGGGCAATTATACTAATACCAGGTGTTGCCCTAACACCCATCAATGAGATCATGCAAAATTGGAAACGATCTATTATGCATTGCCTTAGGAAGAAATACATGGACCTCACTAGCACCACCGACGAACAGCGCATATTGCGTAATTCTCTCATACCTGTTTAGGGCATGAGTTGGCATTGGCGCCCACTGGTGACTTGATCAGACAGTAATTACATACACTCCCTCCATCTACCTTCCAACCCCAGTACCTACTATCACCTTTTCTGTTTGTTGGAGCATGCCCACTCCCTACTTCCTCTCACTGGTGCATGCTCAGTCCCCTCCCTTCCTGCCTTTGTCCTTCTCCCGCCACTCCTTCCTTTCGCCTCCACCACTACGGACCTGTTTCTTTCTCCTCAGCGTGGCTAACACTCGCCCCTGTATATGAATATGGTCCGTACCAGGCACGAGAGGATTTGTTACGAGACGAAGTAGCCCAAACCCCCGATTCCGAGATTTACCTGAACTTTGGCAACCAGTCCGAACACAGCATACCATTCGAGGACTCCGCCTCAGCGGCCACCATGGACAACCCTGTTCAGGGTACCGACCAGCAGGAGCGACGCCTGCAGTTGTTGGAATCCGCCATGCTTGGTATGTCACAAAAACTTGACTCACTGGTTATATCCGCCAACTCCAACCCTCGGCCCAGGCCACCCTCTACGGGACGACCCCACACCGCCCATCCCGCCGGCTACGGACTCCCCCCGCAGGAGCCCCGCTACACGCACCCGGCGCCATTGGACCCTCGGGCCCCACAGTACACTACATATGTCGCCGACCAGCTGCGCAGAGAGGAGTTCTCCATCCCCCGTGCTGATGACGGTAAGGCCCTGGCTTCAGACATGTATATCAAGAACATTGCCCCTAAGCCACACATGTACATGGATAGGCCCGGGGCTAATACGCTCAAGAAAAAACTGGACCTGCGTGAGTCCGTCTCATTTAATGAATACATCGTTAACTATGTTAAAATGATACGTGACCCCAGGTCGGAACAGTCATATTTAACTGAATTTCATCTTGAGCATATTCAGCAGGTGGCTGAGGATGCCATGTCGCGCGACTGGCCGTCCGTCCGCCGGTGGTCCCAGGCTACGCTGGACGCCATTGAGCGGGGCGAGTACGACTGGTACGACACACAAAGGATCCAGTTGGAGAGGTTACGTCATGCCATTATCGGCATCAGGCCTCAGTCAGCCCCTGACAAGCCGGATAAGCGTGACATGCCCTGCCGCGACTTCAACTCCCCGACAGGGTGTACTCATACCAAATCCCACCCCGGTCGCAATGTAAACTTTGTACATGTCTGTTCATTCTGCTTCCAGTCCAGCGAGAAGGCCGGACACCCCGCCCATAGGTGCCCTGCCAGGCACCCCTTCCCGCCGCCGGTCAACATGTCGCCCCCAAAGGCCGTCGCCCCAAAGGGACGACGGCCTGCACACAGCAGGCCAAGTTGACCAGACCCGCGGAGATGTCCCATCAATAACTCTACATACGCACGGCGAGGGGGTAAGCATACCAGTTACCAATTTTTGTGGTGTCACGGCAGATGCTGCCCCCTCCCGCTGTCGTGATGAACTTGGTGTTGGGATTGATCCTGGCATCCCTTTCGACGCTATAAGATATATGTGTGAGAAGGACAAATACGACGTCCCCTTTGATGTATCCCCTCATGCATTTGTTGACCATAGGAAACAGGTGTGGCCGGCCCCAGCGGATGGGTTGCGGCGCGACGAGCCCTGACTTGCAGCCATCTACGATGCTGTTAGGCGCACCGGCCTCCCGAACTGCCTGGGGGCACGACGACAACTGGAAACAGGCCTTAACGTCGAGGCTTGGGAAAGATATATCCTACCGGACACGGACGAGCAGGAGATCCTACAATTCATCCGTTATGGTTTTCCCCTAGGCTATATCGGGCCGGAGTCCGACACACACGCTATCCCTAATCATGACACTGCCCTTGATTATCCCGCTCACATAGATAACTTTATTTCAGATGAGCGCGACAAGCCAGCATTCATGGGCCCCTTCGCCGACCCCCCCTTTACTCCCTGGCTTCACGTAGCCCCACTCATGTCGCGGCCGAAGGCCGACCCGGCAAAGAGACGGGTTATTACGGATCTCACATTCCCACACGCTAGTTCTATTAACTCATATATTATGAAAAATAGTTCTCTTGGTCGAGTGAGAAACCACACCTTGCCCACGGTCGCGGACTTGGCCGATGCCTTGCGTGACTCGGGTCGGGGGTCTTTTATGTTTACTTTAGACATTGCCCGAGCTTACAGGAATTTCACCGCTGACCCTCTCGATTGGCCCCTATTGTGTGTCCGGTGGAAAGATGTTTTCTATGTTGATACATCTATGCCATTCGGGGCAAGGGCCTCATCTTGTTTCATGCAACGGGTGGCTAACATCATAACCCGTATACTCCACTCCGAGGGGATCCGGGCAATAATGTACCTGGACGACATCGTAGTGGTCGCCCTGGACAAGGCCACAGCCGATCGTCACTACACACGGGTTGGCTCTCTCCTGGAGGAGTTGGGCCTCCCTGAGGCCCGCGACAAGGCTCAGTCACCGGCGAGATGCGTCCGCTGGCTGGGGGTTGATGTTAACTCCACTGATATGTCAATTTCCCTCCCACAGGATAAGGCCGAAGACGTGCTCGAAGCTGCGGACCGCTACCGACGGGCAAAATCAATCAATAAGCGTCAGCTTCAATCATTGATAGGAAAACTTGTCCACGTTGCCAAATGTGTTGACCCTGCCCGTATATTTATTTCCAGGCTCCTTGAAACGTTGCGGGGAATGGGTGACAGATGGTACACCAGGGTCAACGCGGACATGAGAGCGGAGCTCAACTGGTTTTGCGAGTTTATGACTGACTGGAATGGGGTGTCCCTCATTCCCTGCGGCCCACCTACGCGGGTCATACTGGTTGACGCCTGCCTCACCGGGGTGGGCGGCACCGACGGGAACCTGGCATACGCCGCCCAGGTAGCCCCCATGGAGGATCCAATCCACAACATCACTGAATTGGAGGCTGCCAATATAATTGTTGCTTTACACTCCTTTGTCACACAGGCAGACGCGGGCACCCACATACTCGTACGATGCGACAACCTTCCAGCCGTCCAGGCCATAACCTCCGGCCGCGCGCGTAATAGGGTCTTGGCGGACTGCGCGCGCGCGGCCTGGATGATACAGGCCCTCTTCTCCATTAAACTTACCTTTTCTCACATCCCAGGCGATGACAACAGGGCGGCTGATGCCCTCAGCCGCGCCCACCTTACAGAGGCACACTGCCTCTTGGCCACTGAATACGCATACACTCGTGGCATGTACTGTGTTGAACCATGTACCTACGTCCTCTCACTTCTCGACCCCCCTATATTACGCAGATCCGGAACACAACTGGCTGGCGGACAGGGCAGAGTCGAGACAACGGAGGGCGCGGGCTCCAGGTACCCAGGCGGCGCACAGATCCGCCGTGGCCGAGCTGGCGGCATTCTGCTGCCACTACCAGATGACCCCCACGGCCATGTTACCACATCAGGTGTGCATGTGGATCGAGCACCTGGCCATGAGAGGCCTGGCACCAGGGACACTAAGGAACAAGGTGTCGCACGCCCGGGTCTTCATCCGTCTGGCAGGCGGTTCTCTGAGCGGATTCGACCACATCAGGGTTACCAGGGCTCTCGACGCCGTCCTCCGGAGGAAGGACCGGCCCCCGTCCCAGAAGGACCCTGTGCCCATCCAACTCCTCCGGGCCGTGCTACGGGCTCTGCCGCACACTCCCAACGGCCTCATGGTGCGTGCGGCCCTTTTGATTATGTTCTTCGGGGCACTGCGCCAATCGGAGGTGGCGCCCCCGTCGGCTCGCCTGTTCTACCCGTACAGGCACCTGACCAGGGCCGACATTGTTATATCCCAGGTCCTGGAGATTACAATAAAGTGGGCCAAGAACCTGCAACGATACGACCAACGGAAGGTCGTTACATTATCCCCCACGGGAGAGCCGCTCACCTGCCCGGTGACGACAGTCGCCCAGCTGCTCGCGGCTACCTCACATCTGCCCCAGGCGGCCCCGTTGTTGGTGTTTGCGGACACAGCCTCTCCAATGCCAACTTCACATCTAAGGTCGGTATGGAAGGCTGCCTTGATCAAACTCGGGGCCGATCCGGCGAGGTACTCCTTGCACAGCCTTAGGAAGGCATCGGCAACCACTGCCTTCCAGGTGGGGTGCTCGGACATGGAGGTCCAGCGTTACGGGGGCTGGGCCTCTCAAGCCCATAGGGCTTACATACGGACTCAATCACATCACAAGATCAATGACATTTTAATCAATTCACTCAATCAATCTTAATTCTCTCTCCACACCCACCCATCCCTATTCAAAATTTCTCCCTTGCGGGCTTGGCCACTTACTTCCTATTTTATCCATGATCCTATACAATTTTATTCAATTACAATTTTAAATATATTATTTATAAAATAAATATTTTCAGCCAAACCTGCTTTCACTTTCTTCCTTACAGCCACCCGTGCTTAGCTAATGATTCTCTCATACCTGTTTAGGGCATGAGTTGGCATTGGCGCCCACTGGTGGCTTGATCAGACAGTAATTACATACACTCCCTCCATCTACCTTCCAACCCCAGTACCTACTATCACCTTTTCTGTTTGTTGGAGCATGCCCACTCCCTACTTCCTCTCACTGGTGCATGCTCAGTCCCCTCCCTTCCTGCCTTTGTCCTTCTCCCGCCACTCCTTCCTTTCGCCTCCACCACTACGGACCTTTTTCTTTCCCCACCCACCCACACCTCATTTACCACTATCATTATATTTATTACATATCATAATTACCCACTTACTTCCTATTTTATCCATACTATACAATTTTATTCAATTACAATTTTAAATATATTATTTATAAAATAAATATTTACGGCCAAACCTGCTTTCACTTTCTTCCTTACAGCCACCCGTGCTTAGCTAATGATAGAATAAGATTTCCTAATTTTGCCATACACGAGGTGTTGACCACAACGCATTCCCATGTTCTTGTCAAAATATGCCAAAATAAGCCTGCAGGTGCATAACATATGGAAAAAACTGGGAACTACGTCTGTCTGAATGAAAATACTGAGTGCTATGTGACGGACTCTCAATAGGCTTGCTTTGTGGCAACTTGATAAAGAACCATTGCCAAGAAGTGAGCTTAAGCCCCACTTGTTGTAGTGAACATGGCTTGTTGTATGCCTCTGCGACCTGTGAATGTTGTGAACGTTGGATTATCATAGCCCTGTATGACCTATTCCCTTGCGAAATTGTTCAACATGTTAAATATTTATGTAGAAATCCTGATTCAAGAAGAGATTGCTTGCAAAAATGATTGTAAGGCGCCTGCCTTCTCCGTGTGAATATTGACCAGGGCAAATGGGGCATCACCCATTAACTATCATACCACCCGATTGAAAACAAGTAGATATAACATGCCATAAGACGACTTGTTCTGAGTGATTCCGGTTGGGGTTTACGAAAGTTTGGCTAACAATGAAGTGTAATCTAAAAAGGATATTTTACAAATATAAATATGTGTATTAATGACATATATAATTATAAGTAGAATTATATAGATATGTATTTTGGAGGACATCTGCCTCATCAATATTCATTGCATTTCATCAATATTCATGAGTCACATGCTAGTCACATGTTAATTTTTGCAGGCTTTCACATGTTTTCAAGCCACCATAGGGTGCAGGTACCTCCACGTTTTTGTAAAGACTTTCTTTTTTCTTTATTATTTATTTGAAAATCAATTGAACAACATTAATAAAGGGCCAAGAATTAATCTCCTGAATCGGCAAGAGCGGCAATTCCTGTCTTACTGCTACTTTAATATGTATAAATATAATTGTTAATACAAAGTTTTAAAAGTGGTCCAAGGTTTATGGTATGATTGTGATACTATCAATGGGTAATACTCTATTTTATAACAAGTTACCTAGAAAGACAAATATTATTTATCACAATTTTAAATGCAGCCAGAGCGATTCACTCCTGATGTTAAGATTGAGTGATTCAAAGTACATTTAGACTTATACCATGTTTCATAAAGCAAAGGGCCAGAGTTTTATAACCTCTTAAGTTCAAACCAAATGAGTTCTATAACAGTTCTGGCCGGTACCTGGTACGGTCGGCCATAGACTGTAGTTCAATCCCAGTCCGCAAGTCGCCAAAAGTTTTATGCAAGAGGTAACTAGGTCACGAAAGGACTAAGTTGGCCTATGACACATGTACACAACTCTGATATAATATCTGGGACCTGGGTTCAGGGCAGTGGGGGGGTGGGGAAGACCTCGGGTCAGCCAAACTATATGTTCAATAATGGGAACGTCAGAATAACAGTTCCTCTTACCAAAACAAGTGGCTAAGCCATATTATATAAATGGATGTATTTGTGATTGATTTATATAGATTAATGAATATATATATATAATATAATACACATGGTCTAAGTTTGGGCTGGGGTGAGCTGGCTACTATACCCCTCTACATGTCTCCCAGTGGCAACAACTGGGTTATCAAAGGTCTCTGGTAGACCACCAGCTGTTGTGTGTATGGCCCTGTCTATGGGACCAGGCACATTAAAGAACACCTGCCTCGGTAAATATGTAGGGGTATGGTCTCTATCTTCTCATAGATTCGATCATTCCATAGATTCGATCATCCCAGACAGAATTGTCAAACTTTGTTCTCGCCATGATATGACCTTAGATGTTGCTACGGCATTAAACCCCAATAACCAACCAACCAACCATGGTCTAAGTTAGAAAATTGTCAATAAATCAGTTTCATGCATATATGTTTATACACGTTTTCTTACGAATAACAGTCTATTCATATAATCAAAATTATGTCACTCACGAAAACATATAAACATCATATTTCCTATATAGGTTATCATTATATCTAGACTTGTGTCAAAACTCGTCTCAAGCCTTAAACTCTGCCCTCGAGCCCTTGGTCATAGAAGCACAAAAAGAGTAGGAAATGTCCATAAGTTGTGTTGGCTGTCTATAACTGGTTCAGACCTATGGCTAAGGTGTTGCCTCCCACTGAGGTATGAGTTGTAGGCCTTGAGGCCTTAAAGGTCCCTTACAGGGTCACTCAACCGTAGCGTAGGGGTCCCTGTAGCCTTTCTGTATGTCTTATTGTCGGTGTTTTAATCTACAGAATCTGTTGGAAATCCAGGAAGTGGAATAGAATTAGTCCTTTTATATTTACAAGATCTACATAAGAGCCTCCTCATATCCCTCCCAGCCAGCGGTTTGATGTTATAATAACATCGCAGCAACGTTCTGGTTTAGTTCTTATTGTTATTTCAATGACTCGCAATAATGTTGCTGCAACATACTGCTGTGATGTTGCACTCAAATGTTCTTATAACATTCTGGTTATGGTCTTCAACCTAGCGAATGTTCTTATAATGTCCTGTTTTGGTTGTGTCTTAATCTCACAAAAAAAATAATCATAACATTCTGATTTGGTGAGGTTTTAACCTCACCATCAATAACATAACTGTTAAGTGCCATATTTGGTAAGTAACAAACTGACTAATAAAGTATGGTTGCAGAATGTTTCTGTTATGTTAACGTTGCAGGTTGGTTGGGTAGTCGTCCCTCTAGCTTTTCTGTATGACCTGTCTTACAGTCAGTGTTTTAATCTATAGAATCTGTTAGATATCCAGGAAGTAAAATAGCATTAATCCTTTTATATCTGCTAGTTCTACACAAGAGCCTCCTCACAGGCCCATGTGAACAGGACCTGGTGATCCCTATACATTCCTGTATAAAAATACTTGATTTCTTTCGCCGAGCATTTTCAAGTCTACAAATAAAAGATAGACAACATGAAAGGCATTTAACCTCCTACACTATTTAGCTGTCTGAGAAAAGAGTATATTAGACCATACAGTTGTCTATACGTTTCGTAAAAGTAGTCTGCTAAATCCAGAAGACTGAAATATGTAGATTGTAGAACTGGGGAGTCGACAAACTATTAGAAATACATGGGTTCCATAACCTTAGGATGAATTTGTGTCACTTTAACTGTTTGGAGGAACAGTATAACTGTTTTCATTATAACTGTTTGGAGATAGCTTACAAGATTTTTGGATCATTTGAAACAGATGAATAAATCAGACAAACCATTGATACCGTTATATAGGTGTGCTAACTTATTGTAAACCCATGCAATGTATCCTTCATCCCATTTACCCCTATTAGTGTCCGTGTATAACATCAACTGTACTCTGTTGATGTTATACTCAGTCCCAGTATATCAAACTCAGTGATAATAAAAAATCCATAAAACATATATCTAAGGAGGGAATATTTGTGTTTTTTGAATTTACGAACAGTGAAGATTTTAAACAAACACGATAAAGATAACACTTCTAAAATGACTAGCTATATTGTCAATACAAGGCCAATGTGTATAATAACATGTTTTTTCTTGAAGGCCCCATACCATTTGCTGACGATTACAGCTTTTTAAAGTCGTTTGCAGGTATCACCTATTCTCAACAACAACGTTAACCTTGGCATGGCTCAAAGGTAAACTCAATACTACTCAGGTCTGGAATAACTGGCTGCTCCAGACGAAGATTTAACAATTTTGATTACAGAACATCATTTTATAACTTGGGAATGTAGACAGGTCGCTGCTGTAATTTGGTGTGTAGCGGTTTGTGGGTTTGTGGGTTTGTGGGTTTGTGGGTTTGATTTGATGTTGAGTATGATTATCTAAAATATTTGAGGTTTGTTATTTTCTTCTAATAATTAAGGGTGCGAAAGAAATGGGAAAACCTGCTGAAAAGTGCAAATATTAGTCTCCAGATAGAGAGAACTGTAAAAGCAAAACTCCACATACAAATTTCATAATAAGGCAAAATAATAACATAATGAGTACCAAAACGAGGTATTAAATCAATATGCAACAAATACAAATTAGAAAACATTATTTTAACTTCTTTTCATAACAAAAATAGCATTTAATTGGAAAAGCAATATAGAGCTTGCAATTCACATACACAATCACTCACCTTAAATTAGTTTCACCGTATTCCAAAAACTCTGGGTAAATGTCCCACTGCCAGGTATTATTATGTATACAGGTTCGCAGGTAGGTCTCAGCTCTCCCCCGCGTCCAGGCCCACCTGTTCAGGTGTAAACACGCCTCCTCCAGGGCCCTCAGTTAGGTGGGGGGGTAGTAGTGGGTGGTTTGTGGTGGAGGAGGGGCGGGGGGGTCCCCTACTGCTCCCAATATGTCCACAGCCCCAGGGTTGACGGGGGTGCAAGGAGTAGGAGTGTGTGTGTGTGGCAAAGTGTGTGAAGGTGTGGTAAGATGTGTTGTGGTTTTCACACCTGTCAAATCAAGGTATACCTCAATTCACACCTCTCAGCCACAGAAAACACCTGTAACCACACAACTAGATGTCCAACACACTCCTCCCTCCCTGCTCACCCAACCGTGTCCGTGGTACGTATCCTTAGCGGCCTGCCGGGAGCCAGGTAGTTTTTTCTTAAAGTTTCTAGTTAAATGTGAGCCTTAAAGTTTAGGTGTATGTAAATTGTATAAGCTCTATCCAGGTAGTCTGAATGTGGTGTGACTAGCATTAGATCCCAGGTGTAGATAGGTATCCCAGCTGTTGCTTTGGAGTAATGTGAATACTTGCCAGTGAGGCCTATATACATGCATGGATCTACAGGTATTCTATAGCAAGGCATCGTAATTCATCACTAGTGTCAGGGCATATATTATTAAGGCCTATGAGTATTGGAATTCTATGGAAATGCTTGGAACTATGCCAGAAATTACCAGCAAGGCCTATTTGTAACTACAATTTTTCCACAGGCTCGAAATGCCTATACATTGTCTATACATTAATTAAGTTGATCATTTCAGGTAGTCCCAGGTATGCAGTCCTCTCTGAGTGCTCCCGGTCAACTCTTTATGACCCACAAAGCCTCCTCCAGTACCCTGAGAGTCCATTCACTACCAGGGTCCGCTAGGTAGCCCTGTGTGCGCCTATAGGTGGTCTATAGACTCAGGATAGCACTTAATGACTAAACATAGGTAGGCATTCCAGGTAATTCATTCAGCCTATGACTATTACAGGTCCTGACTAACAACTCCCAGTAACCCACAACACCTCCTCCAGTGTCCTGAGTGTTTTATATAAACAATCAGGGTCAGCTAGGCAGGCCTGTGGATACCCTTTAGGCTCCAGTGGCCAGACCTGTGTCTGTGTACATGCTCCAGGAGGCACCAGTCATACAGGTACTGGCGCAGTCCCACACTGGAGGACTCCTGCAATGATCGACCTGGGCCCCTAGTAGGAGCACAGAGTTGTGTTATATACAGAGGGTACGCTCCAATGATCGGCCTGTGCCTCTAAGGAGCACAGAGTTGGGTTATGTACAGAGGGGGCACTCCAATGGTTGGTTAGGGCCTGTAGTGGTGACACAGAGTTGGGTTATGTACAGCGGGTGCACTCCAATGATTAGTCTTGGCCTGTAGCAGTGGCCCGTGGATACCCTTCAAGCCCCATTCGCCCTGGCCGATAATTATGTCGTTTTCAGGTGCGATAAATTTATCGTATGGTGAAGACAATCATCTGATCACCGATAAATTTATCGGAGGCAAACGATTTTTAAGAAATTGTATTCGCCTTGAGAACACAGGCACCTACCGATTGCAAACGATCACTTTTTCAAGTGCTTGTCCCCTCCAATCGGCTGGAAACCAACCGATTTGATCCAACATGTTGGATCTGATCGGTTCCAGACCTGTCGTTTGAAGTATCGTTTGTACCAGAATTGCAAACGAGAAATGTCGTATGAGATCGTATGTACCAAATTTACCAGCGCGAATGGGCCTTCAGGCTCCAGTGGCCAGTCCTAGGTTTGTGTATTATAGGCTCATACAGGTACTGGCGCAGTCCCACACTGCAGGACTCCTGCAATGATCGCCTCTAGTAGGAGCACAGAGTTGGGTTAAATACAGAGGGTGCACTCCAATGATTGGTAAGGGCATCTATAGTAGGAGCACAGAGTTGATTAAGCCTGTATTGTTGCCACAGAGTTTGTTTTTTTATGTACAGAGGGTGCACTCCAATGATTGCCCTGGGCCTGTAGTGATGTCGCATGATCAATTCTCCGGCGATGGAGATTCTCCACTTTGTCACTGATCAGCACTGCGTTGCATGCCATTGGATGGAGGGAAATATTCGCAACATGTGCCCTTCCACAAACTGAGGAGTAGGGACAAGTTAGGTATGAATCCTAAATAAGTCAAACATGAGGGATATATATTTTTAGTTTGCTACCCAATACAAATTTCAATGGATCCATTGAAATACCATGGTTTGATGGTGGAGGATTGACCATGTAACAAGTAGTGGTACAGAGTCAGGTTATGTACAGAGGATGCACTCCAATGATTGGTTAGAGGCCGTAGCGGTGGCACAGAGTTGGGTTATGTACAGAGGATGCTCTCAAATGAAAGGCCTGGGTCTATAGTAGTGGCACAGAGTTGGGTTATGTACAGAAGGTGCACTCCAATGACTGGCCTGAGCCTCGGCTAGTAGCAGTGGTTACACACAGAATAAACTATCAATATTTGGGCCATGCTTGTGTTGGTAATATTACATAGAGTATCACTTCAATACAAAGAGGCTGCAGACTCCGACATTGATCTGGCTACTGGGGGTCGTAGTATTCACACAGAATTGGGTCATATATATGTATATGATTTCACTCCATAAAGAAAAAACGCATTAACACACAAGCAAGTGGACAAGCAAGTTGGTGGCATTAAATGTCCACCCTTCTTTCTCCCACCTCCATTTAAGAAGCAATAGGATAAACGAGCACATGGAGTATATGGTGGACAGGTTGTAACCAATGACTACCTACACCCAGGGATATACACTAGGTGGCAGCAGTAGCCTATGTGTCCATCCCAATTCATATAACCAGTAATGATGCAGTAATTAATGGTATCATTATCTCTATAGGGTCGGCCCAATGATAGGTTGTGGCTTCAGGCTCTGGTGGGGGGTGTAATAGCACAGAGTTGGGTCATGTAAAGAGGATACACTCCAATTCTCCCTACCACATATAGCTGTATTACAGTATTTAAGCACCTGGACTAATTTGGACTAATTTTGTCAACCAAAAACACAGCAGAACCTATAGAAAATAAACAAATATCTGTTATAAGCTTATATCCTAAGATAATGATTGAATTTTCAAACCATTTGGAAAATATTAAATACATATGTATACAAATTGATAAATAACGATTACTTGTTTCAGTCTATGTTTGATCACAAATAATGACATAATAAATGAAAATGTCTATGCTAAAGCCTTGTGATTTGTCGACATATTACCCAGCATGCATCCTGATCGAGGCTAACCTGCAGGTAGATCTGAATTTGGCCATCCGTGGATGGGTGAATTATTAGTCCAGGCCTAAGCTGGTGGTGATAGCAGTGTACCATTGCAATTATCAGACTGGGCCATGCCCACCAGAACTGGAGATCACTGCCTAAAGATACAACCACAATGCATGGCTGTACCCCTGGGACATAGCCCGCTAGTGGCACAGAGTTGGGTTGGACACAGAGGGTGCACTCCCATAACAAGTATCCTGTCCTTGTGGTGGTAGCAGTGGGACAGAGTGGTTTCATATACAGAGGGTGCACTCCAATTTAGACTTTTAATTTCTCAGTTTGCAGTTTGAGCCCTAGGAGCTCATAAAATAATTGTAAACGAATATTTCCAAAACTTCAGACCCGTGACTAGAGGGGGTGGTGGGGATGGCGCCCCCCCCCCCCTCCACAAAGGAAATGTTTCCAAAAGTTCCACCTTACCTTCCAAAATATATTGTAAAAGCCCCTAACATTAGTAGGAAAATATTGAAAAGTTCCACTTTTTACTGCTCAACCCCTCCCCCCCTTTTCAAGTTCTGATTATTGAAAATATAGGCAAAAGTTCCTCACCATCCCCCCATAGCAAACCCTGGGTATGGGCCTGGTAACTTGTATCTAACCCCACTGGCTACCTGAGCATAGATCACCTCAAAAGGGGACTGTACCTAAATCATACGAAAATAACTTAGGCACAAAAAAGCACAACTAATCCCTCAACTAGATTGACCCACCTAAAATCATGGGTCAACTTACACAATACAGACTTTTGTCTGAGAAATCAAAAATCAAAGTTGCTCCATACAAAGGCCAAATTTATCACCTGTTGGGACACATAGTCAAAAACCACAATGCCAAAAAAAGGTAGAAATAATTAGAATGGGTCAAATGGTATGCAAATAGGAGTAAGGGAGGGAAAATTAAAACCTACCTGGTCAGTTGTTGTCATGATAGCCTAGAAGGAAGCCACATCAGTACACACTATCAAACCTCAAAATTAGTCTGGTAAATCAATTAATAACACTAATAAGCTAAAGCTTTGAATTTAACCTGGTTGAATTAACAGGTTAGAATAACATTTTGAATTTCTATAAGTCAAAACATTTTGGTAAAGAGAACATTCTTTTCAATCTTTTTTTCTTAGTGAATATAAGGTAAATAAATGCTTATATCTTACAGATCCAATGTAAATGTGACCAATCATGGGATATGGCAACCTAGAGGGATATTAGTCATTTTGCTCTAAATCCATTATTAACTGAGTTATTGATGAAAACAAGTCAATAATGCATATTTTCCTAAGAATCGTGACCCAGGCAGAATTTTCCAGAGATTAAGATTACAAGCAAAAAAACATTCTATTCATTTATGAAAGTTGCATTATGGATAATTTTCCAAGGAACATCCTCTTTGAAAAGGGTGTCACAATAAGGAATGTTCTCAAGTTACCATGGCAACAGGAATAGGAATATTCAGATTGCATAAAATATTTTTGTCAAATTTAATTTCAATAGTCTTTCACTTTACAGTAGTAAAAACTGTTATTTGAACGGAGATCTGTGTGAAAAGTTATCATATTTTGAATAATTTTGATAATTGAGAAAATTGTATTTTTTAACTAAACATGTTTTGTTTCAAGGAGCTATGATATGGAAACGAAGCACAAATGGTAAAACAGTGATGTGCCAGTGTGTATCACATAGGGGATTTCAAACTCCCGAATGTCAGCCTCTAATTGGAATATCTAAAAATGGTTTGCATTGTTTGAAAGGTATAATTTTAAATTCATTTTCATACCTTCCCCCTCTGGGACACCAAATCCCATGATTGGTCACAAAAAGTCTCTTGGATAAAAATAATACTCTTTGAAGTCTTTATTCAATGTAACAGTTCTTCAGTAACATCTTCTATGTGTTAAACAACTGTGAACGCTAATGTGTTGATTAGGGTTAACTATAATTATGGTGCATTGTCCGAGATAATTACTGTTGTTAATATTGTCTTCAATGGGTGCTAGTCGAGTGGTGAATAAGTCCACGAGATGGGCGCTCAATCCATAACATGAACAACGCTTGGCAGTACGGTAAGTTTATTGATGGATATGGTGATGCGTACAGTTGCTCATGATGATAATAAGTTCCAAGGTATAACAGTTCCAGTTTAGGGTAGAGTAAGCTTCCTCCTTAGAGTCTGCCTAGTCTCACCTCCAGCCGACGTGCGGTAGTACCGTGTAAGTCACCAGATGTCCCTGTGATTGTATAGCTATCTAAAACCCCTTCGAATCTCCCGATCCGTATGATCCAAACGCTAAAGGTCTCTCCCTTTCTCTTACACTGCACTCTTGCTTATAAAGCAGTCTGGTATTGATTTTACCCCAGGCGTCGGTGCTTTGCGGGGAGGTGTGTCCCGGTGAGCATTGTCGTCAGGTATATTTACACCTACCAGCGGCACCTGCCATTACTAGATATTTTCATAAACTAAGTAATTTAGAGAGATTCTTATTATTTTGTATTCAACTGGTGACCCTTACACTAATTCAATGATCATGCACAAAGTAACCGATTTAATCTCTTCCTTTGTGCAACTGGTTCAAAATTAAAAAAGAAAAAAAAGAACATGTATAAGTTGATGACTTTGTAGCACTATTCATTTGTGTATTCTTAGTATCATTTTGGTCTTGAAGCCTATGTGGTATCTTTAATAATACTTTGCATGATTATTAAAAGATCCAATAGATAACGAGAGGGACTCAAATGAACAAACACCTTTATTCAATGACAAGGGCAAGTAAATACAAAATCAAGAAGGATGAATTGTTTGAAATATGCACAAACATATGGGGTTCAAATGAACCCTTCACAAAATGTTCTAGTCCTTGTTCCATGAAATCCAAAACAAATTGTTTAAACTTTTCACAAAGAGTTTCCCCTCCATTTGACATAAAGTCGAAACCAAACAAAATAAATTCTAAGAAAAAGTTCTATCTTTTTCAATGTTTCTAGAGTTCTGTGAACCTTTTATTAACACAACATTTTTCTACATTTACTCTTCAATATTCCCAGTTTTTGAACAAGTCACCAGTCTCGAACTGATAAGCAATATTAACTAATACCTATACATTGAGTAGCTTATATCTGTCTGCTTATCATATTTACAAAGTGTTTTGTCTTATGAATTTGCAGATATATACATAGTAAAGCCCCATACCCACTAGGCGATTTTACCGGCAATTGGCAATGGGCAACAGGCAGATGGCTGGTAAAATCGTCACCAATTCAGATCACCTATGAATATGTAATATTGAAATGTTATATACTAACATGTTATCTAAATTGGTGATGATTTTACCAGGTTTCTGCCTGTTGCCCATTGCCAGTCGCTGGTAAAATTGCCTAGTGGGTATCAGGCTTAAGTTAGTTAGACTTAAGACCTATATTTACTAGAAGGCGGCAAAAACACCATAATTGAGCCATGTGAAATTTGTATATAATCTGTTAATAAAATAATTTAGGGTTTTGACTAATTAACCCCTTCACAGAGTACATTGTGATACTAAATGGAAGTATAAATACATGTTAAATCAATATAATTATTATAGAAACACCTTTCTCAATAGAAAGTTTGTATAAATTCTTATAACCGTCTGTTATCATTGAGACTGTCTAATGTACACAATCTGCATACATTATCTCTACAACTATTATAACCTGAATGTAACTGGGGGTAGTGAAGAATTACTGACCAGATAAGAACAACTTAAATAAAATACTGGGAACATTGCAGGGAGAACTAGTGATGCCTATAGCCATCGCTGGGAAGCTATCGTTAGGTATACTTTACGGTTAGTTTTTCAGAATCTTGTATGGACCAATCTGTTGTGAGAAGGCATGTCAGAATAATTATTGTTCTTATATAACAGAAGGTTCTTATCAATTTGTTGAACAGCGCTCAGGAGAGTAGGCATAAGTTACAAAAGATTGAATTATGTTATATAATTTTTGTTTCAAATACATTATGGGTAGAAACAAACAAATGACAACATTGTCTTGCACTACATGAAAATCAAAGATAATCTTGCAAATGATTAAGGCATACAATAACCTTTATATTTTCAAAATCATGGATTCACCACATCCAATCAGCAATTGTTAGGTATGTCATGGCAATAGGTGGTACATCAAGTAAATGGATTATTTATTGTTTTGAAATTTGTACTTGTTTCTTGGTTTGAAATTATCCAAAGTATCATCCTACTAAATTGTCTGCACATTCTGCTTTGCAAAAAGCAGAATTCAAAGAAGAGGAGTGATCGATTCACATCACATCATTTAACTTTCAAAGAACTTATACAGTTCTGAGCACTGTGAATCAATAATTTCAAGATGTTTAGGCAACAAATCTGGTTTCCAACGATATGCTGTCTTGGTAGGATTTGCCCGTAGGTATTTACCCTCATCCTTTTGAGCACGTGTTGCATTTACAACCCATTCCACCACTTTCCAAGGTCTCCTGAGATGAAGTGTTTTGTAAAGGTTTATTGTAAACCCTAGAGGATTCTTTGCAAACTCTTCATACCTTAATAGTCGTATTTTATTACCAGTGCTAGAATCAACTGACCTCAGTAGTTTAATGTTTAGAGACATAAAACTGCAAATCTTGTATGAAATAATTTTTAGCTCATTACTGGTATTAGCAAATCCTCTCCTCATATAGGAATTAATTATTCCTCTTGGATCACGGATTAAATGAAACAAAACAGCAGTTTCAACATGTCTCACAACATTTAGAATAGTTCTCATCTCATATCTGAGCAATTTCATTGCTATCATATTTGAATTATTACAGTCTTGGGACCATTTTGATAGCTCATTTCTTGCCTGAGAATAACATGAGTGATTATTATGTTCCTTTGATTCTATATTCCTCATATAGTTGGAAAAAGAGTTAGGCTTTATTGATTCACCGCTAAAATTCTTTTCACTGCTAAAATTACTATAGAAATTGCAGGTTAGCCCACAATCCTCGCAATGGTGTTTTGATGAAAATTTAATAATCTCACAAGTTTCAGGAGGAAGAGCTGTTAGATTGCAGGTCATCAGATTCTTAAGATTTTGTTCATTCATTTCTTTTTCATATTGAGAATGATACCTGAAAAAATAGAACACTTTATCAACTCAGGTAAACACTATATGTCCAGATATTTTGCGATAGTTTTTAGCTGGTGGTATAATTCTTTAGAAAAAATATATATCCATTAGCCTTGTTAAAAGCATTCATTGTTATTATCTGAAAACCTATTAACGAGTAATAGGGAGCTAAAACTTACCTTATGGATCCATTGTCAAAGAAGTTTAAAGAAGTGGAACAGACCCAACGATTAACACGAAGGGGTGTCATATACCAAGAGTCCACAGGTTCATAGAAATATTCGCTCTCTGGGTTCATGTTAAAGAGAGATCCAACAATAGAGCTTCCACCATGAGTGTAAGCTGTTAAAACCACAACTATTTGTTTCTTGTTTACAAGATTTGCAGAAAATGGTTTTGGTTTGTTATCATGAATGTCAAACTGAGAGGTTCCACCACTAAGCAGCATCTAAAAATATTAAGGGAGCTCATCATTAGGCAGAGTGTTTGTTAAGACTGACTGTTTATCAGTACTTTAGGCAATTATGAAAATCAGGCAAAGAAAGTATAAAGAGAATGTCAGATAATGTGAGATTCAAAAATAAGTAACACAGGTAAATACCTTGTTCTAGTGTCATATTTATTGGTAAGTAAACCAAAATTCATTATGGAAATAATCAGGTTTGGGATACAATAGGAAAACAGATATGTTTATATATTTCAGTCTGTACCAAGATCTCAGGACATATCATTATCTCCTCGTGTATTGCTTTTTTCAGTGGAAATGGGCCTTATTTTTATAACTGACTTTGTGTTTAATTAATTAGTTAGTTCAGATTTGATTAGTGTCTCAAAATGCATCATTTTTTCTGTCATCGAAGGAAGTGATGTAATTTGAAAATAACTTTGAAAAGGTTTTGTTCAACAGTTGGGTGTAGTAACTTTGATTTACAGATAAATAAGAATGAGACACCAACGAAATTTCACCTGATCACTGAAATCAGTTATGAAGATATGACCCAACGTCAATTTAGCCTATTTGTAACTTTTTGAACATATTATATTCACACTTCTTTCTCTTTAAATATTAGTATCAGTGACCCATATATGACAAAACATTGAGGTTTATTTCTGCTATTTGAGTATACTTGATGAAGTTTGATTTTAGATAAGTTCTGCGATCTGCCCTTTATCTGCCCTGGGATCCCTCCCAAAAATTTCTTTTAAGGCTGTATTCCATATAACGAAAGTGCACGCCACTGATATTGAGCCTCTCCATGGCAACATTCCATACCGGCAACCCATACTTTCGTCGCAATTTCGGCTGCAATTTCGGCTACCAAAATTACGCTTTCGGTTGCCAAAATTACACTATTGGCAAGCAGTCCAAAATCGGCAGGAAATATTTACCAACATGTTGGTAAATATTATCAGCAATGCTGCTGATAATACATTGGCACTGGCAAAAGCATATCGGTGGATTATGGCGGTGCACTTTCGGCATGTGGAATATGGTCTTCACTAATGCTATTATAAATGTGCGGCTGTTAAAACAAGACATCTTGTTATTCTAGGACAGTAAGCTAGGAAATGCTGATAATTCAGGATGGGCCATTTTCCCATGGTAGGCCAAATCTGATTATAATATATTGGTATTAAGGGCTACAAATAATCTAATTTCTTACAAAGTGTAGGTAAATTTGAAAGAAATCAACTTCATAAATAAAAACACTGAGGGGCACACTTATTAGTAAAGCTAAGAGTTTTCTGTATATTTGTAAATGGTTGTTCAGGTGATTATGGAATTATATTTAATATGTAGCAAAACACAACTGGATTTTTATGAAACAATTGCAATAGAAGGCCTGTAAAATAACTCCTTTTCACATTCACAAATATAAATTTCAATGAGAGATATTTACTTACTTTCACAGGCTTAAAAGTGTATAGACATAGCAACCCTCCTATCAGTATCACTATAAATACGGTCAGCTTCAAGGGGTCAATCTGCTGCAAAATCTTCATGGCCATTGGACTGCATGGACCTACAAAAATAATGAATGTGTATTAGAGGAGTGAATATCATATCGGAATTGAACACTTGATATGTTTGATCTACCATTATTGTCTTAAAACAATGGCACCTAATATTTGATTGCTTATACAGTTTTATATGGTTATTTTGATACAGACCACTAGCAGTAGGATAAGACATGTAGATTCCAGGTGGGAGGGGGGTTTATGGTGGGGGGACGTACAGGCATGGTCCTAGCCCTCTATACCGCACACGAGAGTTGTGCACTGGGCCCGACCATATTGTATCACGTGATACAAAGGGACTCTCCTCATTGGCTGAGAGGTGGCGCTTGACCCCCAAAAACTATGGCGGGAAGGGAACACGCATGCGCAACAATGAACTCCTGAACGCTGATCTCCATCTAAAGGGGTTTCTAACACTGGATACGAGTCACCTTGCCTGACCTGGCATGATGGACCCTATTGTATATCACCCAGATGACCTGATGTTCAACTGAAGGGTTTGTATACAGGAGATGGGTCATCCTTCCTGACTTGTCAGACATGCCAGACCTGGTTTAGATTGAGTTTGTGCTGACACAGGTTTAAGAAGGTGTTGTATGTGTGTCACCCCAGATGACCTGGTATTGGCCTGAAGGGGTTTTTCTTCTACACAGAATAAGAGTGAAGGCCCATTCGCCGTGGCCGATGATTGTGTTGCTTGGAGGACCAATAAAGTTATCGCATGGAGAAAACTATAATCTAGGGGTGATCATTCATACTGATAAAATTACGTACACATTGACAAAAAAAGGTAGTACCCAATAATTTCATCATCCCGAGATCATTGGTTTCTCCATGCGATAAATTTGTCATTCCTTGAGCGACACAAAAATCGGCCACGGCGAATGGGCCTTAAGCTTTCCCGACTTGTCAGACTTGCCCGGCCTGGTCTGATTACTTCTGTCCTAACATACAGTTCTATGTGAGATGGTGGTCAAGCTTATGGGTTTTTAGGCAAGATGGGAGTCCTTTCCGTTACTGGGGTACAGGAGAACACATATAAAGGTTGGGCACCAGGCCTCTGTTAATTAGGAAACAAATCATGATTGTTTAATCTTTATAATACCCTTTATACTGCTGGATATATATATATATATATATATATATATGTATATATGCTTACTCAATTTCATAAAGATAACTGAATCCACAAGAATTTGTTCATGAAAATGTAAAAATGATATGGTCCATATTTATAAGAAAGGTCATCCCCTCATCCATCAGAAGTTTGGGCCTGAGTAATTCTGTCTCTTGCTAATAAACATTGTATTAACTTGAAACTAAAAGAATAATATTCTTGAATCAATATTCTTGATTCAACATGAACTTTCAATATTGATACAATTGATAGAAATTGGATTATACATATATGTATTTGCAAGTATTTTTTTTTCCTCATGCAAGAATAAATTTTCTCACAACTTTAAACAAGGAAAAAATGAATGAAAAAAGGCACATTTTTTCATGTTAATAATTTCATAAAAATTACTTTTATATCCAAATTTAAGCATTAACTTTTATTTCCAATTTCTAGATTTTCTTGCCAAGTTGAAGGCTTTATTTGGTATTCTCAAAACTATTTGCAAATCTAGGTTAACATGGACATCCAGTGAAATGTTCAGATTACTTACTGCATGGGAGAGTTCAGACCTGTAAAGTTCTGCATTTCAATTAAAAAGAATCTAATCAAATGGTGTTTAAACATGCCCCAGATATAGGGAAAATTACAGGAAATATAAATTTAACTAATTCTTTTTTCTGATGACATGTATATGTTTATCATGATGAATTGTACCACATGGCACAAGATTTGTGCACAATAATATTGTTCTATATGATGCTGGTTGCATTTATCCAATATAAGTTAACATAATAATTATTATGTTGCGTGTTACAAAAATAAATGCAGGCCAAAATGATCAAAGGTCATAATGCAAATCCAAATAATTATGGTTAGGTATACACATAAAAGAAAAATCTGTATTTTGCATATTCTTTATATCTTAATGTTGAATTTGAAGAATTCTTGTGATTACAGTTGATATTGTGATGAATGTCCATTCATCTTTTGTAAAATAAGGTATCAATTTAAGACTGTAAAATAATGTAATCAAAGTATATAAGAAGTATATTTGTGGAGGCCCGAAAGCCCGAAAGCCCGAAAGCACGAGGTAGATTGTAAACCAGATGTGACGTCATAATAGTCACGTGATCTGAAGTGGCCAATCAGAGCCGAGTAATAAGGTATAAAAGGGGGCGGTAAGGCCCGGAATAAACAGTCCCATCTTGGTACTCCTTGTGTTCTTCTAATAGCATAGCCCTCGAAAGGGTCTAAGACGACAAGATGATAAGATAGTAGCTAATTACCCTAATGAACTCAATTAATTAAGGAAAAGTTGGACATAATTAGAGTACAGGTAGAATGAAAGTACGGGGACCGAACGACCGAGAGACCGAAAGATGGCGCGATGGCCCGAAATAGTTTGAAGTCTGACCCGGGACTGGAAGACCGGACAAGTGCGGAAACCCAAGATAGTAAGCGGCCGTCCCGTGACCGCAGGCACGGCCCCACGCTACCACCCTCTAGGTGAGCGTCAGCCTGACTTCCCGTGGAACATCAGAGTGGACACCAGCCGCCCACATGAACAAATAAACCAATCCCGTTACCGTTGACGCACCCCCATCATTCATTCTGCACTCGCATTTGAATCCCAAGTCAACCCGTGCCCGATGTCCGGAACGTCTCAGGCCCAACAGAACGGCACACACCTCCCCCCTCGAATACCAATTCCCCAACCGACCCACTCATTCCCCCTCGTGCGCGAGGCACGACTCTTGATCTTACACCTCGGTTTCTTGCTCGGACTCTTCGTCCGGCTTGAAACTAAAATAACTCCCACGTTCCTTCGTCGTAGAAACCGGAAACTCCGAACTACCGAGGAACATCACAATATATATGCATCTGGTGCTTTATTATACTTTTCCGGAATTGGTAAATAGGCATACAGTGACAGAGTGGACTATGGTGATATGAAATCCGTATCCGTACACTCTACGGATACGGAAAAGTAGTGCAACCTATATTCAACCAATGCACGAAGATGAACTTTGACCCCAAAACGACCTAATTAAGACAATGCCGGCCCAGCAAGTTTGCGAGTGAAAATTTCCAAGTTCTTCACCTGATATGTCCAGATTTAGCTGATGACAAGCAAATTTCACACCTCCCAGTAGATCCCTGGTATCTTTTTCATGTGCAACACACAGGATTACCTCGTAGATCACATATTTTATCCTATAAAAGGAAAAATCCAGAGCAGAATCACAACAACATAGCGCACGTTGTGCGGCGAACGTCAATACTTGGACTGAGTTAGAGAGTGTCAATCAGATCAAGGGGGCATTCAGATATTAAAACAAATTAACCCACCTCAGGCTCAGGTCGAGTGCACTGTCTAGTCAGACGTTCATTTACAACTCTTCACACATAGTTTTCCAGTATTTTGAAGCAATTCTGGCGATCAGAAGTAGGGGGAACTCGGCACAGGCCAGCATGGTGGGCGACGGTGGATTATGTCAACGGCCAAGTGGGTCCCCGTTTAAGCCACGCCCACCCTCACTACACATAGCAACAAGTAGACCGCCGCGCAAGTAATTCAAAATGAAATGGGTTGATCGATTAGATTTATGCTCGGAATAGGCTCAAATCTTCTTGTATATAATCATTTAATAATCACAATTCCTTGAAAGTATAATAAATACAAAACCATACTCGTATGGAGATACGGAAGACCGGATCACCCACGGCGGGAACCATATCAGTACTCGTGCTTCGCACTCGTCCTGATATGGTTCCCGTCGTGGGTGATCTGGTCTTCCGTATCTCCATACTCGTACAGTTTTGTTTATTTACTGTAGTGATGCATTCAATTATCTGGCATCCAGAGTATATGGTAATACATAAATGCATGGGGTATCAGGGAAGGGTTAACGATAGACAACAGTGGGCAGGCCATTATTTGCAATATCTCCACCCATTTTCTTAACTGATGAGATACATATACCAAACGAAAGGTAATTTGTCCTGCAGGGAAGTGTGTCTCAGATTTATTATTTAGGTCCTAGCTTTGTTTTATGAAAGCCTTTAGGTGAAATATTTACTGAAATATCAATGTTCAAAAAATTGTTGGAGAAATAGGAATTTTAAACTTTCCAGTTATGATGCATAGGTGTCAATTAGAATATATCTTTATGGTTTATATCAACAGATAGGATATTTAATTGGCATTTTGTTGTTACATGATATAAACATAAGAAATGAGGAATACAGAAATAGTAATAAGATTACTACGACCATAGCAAAACACCCCATATTACCTGTTGTCTATCCTTAAGTGTTACTAATTCGAATGGTAAAAGAAACAATTATTGTAATTAGAATAATTACATTATAATAACCTTAATGCACTATGAATAATTATGTCGCGATAGGTTTGGGGGAATGAACTATTGTAAGAAGGAGCACTTTAAGATTTACAGCATCATCTTAGTTACAACATTGTTGTTCAGAAAAGCCTTTTCTACAGGGTCAAATTGAATTCTGTGAATAGATGAATGAAGGGACATTACAGCCCATTTGTAGCATTCTAAATAGTTTTTTTGAGTGAAAATCTGGACCAATGGCTTTAAAAGTGGACAACAAATGATTAGTTGTTGTTGTTGGTTTGTTCAAAACCTAAGATTTACTTTAACATCAGTGCTTCAAGTGTGAATCATTGTAAAAAAGGTACTGATTTTCACTTAAATACCAAATTTAAATTCTGTATTAAGTTGAATGTTTTAATTGATTTCCCCCAACTAAATCCAGGTTGTGCAACATTACCTTTGCACAACATTCAAGGAAAAGTGTGGCAAGAGAGTTCTTAACAAATAAATTCCTATACAATTGAAATAGATTAAAAACCTATAATTTTGCCACTTGGTTATATATCACAATTTCCTAAATGAGAGGGGCCAGTGAAATTATAATTTAGTAAAATTCTCGTCTTATACAGTAGATATGATGCTTTAATATGGGTACAAAACAATTCTTCGACTATAAATTAATATGGTGCATAGAAAACATTGTCTATAAATCAGATCACACATTTAATCCCCTGCACACCAGACACAGGATGTCTGTGTGTGATGTCACAAAAATATCAGTTATATTTAAATTTCAAATTTCTAAATTCCATAAAAAACTATTTTTTTAATATTTTCTTTTATGAATAATTTAATTTTGTTATTTTAATCTCTTTTAGACTTATAAAGAACATTTAATAAATTTCTTATTGCATTTTTTTTCAGTTTTAAAATTGTTCAACTGTTCTGCTTGTGACGTCACAAACAGAAAAATGCTCTGTGCAGGCATTGTCAGATGCAGGCAGAGAAACTAAATTTGATACGCAAAAATGTGTATAAAATAAAAACTATTGGAGATAAAAGTATAAAATTTGGTATGTTTATTCCCTTGGTGGTAAGGATCACAACAGTGTACTAATTATTGGTCACTGGCCCCTCCCTTTAAAGATAGTTACATGATATACGAATAACATCAGGTGAATGCCCTGTTGCATTTACAATATTGGTCTCTCAAGCCTAGGGAAGCTGTTTCACAATACAGGGCTACAAAAAAAGTATTTAGGTCATTAGGTCAAGGGAAGTGGGTGCCTGACCTCAAGCATAGAGCTAGGAGCCCGGCCAAGCGTGGCAGGAGTGCCTGGCCCACCCCGACCCATTAAAAGGAGCCAAACGTAATGTAGGGTCAAAGTTTTGCAAATTTGCAGACTATTGAAATATATTCTATGGCCCACCTCCACACCTGGAAAAACGGAAATTTTTCCATATTATTCAATAGGGAACACTTTAATTTGTGTTTAGCTTACAGAAATGGCAAATATATCGTTTAAAAGCTTATTTAATTCCTCATTCCATGCTTCAAACCAGATTTCAATAAGTTTAATATCTACAGGTGGGTAATCATTTGAACTTTATCAATTGAAACAAATTTAAGAGATTTATGAGGGAAATCTCCGGAAATCCTGGGGAAATCTAGCAATTCATCCTCCTAATCAATGGGGTCTAAAGGGTTATAGCAACTTTGCAGCAACATTTTTCATAGAATGTTGCAAAAAGGTCATGTTGTACAACATTGTCTGACCATTGTGTTTCCCAGGTATTGGATAAATTGCATGTGAAACAATCTTCTTAATGGTCTACATTATATCGGATAACTTTATCAATTGAAACAAATTTAAGAGATTTATGAGGGAAATCTCGGGAAATCCTGGGGAAATCTAGCAATTCATCCTCCTAATCAATGGGGTCTAAAGGGTTATAGCAACTTTGCAGCAACATTTTTCATAGAATGTTGCAAAAAGGTCATGTTGTTCAACATTGTCTAACCATTGTGTTTCCCAGGTATTGGATAATTGCACGTGAAACAATCTTCTTAATGGTATACATTATATCGGATAACCTTTAACTTCAACGAAAGTGCCCCACGTAACGTAGTCTAGTATTGAGGTTTGGGGCAACATGATAGAATTAGTCATAACTAACGTTCTAATATTCTGTCAACCTACTCCATTTACCAAGAGATATATATACATTTAACAAGAGTAAGAATGGGCAATCCTGAAAGGGTAAAAGAATAACAGATTAATTCGCAAAGCTGTTCAATGATTACATCAGTAAGACGCTCTATGTCTGTTAAGGAATGGATATATATTTAAGAATAATAACTATGTACCTGGATAGATCTTGAAAGTAGGTTTCTGCAATGGCAGTTTTTGCCAATTGAAATAGCTCCAACTGTTTACGCCCTACCTCTTTTTCTGCATTTTACCTCCAAAAATGACCTAAATACTTAAGAGGACAAAGGGGGGCACTTCCATCCTAAGTCTTATGTGCTATAAGTTTCTGATTAATACTAGTGTTGCCATCTGCACAGTGTCAATTTATTATCATTATAAGTAAATACATATGATGAAGTGCAATAGTAGTGACCACCACTAATACCTGTAATCAAGATAATAATATAGTTTGTTATATGTGAAAATCCCCTATCTTAGTTTTTTTATGGGAAGGTAAGGGGTCCATAAGGATATAGGACCAACCCCTAGGCCCTCCCTTATCTGACCTGGTCTGTGATAATTCTGTAGCTGACACATAACTCACCAATACTAGTCTGGTTTGTATATTATAACAAACATAAATGTCTTTTTGAATGAAATTACTTCCAGTCATGGCAAACTCTCCAATTTTTGGCTCATATTTCAAACCAAAAATATTTTCTCTATTTTTAATTTCTATTCGTCTAGACATCACTCATAACATAATCTTTGTGTATTTTATGAATAAAAAGTGATATATTGATGTGGATTGTAGGCCTGTTTCCACAGTAAAGTTTTCCTGTTTAATCTTATGTAACCAAATTAATCAATTCTACTAAAATTCTACTTTTCTTCTCTGACATCGTTTGAAATATTTTCAAATATATCATCCTAAAACATAATGAAGTGGTGAATAATTTTGTTGAACATCGCATTTATATGACTATTATAAAGCTAATTATACTAGTTTGATGGTAGTCTCTAAATAGTCAATTGATGAATATAATTGGGGAAGTCGCAATGCACATTAAAATGGAAGTATGGATTTTGCCATTGCGGACCTGGGGTGCATTCCCAACTCAGTTTTGTGGACCCATAAGTTTTCCATAAATGGCTTTATGGGCTAGTTACCATGAAGATGTGGTAGAACTGTGACTTTGAAAGGTTACCATTTCTAACTTATGGTGTAAGCAACAATTGTGGGACAAATGTGGGACACATGTGGTAATCCAGGTAGTCACATGATATTTGTGTGCCAAATGTGGAATTTTCCAGTTTATCAATCACTTGTGGAACAAATGTGGGGCATTTATGGAAATGCCTTTTCCAACCTATGGAAAAAAGGATTTGTGGGCTCACAAATGTACAATTTTTGTGGAAAAGTTATAGGTGCTCAGAGCACCTATAAGTATTCCACAACTAAGAAAAATTGACAAAAACAGGGTCTTTACATGGAGGTACCAACATGATTATAAAGAAATAATGTCAACAATATATGGCATGTGAAACAACCTTTTCTTAAATTCAACATGCCAAGTGGGACTACCCCACACCTGTCTGCACACTCACATGTGGCCTGTAAGTATTCCATATTCACACCACAAAAAGCCTGCACTTTTCTCACAAAACTAAAATTCACTTATTGCACTACTTAACAATGATACTTCATCAAAATTTATTGAACTTACAACAATATAGGATATACATCTAATTTTCGATGTTATATGCTTATAAGAACAAACTCAAGACCTATGGACTGCACATGTACCATATGGGATACTTACAGAATTTTCCAGTGATTCCCACATGTAGGGGAGGTAAGTTGGAAACAGGTTTAATTGTGACCAAGGGACGGACTGAGAGTGCCGTAGGAGATATGGAACAGTTTTCCACAAAGTTGGGAATGCAGCCCTGGAGAGTGACCCCCACAGATTTCTATAGGTCAGTCTGGCTCGATATGCTTACCATGGGTGCAGACCCCTAAAATACAAGGAGATACGGGACTTTTTGTGGTTAATGACATGCAATATGGGATTTTGAGAGATAATAATAAATGGGGGTGTCATGATTTGTTAAATTCAACAGGGTGACATGAGGATTTCTTAAAATCAACAGGCCAATAAGAAAGATTTTAAATTTGATAATGTGACATGGGAACGCCCCAGCTTAAATGTGTGAATCAACATTCTATAGGATTGATAAAATGTATATTCATATATTTAATAGTGTAAGAGTTTCATTTCCATTTCGCATTAAACATGCATACTAGATATTTACACTAACATTAAGGCTGATATTTCCTTTGGGACACTGTATCAAATATTTTGTTGAAGTCAACATGAACTGGTAGGGTATGGCGCAATTGATTCATATCTTGATAAAGCTCTGACATAGAAAACTTGCACACAAATTCACTAAGTTCTATATTTTATTAAATAAACTTGAGGTAAGAATTCTAAAAATATTTCAAAAGTAAAAACGTGAATAAGTCAAGGTTCTAAGGAATCATTCAGGAAAAGAATTTAATTTTGGGAATTCCCTAAATGCTGGCCTGTTTTGTACTCCCCTTGCTATGTCACAGCTAGGGGAATTCCCTCTAAAGTTATTTTAGAATTTCCTTTTTAAAGAATGGTTGTAGATGGATATGTATATTAATTTGTTATGAGTTACATTTAGCTACATGTATATAATTTGGGTTAAAGGGCATAAACCTTATTACAAATTCTACAGGGTTGGGGATTCCCTTATAAGAGCAGGTGGGATTCCCCAATAACTGCCCTTGCTACATCATGAATTAGGAGATTTCCCTTAAAAAATGAAATAAAATACAAGTTTTCTTATGTCCCATAACTGTGTATAGACTAGGAATTTTCCTGCAATCATGCATACATTGACTGTGCACGTTATAAATAATATGCTGAATTGAATTCATTGAAAAATAACTAGCCTGCAGTTATGTGCAAGGTTTCCTTTAAAACATAAAACTGCTTGTACTGTAGAATGCTAAGGCCAAAAACCTTCACTTTAGACAGCAATTACTCTCAAAATATAATGAGTTGGCATGCATTAGATATTGATTACATAACCAACTGATAACCAAAGAACAGATCAACTCAATTAAATAAATACATAAATAAATAAATTAAATGACTCAATTACATGGCTTTCTATAATTACAAAATTCCTTTATGTTAAGAGGTCTCTGGTGAAATAATTTTTGTACTGAACACGAATGTTTACATAATATTGTATTTTGTTAGGTACATATGAATTAGGTTATTGAGAATTCTAACCATTTCTTAGTTAGTTTTCTGAAAAAGAGGGGCTAATCCACAATTTTACAAAATTCTTCATTGAAAAAATGTGAATCTGTCCAAACGAGGAACCCCCTAAATTTGCTACTGGCTGTGCCATTGACAGGGATATTTTTTAATTCTTCATGAGGAGAAGGAACCTCCCATCTGGAGTCTCACATCTGACCCCTATTTATTCAGCAGCTGATATATAGGAGTTGTGAGGTCACAAACCCACTGGACCCAGACGAATCGGACACAAACTCGAATAAAATATGACTAAACCAGGCCAAAAGGTCTGCTAACCAGTGAGCTAAACGTAAATATACACACAGACAGGTACAGTAAGCGGCCTTCCATTAAGTATGTATACATCATCTTATTCTAATCATAGGAAAGATGAAACATTGTGAAAAGTTACCTCTGTGGGGGGATGGTGCACCACCCTCGACACCCCTCACCCCTTATAAGGGGCTGATTACCTTTCATTACATATATACATAATATATAGATTTGGCCGAGTCAGTATGTATGTCTTTACATGGTGGCTAGATAAATATAGAGTTGATTAATAACAAGGAAAACGCATCCCGATTTATATAGTCGTGGTACAACAAATCGCTGTAGCGATGAAAACGGGGGCGATGATGTTACGCCTCTCTGAAATAAATGATTTGATATAGGTATCTCTATACAAAATTAAATACATTTTTTATATATAATGTGTGCAAACAAACACAATGTATATACATGAAGGATATATATTTGTTTAATGACCATTTGCTTTTTTTTTATTGAAATAAACATCATCACAATCAAGTACATTACACGATGTCATTGCAGATGGTATGTATATTAGAACATATTTACTAATAAGTAATATCCTCTCCCTTTAAAGAAAAAGTTGAACATAAATTTTTAAAAAAAGCAATTCTTGTGGATTTCACTTAACGTATGTATTCTACAAATGATACAAATGAATAAAAGGCAAAATATAAAGATGTTAAGCAATTATACAGAAAGGAAAATTAGATTTGTGAATTCCCTAAATTTTAGGCTTATCGTCGCTCCCCTTGCTTCTTCATTACAAAGGGAATTCCCTTTCAGAATAACTTGGGAATCCCAGGTAATAGATTGCATTTAGGTGAGTAATTGATACAATTAATAAAAGCCTGTATGGAGTTTAACATAAATATTTTATGGTAAAATTTGATTTCCTTTATCTTCATTTTTGAGATTGGGGGAATTCCCTTTTATAGAAACAGGGGGGTCCCCAATTTAAGTCCTTGTGACGTCACACATTAGAAGATTTCCCTTAAAAATTCTTAAAAAACCAAAGTTTAAAGTCTCATAACTCTGTCTATGCTTGGAACATCCTTGAGATACCTTTACCACTAATAGATTTTTTTTTCTATTCAGGTAATTCACACGGAATTGAAAAACCTCAGTGTAGGTGTACACTGGTCTCCCGGTTTGATGCTGTGCCTTTAAGCTGGTGATCCACGTTGCGACAAAATTGAACCGATTTTCAACCGATTTTCAAAATATTTTCCATGTCCAAAATCGGTCCAAAATCGGTCCAAAATCGGTCCAAAATCGGTCCAAAATCGGTCCACCTTGTAAAACATCTCAACGTGGATCATGTCAACCGATGTTTTCAAACCGATTTTAGAACCGACAGTTGAAATAGAAAAATATTCCAACCGATTTCAAAACGACAAAGGCCCGACGAAATTATTAAACCTGTTTAATATTTTAGGACCGATTCTGGACCGATTCTGGACCGATTGTATTATGTCCATGTATTTTCAAGGTTATGCCAATAATTTTTGGGTATTTTTGAATCAAAATTTGATCAAAATATATCTAAATGAATAAGCATTCATATGATATATTTTTTAAAGTATTTTTCAATTTTACATTTTTGATCAAACAGATTAAACATCATAGATTTATTATTGTATTGAATATATTTAGACATGAAAATAAAAATATTTGCAGAATTGTGATAAATAAACCAACCAATTTTTTGAAATAGTATTTCTATTCATTTATAGTCTAGATTACAAGAAAACAATCGGTTTTCAACTTTCCAATGGATCATGGGGATGGGACCGATTGTGGACCGATTGTGGACCGATTTTAGGAACAACAGGTTAATTGGCAAACCGATTCTGGACCGACAAAAAGCCGTCGGTCTTGAGATCGGTTTGGTACTGCTTTTTTTCGTCGGGTTGGAAAACGTCGTGTAGTGGATCACCGCCTTTACATTTCGGCACTATTGAATTTGAGAAAAATACAGAGGTCAACATTACCATTTTGGACACTACATAAAACACAAGTCATTACAAGATGTCGGGTAGTAGCATTATCATCACATAATATAAAAGTGAAAAATGATAAAATAAATTAAAGATATTATTAAAGAGTAATTGTTTTCCGTAAAATAATTTTTGTGGTGTTCTAAAAATCATGATTTTGCTTTAATCAGCATTAATGCTTATGGAATTTTTATCACACCAATTAATTAGATTATTGAAGTAATATTGAAGTTTATTATTGCATTGTGTTGTTTAATCATCACTAAAGTAACTAACTGAATCGTCAGCATAATATATGTTTGCAGCATTTTAGTGATAAGTTTAAGTCATTGATGAATACCAAAAATAATAATGGTCCTAAAATAGAACCATGGATAATATTGAATATTTCTACAATTTCCTCTGATAAAATACTTCTGAGTAATAAAAACCCATGTTTTCCACATTGGTATGTCGGAATCCAGGTCGTCATATACGTGTCTTAGACTCATATTCTACTCGGGATTCTGTGGACCTCATTTCTGGTGTTTTTCAAGAGTTTTGAACATGAGTTTTCTGCTCATACAAGAACGTTGGGGAATTGAACATAGGACCCCTCACACTGCGAGTGTTCTTCCACTGAGCTATGCTTGACAGCTCGGATTCCTCATCATTCCATGTTTAGATCATAACGAAAGGGTGATATTTGTAAACAGAATTTCAAATGGTATATAATTTGACGATAAGAGATATTTTTTGTCAATATTTTGCTTATATTCTTCACTCATTGCAGTGAACTCAGTGATTACGCTGGGAAATTTTTGTTAAAAGATATCAATTTCTAATGGTTATCTTTGTGATTTTTGTATATAAACACAAGGAAAAATCAGGAAAAACCTGCATAAAATACATGTTTTACTGGAATTACATGTGTAAAAAACTGGTGCTATTGAAAAACAGTTTTCCCATGTACTACTCCTAGTTTCCCATTACACCAGTTTCACACAATAATAATACTTGTTAAACTAATGTGAAATATGTGTTTTACATAGAGATTGTCACCACACGAGAACGTAACCAAATGAATTCAATTTTGAAAATGTTAAAACAGCTGAGATAATGTAAGATTTGACTTGCCATCATGAATATGAACAGATCACTTATATAAAGAATGTCTTATATATGAAATTGACATAGAGATACTATTACTATGTTAAGATCCATCATAGAATCTACTAAAATACTGACATTACTGTGAGATAATCATAACACCAGTATTACACTAATTTGACACATGGTAAACTGTAAGTATATGTACAAATGACCTGTTTGCTGGGCAGTTAATATAAACAAAGGCTTTCATGACAGTATATAACCAATAAACTATTCTCTATACGGTTAGATTGAATACTGGCAGATTACATAGAGTTGCTTATATCTGTCTGGTTATTCCAAACTTACTTACCCAAATAAAATCAACTTAAGAAATTTCTTAACTGGGGGCCTTGCAGGAAGAATTAATGATGTCCTTTATATTTTCAAAATCCAGGATTCACCAAGCCCAATTGTTAGGTATGTTATTGTAATAATATGTGCTAAATCATGTAAATGGATTATTTATTGTTTGGAAATTCGCACCTCTTTATGCTCTGAAATTATCTACAGTAACATTTTACTAATTTGGTTGCACATTCTTCTTCACAAGAAGAAACCCAAAGAAACCCAAAGATGAGAACCCAAACAAAAATATGGTGTTATGATGAAATTGCAGCAATGTTCTGTTTAGTTCTGCTTTGGTTCTTGTTACATTATTTTGATGGCACCAAAATACATCTTTAGAACCTAATGTAGGAATGTTGCACTGTAACATTATTGTGATGTTCTTGTAGCATTCTTTCACATTATAATAACGTCATTATAACATTCATTATTCGTAAGGTCACAACTCAACCAAAATATAACGTTCTTCTTTTAAAACTTAACCTAAAATATTGTTATTGTTAAGTACTAATTGGATAGGTTTCAGAATAACTAACAAAGTACATTCACAGAATATGCTTGTTACGTCGCTGCTTGCCTTGGAAGGATCAATTCACATCAAATCCTTTCAACTTCAAAAAACTTATACAGTCCTGAACACTGTGAATTAATAATTTCAAGATGTTTTGGCAACAAATCAGTTTTCCAACGAGATGCTGTCTCATTTGAATTTGCCCGTACATATTTACCCTTGTCCTTCTTAGCATGGGCTGCACTTATGACCCATTCCATCACTTTCCAAGATGACCTGAGATGAAGTGTTTTGTAAAGGTTTATTGTAAACTCTATAGGATCTATTGCAAACTCTTCATACCTTAATAGTCGTATTTTATTACTAATCCTGGAATCGACTGACTTTAGTATTTGAAGGTTGAGAGACATAAAACTGCAAATCTTGTGCGACATAATTCTTAGCTTATTACTGGTACGAGCCATTCCTCTCCTCATATAGGAATTAATTATTGCCCTTGGGTCACGGATTAAATGAAATAAAACAGCATTTTCAACTTGCCTCACAACATTTAGAATAGTTTTCATTTCATATCTGAGCAACTTCATTGCTATCAGATTTGAATTATCACACTCTTTAGACAGTTTTGATAGCTCATTTCTTGCCTGAGAATAACATGAGTGATTATAACTTCCCTTTGATTCTCTATTCCTCATATAGTCATAAAAAGAGATAGGCTTTATTGATTCACTCTTAAAATTCTTTTCACTGCCAAAATTCCTATAAAATCTGCAGGTTAGCCCACAATGCCTACGATGGTGTTTTGATGAAATAATTTCACAAGTTTCAGGAGGAAGAGATACTAGTTTGCAGGTCATCATATTCTTAAGGTTCTGTTCATTCATTTCTTTTTCATATTGGGAATGATACCTGGAAAAATGGAAACAATTTTATCAAATCAGATAAACATAATTATGTCCAGATATTTTGTGATATAGATTTTAGCTTGTGGTATGATTCTTTACGAAAAATATATCCATTGGCCTTCAATTTTGTAAAATCATCATCTTATACTGTAGATATAACGCTTAAATATGAGCACAAAACAATAGCATAACTATAAATTGATATTTTGCAGAGAAACCATTGTATAACTATCAGATGACACAATGAATCCCCTGAACACCTGACAAAGGATGTCTGTGTGTGATGTCACAAAAATGACAGTTATATTTATATTTCAAATTTCTAAATTCCATAAAAAAAATTTTTTTTTCATATTTTCTTTTATGAATCAATTAATTTTATCTCTTTAAGACTCCTAAAGAACATTTAATAAATGACATATAGCCTTTTTTTTCAGTTTTAATTTTTTTTAACTGTCCTGCTTGTGACGTCACAATCAGATAAATGCTCTGTGCTGGCATCATCATTTTGTGTATCAAGTTTGATACACAAAAATGTGCATAAAATAAAAACTATTAGAGATAAAAGTATAACATTTGGTATGGTTATTCTCTGTATGGTAAGGGTCACAACATTGTACTAATTTCTGGGCATTGGCCCCTCCCTTTGAAAGTATTCAATGTTATTTCCTGAGAACTTAACAAGTAGGAAGGAGCTTTAACTTACCTTGTGGATCCATTCTCAAAGAAGTTTAAAGAGGTGGAATGGACCCAACGATGAACACGAAGGGCTGCCATATACCAAGAGTCCACAGGTTCATAGAAATATTGGCTCTCTGGGTTCTTGTCAAAGAGAGATCCAATAATAGAGCTTCCGCCATGAGTGTAAGCTGTTAAAACCACAACTATTTGTTTCTTTTTTACAAGATTTGCAGAAAATGGTTTTAGTTTGTTGTCTTGAATGTCCAACTGGAGGGTTCCATCTGTGAGCACCATCTGGATGTTGAAATAGAGCTTACTATTAGGCACAGTTTCATTTCAAGACCAACTTTTTTCGGTACTTTACGCAATTATGAAAATTGAGCAAAGAAAATGTAAAGAGAATGTCGGAAAATGTCAGGTTCATAAATAAGTAACACAGGTAAATACTTTGTTCTAGTGTCAAATTCATTGGTAAAATTAATAACCAAAATCCGTTATTAAAATCATCAGGTAGGGAATACAATGGGAAATCAGATATGTTTCTGTAATTCAGCCTATATCAAGACCTCTGGACATACTGTGATATATCTATGACTATAACTTTGTTGACATTTGTCATAACATGAAACAGTACGTGAGAGAACTGTCCATTATCATTGACCCATATAATATATTGATGCGCATGCCTGCTATAGACATTGTGCACATAAAGTTACACCTTCTAAAATGAAGTGGCTTTTAGAAAATCATTAAGATAACTTCTGTGATCGGCTCTTTAATCCCATAGCTGTCAAAAAATCATAGCTGGATAGAGATAACCCTAGATAATAATAATCAACTACAGAATCTGCTTGTTTATTATGGTATTATTTTGAGATCCTCCCTAAAAGGGTATTATTTTTGGATCCCTCCCAAAGATTTTCTACACCAACACTATTGTGGTGTCAGAGGTTCACCAACTGTCTTTCCTGCCTAGTCCTTCTTATTCCAGGACCCATACTAGGACAGTAAACTGGAGAGTGCAGATAATATAGATTGGGCCATTTTCCCGTGGTAGCCCGAACCTGGTTATAAGTTCAGTAATAAGGGCTCCAAATAATCTAATTTCTTACAATGTGTTGGATATGTTGAAAAAAATCATCTTCATAGATAATTCTGAGGGACATACTTATTAGTAAAGCTAAAGGTTTTATTTTTAAGGGAGTTTGGAATAATATTGAAGATTTAGTGAAGCACAAATGGATCTCCAAGAAACATATGCAATAGAAGGCTTGTAAAATAACTCCTGTTCACATTCATGATCAATACAAAATATTGTTGATTTAAATGAGAGATAGTTACTTACTTTCACAGGCCTATGAATATATAAACCTAGCAACCATACAACCAATATAAATATGGTCAACTTCAAACAGTGATACCGCTGCAAAAGCTTCATGGCCATTGCATTGCACTGAACCTATAAAAATAATTAATGTCATAATTAGCATTAGAGGATTTTACATCATATCAACACTATAATATGTTTGATATACCATATCATTAGTGTTTTAAAACAATGGCCACTTGACTACAACTGCTATGTACAACTGCAGAAAATCTCCCATAATTTAGTAGAATTAATAGATTTTATAACCAATACACACATTCCTTATATAACCCCTGAACTCTTCTTTTAGTCATTCAAGCCCTCGTTTAATTAAAAAGAAACTACTTCAGAAAACCTTTAGGGTATGAAATTGCAAATTTCATTTCGATTTCAAACAAGGCTATCAATGCTACTGCAAAGGATGATACTATGATGAGGGAAAGAAATTGGACATGAGGTGAAGGGTTTCTTTGCTGTGCTTCCTATGTTTGTTTGTTCTGTTGTTGGTCTCTGCTGTTCCTCACAGATTGAGAGAAGGGAGGGGGTTATGTGTTGGTCACCTGTCCTTGCCTCAAGCTAGTGCCAGGAATGCGAAGCGGGCAAGGAAGCAAGGAAGCAATGTGATCGAGGGATAGGCTGATTTGGGTGTTCCTAGAAGACAAAAAGACTTCTGGGGAGCAAGAAAGGGGGGTGCGATGGAGCTCATCACAGGCTCTAGTAGACCTCATACTTAGTGTAGATGCTCACTGTGCCATAGGGATCCCTTACGAGGACCAACATGCAGGGCCATCGCCAATCAAAAAGGGTTGGGAGGGTGTTGGCTGTCCGCCTGACATCTCATTCTCCATATTTAGCTGTAGACTCATTCTGCCCCCAGTCATGCATACAACTTATGCAAGATTTCTTTTAAGTCCGATCTTCTAATAGCCTAACTATACCATGTAGGCATTCCCCATTCTTCATGCGTAATTACTGGAATAACGTCTAAATTCTGCAGATGTTTTCCCAAGGATGAAGTAGATTATCTACTCTAGAAATATCACCAGATTGCCAGATATAGAATAGTATGATTGTTATATTCATTTTAAAGTTTTCTGCAAATGTTGCCTATTCTTTTGCAGATTGACTGTAGGTATTGGAGGATACAATAGATCGTGTGGAAATATTCGCACTGACAACATGCTTCACACTTCCTAGCAAACAAAGCTCGTGTTTTCTTACAATTTAACACATGTTTTATTAGTTGTAAACTAGTTTGGTAACAAACTCCAAGTTTACCCAATGAAAAAGTTTATAACACAAGTTATGATTTGGTGTTTAACTAGCATTATGTTGTACAGGGTACTTTTAGTTAAAGAAACTGACTGGAAACACTAGATTAACATAAACGTGTGATAAACACCAGAAATGGTGTTAACGAAATCTCGTGAATGCCACCACTTTTTGCTCCCTGTAAAACGAGTGTTAACCTGAGTCTTTGTTTCTTGGGTTTCTACTCTTCCACCTCGTGGCTAAGTAGTTTTTCGCCTAATCATTGTCTTTGTTCTACAAGATACACAAGTGACAAATAAAATTGCCATTTTATGCCATAATAGTCAATTAAAATTTAACAAATGAAAAAAAAATGAAAAAAATTGTATGATACTGAACCATTCATCATGGTATATCTAACTATACAAATGCTGAAAATAGTGTTATTGCACAAAGATAGAGAGTAATTCACTTTGCGTATGAAATTAGTTGTATAGAGATATAATGAAGAGAACGTTACCAGTTGTAAATAAGGGAATCAAAGAAAGTATTCCAAATTATAGGAATTGCATCTCCCAGCGAGCATCAATGCTCGGGGAAAATCAATAGCAGACTGCTATATATTGGGTAAAACCTCTGGGTACGGCAGAGCGCACTATTACGTTTGGACAGACACGAGTCTTAAGGATTCAAAGGGGTTTAGATAGCTATGCGTAAAAGAGGACATCTGGTAACTGTTGAAGGAACTACTGTGTTGAGAGCGGATGAAGGAGCGGGCGGACTCTTAGGAGAAAGCTTACCCTTCTGCAATCGGACTTGTGGCCCTAGGAATATTAAACATCATTACACTGGCTTTGTACGCATCTAAGTGATCCACAAAATAAACCTGACTTACGGCCAAGCATTGTTCGCGTTGTGGAAATGAGCGCCCATCTCGTGAACTTACCTACCACCTGACTAGCAATTACGGAATGAGTAATAAAGGCAGAAACGTTAAACATCATAAACAGTTCCTCAATTATTAATCAACCGCATAATAAACTACAAGCGTTCATTATGATACATTTATAGTTAAACCTATTGGTCTAGATAGGTGATTGTGCCATAGATGGCATCTTTTGAGACTATTTCCTATAATAGATAAAAATCCTGAATGAAAAATCAGCAGCGTTAGGAAAGGATTATGCCATGATTGACATCTTTTGAGACTATTTCCTATAATAGATAAAAATCCCGAATTAAATATTAGCAGTGTAGGAAAGGTCTATGATTCTTGAAGAGTTGATCTACATGTAAATTAAAGGTCTTCAGATTTAAGGCTGAAAATGTTAATAAGTCAATTATGTTCTTATAATTGATGTAAGCTAGTTAGGGTGATAGCATCATCCATTACCATTTTTCAGTACTCTGGGACCTTATTAAGTAGGTAGCTAGAGCATATCACTATACTCCAAATGGAGGTAGATATATGTATGATGGAAAAGTTGAACATCATTTCTCAGGGTAGGGGTACCAACCTGTTCATAATCCAACTAACTTGTAATTCAGTGAGTCTCAAAGACAAAAAGTAAATTGGGAGCGTATCTGGGAAAAGGTGCCCATTGCCAATTAATGAGGTCACAAAACCACATGAAACATGGGGAAATGTGTCAGCATTATTCTTAGAATCTACTCTTTCAAATGCTGCAAACCATTTTTGAGAATATTAAAAGTACCATAACTATTGACAGGAGTGCTTGTTCCACTCACTGTTTTCAGTTTTGAGAAGGTAAAAACATTTTCTACATTACCTGTGAAAAAATGTTCTTTTCATTTTTTATATTCTTTTTACCGCAACCATGGTAACTCGCTAACCTAAATTATGCGCAGAAATTCTGCTAAAAACATTCCATTTTGATTTTCCCATGATGCATTGCTTATGAAAATTTTTATTTTTAAGTAAATGTCATGAAAATCATTAGAAAATTTCATGTAAGTCAAAAATTTTACAAAATGACTTGAAAAATAGTTTTTTCTCCATTATATTTCATGATTAATGTAACAAAGAGTAAATTTCTGCCAGATACTGCCAGATTTGGCCCAAATTGAGCATAATGGCCTATATTGTATGTAAGATTGCGAAGGAACTAAATATCATAGAACAATAAAACAAAGAGTAGAAGAATCCCTCGGACTTCAGAAACATTATAAAACATAACTTTTAGCTGCATGTTAAGTGATTATTTCATAATATGAACAAACCTCCAGAACTACCGGCCACAGGGTGGCCAAATATGTCATTAGGTACCTTTTCCCAAATATGCTCCCAATTGTGAGAGAAAAGTATGCAATATCATTAGGAATTATTGAATGAATGTAGTCTTAAAGAAAAATAGTGGATACATTTTGAAATAACTTATCTATCCTTGAATTATCTTGTGGTATGCAATAGCTAGAAGTGGATTCTCTAATTTATGTCATTTTAAAAAAGGTTTGAGAAATCCACACCCAGACCCAAGTTCAATCCATGTAAGCCCCAACCCATCCAAATGAACCATGGCCATTTGGGAACCGGCCCCTGTATAGTGATAGTGACTCCTAAAATGCAATGCATCAGGAAAGGGTTAAGTATAACTTATATCTCAGCTTCAATAAGGAATATTCTAAAATAGTTTGCAGCATTTGAAAGAAAAGTTTCTCTTCAATCATAATGTTAATTTTCATGACATGATTAATTGCCAATAGGTCCTTTTACGCAAAAAATGTTCCAAAATGCATCAAGCATCAGGAAAGGGTTTAAGCGTAACTTATTTGGACGGTAAAGTCTGTTCTGAGCAACAATAATTGTAATTAGAATCATTAGATAATAATTACTTTAATGCATCCTGTTCACAGTATCATTACAACACAAGGTAACAAATTAATTTCACCTTTTGGAGCAACTTTGTGCATTATGACGCATGTTTTTACCCTAAAAATAAACCTATTTAAAATGCTATAAGTGAGCTGTGTTTTTTACAGGCCATAGTCCTGCAGTGACCCCTTTTACATCAATTTAAAAAATTCAATTTGATACAGTAGAAAAAAAAAATAATGGCATTTTGCAACAACAATATTGTTATCCCAGGGAAAATGCCTCACATAACTGTAGTTTGTATTAACGAATGTGGTAACATGATAGATTATCAGAACATCAGTTATGACTAATTCTGACCCCTTTGAGCTGTATAACTTAAACAACCTACTCCTTTTACAAATCGATATGTATTTTCCAAAACCAAGAATAATCAATCATGAGATGGTTAAGGAAGAACAGGTTAGTTTGTGAGGCTATTCAAATGATTATATATGAAAAAAAGGCTCTTACGACTGTTAAGGAATGGATATAGATATTTAAGAATAAAAACTATGTACCTGGCTAGATCTTCGAAGAAGGTTTCTGCAATGATGGTCTTTACCAACTGGGATAGCTTCAACTGTGTTTGCCCTTCCAATTACCCTATCCCTTAATACCTCAACAAATGCTTTAATTAGTTTAATCACTTAAGGGGACAAAGGGGGGCACTTCCATCCTAAAGCTTACATGCTCTCGGTTTTTGATTAATACTAGTATTGCCATGTGCTCAGTGTCAATTAATAATCATTTTATATCAATATAATATTTATTCAAAGTGATAATTAATTGACACTGTGCAGGTGGCAACACCAGTATTAATCCCAATCCCTCCATCACTTATCAAATCACTTCATCATATTATGATAAAGTACATCAGCAGTGACCACAACTAATACCTGTAGTTAACATGATAATTAATATAACCGCAACCATATGCCACATCATAACAGTAGGACCAAAGTACCTCCTGCACATTAATCAGAATTTGTTTGTGAAGTAGGTCAGATGAGGTAACTACTGTAATATCTGTTGCATGTGTACAGTGTTTAAACCTAGACATGTATTCCATAATTACACTGACTCATTATATGTAGATTGGATGAATCAACCACAGTTAAGATATGGTAGACTAATGAGGTCGGCCAGTATATAGGTTAATTTTAATTTTCCAGCGTTTAAACTCATTATAGAAGAATGTAGCCAGTGGGGAACTTATATGCTGTATACTATGACATTTATTAAACAAAGTTTTGTCCGAAATCCATGTGCTAACAGTATCACTTTACAGGTGATTTTGTTATATCATATTATGTTATGTAAAGTCATACAATAACACTAATTTATTATACCTTAGTGTGATACAAGGTTAGTAGTTAAGAGTTTAACTCAGGGCGATACAAACCTGGGTGATAACCAGCCTTGTATCACACTGCAGTGTGATGCAGAAACTTTTTATTTTTTCTAAAATTCATGAAAAAATGAAATCATTAAGAATTAAAAAATCTAACATTTGCATTATCTGCACAACGTTCCTAGCTACATTTTACTGCTTACTGTTTGTAGATTTGATGGATATCAAAAGAGTTATATGGAAAAAAAAAAAAAAGTGCAGCATCACAGTCCCACCATCACTGATTGCTGTGCATCCTTTCTGGGGAGCTCAGATCTAACAGAAAAGGTATAATAAATCCATAACCAACCGCGAAGGGAGTACTCGGGCAGTTATCACCCCTCGCCGGGACCCCGATATCAGCCCTCGGCCGGCCCTTTGGGCCCTGGCCTCGGGCTGATATCGGGGTCCCGGCTCGGGGTGATAACCACCCTTGTACTCCCTTCTTGGTTGGTTATATGTATGTATTACCATCATATATTCATACGAAAGTATGATATAAGAACTATGTACAATATTCATTTCATCCTACACAATATTCTATACACAAGGATCAGTATGTGATAAACACTACCACTAATTGAGCATAAGGGTGGGCAGGCATATTTACACATATTAACGTTCTACCGCTTGTTATCAGAATCCATACACAGCTTCCCTAATAAAATGAGTGCATTCACAATCACATGGTGTGGATGTGTTCTTTATTCTTGTCATTCTCACCAGATGACAATTTGACAAATCCCACAGAAGCTAATAACTTTGTTCAACCAAGAAAGATTTTACTATAATTATGTCTCTTTTTAAGATACAAAGATCTTAGGTGCATAGTCTGTAGTTGTGACGTACACCCTGAATTCCTAAAGTCAAAATGCGGGTCTACAAAGGGGAAAAGCATGTAAAATTGAAGATTCTGCAATCTGAATTTTGGTTCCTAAAAAAGTGTCAGAAATGTATTTCCTTCAAAATTACAAGAATGTGATGTCATATGTCTGCAAAAAGCTGTTCTCTACTCACCAGTGGCGGATTTAGAGGTGGGGGACAGGGAGGCGCGCACCCCGACCTTTTCTAGGCAAAAATTGCTTTTTTTAATGTAAAATTTTAGAAATTAGGGGGCGCCCCCCTTTCTATTAGCGCGCCCCCACCTTCTCAAAAAGCCGGATCTGCCACTGCTCACAAGATATTTCTATGAAGTCACCCCCTTACAAATAATCCTAGGAATCCATTTCCTGAGCCTATATCTGGCACATGTTAAAATTTAAGCCATGAAATATGGCAGAAAATTCTTAAAGACAAGTTTTCCCTGCTAAAATCGATTTATTTGGATCCACAAAAATGGGGTTTGTTTACAAACAAATGGAAATATTACCATCTCTCGTGGAATTCTACTTCAACAGGTTTGAGCTAGTTTTCACAGCTAATACTTTACCACAGACCTTAACTGGTCTCATCTAACATAATTTCTATACTTATCTGATTTTTTAAAATGTTGTCAATTATATTTGTATGAGTACTTTACACAATGGTAATGCTCTTCACTTGTACCCAGCTGCCTTTGACCAGGTTGGGGCTACCACAGAAAAACGGGACGTCCTGGAAAAACGGGACGTCCTGAAAAAACAGGCAATTATGAAAAAGTGTATTATCTAGCTATTTTAAATAAATTTATACATGAATAATATACAAGATACACATGATATAATACTTCTACATATGGCAACTACAAAAATGATTAAATTCTGCATTTAACATGAATTACATGACATTTTCCATTTTGACAATTTCATAAATAAAATTACACAATTAATAATTGTACATGAATAAAAATGCTCAGAAAATCAAGAGTTTGCTAAATTCAAAAATTATTTCTCATGAAAGTACACATCTTTTGCATCAAAATGATCGTTGCATTTTCAAATTCTATCGTTGCATTTTTTTTCTATGAATTTTTATTTTTTAAAAGTTACAAAAATCATACCAAGAAAACGGACCATCCTGAAAAAACGGGACGTTTTTGTGATCCGTTTTTTCAGGACGTCCCGTTTTTTCAGGCAGACTTTTAAAACCCATTAATACCATTATTCTAAAGATGAAATTCAATTTTAATTTAACCAAATAATCATTTTGTCATAAAGGGTCATATTTTGAAATTGAAAAAATAATAATGGAATATTTTTAAAGGATTTAAAGGGTTGCGTCCTGAAAAAACGGGACGTCCCGTTTTTTCCTGTCGTAGCCCCAACCTGTTGACCCAGAAGGAGAGTGGCGGTCCTGACTTCTGGCAACGACAGGTGCCCTCTAGTGGAACACCCAGGAACCATGACCAGAATACAAAGTGGGAAGCTGACGGCAGGGGTATACACCCTTATTTTAAAGATACTTGTAACTAAATCCCAGTACTGCCACCTGGTGCATATCAGTGGAACCCTCTACATGCTATTGTTATACTGCTGCTACACACAAACAGTGTGCCAGTTATTACAATAGGACGATAGGGAAGTCCATGATCAAAACGGTAAAAACTTAAACTTTTCTTACAGTGTATCAATAAGATCAAGACTTAAAATCTGTAGGAATCAGGGTAATTTGGTTGAATTTCAGTAAACACCTCAAATGTTTACAATTCCCCAACTGAAAAACAAAACGGTAAATCTTAATTTCTTTCTGGCTATGTATTCCTGATGTACTAAAGACAATTCTGAGGGAGTGTGGGGAAAATATCTCTGGAATCTAAAATCCTGCTGAATAGGTACAAGAACCTTTAAAGGTGGCACCGGCTCTTGTCAGAAATATGAACCCTGGCAAGGGGAGTGCTGTCCAATTGAGTCACATGGACCCAGTGGCAGCACTTACCACTAGCTTTGATGCAGAGTGTAGTGACAATTGGTACCCACTCAGGTGGTCAAGGGCCTGTACCTATAAGCAGTGTCTGGACTGTGTATGTGGCAGTTGAGGAGGTAAAGGGTAATTGTGGTTATGGTGACTGAGCTGGTAGTAATGGCCATGTACAGGGGGAAGGAAAGGATACATAAATTCATCTATGCATAACTGTTCTAGTTGCGGCGACTAGCACCTGCATGATATATCCATTTAATATCAGTTAGAGGCAGGGCTACAGAGAGGCCACCTGGTGCTGGAAATATGAACTTAATGTATCAAAAGGTCTCACGGAACTAAATGTGGCACCATCTGCCAGTGTCCTACAACTTTCTGTCCCAATGTGAAGGGGATGCCGGTCTCAAAGTGGCTGATAATGGATCAGATAAAATGATAATGCAGAATTAGAATTCACATGATACGCTCTACTATTTCTGAGTTATTTCATAAAAAAAGGATCCATGATATAGGAGGACAGCAGATCATAACACCAGAGGGCCCCACTGCTGGGATGCCCAAGAAGGCCACAAGGTGGACTACACTACACTGAAAACACAAAGTCGTCAGAGAGCCACGTTAAAGTTGTCAGAGGGTTGTCATAGGTAAATTTTGGGTTGTCATAGGTGACTTTGGGGGGGGGGGGGGCAGAGCAGGGCTCATTTCAGGCCATTGATGCTGTGTGATGACCTTGTGACAATCCTATGACAATTTGGGAGTGGCCAGAGGGTTGTCATTGTGAATTTTGAGGCTGGATGATAGCCCAAAGGTTGTCATTTCCTCCCAACTACTTTGGGCCAAAAAGGTCGTGAGAGAAGCAAAAATGAAAATCGGGTTGTCATAGGGTTGTCACAGAAGAAAATAAGAAGTCAAAAGTCCTGCCTGACAACCCTAAGGTTGTAAGTGAATGGTGCCTAAAAGGACAGCCCAAGGTTGTCATAACCTCTGTCTATGACAAAGTGTTGTAAGTGAATGGTGTCCAAAACATACAACTCATAGGCCTCCTATGTGTAATGGCCATACCTAATAACTTGTAATAAGCTGTGTTTTCAGTACAGTATTCACTTCCAAGCTAGCTTTTGAAGAGACTACACCTGTTATTGTTCTGTCCCGGAATTGGAATAAAGTAGTTTTTCTTTGGAACGTATATATCCCTGCATCCCTGTATTGTCTTGCCTTGTCACTATATATTTTATTAGATTTCATCAATCATAGAGGCTCCTTTATCCAGTCGATTCTATGATACTAACTGAATTTTACTTTAAAAAAACACGTTTTTAAACATTTCATTTTATCCGTCGCCTTTTCAAACCAAGGCCTGTTCGCTGCAGACTCAAACTGCTGTTTATTTCATATGCAGGTCACTTGTCAAGCATTAAGATATGTAAGATGAACTCATTGTAGAAAAAAGATTGCAGTTACTTCGTTGTAAAGAATAGCATTTGTAAATTGTCTTGGGTTACAACGTTGGGATGTGATGGAATATGTGTGCTGATATTGAGATTGAAAAATATAACTGCAACATAACATCCCAGCAAACAGGACACGTGTATTTACCAATATATCACGTGTTACATTGATGTGAAACCAGTGTTTCTGTTATCTCTGTGTAAAGTCAGTATCTTGGCAGGTTTTACTATGGGTTATAACATAGTTATACACCTTTGTGTATTGACATGATTACAACAGCATTTATTTACATGACATGATCATATCCATCATGGAAACACTAATTCAGAATTGTCTTATGTGTATTATTTTTGTTATACTGTTTGGTGTTATCTTTGGTACATTCTGGTGTAGTGACAATCTCTGTGTAAAACATGTGTATTACATTAGTTTTAACCCGTGTTATTTTGATGTGATACTGGTGTTGTGTAAAACCAGGAGTTTTACATGAGAAAACCATATTTCTCTCACACCAGTTTTTGACATAAGTAATCACAGAGAATAACATGAATTTTACACAGGTTAAGCATGAGTTTTCCCTGAGATTGCATTGAGATACCACACAGAAAACCTTTTAAAATTGATATATTTGCACCATCATTTCACAGTGTCAACTCCTCTAAAACTAGGATGGCTTTCTTTTGTGTAACTTAACAAGTCAGGAGTATTATAAAAACACCCAGAGAATTATATTTCAATGAAAGGTTATATCACTGGAAGGTTTTTACACAAATATTAATGTTTCATATTACTCAAATACCAAGGATTGCCATAGGGTTCCAAGCTGATTCCGTGGCTTAGTGGTAGAGGTCTGGCATTGTCTGTGAGGGGTCCAGGGTTCGAATCCCAACTCAATTTTTACATCAGAAAGGAAGAAAACACCAGTTTTACATCTAAAAACTCATGTTAAAAACTCGTGTTAAAAACACGTGGAAAACACCAGAAATGAGGTCCACAGAATCCCGAGTAGGACACGAGTCTAAGACACATGTTTGACACCCTTGATCCCGAGGTATCAACCTCTAAAACACGGGGTCTTGTTACCTGGGATTATAACAAAAATGTAACATATAACAAAAAATGATCAGTGGAGATACACATGATCAGATAATTTATATTGGAGTAGAAAATAAAGTTAATTATCAAATAACCAACCATTGTATGTATGTAATTGTGATTAATCAAAGGTTGTTTTCGGGTCAATGGTTAATACTGAAGAACACACTCATTGATTTGATATTGGCTATTGCAAGTAGAACCATGAGATGCAGTTTATTGGATGTAGAATATTTGAAGTGTTTCTAATGATATTCTCACTAAAGTTTGGCAGATAAAAACCCTTCCCTGTCGCCCCCATGCGTGTGTCAAATTTAAGAAATGCCCCCTGATGCCATGTCGATTTTAGTGGTCCACCCCTTAACAGTGACACAGATGTTAGCACTTATCTGGGTGAGTGGATCTTATGTTGCATGCTGTTTGTGTACAAGTATATGTATCAATGCATTGCATATCTCTGCCCAGACAGTATTCAAATACAAATTTTTAATGAATGGCATGAAGTGGGGGTCAAGCATGAAGCGTGTCTCAGCCTTCGAACGATATCATCGGGCGACAGGGAGGATTAAAAACATAGAAAAATGCAAAATTTGACATGCAACATTGGGATAAATAAGCGAGTGAGACTTTTGAGAATAGCATTTTTAAAATTTGACACGTGGCATCGGAACCCCTGCATCCAGACCCCAATCTCAGGCAGGTAACCTCAATCATGTCCCACAGTAGGACAATATGACCGAATCACCTCCTGTACCTTTATCAGGATTTATCTGTGAAGTAGATATAAGGTGAGATTAATGTTCAACAGGCCCACAAACAGTTATAGTATCTGTCACATGTGCAGAGTGTGCAGACCAAGACAGACCTTTTTAAGAGCTACCATTATACTAAATCACCATCATAATATTTTGTTGATTGGATTAATAAAACCACAGCTAGCATCATGGAGAATGTTAAGCGCAGCCATTATATACAAAAAGGACTAATTCTTCCGTATAATGAACAATTATAGAGGAATATGGCGAGCGGAGAACTAGGACACATACAAACAATCATAGTGTCTGTCATACGTTTACAGTGTGTAAACCTAAACAGGCATTTTCCAAGAGCTACCATTATACTCACTCACCATAATAATATTGTGTAGATTGGATGGACGATACCACTGCTAAGATCAGGGAGAAACTCTGCCATTATGTACAACAAGGACTGATTTTTCAATAAATAATTATAAACCAATTACATAGGAATCTTGCGAACGGAGTACTTGTGCGCTACAGACAAGTAAATGGATATTCGAGCAACAATGGCAGGTGTGTAGTTAACCAATGTTTTCTTATTTATTGTGTTCAGATGGAGGTGTAACAAAGGTTTTTAGTCTCCCTGAAGTCTACTTGAATATACAATTAAGAAATTTCACTACATAAGTTTTGAAAAACTTTTTTTTTTTTACATTTTATACTTCATAAGCACAAATTTTAACATCATCTTTATTCAGTAATGTCATTTGTTAGACTTGAAACACACTGGACCTTTTGGTGTATAGATATGTCATATCTGGTTTTAGGTATTACAACAGTATGTTCTTTGTTCAGGTATCAAACCAGAAATCCATGTTCGACGAGCCAGGCCAGAAGACTATAACGAAGTGACATCTATCATAGCTGATCTGTGGGGCGGTACAGACTACCTGCCCTGGAACTACCACAGCTACTTCTCTGACCCCCAGGCATTCCCGTTTGTAGGGGAGGTCAATGGGAAAGTGGTTGGTTCTTAATTGATTTCGTTGAAATACAATTTTCACCAAGACCCTTAAGCAAATCAACACATTGAAGATACCAGTATTAATTCTCTGTATAGGGACTGCGTTATATTAGGGATAAAGCAGTTTTACTATTGACGTGGTAGTACTTGAAAAGACTTAACAACTAATTAACAAAAGGAGTGCATTAAGAGAGCATTCAGTGCAGAAAAAGAGAATGTACTAAAGTCTACTTGGAAATTTAAAGATAAGGATGCTGGCTGTGTCAAAAAAAAAAAAAAAAAAAAAAAAAAAATATGATGGAAACAAAATCAATTCACTTTGCTCCAGTATTTTATCAATTAAGTAAATAATGTTGCTTTTTGGCAGCATGATCAGCAACATCAACATAATAGTATATGTAAGATGTTGCAGATCATGCTGCCAAAATGCAACAATTACTGATGCATTTAATTTAATTTATAATATCCTCCCTAAGTACCTTTCAATATTGATGTTTTAGCCTGATGAAACTAAATTGCAACATTTTGCAAAGTGAGCTTTAACTTAAATTTTCAATTCATACAGGTTGCCTTTGCCAATTATTATGTGGTGGATGATGGTGAAACTGCAGTTGCTACAGGACTCCGATCACTGTCTGAATACCGTGGTCTTGGCTTAGTGGCCAAGGTTATGTCAGCTTCTCTGGAAGCTGCCAAGGTCAGGTTTCCTCAACTAAAGACTCTGTCAAAGACAGCTGTAGATTCTGACTTTTACGACCAATACAAGAAGCCAAATCCTAATGGAATTGAAATAACATACATGCGGGTAGGTTTACATTCTAAGTTAGTTTAGCTGATTAAGACATATGGTCAGTTGCTTTTAAACTTTTGAAGTAGATTGTAATGTCAAATTTAATTAAAAATACTATTTATTATTTTTAATTCAATTACAAATAATACTGATTGTGTCTCAATCATCAAAATGAAAGCTTGCTCATATTGTAAGATATAACATCACCTATACAGCATCTATGCAGCCAAACATTGCATTGACATAGTAATGATAGGCGGGATCTCTTTTTTTTTTCAGAACAAAGAATTAAGCACAACTTAATTTTGCAATGTTGTTAGGACTTTTACTGTATAATTTCGATCTGTTTGTCATTATACATAGACTGGTAAGAGACCTGCAGTTCTAATAACAGACGACATTTTACATTTGTTTGCAGGCATATCTACAGTTTTTGACCACTACAGAGAAACTGCTTCAACTAAATGATCACCTAGATCAAAATACACAGGTCGAGAAGCAGGCAGGAGTACGTAACACAGTTACGATAGAACCTGACTCCTCTTTCCTTGACAAACTATCGAAAACCAATCTCTTCCCAGAAAGTTCCTTCATGATCTACAACTATTGTTTGCCTTTGAAGGTTACAAAGAAAAACCTAACCTTGGTCTGTCACACAACCAATGTTGTAGCTTCTTTGGATAAGTCTGGTGATAAATGTTGCGGAATAAGTTTTGGCACATTTGCACAAGTCAAGAGAGGTCCTTCTATGGTAATATATTTTCATGTCACATCTCTGAATGATCTTCTCCTGCATTTGAAGTGCCATCTTCAGGACAACAAGCAAGTGCTTTCTAATAAGGAGGACGCAAACCTAGAACTCATGTTTCCCATGAGCTTACCTTCTGAGGAGTTGAAGCAGATAGTTTTCCCTTTTGTTGGAGGAAATGTGACTTATAAGGAAGTACCTAGGGAAGCAGTGATAATTGTAGAACAACCCCTGCCTGCTCAATAACAACAACTTAAAGCATAATAGTATTTGGCAATATCAAAAAACTCCATTAATTGGGATCTTGTTATGGGGTGAACAACTTTCATCAACTGTTACCTCTCCCTAAGCTACTAGATAAATGTTAAGATCTATTAGGCAAATTGATTTCCAATTTCCACATGACCAAATTCATACCTAGTGTACTTTGCTACCCTGTTATTGCAAAGCATTATAAAGAGGAAATAAATAGATAGGATTAACATCATTTATATGGATGTTGATAGTTGCATTAACATTTCTGATATAAATAGAAAAACAATGATTGAATAACATGTTCCCTAACAAAAATTCAAACTGTAAAAGCTGCTGGCATAAAGGTATTTAACAATATGGATTTTGATGTTTGATATTAAAAGATTTTTGTAATTCGACACCTGGTTTAGTTCTTATCGTTGCCAGTATGGAACTTATGTAAATGCTGCATTTCTCTCGTAGTCTATTATACTATAAATCCTGCAAAAATAAGCAAGACCAATTAAAAAGTGTAGTTAAATGTTCAGATATTGATAACTCTCTTAGTCAGATTGGAGATGGATGTTAATGTTTTGCATGCAGATTTTAGATAGGAATGGAGATTTAAAAAAACTATTTGAAAACATTATCATTAAATTTTGTTTTTGTTTTTAATTATGGTAAGCATCAACATCGGATCTGGGGGGGGGGGGGGGGGGAAATGGGGCAATTGACTCCCCACCCCTAGACCCAGGGACAACATTTTGGCATCTTGAAATTTGAAGATCTGTGTAAATCTGGCGTATTTTTTTAAATTTTATAAAGGGGGTTAGGAATTGCACCCACAAGAGCATTGGCTCTGGATCTGCCCCTGAGCATGGACTTAATTTGCTAAACTTATGGAATGCCTCATTTCCTCCTAATATCTCTATTCCATAATTCTTTGCAAAAATACATAAAACAGATTTCCGAAGGTGCTTCGCAGTTCATGTCCTGTGTGTTTGATGTGTACATTGACAGAGCAAACTCTCCTGGCTGTGTTCGGAAATCACACGGCGATCTAAGGGAATCATGTTATAGGAGACCTGACCTTGTTCTTAGCCATTTATTTACGAATGCATCCATGGTCCCAATCTCAGGTCTTGGCATTCCTTAAACATACTTCCATCCCCTCTACAACAGCAGGCGGACCTTTGACAGGTAAGTCCTTATTTATCTGATAGGAAATGAAGATTTGAATGTTTGAAATTTCGATGATAGTGGAACAGAGAGATTACATGGGTATTAACATTTTATTGATTAGAATGCTTTCTAATACATGTAGTATAAACTGGTAGCCAACTATAATTAAGATAGACATAGTGATACAAAGAGGCAAAAATAACAAAAATTATTACACATTGTAGAGGCTGTAAATCATTTCCCATTTGGAGTTTCATTAAAAATTAAAGAGAGACTTTCAGATGCACTTTATAAACTGTTTTCTCGAGGAAATGCAATTTTCAGGCTTCCTAGGTGTTTCTGCAGCAGGACATATACTTTGCCCTGTAAGCATTTAATAATGTAGTTTTTGACACAAATCAGATGTTTGATAACATAACATAATACTGTATGTCTTACACAACTGGACACTCCATCTAAAGATAATTTTACAATATGGCACCATGTTACAAAGTCCACATTGGCCCATTGCACAATGGGTTCGTAACAACGAAAATATTTTTTGAAAAAAATTAATATTTTCGTAACAAGGATGGTTTATACACATTGTTTTTCTATATTTAGAATGCAGCCAGAGAGCTGTAACTTTTACTGATTTGTCCTTAATATTTTTCCTTTTTACATCAATTTACAGAATTCAATTTCATTCATTAGAACCAGAGATATTACTATGTTTGTAAAATCGTAACAAAGATATCTTAAACAAAGATATCTTTGTTTGATCCTAACAACAAAATTCTATTGTGCAACGAGCCACAAATCTAATTAAACATAAACCTCAAAAGTGACTTAGGCATCCGTGTCCATTGAAATAGATAACGAGTAAGCATCTTTGGGAGGTTCAAATTACTTTTCTTTTTTTTTTTAGATATATTTACGCGTACATTAGATACACTCATAATGTAATTCAATGCTTAGATCTATACATTTTTGAGAGTAAATTTGCATTACATTTTTTGACGTTCATAATTAGAAAATAAATATAGCAATACATAGAAGGATAGAACAACTGGCAAGTTTATAAATCGATGGTGTTCCTTAGGTTATCATAGGAAAATAATTTTCAACAAACAATACACTCCAAAATGTTTGAAGGGACTTAAGGAAGAAAATAACAATATTTAAGAATACAATCATGAGAACACTGTAAAAATAACGTTTAGAATTTAAACATGTTTAGGGTCTAAACATGTCTAGAATCTAAACATGAAAAATCACATGTATTTAAAGAATAAACCTGTGTAACTCCTAAACATGTATTGGTTTTAGATAGTTTAAAATCTAAACATAAGAAATCACATGGGTTTAATACCTAAGAACTTGTAACTTCTAAATATGTATTGGATGAGATTTGTTTAGAACCTAAACACTTAACATCACATGTATCTAAAATCTAAACTTGTATTGGATTAGATATGTTTAGCATCTAAACAATGAAACAATAAAGAATGAGTATTGGAAACTGGACATAAACTGATTTCTTTTACAAATATAAGCTAATGGTGCTCTAAGTAAAGTATGGTATGAGTAGGTGGAAATGTAACATTAGAGCCTGAATATGGCTGGCCAAGTGTATTGCCACAACCACCTTTGTTATATATAGTTCTACTTTTCTCCACCAGGTGACAGGGTGTGCCTTTAGTTCTGAGAGATGTCTTCTTAATGTCAATAATTATAAAGTCATTATAAAATTCAGAGAACTTTTTACGTATTGTAGGGTGTCTAAGAAATACATATGGAATGCATTAAAATTAATGTATTTTGAGTTTGAGGAAAATTATCATGTTATCATGACCTTTTGAACATAATATTATACTTTGTTTAGACCCCTTTTTCATATGCAGACAGACATTGGGACAATGATATAGGTCTCCAGATTCTGGAACACACTAGAGCTAGCCTAGCCCTATCTGGTCCCTGTTCAGACATACATTCTACACTTGTGTAGACCTTTTTCATTAAAGGGAGGGGCCAGTGACTTTGAATCAGCATAGTGCCATGACCGTGACTATCTGAGTAGTCACCATACCAATTTTCATACATTTATCTCCAACAGTTTTGACTTATTCAAACTTTTCTGAATAAAAATGAGTCTCTCTCTGTGCATCCTGATGCACCTTGCACAGAGCATAATCTGCGTGTGACATCACAAGCAAAACAGTTGAAAAATTATAAAACTGAAAAAAATGCAATAAGAAATTTATTAAATGTACTTTACAAGTCTAAAGGAGATTAGAATCACTAAATTAAATGATTTATAAAAGATAATGTGAAAAAATATGTTTTTTATGGGATTTAGAAATTTGAAATTTGAATATAACTGTCATTTTATGTGACGTCACACACAGATATGTGTTTTGGTAAGGGTCAGAGGAATCAGGTGTTTTCTAAAGTTAGATCCCACATATCACATGAAGGAGTTAACGTTTGAAAATGAAACATGGCACACTTCTATATATGCATTTAATCTATCATATAAATTGAAAAAGAGCCAAAATTGAAATTTCACTGGCCCCTTTCTTCAAGAGTGTTGCACCCCCTGGTGAAGTAAATGGAACCAATGGTTTAGATCATTTCCAGTAGTTAACCTATATGCTTCACTTCATATAGGTTAACTATGGGAAATGACCTAAACCATTGGTTCCATTTACTTCACCAGGGGGCGTCACACCTTAATGAAAAAGGTCTATATCCATGATATTGAAAGGGTTTTGACTTTAGGTTTGAACTTTGGTTCTAGATTGATAAATTCTGGGATTAAGAAACATGTTTTTCTATCTTGAATTGCAGGTGCATTAAAGTCTAGATGAACATCATTAAAAGTTAGCAAAGAAATTGTTTTTATTTATATAATTGGTAAATAGTCAAACAATTGAAGCTAAAACTCACTTTTACCCGACATCGGTTAGCTCAGTTGGTTAGGCATCTACCTTGAATGTGGGTTCTAATCCCAAAGTATCCATTTTTCATTTCCATACTAGTATACATTTGATATATGGTATATTACTGTATATTACTGTGAGGGTAATTTCAGTAATAAATACGGTTATATACTGTTAATTGCAATGATATTATGGTAGATAGCCATAAAATAAAACATGGTATTATACTGTTGAGATTTACAGTATATAACTTTCAAAGTTACAGTTTTTTTAACAGTGTATAACAGTGTCATTCATCCCAAAAGGATATCTCTTGTACAATAAGAATGTTAGAAAGAAAATCAATAACACATGACATTTATATCAACCTACATACTGTTTGTTTTTCATTTTAGAGCTTCAACAACTGCTAGCTTAACTGAAAAACAAATACCTGGATGAATATTTCCTCCACACAGCATGGTATCCCCAGGCCTTATCCTTATCATAACTGTGTCAATAGCATGGTTTTGCCCTACATTTACCCAAAGCACCGGTTGTGGCACAGTTTCCTTCAAAAAGCATGTCCGTAACATGACCTTCTACAGGAGTCACCTCCCTGGCCTTCCCGACACCTCCAAGCTGAGTGTCCGCTACAACATCACAGTCAAACGAGAACCCTGCTGTCCTGTCATCAGTTTTGGGGTCCTGGGGACTCACGATGATAACTGGCGCAACCTGGTGGGTATTTAATAACCAAATGATAAGAAATGGACGAATCTTTAAAATATTCTTACTGTAATGAGAAAATATAAGAAATGTTGTTGGTACCTTCATAAAAAAGCCATCTTGAACTTTTGTCATTGTTATGATACGTTTGGCTGTTGAATACAGGATCCAGCAGGCACTGCTTGGGATAGATACATTGACCCAAAGGGTAAAACAAATGAAAGGGTTTCCTAAAATTTACTTCTAAGAATGGAAAATGTTGAATTGGAGAAAGATGCTTTTTAAGGATCAATCAATTCTTAACATCATTTCATGAAATACCTTAGTAAAACTACTTTCTTACTTGTGTTTTGCCGTTGATATAACATTGGCCTACTGGGTCTTAGATCAGATTTAAGGTCTCTTAAGGGAGTAGGTACACAAAGGAAATGATAGTCAGCAACAACAATATCTTATGCAGAGCTTTTACAAGACCCTCTTCTTTTTTCTTAAACCCTCTCTTATCTCTAAGAAAATCTTTAACGACAAAAAAACAAAAAAACTACGATTATCGTCTGAAAACGGCTCCAGGAGGTAATTTCAGAACAGTTCTTATTTCATTTAGTCTATATTTGGTTTGATTTAAGTTGTTATTTGGTATTAATGTGACACAGAGGGATGGTTGCTGAGATTCCATGATAAAAAGGAAATCCAAGGCCTAGAATACCACTTGTAAGCTTAAGGAAGACTAACAAAGAATTTAATATGTTATCAGTGAAAGTTATAAAATAGTGTTTTTAAGAAAATAGCTAAGAAATTTAAGTTTTACGTAAACTGCACAACAACAATTTTTCAAATATTGTTTTATGAAATACCCTCCAGGTCCAGCGGTGCTTCAGTCAGAGCCTCAGCGAGCATGTGACAGCAGTGGACTTCTACATCTACCTACACCATGGGAGTCCCACTGCAGGCTGTGTGACCCATGGAGACTACTACAACTGTGTGGGCACCAGGAAGTTTGATATAGGACAGAAGGGGGGCTGGTATATGGATGTGGGGCATCTCTGTGGGATAGGACCCACCCAGGATGTGCAGATTGAGATGGAGTTTGAGTGTGACTTCCAGTCCAAGTGTGAGGCATACACCCACTCCTACTGCAAGGAAGCCTTCAATTACAGCATGACTTCTTTCCCCAATATGCTTGGGCAGACATCTCAAATAAGAGCTGATTATGTCATCGATGAAGTAAAAGTGGTGATTGAAGAGATCCTCACTTGTTATAAGTTCTCAAAGGAATTAATATGTTATATGCTTTTCCCTATGTGTACCGGGGGAAAGCGAATTGTCCCCTGCAAGAAAACCTGTGAAGACATGCGAACAGGGTGCCAGTATTTTCTCAATCTGTATCAGACAGAAATCGACTGTCGAATGTATCCGAACTCAATCGATCCAGAAGTGTGCTTTTATGAGCCAGTTACATGTCCTATGCTTGAAAATCCAAAAAATGGATCAGTTGTGGTTAATAGCACAGATGCATTTGATGTGAGTGAATATAGTTGTAATAATGGGTACATTATGAAAGGGGACGAGAGAAGAGTTTGTACGTACAGTGGAAACTGGAATGGAACAGAACCTTTATGTGTTATACCACAAAATGTTGACGTAAAAAGTATCATTATTGGTACTGTTTCTGCAGTGGTCATTGTAGCTGTTATTGCTATAGTTGTAGGTCTGTGTGTTTACAACAGACAAAAGATCAGTTCATTACTAACACACAAGCAGTTCAGAATGCAAAGGTTCAATTGATGTATATGAAGGGATTTCTAGTTTTCTTTCAGAGAAAAGCCCCTGTTCCCAGTAAGTCCCTCAACAAAATTAGTTGAGGGACTAATGTAATGCTTGCACCAATCGCCAATTAGCATTAAGTACTTAAATATACATGTGTAATCTTACTTAGATAATCCAATTTGAACCAATAAGTGTGCTGATTGGCTCGATCAGGTTGGAGACATATACAATATTAAAGCAAAGGGGGAAGTGTATCAGAGAAGTGATGAGTCCAAGCATTGTGTGAAGCACTCTCCAAGCAGTTGTTTACATAAGAGCATTATGTATGGAGAGTGTAAGTGTAACCACTGGGGAATTATTTGTACTGAGAAAAGTGTCACAACTGTTACATTCTGGTTGATTTTGAGTGATGTTACAAAAATATTCTTTTTTGAGGGAGGATTTTGAGGACCTCACAATAAAGACAACAATCGCAATAATATTTTGTTTCTCAGGTCTAAACCTAACAAGAATTGACAACCTATAACATTTTCCTTTGGTAAGGTTTCAAATTTGTATCTACACATATTTTATGTCTCTTAAGCTGATTTAAAACTGTATTCACAGCAAACAGATTAACTTTAGATTATATTGTGTTTCTCTTGACAAAATTTGTCAAAATTAAGCTGCAGTATGTAATTCCTAAAGAAACCACAATGTGATATATTATATCCTATTTAGAATAGAATATATAAAACTTTTAGGATAGGTTGATTGGAAGAATGTGGTCAAGGACTCTGGATATTGACCGGTCCTCATTTTAGTAGACTTAAAGTGACCCAATCCAGGAAGCACAGAGCCTATTTAAAAATCCACTGACATCTAACAAGAACACCAATATTAAATTTGAATATCATAGAACAATAAAATGATTGAGGTATATTTTGATTCTCCATTCATTCCTTACATTTATAATTGATAATTTCTTATCATTTCTAGCCACTCACAAACCAGGTACTTTCTTGCTTCTAAATGACCACAATATTAATATTGTCCTACAACAAGCAGCCAATGCAGAGGGGTGGGGGCACATTCAGTACAATGAGCCCTACTGGTCTCAGGGATCTAATGTTTTCCCGTATAATTTTATATAGCGCAACAACAAAAATGTTCAGAAAGAGCGTTGGCCCAAATTTCATTCAGGCAATAATAGAGCCACCTTCAGTACAGAAAATATATAAGAATCAGGGTAGGTTAATCCCAAAAATCTTGAGCATGACCCCTAAATATTCACCCACCCTCAATGTTGAAGTTCCGCAGAGACAAAATGCCAAGGGCATAGAACCTTTGTTATATGGTCAGGAAATCATATTCACAACTGAATATCATGTATTCACATATCAAAATCAATTCACAATTAGTTGCAGAACCAATGTAATTTTGTATTAGAATGTCCCAAATTCTCCAATAAGATTTTCACTCAATGACAGCCAGGCAATATGTTCACCTTGGTCCAGATTTGATGACTCTACACAGGACATCACATTTAGTTCTCTGAGACCTCCTGACCTTTCTATGACTGAGCATAGTTTTGAGACTGCTGCCATCTTGCTTGTATGTTATGAATTTCACAGTGATCGAAAGGTTTGATTCGGATATGTTCTTATATATAGCACAAACAGTCATTTAGCTGAATTTTTGTTACATTGCAACACCATTTTTTAGGAAAGTTTAAAATTTCAACACAAAGATAAAGTGTGGAACATGGTAAATTGATAAAATGGATTAATTTAATTGTTAGTGAATAAATCATGGCGAAAAGAACATTAGTCTCACAAAAGAGATTGTTTGCTGGAAAGCACTGACTAATATGAGTATAAAAGTTAAAGACCATATTACACTACAGGTCGGCTGGCTTGCGTTTGGGTCGTCTTGCCAGATGCGGGTACCCTAAAGCCCCTTTCGCCCTGGTTGATGTTTGTGTTGCCGAGCCCTGTGAAGAAATAATTGTAGGCATTCACAAATAATATCATGAGTGACAAAGTGATTGTAGGCAAGCAAAATTGATCCTAAAGCATTGACACTGAGAAGGTAGCTACCTTGCAAGCAATCTTGTCTTAAATCACTCAGAATCTCTATTAGACCACAACACACCGACACCTAAGATACCTATTGCTGCATCCCCATGGGGCGACGAGTTAAGCCCCATTTGCCGTGGCCGATAATTGTGTCGCTTGCAGGTCCGACATAATTATCGTATGGAGAAGACGATCAGCTCAGTGCCGATTAAATTATCACATGCCACCGAAAATGAAGAAATAGCATTCACACTGACAAAAGAGGGTCCTAACGATTGCAAATGATTGCAAACGATAGTACTTGTCCCCTGCAATCGGCTGGATTTCAAACGATTTAATCAAACATGTTACATTTTATAGTTTGCTTTATCGTTTGCACCAGAATTACAAACGACAATTCTCGTAAGTGATCGCGTGCACCGCGTCGGCCACGGCGAATGGGCCTTTACACTTCGTCGTCAACGACAATGCATACGTCGGGCGATGAAAGGCGAGTTGGATGACTCAAAACTCGTTGGGCGACTAAATGCACCTCGCCATCCACAAAATATCGGAGATGTCCGTTTTTTCAACCAAATTCGTCAACCGCCAATACGGTGCCAGTGTGATTCACCATCGTCGTTGACGACCAAGTAAATTTAGTCACCATGTGGAGATCCAGTATAAAAATCAAAATTAGTTTTCCCTACTACATTTTGTTATCAAGAAGCAGAAGAGGAGTTGGTCTCTCAACGTCTTATTTTTTTAAAATTTATTTTTGTTATTGAATTAATCCATTTCACATACATATGCTCTACCAATATTTCATGAAATATAAATGCATATCTTTCAGGTGACGCTGATTGTTCTTTGAAAAACTTGTAACTGATAAAGAAGGTAAATTGGAATTATGGTCAATTCCGAGATTATTTTCCATTACCATGGCAACCAAGTAACCAAGACAACCAATTTCATTCCATCATCTGATAGAGCTGATGGAATGTGTTAATTTGACACCTCACTTGTGTTTTTACCTTGCATATCAGGAAAGATATGACCTTAAGAAGGTTAATTTCAGAATAGCTTAATTTTGTTGACGATTGCTATGAAAACCAGCTGTACCTTCCACATCTGCAGATGATTTTTGGAGAACAATGGCAACTCCTGCACTACAAGAAAAATATAACGAAATGTAGTAGGAAAAATGACAACTTCTTCAACATTTTAGTTACCAGTGTGTTGTGGCCTATATGAAAATATTAAACATGTTGAATAATTTAATATTAAGGGACCAGGTCGCAGGGGGCAACCTGTTTCCAACATTCACAGGTTGCAGAGGCCTACGACAAACCACGTTCACCAGGGAAAACGGGGCTTAATGCCGCATTTCCGCTATCACGATTTTTGCTGCGATGTTTTCTGTCTCATGCTTGAGACAACTGTCTCCTTTGATGTAAGCATGAGAAAGTCAAGAGGTAGCATTTGCCATATGATATTAGGTACCTTGCGATTCAACGTGATAATTTTAAATTTCACAATATATTTCTCACTGAAATCTCATGGAAGAGACAAAATAAATCCAATGCGTTGGATATTGAAATTTTTGTTTGTTGCGTTCTTCGACAACTGGTGTGATAATGCATCGTTTCCAACATTCCATCATTGCAACGGATCTCCTTGCCTAGGGCGAATGGGGCTTAGCTTTACATTGGGTAGGTGGGAAAAGAAATGCTGATGTACTTTCTGTTTACATTTTTTTCCTTTTCTACTTGTGACATCCATCGCATATAAATGCATTGTGCAAGGTGCACCAGATGCACACTATGGGTCTCAATACCATTCAGAAAAGTTTGGATGAAATCAAAACTATTCTAGACAGATGCCCAAACATATAGTGCATATTCGTGTTATAATGAACATGAAACTATGAGAATTACATTCACCACCCCCTCCTTTTAAGAAATGAAATTCCATACAATTTCACATGCATAAGATTTCTTTTTTGGACACTCTTGACATTATTTTAAGGCTATGATCCTCAAGTTCAAGTTATTTCTCCGTGTTTTCAGGGAACTTACTCAAAGTCATTGCTTAGTTTCAGTAAATGCTTAAACTTGCGTAATCTATAGGATACCCTATAAACGAGTTTGTATAAAATATTATTCACATCCAACACAATATAGACTAATCAATTTCTGTTGTACTCCCTTGGTATTGGTTGGGTCGGCATAGGCTGTTGCTAGGCACAGATCTCTTATCAGGCCGCCATTGTGGGTGACAACAACTCCCTAACGACCAGTGATAAGCCTAGGGGAAGGAGTGGTGGGAAAACACAAAAACATAAAAAAAACAACCTTTTAGTATGCAACAATTTACAAAATCCTACATCATTATTTTCAAAAGTATGTAATTGATATTACACATCTTCAGTATAGTTGTAGGTACTCCCCTACTCCATACTAGGGCATAAAGTCTGATTTTTAAGCATTGTGCCTATTGGGTTGTATTCACCAACATTCACACCTGCAGCAGCGCCACCTACACCAACGTGCCCGGATTACCTACTCAAAGAATGGCATAATTATGAGTTATATTTACAGTTTTTTTTAGAAAATATATCAGTGATGAACTGGTGGTGAAAACAATAGTTCCATATATACTCATTTATCAATGTTTATCATTGAAGCACACATGGACTGATATCGGGGTAAATGTTACAGTTAACTAAAATGTGAATTGTTTCCACTAAAGTCAGAGAGAGCCAAGCACAATGAGCCCACCATATAAACAAAATTTATTATTTTATCTATGTAAAGGCCTTTTGAAATACATTATTGTGCTGCTGCAGGTAAATTGTGCATAATGGTTCATTCATTCTGTTTTCTAGTGAATATATTACTCTGGATATGGTGCTTTCATTTTGTATTATAGTGAATATATCACTCTTGACGTACTGAAATTATCTTTTTGTTTATTAATAAAGTAATTACATAAATCATTTGAAAAGTATGACAGTACTGAAGTAAACAGATCACTATATATAGACCATCACTGATCAATGCTAAACACCCGACACAGCTACATGTGGTTAATATGCGCATACCGAATCATTAATACAGTAACATGATTGCGTGGGAAGTATGCATCGACGTATGATAATACCTCTTGCTTTACCTAGAAGTTCTACACCACTAGGAAAAATGAAGCTTGGGTAACATGCACTTTTTTTTCTTCTTTTATTGACATGATCTTCCAGCCATAAGTATTGTATTGTTAAATATAATAGGCATGCTTAATTTTGAATTCTAGAGTCTCTATGTTTTGTGTATCTTCAACCCTGCTGCTATATAGTTACAAGCACTCATTTTTATACATGTCGTCTATTTGTAGATATTTTTCAAGGGCGATTCATTTTTTCAGCCCTCTATCATGTATACCTTCATCTTATCACATACAAGAAGTACACGTTCGACGAGCCAGGCCCAAGGACTATGATGAAGTGACGGCCATTGTTCCAGATCTGTGGGGTGGAGCAGACTACATACCCGAGAACTACCACAGCTACTTCTCTGACCCTCACGCTTTCCCATTCATTGGGGAGGTCAACGGGAAAGTGGTTTGTTTCTACTTTGTTTATATAGATATAGACCATTATGATTCGTTTAATAGGATACCCAGCCAAGTTGCAACATAACAGATACGTTCTGCAACCATATGGCACCTAACAATTACATTATTGATTGTGAAGTTGAAACCTCACCAAATCAGAACGTTATTATAACATTATCTTTGGTGAGGTTAGGATGAAACCAGAACAAACCATTATATGAACATTCTGTTTAGGTTGAAGAACATAACCAGAATGTTATCATAATGTCACAGTGCAATGTCAAAGCAGTACATAGCAGCAATGTTACTGGAGCCATCAAAATAACAAAACAAGAACCAATATAACTGCAACATTATAATAATGGCATATGTTTGGCTGGGTATCCTCTGTCACGGTGCCTCTGTTCTAAAGTAGTTTTGTAGTAGGAGGCTGCTATCTTCTGTTATCCATGCATTGTCCAAGCCATAAATGTTAATTATCAGGGAAGTACACCCCTTATTGCCGGAGCATTGAACAATATATAAACTTAAATAATAATATTTTCCCTTTATCTTTTAGGAACTTAGTCTGGGGTTTCCTAGTGTGGTTGCTTCACTCCCAAGCATCCCTATTAACCCCTTCAACCCTCTATTCCTGAGAACATGAGGTAGAAAATATCTGTAGACTTCTTTAGTAAGGAAAAGAAGGCATATCTAATTATAGAAAATGATAGAAATGCAATAACTTATGATTCAGAAGGTTATTTCTCTACCTGTTTGAAGTATTAGGTGAACAAAGATATTTTTTACATTATCCATGACAAATGTTCCATTGACTCTTAATATTCTCTTTTCCATAACCATGGTAACATAACAACCTTTCTTAAATGTAGAATTTCCCAGAAAAAACATCCAATTGCAAATTTCCCATAATGCCTCATTCAGGAAAATTTGGTTATTTCTGTAAATGCCATTGAATTCTCTGTAAATTTTCATATAAGTCAAGTTTTCACACAAAATTACATAAGAAATATGTTTTTTCCATATCATTCCTTAATTATTGCAATTGAGAGGGTGATTTCGAGGTTTTGCCATATTTGCCTTAAATTGGGCAGGATGTCCTGTACTTAAATATCCATTCTAAAAGAACTAATCATCTTTGAAGGATAATATAAAAAGCTCAAGATTCCTTGGAGCATCAGGCATATTTTGATATTTACCTTTTGACTGTAGGTTAAATACTCATTTTGCAATTAGAAAATAACCATAACATTAGGTTCCAATTTATGGGTAACAGCCATGTGGTGGCCAAATATGGCCTTATGGGGTGGAAGGGGTTAAACAAGAGATTTCCTGAAAGAATTGATAATCATCTTCAGCTTTAATGAAACCTTCATAAAAGTTAAACCTGATTTAATCTTAGAAAGCTGGTCCATTCCTTACACAACTTGTTTCTACAAAATACAAATGCATTTACTTGGCTGGACAGCACAGTGCATTAATTTTGTTTCCTTCTTAATCAGGTTATATTTTCAAACTGCTATGTGGTGGATAATGATGAAACTGTGGTTGTAGCTGGACTGCGATCATTGTCAAAGTATCAAGGACTTGGGTTGTCATCCAAAGTAAAAGCAGCCTCTTTGGAAGCTGCTAAAGTTAAGTTTCCCAAATTAAGGACTCTAGTCAACACCAGTGTAGATTGTGAATTTTACGACAAATACAAGGAGCCAGGCCACAGAGATGTATCAATCATATATCAAAGGGTAAGCACTGATTATAACCTTTCGTTTTCACTATTTTCCCAAAATGTTACATATATCTTTACAATTTGACAAAATAACAGGACAATTGATCCATCAAAAGAAAGAGGAGACTTTGGACTTTACTAATATTGCTGTTCTAAGGATTTGAAATAAACAGTTTTAAAGCCATTTTCATCAAATCACAGCAAAAATGTGTGAACTTTTCCAAAACATATTTTCTGGTCTTTGGGATGTATCATTACCATCTATAGTTTTGTCAGGAAAAGCTATATATTAGATAAATTCTCCTGGCATATGAAAGCAAATTACCATAGCTTTCTGGAAAGGTATGATATATTGTAGTTGAGGATAGTTGGGGGGCAACCGTGATTGGTTCAAGGTATATCAGGGCGATTTTAAGAATTGACAAAACATTGAAACGCTCAATATGCTCTTAAAGTGCCCTCAAAATGGATTTTCTATTAAAATATTCTAATTGAGTTGAAGACAAAGTTTACAATGTTCAAGGACACCCACTATCCATGATTGGTAGCAATGTAAGTGTAGACCCATGCTCTAAGAAAGGTTGACTTTTTCATCTTTTTACAGCCATTTATGAAGCATGTAAATCACACAATAGGAGCTTTCGATTCATTTATTGGATGCCTGAGGATGTAGAGGACATTATTGTCTTTCCTTTAAGTGGTAATACAACATTATAGCCCTATTTTTAATGATTTGATGTCCAAAAGACTTTTCATATCACAAATTTTCATATTTACAACCGAATCCTATAGTAAATCCCCATAGAGAATCTCTGAAATCATCAATTTTTGCACTTTTTGACCATTTGGAATTTTCAAATATTTAACTGTAAAATTATGAATATACATAACAGCCACTAACATTATACATCATTGTAATCTTCAAGTAAAGACCAATATGCCTAATAAATTTATTTTCACATATCACAAACATTACATTCTTTATTTAGAGCCTCAATTCAGATTGAATGAGTTAATAGTAAAAGTTTTTTTAATTTTTCCAAATTTGGTTCTAAGTAGAATGTTTTTCATTCTATGATGTTTTACGAAACAAGTCTGGATGGATTGTCCAATTCATTCTGAATCCCATGGTGTATGAAGTAATACTGCAGCTCATTTACCTAGAAAGTTATGGTTGTTTGAAAAAAATGCCTTTTTCCATAACTTTTAAAGTCACCCTTTCTTGGTGCATAGGTCTATAGTAATGTGTTGAATATTTGTCAAAAATAAGACTATGCAAGGGAATTCTGCAGGATACTTTACCAAAACAGAAGGAAAATGGGAAATGTTGCCCTGAATGTTTAACATGTTGTAACTATGGCAACCCGCATTCTGAGGGAAAAGTTGCAGCCCATTCCAAATTTACTTTCATAACTTGCAAAATAGTGTTTTATGGCAATTGTATCCTGGAATTATTATGTATTGTCATATATTTCAGAAACCATCCTCAACTAAATGATATTTATGCTTCATTCAGTTATATCCATGTCACAATATCATGTTAACAAGTTTTATAACAATCTTTCTCTGCAGACATTTCTACAATTCCTGACAACAACACACAAACTTCTTGATCTCCATCAAAAACTAGATAACACCTTGCATGGTGATGGAACAAGTTGTGTGCACCACATCAAAGATTACTCTTTGTTGGTTGAATTGCTGATGAAATCTAAACTGTTTGCCGAAAAATCTTTCGTTGTTTATAACCACTGGTTGCCTCTGAAGGTTACAAAGGAAAATATATTATTGGCGTGTCGCACAACCAATGTTGTAGCTTCTCTGGATAAGTCTGGCGAATTTTGCACTGGCGTCAGCTTCAGTTCACATCTGCAGGTCAAGAGAGGTCCATCAGTCATTATATTTTTTCATGTCACAAATGTGAAAACCCTCATTCTTCATCTCAGGGAACATCTATCACATAACAAGAATATTCTGTCCAGGAGGGAAACAAATGCTAACCTTGAACTTATTTTTCCGATGAGTTTACCATTGCAGGAAGTGAAAAGGATTGTTTTTCCTTTTATCGGATGTAACAGTATATACGATGAAGTCCCAAGGGAAGTTATAATAATGGTTGAGAAACCACTGCCTGACTAGGAAAACATATCTTGACTCTCATCCATAGGTGGCGCCAGGTGACACTAGGGACCCGCTACTCATCCCAAAGTTGTTCCACATTTAACACACCAGGGCGGCGCCACCAGGGCGAAAAAGATGTATAGCATGCGTAGTTTGTGGAATCTAGTATATGAAAGAGAAACTTGAAACTTCAACCAATACAAAAAAAGAGATTATCAAAGTAATAGAAATGCGAAATAAATATTTTGAGACTGCTGAAATCATGGACATACTTAGAGATTTATTGTTTGATATGTTAGATTTGTAGAATATAGACAAATGTTGTGAAATCAAAACAAAAATAAAAAGGTAAACCTATCAAAAAGGTTATAAGGTCAGGAATCGAGAGCAAGGTCAAACCCTGTTATTGGGCTCAGTGGCGCCAGCTGGCCGCTGGAGTATAACATATAGAGCCTGCAACCACATCTTCGTAACTAATTTGGCTAATCCGGGAAATTTTGATTAGTGTCTCATGATTAGAAATTATGTCTGTCATGAACAAATTTTACACCTAATAATGCCTCTTTGAGACTATTTTGCAATAGCACTAAGAATTTTGGTAAAAGGCAAATTTGCTGATCATAAGACCGTGATCAAAATATCCGTGATTATAGCCAAATTAGTTACGAAGATATGGGTCCAGGTCCTTATGACCAATTGATAGAGTACAATGGCGGATTTAGAGGGGGTGCATGAGGGGGCAAAGTATTAAATATCTCACACCTGTAGATTTTTACAATTAGGAGAAGAACGACGTTTCTGGGCCACTGGGTACCAGCCATAGGTTATTGGTGTACATATCGGGCACCAGCAGCTAAGAAAGATCCTGGTTTTCTACAATGATAACCTACTGCTGGAACCCAGTGGCCCAGAAAAGTAGTTCTCCTGCCCCCACCCTTTTTATAGATAATAAGGATCCGTCCCTGGTGGAGGTGGATGCCTGACATGTTTGGCGCAAGTTATATTGGCAGCAATGTCCAAAATAGACTAGTAATGCCCAGCCCAGTGGGACACTATTGACTAGTTTGTTCGTTTGATCATCCAGCTGTTAAGTCTTGTGTTACAACTTAATTTAGTTAAGTTTCAGATTACCAGGACTCCTGATTCTGGGATCTCTGAGTATTATACTAAGCCTTATGTGCCACCAAATAGTTTTCCGTGTGAGGGTTCCTGGCGTTGTGTGTTTCCTTTGAAGTTGTGGGTTCCCGACAGCCGTCCGCGGATGGGTTGTTTTCGATTATTGATAATGGCGAGATTGTTAATCGTTAAGTGTTCGACTATAGTTAGAATGGAATCGTGAAACTAATTGTAAATGGGGAGAAGTCTAACTCGATGATAAATAACTCGCAAGGCTTGGAGATACTATCCATTAATTTAAATGCTTTATTCCGCTAGTCCGACACACACAAAGTCGATGTAGAAGTTCAGAGTTTGCTAACCAAAATGTTCAAACCTTGAAATAATTCCTTATAGTTCACCTCTAAGTCCAATTTTCTAGAATGTGTTAACCTTTGGTTAAATTCCCTAAGTAGTCTAAGTCCTAAATGTGAATCCTAATTATGGTCTAAAATACATTTTATAAACAAAGTCCTAAATTGACTAGAAGTCTAATATACTATATAAAATGTGGACTAAATAAATAACTCAGAATCACTGCTAAGACCTACCAACTAAAACCTAAACACTCTAAGTCCCAATAAATATAATTCTAAACAGTCAAAGTCTCTTATAGATATAAGTCTTAATAAACACAAGTCCTAACTAAAACCCTAGCAGATATAATTTACAATAAGCAAATCCTTATCTCAACACAGCAATACCAATTTTTCTATCTGATAAATCCCTACCAAAAATGATTGCTATTTCAGACACACACAAATATAATTGTCCCTGCCAATTGATAAATACCTTATCGTCAGCCGACACCACCTCTCTTGTCACCGCGCCAAGACCCGTGCCACGTCCGCTCCGATGACTGACGCCCCAGAGACTGACTAAACAAAGGAATTTTTCCCCCAAGATCGAAATGGGAAACTAGGTCGCCAAATCAGGCCAGTTTGTGTCCTACCTGCCCTCGGCTGGAGAAGTAGGTCGCCAAATCAGGCCATGCTATCTGAACCAAAGATGGGGGTTGTCCCAGATACCAAAGCAGTCTGTACTTGTTGTCCTAATTTTGAATGGAGGCGACCGCAGTGCCACTGGTGGCATCTTTTTGTACTATTCATTTCTGCTTTTGGCGCGGTGGAGGCAGTGCCAACCAGCCCCTTTGTTCCCTGTCGGCTAAGCTAATGGTAAACAGGTTACCTGTGTTCCAACACACTCGCGGGGGTTTCTTGTGATGAGTGATACACTCTTCCGCTGTCGCCATGGCAGTGATGTATCACCCATCAGAGAATTTCTTACTAGCTTATTTACAATTCCAGTTTCAGTTTTTCTTCCCTTACTCTATTTCTAAATTTCTGTTTCAAGTGCAAGTTCAGTCTAAATGTTTACATGAATATCTTTGTGTTGTACTGTTAAATTACATAACTAAGATGACAGAAGTATACATAAATAGGTTACATAAGTTAGTAGTGTAATAGTTTTTTGCCCGGGGAAGTCCACCAAATCCAACCTGTAGATGTTAATTACCCTGCTGATGGTCCAGACGTCGTCTGACAACCAAGTCCACGAAAGATCTTAATGGGTATATAGGCCCAGAGTTTAACTTAAAGTCACGGTGACATGCATGTAGAAGTTGGTTGTCCCTCATCTCGTCTTCTTCAGCTTGACGCTTCAGCATTCCAAGAACAGTACCTGTGATGCGTGGATCTTGAGCTGCAGACAACGCCAAGCCATCTCGGAGAGAGCGACTCCGCTGTCGCCATGGCAGTCGCTGCATCTCCGTGAGGCGTGCCCACACCGCCTCCACTGTCCTCCGCTCGTACCCCCTGGCCCCAGCCTGGATGTAGAAGAGCCAAGCCGGGGGCACGGACCTGTGTCGACGCTGTTGGTAGGTCACCGGCCTTGCTGGGCGTGAAGGCCTGTGGACCCGAGGGCGCGGCTGAGGCGCGGGGCCTTCCTGGACATCAGAGAGTGATGAGGTCCTACTGCCCCTCCCCTGGCCAGGTTGGAAACCAGGTGCAGGAGCGCTGTTCCGTTGGAGGTGCAGCGTGTCCATGTTGACACAGAGTGGGCACTGGGAGGTCATGCTCGGGCCGCAGACCGGTGATGAGTGTCAGTGTCCACTGCTGAGGGTGAGTTAATATGGCAGACCTCGTGACCTTTAGATGAAGGCCACGACCCGGGTTGACCTCTCCCGAGGCCAAGGCGCTGCCTATGGTGTTGATGGCTGGCAGCGCCTGGTGTGGTAGAAGTATTTATGTGCAGAGGTAAAAATGGCCATACAGGCATAGCACCTGTATGGTCCCTGCGCATGAACCGTGTTGATGTGTCGGTTAAGATTGGACCCCCACTTATACCTCTTTCCGCACATCTCACACATGAAACGACCGTTTCCGTCAGATATGTCCGCAAACTGGGGGGGCGACACCCGGTGATGGCGCATATTTGGTCGCGGCGGCAGCGCCCACTGCCGCGCGAACCAGTTCATTTGGTTGAGTAGTTGCCTATGAAAATTGAGAATGTTCAAAGGTCCTATTGTGAAGGGTCCAGCAGGGGTCACTATGTTGTTGAGGAGGTGGGTGCCGGCTGGCACCACCCGCATGTCTGTAGGTGCCCAGGCGGCTGAAGTATTGGCGTTGGAATATGTAGTACTGTTTGTGTGGGTGACGGGTCCGACAGTGGCCGTCAGTGGGGTAGGTGGTACAGAGATCGGGTGTGGAGGCGATGGTCCGTCAACCACACCCAATTGGCGAGAGTTCGAGCTGGTCCTAGTAGGTGCTAATGCACTCAGGGGTATTCTTCCCTGAGTTGCGGCTGCTTCCCCTCGGCCAACCCCCTGGGGTCCAGAGACCATGGCCCGGTGCCTCCAGGGTGGCAAGGCCCGCAGGTCAATTGGCTGGGAGTTGGATCCCCAGGGCTGGGAGCTGGCTTGCGAGGCCTGGGAGCTGCACTGACCGGGCTGGGGGCCGGCCCTCCAGGGCTGGGAGTCGGCCTGCCAGGGCGGGGAGGTCGACCAGGCCTCCACTGGCGATTCAGGCCCCTCCGGCGACGTCGCGGTGCTCTTCTCGGACGGGCCCCCTGCGCTTGCCTCCGCAGACTCCCCTGTCGGCGGAGGCGTAAACAGGGGTGGGTCATCATGCCTCAGGAGGGACTGCAGGGTGGACGCGCACCGGTTGCCCAGGTCAGGCATCCCCGACCAATGGTGGTATGAGGGGAGCTTGTTGGTCCTGTTGTCCAATGGTGTTGGCGACAACCGACCAATGGTGCCAGCGGTGGACTGATGGTGTGTGTCTGTCATTTGGTTTGTGTGTGTGTGTGTGTGGTAAATTTGTTAATCAAATATACTTAAGGCGAAGTTACTGTGTTGTGTAGTTTGTTCAAGACAATGTCAAATTTCTGGGATATAAGAAATCAATCCCTTTTAGAAGTGTCAGAATGTAGCAAAATATGAATGTACCTGTATAACAAGTAGAACTGACTAGGAGTATGATGTGTATATGTGTGTATGTGTGTATGTGTATGTGTGTGTATCAGAATATAAGTACTGTGTGTATCCAAAAATATCTGCAGCAGCCAAATGTTACTAAGAAGTGGTTATGACGTGTGTATAAATTTGGTAAATGTCTATGTAAGATGCCTGTGTAGGATCCAATAGAACTAAAGAAAACAATGTGTGTGTGAAGTTGGTAGGATGTCAATTTGAGATTCCCTGTCAGTGGATGTAGCAGAAACTGTAAAGTATGTGTAAGTTTTGAAGAGTGTGAGTGTAGGAAATGTGTCCACAAGTCAATGAAAATAAGGACAAGTGTAGTGTAAGTGTGTAATTTTGGTAGAATGTCAGAGTAAAATGTCTGTCTAAAAGTAAGGCAAAGTAGTGTGAATGTGTAATTTTGGTAGAATGTCAGAGTAAAATGTCTGTGTAAAATGAAAAGAACTTACTGAAATTATGTGTGTGTGGTGTTGTGAAGCACCAATGCTTGGTCAGGAGCAGTTGGTGGTGTGTGTATGAAGTCCTGAGTCTGGTTATCAGTGAGTGGAAGTGGAGTTGTGTCAGCTGCAGTCAGTTGTCCTGTATTGTCTGTGTCTGCTGTGTGTCTGTGTGCTAAGTCCTGTATAGGCACTAACTCCAGATACCCATGTGCAGTGCTCTGAGCCGGTCTGATGAGTGTCCAACCCAGGGCTGAATGGGGGTTTATGTACCGAATAAGTGGGACAGGCACACCCGCAATTATGCGAATGACCCTGACCTTGATTCCGACCTTGGCCTTATTCATTTCCTTAGCCAGAGAGTTTGGGATCTGAACAATGAGTGGTAATGAGAGTTCCAAAGGTTGGGTGTCATCCGGTGGAAAGAGTAAAACCTGGATACCCCATTGAATTTTGAGTTGGGCCTTTGCAAACCTAATTTTTAATTCACAGGATGACATTAGAGGTCCTGAACATGTGTAGGTACAGTCCCCAGGGTGGTCTAAATTCATAAGGAATATGTAATAATTATCTTTTTGTGTAATGATTTGGAGATACAGACCATGTTTTTCCTCAGTCTGATTAAAGCGACATAACTGAAGTAGAACCCAAATTGTCATTAGAATAGCAATTAAGATTAAACAAAGGAGCAATAAAAAGTCCACTGACGGTGTACGCCATGTTGATCCTGAATCTAAAGTTTCAGGTTCATTGAAAAAAGGTGTAGCAGGTGTAGCAGAAGCTTGCTGTGTATTTGTGGTGGCCAGGGCCAACAGCACAGAACGGTACCTTTTCCACATTATGTAGACAAAGAACACAGCCACAGCTATAGCCAGAATTGCTATACCCATGCTCCATGCCTGTTTTCCCCAACTGGTCACCCCAGTGAGCCAATGATTATTAAGTTGCCTGGTAGGCCTGAGTGAATCTTCATGAATATTATTAGCCAATGTTTTTAGATCAATCAGTGGTTGATTTGAACCAATATTTTGAATTTCTCTTCTTTTTCTGTCAGGAATAGGGTTTGGAATTCTCCATGGCTCCATATCCATGGCAGCCTGAAGTTTTCCAGATAAATTAAAAGTAAATAGGAAAGCATCATTAAGTGGGAAATGGACAGAAACTTCAGAAATTTGTCTTGCACAGCCTTTTAGCTGGTAGGGTAGCCAAAGATTTGAGGACTGAATGGAACATTGGCACCCAAGTTCAATAATAGCGAAGTAATGTATGTATAGAGTTTCTGGTTTTCTGTTTTTACAAATTATCTCACCTTTTCTACTATTACTGACCAAAAGCAAGTTAGTCTCATCGACATACATTGCAAATTCCTGGAATATAGGATTTACTACAAATTTTGAAATGCATAATTTCCTAATATCCTCTCTATCATTTCTAATAAGAGCAGCAACACAAGTGTCACTAGTTGTTGGTTTAATGTATGGAATATCTGAACAGATTAACAATTCATCACCTGTGCATTGTCTAGAAGAAAAAGATTCCAAAGGAACATAATACCTATTATCAATAGATATTGCTACTTCTGCAGGTAGGCCAGTAATTATAGTTCCATCAGTTTGTGAAGTATTATGCATGTGTATTGGAACATGAAACTCTTTGATAAAGAAAACCCGAAAAATATGTATGTCTGATGCAACTGGTACCTTGATATAAACCAGTAGTTCACTGCCAGCGATCATAAAATGTGGCTTTATATTATCATAGTAAAATGGAGGAGAAGAGAAAGCAATTTTGAAGCGAGGGTACTCTTTCCTCAGTACCTCAGCTAATCCAGAAAGTGAATCTTTAAGATCATTAGGTGGTACTATTGCAGGTGTAAGTTGACCCCGCAGTAGGTTCTGTACACCGACTGCGAAGTCAGAAGTTTTGGTGAGCATGCTTTGCATATATGACATTACTGACAAATGATGAGTTAATATTGTTGTAGTTACAGTTTGTAATATTCTCTGACTATCTACATCAGCCACCAACTCTTCCAGTGAAGATGTGAGTGCATGTAAGTTGTCATTTATGGCCTCAATTTCAGTGTTCAACCAGTTCAGTTTAGTGTCAACCCTGTCAAAATTGACTGCTGTAACATTTGCTAATTTTGCCAAATTCTTTGAATTAATTTCAACATTTTCCTGAGCTGCAAGGATCATTAATTTTTGAGCCTGAAGATCTGAGTCTTTGGCTGTGCCAAATAAATACCAGCTGATCTCTCCTACAAAATCCATCAGGCCCCTCCTCTGCCTGGAGGGATCCCAGACAAAAGCTGTCCCCGGGACTGACTGTAATATTTCCCTTACATGAGCAGACTGTAGTGCATAGAGCTGTCTAATTATGGTTTGTAGTACTGTTAAGATCTGTCTGGATTGTCTACATATTTCCTGAAAACTACTCTGTGCACGCCGATTGGAATATTTAATTCTGTCATTACAAAATTCCAGTGTTGGACTAACACTGAGAGAGTCATTTAGCCATGGAATTCTAATTTTGAATCCTGCATAAACATGATTTGAATCTGCCGTACTAATCAATTTACCTGGTAAGAACACAACCCCATACTGCTCCCTAAGAATGGGTTTCGCATGTAGGTTGGGCATGCCACGTGCTATTGTATGAGAAAAAGACATTATCACCACAGCAGTCATGACGACGAGGGGAATGGCCCCGGTAGACTTTATGGCCATTTTATGGTGGGAAGTCCCTTTGAACCCAAGGGGCGGGGAAGATGAAAGGAACAACCCGATATTGGAGCCAAGGATATTGGGCCCTTTACCTGAAATGTAGAAAGAACACATGTACAGATTAATCATTAGATGGTAAGCAGCTGATGAAGATGAACACGTCCTTTGGAGTCGCGGAAGTAGGTGGGGCAACCCACGTTATTATTGTAGAAGGATTGTTCCCTGTGGGAAGTACTGTAATCCATGTAGTGCATGGATCCACAGTTGATCCACCAAGACTGGGAGTGGTGCACCAGTGCTCCTCCTTTGGACTTAACCCTTTTATGGGTATTTTGGCGATGGGAGGTGGTGTTGGTGGTGGTGATGCCCAGGGGGTGGGGGGGGGGCCCGGGGGCAGCGGTGGTGGCCTCACGAGGTGGAGGGCACGACTCCCAAACCGGTCAAGGCAGTGACTCCAACTCAGTTGTGGGGCAGTATTTTTCACAATTCGACCCGGGCCACAGTGACCATGTTGCAGCCAGTACCCAGGCTGTGGACAACACCACCCAGGCAGAGGGGAAAATGCCCACGGATCTTCAGAATGTGGATCCCACAGACCTGGTAAACCCACAGGCACCGAACGATCGATGCCCAACTATTCGTGGAATGTTGCGCAAGCCGGCGGTGACCGGCCCCAGCCAGCCTCCGGCCAACCCACACCGAGGACCAGCGGACCCCGGCCAGGCCCAGGGCTCCCCCACCCCAGGAACCTCTGGGCAGTGAAGTCTGCAGGCTAAGCCCCAAATGTAAGTACAAACATTTCTAATACAATAAAACAAATAGAATATCCCTTAGCTTAATAGGCAGATATAACCCCATGTGTACCGACCACACCGTAGAGCAAGGGCATTAACTAAGGGTATTGAAAGAAAAATAACAATTATATTTAACTGAGCAAGAAGAGAACCTTGCAATCAGGAACAGTGAGAACCAGAAAAAAGAAGTAATGAACCGATGTAAGTAATACTGAGACTAGCCTACAAGAGAAATCCTGTAATTATGTGGACTGCATCAATGCCATTGTGTTAGAATAAGGACCATAGTTATCAGTTATAACTAACAAAGACCAATAAAGGTAATAATAACATATCAGACAAACATGGTGAGTGGAGTACTTACTAAGTAGGTATGCCTGTAAAGATAAAGTGTCCCTTAGTTGTTTGAAAATTGAAATGACCGCAATATTTAAGGAGTAGGGACAATAAGAAAGTTGATAAGGCAACACCTTATGTGCGATTATGCTTGTGCTGTAAATATAAATGTTCTGGATCAAAAGATGGATGGAAGTCAGATTCCTTCACCCATGTTCTCTTCCTCTGATTGCTCCATTTGGTGAGATAGAGAACCTCTCCTGAAGGCAAAATCCGCTTGCCAGAGATGAATTTAATAGTGTAATACTTATCTTGAGTGTGTAGAGGAGAGGTGTCTTGAGTGGTATCAGCAACAGGTGTCTGTGTAGGCATGTGTGGAGTGGATGTGGTCCCTCCGGTGTCCGGTGATTGACTGGTGGCAGTTAGGGTTGAACTGTCCTTTTTATATGTATGTGTAGTATGTTTGGGTGTGCTGATGTGGGCCCTCACTCCCTTATGTTGTGAAATAGGGGAATGCGCAGTATCCGACATTCTGCGGCTTTGATCACTGACTGGTGTGAGGGTCGAACCAGTCTGTACCGCCGGCCCCATGGCGGCTCCCTTTCCTCCAGCAGCTAGAGGAGAAGAGAATTTTGCCTTCGCTGCACCTTGAGATACGAAGGGCTTGACCACTGGCTGTGCCTCTTGTGAGGGCTTGGTGGGGTGGGTGGGGGCAGGCTCCTCAGGGGTAGCCTCCTTACTGTCAGTATGTACGCGATTTGGCCGTTTTATCCGTCGTGACGCTTTCCCCGTGTTCTTACGTCCACGAGGACCCCCAACCTGAGTGTCGACCCTCTGGTGGGGTGTGGCAGTGGAGAGCGGGTCTCCTGTGTGACCTATAGGTGCCTTTACTTCAGTGGTCGCTGTTTCCTTGGTGCTAGCTTCTGTAGGAACGGTTTGCACAATATCATTAGAACTAGTGTTAGGCTGGCCAGAAAGGTCTTTCTCTGGTAGAGGGGCATTGGCTGGGCTCCATGAAGTATAGGCTCGTTTTAACTTAGAAATATTGACAAAATGTGGAACCTCTTTTTGTGTTTGTAGTGATAGCAATTTAACTAAATGATCCCCTTTTGTTTCAATAACCCTAAATGGCCCTTTATATTTTGGTGAGAACTTTGATCGTCTGTTATCAGCACAAGTTGGGTCATAGAAATGTACAAGATCACCAACCTGTAAATGTAATGGTCTGGCCTTTTCATCCAGGCGGTCCCGCATTTCTTTATTATACTGTTCAGTAACATATTTCGCTGTAGTAGAAAAAGTATTGATCACTTTATGCACTAATGTATATTTCTCTTTATCTGTTTCAGGCAGGCTGCCCAGCAATGGCAACTCAGTCACGCCCATAGGAACAGGTTCGCGGCCAAAAAGCAGCTGGTATGGTGCGAATCCTGTTCTGGCTGATACCGTAGACCTGACTGTCCACAGAGCTACAGGGAGCAGTTGTGGCCAGTCCTTGTGGTCATCGGTGACATAGCAAGCTATGACATCTTCTAGAGTCCTGTGTAAACGCTCCACTCTGGCATTGCCTGTGGGCATTCTACCAGAAGTGAAAGAGTGATGACAATTTAATCTCTGAGTGACTGTTTGTAAGAATTTAGACAAAAATGACTGCCCCCTATCACTATGGATCCGATCCACTTTACCATATCTAGCAACAATACCGGACAGAAATGCAAAAGCGGCAGTAGGCCCAGTAGAATCTTTAGTAGCGAAGGCTTCTGGCCATCCTGTGGCAAGATCAATGAATGTAATTATGTATTTTGAGCCATCAGATGCTGTTGTCAAGGGACCAATATAGTCAGTTTGAACTGCCTCCCAGGGGCGACTAGGCTCCTCCCAAGACTTTGCTAAAGCCCTAGGATGTGGCACACGCTTCCTTAGTGCACAGGTATTGCAAGAAAGCACATAATTTAAGATATCCTTATGCATGTTTCTCCAATAAAATCTATCAGCTACCTTTATGTTGAGAGCATTTCTTCCCACATGTCCCCCTGCCAAGATATCATCATGTAGACGAGTAAGAACATGATAAACTAAAGAAACTGGGATAAGAATTTGAGGTTTGAGACGTATAAGGTCTTTGGCAGCTTTGGTTGCTTTAATGTTTCTGAAATGACAAATTATTCCTGGTTCTATAATATCTAAAAATTGGGCACGAGCAACCACAGATTTAGCTTGATCTGGGTCATCGGGCACAATTCCATCACGTAAGTATTGGTATAATATAATACACTCGCTGTCTTGTTGTTGTTCTTTACGGATATTTTCTAACGAAAGAGGATCATCTGTGCTTTGTGCCAATGAGAGGGGCATTAGTTCACCCCCAACCGAGGGTAAACATTCCTCAGGGTTAGGTTCTCCTGTTTGCGTTCGTGATAAGTAGTCTGCCAAAAAGTGAGTCTTGCCTGCCTCATAAATAATATCAATATCAAAAGCCGAAAGGTAGAGACCCCATCTCCGAATGCGTGGAGTAGGACTCTTGTTAGCGTTTCTCAAAAGGGATAAAAGTGGTTTATGATCTGTTACAATGATAGTTTTATAACCCTGCACTATATCTTCAAAGCTATGTAATGCTCTTATCACTGCTAATGCCTCCTTTTCCGAAACAGTGTAATTACATTCTCTCTCATTGAAAACTGCACCCCAAAAAGAAATCGGCCTATATAAATTATCCTTGAGGTGACATAGAGCAGCACCTCCCGCAGTGTCGGAAGAATCCGACAGTAGGTAAAAGTCTAAGCCAAAATCAGGGTGAATAAGTATTCTATCATGTGTGAAAGCTTGTTTAAGTTCAAAAAATGCTTTGTTAGCTTCATCCGTCCATTCAAACTTAACTCCTTTCTTGGTCAAATCATATAATGGTTTTGCTATTTGTGAGAAACCTGGTATGAAAGAACGATAATAATTACACAATCCCAAGTACGATTGCGTTGTCTTAACATTATGCGGTATGCCGAAATGGTGGATCTTAGTCAAAATTCGTGGCTGCGTTTTCAGGCCTTCAGCATTAATACTGTAGCCTAAGAAATCAATTTGATCTCTACACCAGTCACATTTCTCAGGTTTGAGTTTCAGGTTGGCCCTAATTAAGGCTTGTAAAACAAGATTTAGACTATTCAGATGTTCTTCAAATGTAGAGTCATAAACAATAATGTCGTCCAAGTACGCCAGACAAACCCTAGGTACCAGTCCCTTGAGCGCAAGAGCTAATACCCTAGTGAATCTCCATGGCGCGGAACATAGGCCGAAAGGAATACGGGCATATTGAAACACACCCATTGGGCATTCAAAAGCTGTATATTGTCTAGATTCTTGTGCAATGGTGCATTGATGATACCCACTGAGCAGATCCAATGCAGACCAAATAGTAGGTTTTTTGTATGCCATGTATAAAAACAACGATCGAGTGGTAGGCATGGGAAACTTATCTTTAAAAGTTATTGAATTTAAGAGCCTAAAATCAGTACATAACCTGGGCTTTCCATCCTTTTTCCGAACCACTACTAGTGGGCTCCGCCATGCTGACAATGATGGTTCTATTACTCCTAAATCTAAAAGCTGTTTTATTTGTTGGTCAATGATATCCATTTTCATAGGCGAATATCTATAGGGTCTTGATGAAATAGGCCCCCCAGATTCGTCTACACGGATAGTCATCGGTGCTAAATCACACCTACCCAACTCATCCAGAGAGAAAGCAAGAGCCTGTCTGTTCTTAAGTAACAGGTCCCTTAATTGTTCCTTCTGTTCCTGGTCTAATGAAGACTTTGACAAATCAATGGAAGCAATAAGTTCCTTATCTGCAGGCTTTTGAGAATGGTTTGGAGGAATGAGGTTAGCTTTGTGGGGACTAATTTTATTATCAAGCAATGCCAAAATTGGTTTAGGAGTGTCTCTACCATACAAAAATTCCGATAGTTCAGAATCACAAATATCTGGTACTGAGTAGTCTTTTGAAGCATAGGCCAAAACATCCGACTCATCAATCGAAATTGCAGAGTCAGTGGGATTAATAATTTTGATCCAAGGTATTCCTTCTCCTGCATAGACTGCACAGGCAGCTAATACCCGTGATATGTCCGTCGGTTCCAGGACTTGAGGTACACCTTTTTCCGAATCTTTAATCTTAACAGGAATTACAGATTCACTCATGGGTGGAATTTCTTCAGGACCCATGGGTGTCACCGTATTGTCCCTAAAAAATGTGATTACCTTAGTTTGAAAGTCAATTTGTGCTTTAGTAGCAGCTAAAAAATCGCGACCTAAAATGACATCATAAATTAAATCTGAAAGAATCTGAAAGTTAAAGCAGACATTCACGTTAGCCAGTTTAAAAAGAATTCTAGCGTCTTCTACAACTGTTACCTCCGAAAAATCTCCAAGAGTGATAGTACGTGAGTGTGGAACAGAAGTATCAATAATATTCTGCCCCGGAATGCGGTCATAAACTCGTTTCCCAATAAAAGAATGCGATGCGCCACTATCTATAACAGCCTGACATTCAACATCCCCGAAGGAAACTGTTATAGCAATGGGTTCAATTTTTGATGGAGAGCATCCAATCTGAGACTTTAATGTGCACAGCGACATAGATATCTCACTGTGCAACCTACCTAGTTTTTTGGCTGGGAAGGAGGGTTGCTTGTATCATATTTTTGTTGCGCCTGTCTGTAAGATAAAGGTGTATCTTTCATACGGCGAAGTCGATCCCTAAGCCAGAGGCACCCTTCAGTCGCATGGCCATAGGTTTGATGTGCTATGCAGAAAGGTCTGCCATCCTGATCTCTACTCTGACGCTGATGGGTCCAACTGTTAGGCCTTGGGAACCTTTCTTGTGTATTTGATGCTGGAGGTGGTCCACGTTCTCTGTAATCCTGACGCTGAAAACCTGGTTGGTTTCGTGCAGGTGGCTGTTGATGTCGCCATTGGCGTTGTTGTTGCCACGGGCGTTGTTGTTCTCTGTTGTTTGATGTATTTGTTGTGAGTGAAGCCATAGCTGTAAGAATAGCACCTGTAATTTTCTCAACATCTGTATTACCTAAAGTGTTCGTTGACTGGGCATCTGGTGAGGGTGGTGCTTTTTTGTTACCCTCAACTGACTGCATAGTGGCAAGAGTTCTGGATGGTTTATCCACAGACTCAAGTCTTGATGCAATATTAACTGCTTGCTCAAAAGTTTGAGGATTTTGAATTGCCACCTCTCTAGATAGAGATGGTCTTAAACCTTGAATGAATGTTGCCAACAAAATACCTGGTTCCACTCCAGATCTGGTCTGAGCCTTTCTCAATACCCCTGCAAAATCTCTAACAGATTGATCCTTAGCCTGTTTGTGACTAAAGAAGTGGCATGCTCTTTGCCACAAAGGTCGTTGGTCTTGAAATAGAGCTTTTAGTTTGTCCTTTAATTTGTTGTATGTATCAACTTCATTAGCATTACATGAAGAAATACAATCTCTTGCCTGATCCTTGAGTTGATGTTTAGCCATCTGAAGCTTTGTCGCGTCATTCCACTCGCAGATGGTCGCGAGAGAATCCATCTCATCAAAATAATTGTTAACAAATTCCTCACCAGCTCCACTGAAAGTGGGAAGCTTAAGACTAGGTGTTTTGGCAGCTGCCATGTTTGGCGGAAAAAGATTGACAGGTATCAGAGCAGCAGCAAGATTATCCTGGGGAAACTGTGCTGGTGGTACAGGCAACACAGGATTAGGATTAATCTGCTGGTCTGAATGTTGGGGTAAAGGCGGACCTTTATTCCCCTTTGCGGGCGGATCCTGTTGTGTTAAATCTTTTTGCAAATTTGTGGTTTTTACCACAGATTGCTGTACGGAATGGTTAGAGGACGAGCTGCTTTCGTCACGTAAAAGAACAGGAGTCGATTCGGAATCGCTTAACTCCCGACGTTCCAGAAGCTGGCGTCGCGTGGACGAATTGTTAGGATCCGTAAAAGTTGATAAATACGTCTCGACGTTGTCCTGTGCTGAGGACCCCTCTTCCTCCTCAAAGAAGAGGGTTCGAACTACCCCACCAGCCTGTGGCTCATCTGCGGCGTGTGACGGAAACACGCCTACAGATTCCCCAACAGCCGAGGAAGTATGTTTTGCCAAACGCAATGGTCTCCCCACTGCGCCCGAACCTTCGGTCCCAAAGACAGGAATAAATGGTCTATCTTTCGGAGTGAGGGGCAGTTCTTTCGAGACGGAGTCCCCGGAGGTCGAGTCAACGGGAACGGCGGGAAATGTGCGTGCAGAGGTTGAGACCTCCCCACGCTTTGCGGCTAAGCTTGCGGGTGATTGGCTAAATTGGGGTAGAGTATGTGCCACACCGTCAGGCCACTGACAAGTGTCTGCAATCTCCCCAATGGTGACAGACTTACCTCCTATAGAGAGAGTTTTAAGGCGTTCGGACTGAAGGTATATATCTGGGACAGGCCCTCTCGAACGAGTGTGTGTGTCTGAATTTATGAACCTAACTGCACTGGCAGCATCTGCCTGTGACTGACTAACAGGTAAGAAGTGTGTATCTGCAATCGGTGTGTCAAACCCGTCTCCATCAGAATCTGACACGTCTGACATATTCCCGAAGACTAGTCATATTGACACAGTGGCAAACACAAAATAGTATAAGTGAATTATGGCAACCCCTAACAATATAACAACCACCAGTGCCTACAAACTCCAAGGCCAAAACTAGAGAGACATGTATGTCATACCAAATTCCCTAATTTCCTTAAAGCCCAAGAGTGTAGTTGCACCAATAGTATATTTGTAGAACCAGCAAAATTGCACAGGATCAGTGATACCACATGTACCTAGTAACAAAGGGATAGGGATAATGTTCAGTCCTACTGCTTATAGACTGAACCCTTATGTCAATCAATACATGGGAAAAAAAAACCTTCCTAAATGGTCAACTAAATCCTGCAAACAATCACCAGTAATTACAAGGATCACCAATACGCAATGCTAAAACCCAAATCAGATAATCGAATAGGTGAATACAAAAACATATCAGTGTAAACAGAAATGTAAAATAAGTTTTGTTCTGAAATCTGTCTTACCGGTTTGAAGATGTAGAACATCCATCTGCAGTCAGTCAGCGCTCGGCAGCAGGCTTATTAACAAACTATCAGAATAATTTTTGAAAAATTTTGATGCATAACTCCAATTCCCACCAAACAAGCACAACAGATCAATTCTCAGCCATCGACCAAAACGAGTCTACCTTCGACTTGAAAGATTTGCCTAACAATAGGCTCCTGCATTCAAGTAAGTTCTCTACGATAGAGGTCTCAGGCTTTAAACGTCTCAGTAGGCATGAATGGGAAAATCAGCGCCAAGCATTTGGCAGGTGTGGATACCCGACAACCGATAATCATACGGTTTCCACCACACAAGCCCAACCTAAAGGATCGAATGATAATGAATAACAATCATCCATTCAGAACCCCATACCCTGACAGATCATACAGCCTTTATTATAATATGGGCAAGAATCATGTCAGGGTGAGGCCGAATGCATGTTAAAGCATACAGTTGGTCTCCCAAAACGTTGGCCAAACGTCAGTCTTTATTATAGTGTGAACACAGCTCAGCCAAGTCCCGAGATTCAACGTACGCTTAAATAAATTGCCAGTAATACTGAAATAGAATGACTTAGCAGTAAAATTCCCTAACGGCCAAGTGTGGTAAACAGACCACGTCAATAGTGTGGGCTCCAAATACACACAGAGGGTCGGTCACCAAAGCGCGACCAAACCCCCCTACTAAAATAGGGTGTTGGCTGCCAGGTAAAACTGTCTCCACAATACAAAAATAGGAAGTCACAACATGACCTGGGGTAAAAGATGAATAAACCCGACCATGAAAGGGACAGGCAGGGCCCACCCCTCTGTGTGCCAAACCGCGTGTGCCTCCTAACAATGCTGATTATGACACGTGCCTGGCAGACGCCCTTTTACCCGTCATGTCACGGTCTGCACGCAGGGTAGGGGAAGGTAGACCCAGGCCTGCAACCCCCTTTTAACCCTTTAGTGTTTGCATTAAATGTAAAAATAGGCAAAACCTACCCTAAAACCTGTGTGTATGTGTCAGACAGCAGAAATGAAAGCACAACTTTAGCTCTAACCACCATAGTGTTAAGTCTTGTGTTACAACTTAATTTAGTTAAGTTTCAGATTACCAGGACTCCTGATTCTGGGATCTCTGAGTATTATACTAAGCCTTATGTGCCACCAAATAGTTTTCCGTGTGAGGGTTCCTGGCGTTGTGTGTTTCCTTTGAAGTTGTGGGTTCCCGACAGCCGTCCGCGGATGGGTTGTTTTCGATTATTGATAATGGCGAGATTGTTAATCGTTAAGTGTTCGACTATAGTTAGAATGGAATCGTGAAACTAATTGTAAATGGGGAGAAGTCTAACTCGATGATAAATAACTCGCAAGGCTTGGAGATACTATCCATTAATTTAAATGCTTTATTCCGCTAGTCCGACACACACAAAGTCGATGTAGAAGTTCAGAGTTTGCTAACCAAAATGTTCAAACCTTGAAATAATTCCTTATAGTTCACCTCTAAGTCCAATTTTCTAGAATGTGTTAACCTTTGGTTAAATTCCCTAAGTAGTCTAAGTCCTAAATGTGAATCCTAATTATGGTCTAAAATACATTTTATAAACAAAGTCCTAAATTGACTAGAAGTCTAATATACTATATAAAATGTGGACTAAATAAATAACTCAGAATCACTGCTAAGACCTACCAACTAAAACCTAAACACTCTAAGTCCCAATAAATATAATTCTAAACAGTCAAAGTCTCTTATAGATATAAGTCTTAATAAACACAAGTCCTAACTAAAACCCTAGCAGATATAATTTACAATAAGCAAATCCTTATCTCAACACAGCAATACCAATTTTTCTATCTGATAAATCCCTACCAAAAATGATTGCTATTTCAGACACACACAAATATAATTGTCCCTGCCAATTGATAAATACCTTATCGTCAGCCGACACCACCTCTCTTGTCACCGCGCCAAGACCCGTGCCACGTCCGCTCCGATGACTGACGCCCCAGAGACTGACTAAACAAAGGAATTTTTCCTCCAAGATCGAAATGGGAAACTAGGTCGCCAAATCAGGCCAGTTTGTGTCCTACCTGCCCTCGGCTGGAGAAGTAGGTCGCCAAATCAGGCCATGCTATCTGAACCAAAGATGGGGGTTGTCCCAGATACCAAAGCAGTCTGTACTTGTTGTCCTAATTTTGAATGGAGGCGACCGCAGTGCCACTGGTGGCATCTTTTTGTACTATTCATTTCTGCTTTTGGCGCGGTGGAGGCAGTGCCAACCAGCCCCTTTGTTCCCTGTCGGCTAAGCTAATGGTAAACAGGTTACCTGTGTTCCAACACACAGCCATGAGGGGAATGATCACTTTGGGTCAAAGAGGCGATGTCCTGTCGTGGTATGCTTATATATATAGACTTTAGAGCTACGAATTTTTTTTTTTTTTTTTTTTTTTTATTCAAAATCAACATCACATACAAATATGTTCTTCCTGTCGACGGTGGTTATGATCGGGAAGAGTATAAAGCCCCACTCGCCGTGGTGAAAGTGGTTTTTCGTAGACCTCTGCGATCTGCGAATGTTGGAAACGTTGGACTATCTTAAGCCTCTGCGACCTAGTCCCTTGCAAAATTATTCAACATGTTTAATATTTTCATAGAGATCCTGTGCAATTCTAGACGAAATTGCTTGCGAAAATGATCACAAGGGACCTTCCTCCACGGTGTGAATGCTATACGATCAATTTCGCAAGCTTGCGATCATTTTGTCTCACCTGCGAATCCTTAATATAAAATTTTCGTGGGTGTCTGCGACGAAAACATCGACCAGGGCGAATGGGGCTTAATTGGTCAGGGCAACGTCTTAAAGATAAAAACGTCTATAAATGTATATTCCACCGTAGCCTTCTCTCGTCGGATGGTCTGTCAGTCCAATAGCTGTTTTGTGATCTAACATCGTTGTCCATTTCTGTATGATTGCATTTCTGTCAGCGAATTCGTATAATCTAAGTCAAACCGATTTTTAGAGCATCCTGATGAAGAAGTTGAAACATGTTAATCATTCACAGTTTTAGTATCTGATTCAATAAAAAGGTATCTGTCGTCCAACATTATTGTTGAGTTTGGTGTATTTACAGGTCACTTTATTCGTCCACTTTTTGTCTGTACAAATTCATTGATAATGGTATTAGAGATACTTGGGAATATGCATGTTTGTACAGTGGTGCTCATCAATCCATACTGATGCGATGAATTCTCCCTACCACAGATAGCTGATTTACCGTATTTTAAGGACCTGCAGGCTAATTTAGGCTGACCTAGAACTATAGAAATTAAACAATTAATTGATATTTATCCATCTGTAATGAATGAATTTACAAATGACTCCAGAAATATCAATGTATATGGGTACTAATTTAGAAAATAATGATGGATAGTTTCAGTCAACATTAATTTCCAAATTATGGTAAAATTCATGAAAATTTCTATGCTAAAACCTTGAGTTTTGTCGACATATTACCCAGCATGTATCCTGTTCTAGGCTAACCTGCAGGTAGAATTCAAGAAACTGGCTGTCCGTGGTTGGGAGAATTCAGTTCTATCATATCATGCATAAGGTTCCTTTCTCTGATGAAGTGCTTCTTTTGAATATTCAATTTCTCTCTTAAAATATGTCTTTAAATATTTTGAGACATAACATGGCATCACGTCAAAATTAATAATAGATCTACTTATGCTAAACTGGCAAATGCCTTCAGTATGTTTCAAAGTACTTTTCTTTGCGCATACGAATTGTTTCGTATGACAAAAAAATAAGTTGAGTTCAGGTACAATAATATATCTCCAAAACATTAGGGTAGGTAGTTTTTTTGTTTCAATATTATTTTTAACCTTTGACCAAAATAGGCTGAGGCAATCTTGAAATTCAGTAATCAAAACATCAAATCTAAAATACATGCTTTTAGAAAATTTTCACCAAAAATTGTCATCGTAGGGTTAATACATAAGGGTTGCTCGAGTTACCTGAACAAAACATATCTTTTAGGCCTTATGTTTATTTTCATGTTAGGGTTTATACAACTACTAATGCAATAAGATATAAACTAGCATTTACGATAATCCGTTATCCAATCAAAATAACCAAATTGATACCCACAAATCGATACGTACTGGATATGCAGAAAACGATTATTTTTGGCCAGGGACCCTATAACCCTGTCACCTGCGCAAAGGTGCACCCCATACACCTAGACTCTTTCTCTTTAAGAGGAAGAGGAAGGTATAGCCTCTTCCTCTTTAAGAGCAAAGATTCTCCCTGTTATATCTCACATGAGGCTTATTAGGTGAGGTTTTCTTCTTGAAGCATAGAGATTTAGTATTGATGTAAACCACCACGGGGTGCATGTATGTCCTCTTCTTTTTGAAGCAAAATCCCTCACCAAATGAACCAATCATAAGTATAATAGGGAGTGAAAGGTGTGCTTCAAGAGGATGAGGGGAAACCTTTCTCCTCTTCTTAAAGAGAAAGAGTCTAGGTGTATGGGGTGCACCTGCTTAGTACAAGTTAGATATTTATACCTACGGACCTAAAGGGATTATCTGTATTACTAATCTAAATCGGCACATGTAGACACTCACTGCCAAGGTCCTTTTCCAATACTTCAAGTTGCTGTCTCAGAGTGGTGTAGGAATCGGGAAATCCGGTTGATCAGGAACCCCCGATGTTCTCTATGAGTTGGGATTAACATTTCTATTAGTGGTATGGGATTAAGTCTTGGTCCGAGAGTGTTGCGCAGTTTTCACACGTTGTGTAACTGAAATAACCCTATAAGCCTATTACCTTTGCAACACCAAGAACAACGGTCACAATGTCCTGTTTCATAAAATGCCGTTTAAAGCTTGGGTGATAGTGTACTTTTGTTTTGGAAGTGCATATTATTTTAACATCTATACCTCATTACATCCCCTGGATATAGAAATATTTTGTAGTGATTTTTTCAATGATGATTCAAAGTCAACGGTCAAATTAATTCTGTAAAAAATAATCACAATCTAACACAGAGATTCCAGACCTCCCTAACGGAAAGTTTGAGAAGAGGTTACTCAATATTCTTGTTAGGGGATTGAAAGCAGACACATATAATTATGTTTCCAGCGAAAACACTCAACGGTCAATAATATTGTTTTGTGCCCCCTGAGTCTGCTATGATTCCTCTGTTGATGCTGAACTGCTTCGGTTCAGCTCGGTAGGTGTATAAAATCTGCCCACTCCCCTAAACATGTGATCCCTGGGCCTTTTACCAGCAGGGGATGGCCTCCTGAGATTAATGCGATAAGCTGCCACCAGGGGGCGTGAGCGTTGATACATCTAGAACTACACGGCTATTAACAGAAGCAGGCTCAGGACATTGTACTGAACCAGCCAAAACCTAGGAACGGAGGTCCAGGGGGTCCTGCCCCTGCCCCCCTCCCCTTTTAGTGGGGAGTTATACTTGCCAAAGAGACAACACATTGAGCGACCACACAAACACATGACTTTTTAGTACTTAGCCTGTACGTGGACCCCCATTTTCTAAATCCTATATCCGCCCCTGCAAAACCTTACGTAGTCACACCCATAAGAATCATTCTTGTGGGGGAAGGCCCCAGCTAAAAATGTCAAGTTGCTAAAACGTTGCTCGAGTGTTACCTTTTGATAGCAGCGTTGCAGAATAATTGCATGCACAATTATGAGTGTAATACCAGATATCAATTGTTGTAACGTCTGGAAGAGCAGACAATATCTGAAGACGTCAAATAAAAATATTATCCAAAAAAAAACAACAACAATGTTCACAACGTTGTAATGTAACCATTTCACAAGCATTTTACAACCTAAAGGTATGATTTTGTAGCCCATTTTTAACATGTATATTCAAAGTTCTAGAACATGATTTAAATCATGAAATACATTTGTAAGATACTTGCCTCTCATCTAAATGGTGGCAGTCCACATTTTGTGTTGTCCCAGAATCCTAATGAGAAAAAATGACATGGAAAGAAATTGAGAGAAAAATGCAATAACAAGCTTTTATTAACGATCATAGAGTGTGGATTTCAGATTGCAGTTTGCCTCTATATCATGTCAGGTTAATGACTAATTGCATGTAAATGTAAGACTCTCAATGCTGAGCAGTCTCTTTTATGTAGATCAACAATGAAGAAGGTGTTTAACATGAATTCTGATCTTAGTGTCCCCCCTAATAACATGATTTTAATGTTTTCAAAGATTAATTAATGATTTATCATGAATATAAATATAAACAATACCCACTGATTCAAAACATCATATTTTTACATTTTATTTCAAGTGCCAAACTTTATACTAGTCTTAAACAGTTTCTATCAAAAAACATTTATGGAATCTTTAAACAGTGGTGCCATCTTTATGTAGTTTGTATGTTGCCTGACAATGTTGTAACAACGTTGTGAATGTAATATAATGTTGTGACAACGTTGTGAAAATGATGTTTTTACTGCATAATTTTGTAACGGTGTGTACGTGTCACATCACAGCGTTGCATCCTGACGTTGTGGCGATATTATTAGTATGTGATTTTACAAATTGATCCTAGGATTTGGTTATTTTTCCATCTGCTAGCCTGTAAATGAACCATTGTGCCATATCTGAGGTTCTATACAACCTTATTATAGCATCAGGTAATTTCTGCCTGCTGTTTCCAATGGTCAGTGCCAGAATCGGTGAGGTCTAATTCCAGTCTACCTCTCAGCAGGCAGTTTTATTTCTAACAACGTTTTAATAACAGGGATTATGTCAGAAATAAATATGACAAAAACCAATGGCGCAACAGCTTTTTTGTTAACATTGCTCGACAATTCTAATACCTAGAGGTGTATGCTTTACAATAAAGTTAAATCATGTGTAGTTGGTTATTTTCTAATTTATAGTTGACATTAACATCCTGAGGGGGCCGTCCATCAATGACGTCATGCACCCAGGGGGGGGGGATCCAGTCCCCTATATATTCTTTTAGTAAAAGCATGATGAAAGGGGGTGAGGGTCAAAAATGATAAAAAATAGCAAAAAAAATAGCATGACATCATTTATGGACGACCCGAAGTCGTCTCAATAAAAGCCTAGGCGATTTTGAGTAACGAGGACTTTGTAATTTCCAAACTTTCATTAAGAATATGCAAGGAACCCTCACACGCTACCTACCTTGTGAATGGTAATCCATAATACTTTGTAAGTGTATGCCCTATATGAAATATGTAATATTAGCTCATATTTAAACCAGAGCTTTGAGTGTACAAAATGTTTTTCATACCGATCTTCCATTCCTTCCTAAACTTAAATGAAGTTTTAGATGTAGGGCTGAGCACAGGAGGGTCTCAAAATACTAAGAAATGGGGGCGCTGTACAAATCTAATGCATAGCCCTATAGGTGTGGTGGGCGGGGGGGAGGGGTCTAGACGGTCAAATGTGTGTGAATATGGCTCATTGATTTGATTTGTCTACCTTGATTGAGTGAACTGTACTCCATCACAAAGCCAACCCTCGCAACAGTGAGGTTTTGGTCAAAGTCTCGCTGTTATACATGAAATTCAGCATCAGTTTTCATACATTTCTAATAATTTCTCCAGGCTGAAAACCTCAGTGGCCCGTCGCATAACGGGTTTGGCAACAGCGATGGTTTGCACCCTCTCCCTGTTAGGAGAGTTCTCCCTGTTGCAATGGTGCCCCCTGTTGATTTGCAGCTGTTCTGTTCAACCGATTTTAATTCTGTAAAAAGTTCTGGAAACTAGACATTTAGATCTTAAATCCCTGAAATTTTCATCCTGGAAAATTGATTAGAAATGGGTGAGAATTGATGTCGAATTTCACGTATAACAGGGAGACTTTGCCAAACCCCCGCTGTTTTAAAGAGCGATATCGTTCCTTCCGTTATGCGACGGGGCACAGGAACTTCTAAGATCTAAATGTCTAGTTTTCATAACTGTTTACAGAATTAGAATCAGGTCAGTAGAACAGCCACAAATCTACTGTGGGATCCATCGCAAAAGCGACGTCCTTGTTGCAAGAGGTCGTGGACAACCCTCGCAACAGCAAAGAGATTATGCCACTGTTTTATTTTTCTTTTCTTAATATGACATAGTTTTCTTTCTGCCATTAAACATATGCCCTAATAATTTGACATTTTAGTGAAACTTCTTTATTTGTCTTGATTTGTCATAGATCTCTCTCTGTGATTATTAAGTAAAGAAGCACCAAAATGCTCTTAATATTAATGATTTGACAATTAATGGAAACTTCTTTATCTTTCTTAATTTGTCATAGTTCTCTTTCCGCCATTATTCAAAAGAGAAGCATTACACATGTTTCATAGTGATTTGACATTCAATATATTAATTGAAACTTCTTCATTTTTCTTGATTTGCCAGAGTTCTTTTTCTGCCATTATCAAGATGAGAAGCACCAAAAGTATTTCTTAATGATTTAACAAATAATGGAAACTTCTATATTTTTCTTGATTTATCATAGTTCTCTTTCTGCTACCAAAAGGAAAATTCTTAATGATTTGGCAATGCCTCTCAAAGTTAAAAACAATAATCACATTTATAGAAATCAAATCTTGACATTGGATCCCCCTTTCTGGATCCCCAGAGCCCTGGTGAGAGCCCCTTATAAGCCAAGACGCCACAGTACTGGCCATAGGACTGCATTACCTTTCGGAGAACTGGATGTGATATACCTGGACACTTTCGGAGACACTATCGCCTTGTGTTAGACACCACCTTCAGGATGGGGTGGTCGAACACATTGGCTTCACTGGTTCTTACCATCCACTTCATGTCTGGTAGATATGTTTACTATTATCTATAGGTCTGCTATTATCTATAGGTCTGCTGGTTAAGAAAGGACCAATTTTCTATATGCGGCTTTATTTTATAAAGAATCAAAGGGATCTGATTATAACACTATGACTATGAGTGCTTAAATATACAACGAGGACAGAATGTCACAAAAAAAACATGTTTGAAAATTCTAAGATATAGATTAAACATTCACAGAAAAATATCATCACATTGCAATCAGCTTTTATTGTAGGGCATAACACATTTTAGTTTTAAGCTTTTTGGTCCTTTCTGGGTCAGAAGATCTTTACATTTGTTCATATCCTTTTTTCAAATCATTTTTCTCATAACTTTTCAATTTTCTCAATGAGTAATTCATACATTTATCATACCCTAGGGGGATACAGGTTCAGTAGTTAAGAGTTTATTGCATCAGTGATACAAACACGGTGATAACCAAAGTGTTATCACGATAAAGGGTGATACAGAAAAGGTATGGCCCTGCAGGCTCTGCCCTCAGGCTGATATCCCTGACACACCTTGGGTTGATAACCCACCTCGTACTTCCTCCCCAGTTGCTTGTACATCTGTACATATTGGTCTGCCATTGCACCTTTTTGATATTGTTTTTTAATTGCATATGCCATCGAGGGGGGGGGGGGGGAGCTTGAGTTCCGGATTTCTTTGAAAATGTGTACATTCTTGTAAAAATCCAATAAGTACTTTGGCAAATGGGGGGTAGGGGGTGGGTCGGTAATATCTCTTATAATGTGCGTGCATACTGAATCGAAGGCCCCTTATTAAGTAAATTCACAGCTTTCTTTCATCTTATGGCATGTGGTCTGTACAGGATAATTTTAATTGTTTAAACTTAAAAAGAAATTACTGTGTAAATTAGGAAAGTGTTCCTAAAAGCAGATTGTACTTTTATTTTGGTAAAATTTACAACAATTTTTAGCAGTACCTCTAGAGGTACTCTAAGTGACTGTTGACAAGGTAAAGAATGTTTAAAAATGGTGAATTACAAACTGTTAGAAGTCTGAAAACAGTTTATTGAGATAAAACTATCAGTAAAATTACAGTAGAGTTGGGTGAAACAAATTTGAAAAGTTGAGTTTTTCTTAAAAATTGTAGAAGTGCCATAGGTAGATTGTATCAACATAGTATCATTATTCTATTATGTTAATGTAAATTAATTGTGATAAGTATTGTTGCATAGAATTTCTGAAAGTTGATGAACTGAAACATACACAGTTCTGTTTCTCCTGTACGAAGATTATTACATTCCTTCTATGGAGTCTGAAATCAGATTATACCACATCATTGTTTTTCTTTTCTTTTTTTTCTGATTTTGGTTCTAAATAGAATAAAATTTATCCTGAGTCCTATGGTATATAAAGTAGTAAGAGCCATACCCACTAAGCGACTTTAACAGCGACAAGCAATGGGCAACTAGGGAAATCAGCTTCGTTGTCGCCGAGCGACTGCATGGCATATCAAGCAAGTTTGATAATTTACTGGTGATTTTACTGGCGATTTTACTGGCGATCCTCTTGTCTGCCACCGGTTGCCGAGAATGCACACCATACCCACGGGAAATCGGCCGGCAATTCTGCTGGAAATTTGACGTGCGTGTCGTCACCGGGCAACAGTTAAATCGCCTAGTGGGTATGGGGCTGTACTGTACCTCTGTCTACTTTATGTTTTTTCACGTGGTCAGGTTATTGCATTGTGGGAAAGGTAATCCAAACCAAAATGTGACCCACACGACATTGTTACTGAAGGTCAGTGGCCCATTGCACAATGACCGATCATTACAGTGGTAAAAATTACAGCTCATTTAAAGCATTCTAAATGGGCTTGTTTTGAGGGTGAGAAATTGCCCGACAGCGATAAAAGTTGACAAGGATGGGTACAATTACGAAAGAAATATCATTGACATTATGATAGTCATTGTGCAATGAGCCACATTATTACAACGCAAGGTAGCAAAATAACTACACCTCTCGTAGCCACTTTGCATGTAATAACTCACATTTTGACCCTCAAAATAAACCTATTTACAATGATGTAAATGACATGTGACCCACTGCACAATACCGATTGTAACAACGAAAATCAATTAACAATCTTATTTAGAATAATCTCAAAGATCTGTAATTTTTACAGATTTTTTAAATATTTGTTTCCTTCATATATCAATTTATATAATTTTATTTTATTCATTAGAGACAGAGTTTTTAGGATTTTCGTAACAACGAAACATTTTGTTGTTAAGCAAACGACCTTAAAGTTATCTTAAAGTGATTGTAACAACGAAAATCCATAGGCAACTGGCCACTGTAGTTTTTACATGAAATAGTCTGTGGCCCGTTGCACTATAGAATTTCGTAACAACGAAAGCACAACGAAAGCACAACGAACTTTTGCTTAGTAACGAAAAGTTACTGTAAAAATTCTGTAAAGTATTATGAACTAAGAAAAAATTATAAAGAATTCAGTAAAAGTTACAGCTCTTTGGGGACATTCTAAATATAGAAAAAAATTGTGCAAAACCATCGTTATTACGATAAAAGTAACAACGAAATGTTTTGTTTTTTATTTTCGTTGTTACGAAACCCATTGTGCAACGGGCCACTGACAGTGCCCCTACGTATATCAATTTACAGAATTAAATTTGATCCAGTAGAAACAGAGAGTTGTTTTGACATCCCTCTTAAAGTTATCTTAAAGTTCATGTATACAGTCATGTATACAGTTAATGCTTATACACACAGACTTTTTCAAATTCAGTATAATTATGAAATAGTATAGGTTCTCCTCTGATTGAAAAAAGAAATAGGGGCTTCGGGGGCATAGCCTACAAGTTGATAGCCCACAAGTATTAAATTTGATTTAATATTGGAAATCAAGGCCTTAATAATTCCCTGAATATTTTCATATAAATCTTTCTTATTCTTACAATGTTAATATGTCAGTCTTCAGACATTTTGTTCTGTATAAGCTATGTCATACCGCCTCATACTAAATGGACTAATGTGAATTGGTGTGAATTTTAAAATAGAAGTTGATGTACAGACTTATGTAGATTGCTAAAATGATATTATTGTATATAACTTAATACTGTGTCGATAAGACATGTGAAATGTATTTGATAGGAATACGGATTTTGGTGGTGTAAAAGCTGAAAGGAAGAACTTGTGTAAACAGGATTTTGGCTAAATAAAAAAAAACAAAAAAAAACAAAAAAAAACCAGGATGAATGGATCAATTAGTAACATAAACCTTTTGTTTTGTACTTTAGACTCGCTGGTGTCAGCTTCTTGTAGTGGGAGCGAGTTCCAGGGAACCTGCTACGTCAAGCAATCAGGAACAGTACTTGGGAGTGAAGCTGGAGGGGCGTGCGGTGGAGCTGCAAATCTGCCCACACCCCAGAGCAAAGCCGAGCTAGACTTCATTGCAAACATGGCAGGGTGAGTACAAATGTGGACTAGGACTAGGGGTGCTTTTCACACTAGAAGAATTGTAAATGTGTTTCTCAAATCTGAAATTTTAAGATAAGATTATGTTTACAGTCACTGGCGCATTTCACAGTATTGGAATCATAAATGCATTTCTCATAATTATCTTAAATTCTCAGATAAGATGTTTTTAGCAATCAATAATCTTAACTTGATATAATATATAGCTAACAAAAGGAACATAACATCATAAGCCTGGAGTACAACAAGAAATATGTCAAAATATCCCACTAAAAATAACAATCTTAGAGTTACGACCAGTTTGAAACACTCCCACTAATCTTAGCTGTAAATAATATATAGCTAAGTAAAGGAATATAATAAGACAGTAAGTCTGTGACACAACAATTAAAAAGTCAAAATATTGTACTTTGAAATAAGATCTTATAGTTATGAGTAGTCTAAAACACCCCCAAAGTTTGCAGGAAACATGTGTCAAGACAACGCCCTGTTGCAATGGGTCCTGCTGTTGAATTCACCCTACCACAGATAGCTGATTTTCAGTATTTTTAGGCACCTGCAGGTTAATTTGGCCCAATTTTGTCGCCAAAAACACAGGAAAACCTGTAGAAAATATACAAATATTTGCAATAAATCTAGCTATTATGAATGAATTTTCAAGCCAACTTGAAAAATAAATCATGTACACAGATGCAAAATGAAAAATAGAGAAAAATGGTTTTTCTTTATGTCAAACCACAAATCATGCCATAATTAGTGAAAATTCCTATACTTAAGCATGAGGATTTGTCGACATATTTCCCAGCATGCATCCTGATCAAGGCTAACCTGTAGGTAAAACTCAAGAAATTTGCTATCCGTGGTTGGGTGAATTGGGTCGATCTAAGAAGCCCATCTTACTTCTGCAAATAGTTCTAAAAACTAGATACTACCATCTCAAATTCCTGAAGCATTTAGCCCAGAAGGAGTATTCTAATTTGAGGAATTTTGTTGCTGGATTTTTGCACAACAGTAACTGTTTTGACAAGGATGAGTCACTATGCAATGGGCCACACATAAGCAGCATAAGCACCATTGTTAAAATGTAAATGATAGCTGCATTGAAAAGGCTACTTATAAGCAGGAACCTAGCATTCGTTTAAAAAGTTGCTTGGGTATTTCTATTCATTGCTGACGGCTGGTGTTTTATACTCTATCTTTACTCCCTTTATACCCTACCCCCATCTAGTGTTTTATACACCATACTACTACCAACATAATTATATACCTACACATTCCCCTTTGCTCTGTCGCATAAGCCAACCCTTGAAACAGCGAGAGCAACAGCGAGGGTTTGGTCAAAGTCTCGCTGTTATACACAAAATTCAGCATCAATTTTCACCCATTTTTAATAATCTTTCCAGGCTTAAGATTTCAGGGACTTTAGATCTAAATGTCTTACTATCAGAACTGTTTACAGAATTAAAATTGGTCCAGTAGAACAGCCACAAATCAACAGCGGGATACATTGCAACAGCGGTGTCCTTGTTGCTAGCTGTGGTGGACAACCCTTGCAACAGCGAGGAGATTATGCGACACACGGCTTCCCATACACCCTCATTTCTCACACCTTATCCCATAGCCCCATTCCATACTTCCCCCACCACTACTTCCCCTTCCTGTCCCTATATAAACATACACCACCCATTCCTCCACCTCATTTCCCCTTCAACCAAATTTCACACAACTTCAACCCACCCACCCACTCCTTTTTTCTTATAATTCTCTCATTTCATTCTACCAGTATATTAAAATATCTTATCATTGTCATCAATATTCATATTTTTATAAACATATCTTTATACTAATTTATCACTTCACCTATTAACTACTACATTTCATTATATAAAGATACAAATGTATTTGCCAACCTGCCTCTTCTCTTATTCCATATACACTGCTGATTCAGTAATGTACCTTCTCTCACTTATAGTTTTTTAACCGAAATTGAGAGGGTTGTTCCAAAAATGAAGTTGTCACAGGTCGAAAATGTGGACTCCCAGAAAGGTTCCAGTAACCTTGTTAACAGCAAAGTACTGTTAACATTTGACAACCATTTTACCACTTTAAATTGCTAAATTCTATCTTTAATATTCATATTCTGTTTTATCATTTAAGTACAGAATTTGCATATGATCTTCCATGTAAGTATTTGAAACAAAGTTACTGTCAATCATAATCAAATACATGTATCTCGACTTGTTCTTTTTATGCATATTCTCAGAAAATATAACTTTACGCAAAATGCCGTTTTTTGTTGTTAACAAGCCTGAGATTATCTTGCTCATAAGGATGCCAATGTGCTTCTGCTGTGGTCCGTCGCATAACGGGTCTCGCTGTTGCGAGGGTTGTCCACCACAGCGAGACCCGTCCCTGTTCAACAGCGAGTGGATCCAACTTTCCTCGCTGTTGCGAGGGTTGGCACACCCCAATTTTCAATGTATTGGGGGGGCATTTTGGGGTTGGAATTTTTACATTTTGTTTTCACTCACTTTTAGATGTGTTCCTCAGCTCTTAAAATGTGCATGAGGCAAGTGGCGAAAATGTATTTGTCAATAAATTAACTGTGTTCAAAGTTTGTACAAAACCATCGCTGTTGTGAGGGTTGGCAAATTGAAAACCATAAGGATATCGCTGTTGCGAGACTTAAATCTAAACCCTTGCTGTGGTCTCGCTGTTGCGAGGGTTTGGTTATGCGACGGAGCACTGTAGGTTGAGACTAATGTAGCAGGTTTGCGGGTCAAAGATTAGCTTGTTTGTAGGGCAGTCATAGTCCATACACAAAATACATCCCGATATGGTTAAGTGGCAAGTTGAATTCAAACAGTTATAATAAAATCTTAAATATATTATACCTGATGTCATACGTTTTTTTTGTCCAGACATACTTTGTTTTTCTTTTTTTTTTTTTTTTTTAGATATTTCAATATAATTTTGTTGTTGTTGTATTTTGCTCAATAAAAATGTACAATCCCACAATGTATACTTCCTTATTACACTGAAGACTTCAACAAATACTTGTTTAGATTCACTGGCACTTATATTATAACCCTCCTTAAGGATAGACAACACCACTCAGCGGCTAATTTACGGCACTCTCTTTAAATAGAAATGTGCTTTTTAATAGCCATAGTATGAATATGAGTGTTATATCCTTAGATACCCTTTAATGTCCCTATCTACTCATATATCTCACATTTTGATGTCTACATATATGCCAATATGAGAATGCCAGAAATACAAAAAGTGCATTTTTAACTTTTATTCTTTGAACATGAATATCTCACTTAATATTTCATGAAAATGCATGAAATGTTCACAGGATATAGAAAGCATTCTCGTGGAGGAGAGCATGTCTCAGATTTATTATTTAGGTCTTAGTGTTTGTTTTATAAAATCTAGAAAATAATATCAAAAAAATAAACAAAAAGTTTCCCGTTTTTTGACATAAAATGAAAATCAGGACCTAAATTGAAAATCTGAGACATAGTTCCCTGCATATGAATGTTATTGACATGTCTTACAAATTTTAAGCATATCCTTTGAATAGTAAATGAGAAATCCTTGTTCAACAAATAAAAGTGAAAAAATCAGTTTTTCGCACATAATTCTGAGAATTCGGAAACTTTCAAATAATACATTATATCATAAGATTGAGAATTATTTGATATATAATTCATTATTCTGGTGTCCATAGATAGAGAGTCACTCTCATTTGGCTATAATGAAGCGTTGAGAGGTGTTGTCTATCCTTAAGTTGGACTGTCAGGTTAATGACTTATTGCATTTACAATTATAAATCATATTGTCATACACAACGTGTACATACAATGTTATAAATGTTACAAAATGTGGCAATATTGCCACATAAATTTGTCTCATTGGTTTACTATTGGCCTGTCACAAAACAAAGCATACAACAGCCATGATACAAAATAACGTGTTGTAACAGATATTTTGCTGCTTAAAAAGTGAACCTAAAGGGAGCCAAAACTGATGGAAATAAACCATGGAATTAATTTGAACATCACTTGAATTCCAGAAAACACGCGTCTTTTTAGGTTGTAGCAGCCATGCACAGGTTTAAGTGTATTTCAATGAAGTTTAAACCTTTTTTCATGGCCCATACTGTACTATGGGTCTATTTTATGGCCATAGATTGTATTTCAATAGCCAACGTGATTTGCAAATCATTGACCATGCATTGATTTTGGCTCCCTTTAATGAATAAAGTAAATGTTATTTCCAGGGGAGAGACTTGGGCTGGTATAGTCTATCGTAGTGGGAGCTGGCAGACCACGGATGGTAGTAGTATGACCTTTATAAATACAGCTTGGGCATCGGGCAATCCAAAAAGTAGTAAGCCTTGCGCCACCATTAAAAGCGGAGAGTTCAAATCTCACGCATGTAGTGACCATGGTCATTACGTAGTTTGCAAAGGTAAGTGAGCCTCATACTTTGATATGAGTTTATTAATCTTAAAAGGAGTAATAGGGAGGGTACTGATCAGGGTATGAAGTGTCAGTTCCTTTTCACTGTAACACTGTAACACTGTTTGCCTTTTTTTATCACTACTTTCACTCATTTTTCCTTTTAAATGTTTTATATAATGCATCATCCTTTTCATGATTAACATTTAAACCATTCCAAATACTTCTTATCTCCTTATTTCCCTCCTCTTCTGAAATAGCAAAACAGTGTAACAGTGAAAAGCAAAACAGGCTGTATGAATTCAAATCATTTTATGCAAATCTCCCTATGCCTCCCCCTGGTGCAAGCATGGGGGATTATATAACCTTTCATAAAAGCAGGTGGATTTTCACCTCTTTGGTTGGGTTGATGAGGCGAAACATATGGAATTGCATAACATTAGTTGTCTTTTGCTACTGAAGTGATTGGGTATGTAAATGAGATCACAAGCTGAATTATATGTTTCCAATCACTGTCTCCCTTTTTGCATTTTATGAAATATTCATTTAAAGTAAATTCGTTGATGATTGTAAGGAGAGGGGTGCAAAATCAAGTAAAATGCATGGTAAAATGGTTATTACAGTTTATTTTTATTATGATAAGTGGGTTAAAGGGGTGAAAGAAGAGAGGAAAAAGGCAAACAGTGTTACAGGGAAACAGTGAAAAGCAACTGACACTACATACCCTCATTGGTAACATACCATTTTGTCAACTAGGAAAAGCGTAATGAAGTTTCCATCTTAGGTATTATTACTTACTTCTTGTTTTTAAACCTGCCTGATTCCTCCTTGTTTAATATATTTTCTTGGCATACATATATAAATTTATAGTTGTGGCATATACATGAATAGGAAACATTGTTTCAGATTTCTCATGGCTGAGTACTAAAGATGTCCCTCGTCTCCTTCTGACCGCAACCATTAAGGCCGATGAGTTCCCAGCTTTGATTTAATATCAATGTCGGGAAACTTCTTGTCAATCTTTGAAATCTTCAAATATTTAGATTTCAAAAATTAAACTAGGATCTCAATACAGATTATATACAAGTCTCCCCAAACTAGTCAAAACTGCCTGCATACTCAATACTCAATTCTATGTGGCTGCCTTATTTTCCACTGTATACAATCCCATTTCAAAAATTTCAAGTAAAAAACTTTAATATCATTTCATGCTAAAAGTTATATTTAGTTAAAGACAAATTAGACGATCATCTACCTATCTGTGGTTGCAATTGGGTAAGATTTATATATATATATATATTCAGAAACCACTTCATACGAGTATGATCCTCCAGCAGTATTTTGTTAGTAATACATAAAGATGAGACAAATATTGATTAAACCAAAAGTAAAATTGTTATTTGACCATTTATGCTAAGAAGTCCTGGTGCATAACTGAGATGGGAATCAAACCCCGGACCTTTGGATTGACAGACCAATGAATGATTTAATTTGATAATTACTTTCACATTCTGCAGAAGCTGCGGCACCAACAACAACAACAACAACAACAACAACAACAACAACCGCTGCCCCAGTAATACGTAAGGCTATGTCTTGTTCTGTCATACTTGTGACTCTTTCAACGCACACTATCATTTCTTATATACATCTTTTATAATATGAGGTGGTGTCACCCTGGTGTCATTAATTTGAAATGATTCATTGGGATTTCTATTATAGTTAAGCTATATGAAGTGAGGCCACCAAGTTACCAAATCCTAAAAGGTAGGCAGAGAGGTGGCCTGCACAGGTTCTTGGAAAAGGTGTACAGACCTTTTTTACTAGTGCTACGCCCTGCTTGCAATATAGCCGGAACCAATGAGATGAGGGATGGGTGGCAATAGGCCCAGGCTAAAGGAGTAGGGATCAAGGAGTCTATTGGAGGGTTCAGTGCGCAGACTCGTGATAATCGTGTATAGGGACGCAATAACTGCCCTCATAGATTCCTTCTAGGCACATAAGCACTAGTGCTGGCAAAGACTCTTTATGTATGTGTGTGTGTATATAGATAGAGAATAAAATCACGTTCTTAGTCTTACCATGGCTAGTTGAAATCATGAAAACTGACTTAAACTTCAAGGTAGGGGCCAGTGAAATTTCAATTCTGATATTTTTACACTTAATATGTTAAAGGTCATGCTAATTTAGTATGCTAATTTAGTATGCCAAGTTTCAATGCCAGTGATTGAGAGTTTTAAGTGGAAATCATGGTTTACTGTAAAGAAAAATCTTATTCATCTGATCCTAAAGAAAACACAACCTTGAGCAAAAAAAAGACATTATTTTCAGATTTTGAAATTATAGTTTCTTAGAAAGATGTTTGGAATGCAATTTTTATTTATTTTATGATTTAAAGTGTTATAGGATTGAGGGAAAACATTAGGATCACTCCGTTATGTTATTTTTGCATTGCAAGGTGCACGAAATGCACACTGTGAGACTAATTATTGTTCAGAAAAGTTTGAATAAAATTAAAAGTATCCAAGAGAAAGGCATAAAAATTGGTGTGTTGATTACTTAAAGGTAAATATGGGTATTCACTGCAGCGCCACCTGGTGTTAAAACATTTTCATTGCATAAATTCCTTCAAATATTAACAAAATTTTATCTAACCTTCATAAATTCAAAATATCTACAATAAGTTTCCCAAAAGATAACACTACTGTAAGTTTCTGATAAATGAATGTGTGATATTGTGATTTTTAGGGTACATTTTTGGTATTTTCAGGAATAGGTCTTAATTTTTGATGGTGACCCCATGTTTTCTTCATCCTAAAATGTACACTTTGTGCCTATCCAAACATTTGCAGCTTTTGGTGTCAAAATTATGGATACTTTTCTTCTGATGAGGAAAAATGTGATTTTTCCCATTGAACCCAATGGTAAATGGTCATTTTTTCAAATGCTAATATCTTGTAAATGGATATGGTGACATATGTTTTTTAAAGTTTCATTTTAGTCCTTATGCATTAATCTAGCAACTATGTGAGTTTGATAATTTTATTATGGTTAACAAGAAATCATGCCCAATACCCATATTTACCTTTAAGAGGTACTTCTCATATAATAGTTTACAATCACTGGCCCCTCCCTTTAACTTAAAATCGATAAAACGTCTGTCTTTTCTGCCTGTATACAACACTGTTTGCAAACAAACTAATTTTGCAGAGTCACCAAAATTGATGAGTGTCATGTTTGATCGTAATGTGAATGTTTTATAGTATATATTTCATCGTGGGCCTATCATATGGTCAACATGGAACTAAGTACTGGCAGAGACTCTTTATGTATCTGTGTATATAGATAGAGCAAAAAAATCAGGGGTCTTCAGCCAGTTGTTGACTTATTTAAAGCTAATCATTAGCAATTTAAGTGCCTCAAGGGGATGCGCCTGTAGCGTTTATCTAAATGTGTCTCTATTTTTTCCTGCATGGCACATCTACAACTACAACAACTACCAATTTTGATACAGCGTCAACGCAAATCGTCGGTATGTTTCATATTCAACTTTTAACATGTTCATTAAGTATAATTGTTTTACTTCCTTTAGAGATCTCCAATAAGTCAATCCCACTTTACAAAAACATCCTGAAATATTTTTACTAAATTGCCTCAATGCTCAATCCCTGAATTTGGTTTAAAAATTTGTAAAATGCAGCTTATCATATTGGACTTATCTCTGTAGGAACCGATGTTAAGGTCTTCCAACCCTATTTTGACCTGAAATATAGCATTTTGATTAGCAGGCGATTGCTTGTTTCAGTAACCCCAACTCTAGGAGACAAAGATGGCCAATTGCAACCCTTGTCCATCCCTGGGATATACCCAATGTGAGATGGGCTTGTTTCCTGAGATCTCCCCACTCTGTCCCATGTCAGTGCCCAACCCTCCTCCACACCCTGTCCCTGGGGTGCATTCCATAAAAATTTCATGATAATCCTGTTTAAGATACACTACCAAAAAATGTTATTGCCATATCAATTTTTTATTTTTCATTTTTTTTGTTCAATTTATTTTTTAATCAAACTTAAACTTTATAACCAAAATATTTTGTAAAATTATATTTCATCTTCATAGCACTGCTGTGAGGCCTTAGCAACATTTTTTTAAGGAATCATGAAATTTTTATGGATGCCCTTTGACTCGCGGTAATTATCGCTAAATTTCTATGGAATGATATCCTGGTGTTTTGGTTATATCTACTTAATAGTAGGCCCCTTAACTACACAACATTTTGTTGGTGAGGTCTCTTGTGCATTATCCTTTGTCCTATGGAAATACTTCAAGCTAGGAGATTTTGTTTGTTATACATAAGGGCAAACATATACACATTAACTAATGTAACAGTCGACTTATACAATTTGAACATTTTTTTCAGCGGGTGTGGAAGCTCCAGTCATGCTCGGGTGCTACATCGATTCCCAATATTATGCTGATGATTTAGATGGTCATTATTTCTCAAGCAGCTCGCTGACAATTGAGTTCTGTTTGGACACGTGCAGAGATCTAGGGTTTCCCTTTGCTAGCACTCGATACAGATATAGGTGTTTCTGCGATGACGACTATGGCGCATATGGGGAGGCCCCCAACTCTGACTGTAGCTATTCCTGCTATGGAGACTCTCTACAAATCTGTGGAGGCTCATGGAGGAATAACATTTACTCTGTAGGTAAGTCACTTAAAGATACTAGATGCTGTTCACCTAGATACCACCTGGTGGATTATCAGAAAACTAGCAACTGATTGTACTTATGTGCAGTTTGGGAGTTTGTACATCAAATTAAAGTGAATATATCAATAAGATGAACATAAGTAACAATTTTCCTTTCAATGTAAGTGATATCAGATCAAATTTGCATATTCTATAGTCGCTGCTCACCTCTATTTTTCCACACATTATGTTGTAACTTTTCTTAGAAACGGTAAATATTTATATAACTTATATTAAGCAGAATGTACATTGTTACCTACAGTAAATAACTACTGAGTTTCATTAGAATATTGTTGTTAGTTTTTTCAGTAGAAGGAAAAATGTGGTTTTTCCCTTTGAAACCAATGGTAAAGGGTGATTTCCTTCATTATGCAATAATTTTTTTTCACAAACAGTAAAAAGTGAATATTTTAATCTCTATGATCTGCTTAGGATATATCCTATGCTGACAACAAATATCTAAGATTTATTGTTGTTCATTAAAAATCAAGCCAGACACCCCCAAGTACCTTTAAATGAAATCTTAAGCTTTTACAGAAATTACGGGAAGTTACGGGGTGTTTGTGGAAATATCTAGAAATGGGAGTGGGAACTAGATTGATGAATTATTATCATTCACATTTCAAAATCATCTAGAATACATATTTATAATGAAAGTGTTTAGTGGTGAACTATATCAAACCCAACTCCCAAACTGGTGGACAACAGTTACTTTTATTAGGAATTCACTTTTTCATACAATCAACATGTTTCGGTCTTGTAAGGACCTTCATTAGGATTGAAAATGACATAAAAATGCTTAGGTATAATATAATTCCTATTCACTGGTTGAGTAACAGATAATCAGGTGGTTCACTTGAGTGGATGACACATTAGAATGATATGGTGGTTGCCAGTAAATGTCCTCATATAATTATACATTTTTTTAGTCTTTTGGGTTTTTTATCCAACTGATTCAAGGGTGGTTAGATATGGGGCCTTCCATTTAGTACGTACGCAAATTTTCCAAAGTTTTAGACCCCCACCCCCACCCCCCCTTGAGCTAAAGTACGCATTGAATTTGTACGGGACCGTACGTAAATTTTCAAATATTTCAGACCCACCCACCTCCCCTTGCTGCGTATGTACTTAATGGAAGGCCCCTATATTTAATCGAAAATGGACTACTTTCGCATAAATATTATATTCTTGAAGTTAAAAATAGGAAAATTGTCAACATCGCGTTTTGGCAACACCTCCGGTCAATCCAAATTTATATATATATAAATATATATATATCTTTTATAATGAATTCATCTAACAGTAACACCACCATATTATATGATGACTAAATGGTATTCAATTTTGCACGGTTATCATAAAATACATTGATGTGATAAGGGGCCGTCCATAAATGATGTCACATACAAGGGGGTGAAGGAGTAGGTTGAACAGTTTGACACTGCCTGAAAATGGGCCTTATCTTCATGTTTAAAACAAAAATTCAGTGTGACAGGGGGGTGGGGGGTCCTAAAAGTACCCTGGAGAAGTGTGATATCATTAATTATATGGACGGCAACCAAGGAAAAATGCATATTATATGGATATCTATTTGTATGATAACAATATTGTTCAACATGTTCTTCTGCTTCAGGAGGGAACAGCCATCATGTGAACATGGGCTGTTACATTGACGACAGCAGTGATCGTGATTTCACTGGTCACTTTTTTAATGACGAAACCGGCATGACAATAGAGATGTGTTGCGATGAATGTAGAACGCGAGGCTTTAAATATGCAGGTCTTCAGAATACTAAAGCATGTTACTGTGACGATAGCTATGGGAAACACGGCATTGGTACGGCTTCAGAATGTAACTTAGCATGTACCGGTAACCCAGCCCAAATGTGTGGAGGTTGGGGAAGGCTTAGTGTGTACCTCATAGGTAAGTTTTTGTTTTATTCTTATCAAAAAAATTGCTTTTAGAATAAAAAGTGGGAAAAAAAGTTTTTCAAAAGAAAATATCTTTAAACCATACCCAATAATATAATGTTCTTCCTTTTAGGTGAAAAACAATATCAGCCTTATTGACAATTGATATTTTATGAACACAGTAAAGTAGTTTTAAATCATGCCCTTACCATTTTTCTCTTAGGACGTATCCCTGTAACAACTACAACAACTACAACCCCAGCTCCAACTCCAGCTCCAACTCCAGCTCCAACTCCAGCTCCAACCCCAGCTCCAACCCCAGCTCCAACCCCAGCTCCAACCCCAGCTCCAGCCCCAGGTAAGGCTGCAGCAGGTTTACACCTAAAGGCAGTATTACACTATACAACTTGAGCTGCCACATGAGGATGTCACTGAGAAGGCAAACATTCTACAGATAAAAAACTTAATTCTATCACCAGCACTGCCAACAAGTGGTAAGTATGGGGGCAGTGTATATTACCAGGCCATATGTACCGCTTGCTCTGGACTCCTTGTTTTCACTACCTTTCACATATTTTGAATGATGCTTAGGTGATAATATAAAGAAGTACCTTTGGGGTCGTCCTCGGGTGGCTGCACGACCCATGGGGATTGTTTGAACCTTGGGCTTCACCTTCGGTATGTGACGATCCCGTGCTGGTCATATTGGATCTGCCACTGTAGTTGGTTGATGAGACAAAGAAGAACCTTAGAGGATATCCTTTGGTGGTTGAATGGCTCGAGGAGTAGTTAACAGGCTTCATGCTCCTTGTAAAAAGAAACACCCTATGGGTTATACCAATAATCTTGTATGCCTCCTTCCCCTTCGTAATTTGATGTATACTCTCAACAGTTAGTGGTTTGATGAGGATATTCCTGATAATTGCACTGGCCTCTGAACTTGTTTACTGTGTCCTGCATCAGGCCAGCAAACAACGTTGCAGTCTACATATATGTTCTTTCAAGACCAATTTGTCAAATTTTGAATTAGTGAAAGGCCTATTTGTATTTGACGTTAGCCAGATTTGATCATATCCCAGGCAAGAATCTAATGTTATCATAACGTTATTATAACGTTCTATTTGGTCCTGGTTTGGTTCTTGTTACGCTATTCTGATGCCAGCAATAACGTCTTTAGAACCTAACATTGCAATGTTGCATTGTGATGTTATTATAATGTTCTGGTTAAGTTATTTCACCAGAATATTATGACACTCTCTTTTAGTAAGACTGAACTTAACCTAAAATAACCTACCTATTATATATGTGAAAGTTAGGCAGGTTATGGACTAACCAAAACAGTATGGTCACAGAATATACTTCTTACGTTGCTGCTTGCCTGGGATAGGTTAGGGTTTACAGTCAAAGAGCTTAACCACGACCCTGTTGTGACAGTTGGTAAACTCACTAGATTGCTATGTGAAAGGACACTGGGGCTTAACATTGATTAGTAAAGGTCTACTTTGTGATTTTTTATAAGTGTACACCTTGTGGGATTGATAGTGGGACCTTTTATAGTATGGTCGAAACGTCTAACCACTATGCTGTGAAATTCACTGGTCAGTGAGGGAGATGGTACCACAAATAAGCTTCTAACTGTGGCCACAGAGGTTATAGCATGACCTCTTTCTCCATAGCACATTCATATGGGCAGTTTTGGAACAGTAACATAGCCAATCTACAATTTAGTCAATCAAATTTTTAATGCTTTATTCTTGTATTTCAGGAAGCAACAGCTTAACAAGTTTAGGGTGCTTTGTTGATGTGGTAGGTGACCATGATCTAAGTGGCCAACAAACAGCACAAGCGTCATTGACAATTGAGCTCTGCATAAGCAGGTGCACAACTGGAGGCTTTGCTTATGCTGGGGTTCAGTGGATGTCTTGGTGCTACTGTGGAGATAGCTATGGCAAACATGGGGCTGCCCCTGACAGTGAATGTAATGTGGCCTGTGTGGGTGACTCCAGTCAAACCTGTGGGGGAAGTAATAGAAATTCAGTGTACAGCGCTGGTAAGTAACTGATTATCTTTTTTACTTTTTAAGTCATTCTCCAGAACTCTCCTCAATTGATATAAACTGCTTTCCTGACCTGTATTGGCTAAAAAAAAACTTTGGTTCTGTATGTTTCAAGCTTGGTTCTGTACATTACATGTAGAAAATAAAAGCCATTATTTCATAACCTTAACATAACAACAAGTTATAAAACATGCCCCATTTTTGATAACGATTGCATATTTGCACCTCTTTCATATGGTGACAAAAATGGTACTTTCATCAAGTTTTAGTTTTAGGCTTTTTTTCCATTTGAATTGAGGAAATTTCCAGAGAATGACCCAATTTATTCCTCAATTTTCTATGTAACCATATATGGAAGTGCATGCGCACCCCTAATTTGTCCACATTTGTGCTGATTGACATTTTCAGCCCAGTGTACATTGTGTACATTAAGTGTACATTGTGTACATTAAAGTGATCTTTATAGTTGTCATTGTTATGATAGGTCATTGTGCAAAGGGCCACAGTGGCCCATTGCACAATGGATTTTTGTTGTTACAATCACTTTAAAATCACTTTAAGATCGTTTGCTTAAGAGCAAAATGTTTCGATCCAAAAAACTCTGTTCCTAATGAATGAAATTAAATTCTGTAAATTGATATATGAAGGGGGAAAATATTTAGAAACTCAGAAAAAATTACAGCTCTTTGAGGGTATGCTAAATAAGCCTTTTTTGAAAAACGATCATTGTTACAATAAAAGTAACAACCAAATGTTTCGTTGTTTAATTGATTTTCATTGTAATGATCGGTATTGTGGAACGGGCCACAGGGGGTGTTTGTATTGCAGGCATCTTTGTAATAATATTGTCATTTGAGTATGTTACAAACTTTTTCTCTGAAGGACCAGCGCCTGCACCTGCGCCATCACCATCACCTTCACCAGGTAAGCTGTTTTCACTGGTGAAGCAGTGGCCCGTTTCACAATGGATTTTCTTTGTTAGGATCACCTTCAGATAACTTAAAGATCGTTTGCTTAACAGCAAAATGTTTCGAAAATCCTAAAAACTCTATTTCTATTGGATGAAATTAAATTCTGTAAATTGATATATGAAGGGAAAAAATTAGAAAAAAAGTAACAATGAAAAGTTTCATTGTTTAATTGATTTTCATTGTTATGAAACTCATTGTGCAACGGGCCACAGACAATGTAAAATATAGAAAACTTGATAAAGAAAATAGCACACTTTTCCTTTTCTGTTACTGTCCAATTATTTATATGGCATTTGAAATAACCAAATAACCATTTTATTTTACAATATACATAACAATATTATCAAAATTGTGCAATTTTCAAATTAAAATATATCAACTTCTATGTGTGACATAATACACATCTGAAATCTTCAGTGGAAAGGGACTCAATGTTTTATAATTATGATGTTGACCAGACTATTCATAGAACTTTACAGTAATGGAATGAAATTATACTTTAGCACTGAACTTGAAGCAGCTTTTTGTTGATTCATAGAAAAAAATCATTTTACAGATATGTCTTCATAGGAGAAATAGTCTAATACTTAAAGGTACACCATGCTGTTCACCTAGATGCCACCTGGTGGATCATCAGAGAACTAACAAATTATTGTTATTATATGCATTTTGGGAGTTTGTACATCCAAATGAAACAAATAAATTAATAAAATGAACATAACTAATAACTTTCTTTTAAATCTTAGTGATTTTAGTTCAAATTTGCATATTCTGAAGTTGCTGTTCACCTCTTTTTTACAACAATTTAAGTTGTAACTTCTCTTAGAAACAGTGAATATTGATATAACTTAAACTAAATATACATTGCTACCTAAGGTAAATAACTACTGAGTTTGGTAAGGATATTGTTGTTAGTCTTTTAACTATAAGGAAAAATGTGATTTTTCCCATTGAAATCAATGGTAAAGGGTGATTTTCTTCATTATGCAATCATTTTTTTCACAAACGGTGAAAAGTGAAAAAAATAATTCAATGGCTTGCTCAGGACATGATCTATGCTGACATCAAATATCTAAGATATATTGTTGTTCATTAAAAATCTAGCCAAACACCCCCAAGTACCTTTAAAATCATATTTAGCACCTGTTGGTTCAAGGCCTAGGAATGCATGTTGTTTGTGGTCAATGTGGAAGGTTATATGCATATCACTCTCAATTTAAGATTTAAAGACTTGGATGACCCAAACATCTGGGGTGTACAGCCACCTTCAGATACCTCTCCATTTATTACTGAACAAGAAAGAATAGGAAACTGCATTAACCCTTTAGACCCCACAGATTGTGAATATGAATTGCTGTATTTCCCCACGATTTCCTTGGATTTCCCTCAGGAATTCCTTAAATTTCCTTTCAATGAGGGATTTCAGAGTTTCACCCACCAATAGCAATTAGAATTATACAAATCTGGATTGCAGCATTGAATATGAAATTAAATAAGCTTTTAAACGATATATTTGCCGTTTTTGTATGTTGAAGGCTTGTTAAAATATTCTCATTGGGAAAATACGGAAAAATTATGGGAAAATGGCCATTTTTACGGGTGGCTACGGCCGGATTGGGGAATACACCCTCAGGCGGCTACGGCCGGATTGGGGTCTAAAGGGTTAAAAGTATTTATCATTCGAACAAGGCTACCTCCCAAATTGTTCACTTGATTCACAAATAGATTATCATAACTTTAGGCAAAATCTAATCTGATAACTTTTGTTGTGATGTTACTGTTCAAGTGTAGAAACCAATGTTGAATTTTGCATTTAGTAAGTATCTGTAACCTTTATGTGGAATTGTTTTTTATCCATCAATCCAGCTGCAGGAGTTGGAGCTCTGTCAGCAAGTCTCGGATGCTTCATCGATTCTGCAAGCCGTGATCTTAGTGGGCACAGCTTGACATCCAATGCCCTCACAATTGAGCTATGCCTGGACACGTGCAGGACCCAAGGCTTTGCTTATGCTGGAGTTCAAGATTCTATAGAGTGCTTCTGTGGAGATAGCTATGGCAATCAAGGTAGCGCTGATGACGCTGACTGTAGCAGAGCATGCAGTGGTAACTCTGCCCAAATCTGTGGGGGAGGTTGGCGAAATTCCGTGTACACTGGTAGGACACTGTAAATTCCTTCCTTATTTTCCATTTCTCAGGGTATTCAGTGGCAGATTTAGAGGGGGGTACATGCCCCCTCCTCTTTTTTGGCAAATTATAGAATTTTTTAATGTAAAATTCTGCCAAAAGGTCATTAAGGAAGAGTTTTTCCAATAGCACACCCCCATTTTCAAAATCCTTAATCCGCCACTGGTATTCCTTATACATTCTGGGAAGTTAACCCCTTCCACCCCATAAGGCCATATTTGGCCACCACACGAGTGTTGCCCATAAAATGGCACCTCTTTTAGGGTTTTAATCTGATTATAAAATGGGTATTTCACCTACACTCATGAGGTAAATATCAAAATATTCCTAAAGTTCCAAGGAATCTTACACTCTTTGTATCATTATTCTATGATGTTTAGGTATTTTAGAACATGTGTTCCAGTAAAGGCCGTTATGGTCAATATAGGGCAAATCTGCCTATTTTGGGAAATCAGCCACTTGAAAGCATTAATTTAGGAATTATTGGTGAAAAACCATTTTTTCATGTAATTTTGTGGAAAAGTTTGACTTAGATGGAATTTTCCTGAGAATTTGATGGTTTTCATAGAAATATCAAATATTTTGCAAATGATGCATTATGGGAAATTTGCAATGGAATGTTTTTTTCACAGAAATCCTTCATATAATAAGGTTGTTATGTTGCCATGGTTACAGAAAAAAGAACATTCAGAGTCAATGGAACATTTTTCATTGGTAATGTAGGAAATATCTTTTTCTGCCTTATATTTCAAACAGTTAGATAAAAGACCAAGTCAATCAAAAGTTATTGTACTTTAAACATTTTTCTGAATAAGAAATGCTTTTTATTCTAAATATACAAGGTCAAGTTAAAGTTACCATAACATGGAAACAGAAATGACTATCAGAACTGGAGGGTTTCTATTGTACAAGAAGTAGGGAACTTTTTTCTTGACAAATTCTTGATACAAAAAAATAGTTTTGGCATCTAATTTTAAAGCTACAATCCAAACTTGAGATATAGTGACCAAGTGATATGACATTATTTAAATATGATATACATGTAATTTGGATGAGTAAAACAGTAGATAGGGATTTTAACTGTGACTTCATGATCATGACTTCTATGAGGTCTTTTAATCACATTCTTAACATTTTTTGTTATAGTTCCCACTACAGACACGATGAACATTACATTCATAAACTCAGGTTAGTCTGTATGAGATCATATCTATTGCCTATTGTGTCAAGGGGTGGTTAATAATGAGGGTTGCAAACCACTCCCTGTTCATGATTTAAAGACTTGTATGACTCAAACATCTGTAGTGTACATCCACCTTCAGATACCTCTCCATTTATGACTTAACAAAAAAGAGAAAGCTGTATTAAAACTGCTTGTCATTGGTATCAGGTTACCTCCCAAATTGTTAACTTGATTCCCATATATATGCTCATAACTTTAGGCTGAATCTAAATTGCTAACTATTTTTGTGATGTTGCTGTTCATCTTTAGCAAACATTTTGAAATTTTGTATTTTTCAGCTCCAATAGAAATTTTGGGTCGCCTTCAAGATGTTGACTTCTTTCCTTCTTGGCCAACTTCTCCAGACACTACTGATAATAATAAGCAATTTACGTATACATTTAGCCATCCCACTAGTCAATTGATCGCATCATGGTTAGTCATTGCAAACCCAGAAGCAAACTCATGTCCTAATGCTGAATTTAACATGCCAGCTAGGACTGATATTTTACCTCAAACCACACAAAATGTGAATGGTGATTCAAAAGAGGTATTTACTGTCCCACCAGAGGCAACAGTCACAGGAACAGGAGAAACAGGAAAACGTAAGTGAACATTTTGATGGGGTGTTACAAATAAACCTTAAAGGTAATTTACATTCAGAATCAATTTGAATGTCTAAGGTAACAGGGTTGTTTATTGGATTTAGAATTAGTTATTGATTTCTAAAACAATATTTTGAAATTTAAAGCAGTATGGACCACCATGAATATATGGCTTAGGACAGCAAAACAGGTCAGGTTAGACCTAGGGACTGTGAGCTGTTCTGCTTTCAGAAAGTGCCTTTTCAGGTTTGCTAGGAGAGAAATACTATCTTTTCATTATTTGGAAAAAATCTAGGTTTGTCATAAAAAATAAATAGATAATGAATGGTTGAAACAAATAATTCTCATTTTTGATTACATGCTGTTCAAATTACTTAGTTCAAGAGATCTACATATTTATCCATCTACATACACATATTAGTGTCAATATCTTATAATCTTGAGCCACTTACTTTTAAAGGCTAGTGGTCACTCTGTAAACAGATTAGGCATAAGTTCCCTGAACAGGGGCTTCATCGAGATTTTGAATGGCCATTTATATATAAAAGCCATGATAATCGATTCTGATTTCATATACCAAGTGGGCTTTATAATCTGGTCTGCTCCTGCAAAAAAAGCTGTTACTAATGTCCTCACATTGGCTCAAAACTCCTGAAACAAGTCAAGCCAAAAGAACCATAATATGGTTTTGATTCTGATACCTGACTACAAGGATTGCCATGTCCTTGACCATGTCCATGGCTTCACAGCTTGCCTCTTCATACTTTTGAGCTTTTGTGTTCATGTAATTGTCCTTCCTTATATAAAATGTCAATGATCTTTACTTTCATTTAAATTGTTTTCATTTGGTCTCTGCAGGGATCACCTTTTCAGGTCAGACCTGTACATCAGTAAAGATGTTTGCATTTAGTAGGCAAGCCAGTGGTCAGATTCTTGGAACATCAGCTGCACTGAGTGTTTTCCCAGGAAATTTGTATTATGTTGCAACATTTCCTGCTGGATCTTGGACTAACTTTTTCACTATATCAGCCAAAGTTGCATCAACAGTAAAGGTAACCAACCAATAACAGTCATGTTAGGAGCAAAATGATTCTGACAGGATTGTGTAACAAAAAGCCTAATAAACTTTATGCAATCTGTTATCTTTTTCCGGTCTTTTGTGAAAGCACTGATGGAAACTCGTAAGATTGGCTGTGTTCACAGTTAATTTGGCTATTTCAAATTTGTATGGCACACTCAATCTAGTATGACCAGATTATGGTCTAAATGTTTGTGGCTATTTTGCATGCACATATGCAATACTTAGGGAGCTTATCACAAAATGCCTCATGGCAATAAATTATAAAAGAACGTAAATCATTTAGCTACAAGTATAAGAACATAATCAATATTTCTACATGTCCAGACATTAAAGTGTTTGCCTGGAGGCATTGCATGCTCCTGCACATATCTGGAGTTCCTCAAAAGTAAAGCTTGTCCTTTAAGGAATAAACCAAAAGGGTCAAAGGCCACTCAGCTGCAATAAATTTCAATAGTTCAACATATTTCATAAAACCTAGACAATGGTACTTCTTAAGAACCATTCAAATCAATTGTTTTATGTGGAAAGAAACGTTTGCTTATTACATATACACATTGCTTCTTCTGCAGATATATGTTCCAAACGCCAACAGTTATTTTGACTATAATGGTTTACGCTATGGACAATATACTACATTGACAGTGTCTCTCACACAGGACAATGCTTTACAGATTACCTCCGCTGCTGATCTGTCAGGAATCATGGTGAGTTTAATATTGATTTGCTTATTTTTACAATACATATATGATACTCCTAGACACAAATCTAAAACTTTGTATTACCTGCAACAAAGGCAAGATAATTTTTACTAGCTTGCCTGGCACAATTTTAAAGATATGATCCTTGTGATTATAAATGATCAAGTTTTCATTGATTAATTGTAAGCTGGTATCACTATACAATTTTACAAAAGTGGCCCCTTGTAACAGTTTTCAACTTTATGGAAATGCTAGTGGGAAGAGCAGCTGCTTTGCAATACCTAACCATAATTCATTTAAAAAATGCAGGAAATTAGTATGTAATATAAAGTATTGATGACATTTAAATATCATTATCTAATGCCATGTTTCACTAATATACAGTATGGATCGTCAGGTACTAACCATGTACCACCTGTTTTTATGAACACATGGGTCACTTTATAAGTTTTAATTTGTTTAGTGCTGCCTTCATTAGAGAACTGATACCTGTAGAAGGTAGTGGTCAGCTGTTACTTGCCGTTAGTTAGATATGCCCTGCCGGCTAGTGACTAAATGGCCATGGAGCACATGTAAGCCATAAGGAGATAGTAAGAGCTGTTCGTAGTGCGGGCTGAGTTGACATACATTCCTGAGCGTTGTGAGAAAGGAGACTTTGATATATTCATTATGGATAGAAGAAATAAACAACATATGTATCTCAAACTATGAATGCCTCTTACTGGATTTGAACCGCTGGTTCTGGACACAGATATAACAATAAAGTATCTGACTTATTATTGAGCTAACTTTACTGGTATAAAGGGGACTATATAAACTATAATATAAAGTTACAATAGTTCAATATAGTTGATAAACACGAGTAGAAGATCTGAGTGGAAAACTTACGGGAAACTGAAAATGTTTTGCTTGAATTTCTTTCCGTCTGGGATATCACAATAATTGGAATAAGTAGTTCTAATTTGGATATATATATCCAATTGTACATGAGGGGAAACACTATAATCCAATTATTTTTTAACTTCCTTGCCTTCATCTTACATAATGTAGTGAATTATTAATTTAATTAATGACTAATCTTCACATGTTTATTCATCAATTGACATCCAGGTCCATGAAAATAATCTTAGACATGGCAACTGAATCTTATTAACCCTTTAGACCCCAATCCGGCCATGGCCACCTGAGGGTGTATTCCCCAATCCTGCCGTGGCTGCCCGGAGAAATGACGATTTTTCCTTAAATTTTCCATATTTTTCCAAAAGAGAATAGCCTAAATAGTATTTAGCCTACAGAAATGGCAAATATATCGTTTAAAAGCTTATTTAATTACCCATTCCATGATTCAAACCACGTTTCTATAATTCTAATATTTAAGGGTGGGTAAACCATTGAACTTTATCAATTAAAACAGATTTAAGGGATTTCTGAGGGAAATCCTGGGAAATCGTGGGGAAATCCAGCAATTCATTCTCGTAATGGGTGGGGTCTAAAGGGTTAACACATCTGGAGAATATCTATAAAGTGTCTGCACTGGTTAATGAAAGTGAAATTTTGGTTTGAAAATAATATTAATTAGATTTATTTTTTATCTGCCTTGTGGGAATGTAATGAGTATTGATTATCGAAACCATACTTTCATTGGATGTATTGTTCATCTAAATCAGTCATTCTAGAGATGTTACAAGCTTTCAGTATTGGCCACACCACAGGCCTCATTAAATCCAGTGTCCTAGGTGTACTGTCTTGTCCTGTCCATCCCCCTAAGGCCCAGGACTCCCTGACAGGACACCATAGGATAGCTAATTTACAGTATTCTAAGCACCTGCAGGCTAATTTGGGCTAATTTTGTTGACAAGAACCCTCGAAAAACTATAGAAAATAACCAAATAGTTGTTAAACATTCACCAACAATGAGGAAATTTCCAAACAACTTAGAAAATATCAAGTGTATATGGATAAGAATTTTTAAAAATAAGTCTGCAAATTTTTCACCATGTTTAACTACAGATAATGATCAGATTTATGAAAATCTCTATGCTAAAGCCTTGGGTCTTGTCGCCATATTTCCCAGAATGCAACCTGATCTAGGCTAACCTGCAGATACAACCCAAGAAATTTGCTATCCGTGGTTGGGAGAACTGGACCCCAAGTTCTCTAAGCAGGACGCCCACATTTCACAGTCAGGGTGTCCACAGGACACCTAGCCATTTAAAATCGTGTGATTCCTGATCCCAGTTGTCTATCCTTAAGCATCGACAATAACACTAAGATTATGAATAAAGCTGAGAAGGGTGATGCAGTTATATTGATATTCTGTTACAGGTTTATGCGTCTTCAGGAGGTATCTATGTAACCTCAGGGACATCAGGAAGTGATGATTTCTCCGGGGACTCTCTCATTCCTGCTAGTTCATGGGGCAAGATTTATGTTGTTCCTTACTTGGGAACATCATCAACTGTGAATACTATCAGAATCATTGGTTGGTATCTTTCCCATAACTGAGATATATTGATGTATAATGACCAACATATTATTATTCACCAAGAGCAATTAATAAAGTAATGGAAACCATGGTGTTAGTGTGTGAAGGATCTTTTGAAAATTGTTCCCTAATTTTTAATACAACTACCAGTACAAGTAAAATACAACTTACCAGCATGGTCACAATCTACTTTAAACTGTATGTCCAATCATCCCTTATCCTCTGTAACGTACCCTATTATCTTAGACAAATCACATTTCAAATTGTAAGTGTATTATGTACTTTCACATGAAAGAAAGGAAAACATAAACCTGATTTTTTTTGTTGAGCTTTCTTGATTATATTCCTTTTTTTCATAATTCTTATTAGATTTGCATCTACTTGTAGTTATCAAGTATTGACTAAACATGATATGCTAATACTAACCCCTAGGGTGCATTTCCAAGTCTGATTTGTGGAATCCACAAATACTCTACAAGTATTCTTATGGAGAGCTCAGTGCAAAATTATCATGTAAACTATCTTTGAAAAAATAGGCTTTCCAACATGGCATTGTGGAATATTATATATAACCCCCCATTTTTTGTGGTCAAAAGTTATAGGTGCTCTACCTGAACCATTTACAGTGGTGTCAGCTGGGTGAAACTCACCGAGGGATATATCCCACAGGTTCAAATTGGGTGTGGTCACGCTTCATGTAGGTACTAGGTCTCTGTTTTGGATTTACTAGTAAATGCGTGTTCCACAAATCTGACTCGGGAACGCACCTCTGGTAAATTAGATGCTGTGTGAAGGTGTATATAGATGTTGGAACATTTTATTGTATGCCAGAATTGGTAATGCATGATGTACATGTTTAAATACTTCAAGTGGTAACTTCTAATGGGCTCCTGGTTGGATATCCTCTAGACAGAGTACTGACACGCCTCGTTTTTGCTTTGCTAGTCTTCAATTAATGAATACATCAACATGTCTACCCTGAATGAAAAAATGGAAAATTTGGTTTTATTCATCCCCTACACCATGTCATTTACCATAAAATATTACAGAGTATATTCATGTAAACTAATGTTACTATTGTTGATATTTACCAAACAGCAAGATGGCCACATACTGTAGTCCAACGGCAAATAGGTAACAGTATAGTAACATCATTTACAATGATTCCTGGAGAGGTGCGAACATTTGTGGTGCCTGCAACAGATAACGTTAATCTGTTTGGAAACCATCCAATATCTGTTTTTCGCATTGCGAAAACACCAGGAAAGGATTCCATGATGTCAGTTGTAGCTCCAATTGAACAAAGACAAATGTGGTAAGAATGTGTTTCATGCTCTCATTTATAAGTTAAGTGATCCCAAAGTAGGACAACATCTAAGGGTTTCATACTTTCTTCTAAAATAATACAGGTTCCTATTGTTGTTTGGGTCTCAAGGAATATAAACTAGATATTCTTGAGGAAAACCATAATTCAAGAGGTTGAATAACCCATTGTGGATCATATCTTAATAATAACCATGCAACATTGTGTATTGATATGTCAGTGTAACTTACTCTAAGAAATAAAACGGTTTAAGGCTTTTAGCTGTAAAGTAGATGTCACAAGTTGAAGTATGAAATTTCATGAATGAAGCCAGGTGTCAAATTCTTGGATATGAGGATAAAGTCGCGTCCCCACGTGGCGACTAAACCTTGGCGATTAGTTGTGTATGGTGGCCCAAAGTAGCAAGTCCCTGCCTTCCCCGACGACTACAGCTGGTGAAAAAAAAAGTTAATCGCCACGTTGGGACCCTCATGCTTCAAATCTGCCGGCGATTACTGGTCACTTTAGTTCCCCAGCCTGATCCCTGGCGACTAGAGAAAAATATTAAACATGTCAAATATTTCGCCCAGAAACCACGGCGACTAAATCCCCTGGATAGGATAGGATGGATTTGGTACTTTGGGCCACCATACACAACTAGTCGCCGAGGTTTAATCGCCACATGGGGACGCAGCTTAAGATTTTCGTCATATAATACAAGTATGTGTTTGTGTGCTCAGACCTGTTCATACAATGTTATTTTTTTATTTTGAAACTATTTGCAAAATCTGCTAGTTCTTTTACAAATGAAAATAGATTTAAAACTAGATTGGTGAGGCATTGGTTGCTTCAAATTATATGTACAAGTGACTTGAAGTATTTGCATTGATTATCTACATTCTAAAACTAGCTATAGGATATAAATTAGCCTAGGTACATGAGAGAGTATAAAAGGAAGGAACAGCGATATAGAGGGACAGAGAGATAGAGAGCTACTGATATAGATACATACATATTGTGTATATACATAAATAATTGTATTTGAAGATACTTTCTGGTCCACTTCAGAAGGTTCTTTAATCTAAGAAAAACTCTTTGTGTTAAGTCAATGTGGTTGATAGAATATTTTCTGAGAATTTAGTGTTAGATCCAATGCACCAAATAAGTTAATATGTTCTTGGAAATCTTGGATTCTGTATCCTGCACTCTATGCAACCCTACCAGCCTATGTCCTTTGTGATAGGTGCTATTGGTTCTGGGATGCCAAACCTACTAGCACTCAATCAGCCCTTGGTGGAAAGTTCTGTCAGTCATATCATGTCCCCCAATCACCTCATACAAGTTTTACAGACTAGAGGCGCATTTCACACCAAGGCAATTTTACGAGTGTAGGTGCTAAGATAATTTGTAGCACTTATGACAAACCGTTCTACACTGAGTGTCGTATCTTAAACATTTTATTTTAGCACTTACTACAAAGAAATTTAATGGGGAATCACCTCAATTTACGTATCTCAATTTACAATCACAATAATTTTGGCTAGTGTGAAATGCCCCCTTGTATCTTATTGACTAATGAATTGTATGTGTTAAATCAAAGCATTTTGGTTCTTTCAAATATTTATCAGTTTTAAATTATCATGTTTGAATTATAGGCTTTTGTTAGAAACATAGTGACCATAACTTTACATACAAGAAAAACTATTAAAGAATTCATTTATATTCATTTATAGAGATAAAGAGCAACTCTTTTTGCTTAATTTCAAGAGATCAGCATCAACTATATAATTATACAGGTTGGTCTCTGTTACACTGAAATTTAGGCAATTCAAGAGGTGAGACTAGAAGAATGAAATGGAAGTCATGCTGCTGAAAAAAAAAAACCTTGTCAAATAAACACCAATGACTCACTTGCTGGGTTTATCTTTACTTCTGATTACATTTTGTTCTCACATGATTTACAAGGATGTTTCGTTTGATTCATTCTAACCTTTGCTCTTCCAAATAATCATTTTCAAATAGGGGATACCATGCAACAATGGATGGTCCTCCTATTACCAATTTGAAGATCATCACATCTCGAGGCAAAGAAGAGGACAAAAACAGCTTTGATACAGCAATAACTTGGGAGTCCTTTGATAATCTTCTGAACAGTGTTTTCGATTTCTCAATTGGATCTGTAACAACAAGGACAAGTACAGCAGACAAATGGGAGGCTGGTGTAAGTCACACAACAAAAAGTATTCAAGCTATTTCTAATTGATATTGCTAGGCTCACTAATAAATACCACATTCCTCTAATAATTTGGTAAAATAGAATGATTGATTGGCATAATGAAATTTACATATTGCTCAAACTAATATATCTAAGAAAGATACCCATGCATTTAGCATCTATATTTATGTAAATGAATAGTTATTATCAGTATCAACCTATTCATGCTAAGTAACTTTAGTGAATATCCTCAACATGATACTTTTTTCAGTCTTTTGATAAATATTCTCATAAGCATATTCTCACTGTGAATTCAACAATGTTTCAGATTTTTCCAATACTCTCAACTTTACAGAAATAATCAAATGCAGCTTTTATCCTTAACAGTGAAAAAAAGATAGTTTCATCTATTTATAGCACATGTATTGATGTCTCCAGAATCTGCATGTTTCTGTCTCATATAATGTCTATCATTTTATACTACTCTAACTTCTTTCTTTAGTGATAATTTAATGGAATACAAGATATAGTCAGTAGGCATTTATAAATGATGAAATGTTATGTATGGCAATATTAGCAATGCAGTATTTTAGGGAGATTCCTGTAGACTTTCAACCAGCTTAACAAAGAATATAGTTTCAATAAGTGGTTTGACAGTAAGAATTATCTGTTTGATATAGGATAAATCTTTTTGGTGAAAAAGGAGAAGCATTAAAATTGCACAATGATATAAAGTTTATACAGTTCTTCCAATCAAACTAATGCATAAATGTTTACATGCATGCTTAACTACATTAAATGACCACTCTTTTACTCCAAATATATATCTGTTAGAATTTAATCGAAGTTCCTTTCTTTTAATTTCACAGTGGTCTGTTACTGAGGTCTGGTATGATGGTATGGCTGCCTCCTTTTCAATGTTTACGGGTCGTAAGGTAAGGATCTTACACCCGTGCTATGTGACAACTGCAGTATCTGATGATGGAGTGGACAATGACTGTGATGGAAGAGCTGATGAGGAGCGTTGGGATTACTGGGATGATGATGGGGATGGTCAGCTAAATGAAGATATCGCTGGAGAGTTCGTCACTTCTACAGTTGAACCAACAACAACTGCTGAGGCTACAACAACTGCTGAACCAACAACAACCATTGAGCCAACAACTACTGTTCTACTTACTGTAACTACTGATCTTAACGTGACTCTAGGTGAAAATGAAACAGGTGACTCTTTCAATGACACAGGAGATGCATTTGATTCAGGAAACATCAATGGAACTGAAACTACTACCACCGCAGCAGTAACTACCACACGCTTTCGCCCTGTAACACCATGGTGGTTTTACCATGGTGAACCTTTTAATGGAGAGTGGTATAAACAGCCTTTTTTCATTTCAATGTTTGTGCTGCTTGGTCTGCCACCTGTTCTTGTATTGCTGTATCATGCACTGAAGGTATGTACATATGTTATTACTTGCTTTCTTTTACATGTTAATTGATTAAAACTTTTGTATCACTAGAATTTTATAGAGGGTTTTATATATATCATATATATTCTATGGATACCAAACATTTTTCAAATACTTAATTGCATTATTTTATACTTTATACTGATTTATCACTCATTATAGGTTATTCCACGTTTCATTTGATAATCAATTGTCCTTCTTAATGTTTGCCAAGTATGAATAGATTTATGATTTCACTGTTAATGTTAGGTTTTGTACTATTCTCTCCACTCTCAAATTATTTGTGATTCCAATACAAAACATTTAAGCCTATTGTTCAATAAGAATGATCACTTAAAGGGATGCTAAATCATTTTTTGAACTGTTTTCACCCTCACAGGCAATTGCCTCTACATTTAGGGATGGATATCTCTATGGTAAGGACTATGTCAGATGCTGTCAAGAAAAGCAAGATGATCTGGAAAGTTTGGACTCAGTTTCTGAGGGTGATTATGATGAAAAAGACCCATGGGCAGAGTGGTATGCCAGTCAAGGGTATGATCAAGTTTACTATGACTATGAGACCGCAGGCTACGTTCAAGCAGTGGATGGCAACTATGCTAGTGCAAATCAGGCATTGGACCCGTATAATAGTGCTACATTACCAGATAGTAGTGATCAATTTAACAGTGTGCAGTTTGAGCAAAGTCAGCCTCTCCTTCAAGAAACATCTCCTCAGGATATGCCTGAGGACGGCCTTAATGATGATCTGAATGATGACCGAGCAATGTCTGTTATGAGTGATCAGAGTGATATCAGCTTAGATGATGAAATTGATGATGAAGAGAGAAATTCTGACAAGGACCAGGAGAGTGGGGATGAGGAGGAGGAGGAGGAGGAGCAAGGAGAGCAGCAGGAGCAGGAGGAGCAGGAGCAAGATGGTGATGAGGAGGAGGAGGAGGAGGAGGAGGAGGATAGTGATGAAGAGAGCAATGAGTCAGATAGTGATGATGATAGTGACGATGATACTGAAAGTGAGGAAGATGACGACGATGAGGGCGAGGATAGCGATGATGATGATGATGAAGAAAGTGATACAGATTCTGATTAAAGGTTAACTTAAAGTTCAGTTAATTTAACCCTTTAGACCCCAATCCGGCCATAGCCACCTGAGGGTGTACTCCCCAATCCGGCCGTAGCCGCCCGGAACCACGGAAATGTTTCCATACTTTTTCCATATTTTTCCAATGAGACCACTTTGATAACTCCTCGATGTACAAAAATGGCAAACATATCATTTAAAAGCTTATCAAATTCGGTATTCAATGCTTCAAACCAGGTTTTCACAACTCTAAATGCTATTGGTGGGTGACCCTTCGACATCACTCAATTAATGGAAATTTAAGGAAATTCTGAGGGAAATCCACGGAAATCCTGGGGAAAAACAGCAATTCCTAGTTTCAATTTGCGGGGTCTAAAGGGTTAAGGTGCATCTTGTAGAGTTCACAGGTAAGAGCTACAATTAAGATGGCTGATGTTTCGGCAACAGATCTATTAGAACATTGAAGATCTGAAAGTGTGAAGTGACTCTCCGATGGATAGCAACTGTATTGGTTATGTTAACCCTGTATCAAGACTAAGACGCTATCGGGGATCAAACAGAGGATCTCATTTGCTGGGTGGATCATATGGCGAATCCAAATGTGGTTGTTGCATCTTTGTTAGAAATAGACTTCAAAAACATTGGTTGCATTTGTTTGTTGTGTGGTGATTTTTGCAGCTGTCAGTAACAATGTTTAACTGATGGCTTTCGTGCACTGGAGAAGACAATGTCTGATTAGTCTCATGTTGCTATGTCTACTAATACCTATACCTTTTTATATGAGCATATATTGTGGAATCATAGGCCAATGTTTTATCACATGGATCTTAGCATTTCAAAATCACCAATTTGGCAAAACATAGGAATATTATGGTACTTATTGTAAACAAAAAAGAAGCTGCACCCACATTGTCCAAAAAATAACTAGAAATTGTAACTTGCAGCTCAGATTTTGTTGTTCTGATTTTTTGTTTGTTGAGAGCTTATCCATGGCCAGATGCATTTAGATATTAGGTTCTTAACTAAAATATAAATGCATTTGTCTTCTAACTAATCTAAATACATCAATTTGAAACATTTTAGATATTGTGTTATTTAAGTTCCCATTATAGTTTATTGATGTATTGAGAAGTAAGGAAGTGTACTTTAATGATTCAGCAAAATTGGCTTAAGCTTGTGTTTGATATTGTGTGTCATATTTAAGGTATATTCTACAGCACAATTGAACTGACAGTGTTATTTTATGATAATCAAGTTTAGGGGAGGGACATAAGATCTTGTTTTTCTCTGACTGGCATTTAGCAATTTATCAAGTCAATGAATTGCTACAGGAAATAAGAATTTCATTGTGTCTTTGAGTTTATTGTGACCATAATTATTCTAGAAATACGACACAGACTATTTTCATTGTAAGACCTCCAACAATTGTCATTAAAGGTTTTAGAAAGCAATTGAAAAGGAGGTATTCTATATACATTTAGTTGGGGGCCACAAGTGCATACACATCCACAAGGTAGGGGATCAGATATTAAATTAGGAAAACATGTGTGCTCCTCTGTATAATCCATATCACATCAAGGGGCTTGAGAATTAGATACAGGATGAAATGTGTATACCATTAATGGAAAATCCCTTACCTTAATGGTCTTATTTACAAAATGTAAAGGTTAATTAAGTTTATAAAATGTAATCTAGAGCACTTTTAATGTCTGATTAAGTCTAATAATCAGTGCTATTTTCAAAATACAATGACAATCCTATATTTGAAGGAGCTAAATTCAAATTGTTATATCAATAAATGTTTTTACATGAACACGAGTTATCATTATTTTCAAATGAAGATATTCTAGAAGATAATAAATGTATGACTAATTCAAGTGTTCTTCTAATTTACTCTGGCCAAGTATACAACCATATACATGTATTAAAGAAACAGATGATCACTAATCCCAATTTTATATTAGATATCATTATTTATTTCTATTTGATATTAATGTTATTTATCATCAATTTGTTTTTAATCAATAATACAATTAAAAAATATAAAAATAAATATATGCAATTGTTTATAGTTACTCATAAAAATCCCTAATGGTTTAGCATTGTCATTTTAAACATTGCTAAATATTGTAAAGTTATATATAGAGCTTTCCCACTTCTGTGCTGCCTCCTAGTGGTACACGCCAGAACTGATGTATTGGGTAATGGAGGAAAACCAGAAGTGCTGGAATCAATGTAGGTACTACAGCAGGATGAAGGGGCATTTACATAGCCCGACGAAATCTCTATGATGGTGTACATATATGTAATAGCCACCAGTACAGTATTTATGTGTTAATTGTGTGCTTAATATGCTTTTAAAACTCAGGCAAAGTAAACATGCAGGCAAGGATAGATTATTATGTAAAAGACTATGTTTTACATTAAGGATAACATTTATAAATTAAACTGTTTGGTTTAAAACAATTACTTTGAATCGCTTATTTCTATTACCCCTTTTCTTACCTATAATAAAAACAGGTGAAAATTCAAATCACAACAGGTCAAAAGTTGCATAAGATGTAGTGTTAACATTAAGCCTGGTTTACACAGCCCGATAACCAGACTTACGTCAATAATTATGATAGTAACTGGGAAGAACCGGGACAGAATTTTAGAAAATTTAATGTAAACCCTAAATAAGTACATACTGTTTGAAATATTGTCGGGGCTATCATAGGGCTTTCAGGACCATTAGGACAACTGTCAGGACTGTCATGAGGCTAAGGATAACCCTTATCTTAACAATTTTGTCGGCCGGTGTAAACCTGACTTCAGTTATCTGGGCTACTCAGCTTCATCAGGATGTTGGTTGAATAGAAAGGCAAGAGTAGAGACTATTTGTCAACAAAAACACAGTAAAAATTGAAAATACGAAATATTTGTTATTATATCTACATATAATGAGTGAATTTTAACAAAAAATATTAACATATACCAATACGAAATGAATAAAAAAACATAGTGAACACTAGCGTTTCTCTTTTAATCAGACGGAATCAACGAGGGTATCAATGGATATTTTATTCACAAGTTCAGGGTTATTAACAACAATTAGTACATTGGATATTGAAAATGTGTCTCGACAGAGATGTTGGTGTAGGTCTACATATCAGGGCTTTCATTACAGCCCTTGCTGTCCCAAGTTCATGTATAAGGCTTTCATAAATCTGACACAATATTGACGTGTCTATACAGATTTTAGTTGCTGGTCGACTGATGTTAACCCTTTCTGACAGCAGTGACCAAGACCAAAATTAAGCACTAGTCACCAATGACTGAAAGGGATAACACTATTCGCACAACTACTAAAATCTTAGTCGCCTAAGTGGGGACGCGGCTTTATAGCTACAAAGAAAAACATGGTCATGATGGGAAGTACTGCGAACCAGACTCCGAATGATTTGTGTTTATCCTTTGTTTGTGCTTGAAGTGCTTTTCAGAATTATTTATGGCTTCTTCTGGGAGACCCATCTTAGAGCTTAGATTCTTTAAGTCTTTAGAATAAATTTATTTTCATAAAACTTGGGTCTGTATAGACGTTGTGCAGATGATGTCACAATACCCAACAATGGGCTGGGCACCACATTGGTGATCAATGAAGAATAGCCATTATTTACATTTCATAAACATCCAAAATATTTATGTATAGCTTATCTTTATTTTTTGTAGGATTTCACAATGAATTATCTTTTCTAGTTAGAATTGAAAAGTTTTAGATTTAACTAATGGCCACATGGTTATGAAAAGTACATGGTGATCACCAAAAAGAAGTCAAGAGATCACATCTGGGGCCTGTTTCATAACAAACCTCCGCACGACGATGTGAGTTTTGTGTTTCATAAAGTTACGATGACCTTTTTCGTCATTGTAGCTACGTGAGTTTTTGCTTTTGCTTACATAAGTTTGAGAGGAGTTATGTGAGTTTGGGGTGGATTTAGAAGAGTTTACGGTGGATTTACGAGGTTTTTGTTGTAAAACAGTGGATTAAGGTAGTCGCAAACTCCTGCACAGTTTCCGTAAGCACACATAAACTCCCGTAGCTACAGAGCTTTGTTATGAAACAGGCCACTGCACAAGGTATATAAAAGCTTTGAGACGTGCATTTTCGACAGGGTACAGGAAATGATCACTTTTTAACTTCATGCCTGGTGCTACCTTGGTCTGGTAATTTGGTTGTAATGCCATGTACGATACCCTCTGGAAGATTATATGATGTATCGCATTGAACCTTACAGTGGCTTATTAAAGAGAGGGGCAAGTGAAATTTCAATTCTGGTTATTTTACACTTTATATGCTACATTTAATGCTAATTTAGAAGTATCCCAAGTTTCAATGCCGGTGATTGACTCTTTCTTGTTAAAAACATTGTTTCTTTCAAGGAAACAGGTTATTCCTCATATCCTAGGGATAACACAAATCTGTATGTGACGTCACACAAAACGATATTATTTTCAAATTTTGAAATTATGATTTCTTAGAAAATCATTTTGATTGCAATTTGTTTTCATAAATAGATTTATTTCATGATTTAAAATGTTATAGGATTGTGAAAAAAAACATTATGATAACTAGATTATGTTATTTCAGCATTTCTAAAAATATTTATGATCTGTTTGTGACCTCACACACAGATAATGGGACTGTGCAAGATGCTCTGGTTGCAGGCAGGAATCAGTCAGTAAAATTCAGAAACATATCCTTAAAAAAGAAACCATTAAAGATATTGATATAAAATTTGGAATAAACACTACCTGAACACTAAGGATCACAACAATGTATTGTTTGATATTCACTGGCTCCTCCCTCTAAGATATTCATGCTCATAAACTCTCATCAAAAACATTTCTAATTCCCAAAAATGGTATATAGGTGTCCAACATAACAATATATCTGTATGATTTATATCAACAGATATATAATTTAGATAAGGGAATTTACAAATAATGAAAAAGTGATAAGGTTATGGTAGCTATATCAAAACACACTTATTATTGTTTATCCTTTAACTTATATTCAAATTGGTATTTCAAAGAATAGGCATTAAAAAACAGGAAAATGCGAATCGTGACCAAAATAGCATCAATCAAAGTGAGTGGAGAGACACTTCCGAAGAGTACTAGAATTTCTTTGACTATCTACCTGTGACATCAATGACAGAAAGATGGTCGCAACAAGAAGCTCAAGAGTCAAACAAAGTGATTCAGAAAATAAATACATGAAAAGAATTACATCTTGGAGTCATACCAATCTAAACGTTTTGCATGCCCCTAAAAGGAAAGTCGCATCATATGATATAAGCATTACAATTATCCATACCATAGATAGCTGATTTACATTATTTTAAGCACCTGCGGCTTAATATAGAGTGAATCTGTAGAAAAATACTACAGGGAAAGCTATAGAATATGCACATATTTTGTTATAATATACTATTTGTAATAAATACAATTTCAAACCAACTTATGAAATATGAAATATGTATCTAAAAGTTGAAACAAAATTAATAATCTGCGGTGCTTTTGCACGATGTTTAACTACAAATAATGCTAAGATTACTTGAAATGTATAGACCTACGCTTTTTACCCACCAACATATGCATTTTGATATTTGCAAGCCTGCAGGAAGAATACAAAAAAATCTGCTATCCATGGTAGGGGGAATTCAAAGTCACCTGTTCTATATAATTTCATATTGAATTACTTTGAATATTTCCTTTTCCAAAAGCTAATTACCTCTATTGAGGGCATGATGACTAGTCAGTTTGTTCTAAAACATCAAGATAAGAGAATGGACTATATGGAATGCTATATTTGGTGAAAGCAATCTCTAACAACTCCAAATTCTGGAATAAGGAAAGCAACATAAACATAGTAACTCAGGAAGTTATATAGAGAGGGCCAAACTAGTGAGTTAACAAAAGGCCTAGAAAGTGTATATTATCAGATTGTCTATGATTTGTATGAGGGGTTAATTTATTGTTCTTCAGGGGAAAAAATCAATTAATGTAAATAAAACATCAGTGTTAATAATCACTACCCATTGCTCTATTCAAGAGGTGGTTTGCAATATGCTTACCTCGATCAGATAACTTTCGGGAAGGATTCATTTACCATTTTGTTGATATTTATACATGATACTAAATTCTAAGAATATATGGTTCTGTGCTTGCAGATGAAACATTTCAATATGCCCAAGAGAATATATCCATGGGTTTGCTTCCACAAATGAATATCACTAAAGGTTTGTTGCTAGAAATCTTCTAATCTGAATCATCAGTATCACTTTCCGTGTCATCATCATCACTGTCATCATTGTCACTTTCATCATGGCTAGCCTCATCATTTTTGTCATCATCGTCATCACTTTCAGTATCATCATCGCTATCATCGTCACTATCTGATTCATTGCTCTCTTCATCACTATTCTCTTCATCATCCTCTTCCTCATCACCTTCTTGCATCTGCTCCTCCTGCTCGTCTTGCTCCTCCTCATCATCATTCCCACTCTCCTGGTCATTGTCAGAATTGTCTCTGTCACTATTTTCGTCATCTAAACTGATATCACTCTGATCACTCATAATAGACATTGCTCGGTCATCATTCAGATCATCATAAAGGCCGTCCTCAGGCATATTCTGAGGAGACGTTTCTTGAAGGAGAGGCTGACTTTGTTCAAACTGCACACTGTTAAATTGATCACTACTATCTGGTAATGTAGCACTATTATACGGGTCCAATGCCTGATTTGCACTAGCATAGTTGCCATCCACTGCTTGAACATAGCCTGCGGTCTCATAGTCATAGTAAACTTGATCATACCCTTGACTCGCATACCAGTCTGCCCATTGGTGTTCTTCATCATAATCACCCTCTGAAACTGAGTCCAAACTTTCCAGGTCATCTTGCTTTTCTTGACAGCATCTGACATAGTCCTTACCATAGAGATATCCATCCCTAAATGTAGAAGCAGTTGCCTGTAAAGGAAAAACAATTCAAAAACGTATTTAGCATCCCTTTAAGTGATCATTCTTATTTGTAAAAATAAGAATATCATTCGTTAAAAAGTAAACAATAACAGGGAAATCATAAATATATCTTCATACTTTTTAAAAAATCTTTTTAAGTAATCATCTTACTTTAAAGAAGGATTAAATAAACATATTTAGCTCTTCCAATAAACATCTCTTTATATGAGATGAACATAAAAAAGATAATAGTTAATGACAGATGGTAAAATATGGAAAGCTATCTATGAAGATTCCACCATACAACAGTTTCATGTAATTTACAATATCTGAAATGGAAAAAGAGTGATGAAATATATAATCACCTTCAGTGCATGATACAGCAATACAAGAATGGGTGGCAGACCCAGCAGCACAAACATTGAAATGAAAAAAGGCTGCTTATACCACTCCCCATTAAAAGGTTCACCATGGAAAAACATCCATGGTGTTACGGGGCGAAATCGTGTGGTTGTTACTGCTGTGATGGTCGTAGTTTCAGTACCATTGAATAGGTTTCCTGTGTCATTAAAAGAGTCATGTGTTGCATTTTCATTTACAACCGTGGTTGTGTTAAGATCATCAGTTGTGGTAAGTAGAACAGTAGTTGTTGGCTCAACGGTTGTTGTTGGTTCAACAGTTGTTGTAGCCTCAGCAGTTGTTGTTGGTTCAATTGTAGAAGTGATGAACTCTCCAGCGATATCTTCATTTAACTGACCATCCCCATCATCATCCCAGTAATCCCAGCGCTCCTCATCAGCTCTTCCATCACAGTCATTGTCCACTCCATCATCAGATACTGCTGTTGTCACATAGCACGGGTATAAGCTCCTTAATCCGTGACCCGTAAACATTGAATAGGAGGCAGATATACCATCATACCAGATCTCAGTAACAGACCACTGTGAAATTAAAAGAAAGGGAATTAGATTAAATTCTTACAGATCTATTTTTTAAGTAAAACAATGATCATTTTATGTAGTTTTGCATTAGATTGATTGGAAGAACTGTACAAACTCTATTTCCTTGTGCCTTTTTTATGCTTCTTCTTTTCCATCAAAAAGGTGTATTCTATTTCAAACATATAATTCTTACTGTCAAACTACTTATTGAAGTTATATTCTTTGTTAAGCTGGTTGAAAGTCTACCGGAATCTCCTTATAAAATATGGCATTGCCAATATTGCCATGCATAACATTTCATCATTTATAAATCCTACTAACTACACCTTGTATTCCACTAAATTATCACTAAAGAAAGACATTAGAGTAGTATAAAATGATAGACATTATAGAGGCAGAAATATGGCGACATCAATACATGTGTAATAAACATATGAAACTATCTTTTGCGCACTGTTAAGGACAAAAGCTGCATTTGATTATTTCTGTAAAGATGACAGTATTGGAAAAATCTGAAAAATTGTTGAATTCACAGTGAGAATGTGCTTGTGAGAATATTTATCAAAAGGCTGAAAAAAGTATCATGTTGAGGATATTCACCTGATGTATAACTTTACATGAGCAGGTTAATACTGATCATAACTATCTATTCATATAAGTATTGATTTCTAAATGCATTTAAGAAGTTGGGTTTTTTTCTTAGATATATTAGTTTGATTAATATGTGAATCTCATTATGCCAATTATTTATTCTATTTTACCAAATTAGAAAAGGAATGTGGTGTTTTTTGGTCAGCCTTGCAATACCAATTAGAAACAGCATAAATACTTGTTGTTGTGTGACTTACACCAGCCTCCCATTTGTCTGCTGTATTTGTTCTTGTTGTTACGGATCCAATTGAGAAATCGAAAACACTGTTCAGAAGATTATCGAAGGGCTCCCAAGTTATTGCTGTATCAAAGGTATTTTTGTCCTCCTCTTTGCCTCGAGATGTGATGATCTTCAAATTGGCAGTAGGACCATCAATTGCTGCATGGTATCCCCTATTTGAAAATGATTATTTGAAAGGTTAGAATGAACCAAATTTAAACAGAACATTCTTGTGAATCATGTGAGAATAAAATGTAATCAGAAGTAAAGATAAACCCAGAAAGTGGCTCATTAATTTTAATGTTAGTTTGAAAAGATTTAATTTTATTCTTCTTCAAACCTAGTCACACCTCCTGAATTGCAGTGTAACATAGACCAACCTGTATATATATAGTTGATGCTGATATCTTGAAATTAAGCAAAAAGATTAGCTCTTTATCTATATAAATGAAAAATTTAGATAGAGTCTGAAGAGCAATTTTCATCACTCCCGTCTTTATGAGATAGATATATTATAAAAGATATTTTTTCTTTAATAGTTAACATTTTTCTTGAATGTAAAGTCATGGTATCTATGTTTCTACCAAAAACTTAAAATTCAAACATGATGATTTAAAACTGATGAATATTCTAAAGAACCAAAATGCTTTGATTTAACATGAACAATCCATTAATCAATAAGATACTAGTTTGTAAAACTGGTATGAGTTGATTGGGGGACATGATATGACTGACAGAACTTTCCAACAAAGGCTGATTGAGCGCTAGTAGGTTTGGCATCGCAGAAGCAATAGCACCTATCACAAAGGACATAGGCTGGTAGGGTTGCATAGAGTGCAGGATACAGAATCCAAGATTTCAAACATATTAACTTATTTGGTGTATTGGATCTAACACCAAATTCTCCGAAAATATTCAACCACATTGGCCTAACACAAAGAGTTTTTCTTAGATTAAAGAACCTTCTGAAGTGGACCAGAAAGGATTGTCAAATAAAATTATTTATGTATATACACAATTCTCGTGTATGTATCTATATCAGTAGCTCTCTATCTCTATGTACCTCCATATCTCTTTCCCTCTTTTTGATACTCTCTTATGTACCTAGGCTAACTTACATCCTAGTTTTAAAATGTAGATAATCAATGCAAATACTTCAAGTCACTTGTATATTGATACAACCAATGTCTCACCAATTTAGTTCTAAATCAGGACTATTTTCATTTGTAAAAGAACTAGCAATTTTTGCACATAGATTCAAAATATAAAACAACATTGTATGAACAGGTCAGAGCACACAACCAGATACTTTTATCATAATGACAAAAATCCTATCCTCATATCCAAGAATTTGACGCATGAAATTTTATATTTCAACTTGTGACATCTACTCTACAGCTTAAACCCTTAAACCTTTTTATTTCTTAGAGTAAGTTACACTTATATATTGATACACAATAATGTATGGTTATTATTAAGATATGATTTGCAATGGGTTATTCAATAGCACATACTACATTGCTGCTTGACCAACTAGAAAGTGTTACTACATAGTGACAAAATTCAAACCTCTTGAATTATGGTTTAGCTCAAGAATATCTAGTTATTTTCCTTGAGACCAAAACAACAAGAGGAACCTGTATTATTTTAGAAGATAGTATAAAACCCTTGAGTGTTCTCCTACTTTGGGATCAGTTACCTTATAAATGAGAGCATGAACACATTCTTACCACATTTGTCTTTGTTCAATTGGAGCTACAACTGACATCATGGAATCCTTTCCATCTGTTTTCGCAAAGCGAAAAACAGATATTGGATGGTTTCCAAACAGATTAACGTTATCTGTTGCAGGCACAAAAAATGTTCGCACCTCTCCAGGACTCATTGTAAATGATGTTACTATACTGTTACCTATTTGCCGTTGGACTACAGTATGTGGCCATCGTGCTATTTGGTAAATATCAACAATAGTAACATTAGTATGTATATGAAGTATCTGTCAAGGAGCAAGTTATTAGAATCTACAACTCTAAGTATTTGAAAATGTATACCTTATATGAATCCCATTTAACTTTATTTTGTTTACCAGAAGAATTTTATCACCATCTATTTTTACATGGATCAAGAAATTTTGATTTTCTTGTACTTGTAGTCTATCGAAAACTAATAATTGTTTTTAAGAAGATCCATGGCACACTAACACATTAGTTTTCATTATTATATAAGTCATTCTTAGTAAATAATAACATATAGGTCAATATATCTTGTTATATTTCAATACATTTCACTTATGGAACATGATACTCACCAATGATTCTGATGACATTTACAGTTGATGATGTTCCCAAGTAAGGAACAACATAAATCTTGCCCCATGAACTAGCAGGAAGGAGAACTTCACCCGAGTAATCTTTATCTCCTGATACCCCTGAGGTTACATAGATACCTCCTGAAGAGGCATAAACCTGTAACAGAATATCAATATAACTGTATGGCTCTTCATAAGCTGTGTAAATGATATTGTTGTTATTGTTGCTGCTTAAAGATAGTTTACTGAGACAGGCATTCAATTTTGAAAGTTTACAGTATCTCTATTAGCACTGATGATATTTAGAAGAATTGTACATTTAATGAAAGTTCACATTTTTTTTCAATCTAATTATTTTGATAAGTTTAAGTATGAAATCCCCATTAGGTAGATTCAAAGAATTTTCTTTTTAACTTTTATTTTTGAAACAGAATTTCACTTTTTTAACTCAATGCAGGAATTAGATATTCTCCAGATAACGTCAATAATATTCAGTAATTATCGCATAGATTCTTAAGATTATTTAGGGTCTAGATTTATACAGAATAGTGGGGAGATCTGTTAATATATTTCAGGATTGTTTGAATTCAATGGTAATATGATGTCCAGGAAAATAAGAACCACTGTTCCCTCCATATACAATGTGGCCATAAACCATTAATACTTGAGTTTTAAAGGGAGGGGCCAGTGATTGTAAACTATTGCAGTTTCAGGACAAGTACCTCTCAAGTAATCCACACACCAATTTTTATGCCTTTCTCTAGGATACTTTTAATCTTATTCAAACTTTTCTGAATGATAATTAGTCTCACAGTGTGCATTTCGTGCACCTTTCACAGTGCATTTATCTGTGTATGACGTCACAAACAGATTGGATGAAAGTTTTAAAATGAGAAAAATAACATCCTATTGTTTTTTTCTCAACGTTATAACATTTTAAGTCATAAAACAAATTTATTCATGGTAAAAATTTGCATTCCAAATATCTTTTTACAAATTATAATTTCAAAATTTGAAAAAAAACACGTCTTTTTTGTGTGACCTCACACACAGACTTGTGTTTTTCTTAGGATCAGAAGAATAAGATGTTTCTTTACAGTAGACCATGATTTTCTCATAAAAGACTCAATCACTGGCATTAAAACTCGGCATACTTCTAAATCAGCATGACCTCTAACATATTAAGTGTATAAAAATCAGAATTGAAATTTCACTGGCCCCTCTCTTTAAGACTACTTATTAACCTGATATCCTGCTTAAACAAAATTCAAGCAAAAATCCTATTTCCCAATTCCAATTAGCTTTGTGCTGATGTATGACTATACAAGCTTATTAAATAAATAGCATTAGATAGATGAAATTTCAATCTTGTTAAAGGCATACAATACACACTAGTCTTTGAAATAAGTGATAACGAATTCAAGGCAAGTATTGCAAGCAACCATTCTTCACATGAGCCCTTCCATGAGGTTGAAAACTATTTTATCTATGAGTTATATAGGATTAGCCCTTTCAAGATGTATCCCTCAGGCATCACTAGGCCTAGTCTCCTGTATTTCTCAGGCATCACCAGGCCTAGACGCCAGATGCCTGAGAGATACACAGCAAATATTTCAGAACTGTGAATTTGATGCTCAAAATATATCAAAAATATTTTTTTCTATTTCAAACTGCTGAAATGGCTGATATTATGCTCCCTCTAACTATTGACATTTGGAAATGATCATTTCTATTCATGTTTTAGCTTGTGATTGGTCTAATTTTAAAATCTGTGGTTTCAGTGGCGTCTTTTGGGGATGTTCATTGAGTAAATTGGTGTCCATTTGACACTATACCAAAAATTTGTGGCGTCTTGAAAGGGTTAGAGGTCAAATTTCAATTTGTTCAATGGCAAAAGATACATGCTAGTTTTTTTATGTTTAAAATTAATAATGATTAAGTATTGCAGAACAACTGTGCCTCACACTAGCCTTTCCGTAAAGTTGAAAACTATTATGGTTGGCCACTTTAGTAAAATTATAGAGTAATACTGATACCAGCTTAAGGGCAAATAAAAACCTGACAATTTATAATCACATGGATTATATCTCTAAATGTGTATCGGAAAAGCTGGTAATAATGATCTTACAGACAATTCTAAATAACATAGTTCTGCCATGATGTTGCTGCAAATTGTTTATAAACTGGATCGATATCTGGTCAAAAACATACTAATTACAAAATAATCAAGATATTCAAATTCCACAGACTTTGCTGAGAGTTATTTAGATTTGTGTCTGGTAGTATCATATATGTACTGCAAAAATTATGCTAATCAAAATTCAACTAACCATGATTCCTGAAAGATCGGCAAGGGATGTAATCTGTAAAGCATTGTCCTGTGTCAGATTTACTGTCAATGTAGAATATTGTCCATAACGTAAACCATTATAGTCAAAATAACTGTCGACATTTGGAACATATATCTGCAGAAGAAGCAAATTGTGTATGTAATAAGCAAGTTTTCTATACAAATAATAACATCTTATCATAAATTCCTTCAGTAATGCAAAAGGTGCATGCAAAATAGCCATAAACATTTAGACTGAGAGCGGTTGTAAATATAAAGTAGTCCAGATTTCCTGTAAACATAACTTATTTACTATTTTTCATCAGCACTTTCATAAAAGAAACTGTAGGAAGCAATCAAGTCCCAAGCATGATTTATACATGTATAGACTTTGTGCAGATGATGTCACACCTATCAAAAAAAGACTGGCCGCCATATTGGTGATCAGATTTAAACCATATTTATATACAATTCTAAGGTAATCAGAAGACATATTTTAGAAAAAATATTTTGATTATCACTCAAAGAAATGTTTGCTCTTTCATCTTGCACAGAAATCTGTACACATAAATCTTCGGCAGAATTTTTAGCATTCTTTTATATTTATGTGGAAATTCAATGGATTCTAAATTGTTTAGAGGGGCCTAGTCTAACTTTAATAATCTGAAAGTTCCAATTATTAGCTTTTGACAGGGTCAGTGATAGCAACATTTATCTATTTGTAGACATGTATTTGCCTCAATAGTTAGATATTACTTATTAAAACACTCATACTGATCCAATTTAACAAGTTTGTCAGATTTACATAGCTTTAAAAACATACTCGTGGCTGTATCATTGCACCCATAACATAGTTTTTATTAACTGGTTACCTTTACTGTTGATGCAACTTTGGCTGATATGGTGAAAAAATTAGTTCCATATCCAGGCATACTTGTTGCAACATAAAACAAGTTTCCAGGGAAAACACTCAGTGCAGCAGATGTTCCAAGAATCTGACCGCCAGCTTGCCTGGCAAATGCAAACATCTTTACCTCCGTGCAGGACTGACCTGAAAAGGTGATCCCTGTAGAGACCAAATGAACAAAGTTTCAAGGAAAGTAAAGATCACTAACACTTTGAAGTTCATAAGTATAAGAGGTAAGCTGCGATACAGTGGTTACTTTCAAGCTATAAACATTGGTTCTACCAAAGTTGGCTGAGCTTGAGGCACGAAATATTTAGCCAATGTACTGACCTGATAATGACTGGCCCCTGGTCTTAATTTTGGGACTCTGACAAGGTGAACACGGCTGCTGATTGGTCAATATTTATAGTTTTATTTCTTTAATTTGCATAGATTTTAAGATTAAATACCATATCTGCTATGTTAGTTGATATAAATTCTCAACAATTGAAAAAAATAATGAAAATTGTCCAGGAAATGGTGAATCAAAAGTGATATCTCTTTGTTTACATTGGACTTTCCACCAGAAGTTATGTGCTTCTCCATGGCAACCACTGCTATGTGAAAAATATAAACAAAGATATGCAGACAGTAATCAATCATCATCTCAGCTTCCACTTAACTGATTTCGACAATTTTTGTTTTTAATTGATCAATATACAATAATACTTCCAAATATTCATGGTAGAACTTTGGTTAACCACATGTACATGTCCCTCTGGCTGATGACTAGGCCCTTGGCTTTAGCCCTCAGCTAGTCAGTGGCCCTTGGGCCACCTCTACATGGTGAATGCATTGGATTAAGGGTCATGAAAATCACTGTAATCAGGAGGCAGAATCAAAACTTTAATGTCCCTCTGGCCTAACTTGTTTCACAGTTTTAAGCTATTTCAGGGATATCAGCTATTTTGGTCGAGCAGACCAGGTTGTTAGGCTTAATTGATGTTTTAAAGCAAAATTTACTATCGTGGCTTTTAGACACACATGGCTATTCAAAATTCCAATAGATTTTCTGTCCAGGGCAATTATGGCTTAATTATACTGTTTTTAGGGCAACCCTAGTTTTTCCAAATACTGAAGAGAAAGTTTATTTTTCCTTAGATATTTCCAGAAACCAGAACAAAACATGAACCCTGAGTGCAGCCTGACTTCTTTTGCTATACTGAGCTAGGTCTTCAAAATGGTCTATACTGCTCGGATTTTAAGATATTGTTTTCTAAAACACTAGTTATAGCTCAACAAACAATCTAATCAACCCATTTATTGAATTAGTATTGTGATTAATTATCCCCTTTAAGATACATTTGTAACGCCTGGCCAAAATGTTCACTTACGTTTTCCTGTTTCTCCTGTTCCTGTGACTGTTGCCTCTGGTGGGACAGTAAATATCTCTTTTGAATCACTTTGCACAGCTTGTGTGGTTTGAGGTAAAATATCAGTCCTAGCTGGCATGTTAAATTCAGCATTAGGACATGAGTTTGCTTCTGGGTTTGCAATGACTAACCATGATGAGATCAACTGACTAGTGGGATGGCTAAATGTATACGTAAATTGCTGATTATTATCACTAGTTGTTGGAGAACTTGGCCAAGAAGGATAGAAATCAACATCTTGAAGTCGACCCAAAATTTCTGTTGGAGCAGAAAAATACAAAATTTCACATTGTTTGGTAAAGTGGAACAGTAACATCACAACAATAGTTGGCAATTTAGATTTAGCCTAAAGTTATGAGGATACATGTGACAATCAATTTAACAATTTGGGAGGTAACCTGATACCAATGACAAACAGCCCAGCCAAGGTGAGACGTAATGGTCACATTATGCAACCATACTTTATTGGTTTGTCTGTTACATACTAAAATCTCACATATCTGTTACATTTTTTTTCAGAGAGGTTGACACCTAACCAAACCAGAATGTTATCATAACCTTCTGGTGAGGTTAGGTCAAGGTCACATGAAAACAGAATGTCCTCATGACGTTTGGATTCTGTGAGGTCCAGACTCACTTATACAGAATATTGTTGTGACCTCCTTACCAGGGGAGGTCCCAACCATACCTAAACAGAACGTTATTGTGATGTTCTGATTTTGTCAGGTCTTAACCTTACCTAAACAGAATGTTACTGTGACTATCTTATTAGGTTAGGTGTCAACCTAACCTAAACAGAATGTTATTGTGAAATCCTCTTTTAAGTGAGGTCTCAGCCACACCTAAACAGAATGTTATTAAACAAGAACATTATCAGAAAGTTGCAATAGAACGTTGCAACAGTTGGTTGCAGCAACCTTATTGGGAGTCATCAAAAGAGCATTGCTGTAACCAAATGGTGTACCATAACAAGAATCAAAACAGAACGTTGCTGTAACATTGTAAGAATGTCATATCCTTGGTTGGGAGTTTTCAAACAGCTTTCTCTTTTTTGTTAAGTAATAAATGGAGAGGTATCTGAAGTTGGATGTACAGTACAGATGCTTGGGTCATACAAGTCTTTAAATTAGGAACGGGGAGTGGTTTGCAACCCTCATTATTAACCATCCCATGAACTAATAGGCAATGAATATGATCTCATACAGACTAACCTGAGTTCATGAATGTAATGTCCATCGTGTCTGTAGTGGGAACTATAACACAAAATAAATGTGATTAAAAGACCTCATAGAAGTCATGATCTTGAAGGCACAGTTGAAATCCCCATTTAATGTTTTATTCATCAAAATTAAATGTATATCATATCTAAATAATGTTATATTACTTGGTCACTATGTCTCAAATATCTTTGTTGAATGCTTTAATGTTTCATAGATTTCGAAAATAAGAGAATAATTGCCAATAACTCTGGGGAAGCATAATGCATAAAGAATAACCTAAAAGGTGTGAAAAGGGGAAGGAATATACAGTATCCTACCAGTGTACACAGAGTTTCGCCAACTTCCCCCACAGATTTGGGTGGAGTCACCACTGCATGCGCTGTTACAGTCAGCATCATCAGCACGACCTTGATTGCCATAGCTATCTGCACAGAAACACTGCATAGAAAATTGAACTCCAGCATAAGCAAAGCCTTGGGTCCTGCACATGTCCAGGCATAGCTCAATAGTGAGAGCAATAGATGACGAGCTGTACCCACTAAGATCACGGCTCTCAGAATCGATGAAACATCCGAGGCTTACTGACAAAGCTCCAACTCCTGAAGCTGGGTTGGTGAATAAAAAGCAATTCCATGTAAAGATTACAATATACTTGGAATGGTTTGTGGCTTAAAATATTTATTGAAAACATTTATAGGCAAAGATATGCAACTTTTGTTTCTTTGCCTAAAATACAGAAACTTGAAAATAGAGTTATTCTAACAAAAGGATGGTTGTTTTTTTTAGGAAGCTTCAACTAAGGTACCAGTATATATATGACTATATATCAAATGAAGATACGTATATCTAGAAAAGGAGAAGGAAATATGATGCACCTAAGGTGCTTAAAAAGAGGGGACAATTTAGATTTTTGTTCAATTCCCATAATATACTTCATGTTAGTGTTAACATACTTGATCCCCAGTCTACCTAGGAATTGATATTTCTGTGTCATGTGACACATAGAATTGACACATATTCAAATTGAAAAATTGCTCAGACAATTGTAGTATCATTATTATATATTTTGGGGAATAAGATATTAAATTTGGTTATTTCAACCACAATAAAACTCATTGCAATAGATCAGGAAAGGTACATTTCCTTCTCAATTGTGTTTAGCACTATTTGCTGTAAAACACCTACAGTATCATGCACTGTACAATTTACAGTACACTGTATGCTGTAATTGTACAGCAAAGTTTACTGGAAACTTTGCTGCCAGCAAAGTTTACTTTAAAATTACAGCATTTACTTTTTACAGTGTAGGTTTTGCAACAGCAATACTTAATATCTCTGTTTCTACTGGATGAAATTAGATAAAAGAAACAATGGACCACACTGGCCTGTTGCACAAAATCTCTTGTGAATTACTTGTTTTTGTTTTCTTTTACTAATTTTACTTTTTTTTCCTCATTCACACATTTTAATTCATTGTCCAGTCTGCAAACAATTTTATCTTAATAGATATTGCACCTTTATCAGTTTATAGACAGGTGAAGAGTAAATGAATTCGAACCTTATAACAGCTGCCTCGATAGGGCAGTGGGTATGCTCTGGCACTTTAAATCCAAAGTCAATGGTTCGAATCTGACTAACGAAATTAATACCAAAACTTTTCATAAATAAGAAATTGTGTACAATCAAATATGTTAGCTAGCAATTTCTCAAATAACCTCCACCAGAGGTTTACCAAATAAACCTCTGCCAGAGGTTTAGCTCCTTAACTAACCTCCTACATTGGCCACATATCGGAGGTTACGTTCAGAAACGTCCTAAGTGAACAATAGAGGCGACGGCCAGGAGAAGTATAATGTCATTGTTAAGCCACAATTCACATAGAGAAATAACCTATAATGTTGTAGATAAACTCTCATCTTTACATTATATACTACAGTGTCTCGCCATACATCAATTTTAAGAACTCAATTTGATCCGGTAGAAGAGAATGCATAGAGGTTTTGTAACAAAGATGTTGCAACCAAGATGTTGCCGTAAACCACATGTGCTTAAAGTGGTCTTAGAGTTGTTGATTTTGCAAAATGTCATCACGCAATGATGATCGTACCAACGAAAATTGATTACACACCGAAACCTTTCGTTGTTACTTTTATCTTAAGAACGATCATTTTGACACTAAAAAAACTTATTCAGAATGGCCTCAATGACCTGCAACTTTTACTGATTATTTTTATATTTTTTGACTTCTTATATCAATTTACACACTTTCATTCCTTAGAAACAGAGCTTTTAGGGTTTTCGTAACAAACAATCTTTCAGTTATCTTAAGGTGATCCTAACAACGAAAATCCATCTTGCAACAGGCCACAGTGGCCCGTTGCACAATGAGTTTCGAAAATAAAAAAACAGCGAAACATTTCGTTGTTACTTTTATTGTAACAACGATCGTTTTGACACTTTTTTTTCTATATTTAGAATGCCCTCAAAGAGCTGTAACTTTTACTGATTTTTTTCTTATTTTTTCCCTTTTTATAACAATTTACAGATTTCAATTTCATTCATTAGAAGCAGAGATATTGCAATTTCATAACAACAAAACATTTCCCTGTTAAGCAAAAGTTTGTTGTGCTTCCGTTGTTTGATCCTCACAATGAAAATCCATTGTGCAATGGGCCACAGGTATATGCACATGGAAGAGTTTGCTGCATAATAAAGATGGCTTACCTACAGCACCCATTTGTTGGGCTGCAGTCGTTGCTGTTGTCATTTCTGGCCCACCTGGAAAGATGTTGGATTTACACAACATTATACAGATTCAAAACAGGGCTTCCAAACAAAAAACATCAGTAACATTTCGTGGGCAAAAAAAAAAAAAAAAAAATAGAACAACAGACTATAGAATTACTCCAAAAATAGGTCCATTTATATATACAACATTTGTTTACCCAGCAAACAATTTCACGTTGCTACAACGTTACTACAACGTTACAGTTTGGTTGTAACAACGTAACAAATCTACGTAGTTACAACGTAAATTTGTGGACTCCCACAAAGGTTGCGGTTACGTAAATTTATAACGTTGTAATATAACCATTTCACAACCTTTTTACAACCAAAAGGTATGTTTTTGTACGCCATAATTTTTTTTCATAGATGTCATATTCAAAGTTTAGAATGATTCAAATCAGGAAATACATATGTACAGATACATTCCCCTTCCCTAGAAGTGTCATAATACGTTTTGTGTTTTCCCTTAACTATAATGATAAAATATTCTGTTGTAAAAATTACGAAAAAAGAATTTTTAAATCGAGTTTTTTTTTTTCAGTGATCCTACAGTTTTGTTTTCAGATTGCATGTTGCATCTAAAAACCAACATAGTGATCACATATTTTAGATCATGTCAGGTTAATGACCTGATGCTTGTACAATTTACGACTCTCAATGCTGAATGGCCTGTACTAAGTATACCAACAACAAAAAAGGTGTTCAACATGAGTTTTCATCTAAATGTCCTTCCTAACACCAGAATTTTAAAACATTTTGAACATAAACACTACTCTTTGATTTAGGACATTATATTTTTGCATTTAATTCAAAAACAAATATCAAATTCTTGTCTTAAATGGTTTCAATTAAAAAACGGTTTTAAAATTTGGTCAACTTTAAACAGTGGTGCCACCTACATGTAGTATTTATGTTGTTCTACAATGTTGTGACAACATTGTGAATGTATAGTTGTCACAACATTGTGAAAATGACGTTGTAAGAGCGTAGTTTTGCAATGTTGTGTGCACGTTGCAGCACAACGTTGCACCCTGAAGTTGTGGCAACGTTATTAGTATGTGATTTTACAATGTAACCAATTTACAACCAAATTGCAACATTGTATTTACATTGTGTGTTTGCTGGGTTATACTATGTTAAATCTTTCAATGTTTGCGTCAATTGGCCTTTCTTTTTGAGAAAAACTGGAAATATCGAGGGAAGAATATTTCAGACTTTTACCTATTGCAAGAATGTCACAAATCTCCGATTGAAATATGAAACACTTTTATTCTGTTGTAGTGCCACTTCATGTAGAGTGGACGCATGTACAACACATTTTTAAGAAACAAACCAGAAAGCTATGATATATAGGCATCAGAAGTGAAGTAGTTATATAGTACTGCTATCAGAAATATTACTATAAATGTCAAACTATGTAATTAATTTCGTCTCCAGATTGTTTTCAAAAGTGTTCTAGATAAATATGTAAGTCTAAGATTTACATGTGTACAGGTACAGAGTATATCAAATTGCTACTTTTCCATTCCTTTATGATCCTTTATTACTTTTTGCCTAACTTTAAAATTCAACAGTCATTAAAACTATTGATTACATGAAGAATTTAAAATTGTACTTACCTACAAAATATATTTGATTTCTGTTTAAGCCCCCACAGGTCTGGAGAGAATCACCACTACAGGCATAATCACATTCACTTGGGGGGGCCGGGCCATGCTTGCCATAGCTGTCATCACAAGTACATGTTTGACCAAATCGCAAGCCAGCATAAAGATAACCTTTATTTCGGCAAGAGCCCAAACACAACCCGACTGTCATAGAAGAGGGAAGTGAATTGCTAGAACCGACCAGATCTCGGTCATTTTGGTCGTCAATGAAGCAGCCCAGGAAGCCTCCAGCTGCTACACCTCCTGAAATATTAACAGCGAAAGACTTATGAAAAAAAACCATGATCAGTAAAGCCGTGTCTCCACTTCGGCGATAAACAATTTCGTTGCACCCGGCAATGAAGGGAGCTCTGAAGCCACTGGCGCTGGGTAATTATGGAAGCCACAGGAACGCCGGCAACAAACGCCAGCGACAAAGAAAATAACCGGCAGAGTGGGCGACAAACCCTATCAAACATGTTTGATCTGACACCGAAAAAACCCAGCAACATAGGGGGTATATCACAGAAGGGCGCCAGCATCCTGGGCGATAAACCTTGCTATGGTCCATTTATCGCTGCCACATTTATCGCCAAGGGTGTCTCAACGTGGCGATAAACTTGTCTCAACTCGGCGACCGATTTTCGATGCTTGGTGACAGAAATCCGTCGCCCGGCGACGGATTTTACACCTCATCCCCCGGCGACTTACCTCAGTTGCCATCGTTTCTCGCTCAAGTGGAGACACGGCTTAACCTTCACTTTGTCATTTACTAAAAATGATAACTCTAATTTAAGCCACATAACACTCGAAGCCATACCCTGACTTTTGAGTATCACTTTGGGTATTTTTCAATAACCTTTTCTCAGAACTGTCATAGAGTTAAGGCTATATTCCATGATGCATTCAGTGGCGCTTGCATTAATGGCTCTAACTAGGAAATGCAAGTAGCTTGCATTTCAGATACCAACATGTTGGGGTCTGAACGCAAGTAAAAACGCAAGTGAACTTGCATTTTAACTTGTGTTCATACTTGCATTCCATGAATGCAAGCACAGCGCATTGTGGAATATACCTTGCATTCCAGCCAAGTTGCGTTCATCACTTGCATCATGCAACGTTTCACTTGCATTGCCAGAGTGCCTGGATGCAAGCTGACGATGCAAATGACCGGAACACATCATGGAATACAGCCTTTAAAGGTTTGGAAAAAAAACAATTTAAGCTGTACTCAAAGGCCTGATGAACCGTTATTGCCACTGCTTATGCCATGGTTTTCATGGTTACTAATTTTAACATACACCAAGATATTGAGTTGCTTATCTGAATTCTGATCTCTAAAGGCTGTATTCCATTTTGTTGATCTTGATCCTGCTGATTTTGTATTTGTTTGATTTTCAATGAGATATGCCATGAAACCGTACATTTAGATGCTATGGAATGATGATGATGATTGTTGGAGTTTAAGTTCCATTCAGCAGTATTTCAGATATATCAGGACCAAGATGCTATGGGGGCATCATGTTTAAAATAATAAAATTCAATCAAACTTTCTTAAAGAGAGGAGCCAGTGAAATTTTGATTTTGTAAAATTCTCATCTTATACAGTAGATATGATGCTTAAATATGAGTACAAAACAATTCTATAACTATAAAGTGATATATTGCATAGAAAACATGGTCTGTATATCAGATCACACATTGAATCCCCTGCACACCTTACAAAGGACGTCTGTGTGTGACGTCACACAAAAAACTGTTATATTCAAATTTCAAAATTCAAAATTCTATAAAATCAATATTTTTTCATATTTCTTTTTATGAATTATCTATTTTGATGATTTTAACCTCTGTTAGACTTATAAAGATCATTTAAAACATTTCATACTGTATTTTTTTCAGTTTTATAATTTTTCAACTGTTCTGCTTGTGACGTCACACACAGATTAATGCCCTGTGGAGGCTGCGCCAGGTGCAGGCAGAACATTTCAATCTGATTCAGAAAAACCTCCATTTAACAAAAACTACTAGAGATAGAAGTGTGAAATTTGGCAAAGTTATTCCTTAGACAGTGTGCATCACAGCAGTATACTAATTCACAGACACTGGCCCCTCCCTTTAAATAGTACATTGTCAATAATATTATTACGACTTGAGATCTGTATCAATGTTGTGACAAAAGCACTGAATTATTTCTTTCCATGAATTTTGTGATGAGAAAAGTTAGGCATTTACCATAGGAACCTACAGTAAAGGTCTCTACTGTTTCCCACCCTCAAGGTGAAAAATCAAACGGTAAATTGAAATTTCCGATTTGCTATGGATTATTGACATATTGACAAATATTTGGACCTATTATTGAAAAAAAAGAAATCACTGGAATTTCAAATCCAGCTTGATAGGTATAAGTACCTTTAAAGTTTAGGCTATCACCCATTTGACCAACGGGTAATCCCCCCATGTTTTCTATAGGACCCTTGGTCGTTGGCCCCAGTCCCAATTGGGGCTCATGAGGGGTGGGTTCTGCTGGGGCCCCTTACACAGTTGTTGATAATAGGAAACAAACTGAATACATATCCCTATCTTCTGATAGATCTTTAGGATTCATACCTAAAAGGCTAACTCATCGATATCCCTTTTCTAGTAACTGTAATGGGGAACAAACTAAATTATATATCTTAAATCGACTTGCACCCTTGATGGAACCCACCATCAAGAGCCCCAGGTAATCTTAAACAAACAAGACTTTGGGGGCCAACCAAAATAAATCTACAAAATTTCGTGGAGTTGGTTTTCCCATATTTTTCGTGGCTACGATAGAAATTCACCCCCAGAAAAAATGTACGAAAATTACATGGACTTAAATTCAGTTTTAAATCATACTAGAGTCATTCCCAATGTATATTTTTTCACCTAAATTGCGTTCTAATTTGTGTTTGAAATACATTGGGACAAATTGTATAATTTTGAAAAAAAATGAAGAAAAAAATCCACGAAATTTTTTTTTTTTTTTTAGTCAATAAGTCAATGGCCCTATCATGGGTTTTATAACGTTTCGTAGATCTGATTTTTCATAGGTTTCTTTTTTGTAGCCCCCACTGACGGTCGGCCCTCCCAAGGGGGATAACTTGTTGGTCAAACGGCTACAATCCAAATTTTAACCTACCTGTTGCGAATACATTGAGACTCGTGAACCCTCCACAAATTTCAAGAGGGTTACCCTTACAAGTGCTAGTGCAGTCAGTTGCAGCTCCATGCTTTCCAAAGCTATTGTCACAATGACATCTTCGTTTGTGCTTCAAGCCAGAGTAAAGAAAACCTCTGCTTTCGCAAATGTCCAAACACATGTCCACCGTCATAGTTTCATCTCTCAGGTAAAAACCCACCATATCGTCGTCAGAAGCAACATCGGTGAAACATCCCATTGAGGTTCCAGCTGCAACACCTCCTAAAAAATCAACATAGGTATTTAAAACTAGTCAGCAAACATGGCTGAGGCCCTTAACACTTTAGATTTAGCTTTTTCAGCCCCCCCCCCCCCCCCCATGGCCCGTCGCATAATAATAATTGGAAGTATGACAGCGAACGATGGTTTTCTCAAATCACACACTGTTGTGCAAAATTCCAGCATCGAATTTCACCCACTTGTATTGATTTTTCCGTGCTGAAAATTTCCTGATCATTAGATCAAAATATCTTTTTTTAAACATTTTACAGACGTAAAATCAGATCAGTAGAACAGGCACACCTTGATAGCAGGCCCTGTAACAACAATGACACACTTGTTGCGAGACATTGAATTCTCCCGGACGCGATTCTCTGGTTATTAGTATTTTGGCCTACCTGCAGGCTAAATCAAAGAGCATTGTGGGTAACATGTTGACACATCCATTTCCTATTGTAAGCCTTTAACGTAATCATAATTATTCATCTATGACATTTTCCTTTGTTTGAGATTATAAAAAGGTAGAATTCGGTCCTATTTGTTTTTGTTACTGTATGTACTTCAGTTTTTGAAGATAATTTAAAATATTTTCATTACATATTTTTATTTTTCCCATAAGATTGGTTATTTCTATTGATTTCCCATGTTTTTGTCTGCAAAATATGCCAAAATTAGCATGTAGGAGCATCAAATACAGGAAAACTTGGAACTGCGTCTGCCTGAATTGTTTCACTGCTTCAGTATGCGATGGGCCCCTGTGATCTGTCACATAACCAAACTCTAGCAACAGCAAGACCACACCGAGTGTTTAGAAATGGGTCTCGCTGTTGTTGTGACAAAACCCCCACTGTTGCAAAATTTTAACAGCACTTTTACACATTTATAATGATTTCCCAGTGTTTAAATTTTCAGGAATATTAGATCTGGATATATTTTTTTCAAAATGCTTTACAGAAAAACATTTGGCATAGAAGAACTAGCACAATTCAAAGTTACATACCTCTCGCAATAGAGATGATGTTGTTGCAATATTACAAAAATGACTGTTTATGCAAACCCTCACAGCAGCTAGACCTGTTATGCGACAGAGCACAGGTACCTTCATGGTCAGTGCCCTGTTGCATAGCGGGTTTGGCAACAGCGAGGGTTTGCACCCTCTCACTGTTGCGAGGGATGTCCCTGTTGCGATGGTTCCCCCTGTTGATTTGTGGCTGTTCTGCTGAACCGATTTTAATTCTGTAAACAGTTCTGAAAAATTAGATATTCAGATCTAAAATCCCTAAAATTTTCAGCCTGGGAAAATTGTTAGAAATGGGCGAAAATTGATGGTGAATTTCGCATATAACAGGGAGACTTTGCCAAGCCCCCGCTGTTTTAAAGAGCGATATCGCTCCTTCTGTTATGCGACAGGGCACAGTGGCCTGTTGCATAATGGGAACAACAAAAATTTGGTACGGAAATGTCAAAATCTCGCTCTTGTGCCAAAATTCGGCTTTTAGATCTAAATGTCTATTTTTCAGAAACGTATACAGAAATAAAATAGGCCCGGTAGAACAACCAGAATTCAACAGCGGGACCCATTGCAACATCGACGTCCATGTGCAATGACATCCTTGTTGCGAGGGTTTGATTATGCAATGGGCCACAGTGCCTTCATCCAGGTAGGCAGTTTAACGTAAACCTCGGTCCAACTGGCCCTGTGGCCCGTCGCATAATTATCAAAAAATGATGGTAGATATTCAAGGATTTCTGTTTTATGTCTCATAATATAATACACATTCAGTAGTAACAAGTATCACACACATGCCTTACTTTGCCTGAATAACCTTCTAATAACTATACATTTCACACAAAAACCATAGGTCATTGAAGGTGCAGTGTTTGAAATTGAACCTTACCTACAAAATATATAGCATTTCTGCCAGTCCCTCCGCAGGTCTGAAGAGAATCCCCAGCACAAGCAGTTCCACATTCACTTGAGGGGACCATACCATGTTTGCCGTAGTTGTTATCGCAATTACATTTCTTTCGGTGTCGCAAGCCAGCAAAGAGAAAACCTCCACTTCTGCAAGTGTCCAAACACAAGTCCACTGTCATGCTTGTTGCGTCTTCCACATAATAACCCGTCAGATCACGATCGCTAGCAGAGTCCATGAAGCATCCCAGTAGGCCTCTAGCTGCCACATCTGAAAAGTGAGTATTGATAGACTGAAGTACTTAGTTTGGGGTGTACTTTCTGATTAGTAGTTCTTATAGTAATGAATAGTTGAAGACAAGAGTAGATGTTGAGAACTTATTGCATTCTTCAGTCACGGGCTAAAGGCTATATTCCATTATACAGTATTAGGTTGTGGTCCCATGAAATAGTTACACAGAACTAACCAAGGGAGCACGAAGCAATAATTATTTCCCCCGAGTCGGGCCCATTTGAAGGGTCGAGGGCTCTGCCCAAGACCCCTCAAATGGGCCCAGATGAGGGAAAATAATTATTACTGAGTGCCCCCAAGGGGTATGTATGTAGCATGAAATGATATTGAGGTTTGTAATTTTCTAATTTTTAAAATGGGATATTTCAGTGGATAATGAGGGGAATCACACAAATTGAATAAATAGGCAAAATGTGTTCTTTTATCCACATAAAATCAAAGCTAGGACCTCATTGGAAGTAAGGGTTGCGGTCAGAGGGAGTATGTCACTTATGTAAATATATGTATGACAATAAAGAGGAAAAGCCAGATTTTTAAAAACCAGAAGAAAATAAAAGAGCAGATTGGAGATTTGATATGGTTTGGCCAGTTGACATAATGGAATGGTACCATAAAAATACTCATATTCAACATCAATTAACTCATATGAAAATACTTGCTATTAGTAAACCATCAGGTATACCAAATGTAAGTACACAATTATTTAAGGATTGTGCCATGGTTTTGGTACCAGAATTGACATTCATGTATAATCAATCTATTTTCTGAAATGATTTTCCTGCTGATTGGACTATTACCCCAATACCAAAAGGTGGGAACTAGATAGATATGAATAACTGGAGGCCCATTACTGTTACTGCTGTAGTAGGTAAGATTATGGAAAAATGTATTCACTCACAGATCATAACTCATACGAACATAAATGAGTTACTTAATTCGAGAAAGCATGGATTTCGACCTGGGGGGCTGACCAAAAAACATCCACAAGAATTTTGGGCCGCGTAAAAGTTAAAATACCCGCGATCACAAAATTTGCTCTCGTGGATATTTTAACTTCTCGTGGATGAGAATTAAATTTTTCAACAATTAAATTGCCCCAATGTCCTTCTAACACACTTTAAGAAGTATTTTATGTGAATAGATATATCATGGGAATGAATTTAGTATGATTTTTCAAGAAACTTTCATGTCCAAAAGTTCTCTTTGATGTTTTTTGGGCAAATTTATAACAATATTAATAATTATATGATTACAAGCGCCATATACATAGATTATTCTAAAGCTTTTGATTCATTGGATTTAGATATACTTTTGTCAACATTAAAAATATATGGATTTGATCAACATTCTTTGTCTTGGTGCTATAGATTTATAAAAAAAAAAACCATAGAATTCAGACTTAAATTGGGAAGTCAACTTCTTCATTGTTAAAGGTGGATTACGGGTTTGGTCAGGGGAGCTGTCTCGGTCTGCTATTCTTTATTATTTATGTGAATGACATGTTTGGTGAATTATGTAATATAAATGACTCTTGTATTATGATGTACGTGGATGATACTATGTAATATAATTGTGGGGTGACTGTGAATGAAGCTATGGATCGAAATGAGATTGCATATAAAATACTATGTGCATGGTGTTTATTGATTAGCTTAACCATAAATGATTTTTAATAATCAGAAAAGACTGTTAATTTACGATGGGCGCATTAACAATGTATTGGAAAATGTAAATGATTACACATATCTTGGAGTTGATATTGACAGTGTCTTGAAATTTGACAAGTATGCCCATTCCATGTGGAAGAAAGTGCATCAACATTTGTATAATTTCAAGAAATAAGGAAATTTTTGACTGAATCAGTAGCTGTTATACTGTATAAACAGACACTTCAACCATTATTTGAACATGTTAGTTTTATACTTGACAGTGCATTGGCCTACAATAGAACAAAATTAGGTAAATTACAAGACCAGTGTATTAAAACTATTTATCATAATACTCAACCACATATATTGGTGCCTGATATATATAAGAAATATAATGTTCATGTTTTGAGTAAGAGGAGAATTGTGCACTTATTGACAATTATGTATGGTTTGTGTAATAATGTGAACTATCTGAGAGATGATAATTATAGTATTGAAACATCAATACAAACTAGATCACATGAGAAAATAAGTTTTATTCAAGAATTTACATCCCTAACAGGAGTTAAGAATTGTTGATATTGTAGGGGAGTTGAATTATGGAACAACTTACCAAGTGTGGTACAGTTAAGCGACACTAAAATGTCATTTAAAAATGCTGTAAAAGTCATTATCTGTGTGTAAGTCTCATCCCTTGACTCCATATCTCACTGTATGATGTCATATATATCCAAGGAAGAACATAAGTATGTAAGATTGGACGAAATAAAAAAAAGAAAATACTGTCATAAGTCAGCGCCAAACTATTGTAAAGCAATCCCAAACCATTGTAAGAAGCACCCAAAACATCATAAGGAAAGTCAAACCATTGTAGCTAAGCCACTTCGAGAGCAGGAACAGTTTTGTTCAATACATATACTTCATGAATATGTTTAGTAAGCAGCATTTCATTTCATTTATATAGCTATGGGTAGTCTGGGCAAAATCATATAAAACATTGAGTCTCCTGTCCACTGAAGATTTGAGATGTGTACAATGTCACACATAAAGGTTGATATATTCAAATTTGAAAATTGCACAATTTGGATGACACTTTTAAGTATGTTGTGAAATGAAATATAAAATTTGTATTTTTTTCAAACACCATGAAATAATTGGAATAGAAAACAAAAAGTATGCTATTTCCTTGATTAAGCGTTTTATATTTCACATTGTCTGCATCACTAGTGAAAACAGCTTACTTGGTGCAGGTGCTGGTCCTGGTGATGGGGCAGGTGTAGGCGCAGGCCCTTCAGAAAAAAGGTTTGTAAACATACTCAAATGACAATATTATAACTAAAATGCCTGCAATACAATTACTCCCTATGGCACTTTGCAGAATGACCTGTAAATTAGTACATTTAGGGATACTACATGTTCACTAACAGCACTTTGTGAATAGCTTTTATAGAGGGTGAACAGCCTAGCAATGATCAAAGTTGACAAGGAAAACTTTCATAGTCACTGACACATTCGTTGCGCAATTGGCCACTGTCTTTCCTGGCATTGTACTGTAAGCATGAAGTATTCTGACAAATTGGGAGAGGGAGCATTGGTTTAAAGGCCTTATAACACTACATGACTTTGAGCTGCAATATCGGAATGATGAATTATGCTGATGTTACAGAAAATATGTATGCAGTGATATAATTGTTTGAAAATTTGGGGTAGTTTACAACAAAGAATAATGTCTCTTATATGAGAGTTTTCTCTGTGACATCGCTATACTGCAGTTCCAGTAGAATCATCTAAAAAATGTTTGTTGATGTTGTCAATTGTTTTTATGTTGAGGTTATGAAATAATGGCTTATATTTTCTACATGTAATGTATAGAATCAAGCTTGAAACATATAGAACCAAGGCTTTTTAGTCAATAGAGGTCAGGAAAGCAGTTTATATCAATTGAGGAGAGTTCTGGAGAATGGCTTAAAAAGGAAACAAAATGATCAGTTACTTACCAGCGCTGTACACTGAATTTCTATTACTTCCCCCACAGGTTTGACTGGAGTCACCCACACAGGCCACGTTACATTCACTGTCAGGGGCAGCCCCATGTTTGCCATAGCTATCTCCACAGTAACACCAAGACATCCACTGAACCCCAGCGTAAGCAAAGCCTTGGGTCCTGCATTTGTCTATGCAAAGCTCAATTGTCAATGAAGCACTTGCTGATGTATGGCCACTTAGATCATGGTCACCTACCGCATCAACAAAGCACCCTAAACTTGTTAAACTGTTGCTTCCTGAAATACAATAAAAAAACATTCAAAATTTGATTGACTAAATTGTATAATCAGGGTTGTCTTGCCCTGGAAAACAATAATGTCTGGCTCTACATGGTTCTGCCAATTCTCCCAATCTAGGATAGCCAGTTTTATGAATTCCACCTGCAGGTTAGCCTAGAAGAGGATGCATGCTGGGTAATATGTCGACAAACCTTAAGGTTTTAGCATAGACATTTTCATGAATTCTACCAGTATTTGAAGATTGATATTGAATAAAATTAACCATCATTATTTTTTGAATTAGTACCCATATAATATATTTATATTCTCTGAGTTGTTTGAAAATGTATTCATAATAGAAGAACAAATAGCAATTTTTTGGGTTATTTCCTATAGTTTTTCTAGGGGATTTGTCAACAAACTTAGCCCAATTTAGCCTGCAGGTCCTTAAAATACTGTAAATCAGCTATCCGTGGTAGGGAGAATTTCTGTGTTGTGGTGATCTATGATGCAACAAAAACTTTTGTTGCAAAAATGATTTCCTTTTCACGCAATTTCTAACTTTATCATTATTTTCCGAAACTGATTTCTAAAATTGGTCCATAAACGGTCCATAATTATGTTATGAATCACAAGCAACACCCATTGTTATTACTCCAGTTGCACGCATCTATACCACAGGCTAAAGCCATCGATAGTGTATGGAACTATGACCATACCAATAACTCTGACTATGTCATGTTATTGAAGCTTATGACTTCATGATGGAAAGAATAACCTTGTATGGAATCTTTTTATAATAAGCTTTTATGGAATGACCCCCAGAGCAAGCATGTACATTTCAATACCACATACCAGAGATCTTGTATGTATATTGAGACTGGAAACCTTCTCTGTGGCCCTATATGATCATTTCCCTGGTGGCCGGTTGGAATCCAGCAAGTCAACTCTGACCAGGGACTGAACATTACCAGTGTATTTTGGAGAAGCAAAAAGTCATAATAGTAGGATTATAGTCATAATAATCAATCCAAATCCAATCCAACCACAGCCCAGATATAATAAGAAGTACCACATGGGGGTCCGAGGTGGCCGTACGACCCGCACGGGACCGTCACGTACCGAGGGTGAAGCCCAAGGTTCATACAATCCCCATGGGTCATGCAGCCATCCGAGGATGACCCCAAAGGTACTTCTTTATATTATCATCTAAGCATCAGTGTATACCAAAAAATTGTCTGACAATTTTATGGCAATGTCTGACATCATACCCTTTAATATCGGACGTGATGTCTGAGGTAATTGTCAGCCTTTGTCCCTGTAAAATCATAATTTTGACATTTCTATTTTGCTAAATTATTTTATATATCAATTAGATTATGACATGTCTGATGTGGCATGGAAATGTCAGGTGTAATGCTTTTAAATGTCGGACAATTTGTCGGCTGTTTTAGAACATTTTTGGCATACACTGAAGCATCATTCAAAATATGTGAAAAGAAGCAACAAGAAAGTTGGGCAATCACCCCAGAAAAAGTTTAATCACCCCAGAAAATGAGTAAAACAATAATTCTCCCCACCACTGATGGCTGGTTACCAGTATTTTAGGCACCTGCAGGCTAATTTGGATTGATTTTGTCCACAAACCCCTGGGAAAACTAAAGAAAATAAACAAATAACTGTTATATATCCACCTTTAATGAGTGAATATCCAAACGACTTAGAAAATATTAACTGCATATGGATACAAATTTCAAAAAATATGATTGCTAATTTTTTATCATGTTTAACGACAAATAATGATAAGATCAGTGGAAATATCTATGCTAAAGCCTTGGGTCTTGTCAACAAAATTACCCAGCATGCATCCTGATCTAGACCAACCTGCAGGTAAAACTCCAGAAATTTGGTAAGCCTATTACAAGGCCGCCTCCTCTTTCTCGGGGCCTATGCAAGTCTGCCATCTAAGGGTGGGAATTTCCACCTCCCCCAGAATCCTTTACGGCCCACTGGTTTCTGGCAAGATGCAAACCTAACAGTTAACCAGCGAAGGGGTTTTCCTGACTAAATATAGCATCCAATGAAAATATAGCTTCTAACACGGGGAATCCTCCAATGATCACCATGTTGTTTCAGACTTGTAAAGTCCATCTGACGATCAGTGGGATACACTAGAAAGTCTGGAAAATTGGTATCCGTGGTAGGGAGAATTGAAATTGTTTTGGATTGATTGTTGCATTGGTAGATCCATTACAAGACGATTCACGTCCAGATTATTGGGGCCGGTTATCGGCAATTGAACCTAAGAAATAATTGTGTGTGGCCATCAAGTTAAGGATACACACAGGGCTGCCAATGTCCCGATATTCCTGGAACCACCCTGGGGCCCTTGATGGGGGGTGCCAATGTCGCATGTAGAAGATAAGAAATGGTGCTGTTGCCGTGTCGAATTTAAGAAAAGCCCATGTCAAATGTTGGTAATGTCCATGTCGCATGTCACTATGATTTTAGGGTCCATGTCATGGCGTTAAGGTCTCATGTTGCATGTCGATTTTAAAGGAAACCTAGCACATAATTGCAGCACACTTATTTTTCAATGAATTCAATTAAGCATGTTATTCACAACTTCCACTATCAATATAAGCGAAATCGAATCAAAATTCCTTATTTGCACACAATTATGGGACATAAAACAAACTTGTTTTTATATCTTTTTTAAGGAAATCACCTAATTTATGATGTAGCAAGGGGAGTTGTAGGGGAATCCAATCTGCCCTTAGAAGGGAATCCCCATTCCTGTAGAACTTGTAATAAGGGTTAAGCTCTCTAACCCAAATTATATATATTTGGCCCAATGTAACTCATAATAGATTAAAATAGATATTTATCTACAACCATTCATTGATCAGGGAATCCCAAAGTTATTTTAGAAGGAATTCCCATAGCTGCGACGTAACATGGGGAGTACTGAGCAGCCCAGCATATAGGGAATTCCCAAATTTAAATTAAGTTCCTCAATAATTCCTTCAGCCCTAAATATTTTCACGGTTTTTTCTTTTGAAATATTTTCAGAATACATAAGTCAAGTTGACAACACAAAAAATAGCGCTTCATGAATTTATGTGCAAGTTTTCCTTCAAGAAAAGGCCATGTTGCCGTGTCGAATTTAGTTGTCCAGAACCTGATTCCCTGTCCCAGGCGTCCTGATTAGGGCCCTAGATACAAAATGTTTGAATTGTGTTACCAAAAAAAAAGATAACAAAAATGAAATAATGATATATAGAAATTATTGAAAATTGGGTTAATTTTGTACGAAACAAATCAAAACATTTCTGGGGAGGTCCCACACACACCCTGTCCAATTATTTCGTTAGATGAGCTGGAACTTCTGGATTTGGTTACAGGCTTCACTAAAAATATAAAAGATGACATTTCCCGACTCGTAGGACCCCATGCTGTATTATAGGACCTCAGCATTTCCCTTCTCGATCTTTGCACAATTGCAGCGCTATGCAAAAATTATCGGGGATTTCCCCTAAACCCCAGACTCTCTTGATCACTTATGGCTAGCCTGCACAGCAAGCCCCTCTCCTCATCCGGCCCCATGCCACCCCTGGTCCTAAAGGCTAAATATGGGCCGGGATCGCCGTTTTTTTTTGTTTTTCTTTTTTGGCAGGGTTCTATTTGTCTCTGGAATGGCAGTTGTCATGATATAATATTTTGTATAGTGAGACCTGTAAGTGGAACTCTTCTGTACTGGATTAAGGAATAAACAGATTGACAAGATGGCTTCTACCACCTAGTCAGACTTCATGTTTCTCTCAGTTTGATCCCAATATTTCAGGTCTCAATGATCATACATGACAGCAGTATCGAGAAGGAAGGACTTTGTCTAAGGGTTGGAACGCCTGGATGCCGATGTAACGTAACACTGTGACGATGTTGGTCTCCCTGACGACTACCAATGGTCACCGTGACAATGCGTTGTTGCGCAACGTTATGAAAATGCATAATCACATACGTAGTAATTCGTCGATGGCTTTGCAGGGATCGTATTCATTTTGTTCTCCTTCAAACTTGTCCACACATTGCTTTATAAAACTAAATAATTCTAAGCATATTAAGCAGTATCATCAAGCATAATTATAGTTTACTTACACTGGTGAATTTTGGCAGACTGTCGTGATTAACTATACAAAGTGACTGCGTGGCGGGGGTGATTTAAAAACAAGGAGTTCACAGCCAGCAGTACATATGGCCTGGTAATATGCACTACCCCCATACTCACCGCTTGTTGGCAGCGCGGGTGATAGAATTAAGTTTTTCATCTGTAGAATGTTTGCCTTCTCAGTGACATCCTCATGTGGCAGCTCAAGTTGTATAGTGTAATACTGCCTTTAGTTGTAAACCTGCTGCAGCCTTACCTGGGGCTGGAGCTGGGGTTGGAGCTGGGGTTGGAGCTGGGGTTGGAGCTGGGGTTGGAGCTGGGGTTGGAGCTGGAGTTGGAGCTGGGGTTGGAGCTGGAGTTGGAGCTGGAGTTGGAGCTGGAGTTGGAGCTGGGGTTGGAGCTGGAGTTGGAGCTGGAGTTGTAGTTGTTGTAGTTGTTACAGGGATATGTCCTAAGAGAAAAATGGCAAGGGCATGATTTATAACTATTTTATTGACTTCATAGTAGTATTTTCATAGGACAGAGGATGATGCACAAGAGACCTCACCAACAAAGTTTAGGGTAGCAAAGGGGCCTACTATTAAGTAGATATAACCAAAATACCAGGATAGCATTCCATAGAAATTTGGAGATTATTATTGCGAGTCAAATCAAATATATATTTTCATAAACATTAATATATCAAAATATCTATGTGACCAAGGAAGAATGCTACATAGTTTAAGTTTGATTAAAATATAAATTGAACAAAAAAGGAAAAGAAAAAATCTATAGGCCTATGGCAATAACATTTTTTGGTATTAATTGTATTGTATCTTAAACAAGATTATCATGAAAATTCTATGGAATTCATCCCGGGGACAGGGTGTGGAGGAGGGTTGGGCACTGACCAGGGAGGGAGCAAGGACATTTTAGGGACAGTAAACCCATCCTACATTGGGTATATCCCAGAGCTGAACAAGGGTTGCAATGGGACGAAATATCAATATAAGCCATCTTTGTCTCCTAGAGTTGGGGTTACTGAAATAGGCAAAGATTTGCTTTTGCTGAGTCCCTAAGTACTGCTTAAACATTATGAATTCTTAAATTTAATCAATTGACAGATTTGCAGGTATGTTGCTAATCAAAATGCTATATTTCAAGTCAGAATAGGGTTGGAAGACCTTATCATCGGTTCCTGCAGGGATAAGTCCAATATATTAAGCTGCATTTTACAACTCTGTCAACCGAATTGCTTTGGTTAATAATGCAACTGTCTTTAGGTAATACGCACTGAGGTAATTTAGTAAAAATATTTCAGGATATTTTTGTAAAGTGGGATTGACTTATTGGAGATTTCTAAAGGAAGTAAAATAATTATATTTCATAAACATGTTAAAAGTTGAATATGAAACATACCGACCATTTGCGTTGACGCGGTATTAGAATGGGTAGTTGTTGTAGTTGCAGATGTGCCATGCAGGAAAAAATAGAGACACATTAAGATAGACACTAAAGGTGCACCCCCTTGAGGCACTTAAATTGCTAATTATTAGCTTTAAATTAGTCAACAACTGGTTGAAGACCCCTAATTTTTTTCTCTATCTACATACACAGATACATAAAGAGTCTCTGCCAGTACCTAGTTCCATGTTGACCATATAATAGGCCCATGATGAAATATATACTATAAAACATTCACATTACGATCAAACATGACACTCATCAATTTTGGTAACTCGGCAAAATTGGTTTGTTTGCAAACAGTGTTGTATACAGGCAGAAAAGACAGACGTTTTATCAATTTTAAGTTAAAGGGAGGGACCAGTGATTGTAGACTGTTACATGACAAGTACCTCTTAAGTGATCAACACACCAATTTTTATGCCTTTCTCTTGGATACTTTTAATTTTATTAAAACTATTTTGAACAATAATTAGTCTAACAGTGCGCATTTCGTGTACCTCGCAATGCAAAAATTAACATAACTAAGTGATCCTAATATTTTCCCTCAACCCTATGATATTTTAAATCACAAAACAATCCCTTAACTCTAAATCATGAAACAAATGTATTTATTGTAAAAATTTGCATTCCAAATAACTTCAAAATTTTCTTTTTTTCGTCTTTTTTTTTTGTGTGTGTGATCTCACACACAGACTTATGTTTTCTTCGGATGAATAAGATTTTTCTTTACAGTAAACCATGATTTTCACATAAAAGATTCAATCACTGACATTGAAACTTGGCAAACTTCTGAATTAGCATGACATATAACATATTAAGTGTAAAAAAATCTATATTGAAATTTCACTGGCCCCCCTCTTTAAGTTTTCATGATTTAAACTAGCCATGGTAAATCTAAGAATGTGATTCTATTCTCTATCTTTATGTACATACATACATAAAGAGTCCTTGTCAGTACTAGTGCTTATGCACATAGACGGAATCAATGAGGGTAGATACAGCATCCCTATACAAGATTTGCAAGAGTCTGTGCACTGAACCCTCCAATAGACTCCTTGATCCCTACTCCTTTAGCCTGGGCCTATTGGCACCCATCCCTCATCTCATTGGTTCCGGCTATATTGCAAAAAGGGTGCAGAACTAGTAGAAATAAAAGGTCTACACCTTTCCCATGAGCCTGTGCAGGATTTGGTAACTCAGTGGCCTCACTTCATATAGCTTAACTATAGGAAAATCCTAAAGAACTATTTGAAACTTTTGACACCAGGGTGGCACCACCTTATGTTATAAAAGATGCATATAAGAAATGATAGTGTGCGTTGAAAGATCCACAAGTATGACAGAACAAGACATAGCCTCACGTGTTACTGGGGCAGCGGGGGTTGTTGTTGTTGTTGTTGTTGTTGGTGCGGGCTCTACAGAATGAGGAAGTAATTATCAAATTAAATCATTCATTATTGATTAAGCTTATTGAAAAAGATGGGAAGAAAGTGCCAATGTAAAGGTCCAGGTACATAACAACTCAAAATATAGCCTCAGCTGGTAATGTAGCCACAGGGTCTGCAGAACATAAATGTAATTATCAGATTAATTCATTTGGGCTATCATAATGGGCTATAGCATAGCGCTTTGCATAATTATACCATTAAACAAGCAGGTTTAAAAACAAGAAGTAAGTAATAACACCTTAGTAATATCACCTTAGATGGAAACGTCATTACATTTTTCCTGTTGACATGATTGTATGTTACCCTCCCAAGCCCGTATCCAGGGGGGGTGACGTGGGGTATGGGTCACCCCCCTTGGCTAGGCTAGGTCCACTTTGTGGAAAAAGGTTTCCATTATCTGTTTACCTTTAGACCTGTTGCAGTGGTTGATTTAGAGGGAGGCGCGGGGGTGCATGCACCCCCCTACCTTTTTTGATGTTTTTAACTTAAAATTCTACCAAAAAGTAATTAATGATTTTTTTCCCAAAAGCGCCCCCCACTCATTTTAAAATCCTGGATCTGCTACAGTGCTCTTACACCTTTTTGGAACTGTATTTGTCTCATCATTCCTCTTGCACCCCTGCCAGTCATTTTTCATTTCCAATACTACCCGAGTCCATTTGGTAAGTAAAAATGTAAAGCACAAAGAGTTTTTTTAAAAATTAAGTTACCGTCCTAATTTCTTTACCGATGTTAACTGAACACAACAATTTTATTCTAGCCTTATATATCCTATTCCTACACTTTGAATTCTGTTATTGAAAAAAGGTCCACTTTTTAGATGTGGTCACCCCCTACAGAAATTCCTGGATACAGGCCTGCCTCCCTAATACTCCTATTTAAGATTAATAAACTAATATGAAAATATGAGGCTCACTTACCTTTGCAAACTGCGTAATGACCATGGTCACTACATGCGTGAGATTTGAACTCTCCGTTTTTAATGGTGGCACAAGGCTTACTACTTTTTGGATTGCCCGATGCCCAAGCAGTATTTATAAATGTCATACTACTGCCATCCGTGGTCTGCCAGCTCCCACTGGCATAGACCAAACCAGCCCACACCTCTCCTCTGTAAAATAACAAGTATCTTATATGTTCAGTTCACTTTCTTAGCAGCAACTTATATGTTACAACACAACAGGCCAGAAAGAATTATTTAAGCTTAACTTGTTTGATCAATTTAGCCACAACTATAGGTCTGCAGGGCAAGAAATGGCTGGTTTTGTTTTTCAGTTCTATTTTGAGTTCTACTTTCCAAAGATTTGTAGTAAGTTTTTTTCATATCAATCACATAAGTTTATTGGTGGGGGAGTACATTATTGATGACTTTTTGAATTTTTTAAACACATTTTGCACGTCATTTGTGGCCATTTATCATCTGAACATATTTTATATTTTTTCCACTTGTTCCCATTAATTATTATATTCATTAGCAATATCACATGGGAGGATGCTCATATTTTGAAAACTTGTGCTGTCTTTGTCAGATTCTACTCCCATTTCTTTAATAAAATAATTGTGCCTGACGAACAATTTTGGTATTGAATGATAGAAAAATATATACTGAATCTAAATATACCACTTTTATTTTTATCATAACGTTATTAACAGCGTTACGTTTTTAAGACAGTTAGAAGGACCAGATATTTTAAGTTTTTCAGTCCTTTCTTTCCCTGCAGACCTATAGTAATAATAATGCATACATTCAGACAACATTGTACAAAAATACCCAACAAGATAAGATTGTCATAATTTTGTCTCAATTTTGTAAACCAACATCATTTTTGCAAAATGATATTTGGGTGATTAAGAAAAATTATGTATAAATAAAGTGTCCTGAATTAGGGATACATTACTATAGATTGTAATGCTGATATATGGATGGGAATTAAATTCAGCCTTTTGAGTTTTTAATTGTAAAGGCAATAAGTCATTACCTGACATAGTCCAAATCAAGTAAGGTTTACCTAGGGTGCTAGTGCACTTGAGTGTAATTAGAAAATAAAGATGGTGGGATGTTTTTCTCTTTGATTACGAGCATTTTAAATATCCCAAGTGAGGTTCGATATAATGTTGAAAATACAAATTTGTACTTTAAAGTTGTAGAAATAGGAAGAGTAAAATGTTGTAAAAAGTGTTGCTGCAACCTTTCTGGGACTGATGGATTTTGCTGTTAAATTTAAGCTTTTCTTCTGAACTTATGTTAATTCTTTAAACCATTTTGTGAACTAGATAGTTATGATGATTTATCAACCCTATTAAGTTTGTTTTGATAAAAGCAAGTGATTGATACTAGGTTTCTCATTGAGGATATCATTCGCATTCAAATACTCACTGTTACTTATGTGTGGGGCCAGCGTGGCCTGTTGCATGATGAGTCCTCCTTGTTAAAATAGCCACTGTTGTGCAAAAATCCACCATCAAAATTTCCCCACTTATAATACTCCTTCTGGGGTAAAAATCTCAGGAATTTTAGATGGAAATATCTAATTCTGAGAATTTTTTGTAGAACTAAAATTGGTCCATAGCATAGGAGAATGACCCCAATTCAACTGCGGGACCCATGGCAACAGGGAGATATTTTGACACGTAGACTTCATCCACGTTTATACTCACCCTCCAATGTTTGCAATGAAGTCTAGCTCGGCTTGGCTCTGGGGTGTGGGCAGATTTGCAGCTCCACCACACGCCCCTCCAGCTTCACTCCCAAGTACTGTTCCTGATTGCTTGACGTAGCAGGTTCCCTGGTACTCGCTTCCACTACAAGTAGCTGCCACCAGTGGGTCTGAAATACAAAAGAAAAGGTTCCTGCTGTTTTGCACTGAGGTCACTCATGCATAAATAAAGGCACTTATGATATAACACACGTTAAACTTAGTTAAATTGTTTTTACAGCAGGTGGCAGCCTATTTGTATTGGGATTGTTAAGTTATTGTTAGGCTAGGTACAGAAGTAAGCAGCTTTAGAGGAATGAAGACATGTTTAATCAATGCAAATAGCATTGCAAACAAAGAGATGTGAATAGAGGATTGATAGATTCATAATGTAAGGAGACAGCTCGAAGCAGAGACCTTGTATGTATATAAAGGATATATTGAGACTGGAAAGCTTCTCTGGTGCCCTATGTGCTCATTCCTCTGGTGGCTGGTAGGATCAACTATGACCAGGGTCTGGTCATTACCAATGTAATTGTGGAATAGCCAGTGGCACCACTCTTGCTCTTTGTAACATGGACATAACGGTCAATCCAAATTTAGTCCAACCAAGGGCCAGGTGACAGGCCTGTAGTGCATAACAGGTTTTACCCCTGGCTTTCCAGTCTCGATACATCCTATATTATACATACAAGGTCTCTGCTCGAAGGAATTAATTCCATTGCAATGCCAGGGATATGCCAGACTGGTGGCCAGAATGAATGATAAAGCACATAGGTAGAGAACTGACGAACTTTTTTTTATAATAATTCCAGATGTTACAGTAATATCTTACATGGAAATACATACATTTATCAGTATTATCATCTAGTATAGATGATATTTACAATGAAATTATGGAGCACAAGGTTTTAGTGCATACATAAAGACGTTCTTCAGATGACCTCACCCAGAAAAAGCTGACGGCAATATTGGTTATTAATATTCACAATTGACAAATATCTGCAACGCATATTTCTGTAAAATTTACCTTAGATTTTCTCATTAAGTAACAACGAACCATTTTTTGAATTCATAAATTCCGGATTTTTCATATAGTCATGTGTTTGTAATAAGCACATGGTGATCACCAAAAATTGGTCACGTGACCAGGTCTGCACAAGGTCTATACCTAACCCCCATATCGAGCTCCTGGATCTGCCCCACTCTGATTCAAAAACAATAATATTGTATGCTCCTATACGACCACTACAATATTCTTGAGGAGGTAGACAGCTTTTTGTTAAAGCTCTCTGTAGCAATATAATATTGCAAGTTACACAAATGGCATCGAATCAAACAAGTTCAAATTAAACACCATATATTTCGCTTTCCAGTCACATATGTCTGGCAATCAAAACAAATGGATGACGAGAAAATCAGGCCAAAAAAATAATTAGTTGTGTTCAGGTATCCCAACCGACCCTAATTGTTTGGCCGTACCCTGATTCTTTTTGGAGATTTTCTTTTTCAGCATTTTACTAAAATTCAATAAGAACTACTTTAAACTCATTCTAAAGGGAAAGTTATTGTAGAAGGTAAAACTATTATTTATGTCCAAAAGTATATGTCAATAGTTGAAGCCTGTAACAGATGTTTTAAAAAGAAAGAAAAAGCAATCAATTTATCTATCCGATCTTTTTTTTTTTTTTTTTTTTTTTTGGGGGGGGGGGGGGTGGGCTTATGAAACCTGAACACAACTTTTTTTCGGCCTTATGAACTTATACAAAGCGCGGGTTTGTCGTTTACTAGCCTGGTGTGCACCCTATCTGGTCCCTTGCCAATTAACAAATTAAGTCAGTTGAGATAAAATAGTTTGATACATTGCAAATGTTTTTGAAATGATTTCCACGTGTATTCTACAGTCAACTGTAATATCCTTGTTAAGAAATTAACTAAATCAACTCGCAAAATTTCAACAATGTTCCCTGTTTCTCATAAGTACAATGTTAAAGTTAATCATCTAATATCCTAATGCCTTTCCGTGAACTACCCCAACCACGAACCTTTTTGATTGCAAATAGGGGGCGTAATTCTAAGATTGTATTTTCAGTTAAGATATTTGGACCTTTTCAATGTTGTATTTCTGACTTAAGATTGTATATTCCTATTGTTAGTCATAGCTTTAAGACTACTGACTTATAAAACATCTTATCTTAAACTTTGAGATGTAAGAAACGAATTTACAATTGTCCTAGTGTGAAACTCACCCTTAGTATATATATGCCTGCAATCATTTTCACTGATGTCACACTCAACAATCAAAATTAAGCTTGTTTCAGTTGGAAGAGCGCTACGTAGTGAGACAGAGTAGTTGAATATAAGAAAAAAGTAATAAAAAGCTTACCTGATATACAGAAAACAACTGCAAATACCACCAATTGCTTGTAAATCTCCATCTTGTTCACAGGGAAATTAGATGTAGTATTTCCTCGAAAGATTTTAAGTAGCAGGCATTTTGCTCTGGTAATTGTTGTCTGAGTCTGCCTGGCCACTCTCTGGGGGGAGCCTACATTATATAGTGTCTCCATGGCCGTGGGGCTCAGGAAAGGGGGATCCAAACACTTGTTCTTAATTACTATATGTTTTAACTTGATATAATTCAGTAAATAATTGCTAGTTTTCGTTGTATATATACCAGCACACAGTTATAATTCATTCTAAATCTTTGTGATATAGAAGATGATAGCAGATGAACATAATCAAATCTGGTTATACATGATCTGAGTAAGTCTAGATATTGGCTACAGATAATATATCTCATTCAAATATCTCCAAATACAAACTGTAAAACTGATAAATATAGATATCAGAAATATAGTCCCCTTAGCGGTATGGTGAAGGATAATGTATAGCAATCATATTAGTTTTTTCTCCTCTTTTCATTAATCATTATTAAACTGTGCGGGTCTTAGTACAACTAACGTTCATGACCCTTTTATTGGTACAATATTCTCCAAACATTTGTTCTTTTTCTTTAGTTTTTTTTGTGAGATATTTTCTTCTGTGCACATTGCGAATAGTAATACAACGAAATTGTTAAACTTTGAGGCAACTATTAAGCACATAATTATGCACTGAGGGAGATATATATTTTTTAGATATACATTTGTTCGCCGATATATCAAATGCAAACTTTTTTTGAGTGGAGGGTTAAGACATTTTTGAAAGCAGGGTAATTCTTTATGGAAATCTATATTCAAGAATAATAATTAAACGGATTCAAATAGATTAAGAAAACTTGTGTTCACAATACCCTAAAAGATCAATGGGATCATTCCAACAATTGTTACAGATTTTCCTTGGTCACCACCCGTAATGTCTTGTCGTACTTGATGGAAGGCCCCTTTTCTAATTTTCTAAAAGTTAGTTTAGCTATTGGCTTTTAGTAGTTAATATCATATGTCCTTGGAAGGCTATGAGGTTGGAGTCTCATTCTTAAGGATAGACATGAATCATGTTTTTGTCACGTTCGACAAAGTGGTAAGATGTTTGTGGACTGTTGAAGAAAACATTTACTGCAGTGATACCTCGCTGTTTGTTCAGAACTGTTGCAGTCATTGACAGACATTTTGTAAATATGATTTCCATAACTTTTTCGTAATTCTTCAAGAAAATTTAGATTGATAAAACAATGGTAGGAATCACATTGTACTCCTAGATAGCTACTCTTATCATTATATCTATATCATTTATTATTTACTTCCAAACTGTTCCATTACAGAATTGGGCTATTACTCGCATTAGAAAATATCAACCACATAGCCTATCCTTATACAGTATGTACAATAGGATTTTTATTGATTTAAATGTTTTATTAATGGTAAAACCTACTCTGTAACATACAAGGACTTGTAAACTTGAGTTAAAGTAACCCAAACCCAAATAATTGACAAAACCTTTTGAACTCAAATAAGTTTAAAAATATGTTAGATTAGTCCAGTTAAGGTCAATGGTAAAGTATTAGCTGCAAAAACTAGCTCAAACTGAAGTAGAATTCCACGAAAGATGGTAATATTTCCATTTGTAAACAAACCATTTTTTGCAGATCCACATTAATGGAGTGGAGCAGGGAAACACGTTTAATGATTTTCTACCATATTTCAGGGTTCAGATTTTAACATGGTCTAGAAATAGGCTCAAGAAATAGATTTCCAAGATTATTTTACTTTGGAAAATGTTTTTGAATTTATTGGTTTTGGCTCCCAGATTCAGTACCAAAAAACATAAGCCTATTGTCTACCCTTAGCTCCCGGCCTTGGGACTGACAGCAGGAAGTATTGGCAGGAAAATTATTAATCCGTCAAAGTAATAATCTGAGACGACACAAGGTGGAACCTTGGCAGCCTATACTCAGATAGGGATTAACTCTACCATAAAAACACATTTATACTAATATTTGCAAAATCACTTCCACACTTAATCCCTCAAAAGAGTCACATAATGCAAAATTAACAAAAGCAACTTGGTTGACTGATTGCTTTTAAAATTTCTAAAATGCAGCTTTATGTATTGCCGTTTTTTCATATAGGAACCAATGCTAAACTCAACTTAAAGCCTGTCAGCCTCACCTATAATGTCCAGCCCTTTTTGGCCCTGAAATACATCAATTTGATTGGCTGTCAAACCTGCAAAATTGTCAATTGAACAAATGTAAGAAATCATATTGTTTTAGCAGTACTTGGGGGTACAGAACAAAATAATTCTTATTTCAAGAACCCCAACTCTGGGAAGCAAATATGGCTTATATGGTAATCTTGTCCAACCCTTGTCCAACTCACTGGATTATCAATCTAGAATCTATGTATGGTTAGATTTATTTGATTTCCACTTGGTTATAATGGTAATCGCCAAAATCTGGTCACGTGACCACGTCTGCATAAAATCTAATATCCCCCATTTGCCCCTGCCGAATGTTCCCTTGAAATTCATTGCGATTTAGGAAGTTTCCCAAAACTTTCATTCTCACAATTAAAATTTAGGAAAAATAGTCATAATGGACCTCTCCTTGTCCACTTCTATAAATTCTTTTCGAGTCAAAATATTGGTTGCAATTCTGAGATCACAATAACTTTTAAGGAAAAAGTAGGCTAGGGGCTTTAGCGTTGCAGACTATAGGCCTATATCAATTTTAGCAGATTTGCCTGAAAGGCATCAGTAAAAATCATAGTTTATGAAAGTAACAGGGTCATCATTCAACCTCGTCGCTATCGTACATAACGTAGTGTATTAAAGTACCATAGCAGCCCACCCAAGACAAAATTTTGAGTTTTATAGTTTATAATATAAACTATAAAACTCAAAATATTATATGCCTTATGGGCCGTAGTTCTGAGATCATTTAGGGTCTTTTTTTAATGCACCAGCGTGGTCCGCTATTCCATAATGCAACGCATTGCATTGCACCGCAATGTATTGTAGGATAGGGGCACATGCCGGCGCATTCCAATTAAACCCACCGAGTACGATCTCAGAACTACACGCCAATACAGCATTTACAATTCATTTTATGGTTAACAATGATATATTTTTCATGGAGTTTTTTTTTATGAAATACTGGTAAAATCCTAAGAAAATTGAGCATGTATTGTATGAGCACTGTGGGTTGTCACATATTAAGAGGTCAATATAGGTCACAGTTTTTTTGTTTTTGCCATCTTGCTCCTCTCCTGCTGGGAGATTATAGGTCACAATGTATAGGTTTGGCAGGGGTAAGACCACCCCTCGTGTCCAGAAACCAGGACAAGAGTGTGATCACGTGATTAAAACACAGTCAAGTGATCGTTAGGACATTCAACCCACATGACAATTTTGACCAAGTCAGCCAACTGCTAAAATCGGCTGATTCTCCCAGAACAATCAGATTCAGAGGCAGATAAAGGATTTTTGAAGGGGGGTCAGCATAAAGGCTAAGTACTAAAATACTGTGCATTCACACGGAGGCAGGCAGTATTTTTCCCTCTTTTTGTAGTCAGAGCTACCGATGTAACTATAATCAACAACGGGAGACCGTTTTCAGGGTCTCCAAAACGGGAGATACTTTTCACCTACAGAGTCTTGAGGTTAGGGTTCGGGTATACGCCATAGTTCTATATATATATACATATATATAGGCACACAACCGTTTCTAAAACACATTCTTAATATCATGTATATGCATCTTTCAAGGGGTATGAATGATACGATTGTTGTTTTTTTTTCAATTCTTTCTTTGATTTTGCAGCAGAATAGGAAATCAAAAGGCTAGGCCAAAAAATATATATTGTTGCATTTAGGTCTCATACCTCCAAAACAATAGGGTTGGTAGGTCTGGATTTATTTTCCTAAATCAATATAGTAATCATGTTCTTAACACGCATATACAATTTCACATAACTAATCAGTATTACTTACATTTAGGACAACTTTATACATTTTAGTTTTGACTATTTTAGCAATTATTCAGGCCACAGCTTATATTAAGGGGTTTTGCATCAGTTCGCTAGGAATTTCTCAATTTCATAGTTAAGCCGTTGATCCATAAGGTCTAATGGTTTTGATCATAATGACATTTTGTTTTATGTTATTGCTCATAGACGAACCTTTGAAAATAGCAAAAAACATCCCAAATCATTTCTAGATGCGATTAAATTCGGAAACCAATAATGACCAAATTTCTTGTCATTGTTAACAATTATAATAGTGATTGTTTAGGATCAATACTATCCCTCCCTGCTTCACTGAGGGTTGGGGGAATAGCTGCGATGTCCATGTTGCCACATCTTGGATTGCTCCTTATGTCCATTTTAAAGAAACAGCTCTGTCCTTTGGGAGTGACAGTCACTTGGCTGTAGAGGTGGGGATCTTAAGGGTTCTCTACCATTTATAATAGTGATTGTTTAATGATGAAGAATGGTCAGATAGTTGTTGTGTAGAATTGGATGTAGGTTTTATTCTGAAGTTCACACACAAGTTTAGCTGTATCCTGCAGGTTTACACATAGAGCACATATTCAATAATTGTCCAAATGTATAATGTTAGTCCTGAAAGTTTTTGTCCTTTGAGTTCACATTGTCCTGAATGTTGCTGTTGCTTTGGGAGCATGGAGATAGGCTCATAGAGCAAAGGCCCTATAGCCTAGTGTCCTTACGGCTACATGGTGATGGTGTTTCGGTGAGACCTGCTGGGTGGTTGGGTTGTCTCTATCTCAACGTTCCGTCGTTCCTGACCACTCCTAATAACCGACCTTTCAAGACTGACTCGATCGGCAATAGCTGAAGCTCTTATACGTTTGGTACAGGATGTTTACGTCAGTCTCTGACCAGTCATGCCTCGTCAGCATGTCCCTGGTTTGTCATGGGGAATCCCAGCTTCTGAGGGTTGTTTCTGTGACGTAGGTTGCTACGTCACTCTGGTCTGTGCGTCACATCGCTGTTACACTCATAAGATAAATGGGTTTGTCCTTACATCCGGGTTGAGGTTGGATCGGGAGTTGCAATGTCTCTATGTTTCTTTACTTCTTATTACATTTCAGTTTCAATAATACAACTTCTATATAGAAATTATACATCATGACTTTAGCAATATGACACAATTCTGCACTCATTCAATAAACCAATATAGTATGATATTTACCTCAACTTCCTATCTCTCTTGAAAAGCTAAATTTCTTTCTTACTTTTTTCCCCACACTTTATACGTTTTACCTAACGCCAGCATAATTACTGAAACACAACACACAAGACAACTGTGATTGGATTATTAAATTGCTTTTATTAAAATGAAAATGTGCTCATTTGATCTTTCATAAATAAGGTATCTACCATTGGCTATACAATATCCAATGGTGTGTGGTTGGACACTTTTATTTTGTAGTGCCAACCATGGATCCTCTCTTGTATACATACCTGTATTTGAACTAGATTATGCTTTATGTATCTTGTGTTGGTGTTAATGTTTATTAGTAAAAGACCCTTTCATGATAATTGGTACAGCCTTTGTGAGAGGGTGTTTATTCTGTGCCTCTAAAGCCCTAATTACACTACGCGTCGGGATAAAGGACCCGTCAGGAGGGGGTTGCATAACTTTCCGGTATATTTAACGGGTGTCTAACGGATCCACACTGTTGCAAAATAGATAACGGAGACCCAGGTGTTGTAAAATCCGTTAGTAAATTTCCGCAAAGGCTGGATTTTAGCGGATTTTCCGTTAAGGAATCCTGCTAATATAATAGAACATGTGAGATATATTATTTAACGGATTTGCTATTTAACGGATTTAGAAATAACGGAATATGCAACATTGTGTGTATCCGTTCGTTGTTCCATGATAACGGAAATTTATAGCGAACAACCTTACCGAAAAGTTATGCAACTCCCCCCAGGTCCTGTTGCCCAACGTGTCCGATTCGCGTGGGGCCCATATTATACTACATGTTTGGTCACGAGTTGGGTCACTTTGGGCATGCGTTGGGTCGCATTGGGCACATGTTGGGTCCATCAGGCATGCGTTGGGTTGTATTTGGTCCCGTTCTTTTACAAACATGTTGGTAAAATAACGCGAGTCAGACGCATTGGGCAACATGGCCCAACACGAACGTGCATCAACGCGTAGTGTAATATGGCCTTAAGTCAGCCATTGTGCTTATTTTCTTGGTTCATTTTGGTTCTAGATGTCTTTATTTCAAGTAGATTAGTTCAGCACTGGCTTTGGTCATTCAGGGCTTCCTTTTAACCATCATCTGAGTGCCTGTCATCTGATCCAGTTTCCAAGAATCCCAGATAATTGAACAATAGCGCCCATTGAGGCTGGCAGGGGAGCAGAATCTATTGTACCACCAGGCACCAAGCCACACCTCAGCACAGTGTTCAAGGTTTTCATCATTGTCACGGTCCTTTGTAGAGAATCCTGACTGGTTGTGGTCAGTTAGTGAATCACCTGAAATATGAGTTTTGAAATCTTTTAAAGTGAGACACACATCATTGATGATCAACCAGATTTCTAGCGGTAAGTTTAGCAGGTCTGTAATGCCATATTGTAGGCTGAATAATATAGGGTCGTTTCCGCAACATGTTTATTTTGAGTAAACGACAATTTTTACTTCTTCTAAGTCCTATGACTCTTAGTATCTGTCCCATCATTATGATATTCCATTCTTCCAGAAAAAATTGGTTGGAATGCTTTGGGTTATGAATATATCTAAATTATACGGATGTTACCATGGTAACAATACAGTATCTATTTCAGATACGACCTTATTAGGTTTGAAATTAGTGGATAACATAAGGTTGTATCTGGCAAATACACGTCTTAGATAGAACAAATTTAATCAGTTTACCTGACTCAAATAGCAAAAAGATAGAATTTCTGAAGTAAAGCCCGTATTCTAGGATTTGCTACTTTTGATTACAATGAAATAGTAAGGACTTATATAATATTTACACCTTCATATATTGAAGCCAAGATACAACCTTATGTTATTCAATTTTCAGACCATTTCTTCAATAAACAAAGGTCGTATCTAGCATTTTATAATTATATTCCTATATGTCTTTAACATTTCATAAATTAAACAATTGTATTGTACAAATATGTTTCCATGATATTTTCTTTTGTAGAATTTAACATATTTTACTTAAATTAAAACATTGGCTTGTTTCAGATACGACCTTGTGTTATTCATTAAAAAGTAAAGTTGTCCTTATACGACCTTTGCTTACTGGCTTATGATATTCCAAAGCTTTAGAAAAATCTAAAGATTGAAAGAAAATTAAGGAATCCAGTTTGTATACTATAATATGTGAATTAATCAAGTTAAAGAAAGGGTGTAGATAACAATTAACTATATGAATTATATGAATTATCAGGTTATAGATAGAGTATAGGTAATAAAATACCCGGTGGTTCAGCTCCACTGAAGTCGGCCACTGTAAGGGTGTAGTTGAGGGTTTCATTGTCAATCCAGAATGTAGAGTAATCAGCATAAGCTGTTTCATTATGAGACAGAAGCTCAACCTTCAGCTTCTGGTCGTGGCCTTTAGTCAGGAGGTGGATGTTGTCGTTACCCAGCCAGAACTCTCCCCTCAGATTACCAAAACCAGTTTTATAGGCAGCCCAGTCTCTGTAGAAATCCACACTTCCATCATATATTCTCTGTAATACCTGTTTCAAACGAAAGGAAGGAACCATACTTTGTGCAGTATTAACCATGTATTGCCAAGGATGCTTATTTTTCCTTTCAACAAATACTGTTACAAAGACAGTTTGCAAAAAAATTAATTCTCCCTACCACGGATAGCAGAATAACAGTATTTCCTGCACTTGCAGGCTAATTTGGACTAATTTTGTTGACAAAAACCTGGAGAAATCATAGAAAATAAACAAATAATTGTTATATTTCCATCTATAATGAATGATTTTTCATATAACACTGACAAAAATTAAATACAAATTAGAAAACAATGATCACTAATTTTTTCAAATTATAAAATTATCACTGAAAATCTCTATGCTAAAGCCTTATGGTTTGTCAACATATTACCCAGAATGCATCCTGATCTAGGCTAACCTGCAGGTAAAACTCAAAAATTTGGCTATCCATCTTAGGGAGAATTAGACCACATTACTTATGCAACATCAGAAAAGAGCCAAAAGCACAAGCGAAGGCAGCTGGAACTTCAGCATCTAAAGAAGGGTCCCACATGATGACTAAACCTCAGCATCTAGTGCTTGTGGACAACTGACGAGTTTTAACTCTGTGAATCCTGCCCTACGAATGACCTACGAACACTAAATTACATGTCGCAGAATGATAACGCAGAGTTATGCACACATTTGCTCTGCTACAAACAGATAGCAAAAATATATTTTTGTATGTATCTTGTTACTTGAATGAAATATAAATTATAAATGTTCGTAACTTTTTATGGAATGGTCCCCAGCTTATTAGAAAGAGTTAAAATTTGTCGGCCAGCAGAGTTTGTGAAAACCCACCTTTAGTATACCTATTGGGGTATCAATTAAGTTAGTAAAGCATCAAGGGTGGATGGGGTCTGACGGTTTTGAAAGAGTTTTTACCTTCCAGACAAATCCAATGTGTTTTTTTTAGCCAAATGGGGAATGGATGGACTGCGTTACTTTATAGCGCATTGGTATTTAGTGGAAGGCCCTTATAAATCTATCTTATTATGCCATCAATGATAGTCTATGTAGCTGTACAGTTATATGTTACCCCCCCCCCCCCCCTCCAATCCAACAAAATTAAGCATTGGTGACATAGACATATCCTTAAAAATAAATTAAGCAAAAAAAAAAAAAAGAAGTAGAAACTAAACAAACAAGATTTGTTTAATTTATGAAATCATATTGTACACCTCTTAGTATATTACAATTGAGTCAGGAATCTAACTTGCTAAACTATAGTTATGTTATCAGGATTAAGTTTTTGATTTGAAGTTTTTCAAGAGTTTGTCACAAAGGGAATGGTTCTTTTTAAAGCACTTCTTCTCTGTGTAGGAGTATTGGATGCATCAAACTTCACACATGAAGATTCTGATTCTAACCATATGATTCTTAATATTTCATGTTCATTCTACTCATCATATCATCTTATGTGTCAACTTACCAAAGAAGAACATATGTAAATAAGTTTGGACCATGTAATTAAAAAAACATTATTGATGCATAATTCTTTCACCATTCGAAAAATAGTTTATAACATGTATTTTTTGACCTACTGTCCACCCACCACCGTCCAGGTGCTGCTCGCAGTAGACCTTGATCCTGGTGATGCCATCAGGAGCTACTGTGTACACACCCGATTCGGTCCACCCACAGACAAAGGCCTCCCAACAGTCCCTGTGGGCCTTCAATATGCATAATGAGACACATCAAAATAAGTGACTCAGGAGAGCAGCTTACATTAAGCCATATTCCACTATGCAATGGGGGGCCATTTGCGGTGGGCTCATCTGCCACCGCAAGCAATTCGTATTTCAGAAATGAACATGTTCTTTCCTGGCACCGCAATCAAAAGTTATATAAATTCATTTGCAGTGTTACTTGCGTTGGGTCAATGCAAGTAACACTGAAAGCAAGCACCCATATTCCACCTTGCGGTGCTTGTTTTTGCTTGCAATGATGGTGAACAATGCACTGTTAAAAAAAACCGTTACTTTAACAGTTATATACTGTAAACCTCAACAGTATAATACCGTATTTCATTTTACGGTTATCTACCATAATATCATTGCAATTTACAGTATATAACTGTATTTATTACTGAATTTTAGTCTCACAGTAATATACCGTATCTGGGAATTGTATACTGTATGGAAAAAGAAAATGGACACTTTGGGATTAGAACCCACATTCCCCACATTGAAGGCAGAAGCCTAACCAACTGAGCTAACTTGGACTGCATGAGGTGTATATTGTCATAGTCAGCACCAATGAGTAGGATCAATACTACTATACAGGTATTCAACATTAGACAGACATTAAGTCATTAGTTTCATACCCCTACTTATTCAGTTAAGTAGCAAAGCTGGGCTCTGTGTACCTACAGTCCTCCATAGCTCAGTGTTAGAGCACAGGCTTCATATGTGAGAGATCCCGGGTTCAAACCTCGGCTAGTCATGTTATCAAATTACTACTATGCAGTAATAGTACTATGAGTAGTAGTGGTTTGCAGCATGCCCTCTGTATTTTTGGCCATGATTAGTAAAATATCTTTTTCATACATTTAGGGATTTGGAACTTTGTGATTAAAAATGTTAGATTTTTAGGTCTTTATAGTGTTATTTAGGTAATCAGCTCATTGGCCTGCAATTTTTTATATGGCCAACCAACCAGAACACCCTAAAACATTTACAAGATGTTTTAAAACACCTTTTCAGTAGGATTAACATGTAGACACCTTTTTAGTACAAGAACTCAGCTATAGCCCTGTAGGTTTTACCTCCAACAGTCAAACAACCCATGCAAAGCTAAACCAAGAGAAAAAGGATGTACTTGGTTATTGGCTAAATTATCCTGCAGTGTGATTACAGGAAAAATAAAACTTTCAATGCTGCTAAAATTACATCCAGTGTAAACTGTATGGCATTTTACTATAGTATGTATTACAGTATATTATTGTTGAACTTAAATGGTTTTGATCCATAAGAATGAAAGTCCGACGAATGTATTACAGTATATTACTGTTCAACTTAAATGGTTTCGATCCGTAAGAATGAAAGTCCACTGTACATATTACGGTATATTACTGTTAAACTTAAACGGTATTCACCTGTAAAAAATACGGTCGCACAGAATTACGGTCACCCGTTAAATTAACGGTAAAAGTTTGGCAACATAGTTGCCAGTACTTTACCGTAAATTTGACGGGATTTTTTTTAACAGTGTGCTAGTAAACATGATCAAAACACCACACAGTGGAATAAGGCCTTATTCAAATTGGGGGGAAGTAACAGACCCTTTTTTGATAATTTTAGTAAGAGGAAACATAGTCTTTTTTGATAGCGACATTCATAGTTATCAGTCTCAATCAGCTGACACATAGGGTTTTCCAATTGAACAAATTTGATATCAGATTTTATTGAGAGTGCCTTCAAAGTAATAAGATATCTACTGAGAGGTCTGAAAAAAGCAAATTGGGAAACCCAGAATTGAATTCCAATATGTCTGCCCTAATTGTAGACTGATAAATATGTGTTGCACATTGTAATGTAGCAATACATATTAGTGTAGGAATACAAAAAAAGATGTTGTCTCAATGGAAGAAATATCACTGGTTCCGATACATCTTTCTTACATATTTACTTCATAAAACATTCACAAGATATTCATTTTATACTTTTAAAGGGACACAAAACCAATATAGTTGACAACATTTTCAAAACTCAGATAATTCTGGAAATATGTTAGATGAGTCTAGTTAAGGTCAGTGATAAAGTATCAGCTGTGAAAACTAGCTCAAACCAAAGTAGAATTCTGCAAGAGATAGTGATATTTCCATTAAATAAATCCCATTTTTGCAGATCCACATTAATTAAGTTGAGCAAGGAAAACATATTTATAATGATTGTCTGTTATATTTTCTGGGTTAGATCTAAGCAAATAGGCTCATGAAATGGATTTCAATGATTATTTGAAAAATGTTGTTGAATTAATTGGTTTTTGCTCCCTTTAAAATGCTGGAAGGTCACGATTGCGTGTGAAATAGTTTGAGTTAATACAAGAAAAACTACTGCACTAATCATTGTGGTGTATATATTTTTTATTTATCTGTATCAGTCTCAATATTAGTATACCACTGATGATGATTTATGTGTGTTATATTAGGCTGACCTAATTGAATGAGTGGGAAATGTAGAATAATTGTAAACAACATATGGTCATTGTGCACTATGTATATTTGTACATAGTTTGTAAAATTCTAATTGTCGTCTTTTGTGTAATTGTATTATTTGTTTTTTCCTTGTTGTTTTCCTAACTTAAATCAATCTACATGAAAAACTTACTTGTAAGATGTATCTCTGAAATAAACAAAACAAAAAAAAAAAAACATGAGTAATGTTTTTCGCCTGGATCTTTTGATAATTATCAGACACAGGGTTAATATAAAATACTTACCCTTTCTATGCCAGGAAGACAAACATGGTGCCTACAAACCTCACAGAGAGTAGTGAAAAAATGCAGGGAGATTACCAACAAAATGCATCGGATAGCAGCCGCCATCTTCTCTAAGTGGTCGAATCGCAAGCAATGGTTGATATGTCAAATTGACCTGACTGAATGCACATTTTTTAACCATTTTATACCAAATGATTGATATGAATCAATAACACCAACACCATGCCATGATCTTTATCTATGCAGTAGAAGAGGTGTACATGTAGTCCACAGTTTCAGTGCCAAAGATCTACATCATTCATGCAGGCAGCTCTCAATAACTCTGCATTTACAATTTGATTAGTGAAAACAAATCAATATAGGTATTACATAGGCAATTTTCTCATCACACATGAAGAATTTTGGTCGTCAGGGAATGGAAATTATGTAAACAAACCAAACAGACCCAAGTGTAGAAAGTTCTATTAATCACGATCTTATTTGTGGTTTAAACATGATAGAGAAATAACATTGATAATTTTTTTCTTTCAATGTCCGTATAAAGTTGATATTATTTCAAGTTGGTTTGAAAATTCATTCATAAGACATAGATATATAGCAAATATTGGCATATTGGCATATTGGCATATTTATTTTAGTTTTTCATGTTTTTTGTTGACAAAATTAGTCCAACTTAAAACGCAGGTGCATAGAATATTGTGAATCAGCTATCCATGGTGGGGATAACTGTGAATTACTTGACGTATCTATACTTAATACTAGAATTGAAGCTACAATATGCGGTTATTTCATTTGATTACATCGATAGTTGCAATATATATGTGCTTCAAGGAGAAGTATTGTCCACCAGTTTTATGCTAACATTCACCAATATAAGCTCATTTGGCAAGACTTTAAACTAGTTACAATGTATCCATTTTAGGTGCAAGCAACTCACACTAATTACAGTACTCTAGGTAAATCTTGGAACTGGAGAATTCAGGCTATCATTTGCAATTAAAGGGTGGTAGCGCTTTGCCAAACTGTTCATGCTTTTGTTCCCCAATTCATGCCTACTGCCTATGGTTTTGGGCTTTCGTGCCATTTTCATGCTGTCTCGCATATTCTTTGGCTAAGTCTGGTTCTCTAACTTGGGCTTTTACTCATCAGAGAACTCCCATTTATCAAGATCTTATGCTCAGTAGAAAGGCCGTCCATCCCAGGAAGAAAAGGTGTGAACACAGTGAGTACCATAAAAGAACTGTTTGTTTTGTGCACCAACGCACCTTTATATAGCTCCAAGTGTCTTCGATTGGTTGATTACAGTCACGTGACCCACATGGGTCACTTCGGGTAATACATTGTTTTGTGATTTCATACCTTAATTAATAGTTTCGTTCTACTTTCGTTCTGATACATTATTTGATTATTAGCAGGCAAATCATTCTTCAATCATTTCACAATATAAGTCGATTCTACATGATAATTATGACCAATTTCTAGCTTTGTACTTTCGTACCTGATTGATGAAATAGGCAATGCATCACATTAAGGTGTTAGTACTACTCATTGAGATTTTGCTGGACAATTACTAGTCTAAATTAATCAGCCATCTTGGATTTTGGATTTCTGCATTGACTTCAAATGCAAATAATTGAATTCCCTAATGTGTCATCTCCCAATTTGTCTCTTTAGTCATTTCAGAAACTGAGGTATAAGATTGTTCATAGATAAAGTCAGCAATATTGGTGTTTTGGCCCCAACATCCGCCCGATAATATTTCTATGTGGCTCCCCTTCCAGAATATATAGTTATATATAGAATATATAGGTGCCTCCTACCAAATTAGGTGCTTTTGACTGCAGAAAATTTTGCAAACAATATCAATTTTAAACCAACTAAATTAAAGCGTTAGATAACTAATGCCCTAAGTGTCAAGTTTTATAAACAAATGCTGTTTCCAACTGTTGAGTATCCAGTTATCACTCTTCCCCTTTGTAAAAAAAACAACATCAGACACTGATAAATTGCATAGGATGGAGAATAGAGCCATCATAATCTTATGTAATATTAACAACCCTCGATCTATCAGTATTTGGCATCTGTACACCTTATGCAAAATAGATAGACTGAATTCAGAAAGACTTATCTATTTGATCAATTCTATTTTCTAAGAAAAAACTAAAGTACCTGAATAATTATAATTACCAAAAATATTATCAGGCCAGTCACAATGCCTAACTTAAGAATATATAGTTACAGTCCCTACATCATAGGTTCAGCAATTGGGGCCAAAATACTGAAACAAAATCAAAGAAAAAGAGACCTTGTCTCAAACAGGCCATGTTACTATATATGGCTATAGGGCAACTTTTAAATGGTCCTCATGTATGTTTCAAAGATCCCATTTAAGAACTGAATGGTGCCAAAGTCAGTTGATTCTACTAGAAGATTCAGCTGTCTTTAGCACTGATTCATATCAAACATGTACGTTTCATTATTGCATAGGTGGGCATCAAATTTCTTGCATTGAACTTAATTAATTACATTCAATAATGTGATATATATTGATACAACAATGATCAGTAACAATCAATACGTGTCTGCATAAACAGATCTCTCATGTCCCAAAGCATTACTATTAGATCTAGGCCTAGACACTGAAATTGCATGGGGGAAGAAATGACATTGTAATAAGTGAGGTGTTAGGTCTTCAGAAAAGGTTTCTACATAAATCTGATCTACTTGGAGAGTGGTATCTGTCTAGTCGGTCATATCATCCGTGACCACCACTATTACCTGTAATCAACATAATAGTCTGTGTTGGTGAGCACTCCCTATTTTAAGGATTGAAGGGGAAAACCAATAGAAAATGTCTGGAAATTTTGGGGAAAATCCCAGCAATTTGTAAACGCAGCCTACAGTTGGGGTCTAGAGTGTTAGTATGCAGCTCCAAGGACTTACCTGATACAGTTGATTTACACGCATCAGTGGAATCTTCTACTATACGCCCTTTCCATGAACATGCGCAGTGGACCCTACCATAGACACTCTGTTCCCAATGCTCCATAGAATCCAGATAGAATCTATATCCCAATCCCTTGATTCAGGCCATTCCGCTGGGAGGGCGCCACACTGTTGAAAAAGGTGTGTAGTACATCGACACAAGAAGTATGAATATCAGGAGGTCGGAGGGGCAGTGCTGTCACCTTGTGGGAGACAATGAAACTATCTTATATTTACAGGTCTCACGAAACTAATTGTTTTCCTGTATAGTTTAAAATAACGGATCCTGAGGAAAAAAATATTCAGAACATTGACCCACATGAAATTGACTCAGAAACCTATACTGTGGCCTCTTTGGCACACAAAATAAATTTTGAGCAAGCGTCCCAGATGTTGACCTACCCTCATTTTGGCACTTTTGCAGCGACCACATTCATGGAGCAAAGAGCCTATTTCAAAAACCTACTGACATTTTCTACATCATGGATTCTTTTTAATGAAATAACTCAGAAATGATTAGGGGTGCCCTGTGACTTTGCATTCAATTCTGTCAGTTTTCTTTATTTCATTATCAGCCACTCAAAGACAGTCATTCCCTTCACCTTGGGACAGAAAGGTATATGACACTACAGATGGCGCCACAATTAGTTCTGTGAGACCTTTATAGTTTTAACGGAAATGGTTGTACCTACTTACTTAACATTGTTCAAAGTAACTGTATGTCGGTCCGGGCTAACATAGGAAAATGGGAACGTCCCAAAATCTCGGATCGTCCTGGGTTCATATCTTCGTAACTAATTTTCGTGAGTAGGCTAATCAGCTGAAACTTGATTCCCATAATGCCCGATTCTGTCTGTCAACGAAAGTAGGGATATCATTTCAAATATTTGAAAAGGGATTGTTAGCTGTAGTTAATTTGTTTGACCGACAGAATAAATACAAATAACTGACTGATTTTGTGTTTTACGAAAAATGTGCACAATTTACTTCAGATTAAAAGGACTAGATATCTAGTAAAACTAATTTATGAAACATTTACTGTTAGAATTTTTAGCAAATCTCTTTCGTCAATATTCTCATTTTATATCAACTGTTCCTAAATCACAGGACGATCTGTGGCCCACGATTATTGTAGCAGCGTTGGGCGTCGTAGTTCCGTTTTCGACCACCCTGACTGTGGTGGCGCCCCTGTCACATCCCCTTACCTTGTCCCCAGCTGACCTGACTCTGACCCTGGACCTGGACCTGCCTACATGAGCTGGTTTGGGACCTTCTGGGACAGATCTCCAAACCCCCGCCAAACTTCTTGTAAGTACAAATTATACATACAAATCTATTACATTATGGAACATCCTGTTATCACGGGCCGTTCCGAATGTCTGTGTTACTGTGTTAGTCCTGACCTGGTATGGTCATTATTGTCCTTTACAGATATGTGCCATTCGTATTGGGTAGGTCCACAGATTTTTCTTTTGTTGTTTCTTCTCCCTTTTCCCCTTTTTTATAAGAGGAGGGAGGGGTAGAGTGATACTTAAATATGAAATTATGTTATGTGTGTTTTAAATTTAGTTCAAACTGATCGTGTTTATACCATTATGCAGACAAAGGATTTCGGAAATTGGGGGGGTCTGCATAATTATAATCAGGCCGGATATGTACTAAATAGTGCATTTGTATGCATGTCCACGACATATTCTTCCTTTTGGCAAGTTTAGGCCCCCACCAAAAGGGAGGGGGGACAGGACCCCCTGGACCACCCCCCTGGATCCGCCCCTGTTATATTGTAATAATGTAATCAATATTGTTAATGTTTTACTGATGTATTGATGGACAGTAAGAGTTATGTAAAACACATATATTTACTCAAAAGAAAGAAATGTGGACCTGTAGAACTGGACAAATCTATACATGAATAAATAAACAGATGAATTCCGAATAGATTCAGGAATGGGTCAGTAAACTTAACATATGACCCACTCCTTTAAACACGGGTAAACACGAGTTAATACTGAACACTGGTAAGTTCCCGCCCCCCCCCCCCCCGCCCATAGTACAATGATGATCATTATGTATAATGTCAGTTCACAAAAGATCGTTTGCAATCAGGTTGATAGCCTACTAAAATACTTCAACGATACATTTCTAGATCATTTCCCAAAACTAAAACCTAACTGTTAGATCTTCTCACGAGTGACCTCGTTTTTGCAGGACATTTGGAAAACATATGCATCGATGACCCGTTTCTACTGTCAGGCCTATAGACCCATATGAGAAGAAATGGTGACTTACACCAATATTACTTAATGTATTGTTAGAAATATATGACTATTGGCCGATTTAGAGGGGTTGTTAAGACACTAAGTCACATAGTGACCCTAAGTCACATAGCACCAGTCTTTGTGACTTAGGGTCACCCTCAAGACCCTATCCCACAAAGGCCTAAAGTGACCCTAAGTCACAAAGTTATGTGACTTAGTGCCCTATGTGACTTAGTGTCCCAACACTAAGACACTAAGTCACAAAGTGACCCTAAGTCACATAGCCCCAGATTTTGTGACTTAGGGTGTTAATACACTAAGTCAAATAGTGATCCTACGTCACATAGCACCAGCCTTTGTGCCTTAGGGTCACCCTCAAGTCACAAAGTTATGTGACTTAGTGCCCTATGTGACGTAGTGTCCTAACACTAAGACACTAAGTCACAAAGTGACCCTAAGTCACAAAGCCCCAGATTTTGTGACTTAGGGTGTTAAGACACTAAGTCAAACACAAAGTGACCCTAAGTCACATAGCACCAGCCTTTGTGACTTCCCCAAGTCACAAAGTCATGTGACTTAGTGCCCTATGTGACTTAGTGTCCTAACATGTTAAGACCCTGGGGTGCGTTCCAATCTCTTCAGCGTTTCAGACCGCAAGTCCCCACGACTAGGGGGTCCATTTACACACGGACATTGCAGGGTGGCTATTTACGGAGGGGGTCCACGTCATAACATGCCTTGTGCTGACTACTTGTGAATGGATACAATTTCGTGAGGGACACATTAACCCCCTATGGTGTTGAAAATCAGTGGTAAGTTCTAAATGTATGAATTTTTAAGCAAACAATGAAAAATCTTAACAAAATGTTATATAGAAAATAACATTACAAAATGATCTTTCATCACACGCAAGATTTATGGGAAATAAAACAGTAATAAGGACATTACAGTCATTTCAAAAATCGAATCGAGGGTACTCAAGCATGACAATGGTCTCAGGACCCCTGCTCTCTGGGCCCCGTGGTCCCAGGTGCCTTTCTGTCTGCCCCCCACAATTGCCTTAATTGTTTATGGCGCCATAGTCCAGACCTTGCAACGCTGTATGCAATTTAGTAATGTTTTACCAACTTTTTTTTTCTGAAATATGTATTTATGTAAGATTTATATTTAATAACAAAAATATTTAGTTTTTTATAGAATTGTAGATATCATACAAACATATTGGTCTTTTTCTTTTTAAATCAGATTACTTTTAAATGCCTAGTTTGTAACTTACTATTTTTCTATGACTACTTAAAATGTCATCGTAGATTTCCCTTTTATTTTACCTGTCTACCACCCATTTATGACTACGACAAGTAGACCTTGCAACGGTTTTTGAATGAATTATACAGAAGGGGGTCCACCAGATTACATAATACGACCCCTCCAATAAGTAGTTTGGAATACAAAGATCGTAAATGAGTCATTTCTCAGATATGACCCACGATACGACTTATTTTGGTATGCATATGTCAGATTGGAACGCACCCCTGAGTCACAAAATGACCCTGAGTCACATAGCACTAGATTTTGTGATAATTATGGTTTAGATAACAATGAAAAAAGAATGAATAGTAAATAAATGAATAATTATTAATGGTAATGAATAAAAGGTAATAAAGATGAAGTGAATAATTACCTAATAGGGGAAATGATGAAAGTAAAATTAACCATCAATAAATACAAATGATCAATAAAAAAAAATCAATAATAAATGAATCAATAATTGATAGATATTTAATAACATAAATGCAAATAAATAAATATATATATATATATACATATTCCTTCATGAGGTGGAGTCTTGAAAGGGTTAATAAACATCACATAATTAATTACTGACAAATAATTGATGATTTATTACTTAGAAAAATAATAAAATGAAAAAATGAAAAATAACATACATGAGAATGATCAATAATAGTAATAATTAAGTATATAATAAGATTTATAATGAATAGATTACCAATTAATCTATAAATAAATGATTAACTGAATAAATAAATACACAATATCAACTGAATAAATAACATAATTAGATGATAAGAAAAAATTGAAAATGTACTAATTGAAAAATATTTCATTGATAAAATATAAATGAATATATATATAAATAGTAAATAAAATAAATATATGAACAATTAATAAATGAATAAATAAATAAATAATGGTAAATGGATAAATAAATAAAAATAAATAAATGATTAAAATTAAGTGATTTATAAATTTATCTAATTTATTAGATTTATCAAAGTCACAAAATGACCCTAAGTCACAAAGTGACCCTAAGTCACAAAACATGTGACAGAATAGTTTAGTGGCCCTAAGTCACATACTGACCCTAAGTCACAAAACTTTGTGACTTAGTGCCCTATGTGACTTAAGCCCCATACCCACTAGGCGATTTTACCGGCAACTCGCAACGGGCAACAGCAGAATCCCTGGTAAAATCATTACTAATTTTGCTCACATGTTAGTTTTTAACATTTCAATGTTACAAACTAACATGTTAGCTAAATTGGTAATGATTGTACCAGTGATTGTGCCAAGTATCCATGATGTAGCGCTATTTATAAATTAGGATAATATTTATGATTGATTATCATACTTGGTAAAAATCAGTTTGTGGATAGTGGAGCATCTACGAAAAACATCACTTTAGGCATGTCTTTTAATTTCTAAACATTTAAAAATATGATCATAACCACACATGATAAACGCTAGAGAGTGCTCTATACCCTTTGTGTAAAGACCGATGTGCCTAAAACGTTAATCGTTCAATGGTCACATATATCGTTTCATTCCTGTAGAGTCTGCAGTCTGATGTATTTTACAACTTAGTTTTGGGTTTTCAATTAAAGAGATGTTTCCAAAATTCTGTGAATGTGTTTTACAAAGACATCTGTGTTTATACTTATATATATAGCTTTCTGATAATCCTTTGGTATATATCAGGGGCGGATACAGCATTTCCAAAAGAGGGGTCAGCATGATAGACTAAGTACTAAAATGTATTATTTTGTGGTGCAACACCTTAACGAAATAATCATTGTAATGGATCCGTGACGCCATCACCATTAAACCACGGTGACAAAGACTTGTTGACGCGTCACTCTAAATATCCGGTTCTGTAACTGTCACTTCATTTGCGTTCCAACCACCACAACAGCAACATCTCCTGCATTTTAAAATTTTAGAGCCGATGTATTTAAGAAGGATTAATAAATATTTGTGATTATATTTATGTCCAAACCAAGCCAACGTGTCCTTGTTATATATTGACTTTATCATGCATTTGCAGGCAAACACACACAGCGTTTCCCCCTCTTCTAATTGTGTAGTGTAGGGGTCCACCAAAAGGGATTTGGAGGGTTAGACCACCCGTGGATCTACCCCAGCATTTGACAACACCTTATTCAGGGAAAAGGTGTTTTGTCACGACTTCTAGGTCACTCTTTCTTGGCGCATTGGTCTATGGTGCAGCTTTTCTGGTAGTATTATGGCCCTAGGCCCTTAAATTTGACATGGCGACGTGGCTATTCATGGGACATCGCTATTTCTTCAATTCGACAGGGCTACATTGCTATTTCTTAAAAGAAACCTTAAATGGAGCCAAAACCTATAGCTATATAATTGACAAAATTTTCAAAATTAAGATAAGTATAGAAATATGTTCGATGAGTCCAGTTAGGGTCAGTGATAAAATATTAGCTGTGAAAACTAGCTCAATTTGAAGTAGAATGCCACAAGAGATGGTAATATTTGCATTTGTTTGTAAACAAACCCTATTTTTGCAGATCAACATTAGTTGATTTGAGCAAGAAAAACATGTTTTCAATTACTTTTTACCATATTTCATGGTTTAGATTTTAACACAGGCCAGGACGGCATTCCAGAAAGAATTGGCGATATATAGTTTCCAGATAATTAATCTGCACCCAATTTTCCATAACTTTTGCCAATACGTTCCAGAGACATTGTCTGGGAGTGGGGTTTATCCCCTCATTGGTGCATGTGGGTGAGCCCATAAAATTATCGGGAAAAGTGTAAATATGGCTTAAGTTATGGGAATGTTCCCGGCAGAATGATTGTATTTGTTGTTTTGCATGAATGATACCAGCAAACCATGAATAATTATCGGGAAATAATTATCGGGAAATAATTATCCGGTAAATTTATTTGAGGGTGGACTGAAGTAAAACTTTTCCTGTGTCACTAATGTCTATGTCGCATGTCGAATTTAAGAAAAGGGTCATGTCACATGTCACTAAAGTGGCCATGTCACATGTCGAATTTAAGAAATAACCATGTCGCCGTGTCGAATTAAGAAAAAAGCCATGTCGAATTTAGGGGTCTAGGGCCATATTAATGCAGGCCTGTAGCCAGCTCTTCTCAGAGGAGGTAGCGGCGACAGGCTGGGCCTTGAGTTGAGAAGATGCATATTCAGGGCGCTGTTCCATAAAACATGAACGCAAGGAGTGTAAAATAAGGTGAAAATTACTGGTTCGTTGCCATCATATAGGGAAAGTGTTCCAGAAAGATGATCGCAACGACCCATGATCGCAACGACTTTTTTGGCTTATGATCCAAATGCAAGCCTTTGGTAAGTTACGTAAGTTAAGTTATGTAACTTACCCAAGGCTTGCGTTCATTAAACATGTGATTAATGAGAATTTCAATAACATATAAGTGACCCTTGTGGTTTGTCGACATAGTTCCCGTGATGCATCATGATTTAGAATAGTCTGGAGGTAAAACGCATCATGAATGTGTCCCAATACTATGGACAACCTATATGTATATGATATATAGATGAAATAGATTCATTGGCATTTACACAAATGTGTCTCATTTACAAAAATGTGTCTCATTTGATTAAATGAAGAGTGCACCATTGTCACATCCCTTGTATGTGTGGACTCCAAAGTCATTTAACCCTCTAGACCCCAATCCAGCCATGGCCACCCGTGGGTATTTTCCCAAATCCGGCAGTAGCGACCCAGAGAAATGGAAATTTTTCCATAATACTTCCAAATGATTGCAAACGAGAAAAGTTTTATGGATATTCAAAATACAGAAATAAGAAAATATATTGCTATGATGCTATGAACCTTATAACAATAACATTAATTGAAAGGGGAGGGTCATCCTTTGAAGTTCTTCAATTAAAAAGAAATTAGGGAATCACTTGTCTGAATAAAGAAATGAATTTAAAAAAAAAAAAAAATCCGGAGGGAAATCCATGGAAATCTTTGGGAAATCAAACAATTCATGAATGTAATGTATGGGGTCTAAATGGTTAACTACACTGAATCTGCAGACGTGAGACTTTGAGCATACACTAGTACTGTTCATTGTACATGCGGACATTATATTTTTAAAAAATCCAAATTTAGCAAACATTAGAGGAGGCGCTTGCCTCAGGCGCTCCCTCAATCCCCCCTGGGTGCCTATGTAGCAGATGTACAATTTTGTTTGTGTTCTCTTAAATATTACTTTCAAGATGTGCAACCTAACAGATCAGTCATAGTAAAAGGCTACAACTGTTATGTTTTGTGTGTATAAACAGAAATGTGTGAACATAATAGATATCCATCGGAGAGCATCAAATACAGTAAACTGGTAAATGAATGTACATTTTATATCCTGAGTTATGTTGAAATGTCACAAAAATGAATGAAATAACATTGAAAGTACATAGGAATGATAAAATTGGTCCAGAATCGGTGGGGGAAAAAAAAGAAGCTTTTTGTGAGAATTCTTGGAATATTATAGAGAATGAAAGCTAAGATATAAGATTGTTTATGAAATAAATGTGCCACATTGGTCCTGCGTAACCAAATTTCACTTACACAAATATTGCATCTTGCGATCATGATCAAAAGCTTGCATTACTTACCCAAGTTTTTCTGGAACACTGTAAACAACTTATCTTTTTATATATATTTTTCTGGAACAGCTTGGTATTATCGCAGCTTGCTTACATGCTAAGGTAACTAACGCAAGTTTTCTGGAACAGCGCCAAGGGTTTGACACTGGGCTGTGCCCTAAACACAGCTTTTCATGAATTCGAAGATCAATTCCCGATAATTATTAGGCTGCCGTTAGCAACTTTTGCTATCGGCAAAATCCAGACTCCCGATAATTATTTTGAATTCCCGATAATTATTTTGTATATCGGGAATGTTTCTCTGGAATGCCTATAATTATCGGGAAATCGACTCTGATTCCACTTTTCTTATCGGGAACAAAAATAGATATCGCCAATTCTCTCTGGAATGCGCTCCAGGAATAGGCTCAAGTAATGGATTTACATGATTATTTGAATTTGGAAAATGTCATCGAATTTATTGGTTTTGGCTCCCTTTAAGCTTGCACATAACTACAGGATAGTTATTTTTGAATAAATTCAATTCAGCATGTTAATCACAACTTGCCCTATCAATGTAAGCAAACTGGAAGGAGAATATTTAGTTTACACACAATTATGTGACGTAGCAAGGGGAGTGCTGCGCATCCAGCATTCAGGGAATTCCCAAAGTTAAATGCTTGCCCGAATAATTCCATAAGACCTCAAAATTTTGAGGTTTTTACTTTTGAAATACTGTTAGAATACTTAGGTTAAAAAAATAGCACTTCATGAATTTATGCGCAAGCTTTCCTTTAAATTTGCGACACGGCCCTTTCTTCAATTCGACGGGGCGACATGGCCTTTTTCTAAATTCGGCATGCGACATTGGGACCCCCTATCAAGAGCCCCAGTTTGTCTGACCTCAATACCCCGGTTTGTATAGGACGGGTCGGCTGTTTCTGCTTACAACTACATTTCACCAGCTGGATAGAAGTGGTCAGGAGTCAGGAGAAACTTTAAAAGTCACCACAGACTACTTTAAAAGTAGTTAAAAGTACCTCTTTCTCTGATGCAACTTCAAGTCTTATGGTAAGTCTCCTTACTGCAATTGATTAATACATATATTATATGTATATAGATTACGAATATCTACGTTCTACTTTGGACACTCTACTTTTTTTTCTTTTAAGATACTTTTAGTGGTGGTGAATACACAGAAATTTGCAATTAGAAAATGTATGTACTACTTCATAATACTTAAGCGTTGTCTTTCCAATGTTGTTTTGGATTCTAGGACAATAATATACATTTGGGCCCTTCCATTTAGTACATATGCATATTTTCAAAAATCTCAGGTTCCCCCACCAAACCTTGGGCAAAAATACACATTGGATATGTACTCAAATGTACGCACATTTTCACAAATCAAAGCCCCCCTTGATGCGTACTTGATACATACATAATGGAAGATCCCTTATATATTTGTACGTACCAGGGGGGATTGGGATGGGGGCCTAAAAGTAGGGAGTCGCAACGTATCACTTATATTTTTTGAAAATGTTCATACATACTCCACGGAAGGCCCCCCTTATAGTGACTTTGCACATTATTACAAACGAATATTTCCCATTCAAAGCTAAATATATATTACGAACATTCCAATTAGAGACGCATTTAATAGGCTCTAAGATTCATACTACTCTCATGAGGTTTTAAAGGAAATTCCAGAACTTGTGAATTTACACAGTGACCATTTTGGAATCCCAATCTTTAAATGAAATGGAATCCCCCAATCTCAAATCTGTATAGCACGGACTATTTACAATAGGCCCCATACAGGTTGTTATTAATTGTAATTGTTTCACAGACTTTAATCCATGTGATAACCTGTGAATGCTAAGCTATTCATAAAGGAATTCCCCAAAGTCATTTCGTACTAAGGGGATTTAATACTGGAAATGCCAGAATTACGGGATTTCCGGGGGGGGGGGGGATCTCTCATGAAAGATTTATTGACAGCTCAAGACGTTCTACTTTTTTCTTTTGAGATACTTTTCGTGGTGGAGAATACACAGGAACGTGCAGTTAGGGAATGTATGTACTTGACGTTGTCTTCCAATATTGTGTAGGCCTATGACCTGGGGGATGGACCAAAGTGGGACAAAATACACTAAAAAAACCATTCCTCTCTTAGTCTTACACACTTGTGGATCCAGAGGGGGGCACGCGGGGGGGGGGTGCCCCTCTTTTTTTTTTCTTTTTTTTTTTTGGGGGGGGGGAGTGTTTGTCAATGTAAAATTTTGCCGAAAAGTCATTAAGGAATAATTTTTCAAATAGCACCACCTCACTCACCCCTCCTCATTTTCAAACTTCTGGATCCACCAGTGTTACAAGTTAAGCTTTTGTTGCGGACAAGAAGTTGGGGATGAGTTATAATACCACACAAGCAAGTGGGTCATGACAGCTTTGGCGTATAAAACACAAACTTCTTTAGAGTTGGCAAGTTCCCAGCACTCTTTGTGGGGCAGGGGCACCTTGTGACACAAATGTCACAGGTCACTACCCCCCCAAATCAGGTGGCCTATTAAACTCACTATAAGGGTGTAGACCCCTAAAATAGACAGAGCGACATGGCCATTTCTTACATTCGACATGCTACATGAAGCTTAAGCCCAATGCCCACTTACTGACCGGCCAAACTCGGCACCGTCAGCACGACGTAAAATTATTAAACATGTTTAATAAGGGCGGTGTGATTGGCACCGACGTCCAGCGCCAACGGCCAACGCCGACAGTGACATCAACGGTAATTTTGTGTGGGTATGGATCAGCGCGGACGTCAGCGCTGATTCTTCTTAAAATCGCCTAGTGGGTATACCGCTTTACTGACTGGAAGAAAAAATAAACAAAATGACATGGGGTATTTCTTAACCCTTTCCCTACCCCACCAACATTTCATTTAGGATTTAAATGACTGCCAGTGTTCTGTAGCAAATAGCCTTAGAATATGTCACGTAAGGCACACATGTCCCTCTCGAGATCTAAGCTAAGGTATATATGAAATCTAGAACATTATTTTCAACTTAATAATACTTTAGATATACTTTATCATAGATGATTTCAGGGTTTTAAAACAGTGACTGATATTTTTTCTTGAATAGTTAGCTTTTGATTCACTATTTAAGCTGTCACTGAAAAGATACCTCAATGCATATATCTGGCATGTTTTGGCTGCCAATGCCTCTATGCATCTGGCGTAGTAAAAGGGTTAACTTCAACATGGGAAATAACCATTTCTTAAAATCGACATGAATATAAAAAATATATAGGACCTCGTCTACACCCCCACTATAGGTGGGTTTTACACTATTATGATATTATGAGCTGATTCAGTTGCAGTGAAGTCCCACATAATTAGAGATATGTGTGGCTATTTGATATATTATATCGTCCCTGTGTGTGAATTTTCGGGGATATCCTCACATCATTCCAATATCGCAGCTTAAGTTGCATAAGTATAAAACCCCTTATTGGGTGCAGACCCTTGAAGGGAGCCAAAACCAATAAAATTTTCAAAATTTTCAAAACTCCGATAAGTACAGAAATATGTTAGATTAGTCTTGTTTAAGATCAGTGGTAAAGTATTAGCTGTGAAAACTAGGTGAAACCAAAGTAGAATTCCAAGAGAGATGGTAATATTTCCATTTGTTTGTAGATACACCCCATTTTTGCAGATCCACATTAATTGAGTTGAGCAAGGAAGATGTGTTTTTCATTATTTTCTACAATATGATTTAGATTTTAACATGGGCCATAAATAGGCTTTTAAGATCAACAGGGCGACATGGCTGTTTCTTATAGACCTTGTGCAAATGTGGTCACGTGATCCCATTTTGGTGATCACCATGTGCTGAATTTTAAATGGATGGATTCTAAATGATTATAATTGTCGATTATGAGTCAGGGAGTTTGTTTAAGTAACACTTTGCATAAATATGTATCATCTGCACAACGTTTATAGTCGACATGGGACATGGCAATCCACCACTAGTGACAATATTAATGACACGGGATATGAGAATATATATCTTAAAATCGAGATGGGACAGAACCTTCCTCTATCCACGTCCCCTACACAATGCGTTTTTACTCACATTTTGGTCATGTCCTTGTGTTTTTGACCAAAGTGTACAGAAAAGATGAGTCATGGTTTCGATAGTGAGACTTGTGTAATGATAAAAACATCATTGGCATCTTGGCCACTGTTAGGGACGTGTTTGAATAGTGGGGCATTCGAGGGGGTGGGGCAAAAAGGGCTTTTGCCTCCCGCCTCTCTCTTCTACTAAGGGGTAGTTTTATGATAAGCACACATTACTCACGGGTGTACGAGCGGGGAGGGTCCTGGGAGTCCTGGGGGTCCTGACCCTCCTCCCTTGGACCCCTTAACCACCAATGGATTGGGAAATGCCGGATTATCACTTAGGCTATATGGACCCCTACCTTTTGGAAATCCTGTATCCACCCTTGATTCCTTAATTTGTACAAATCTGATTTCTTTTTGTTTTTTTCTTATTTTAAGTGTTTTTGTGTATATACATTGTAACAGATGTGGTCACGTGATCACATTTTGGTGATCACCATGTTGCACTGAAGTCCAGTGCAAAAGAATTATAATATTCTTAAGAGTTAGAGCTAAGTATTGTAATCTCTCTTAAGTATTGGCAGGAGTACGTTGTGAATTAGTCAGGCTAGTGTAGTAGCAACGCCCGGAGCGGCGCTCCTTTTTTTTTGTTTTGTTTTTAAATGCTATGAATGGATGGCCAACTGTCCGTAAATAAATACAACCGTCCCTAAATAGCTCTATAAATTTACGGAAATTGTGCACACCACCCACATAGGCCCTGCAGTCGTTTCATGTTAGAATAGCATTTACTTGTGAATGCTTACATCAAGGAAAATACATTAGGAATGCGATTTACATTGAGGTCCCCTAAAGATAAGAATAACAATATTTTTCATTAGGTAGGCCTAATGAATACTACACATTCTAGACATTTTACTTAATGATAAAATGCATTTAAGGAAGGTAAAACATGTTTTTATTGCATTAAATTCACTGAAACATTACATTTTATGTATATGGAAAAGCCTTAAAGCATCTCTGACCCTCCCGGTTCATTTTTCCCTATTTTTGGTGTTTTTCCACATAATTTGTGGAAAAAAGGGGTATTTAGGGACACTTTTTCTGTAAAGCCCTATAAATTCTTTATATTTACGGAATTTGGAAGTCATTTTATACTTTCACAACAATTAGGAATACTCTCTATTATTTTCTATAAATTTTATAGTTGAGGGGGTAAAATTACGGAAACCCCTTTTCCACAAGAGATAAGGGTCCGTAATTGTACTTAGGAACCTGGGGCAAGTTTGGGGTTTTGCTCGCGCGTATCTTCTGCCTTTGCTTGCATTTCATTATAAATATCAAGAGAAATCGATTTGCCTCCTATAAAACGTCCCAACCCAAATATATGGAAACCCATGAAATAATATAGCAGTTTAGGAGGGGTTTGATAAATACAAAACAAAAGTTTGGTTTACTGAAATGCGTCTATACCACTTCACGTTGTTCAGTCGTTTAGGTGGTCTTTTTATTGGATGAGCTTGTAAATTTAATTTTATTAAATTTTATTATCGTTATAATAATAATTATCCTTCATTTGGAACAAATACGTGTATTCCGTGTCCCAGTTATTTGAAAATAACATAAGAAGAAATCTGAGTCTCATTCTAAGGTTTATTTTCCATGGAAAGTGTGCAAATGCTATCTCTTCCTCTAGTATGATTTGTTTTATTACATTTATGACTATGATATGCAGCTTGATTTGTGAGAAATCAATTAGTTCATACTATATTTTTTGTTTCCAGGTTGGAAAAGAGTCACACTTGCATGTCAATGATCATCATAATTCATAAAACCAATAAGTAACACATCAATGAAAATACTGGATTTCAATACTGCTATGATAAAATCATGACCAAAATGTTCAGTGTAACATTTATAATGGCCATTTTTGGGTTCATCACTGCAGAGAATATTACCTGTGTCAAAATGTCCTACAAGAGCCAGGTGCAAAATGTGACGTTTCTTAGAACCCGAATAGATTCAGTCTCAGCAACAGACAAGCTGATTGTTAGATACAAGATCAGTCTTAAACAGTCCCCCTGTTGTGCCCTTATCAGGTTTGAGACTGACAAAACCATTGATGAGTTACATGGAGATCCTAATCAGGAATGTTTCAGAAAAGGCATCCGCAAAATCGTCCTTTCCAGTCAGTATTACATTTTCCTGAGCCACGGAAATCCAACCTCTGGCTGCAAAAGAATTGGAAGTCAGTATGTGTGTATGGGTACAAGAATGTTTCATATAGGAAACAGGTCTCATTGGTACATGTCAGCTGGGTATGAGTGTGGAATAAACCAAACTTTGGATATTTCAATTAGCATGGAATTTGAGTGTCACTACCCTACAAGGTGCGAACGTATAGAGCACCCATACTGCAAGAAAGAGCTAAACTATGGTATGACAACATTTCCAAATACCTTGGGACAACTGTCCCAGGCTAGGGCAGATTCATTTCTACAGGCATTAGTTCTAGTCATGGATGAGGTTTTGGAGTGTTACCAAAATGTAAAAGAATTCATCTGTTTTTCAATTTTTCCGAAATGTGTAAATGACAAACGCATCATTCCTTGCCTTAAGATGTGTCAAGAGGTGAAGATTGCATGTGCACATCTGTTGAGAAAATATAATCAGCCGCTCTACTGTGGGATATATCCTGATTCAAGTGATCCTGATGAGTGTTTTTATGAACCTATTACATGTCCAGTACCAAGAGGGCCTGAGTATGGACATGTTGAATACAGTGGGATACAAGTGTTTGATGTATGCAAATATACCTGCAAAAATTCATATGATATTGTAGGCACAAGAGAGAGAAGATGTATGTACAATGGTAAGTGGAATGGAATTGAACCGGTCTGTATTCCGAGACATACCATCAATATAAAAATAATGATTATGTCAGTTATTTCAATAGCACTTATTATGATAATTATACTGCTATGTTTGTATTACAAAAAGGACGTATTCTTGATTCTGATGTATAATCGCCATTCAATGAAAAGACTCTATCAGGTAACACAGACAAGAGGCTCACTCTTCCTTACCTACTCTAGTGAAGACAAGGACTTTGTAGAAAATCAATTTCTTTCTGCAATGAAATTTGAGGTGCCTTCATTGAACATTTTGACTTACCAGGAAAACTTTGTGGGCGGAGAGAAATTATTGGATAGCATACACAAAGGTATTTGGGAAAGTACGGCTGTTGTCGCTTTACTTACGAAGAAATATATTTCCAGCTGCTGGTGTAGGTATGAATTTGGCGAAGGCCAAACTCGTTCGATTACTGATAGGGATTTTAGGTTTATAATTATTTTACCAGAGGATAATACAGACAGGAATGTACTGCAATCATTTTTGGAGGAAATGCCTCAAAACATCAGACTTTGGGTGAAGAGCAGGGTTTGTCTAAGAGTTGGAGAGAGGCTTTTCTGGAATAAATTGAGGAGAAGCTTAGGGAAATGTGCTTGAAGGTTTTTGCCAATCACATCCCAGGCAGGAAGGTAATGTTATTATGAAGTTGCAGGAACGTCCTTTTTGGTTCTGGTTTGGTTCTTGTTATGTTATTTGAGGGCACCAAATGACATCTTTAGAACCTGATATTGCAATGTTTTATGTTATGTTATTATAGCATTCTGGTTATGTTATTTCACTTAAAAATAATTTTATTTACCATTCTGTTTAGGTAAGGTCTAAACTTCACAAGTATCCAATATTATCCTAACATTCTCAACCTTACATAAAGTAATGTCACTGTAACATGAAAATTGGGCAGGTAACAGACTGATGAAAAATGTATGGTCACCGAATGTTCTTGTTACGTCGCTCCTTGTCTGGGATTACATTCTGCAATTTTCTGAACTAGATAATGCCCTTTGCAGTGCAAGTATGGTGCTAAGTACTTCTAATTCTCACCATTCCTTCCCACCAAGGAAAATTGGTTTTCAAAAGTAAATTCTGTTAGTCCTCATACACTGGAAGAAATGCACCTTTCGCAAGCCTGTATCAAACATATCCTTTTTTATTTGTTGATTAGTCATATTGATTGATGATAATCTGAACCAAACCAATTCCAGTAGTGTGTCTTCTATAATAAAAAAGGCAAAACTATATTTTACCCTTGTTGTATAAATGTTGTGTAGACCATATTTATTGTGAAATGAGATAACATAGTACCCTCCCATCAAATCTCATTACTACACATCCAAGTATCAACCTTATAAGTAATCAGAACATTATGGTCAAGATCTGCAATAGATCTTTATGAAACTTTTCAAAGGTGGATATGAATGTAGTCGGCCATTATTTTTTGTATGACTAACTTTGTCACCCTTTGTCACTTACTATTGCCCATCATGATATATCAATATTTTCTTGTATCATAAATACCAATACCGTTATTATATATTGATGCAACTGACAGATGAGGTACGTACCCAAGGCTGTAATAAACCTATTTAACCCTCCCAAAAATGTACTAATGTAATTTTAGAAATGACATGTTGAATATTTCAATTGGTGGTCAGTTCCGATGCATTGGCTACATCAAAACACAGTTTTACTTAAAGATAGGTAAGGAATACAAAACTTAGCAAAATCATTACTAGCTGTGAGCTCAAACCATGAATATAATTTTTATATACAGTAATTTTAAAATAATAACAAATAAAAAATACTCTACTGCATATAAACCTTTTGACACAAATATTGAAAATGTGTGGTTATGCAAATGATGTACTTTCTCTTCCAAAAAAGATAATAAAATACATTTCAAAATGGAGACCATGATGAATCTATAATTGTATTTCTTGACATTTCTAAATAATACGATGTGGTTTCCTATGCCACGATGATAGTGCTAGTCAAAGTAGCATAAATGGACACTATGTAGACACTATGTCATGTCATGATCAGTTTCAATTTGTGAAAATAGATTAATATTGTTACTAGATAATTCAGATTTGAAGATATAATATATCCATTGTGCAATATTCTGAAAATAGTATTGATGTATTGGATCTATGCATTAAGGAAGGCTTATCGTGACAGAAAAAAACTGTGGAAATTCCCATTACACAGGTAAAAGCCAAATTGTTATAGCTATTTTTCCTTACACGGCAGTCTCATACTTCGGACATCTTCAACTTTGCTCCAAATGATGATGGATGTAGAAATCTTTTAGATTGATAAAGGAAATACAAAAAGCATTCCTAATTTATTTTTCATCTCCCCAATTCGTATTTGTGTTGTAAATCAAGTGTTTATCATTTTGACAAGGGAATAATATTCGGATTAGAAGACTTTAGAACAAGTTCATAGATTGTTTAGATGAATCATGCAATAAAAGATATATCATGTATGCCAATATCATACATTATCAGTGTATAGTGTGGTACATATTGACATTAACCAAATGTAATATTCTTTGATACCATAAATAAAATGAACGAAAGAGAGATACAGCTAGATTGAAGGAGAGTATCTATCAAGCCTGAATATTTGTGGCATTGAGGTACTAATATATCGTGTACATATGATTTGGGGCATGTATGCGGTACAATTTAGTGTTTTGTATCATTTTGTGATATATCTGTATCTATGCATTTGTGGTACATCTGTACATCTGTATTTGTAGTGGTCTGTACATAATTATTTTTCTGTGGTACATATGTATGTCAGGACCCCACTTTTGCATGGAAACCCTTGGACTACCTGGAACCCCCTCAGGTTTTAGGGCTGGATATGCCCCTGTGGTGTTGCAGTTCATGTGTAATCCCCCTAATGCGACTAGGACGGCCCCGGGTGTCCCTGTGCGACAGGGCTGCCCTGTGAGCAGTTCTGGCCCCCTGAGTGACTCAGCCTACCTGACTGGCTAGGCTAGGCCTGGGTATAAAAGGGGGCGACATGAGCTTATTCTGTCATTACCCATCTGACCACCTCACAGTCTAGTTGTTCTTCTAACCTTTATTCGTCCAAGCAGAATCTTTATTTATGCATTTATTCAATTAGTTATAAGTACATTTCCTATATTTGTATATCTTAATTTCTGTCTTTTGTTAATTTATTTCTAATGAAATTTTTGATATATCAGGTGCCACCTAAACTTACTACAATGCTACCCAAATACAATGTAGCCTTGGCTTTAGTTTGGCTTTAGTTCTTACGTTAATCAGGGGGCAAAAGTCCAGGGGCAAAAGTCCTAGGGGGCAAAAGTCCAGGGGGCAAAAGCCCGGGGGGCAAAAGTCCTGGGGGCAAATGCTTGGGGGGCAAAGGCCCAGGGGGCAAAGGTCCAGGGGGCAAAAAGTCCTAGAACCGTATGGCTTTGTGGTTTATTTGTACATATGCTTTTGTAAGACAAATGTACATGTACATAATATGTATGCTGATGTGAAACATGTGTGCCTTATATAATGTAACATCTTAACTTTGGTCAGCAAATCCCCAAATGTATGGAGAGATATTCCTGTCTTGTGCTGACCTAGTTACATTTCCAAACACGGCCAGGCAATAAATGTTTGTTTTTCACCTCTGAGTGGTCTGGTAAATGTTGTCAGGAATTGCCAAGCTCCTAGAATCAATATTATCATGCCATGTAAGCCATGACTCCATCAGTTAAGAAACTCCTATATTCTCACATTATCTCTGCTTTTTAAGGCTAATTAGCCCATCCCACATTGGGTATATCCTTGGGTTGGATAAGGGTTAGACAAAATGGCTGTATAAGCCATCCTTGTCTCCCAGAGTTCTGATTATTCAAATAAGCAAGAATTATATTGTTTCTAGATATCCCAAAGTACTGATAAAACATTATGATTTCTATGATTTCACCAATTGATAGATTTGCAAGTTTACCAGCCAATCAAATTTCAGGGCAAAATAGGGTTGGACATTATTAGTTGGGCTGACAGGTTTTAACATTGGATCCCATGGGAAAAAGGCTAATATATAAAGCTGCAATTTATCAATTTTTGGAGTGAATTGTAAACCAAATTGATTTGGGTAAGTTTGTATCATGCAACTGTCTTGAGGGAATAAGCATGTACGCAATTTTGAAAGTACTTCATGGTAAACTCTGATGTTGGTGTAAACTGGGATGGGCTTATTACCATGTGAGACATGTCAGAATAAAGTATAATGATAATATAATTGTGAAAATCAAGCCATAGGAAGAAAAGGGGATATGGGGGCACATGCAAAAGTGATATCATAGAAGGTCACAGATCCTAGAGTCAGACTACGATACCCATTACACTTATTCGTAGATGTGCTTTAAGGGCCATCCACCTTAGGTAATAGGGTTTGCTGATAAGGAGGTTTAGATATGACGTCACCAGTCTCCATCATTTACTACAGAAAACTGACCTTGATTTACTCCAAACATTAGACGCGGATTTAGGGGGGGGCATGCCAGTTGTGTGCCCTGCTTTTTTTGGCCAAATTAAAAAATTGTTAATGTAAAATTCCTCCATCTGGAGGGTCCAGGCAAAGATTTTGCTATAGCACGCCCCGTGCCCCCCCGCCCCCTTTTTTTCAAAATTCTGGATCCGCCCCTGAGCATCATGTTAATGTGGGCCAATTGCTAAACGTCCCTGACATTGGAACGTTAGGAACGGGCCAAGGGGCAGGGGGAAATTTTCAGAATTGCACGGCCCCGTTTTGAAGATTCCTGGATCCACCCCTCATTATCGTGAAAACACCCTTTTCATACTTACATCAGGGGATATTGAGTTTGTCTGGCCCCAAGCCTTTCAAGGAGGTGCATGGGAATCTAGTGGGTAGTGCCACCAACTTGAATGTGGGCCGGCTAGGTTCAACGCTGCAGTGGGGCTGAGGTGGTACTCTGTTGTGTGTCGGTTTAACTTATTCTTCACAGCTGTGTCCCCTGGTGGGAAAATTCTAGATCATCAAATCTTAAAATTTCTCATCATGCAGTGGTGACAATAGACCTATGATAGAAAATTGATAAAATCAGAAAACTGGAATATCAATCAAAAGGGTTCCTTTGGGCAGGACAATTTTATATATGAAAATTCTAATTTTGGCCATAAAAGCATTTTTGGCTAATTCCACGACTGATAATGGTCATTGAATAAGGCAAAGACAATTCAGAAGGTAGTTCAATAATTCTTTTAAGAATACTGTTTCAGCAGCATTTAAACATGTTTAGTAAATGCTGATATTAGATGTAAAATCTTTGAGCATATCAATATCTGTACTGAAATAGTATCGCACTGTCCCCTGGTGTTGATAAACAGTACTATAGAAAGTTATGGCTAAACTAAGCCACAGCTAGATAGCTATGATGTTTTTATTTAGTTAATTCCTGATTCACCCTAACCAGAACATCCCTGAGACATGCTGATTAGGTGAGGTAAAGACTGAACCTAAGCACAAGGTCATTGTGATGTCATGATTAAGTAGGGCTGAAAACAAACCATATCACCATGCCACTACGACCTCATCATTAGATATATGGTTGAGACCAAACCCAAACACATTATCCTTTTGACATACTAGTGAGGTAAAGTCAAGACCTAACCTAATTAGAATGTCACAGAGACATCACTACATTTCTGGGAGCCATCAAATGTAAGTCACTGCAACATTTAAATCTCATTTACCAAGAATGTTTCTCTAGGTTTGGTTACAACTGCATTTGTTTTTGTCACTTTCTGTGTAAGTTTTGTCTCATCCATACCTGATCAGCACATCACTGTGATGATACATTGCAAGGTTGTTCTAACCTGATGTTTGTATAACATTGATATCATTACTACCGGTACGTTTTTTAATAGGATGTCTTTACATCCTCTTATTATAGAATCAACTGTCATATTATCTCATGAGTGGTATAGACTGCCCAAAATGTGTGGCACTGTAATGGTTATGTTACACTACTTCTCACCTGGGTAACTTCTTCTGCTTTTAAGATGTTGATATTTGTCTAAGGAACACTATTATCAGATTTGGTGAGGCCATAATGAATTCTCAATGTTCTAGAAGCACTTGAGTGGGCAAAGTTTTGATGTTCCCATAGGCTCCGATAATTTAGTTCATTCTCTTCCTCATCACTTATATTGAAAATGAATAGAATGACCTATGCTTTTTTTAGTTTTATTGTGTTGGTTGGTTCGTTATTGGGGTTTAAGGCCGTAGCAACATCTAAGGTCATATCACGGCAAGAACAAGGTTTTGACTATTCTGTTGTTTGATGATCGAATCTATGGAATGAACAAATCTATGAGAAGATAGAGACCATAACCCTACACATTTACAGGTGTTCTTTAATGTGCATGGTCCCATAGACAGGGCCATACACACAACAGCCGGTGGCCCAGGGGCCTTTGATATCCCTGTCATTGGCACAGGAAACCTGCAGTGTGGTGTAGCAACCCAGCCAAGGCCCAGAATTGAACCCCGGCTGCCCTCGCAGCAGACGGATGCTCTAACCACTTCACAAACCTGCACACCTAGTTTTATTATGTTCTTATGGTCCATGGCTACACTGTTTAAAAAAAAACTTCAAATTTACGGTAAAGTACTGAAAACTATGTTTCAAAACATTTAGCGTAAATATAATGGGTGACCGTAATTCTGTGTGACTATATTTATTACACATAAACACAGTTTAAGTTAAACAGTGATAAACTGTAATATGTACAGTGTACTTTTATTATTAAGGATGAAAACCGTTTTAAATTTAACAATAATATATCATAGTGTGTAAAAAAAACTACATAGATTTTACATGTAAAACACTGCTATGGTACTATGCCATATAGTTTACACCGGGTACCGGATGTAATGTTAATAGCATTGAAAGTTTTATTTTTTCCTGTAATCACACTACAGGATCATTGAGCCAATAACCAAGTATGTCCTGCATGGGTTGTTTGATTGTTGGAGGTAAAACCTTTAGGCGTATAGCCACTAAAGTTCTTGTACTTGAAAGGTGTCTACATGTCAATCCTACTGAAAAAGTGTTTTAATTATTTAAATGTTTTAGGGGTGTTCTGGTTGGTTGACCATACCAAAAATAGCAGGCCAATGAGGTGATTATCCTAATGACACTACAAAAACTTATTTTTTAATCATAAAGTTCCAAATTTTGAATTGTATGAAAAACCTATTTTACTAATTGTGGCCAAAAATATGGACGGCATGTTGTAAACCACTAATAGTGCTACTAATGCATAGTAGAAATTTTATAACTTCACAAGCAGAGATTTGAACCCAGGGCCCCTCACATATGAAGCTCATGATCTACCACTGAGCTATGGAGGTCTGTAGGTAGACACATCCCACCTTTGCTCCTTAAGTGAATAAGTAAGGGTATGAGAGTATTGACCTATTGTCTGTCTAATGTTGAATATCTGTATGGTAGTACTGCTCTTACTCATTGGTGCTGACTATGCCAGTGTGCACTGCATGCAGTCCAAGTTAGCTCATTTGGTTAGGCTTCTACCTTGAATGTGAAGAATGTGGGTTCTAATCCCAAAGTGTCCATTTTTCTTTTCCATAACAGTATACAATTCCCAAATATGGCATATTACTGTGAGGGTAATTTCAGTCCTAAATACAGTTATATACTGTTAATTGCAATGATATTATGGTAGATATCCATAAAATAAAATATGGTATAATGATGTTGAGGTTTACAGTATATAACTGTCAAAGTTACATTTTTTAACAGTGTGATGATTAAAATCTATTTCAGAGGTGTGTATTGGACTTTAAATCTTAGATTATCAATCGGTAGCCCCTTCTTATCAAGTGTTGAAGTTTGACCTGATAAGGCTAGTGGTTATCTTTCCAGATTATCCTAGATCAAGTACGCTAGTGACCTAGAAACAACTTCATCAAAACAACTAACAGGCTTGAAATTATTTCTGGATTCTAAGACGTCATAGCATCCACATACATCCAGACAGGCTTGTAAACATACATGTTACGTAAGTACGAGATTTTCTCATATTTTCATTGGTGAACAATATTTGTTTGTTTATAATACTACCTAAGAAGGTAAACTCAAATGTTGGACTTAGGGCCTTCCATAAAATGTGAAATTATGTTGCAACTACCTGCTATGCATGCTAAATGCAACCATTGCAACCATTGACATTGCCAAATTATGTTCTAATATGGCAAAACCCAGTGCCAGTGATTTCATCTTTAGGCTTACATCAGTATCCCTAGCCCTAAATACTGACAGATAATACCACCACTAAAGAACATATGCAGCTTTTTTCTTTTAATTCAGACCTCCTACCCAAACCCCCTTTGGTTAAAGTACGCACTGGATTCGCATCCACATTTTCAAACAAAAATAAAACAGACCCCCCCCACTCCCCTCCTTGATGTGTTTGCACTTAATAAAAGGCCTCTAAATATCTAAAAATAATTGTTGTGTCTTATTTTCTACATTAGAAGACTGTCTAAAACAAAATGGCTTCCAGTATTGATGCAAGAAAGCTGATAACTAAGTTTGCACAGGATAACTCAGACACAAAAACCCTACAGGTAAGTAGACAATATTACAAGAAGTGTCAATCACAGATTTGTCCATTTCCAATTCCTATTCTAATTCCAATTCCAATTCCAATAGGATTCCAATTCATATTCTAACACAGACTTTTTAGATTCAATTGGAACATTCAGATATCATCAGACACTGTTTCTGATTTTAGATCTGTCACAGTTTAATCTAAAACCAATTATTCAAAACTGAGCAGTGTTTTCTTAACTTTACAATTGGTTCCTCTTACAATTAATCTCTGCTCACTCTGAATCTGAATCTTAAAACCACATAAGTTCAACATTTTGACAGACTTGGGTGCAAACATGACTCTGCCATTTCAGTTCATATCAGCTGACCCAGAAGGCATAGACATAAAGGATTTAGTGGGTGATGGTTGCGTCAATTATGTCTTCAGAGTTTCGTCAAAAGACAAAACGCATTCAGTGATCATCAAGTATGGCGAAGAACACATGAGGGTAAGTTTGTTGCTCTCGTGCCACATCCCAAACATTTGTTCCAATAGAGAACATCAACTTTGTAGAAATAACTTGTACACCAATATAACATGCTGTGACAACATTAAAAATCTTGTTTCCTTAGAATAATCCATCTACAAACATTTGTAATCCTAAATTCACCACAGCAACAAACCCCAACATGACAAGCCCATATCTAGTGGGGGTGAGGTGGGGTATGTGTCACCCCCCGCTTGGCTAGGTTATGTCCACTTTTGGAAAAAAAGCTTTTCATTATCTGTTTATAGTAGATCTACCCCTTTTTATATAACATGTTGTTATCTACCAGTGTTCTAACAATTAAGTGAAACAAACTTCTCTATCAAAAGATATTTCATTTTTTTGTATTTGTTATACCTTGAAACTAAATGTTCTTGTCTGAATGAGGTTTGAAAGACTCTAGGTAAAATCTGCATACCTTAATGACCTAGGAAAAATCTGCATACCTTATTGCGGCATATTTATTTTCTTACAAAAGCCTTTATCCTCATCCTACACTTTTAATTCCGTTTTTGTAAAAGGTCCACTTTTTTTGATATGGTCACCAACCCTCAGAAATTCCTGGCTATTGGCCTTCATGATATTGGGGAAAGGTTGGTGACACTCAAAAATATATTAATTTTACAAATAGACAATAACACTTTTCCAAAAGCTTGTGTCCTGTTACGTCACTTCATTAATTTGATTGTAATGTTGTCTTCTAAAGTTGCTTCCTACAGAGAAGGTGTCGCTGGAGCGTCAGGTATTAGAATACGAGTGTCTTCATTTGCTGCACTCTACCTATCCTGGGAGTGTGCCTGAACCCTACTGCTTTGACAAGAACCACAATATGCGTAAGTATTCCAAGCAAAGTTTACAACATGATCACAAAATTTATAACTAAAACCCCAATTCTACCTGTAAAAATCAGCCAATTTTAGATCTGATCCATACTAAATATGTATAATTATTCCAATATTATCTTGATTGGTTTTCTGAATCTGCACAAAAATCTGCTGATTCTTTAACAGTAATGCGTTACTTTTTATGCTAGTTCAGCGTAGTTGGTATGGGAATTATAAAACATCTACAGAGTCTCCAATCCAAAGTGTATTGTCAACCTTGAAAGACATATTTGGATACCAATAATATTAATTATTGTCATAACAATCATTCAGGATCAGGAAAAGTAACAATATTATTATTTAAACCAACTGTAATCATCTACTCTCACATCAATCGTACCAAAACTTTACAAAGATACAGATGATTTAATTTTCCTAAAATTGTCAAAAAAAGGTCACATTTTGGTTAAATTTTTATTCCTGAAAAAATAGTTTGTACAGTAGTAGAGTTTTGCATTTCAAGTTGCCATGCAAGACATGAAGGGCTGGGAGTTACTTGACGCACAACTTGAAAGGCAAGAGGTAGACCTCGGGACAGCAACCTACCTGGGTGACCAGCTGGCCAGGATCCACAAGGCCACCACACGGGAAGCGGTTGGGGACCAGCAATGGCATGAGATGCAAGCAAAATTTAGGTAGATATTTTGACCCTTTGCTTCATTATCAATCATTGATATAATGCCAAAGTTAAGTTACTTCCTATCTAGTTCATTCTTTTCTAACAAGATTTTACCAAATCATTTATGCAAATTTTGCTCAGCTTATATGCACATATGCAAACTTTTCGAAGTTATCACTCACTGATATCAAGCCAAGATTTAGTTTCTTTGATATTTGTCCCAGCAAGCCAATCAAATTCCTTCAGGCCAAAAAGTTAAAATTCTAGACAGGTTTGCATGTTTATATGACAGTAGCGTTTGCAATGACCTGTACAATAATCATAAAGTAAAAAGTTAGAAAATCTTATGTACACCCATCAGAAGAAGACATAGTGTTAGAAAATGCATTTAATGTGGAATTAAGGCTTTAGACCCAGACCTGCAACCAGGGGAAATTATAAAAAATGTGTTTCATAAGCTTACAAACACCTATTTCACTGTTGTAAGACAACTTTTACTATCTTTCATTACCCTTAAAACAATGCTTGCTTTCCTCACCTTGACATATCAATATAATCAGAACCATTGGGAGCATCCGTGTGTTACCATACCATTGAGGGAGGATCTCCATTGGGCTTATGACCACTTGCGAACAACACCAAAGGTTCCTTTATATCTTATCCTCTGAAGCAGTATTTAAATTGTTTTGAAAATACTGAGAATGAAGAGCACTTCAGTATGCACTGCACTGAATATGCACTTCTTACTGTCTGTGATGAAAAAGTTTATCCACGTCTTTGCATGCATTCCAGCCAAGATGAAGCAAAAAAGTTTATGACAGAAGTGATGTTCATCCGCACATTTGATGAAAAAGATGAAATCAACAAGATACCAGAAGCTAACTTGGAGAAATTCAGAACCTACAGTAGGGAACTAAAACAATTAGGGTTACACCAGAAGATGTCTACCCTTTTCCAAGCGAGCCAATGCTTCATCCATGCTGACTGCCACTCCAAGGCCATCTTTGTCAAGGACGGGCATACAGTGGTATGTAGAACTCAATACTTTTTCACTAGTTTGTGCAGTTTACCCTCGCAGAGACACATTGTACCCAAGCCAACACATCAGGCCTCTTCCAAAGAAAACCCTACCCCAATACCTTGCTTCAGACATATCTAGTGACAAATTAGAGGGGATGCATAGTGTGTATACACTCATATTTTTGGACAAATCTTAAGTGTTTTAATGTAAAATGATCTGACCCGGGTCTGTTAGAATTGTTTATAATAGGGTACCCCCCCCCCCCCCCTTTAAAAAATCTCTGAACTCCACCTGACCTGCACCTTGGGTGCCACAATACTAAATATCTAAAGACTGATCGAGAAAGTCCCTCACATCACATCTCAAAGATACATCTCAGAGACTGTGGCCTGTTTCATCTAAAGTCATGAAGCAGTTTTTGAATACAATGTATAGTCTTGTACCAAACAATTTGACATACTATATATCTGTAATTGATGAAAAATATGTAACAAATTCAATATATTTTAATTCATTGATTCTTATTTTGAGATGAAATAATGTTTACCAATATTTATAGCACAATGAGAATTATAATTTAGCTGATACTTATAAAGGACCACAAATGTCTCACAAATATGACAGTTAGTCCCAGCCAGCTTGTGATGTAACAGAAACATTCTGCAACCATACTTTTGAAGTCAGTTTGTTACTTACTAAGATAGCAAGTTACATTGACATTATTTATGGTGAGGTTGAAACCTCACCAAATTAAAATGTTAATATTACATTATTTTTTGGTGATGTTAGGACTAAACCAAAACAGAATGTTATAAGAATGTTTAGGTCAAAGAACATAGCCAGTATGTTTTAATGGAACATTGGAACGTTGCAGAAGTAGGTCGCAGCGACATAATTGGGAGTTATCAAAAGAATGTAACAAGAACCAAACCAGAACCAAACAGAACGTTACTGCAATGTTATTATAATGGCACTAGCCCGCTAGTATGGACGCTGGTGCAAATCTCATCAGGCTAGTGCATTTTGAAGCAGCCAACCCGTTGGGCTTATGAAAATTGACATGAAAACCCCCTCTCACCACCTCAAAATACACTCACACCATAATTGATATATGCTATTTCAAACAGATAATTAATGCATGAGCACATGTGTGGTGGTTTGCAAGGATAATGATATCAGTAGTGCAATCAAAGCTGGACTAGTGCAAATGACGAGCAGCTAGCCTGTTGGGCTAGTGCAAAGAAAAGTTAAGGTCTATCCATGATTTTATGATGATAACTTGGCCTTGGTGTCAGGTTGTTATGATAAGACCTAACAAATTATTTTTGATAATCTTTCAAAGATTTAGTGAGAGATAATCATGTCTAAAATGCACAGTGTTAGAACTTGTGCCCCTGATTAAAAGTTACTACCACTTGTAAGAGGTCCAGGTTGGATGAGTTTACTGATTAGACACTGACTACCAAGCATTCTGTTATTTCTTGTTGCTGATAGAAGTTTTATTCCCAAGCAGATTTTGTGGATAGCAATGTGAAAGTTGTTGAACTCTTAACATATACAATTATGCTTTAGGGCTCTTGATCAATGTTTTGGGTCTCATAATGGATATTAAGATTCTAAATTCTTAGGGCGGAATTTATAATACACATATCTATAAGTGAAATCTGATCCTGATTATCTTAATTCTTGCAAACAGGATTATACAATTCAAAACAGATTATATCAGAAACAAACTGCTACTTCTCATGGATCATATGTGTATTATAGCATGATTATTTGTAATTCTCCCTACCACAGATAGCTGATTTCCAGTACTTTAAGGACCTGCAGGCTAATTTTGACTGATTTGGTCGACAAAATCAATGATTCCTATAGATGCATCTACAGTGAATGCATTTGCAAACAACTCAGAAAATATTAATGTGCATAGATACTAATTTAAAAGATAATGATGACTAGTTTTTCACAACATTAATTTACAAATAATGAAAAAATTCATGAAAATTTCTATACTAAAGCCTTGAGAGTTGGTGACATATTACCCAGCATGCATCCTGTTTTAGGCTAACCTGCAGGTACAACTGACGAAACTGGCTATCCGTGGTTGGGAGAATTCATATTACACTCATTGCAATATGATATAAGAATATTGTGTTCCTGTGATTCATTTTACAGTGGTTGTTAAGATATTCATAACATATAATACATAAATCTTTACAACCACTATATTATTTAAAACATCTTAAAACACAAATTCTGTTGAAATTTCAATACTTTTTCCACAGTTGTTCGACTTTGAATATGCATTCCTTGGTCATCCTGCATACAACTTGGCCTTCCCTCTAACATGGTATATATTTCACCACAAATTGCACAAGAAAAAAACAACTTCATCAAGTGTGGATATGGATGATCAAAGAAATTCATATGAGCAAGGAGCAAGATACTTGGGTATGTATCCTATAAGTATAGTGAAAAACAAAATGCAGTACATGTAATAAACAGTGCAGTGAATGTTACAAAACATGGCACCAGTTTTACACTAGGCTCGCAGTATAAACAACAATCCAAGAAAATTTGTATTATAGGTATGAACCAATAAACAGGACATACATATTCCCCAGATTGGTGTTGGTATTTTTAACCTAGTGTAAAACTGGCGTTACTGCAATCTATGAGTAACAGTAGAGCTTTTCCAATTATTACCATAAGTTTTCCAAAGTGAAACACCTATGTAATTTTCTTTTTCCAATATATGTAACAGTATAATGTACTTAACAGAAAGTGTAGATGAATGTGAAATAGTCTGTATGAAAATTCGATTTTATACCTTCTGGAATGCCCTAAGAGCCACCTCAATTCCACTTTATCCGAATTACAATGTTTTTCAAACAGTCAGTGTTCTAATAATGCTCCATTCTCTCTACAGTGGAAGGGTATCTCAAAGTGTTTGATGATATGAGTGAAAATGACAAGGCAATATTCCTGTCAGAACTGGCTGTTTTTACTGGAGGTACTCTCTTCATGCTGTAAGTACTTTAGCTGAAAAGAAAATTAAAAATCTTTCACTTTGCTTAAATGTATTAAATGAATGTCACATTGGTGGCACCACTTATGAGAATCTGTGCATAAATATTTTGCATAAAATAAAAAAGATGAACCTGAAAATGTTTCTACCAGATGACAAGGGGCAATAAGCCATCTTATTACTGAACCTAGAGGATTAGCTGTTTTAAACCTGGGTCTGCACATTAGAGTGCAATTTAAACTTACATGACCTTACATGACATGAATATTATATTAGTCCAGAATACAGACAAGAAACGCCACAACAATATGTAATTATAAGACAGTAAGATGATCAGAGCTTTACTCCAAAAGAGATTTTTAAGTATTTGATTGTAAAGACAAAATATAAAATTTTCAGAACCATACAAATATTTTCCTTGGAAACTGCTCATATTTAATCAAGATTCCCTCACTGATTTTTTTGTAGACCAGGTGGGCACTGAACTATAAAAAGAGGGGGAAATGTTCTCATCTTGCATGCAAATATGTGCCAATTTAATACTCACCCCCCCCCCCTTTCTGTATCTGCCCTTGTGTGCAATGAATTTTGTCAAGATCATTGGAACAAAGATAACTTTAAGACACATGTCTTAACAACAATAACCAACATTGTAGTCCTACTCTCAATATATATATTTCTACTTGATCAATTTAATACAAACGGTTGATAAGTTACAACAAATTTAAATTATGTCACCTTGGCAATACTATTTCCTTGGTATCACATAGTATTTCCAAAGTGATTATAGCAAAATATCTATGGTTCTCTTTCATGAACTTTTGCAATTGGTTTATGTTGCAGAAGTATCAGTAGCTTCTTGGTCATATTCTCTGAAGTGGCGCCGGAAGAAAGTGAAACAATGTTGGAAACTGGATTCAAGCTCATGACGACTTATGACAAAATAGGAACTGTAGACCAACTGATAATTGCAATGTTCAGTGATTAAACCAGCCCAATTACAGTGATCTGCTGGGTGTCTCATAACAATCTCTGTGAATACAGAAGTTTTATTTGGGTTCATGGAAATTCAATGGAAGTTTTGAAATACTGTTGCAAAAAGAAGCTCATGTGAATTAACCATAAACTCCCAAGCAACCAAAACTGTAAGCTACAATAACGATAAAGGGTCATTATAATCTATAAAACCCAAACTTATGGATCCTTGTTCCCATTTTGTAATGGGAACAATAATATAAGGCCCCAGTAAGTTAGTTGGCCAACTGCTAAAGCCCTATACCAACTAACATACCTACACACAATCAATGCTGACATCAGCATCACTGTCAGTGGTCGGCACTGCTGCTGATGCTGACACTGATGCTGATGCCAGCACTTATCTGTATTAAGCATATTTTATAGTTTAATGCCAAAGCCAAAGCCGACACCGACACTGACTGTCATTGGCATTGGCCAGTGGTGATTCTCTTAGTGGGTATATTTTAGTTTCCAATTCAACCATCTATATCTGATGCACCAATAAATTCTCATACAGCAGACTGTTTCATTAAAAACTCCTAATTTACCAAGATTGCATGCTTCCCATACATAGTTGTAAAGCAAAAAATGAAAACTATGTTTTATAAATGAGATTATGAAATGCAAACATCTGTATTTCTTGAAGGTTTTTTTTGTGAGGGTATTCTTTTTTTACCTTTGTGACACAAAGAATTATATGAATGATATGACATACAGTTAAGTGTTTCATGACAAGTTCTGAAGCAACAGAGATGTTATTCATCCTCATGGAGATTTTCAGGAGAACTTAATCATGGAAAATGTAATGCTGTTGCATAAATGGAAGTAATCCAGACCTCCTGTAATTATATCTGGATGTGATGTTGTATCATATACAGGTTTATTTAGTTATCATCATTAGCTAAACCTTTGATATAGTGCTTGGTGTAATATTACTAGGCCTGCTTAGTGGTGATTTTAGTGACCCCTTTCTATAGATCATTGCAGCAAATTGCAAAGTATCAAAAATATGAAGTTGCCCTAACATTTTTCAAAGAAATTCTCATAATATTTACAATTCTTGATCAATTTTAATCAGCTTGGTATCGTTTTAAAGCTAGGAATATCTATAATATGAATCTTGATGAAACATGTTCCAACTGAACATTCAAAATAATAAGGAATATTTGGAATATCCTCCAAAATTTTGTATTTTCCCTGACTTCCACTAATTATATGTAAACTTAGGTTAACTTGTAATCTTGAAACATGTAGATAAACATAATATTATGGCATTCACATTGCTCAGAAAAGTATTTCAAGTGTACTAAAGTGCAATTAGCATTATATTATGTTTGTTAAAGAATAGATAACTAGTTACATTAGCACTACTTCATACAGAGAAATAGCCATATCATATGTAATCTACAGAGAGAGGCAATGTCTTTTCTTGTAAGTGATGTGATTCGAGCTGTTCCAAATAAGTGTAAGGTAACGCATGCGCTCACTTCCTTTGAGAATCTAAATGTAGAGAGGCAACAATTCTGAGATAGATCCTAGTGCATGTTGCGGTCTCCATGTTGCGGTCTGCATGTATATGGATTTCAGTAGAAGTGTAACTTGTTGCAGTAATGGATAAGGAACATCTGTTTTAATGATTGTACAAGGAGGGCCAGGTTACTGTATGGAGTGGAGTGGTTACCAACTTCTTGTGATTACTCAAGTGATATTTGTTACTATTATACCTTTGGTCAAATAAACACAAATAGTCTCATTAGTGTTTGCCATTCTTTGTCCTGGAAGAACTACTGGAATGGAGGAGTAAAGGTTGGAGACAATATATTAATGAAGGAACCATATGTTATTAAAGCAATGCCTGTTGAAAGTGATTCCTGCAAAATGCCCACTGAGAGGTTTTAACTATCCTTTACGCTAAGAATATAAGATTTGGCCAGATTTGAGTCTACCTATTGGCAGCAATGACTCAGGCTGCTGACTGTTGAATCGAACAGATACTATATCATGTCTACCTGGTTGGAATTAGTCATGAGCGTTGCACTGTGGGGCAGTGGTCAGAGAGAGTTATAGAAATAGGAAATTATAATTCAAACATTTTAGTTTACATTGTTGGTTGCCATGGAAGCAATATGAAATGATCATATTTTCTTAGAATCGACCAATTTTCTAAAACCTGCAGGGCTATGATATCATATTACTAGAGTTCAAAAAACATTAACATGGCAAGCATCTTAAATTGCCCCGTTTTACACTTTTCACACTTATGCGACTCAAGGCACAATAGCATTGTGATATGAGCATAACACAGAAGATACACTTACACAGGAATGATATTATTGTTCGGAATAGGCAATTTTGAGTGTCAAACCTCTCCAAATGGGCTGTATGCCATATTGGTGATCAACTCTTTTTCATCATTATTCATCATTATTGTGAAAGATTCATGGATAAGTATTTTAGTTATATAATTAAAACTGATTCAATGAATCATAATGAACAATCATTCCCTTTTGAAATTATTAATTCTGAAAATGTTTCCTACCCATGTGACGATAATCGCCACATTACAATATGTGTAGGACCCAAAGCGAAGCATATTATACTACACATTTTGGATCCCTTTGGGGGTTGCGTTGGGTTGTGATGGGTTGCGTTGAGTCACGTTGGCAAGAGATTCATGATTTGCTAACTAAGATAGCAAATATACTGACTCCTAAAAAGAAATTTCAGGTTCGAAATGATAAACCATCCTGGTTGACAGACGAATTGGTTAGCCTACAAAAGGATCGAGACTATTTCTATAAGAAGGCGAAAAGAACAAAGGATCCTGAACATTGGTTTATTGCAAAAAATTTACGTAATAGATGTAATATAGCTTTGCATAATGCGAAGGGTGAATTTATAAAGGATGAACTTGCATGTCATAAAAATGATCCAAAAAAGTTTTGGAGAACTATTTACTCTGAATTGTTCAACAAAGAGAGCAAACTATTAGTAAATTTCGAAGACGAAAATACTGGATCAGTACTTAATAATAAGCAAGTCGCTGAAACTATAAATTCATACTTTGCCACTATAGGTCCTAAACTAGCTGAACATTTTGGTCAAACTGATTTGGAAAATCTGAAAATTGGGAATCCTCGAAATGATGATACATTAGAATTAGCTAGGAAGTTACACAAATAAAGGTTCCACAAATAAAGGTTACACAAATACCCTTTTCACAAAAAGGTAAACAAAGTCTGTACTTAGAAAAGTACAAAATATAAACAAAGTCTGTAATTTGGAAAACAGGCCCAAATAAGCAAAGTCTTAATCTAGAACAGGCCAAACTAAGAAAGTCTGAAACTTTAGGGGAAAACTGTTAAGTCAAAATATACTTGTGGGGCAAAACCATTAACTAAAAGTTAATAAAACAACCTAGTCTAACAGACATAGGCAAAACAACCACCACAAAGTATATCAAAAACCAGCCTAAAACTAGGCTATGCCAGTAACAGTCCCCTAGAGCCAAACAGGCCTTCTAAGTCTCACAAGTCAGGGTTACCTACCAAGGTCTGAACCCTACAGCAACAAAACACAGAGTGAGCAGAGCCCCAGGAGAGCCCCCCTTATCTAGCCTAGGCACTGAAAGCACAGACCTCAGAGAGAGCACCCTACTCCAGACTCTCCAGTGCCCCAAACCTACTCCCCTGGAGCTCCCCTGGAGTAAACAATGCTGTGCTCTGATTGGTCAGTCAAGGAGGGAGAGCAGGCCTCCCATTGGTCAGAAAGGGAGCGCTCTGATTGGCTTGTTCAGACCGTCCGTTCCGGGCCCGGGGCCGGAGTAAGCCCTCGAGACGGGCAGCGCGGTCCGCTCCCGGCCGCCCAGCCTCCGCAGGCCGCCCCCCGCCGCTCGGCCCGGCCCGTCCTCGAGGAGCGCCACAATATCACAAATGGACGAATCACCCTACCTAGTTATATGACTTGCAATGCAACGTAGCAACACGACCTTGACCCAAATGCTGAGTTCTGATTGGCTGACAATGCAAGGGGGTGTGGCTGAACTAAATTATTCTACTGGTTCTGTGCATTACTATTGGTTTAGCCTTAAAAAGGGGGCGTGGCTAAATGTTTCCTTGGTTTCCAGGGGAATGACATTTTGTTATTCCCCTGATCCCTGTACTTAAGGGTTTAAATTTGTTATTCCCCTAGCCAGTGAATATTACATTTAAATAGGAAATGTATAGGCATTTATTCATCAGGGGTGAAATAATAATATCAGAACACCCGAGGGGGTCGTCAGAGAGGGGCTGTACGACCCGGAGGGGGCTGCGACGACCCAAGGGTGAAGTCCATGGGTTGTTGCCGCCCCCAAAGGGTCATACTGCCCCCCGAGGATGACCCCTAAGGGTGTTCTATATTTCATTACCCAAGAAAAAAGCAAATAGCATCACAATAATGAAAAAAACAAAGAACTCTTTCTTCTCGTGTAGCGCAACGTCGTGCGTAACACGACGAGCTTCGTGGAGTGGGTACCGTATTCATACGCCCTCAAGAAAAAAATTTCAAAAATTGTTCTGATTGTCTCATATTTTACTTTGATGTTTTAGGTCTTCTCATTTTGAATTTCAGAATTGTTCATGCAATATTAAAGATTTACCAACGAAATACATTTTTTTGTATTGTGCCGGAACTACTTTTTCGGAACTAAGGAGCGGTAGGTACAGGATGGCCTTACTTCAAATCCTTATACCTATTGCTCGTTGGCAGAGAGGGTAATAACATCTATTTCTCCCCTAACGATATACAAGGGCTGGATTTCCAACATACATAACATTTAATGTTATGTATGTTGGAAATCCAGCCCTTGTATATCTATATAGCATGCCAAGTAAAAAGTCTAATTGCGCTTTAGAAACAACTACTGCAATGTCACAACATTACATACTAGTGACATAATAATAACGGTTAATAATGGTTTCCATGGGAATAACATTTTGTAATTCCCCTGATCCCTGTACTTAAGCAGGTTCGGGACACCCTGCTATTTTGATGTTATTGCCATATACAAAGATGATACCATAAATGACATCATGGTCATGTCCCAGTCTTTAATCACCAAGCAGAGGTTCTGAGCTATTTATAGTGTACACACAGTGCAGACAGTACAACTGGAGTTGTGCACTGAAGTGGAACACCCCTTCATCCAGTGTGATATGCATAGGATTACCTAGTTGGCCATTTCTAATAAAGATTGCTCCACTAATATCATAATTTATTTTGATTAAATGCCATTGGGTAAATATCATAAAATACATTGTTGTACAATATAATCATGTTTTAAATGAAATTAGGAGTATAATGACATTCACAAGGCACATATATCAAACCCTTTGTTCTCCTTCCCCAGCGACACCCTCTTTTCAGCAATGATTGCTCCACTAATATCATAATTTATTTTGATTAAATGCCATTGGGTAAATATCATAAAATACATTGTTGTACAATATAATCATGTTTTAAATGAAATTAGGAGTATAATGACATTCACAAGGCACATATATCAAACCCTTTGTTCTCCTTCCCCAGCGACACCCTCTTTTCAGCAATGATGCCATTTATGAGTACACCAGTGTGGTCAGTTTAGAGACTGACACCAGAAATGACAATGATACAATTCTGATGCCTATCCCAAACCTATTAAGGTTTTAAATGAGGGGAATCTCTTTTTTTTTATTCCTCTGGTCAGGGAATATCACATTTAAATAGGAAATGTATAGGCACTAACTCATGAATAAAATCCCACGGAACATGAAATAAAATCTATTTCACCCCTAACGATATACAAGGGCTGGATTTCAAACATACATAACATTTAATATTATGTATGTTAGAAATCCAGCCCCTGTATATCTATAAGTAAAACATTTAATTGTGCTTTAGAAACTGAATTCCTGGTTTAACCTAACCAGAACATCACTGATACATGATATAAAGACCGAACCTAAGCACAAGGTCATTGTGATGTCATGAATAGGTATGGTTAAAACCAAACCATATCACCATGTCACTGTGACCTCATCATTAGATACCGTTGAGACCAATCCTAAACACAACATCCTTCTAAGATGCAAAGTTAAGACCTAATTAGATTGCCACAGGGACATCATTATATTGGCTGGAACAACATTTCTGGGAGCCATCAAATAAAAGTAACTGCAGCACAGACATCTCACGTAACAATGATATCTCTCTAGGTTTGGTTACAAATACACTCAGTCAGTATTTATGAGTTTGTTTACTTTCAGTTATGTCCCAACATTACCTAATCAGTACATCATAGCTAGTTTCTTTTTAAGTTAGGTTTGACCACACATAATTCATTTGTATAAGTTACAATTTGTGTAAGTTATGTCTCAACCATACCTGATCCACGCATCACTGTGATGATACATTGAAAGGTGTTTCTAACCTGATGTTTGTATTGTAGCGCACCCGGGGGTAACATTTATTGGCTACGGTGAAATATCCCAAGTTAATCACTAGGGTTGGAGAAAGGTGACAGAGAAGCAGACACAGACAGTTTAAAGTTAAAGTTATCTTTATCAAAACTAAGAAATAACTATCTCTTTCAAAGGTTATAAAAGGTTACAAAAAGGCTATAAAATACAAAGAAAAATCCATAACAGGTTTCCTCAAATATAGGTCTTTAGACACTTAACAAAAGGGGCACAGCCCCAGAACATGTGACTAACTGTGCCACAGATATATATATATATATATATATATATATAATAAGCACCGGATAATATCCCACCAGGGGGAGCAAAGGGCCTGGCCACATGGTCTGTGAGTGACAAAACTAGGGTGACAACTTATCCCAAAATCAGATTCACAGCACTAATAGCCTGGAATTACTCACAACAGGAGTTAACAATTCACACAGGCTAAAAGTGATGAGAGAGAATAGCCAATAAGGCCCAGCACATGGCCACTCACAGACAAAGGGCCATAACAGGATATAACCAATAACAAAGAAAAGGGCCCCAAGAAGTCCCCAAACTCTCAGTACAGAAACTCCACACAACAGGCTGAATAACCTCAGAAGGTTAACAAATCAGAAAATATCCTGTGTGTAAAATAACTGCAGAGAAAAAGGGGTAAAAGACCTCCCATGTGGGAAATGAGCAGCTCACTCACCTGCTTCTGCCCTGTTCAGCTTTAAGAGTTAAAGTGAGGACATGTGCTTTCTCCCAGCATGCCTCAGAGCCCTCAGACCAATCAGAGGCCCCCCTGCTCTGGGTCCCAGGGAAACAGACAGGAACCAGAAATGGGGAAGTAAGGCCCACTCTGATTGGCTGAGGGGCCAGCCTCCCAGTAAACAAACAAAATGGAGGCTGCAAGCCTGCATTCACTCCAAATACAGCTACAAAAATACAGTTTGTGAGTAAACAAAAGACCACCTAAAAGTATAAAGTAAATAATATGTATAATATTGATAGTGAGATGAACTAAATCCCTTTTTAGGGCTTATTCTGGGTCATGGAGGGCTGTGGGCTCCCTGGAAGGGTCCCAGGTCGAGTGGGGAGGCTAGAGGGTCGACCTGGGGCACCACAGTATAACGTCATTACTATATTTTTTCAATGGGATGTCTTTACATCCTCTTATAATCATATAACTGTTACATAATAAATATCATGAATGGTATAGACTGACCAAGATGTACAGACCTGGAATGGTTCTGTTTGGTTGCTTCTCTTCTGGGTCACTTCTTTTTGCTCTTAGAATATTGATATTTGTCTAAGGAACATTATTATCAGATTTGGAATAGGGCAAAGCTTTGATGTTTCCATAGGTTGTGGTAATTACGTCTGTTCTCTTCCTCACCTTTGGTGTTCTTATGGTCCAGGGCTAATGATTAAAATCTATTTCAGAGGTCTGTAATGGATTTTGCATTTTAGGTGACCAGTCAGTTGTCCTTTTAATATATGGAGTGATTTGACAATCATCCATAATTCTTATCAAGTGTCAAAATTTGGCCTGATAAAGCTTGTGGTTATCTTTACAGCTGGCCTAGATCGAGTAAGCTAGTGACCTAGAAACACCTTCATTGTAACAGCTACCAGGCTCGAAATTATTTCTGGATTCTAAGAGGTCGGGACATCCACCTACATCCACACCAGGCATATTATGTAAGTACAAGATTTCCATATCTGAACAATAATTGTTGTTTAGGATACTACCTAGGAAGGACAAATCAAAAGTTGGACTTAGGGCCTTCCATTTAATGTGAGATCAGTGAGGTCAGCTGTGGATATGTTGCAACTACCTGCTAAGCGTGCTAAATGCAACCATCGACATTGCCAAATTATGATCTAAAATGGTGAGACCCAGTGCCAGTGATGTCATCTTCAGGTTTACATCAGTATCCCTGGCCCGAGATACTGACAGACAATAATGCCCCTAAAGAAGCTTTTTTCTTTTAACTCAGACCTCCCACCCAAACCCCTTTTGGTTAAAGTACACGTTGGATTAACATGCACATTTAAATAGAAAATATAGACTCCCTCCCCTCCTTGATGTGTTTGCACTTAATAAAAGCCTCTAAATGTGTAAAAAAAATTGTTACATCTTATTTTCTACACTAGAAGACTATCAGAAGAAAATGGCTTCCAGTATTGATGCAAAAAAGCTGATAACAAAGTTTGCACAGGATAATTCAGACACAAAAGCCCTCCAGGTAAAGTAGACAATGTTATAAGAAGTGTCAATCAGAGATTTATCCACTTCCAATCTGATTCCAATTCCTATTCTAACACAGACTTTTCATTCTTTATATATTCATTTGAACCATTCAGATATCATCAATTACTGTTTCTGATTTTAAATCTGTCACAGTTTAATCTGCAACCAATTATTCAAAATTGAGCAGTGTTTTTTTAACTTTGGTTCTTAATCTCTGCCTCACTCTGAATCTGAATCTTGGACCAACATAAATGGTTCATAAGTAAAACATTTTGATAGACTTTGATAAGAACATGACTCTGCCATTTCAGTTCATTTCAGTTGACCCAGAAGGAATAGACATAGAGGATTTAGTAGGCGAAGGTGTTGTCAATTATGTCTACAGAGTTTCGTCAAAAGACAAAACACATTCGGTGATCATCAAGTATGGCGAAGAACACATGAGGGTAAGCTCTACTTAACTTGCTTATTATTACACAGGTGAATATTGTAAACATTGTAAATATTGTAAGCGACATTTATAAATTCTCAATATCTTGTTTCCTTGGAATAATCAGTCTACAAATGTTCGCACTCCTAAATTAACCACAGCATCATAAGCTTTACATTTTGTCTCAGCATTGATGATTTCATTTTTTTAGATCTTCATCTTGAAATTTCTGCACAGAGATTAAACAAAAAACATGTCTGAGAGCATTGGGTAGGATTTTATTAGATGTACGAAACTTGCATTTGTTGTTCTATTATAATGTCAACAGTTACACAATTTTCATGGGTACAACCTTAGGTTCAATGTCAAAGTGGGGCTTGTTAAAGTATGTCCTGAAAGCGCACCTTCGAGTCATTTTTGAAATAGATATTATAGTAAGTGTGGTGGTAATATATAGATATTTGATTTTGTTCTCTCATAAATCAACAAAACCATGACTTATGTATTGTATTAGCTTCCAGGGTTGTACATATTTTTCATATAATTTGAGGTTAGTCTCCTGTAAGAATTATACTCTTGTAGATGCTATTTGTAGAACAAAATAATGAGTAGAAAGTTGGTATGATAAGGTTTCCCCCATAGAAAAAAATAAGCTGGTTGTTTTGTGTGTTTTGTAAAAGCCCAGATTGAGTGATAACTATGACAGAGATAAATCGGGACATCCATGACCCACATTAAAGCTCAGATTAGTGACCTTATTAGTTGTTAGTTCATTGTGAATGGTTTAACTAAATTGCTTCTGTGAACACAGATCATGTTTTAAGATGACTTCCATTTCATATTCAAGCAATTTAAATGTATAATTTCTGGAATGAAAGATTCAAAGCCTTTTCTTTCTCTTATGAACTAGTTAGGAGTATCTTGACCCTTTATAACAGGCTTTATATTTATACATCCTGCAATCTTGAAATTTGTGGAGTTGTATAGGACTTCCACTTCATCTATTGTAACCTCTAGATATAAGCAATCCATAGGACCCTTTGGCTCTTGTTTATAAATGCTTTATGAGTTGAATCAGTTGTAACTTCCAAAATTTGTCAGCCATTTTGGATTTTGATTCAGGCATCAACTCCAGGTACAATTATCAAAGGCTCTGACAGCTAATCCTTCTGCTTGAAACCATCCTGGTAATGTTATGCATTTCAGAAGATACAAGATCATTCACCTTAAAAATCATGGATATTTTAGCCTCTAAATGGGTCCAACTTCATTTTAAGATTGTTCCCCTCCCTGATTATATATCAGATGAGTCTCATACCAAATGTGGTGCTTTTATCCACTCTGCAACAAAAATTAATGTTGTCAACAAACTCCACCATAATTATAATATATATATATATTGGGACAAGGTTGATCACACTCTACAATATGTTAATTCTATAAATGGACAACAGCACTCCAAAAAGCTTGTGTCCTGTTATGTCACTTCTTTAATTGCATTGTAATGTTGTCTTTTAAAGTTGCTTCCTACAGAAAAGGTATCCCTGGACCGTCAGGTGCTAGAATATGACTGTTTGCAGCTGCTGCACTCTACCCACCCTGGGAGTGTGCCTGAACCCTACTGCCTTGACAGGAACCACAATTGCCGTGAGTATCAAAGCAAAGTTCACAACATAATTATGAAATTTATAACAAAAACCCTATTTCTATCTGAAAAATCAGCCAATTTTAGAACTGATTCATACCAGACATGTACATTTTAATATGATATCCTAATTGGTTATCTGAATAAGCACAAACATCTGATGATTCTTTAACAACAATCAGCTGAATTTTATGCTAGTTCAGCTTAGGTGGTATGGGAATTAAGGCCAATGATCCATGATGCAACAAAACATCTACAGATTCTCCAATCATAAATCTTTTGTCAACTTCAAAAGACATGTTTGGATCCCAATTATTATTGCAATAACAATCATTTGTTATTAGGTCAAGTAACAATTATGTAAACCAATTATGATCATCTACTTTCACATCAATCCTCCCAAGACTTTACAATAATGCAGATGATTTAATTTCCCTAAAATTGTAAATGACAAAATTGTTATCCATAAGTAAAGTAGAGATTTGTCTGAGCCCCTAGAATTTATACAGAGTGGCTATTCTGTAATCAGGTGTGAAGGTCAGCAAAGACAAATACTGAGTTTATTTAAGGTTTATATGTCCATATTTACTGAGTGTATACATGTTTTCATGCTGTCAGAAGTTGATGTTTGTTGAAACATGAGTGAAATTATTCAATAGTGAGAACATTGTCAAAAGAAGCCTAATCACTTTTCGGTTAAATTTTTAGTTCTGAACAAAGTAGTTCAGACAGTAACAGAGTTTTGCATTTCAAGTTGCCATGCAAGACATGAAGGGCTGGGAGTTACTTCACACACAACTTGCAAGGCAAGAGGTAGACCTCCAAACAGCAACCTACCTGGGTAACCAGCTGGCCAGGATTCACAAGTCCACCACAAAGGAAGCAGTTGGGGACCACCAATGGCATGAGATGCAGGCAAAATTTAGGTAAATATTATTTGCTAAATTATTAAAATTGCTGATATCAAGCCAAGCTTTAGTAACATCCTATCAAGCTTATTCTTTACTACAAGATATTACCAAATCATTTATGCACATATGTATACCAAAAAAAACATGTAATTATGTAACTTATATTGGTGTCTACATATTCTATGGTAATGTATAATCATGGGAATGTTAATGTCTAGATGATTGAACAACTGGACATGTAAGTTAGTATTGGTTCCCAGGAAGCCAATCAAATTACTTTGGGTTAAAAGTCAAAATTCAAGCTGGGTTAACAATGACTTGTACAATAATCATAAGGTAAATAGTTTGAAAATCTTGAACTCATCAAAAGAATATATCAAATTAGAAAATGCATTTAATGAAGGATCAAATCTTTAACCCAGTCCTCTGACTAGGGGAAATTATGAAGAAATGTGTTTCACAAGCTTACAAGTTCCTTTTTACTGTTGTAAGACAACTTTGATAATCCTTCATTACTCTTAAAACAAATCTTGCTTGCCGCACCTTGAAATTATTGATATGGTAAGAACCATTGGGAGCATCTGAGTATGACAATACCACTGAGAGGGTACCTTTATTGGGCTTATGACCAACTGAGGACAACCGGAAAGGTTCCTCTATATCTTATCGCTGAAGCAGTATTTAAGTTAAATACTTAATGACAATTAGTTCCTACAGTTTGTCAATATGCACTGCACCCAATACCAGTGCTCACTGTCTCTGATGATAAGCTTATCTATTATCTTTCCTTTCTAGCCAAGGTGAAGCAAACAAGTTTATGGCAGAAGTGACGTTCATCCGCCCACTTGATGAAAAAGATGAAGTCAACAAGATACCTGAACCTAACTTAGAGAAATACAGAACCTACAGTGAGGAACTGAAACAGTTAGGGTTACACCAGAAGATGTCTACCCTTTTCAAAGTGAGCCAATGCTTCATCCATGCTGACTGCCACACCAAGGCCATCTTTGTCAGGGACGGGCGCACTGTGGTATGTAGAATTCAACCATACATCTTTTTCACTAGTTTGTGTGGTGGACCCTGCCACATGCAGACACTTTGTGCCCAATCTCCCACATCAGGCCTTTTCTGAAGAAAATCCTACTTCAATAACTTGCTTCAGATATATCCAGTCGGAAATTCAGAGGGGGTCCAGGGGTGTGCACAACCACACTCCTATTTTTTGACAAATCTAAAGTTTTTTAATGTAAAGTTATCTGGCCCTAAGGGTTTGGTGGAATTCTTTTCAATAGGGCACCCCCTTTTGAAAATCTCTAACATGTATCTGATATAATTATGCTAAGAGGGTGCCGCAATACTTAGTTATGTGAAAGAAAGTCCCTCATTTTCACATCACTCATTTCAAAGATACATCTGGCCTATTTTATGACAAAACATGTAGACGTTACCGTTAATAACATTTAAAATCATGAAGCAATCTTATAGATACGTATACATTCCAAGGCCACCTCACAAGGAGTTTCTGATGTATAAGCTATCAACTTTGTTTTGTTGCCGATAGAAGTTTTCTTCTGAAGCAGATTTTGTGGATACCCAAATGTTGAGCTCTCAACATGATTGTGCTCTTGATAAATGTTTTGGGTATCATAATTGAGGTCCTCATGTAACACCTTTTCTTACCCCTGCTGCAACACAAGGCTCATAAATCTTAGGATAAAATTTACAATACAATTATTTATGATTAAAATGGCATTCTAATAAATCTTAATTCTTACGAACAGTATTGTGCAATTGAAAACAGCTTGTATCAGGAATCAATTACTACTTCTCATGAATTATAAATGTATCATAGTATGATTAATTGTAATTCATATTACCCTCATTGCAATATGATATAACTATTGTGTTCATGTGATTTGCTGCAAAGTTTTATAGTAGTTGTTAAGATATATGATTATATACAAACACATCTTAAAACATGAATTCTATTGGATGCTTTTTCCACAGTTGTTTGACTTTGAATATGCATTCCTTGGTCATCCTGCATCAAACTTGGCCCTTCCTGCAGCAGGGTATATTGTTCATGACAAACTGCAAAAGAACAAACCCACATCATCAGGTATGGATATGGACAACCCAAGAAATTCTTATGAGCAAGGAGCAAGGTACTTGGGTACGTATCCTCTAAGTATAGTGAAAAATAGAATGTAGTACATGTACATGTAGTATTTACACTGTAGTAGTGTCACATAACAAAGCACCAGTTTTACACTAGTGTAACAGTATAAACAATAAATACACATCGTTTGTCTACAAGTGGATCTAAAATAGCCCATGGAGTCAGTGGGGAAATATCAAACTTGCTTGATATTAAAGTTGGCCTACCAGTTGGCTGACTACAGTTCAGGCACAGGTCACTAGTCACAGGTAAAATCATCCAGTGGGTATGCCAAACAAGCTTTTTTATACCGGTATTTATCTCAACACAACTTGCATTCATATACACTCTTTTTAGATGCAGTTGAAGTTCACTCAATGTTTTAATGTAAGGTTGGTGAAATTAATAGTCATGGGAACACTAAATAACAAGCTCAAAATGTTCCCTTTTCTTTGTAGTTGAAGGCTATCTCAAAGTGATTGATAATATGAGTGAACGTGACAAGGCAATCTTCCTGTCAGAACTGGCCCTTTTTATTGGAGGTAATCTCTTCATGATGTAAGTATTTAGCTGAATTAAGAATTCAAACGTTGCCACCTTGCTTAAATGCATATTGGCGACACCACCTATGAGAATCCATACATAACTAGATGTTGCATAAGTTAAACAAATACACCTGGTGAGGTTTCTACCAGGAAGACCAGGAAGAGCTGTTTTACCATCAAGGGAAAATAAACCATCTTGTTACTGAACCTGGAGTAGTGGCTGTTTTAAACCTGGGAATGCATGTTAGTACAAAGATATTTAGACCCTTTGAATCCCATTAGCATTTACTGACACTTGATTGTAAAACAAAATAATTACACTGAAAAAACTGAAGGAAGAGCGATTTGGCCCATATTTTTGAGAATCAACCATATGTACATGTAACCATAAAACATTGATAATATATATAAATGTAGTACTTAGCCTATATTTGGATGTCTTGAGCCACCTTTTTTAAAATTGTGAGTCTGTTCCTGTTGTCTTTCAAACTTGCATGTCCTTACATAACATGATAGTATTTGTCCAGAATAAAGACACCAAGCTTCACAGCAGTATGTAAAGCAGTTAGATGATCAGACCTTTATTATAAAAGAGTTTGTTAAGTAATTTATTGTAAAGATGAAATATCAGATTTTAAGGACCATAAATAAAATAGATATATTCTTTTTATACTGCCCATATTCAATCAAGATTCCTTCACTGAATTTGTTGTAGACTGGAAGTGCTGTGGGCTTACATGCAAATGTCTGCTCGTTTAATACTTAGTCTACATGCTCATTCCCCTTTCTGTGTATGCCCTTGTGACCTGACTGACCTTTGGGTTGTTTTGTAGCAGCGTCAGTGCCTTCTTGGAGATGTTCTGCAAAACAACACCAGAAGAACAGGGCGCAATGATGGAGACTGCATACAAGCTCATGATGACTTATGACAAAATAGGAACTGTAGACCAACTTCTAGGTGCCATGTTCAGTGATTAACCTAGCCGCTTCGCAGTGATTTGTTGGGTGTTTCATAACAATCTCCATGACTATAGAAGTTTTATTGGGTTCATAGAAATTGTCTGGAGGTTTTGAAATCCTGTTGCAAAACAAAGGTCATGTAAATCAACCTTAAACTCCATGGCAACCAAAACTCATGCAATAAGTTTTGACAATAAAAGGTCATTGTAAGTGTAAAACATAAACCTATGTATCCTTGTTCCCATTTTGTGATGAAACAGGCCCAAGCAAGATATTTGGCCAACTGCTAAAGCCTCATACCCACTTACTGATTTTGGGCTGAATTGGCGCTGACATTGGCGTTGGCATGGCTGTCGGCTGACTCTACCTGGACATGGCATACCTACACACAATCAGCACTGATGTGGGCATCGATGTTAGCGGTTGGTGCTGATGCTGATGCCAATGCCAACATCAGCATCAATCCAGTCGGCCATCGGTGAATTGCCTAGTGGGTATGGTGTTTAGTTTCCAATTCAGCCATCTATATCCAATGCACATGCAAATTCTCATACAGTAGCCTGTTTCATAAAAAATCTCCTAATATTGTGCTATGAACAATATTAGTTTTAATGTTGGCTCTAGTGTGTGCATCTCAACCAAGAGACTCCTTTACTATGATATACCCTTTTCGCTGAGGTGAAGAGATGTCTGGGCCATGCTGGAGCCCTCATGCAGGTGGCAAAAAGAGACCAAAAAGAACCAATGGACTAATAAAGTAGAAAAAGAGGTTCTAGACTTGTACTTGAATGGTGTTGTTCTGTTTCGTTATTTTTAGATCTTTTATTTTACCTGGCATTATGTCAGTTTACGCTGGTTTGCATTAACACCTAGAGGACTAACAACAAGTACACATGCGCATAGTGATATGGACAGATACATTTTTAGACTTCAAAATCACACGTCACATATTGAATAAAAAATGTAAATACCAAAATAAAAACAACTATCTAGATTATATGAATGATTTGATGAATCTACCCCAACTATGTAGTAAGTTGCTTATGTGTTAAAACAAGATTGGACATTTTGATTATGACTGGGTTTTAAATGGTTAAGAAAATTAATTTTGATAAGTAAACTGAAGTTAACAGTTACTGTTGGAACACATAAAATAACTGGTCTTGTAGAAAGACATGGTATGCATACTGTAAAAAAATACATTTCTCTGTTCTAAATTCAATGGCATTAATATATGGAATTCAACTGCTGTTTCTGTCTTCAAAGGTTCAAAGGTTCAGCTGGTAGACTATTCAAGTGTATCGAAACATTGGCTGCTCTTGTGCAAACAGTAGTGTTTTTTAGATACTTAAGCTTGTGATTGCACTTATCATGAACCATAATGTTACGAAAATGAGCACATTGCACAAAGGTAGTTAGTAAAACACCTTGTGCATATTGCTAGTAGTAGTGTACAAACAAAATGAAGACACAGTCACCTGATTGTAGAAGAGATATTATAAACGGTATTCAAAATCATACAAATTACTTTATTATATAGTTTAATAATGGTAGGCTCTTCTGGTAAGTGTAATAAACCTATTTGGTTACGGCAGACAGGCTAAGTCTACCAGTAGCAGCACTACTTGGGAGAAAATCAATATGCAGCTAATATATAAGGATGATGATCGGTAGTTAGGGGCAGAGCAAGCCAATACACATTTGGATCAATTTGAGTCTTCTGGATTCGGGGGTTTGGATAGCTACTTATAGCATTTGGTGACATTTGGTGACTGAAAGAAGAAATAATACTGTGAAGCCATACAGAGATAGGTGGACTTCATTAAGGAAGCTTACCTCCTTTGCAATGGACGACTGCTATACATAGGACTAGGATTAAGTCATCTTGTTAATACACCGGTGATTGTGACATCTGTTACCCACTAATAAACTTGACTCTCAACCAAGCATTGTTTGCGTTTTGGATATGAGCACCCATCTCATGGACTAGTTCTACCACTTAACTAGCAAAGATAAAGATGATTAAGTAACGACATCTCAGAGAGTAACGTGATAACAGTTCCCCATTCTAGTGGTTAATACCCTAAACAATCACTAGCGTTCAACATCTTCAATTGCTGAGATTCAAGACTTGCAGCTTTGTAAATGTCATTGTGTGGTAGATTGTTGTTTACTCTAAGACAAACCATTAGATCCTGAAGCATATCTAATTTTTCCAATTCAGGTATTTTTGAATGCATGTATAAAATATCTCCAAAGTCAGAGAATGGCAAGGTTTTGTAGATCAATATAGCCCTTTCATTGTTTATAAATTTCCTGATCTTGCAGAGTAGATGTAATTCATGAGGAATATTTCAAATTACTGTTGAAACATGAAGTTTGTAACTAGATGTTGCATTAAGATGGACACCTGTATTTGTAAAATGGTACTACCTGGATTATGACTCCATTCAGAACTGCATTTATGTGTTTAAAAGTGAATTTTGGAGCTTATTTGACAAAACTTTTTTCCCTTTCATCATTGTAGCTTATAGTCATTAAATATTTTGGAGACCAAACTAGATTATATTTGTGATACATTTTTTCTATTAGGATGGAAATGTCTCAATCTAAAGAGTATACCAGGTGATGATCTCCAATTTGTGAAATGTTAGATTAAGTTAAATCAATTTTAACAATTGCTGATAACAGCAGATAGATTAAGCTGCCAGAAGATTACCCTTTGGTGGTCTGGTCTTGCCCAGAAGAATCAAAATCTGAAGGTTCAGTGAAACTTTGAAAAGCCTCATCCAAGTCACCCGTTTCCCACATTAAAAGCATAATATAATTTCTTGTGTATATATTTCATTCACAGTAATTAAAATCATTTATCTAGAATTTTTTTATACTTTAAGTTATTGTCTGGCCTCTGTTAAAACAGTTTTGCATACATCTTGTGGATTTCAATTAGCTTGGCCTCGTCTTTTACTCCATTCACTTGGTCCAGCTCTGAGGAGGTCTTGCTCATAACAAACCACTCAACAAAGGTCTTCCCCAAAGCCTCCACTATGACGTTATCTTTATGAAGGCAGTCTAAGGCCTCCTCAAGTGAACGTGGTAAGATGTCAGCCATGGAAGACCCATATGGCTCGGGACAAGGCATCTTCAAAACCCCAGTCAGCCCGACTTTGTATGAATGCAGTGTGCAGACACAGGTAACATGGTTGGGCAGCAAATGGCAGTAAGGGCACCAGCATGCACTATCAACCCATCTAGCCAATGCTTGGCAAAATCACTCAACTTATCAGGCCCTCTTCCCAGAAAACCTTCTCATCATTCTTGTTCCACAGAGAAAAGTTCAGGTGCATGGGCAACCTGCTGGTTTCTACAGATTGTCTACCCTTGAAGTTGGCTTCTAAGCCCTTCAGAACCGCCTGTTCTTGGATGCTCTGCTTCAAGATGGCACAGTTGTCAACACCTGTGATGCCCCACTGTGGAGTGGTTGTCATTTCTAACTGCCCAGGATCTGATTCAGTGTGTGAAGTTTCTACTCTGATCCCCGATTCCCTTGCGTTCCACTCTACATCTGTCTGAAGTCCATAAAGCTGGGCATAAGCAAGCAAAGTCAGGGATTCTACACCTGAAAATGATGTTCTGTGCCAGAATAGATTCTAAGGCCCATTGTGTCAAGTTGGCTGAGGAGCCTTTTCAGAGTGGCTCTCCAGTGGGATGGATTTGTTCCAGTAGGTTCCACAGATAAATTGACCAGTCAAATGGCTGCACACGATCAATTATTGGTTAATTTTATCAATTAAGGATAGACAATACCAAATCAAATTATAGGGAAAAGTTTTCTAGCCTTTTTGATATGAAGGTTATTCTTATCACTCAACACATTAGCAATGATACCTATTCTTTTACTGCAGTAGTAGGTGAGATTTTCTTGTAAAATAAAGGTGAAAATGCGTTTTTTTATCTAATCCCATGTACAGCCACACAGTCATTTTGATGGGGGTGGACCACTAAAACTGACACGGAAACATGGGCACTGCTTTAATAGGGAGGCGCAACCCAGACGTCACCACTCCCTGGTGGTGGCTAGGGTCGGACATGGAGTTCTGCCCCCCTCCAGATTCCCATAGGTTTCTATAGTAAACCATTTCTGACACCTGCCCTGATTGTGACTGATGTAATTAGGATATGAAAATGCTTGTTTCTCAGAATGCAACAAAACAATTGTGTCTCTCTGCTCATAAAATCATGAATTTGAATTCATCTCAGAAATGACCAAAAAAAAGTGTTAAAGTTTGTCCTTTAGTTTTCATTTCAGTCAGTTCCAAGCCATGGTAATTGAGATTAATGGGCTTGTTAATGTTTATTTGATGACATACACCCCACTGTTCAGGGGGACTGCCCTAAAACTTCACAGAGATCAGTAGATAAGGACATGTGGTGTTATGTCCATCACCACCCCAATGTCCCTGGACACCTCAACTTGACCTGACCTGGTTCTGGTTACCATGGTTACCAGGGGTCACTGGTCAGTGCATTTCAGACACTTTTAACAAAACTAACAAAATAAATGATTCATATTAAAAGAAACTTTTTATTTCAAAAATGTATCATATAAGAACATACCTTTGAAGGGCTTGAATCAACATTGTAAAAGTATATATGGTATCATCATAGGTAAAACTTGACATAAAGAAGGGGTATCAGTGAAAGTCCCATAGGGTTCTATAGTAAAGGGCCATGCACACTGTCCGACCCTGGAGGGTCGGACATCACTGGGGGCTAAAAATAGTAGGGCCGCGTAAGGCTATTCAAAATGCAATATGGGGGCTTAACAACATGACAGATAGGATTTAAAACATAGTGACATTTAACATAGAAATTTCTAACGTGTGAGAAAAAAAAAGCAACAGGGACATGCGATGTTGCTGTTTTTTAAAATTTGATAAACAACATTTGGACCCCCATCCAAAGCCCCATTTCAAGACGCATTGCAAAATGATTTATATTAACACATATTCAGATAGGTCAACCCATATATCAAACCTGCAAAACACCCACTGAGAGTTTTTATCTATCCTTATTGCAAGGAACATATTAGTATATTATCAATGGCCAGATTCAGAATGTTGACTGGGGAATTGAACAAACTATATAATAACATTTCTACCTGCTTGGAACTATAGTATAGTTATGAGTGATGTACTGTGGGGCAGTGGTCAGAGAGAATGATAAAATTAGGGAATTATAATTCAAACGTTTTAGTTTACATTGTTGGTTTCCCTGGAAACAATATGAAATTATCTTATTATTTTAGAATTGATCAACTTTCCAAAAACTGCAGATCTTTTGATCTCATATTATATTGACTCCAAACAGCATTATCATGAAAAGCGTCTAAAATTGTCCTGTTTCTCATTGAAAAGGCCAGTAGAACAGTAGTTCAGATCATCCACCAGGTGGCATCATCACCAAAGTTGTTAACATAGGCTGCATTAGAGTGGGAGCTCTCTATAGTATAATTCTCTCTGGTTTGGGGGTGTACCATCTCCACCTTCCTTTCCTTGGGTACTTTTAAATTTAACTTTCTTTCGGCTACGTAAATTTATCACTGACCTTACTTCATCTAGTCTTGCTTGGTATTTACTATATCTAAACATAATGCTACAGTGATGACTTCACTGGCGTGCCTGTAACATTTCTACATTATTTAGTTTCATAAGGGCATCAGGGTTCAACGTGGAGTTTGATTTACAGACTCTTGTATGTTTTTCATGCAGAGTATCTAACCTCTTGATATCGATATCACTGGTTGGCCCCCCTTTTACTCGTTAAATCTACATAACCATAGAGGGGTACTATTACTTGCTAATACATAATACAAGCTATATTACTTGTAATAGATTTGTACATTTTGCCAAGTTAATACCACCTAGTTCTTATTCGTTCAATCTTTGTTTTAGGAAATTGGTCAAACTAAAGCCGCGTCCCCACGTGGAGACTAAACCACGGCGATTAGTGCATTTTGCCAGCAACCAAGGAAGAAATATTGGTCGCTTGATGACTAACTAGTCGCCGGACGACTAAAAAACTAGTCTCCACGTTGGGACGCTCTTGCTATAAATTGGCTGACAACTAAAGGACACTTTAGTACGTCACCCGGCGACTAACTAATCGTCAGTGGCCCTTGGGAGATAAGTCGCCGGGCAACCAAACCGCCAAAAATGACGTTGGTCTGCGTCAATTTTTTTCAAAGTAGTCGCCCTGTGGGGACCAGGCTTTAAATGCATCATCAATGACAACCCAAAGGTAGATATAATTACTTATTAATTCCAAATCACAACCTGATAACCTTACCTCCAGTTTGATATCAACTTCTCCCCAGAGTCTGAATATCATGTGCTTAGTTTTGCCAACCTTTACAGTGAGCTTATTCAGGACACACCATCCTTGTAGAGTGTTAAGCTTTGGTTGTATTCCAGTGGTCGCTACAACTGGGTCCTCATTGGCATGGTACAAGACTGTATCATCAGCATATAACAAAAAGTCACAAAATTACATACTAGTGACATAGTAATAACATCTTATTATAACCAAATATCTTCCTCTAACATTACTTGGTTATATGTTCTGTAAAGGTCACCTTGCACCCCCTATAACCAAACATTACTGTGTCAAAGAAGTCATGCTGTCACCATACTGTAACTGTCCCAAGACAAAAATTCTTAGATTCCACCTTTGGTCACAGTGACTACGGGCCTTTAAAGCAAGTACTAGTGTACCCAGGCTCTTTGCATACCTAGCAAATGTCAGATATTGTAAGGCTATTGTTTGTATGGTTTGAATCACCAGACTCAGTTGTTTTTGGAGTATTGGATTATTTCACCCTTGCTCCTGGATGATTGAATATATGAGAAGGTAGAGACCATACCCCTACACTTTTACTGAGGCAGGTGTTCTTTAATGTACAGGGTCCCATAGGCAGGGCCCTGCACACAACAGCTGGTGGTCCTCTAGGGACCTTTGATAACCCAGTCATTGCCACTTGTGGAATGCAAAGTGGTCCCAAGTACTAGCACAGCCCCACTGCAGCATCAAACCCAGCCTGCCTGAATACAAGTCGATTGTGCTACCCACTAGACCTGCACGCACCCCCTTGTAAGGCTAGGGGACAGACACACTCTTCTGATGTGAGTATGAAAAAGGTGTTTTCATGATAATGGTCAATGAATAAGGCCAAGACAATTAACCCTTTCCACCCGCCGCCCCTAGCGGGAAAACCACAAGCTACAACGCCATAGTAGTTCTCCCACCCACAAGACGACGCCACCTAGACATGTCATTATTGGCGAACAAGGGAGGGAGATGGCCCACAGATTTTGCATCATTTTTCGCAGAGAATCATGCGGTATTTTTCGCATTTCGAACGAAAAATCACCGGGCAATTTGGAAAGTTGCAGCATTCTCGCCGGGATGGTGGGTGATCAGCGGACAAGGAGGAGGGGGGAAAACACTGCGATCCGAGGAAAATATTACATTTATCACTGTATAGACATCTCATTTTCAAGGTAGGCATACTGGTAATTGTGTGTATAGCAAAAATCCGGTGAAAATTGCTGGATTTTGAGCTGAAATCCGTAATTTCCGTAATGAATCCAGGTGGGAGCATACAAGTATGGGCCTCGGGCCCCGGAAGCTTGAAATCCCCATAATACTCCACGTTGCCATAGTTACAGCCAAAAAAAATCTCAAGAAATTACAAAATTTTGATATTTTGCTTTATTGTGTACAAAATTCTGGGCAATTTTGGCTTTTTCTAACGATTTTAGAACAATTTTAAGAAAAATTAAGCCAAATTCGTGGAAAAGATGCTTGAAAGCATCGGGCGTGTTTTCGGCGGCAATGCCTGGGGACATCCGGCGCGGTTTCAGCGGCGATGCCTCAATGCATCCGGCGGGTGGAAAGGGTTAAGCTAAACCATTTGATAATTTTCCAGAAGGTAGCATTTAAAAATATTTGGGAAAAAGTGATATTAACTATAAAATCTTTTACCTTACCAATATCTGGACAGGAATAGTATCACACTGTCCCCTGGTGTTGATAGATAGTACTATAGATAGTGCCTAAACTAAGATACAATAATATTATTGCTGTGACATTCTGATTTAGTGAATTCCTGGTTTAACCTAACCATAACATCACTGAAGCATGCTGATTAGGTGAAGTAAAGACTGAACCTAAGCACAAGGTCATTGTGATGTCATGAATAGGTATGGTTGAAACCAAACCATAACACATTGTTACTGTGACCTCATCATTAGATACAGTTGAGACCAAACCTTAATACAACATCCTTTTGACATGCTGGTGAGGTATAGTTAAGACCTAACCTAATTAGAATGCCACAGAGACATCATAATATTGGTTGTAACAACATTTCTGGGAGCCATCAAATGAAAGTCACATAACATCTCTCTAGGTTTGGTTACAACTACACTCAGTCAGTATGTCAGTTATGTTCATTTTAAGTTATAATATCCCAATATTACCTAATCACCACATCATAGCTACATTCTTTTTAAGTTAGGTCATGACCACACATAATTCATTTGTATTAGTTACGTTCTGTGTAAGTTATGTCTCAACCATAACTGATCAGCACATCACTGTGATGTTACATTGGTTCTAACCTGATGTTTGTATAATGCCATTACTATGTTTTTGTAATGGGATGTCTTTACATCCCCCTACAATCACGTAACTGTTACGTAATATCATGAGTGGTATAGACTGACCAAAATGTACAGTTCTGGAATGGTTCTGTTACGTTACTTCTCACCTGGGTCACTTCTTTTGCTTTTAAAACTTTGATATAAATTTTGTCTAAGGAACATTATCATCAGATTTGGTGAGGCTGTAATGAATTTTCAGTGTTCTAGAGGCACTTGAATAGGGCAAAGTTTTGATGTTCCCATAGGCCCTGATAATTAAACCTATTCTCTTCCTCATCACTTATATCAAAAATGAGCAGAGTGACCTATGCTTTTTTGAGTTATATTATGTTCTTATGGTCCAGGGCTAATGATATAAATATATTTAACCCCTTCCTGATGGCTTCATAGGAAATCGATCATATATGATCGATGGTAATTAAGCAGGCTTTAATTTCTATAATTTTTAAACCCCAATGTTAATATTTGAAATATGTATATAAGATGTTGTGATAGAACTATATTAAAGCAAATTTTGCTCATTAATAATCCAATATTCCGGACTGTGTAAGACGGACTTTGGGTTGATGCATTGGTCCCCATACCCCATATAATATTTTTTCACCCGCCTGTCGGTCAGCCCGTTCAGGGGGACCCCAGCCCTTACCTGGACCATGTAGGACAGTAAGGGGGCAGCACAACATCTATATTAAAGTGCCATAAGGACCGTGTAGGACTTACACCTCAAGATTCACACACGGTGAAAATACCCCCACATACTCACTCGTCAATACCCAAAACTATAAATCTGAGTTCACCCTGAGCCCAAAACCACCACAGACAAAATCCTGCCTGTTAGTTACATTCATGCAGAGTGGCCCATGCGGCCGCTGAACAATTCTCTGATCCAATACGCCCAATCCAATTTAACAGTGAGTCGCTTGACACCTGCATCTATTTGTCTATATAAATCAAGGACAGTGTGGCCCCTGCCACCTCCTCGCATTACAACCTGGCTTATAAAATGCAATGCCAAGGTTAGCCCGCAACAGACTCTTATATACCCCCATTTAAAGAAAACACCACCCAGCCTGCCGGATACTCCTTCGAACCCCCCCACAGAACTCAGAGCCCCACTTATGAATATTGATGAGCCCCCATTGACAAATCAGGTGTGCTATACTAGGCAGAGCGCTGTGTTGGAAAGTGGACTACCCCCACTTCACGGTTGCCGTTTGGAGGATGTAGCTAGGTGCCTTTCATTTTCAACATAATAATCCAATATTCATTTTATGACACCATGCTTGGTGGTATATTTGACAAATTTGGCTTTTTCTTAATGAGGCCACGCCCATTTATCCATAAAAGATCTAATTATTTAGGATTAGAAAGCTTTTATAATGATACGAAATATCTTATTTTCTCTTTAGTTGTTAGTAACTTTCTAAACATGTTCACAGGTATTTAAGTTTATAAATTTCAGCTACTTAATTATACATCTCATTTCTTTAGGTTATTTTGAAAAACGTTTAACCCTCTTCTTCTAACAGGTGGACAAAAATCAACCATTTTCATGCAAAATCAAGCTAAGATGACCGCCCAATTTGATTGTACATTGATTAATTTTTATCCTTATTTTTTCAAATTATTAGTTATTTTATTTTATTCAAATGAAAAAGTGCACAACCATTTTGGAAACTGACCTAAACCATATGTTTCAATAATTTTCCGTAATTATTTGTATTTTCACTGTTTTAATCACATTTATTATCATAAATAACTGTAAATAATGAATATTTCACGATTTTTAGAGCATGACTTGTCTAATATTGTGTTTACATAAGGTACCTAAGAGGTCAAGATCAGTATATGAATATGGTATCAAATGATGGAAAATAGCCTGGTGAACAACTTTTTAAATTGATTCTTTTCACTAAAAACTATATTTATTCATATTTTTGGACATTTTCAAAACTTTTAACTATAATAATATGTATTTTCTGTAAAATTTCCTTTCTATTCAAAACGTTCCATAGATACCATGGCAACCAAAATCAAATATTTAAATATTTTTTCTAAACCCTGTACTAATTATTGTACACGATGACATTAACTTTTTTTTATCAAACTAACATACACACTACAAAATTTAGATACAAAATTGTGTATGTTCATTCTCTTTGATAAAAGCCATTTTGGTGCCGTCAGCAAAGGGTTAAGAGGTCTGTAATGGATTTGGAATTAGAATTTTTTTTAGTGGTAGTAGGAGCATCAGAGAAGAGACATACTAACCATGTTTTTTCATCATAGATTTTGAATGTTAGGTGACCAGTTGGTAGTCCCTGGACTAGCGACTCGTATATATGGAGTGACTTGACAATCATCCTTTTTTCTTATCAAGTGTTGAAGTTTGACCTGATAAGGCTTGTGGTTATCTTTCCAGATATCCTAGATCGAGTATGCTAGTGACCTAGAAACACATCCATTATAACTACTACCAGGCTTGAAATTATTTCTGGATTCTTATAGGTCACAACACAGGCATATTACGTGAGTACAAGATTTTCTCAATTTTCATTGGTGAACAATATGTTTGTTTATAATACTTTGGACATAGGGCCTTCTATTAAATGTGAGGTCAGTGCGCTCAGCAGTGAATATGTTGAAACTATCTGTTAAGTCTGCCAAATGCAACCATTGACATTGCCAAATTATGTTCTAAAATGGAAAAACAGTGTACCATTCCTAACCCTAAATATACTGAAAGACAATATTGCTCCTGTAAGACCATAATATATAGGTTTTTTTTAAAATCTAGATGTTCCTCCTAAAGCCCCTTGGCCTAAAGTACACATTGAATGTCATCTTCTGGCTTGCATCAGCATATCTAGCCCTAAATACTGACAGATAATACCACACCGCTAAGAACTATCATTTGCAACTTTTTTCTTTTAATTCAGACCTCACAACCAAACTCTGTTGGGTGAAATTACATATTGGATTAACATGCACATTTTCAAAAGAAAAATAACAGACTCCCCTTCCCTCCTTGATGTGTTTGCACTTAATAATAATAAAATGTCTAAAAAATTGTTACGTCTTATTTTCTACTCTTGAAGACTATCAAAAGAAAATGGCTTCCAGCATTGATGCAAGAAAGCTGATAACTAAGTTTGCACAGGATAACTCAGACACAAAAGCCCTACAGGTAAAGTAGACAATGTTATAAGAAGTGTCTGTTCAATCCAATTCCAATTCCTATTCTAACACAGACTTAATTCAATCTTGTTATATTCAATTGGACCATCTAGATATCATTGGACACAGTTTGGGTTTTAAATCTGTCAAAATATAAACTGCAGCCAATTATTCAAACTTGAGCAGTGCTTTTTCAACTTTGGTTCTTCTTACAATTAATCTCTGTCTCACCCTGAATCTGAATCTTACACCAACATTAACCCTTTAGACCCCAAACTTTTATAAATAGCTGGATTTCCCCAGGATTTCCATGGATTTCCCTCAAGATTTCCTTAAATATATTGTACTTAAGGAAGTTTTGATCCATCCATATAAATTAGAATTATAGAAATAAGAGTTGAAGCATCGATTAGGGAATTTCATCAGCTTTAAAATGATATAATTTCCATTTCTGTACGTTTAATAATCATTTAACTGTTCTGTACTGGAAAAATATGGGAAAATTATGAAAAAATCACGTTTTTCCGGGCGCCCCCAATCCGGCTATGGCCGGATTAGGGGCTAAAGGGTTAATGCTTCATAAGTGAAACATTTTGACATACTTTGTTGAGAACAAGACTCTGCCGTTTCAGTTCATATCAGTTGACCCAGAAGGAATAGACATTAAGGAGTTAGTAGGTGATGGTGCTGTCAATTATATCTACAGAGTTTCATCAAAAGACAAAACACATTCAGTGATCATCAAATATGGGGAAGAACACATGAGGGTAAGTTCTACTTAACTTGCTTAAAGAGAGGGGCCAGTGAAATTTCAATACTTTGAGGTGATCCCTTATAATAGAAAGCTGTGTCCCTTTATCACATCACACATTGAGTCCCCTGTAAGCCTGACATAGGCTGTCTGTGTGTGACGTCACACAAAATGATAGTTATATTCAAATTTCAAAATTATAGATCCAATAATATAATATATTTTTGATTTTTCCTTTCATGAATTATCTTTTTTGGTTATTTTAAATACATTTAGGCTAATAAAAAACACATAGATAAATTAAATATTGTTATTTTTTAAGTTTTATCATTCTTCAGGTGTTCTGCTTGTGACGTCACATACAGATAATTGCTCTGTGCAGGCAGTGTCTGATGCAGGCAGGGGGACTCAGTTTGATGGAAACAAAATGTGAATAAAACAAAAACTATTAGAGATAAAAGCATAAAATTTGGTATGGTTATTCCCTGGATGGTAACAATCAGGGCAGCATACTTATTTATGGTCACTGGCCCCTCCCTTTAATATTACATATGTTAATATTGTAAACATTGTATTCTTATATTTCATAAACCATAATGGGCAGTATAGTGATAATTTCACTGGCTGTCATTTTTGTGATCCTTGTAAAGGGGTATGTGCCTTGTGCTGGGGGTATTGATGCAACAGGAGTGAGGTAAAGGGGGAAGACTTGGAAGGAGAGTTTGCCTCTTGTACCCAATAATCATAATATCATGTATGTTCCATTACTCTCATGCCACACCCCAAATGTTTGTTCCAAAAGAGAACATCAACGACTTACTCATACAATCATAGATATACATTCATTCTTAGTAAATGCAATAACTTGCATACCAATATAATGTGCTGTAACGCCATTTATAAATCCTCAAGATCTCTTTTTCTTAGAATTATCAGTCTATAAACATTAAATGTTGTACTCCTAAGTTCACCACAGCATCATCAGCTTTACATTTTTTCTATGTTCAACATTGATGATTTATTTTTTTCTGATTTTCGCTTGAAATTTCTTCACTGAGATTAAAAAAAAAATACTGTCTGAGAGCATTGGGTAGGATTTTGTTAGCTGCACCCAACTTGCATGTGTTGTTCTATTATAATGGCAACATTAACATGATGAATACATTAACCTGCTGAAACATGTTGATTCTGTCAACAGATAATTAATAAAGTCAATACTTCATTTTATTTCTATTGTCGAGTTGGATGTTCTTCAACAATTCGGATTTGCAATTTTCATGGATACAACCTTAAGTTCAATGTAAAAGTGGGGTGTGTCGAGGTATATCCTTCTAGTCATTTGTAAAGTAGATACAATAATATGTGTGGTGGTAATAATTATATAGATATGATTTTGAGTCTCTCATAAATCAACAAATCATGACTTCTTTAATTATCAGCTACCAGGGTTGTACATATTTTTTTTTTAATTTTGTGGTTTGTCTCCTATATATACTCTTGTAGATGCCACTTGCAGAACAAAATAATAAGTAGAAAGTTTATATGACAGGGTTTCCCCAGAGAAAAGAATAAGCTGATTGTTTTGTGAATCTAGGATTTTAAAGCCGGTCATGAATTTCTTTCTGATTGAGTAATTTTCATGTCTTAATATATATTTGGCCAGCTGAGGGAAATTAAAGCTGGTCGATCAGAAATAATGTTGTTTAGCACAGCCAGCTATAAGGGCCTGGGGAATACATTGTATCACAATAAAATCAAATAAAGGTCTGATGTTGATAGTGCTTCTGAAATGCTTTAAAAGCAAAGATTGAGTGATAAGTGACAGAGATCAATTGGGACATCCCTGACCCACATTAAAGCTCAGATTATCAACCTTATTAGTTGTTCGTTCATTGTGAATGGTTCATCTAAATTGCTTCTGTGAACACAGATCATGTTTTAGGTGACTTCCATTTCATATTCAAGCAATTTAAATGTACAATTTCTGGAATAGAAGATTCAAAGCCATTTCTTTCTCTTTTGAACTATTTAGGAGTTTATTGACCCTTTATAACATGCTTTATGATATAAATATTATTGATACATCCTGCAATCTTGAAATTTGTGAAGTTGTATAGGACTTCCTGCAATCCTGCAATCTTGAAATTTGTGAAGTTGTATAGGACTTCCACTTCATCTATTGTAATCTCTAGATAAAACCAATCCATATGACCCTTTGGCTCTTGTTTATAAATGCTTTTTGAGTTGAATCAGTTGTAACTTCCTAAATTGGTCAGCCATTTTGAATTTTTTATTCATGCATCAACTCCAGGTACAAATATCAAATGCACTGACTGCTAATCCTTCTGCTTGAAACCAACCAGGTACAAGAAGATACAAGATTATTCACACAAAATAAACATGGCTATTTTAGCCACCAAATTGGTCCTACTAACATTTTAAGATTGTCCCCCTCCCTGATTAGATAATTATTTATCAGACGTGTCTCATAGCAAATTTGCTGCTTTTATCCACTCTGTAACAAAAATATTGTTAACACAACACCATAACTATTAAGACAAGGTTGGTCACACTCCAAAAAAATCATATTAATTCTGACACCTAATCAAATAGTCAACAACACTTGACCATTTAGCCTGTGTCCTCTTTGTCTCACTTCATTAATTTCATTGTAATGTTGTTTTTTATAGTTCTTTCCTACAGAGAAGGTATCCCTGGACCGTCAGGTGCTAGAATATGATTGTCTACAGCTGCTGCACTCTACCCACCCTGGGAGTGTGCCTGAGCCATACTGCTTTGACAGAAACCACAATATGCGTGAGTATCTCAAGCAAAGTTCACAACATAATTATGAAATTCATAACTAAAACCCAAATTCTATCTGAAAAATCAGCCAATTTTATAACCGATTCATATCAAACATATACTTTCAATTTTATATAGTGATTGGTTAACTGAAACAGTACAAAAGTCTGTTGATTCTTTAGGCGCAATCAGCTGATTCTTATGCTAGTTCAGGTTAGTGGGTATGGGAATTAAGGCCAATGATCCATAATGCAACAAAACATCTACAGATTCTCCAATCAAAAATATATTGTCAACCTCGAAAGACATGTTTGGATACCAATAATTATTGCCATAACAATCATTCAGGATTAGGTAAAGAAACAATATGTAAACAAGCTATAATCATCTACTTTCACATCAATCCTGCTAAAACTTTACAATGATCAGATTATTTAGTTTTCCTTAAATTGTAAACGACAAACTTTTCATACCAAAGTAAAGTAGAGCTATTTTTCTCTGAGCCCCTAGCTAGAATTTGTGCTTGTTTACATATTGTTTCTTTACCTAATCCTGAATGATTGTTATGGCTATTGTGTAATCAGGTGTGAAGGTCAACAAAGACAAATACTGATTGTTTTAACCCTTTAGACCCCACATGTTGCATTCACAAATTGCTGGATTTCCCAAGGATTTCCATAGATTTCCCTATGGATTTCCCTAAATTACAGATGTTCAAATTACAGATGTTCAAAGGAAGACCAAAACCTATCAAATTGAATTATCGAAATATGGTTTGTAGCATTAGATAGGAAAGTTAACAAGCTTTTAAATAATATAATTATTGGCCGAATTTATGCATTGAATATTTACCTAAGCATTCTTTTTGGAAAAATATGGAAAATTATGGAAAAATGGCCCTTTTTCTGGGGGGTTTTGGCCGGATTGGGGACCACACCCTAAAGCAGCTATGGCCGGATTGGGGTCTAAAGGGTTGAGGTTAATATATCTATATATATGTAATGAGTTTTCATGCTGTCAGAAGTTGATGTTTTATACTCCTTGATGAAACATGAATGAAATTATTCAATAGTGAGAACATTGTCCAAAGTAGCCTAATCCTTTTTCGTTTAAATTTTACTTATGAAAAAATAGTTTATGCAGTAATAGAGTTTTGCTTTTCAAGTTGCCATGCAAGACATGAAGGGCTGGGAGTTACTTGATGCACAACTTGAAAGGCAAGAGGTGGACCTCCAAACAGCAACCTACCTTGGTGACCAGCTGGCCAGGATCCACAAGGCCACCACACAGGAAGCAGTTGGGGACCAACGATGGCATGAGATGCAGGCAAAATTTAGGTAAATAGTTATTATAATCACTGATATCAAGCCAAGGTTTAGTTACATCCTAGGTATCAAACTTATTTTCTCCTAACTACAAGAAACCAAATCATTTATGCACATATGTGTACATAAAACCATGTAATTATGTGACTTATATCATTAGTGTCTACATATTTTATTGTAATGCTATAATAATAGGGCATGTTAATGTCTTGATGATCAAACATGGGGACTTTAGCCTTACTCGAGACCAACTACACAACCGAAGTAATTTGAATTACTTGGCAGATTGAAGGGAATATCACCTTGCCACCTTTATGTTTCATAAAACTGTTGAGAACGAAAAGGTCCTACATCCTCCAAACGGCAACCGTGAAGTGGGGGTAGTCCACTTTCCAACACAGCGCTCTGCCTAGTAGGGCACACCTGATTGGTCGTGGGGACTCATCAATATTCATAAGTGGGGCTCTGAGTTCTGTGGGGGGTGCGAGGTAGTATACGTCAGGCGAAACAGTGATTTGTTAAAATGGGATTGTAATAATTTCATGCCTGGACAGTGTATTTTGTAGGGCCAGTTGACATGCAAGGAGGTGGCAAGGGCCACACTATCCTTGATATATTTGGGGGGATTTTAGCAAGTGTCAAGCGACACACTGCTGTTGAAATTAAGATATGGGATAAAAATTATATGTAAGGTTCAGCGGCGGCAAGGGCCACTCTGCATGAACAATAATAATTTAACCGAGTGGGGTTGAGGCTCAGAGTATTTTGTGGGTATTGATGAGTGTATATGTGAGGGTATTTACACCATGTCAATCAGAAGGTGTAAGTCCTACACGGTACTTATGACAGCTAGAGAATGATGTTTTGCTGTCCCCTAAGTGACCTACACGGTACAGCTTAAGGCTGGGGTCCCCCGGTTCGGGCTGACCGACAGGACGGTGAAAATTATTTGGGGTATGAAGACCAAAGCATCGACCCAAAATCCGCCTTACACAGTCCGGACTTTGTGGGAATGGGTGATGTCAGGCGGCTGTCACGGTTTCGGTAAAAACCTCATCAGGCCGTATATGTTTGGATTTCACGGTGTCCACACAGGATCTTTTGGCAAAAAGAGTGACTGGCAAAATTGGCTAGAGTAGGCCGAAGAATCCATGTCCGAATTACTAAAAGTCCAGTGGGTTGTGCTAGGCAGTGCGTCGTTTCCATCCTCTGAGTGGTTAATTATGTATCGACTCGAATGGTCCATCCAGGTATGACTGACGGATTAGGTCAAGAAAGAGACGTATAGTATGGAAGGGCCAGTGTAGTCGTTTGACAGGTTTTAGTAGCCGTTATCGATGGAGTTGAGGCCCATCGGAATCTGGCTACGTAGGCGATGGATCCAGTCGAACTCGGCATTGAGCTTATGAGACAGGGCCATCGGCTTGTCGGGGGTGATCTTACAGAATTGTAAGACCCAAATCTCTAGGTCCTCTAGTCTATTGTGACCTATTGAGTTGAAATGTCTAGAGACTTCCGTTTTGGTCGGGTCGTTCATGATGTAGTGGAAGTGGGCCTGAAAGCGCTTCTTGACGCTGTTCTTGGTTTGTCCCACATATTGTTTGCCACATTTCTTGCAACCTATGGCATAGATCAGGTTGTTGCTGTTGCAATCTACCTTTTGTCTGGTGTAGAAGCTTTTCCCCGTCGTGTGTGATCGGATGTTGCCCAATCGATTGATTCTTGGGCAGTATCTACATGTTTTGGTAGTGCATTGTTTTTTGGGAGTTGGGTTGACGGCCCCATCTTTCTCGGTGGGGTTCCGGAGTTTTGCTCTTACCAGAATTTCTTTGAGACTTTTGGGTTTTCTATGCCCGATTTTGAAATTCTTGGTGTGCAGGTGGCGAGTAGAGGCCGATCTGTCAAGAAGGTCCCATGTCCTTGCTATCTGCTCACCTAGTTGCTTATTTGACGGGTTGTAGGTGGTCGTCAGGAAGAAAGGGAGGTCTTTCTTGTCTTTTGTGGATTTGGGGGGTTGTTGTAACAGAGTCATTCTATCTGTTTGTTCTGCTCGTTCGAAAGACTCTTTTAGTAGTTGAGTGGGGTAGCCTTTCTGTAATAATAAGGCGGCCTTTTTGGCACAGTTAGTGCGGAAGTCCAAGGGGTCACTGCAAATCCGGCGTATCCGGAGGAATTGGCCATAGGGGAGGCCTTTCTTGCAGTGATATGGGTGAGCAGAGTGGAACGGTAGGTAGTTGTTCCGATCGGTGGGTTTGCAGAAGAGGTTGGTTGTTAGCGAACGCTCTCCAAGTGTGACAGTCGTGTCAAGGAAATTCACGTGTCGGTCGGACTGTTCGGCCGTGAATTTGATGGAGCCGTGGACTTCATTGAGATGTGAGATGAATTTTTCCAGCTCTACTTTGCCATGTTGCCAGATACAGAAAATGTCGTCAATATAGCGCAACCAGATTTTTGGTTGGAGGGGGTAGCTATAGCCAAGGTTTAGTTACATCCTAGGTATCAAACTTATTTTCTCCTAACTACAAGAAACCAAATCATTTATGCACATATGTGTACATAAAACCATGTAATTATGTGACTTATATCATTAGTGTCTACATATTTTATTGTAATGCTATAATAATAGGGCATGTTAATGTCTTGATGATCAAACATGGGGACTTTAGCCTTACTCGAGACCAACTACACAACCGAAGTAATTTGAATTACTTGGCAGATTGAAGGGAATATCACCTTGCCACCTTTATGTTTCATAGAACTGGGATAGATAGATATCTTGATAAGAGAGAAATAAGGACCCGAGACCATGACTATCCATATCTGGAGGTTCTCATTCCCTAATAATGAAACATTTAAAAATAGTATAATATATTATGGATCAAGTCTCTGGAACAAATTACCTATTGACGTGAAGGAAACCAGAGACTACCAAAAATTTAAAGCCAAATTAAAAAGACTGTATATGAATCAAATTAAAAACCTGCCCGATTAAACTTCCTCCTCCATCCTCAAACATTTAGAACTGACCACTGAGTCCACTGCTTACCATGCTGAGCATCACTAAGTCCACTATCATACTATTATACATTTTAGGTTTAATTACTATCTCCAATAATCTTAGATTACCTGTATGTACTACTATACCGCCTATACCATTTAAACCCATATTTAATATGTGAATATATGTAACAAACTGGATGAACAATGAAAACCGAATATGCATAATTCTGATTGTAAACCAGGATAAATAAAGTGAAATTGAAAAAATCCAAAAAAAACTGAACATGTTTGTTAATAATGGTTCCCAGCAAGCCATCGGTGTAGGTCTATCTAGTACCAAGGCTACCGTGCAGTGGCATGTGACCTAGCTGCCTAATTTATGCAGCCCCGTGCTGTGTGCAATGGCCCCACTGTTGACCACTCATTGCCATATGTAGACCTCCATAGGTAGCTAGGTGGATGGTGTATGGGGATGGTCTGTTGGTTTGGTTTGCACAAGCAGTGAAAAAGGCCTTTTCATGCCTGAACACTGTAGACCAACCAAGTTATTGGCTGGTAGCACAAGGGGACAGTAACACAGTTTTGGTGCATGTACTCACAGTGTCCGCATGTGAAAGGAAACTTGATGGAGACTACCTGAGGTGGAGCAAGGCGTGTTACTCTTAGAGGGATCAGGCAAAAGTAGGTCTGTTCCAACCCAAGAAATAGCTAGCTTAATCATTGTGCTATGTGATGCATCTTGGAGGCAAGTATGCATATCATGTATATTTGTAACGTGTGTGGCCTCACAGTTGCAGACCAACTAGCGATTAGATTAATAGCCTGTGTTGATGGAATAAAGGCCCTTTGGTATTTGCATGATCAGATTTTGGATCCAATCGAATTCCAGTTGTAGACTTTTCTCTGTGTTTTTTTCATGACTCAGATTACGGTGAACGAATTCCAAGGCATGTATTTCTACATCCTTGATACCCTCACATTGATGCTGTGCAGGTTGAAGTGTCATGAAACTTCAGTCAGGGATCGGTTTTTGCTAATCTGGTAGAAGTGGCCTTTGAGACGTTTTTAAAGCATTTTTAGTTTGGCCCATGTACTGTTCTCTACATTTCTTCCATGAAATGCAATAAACCAAGTTATTTCTGTTCTTCCATGAAATGCAATAAACCAAGTTATATCTGTTGCAATTGACATTGGTATGTGTTCAATGTTTTCTCTGGGTTGTGTTTGAACGTATCGTATGTTTATCTGGGGGCACTAACAACAACAGTTGCTTTTGCATTTCTTGTCGGCCGTAGTTATCAGAGGAAGATTTTCTTCTGTCAGTTCTGAAATTTTGGCTCTTGCCAACATACTGTGTATCATGTATTGTCTAAGAAGTCCCAGGTCGTGGTGACCTGTTTTCACAGGTTATTTTGGTGGTGGTGGTAATCTGTGGTGAGAAAGACGGCGACCGGACACTCAGTCCCATGTTTTGGGGACATTTTTGTCTGGTGTAATATCTCAGCCCTGTCATTGGCCACAGCTTGAGGGAAGGCCTCTGAAAGCATTTGCATAGGGTAACCCTTTTGGATCAAAAGGACAGCTTTCCTGGAACAGTGCTTCAGGAAGTCTTCACTGGTGATGCAGATCCACCTGATGTAGATGAACTGTCTACACGGGAGTCACTTTTTGGAGTAGTATGGGTGCACTGAGTCATAAAGCAGGTAATTGTTCCTGTTTGCGATATAAACTGATTTCCAGTTTACCATCACTGATGTTGATGGTTGTGTCTAGGAAGTTTATTCTGCTTTTTTTAATGTTCCTGAGTGAATTTGATGGTGGGGTGGTACGTGTTGAATTGATCAATGAAGCTTTTAAGCTCTGATTCACAATGTTGCCATATACAGAAGATGTCATGAATGTAGCGGTACCAGGCCAAAGGTTGTAGCTTGTATGCTTAGACGTGCATGGTTTTGAACATTTTCAAAAATATGTTTTCATATGATGCCGATGCAATTCATATCCCCATTGCTGTCCCTTCCACTTGTAGGTAGTTGAATTTGAAGTTGTTGGAACCTGTCCTAGTAGTTCTACCAGGGACAGGTTGCTTGGTTTATCACCTTGGGTGTGGTTTTCATTAAGGGCAGTAAAAAACTCCTTGCACCCTTCTTGGTTTGGTATATTGGTGTAGAGTGAGCTTACGTCTAGAGTGATCAAGACTTCTTCACCTCGTAAGTTGTTGAAACCCTGGAGTTTGTTCCGGAAGTCCGTAGTGTCTCTCAAGAATGATCATCTAGGCTTGACAATCAGGACCAAGAAATTGTCCACAAAAGTGAAGATTCTTTCGGTCAGACTTTCATTCGCAGATACTATTGGTCTACCCTGGACCAGATTTGTATTCTTGTGTTCCTTCGGTAGGAGGTGTAATTCAGAGGCAAGGGGTTCTGGTGTGATCAGGAATTCTTTAGTTTTCGGTGCAATCACTCCTTGTCTTCGCATAAGTTCCAACTGAGAGATAATTTTACTGTTGTGTTCAAAAGTCAAATCGTGATCTTGCCACTGGTAAAATCTGGTGTCTCTAAGTTGGCGTTCCCCTTCAGCTATATAATCTGAGCTATGTTGTACTACAACAACGACTCCCTTATCGGCAGGCTTGATGACGCTGCTTGTGTTTTTCACCAGGTTCCTTTTCGCTGCACTGTAGGGCTAGGAGATGTTCTTTCTTTGTTGTTGGAGGGGATTGATATTGTGGAGGGCTAGCTCATTCATCGTGATGACTGTTTCTAGATTGGTGGAGCCCGTCAGTGGCACCCATTTGCTGTTGGATTTCAACTTAAGGGACTTAGTGAAGGCCAGTGAGGGCCAATAACCAGCTCTTCAACCAATGTTTCTAATTTTGATTCACCTTAGTCAAAATGACAATGTAACCTAAGAGAACAATGAAATCTATCTAGGTCCTTGTGTTTGTTGCTCACCTGAGGTGTATGGAGGAGGAAAAGAACTTAAGCCCTTTGTCTAGGAAGCCAATCAAATTACTTTGGGTCAAAAGTCAAAGCTCAAGATTGGTTAGCAATGACTTGTACAGTAATCTTAAAGTAAATAGTTTTAAAATCTTATGTAAACTCATCAGAAGAATATATCAGATTAGAAAATGCATATAGTGAGGGATCAAGTCTTTAACCCAGTCCTCCGACTAGGGGAAATTGTGAACAAATGTGTTTCACAAGCTTACAAGCTTACAAGCACCATTATTACTGTTGTATGACAACTTTGATAACCCTTCATTACCCTTAAAACAAATCTTGCTTGCCAGACCTTGCAAATGTTGATATAGTAAGAACCATTGGGAGCATCTGAGTATGACAATACCACTGAGAGGGTTTATGACCACCCAAGAACAACCCCAAAGCTTCCTCTATATCTTATCATTGAAGCAGTATTTAAATTGTTTAGAAAATTACTACTGACAATGAGCAGCAGTTCCTAGTTTGTCAATATGCACTGCACCCAATACGCACTGCTCATTGTCTGTGATAAAATAGCTTATCTATGTCTTTGCATCCATTCCAGTCAAGATGAAGCAAAGAATTTTATTATAGAGATGATGTTCATCCGCCCACTTGATGAAAAAGATGATGTCAACAAGATACCAGCAGCAAACTTAGAGAAATATAGAACCTACAGTGGGGAACTAAAACAATTCGGGTTGGACCAGAAGATGTCTACCCTTTTCAAAGTGAGCCAATGCTTTATCCATGGTGACTGCCACAACAAGGCCATCTTTGTCAAGGATGGGTGTACTGCGGTATGTAGATTTTCACAGATACATCTCAGAGATTGTAGCCTGTTTCATTACAGACCTGGAGATGTTAATGGCATGTAAAGTCAGAAAGCAGTTTTTTGGGTACAATGTAAACAGTCTTTTCCCAAACAATTTGACATACCATAATTATTTCTGTAATTAATCAAAGTCATGTAAATATATTATAATACATATCTTAACAACTACTAAATATCAGATGAAAAATCATTTTAAAGCATGAATTCTGTCAAAATTTTTATACTTTTTCCACAGTTGTTCGACTTTGAATATGCATTCCTTGGTCATCCTGCATCAAACTTGGCCTTCCCTGTAGCAGGGTATATTTTCCGTCACAAACTGCAAAAAAACAAACCCACTTCATTAAGTGTGGATATAGATGACCAAAGAAATTCTTTTGAGCAAGGAGCAAGATACTTAGGTATGTATCCTATAATTATAGTGAAAAACAACCATCCAGGAAAACCTTTATTATAGGTAATGACTTAACTTGGGTATGTATCCTATAAGTAAAGTGAACAACCAAAATTGTAATGTAGTACATGTAAAATACAGTGCAGTAAATGTCACATTAACACAATACCAGTTTTACACCAAGTTAACAGTATAAAGAACAGTCCATGGAAAATAATATTATAGTGTAATCACCTAGGGAACAGGACATACATATTCTCCAGATTGATGTTTGTATTTTTAAGCTAGTGTAAAACTGGTATTGTTGCAATCTATGAGTAACATTGGAGCTTTTCCAATTATTACCATAAGTTTTCCTAGGGTGAAACACCTACGTAATTATTTTTTCAACATATGTAACATACAGTGTAGTATATGCAACAGATAGTGTAGATGTATTTATAACAGTCTGAATACAAATTCAATTTTATACTTTCTGGGTTGCCCTCATAGCTACCTCGATTCCACCATATCCTAATCACAATCTTTTATAAAAAGTCATTGTTGTAAAAATGAAAAAATATCAATTCTTTTTAATGAGGAGGCCAAGCGCGTATATGGGGTGTTGTAGAAGTCTACAAGCGGATTTAAATTAGCCCATGGAGTTGGTGGTCAAATATCAAACATGCTTGATATTCAAGTTGGCCTACCAGTTGGCTGACTACAGTACTAGGCACATGTCACTATAATATAGTTACAGGGAAAATCATCCAGTTGGTATGACATGTTAGCTGTATTATAGGAGCATTGATTTTGACACAACCAGTAGTGCCTTCCTATTGCTGCATACACACACATGCCTTTTAGATCCAATTGACATTGACTAGGTGTATTCCCTTTAAAGTAGGTGAAATTAATGGTAAATAATGTGTTGAAATTGCTCCCTTCTCTTTGTAGTGGAAGGCTATCTCAAAGTGATTGATGATATGAGTGAACATGACAAGGCAATCTTTCTGTCAGAACTGGCCCTTTTTATTGGAGGTACTCTCTTCATGATGTAAGTATTTTAGCTGAATAGAAAATTCAAACTCTTCCACTTTGCTTAAATGTATTAAGTGAATGTCACATTGGTGGCACCACCTATGAGAATCTGTGCATAACTATTTCATAAATTTAACAAGGTTCTACCAGGTTACAAGGGGCAATAAGCCATCTAATTCCTGAACCTAGAGTAGTGGCTGTTTTAAACCTGGGTCTACACATAAGAGTGCAAAGATTATCTGGACCCTTTAGACCTGATAGCCTTTACTGTCACTTGATTCTGAAACAAAATATACTGGAAAAACAAAAACTGAATCAGTTCTTGATGTCTTTTAAACTTACATGTCTTTACATAACCTGAATATATTAGTCCAGAATAAAGACAACAAGCAACACAACAATATGTAAGATAGTAAGATTACCCAGGGAGGCGACTCGATTCCTTTTCGATGTGTGTACCGGATTTCAGAGACCCATTTTGAATGTCCTCAACGTTTGTAAAATACACCCATATTGAATGTAAAAAGCCTTATACACCCATAGTGAATGGATTGTTATCAAACACACCCATGTTGAATGGGTCATGATTTGAATATCTACCCATATTGAATGGCTAAAACTCACTACCAAGTTGCTGCTCCCTATAGTGACCATAGTGGAGAAGGGGAGAAATTACACCCATATTGAATGGGTTATGATTTGAATATCTACCTATACTGAATGACCTCTCTTATTCAACACCTATTTTGAATGAGAATATATCCATTTATTCCATTTCCTTCAAACTTGGGTAAACACAGCCGGGTGTAAATGAATGCAAGTTGCCCCCCCCCCCCCCCCCCCCACGCTGATAAATTACAAATAATATCAATTAGGTCACCTTGGCAATACTGTTTCCATAGTATTTCTAAAATGAGTATGAGCAAAATATTTATGGTTCTCATTCATGAACTTTGGGTTATGTTGCAGAAGTGTCAGTGCCTTCTTGGTCATATTCTCTGAAGTGGCACCAGAAGAAAGTGAAGCAATGATGGAAACTGGATACAAGCTCCTGATGACTCATGACAAAATAAGAACTGTAGACCAACTTATAAGTGCCATGTTCAGTGAATAAACCAGCCCAAGCACAGAGTGATCTGTTGGGTGTCTCATGAACGAGTATGTAGTCGCTTGCAACACACGCATGGTCTGACTCTCCGCACGTTACCGGGATTTTAAGTGAACTAACCATTGTGTTGAACCTTGAAATTCGTTGGACTATCTTATCAACATTTGGTGAACACAAATGGATAAAATTGGTAGGATTACACGACAATCATCACAATTAAAAGAAGGAATTTCTCCGACCCCAGCCTCTGAACAACAAGTGGCTGACAACATGGCGGACGGTGAGCAAACCCTTGACATTAAAAATTTGATTGCAACAATTGGTAATCTCCAAAAAACAATCGATGGTGTGGACAAAAAGTTAGACCAACAAAAAAATGAAATCAATGATTCGAACTTGAAAAGTGAACAAGCCTTCACTAAACTGGACGACAAACTCAATTCTATCAAAAAGGATATGACCGCAGTTTCGGACAACCTAACTGCCCTTGAATTCAACTATGCCAAACAAACCAAGAAAGTGATACAACTTGAAGAGAAGGTGGAGAAACTCGAAGAACAGAAACGGGCCCATAACATCATCATTGAGGGTCTACCGGAATCAAATAATGAAAATATAAGAACGGAAATCGATTCACTTTTTCAAGATATGGACCTGTCTTTTGACACCGAATGGTGTGACAGTATTTACCGCATCGGTCAACGCAGGGAAGGTGTCAGGAAACCTCGACCAATCTTAGTGGTTTTTCCATTTCTACGATACAAGCAAGAACTGTTTCGTAAAATACATAAGTTAAAAAACATAAACAAATGGAAGGGTACATACGTGATGGATGATATGTCGCCCAAGAGGCAAGAAGAACGGAAAGTCATTCGGGCGATACACTCCCATGCCAAATCCCGTGGTCTTGACAGAAGAGTCAGCGGCTCCAAACTGATTGTTGACGGTATCTCGTACTCCTATCAAGAACTTGATAAGCTCCCACACAACCTCTCGATTGCATCTGCAAAAATGATCGAAGTAATAGATGGATGGGCATTCCAGGGGCCTTATGCCAAACTGTCAAATTTGCATTCCTGTAGTGTCAAACACGAAGGACTCGAATATGGATCAGTGGAGGAGGGGCTTGGCCACATCCGTGCAACGATTTGTCAACAAACGCACGTGGCGAAAGAAATCCTGGGTGAAGCGGACCCGTTTAAAATCATGCGACTTGGCAAAAGATTCAAAGACACCCCTGAGTGGCTGGCCCAAGAACAACAAGTTTTCGAAACCCTTGAGAAGAAAAAATATGATCAAAATGACCACTTGAAAGCCTACCTCATCTCGCTCAAAGGACATTTATACGAAGCCACTCGCCATGTTGACTATGGATGTGGGTTTACGCTGGGGGAGCACAAAAAAATCAAACAACAAAGTGTTACCTGCGGGAACAAGCTCGGTCTGTTCCTTGAGAAGTTGCGCGATGAATATATTGCGAACGCATAAACGAAGCAAATAAATCGTGATCTATATACATTTGCCATTAAAATCAACCTGCGCGATTCTGACTATCAATACTCAAAATCTAGATAAATGATTAAAGATGGCGCGGATTCTACTTCTTGCGGACTCGAGAGGTTCTAGATTTGCTGAATTTCTGCCACAATGTTCGCAATATCGCAAATGTAAATATGAAATTAATGTAGAATACTTACGTGGCAGTACACTTCAAACCATAACCAAAGCCGGTAAGGATATACTAAGAAGAATCAACTATGATACGTGTATGGTTTTCGCAGGCGTCAATGATATGACAACAAAACATGACAGTGGTAGGATCACCTTAAGATTCGACGAGACTCCAAACATGGTGGACTTACTAGTAAACAAGTATGAAATTGCCAAGGAAGAACTTAAATCATGTGTTAACAATGTTATCATCTGCCACCTGATTGGCCTGAACATTGCGGAATATAACAGAATGGATGCAGAGTCGTATATTTTTCAGCAGAATATCATTGATGACAGTGTACACTACATTAATACTGCTATCAATTCGATTAACTCTGACTAAAACCTAGTAGGGCCATGGCTATCAGACACTGTCCACTGTAACATACATGGTAGGAAAGTGAACAAATATGCCAGGTTATATGACGGACTACACCCCAACGAAACAACTGTGAAACTATGGCTCACAAAAATTTGTGAGGCCTTAAATAAGTACTACTAAAACTACCAAAATAATTCTGATCATGGAGCAAGAAATTAATTTTTTTATCCTCACTTTGTATATATAACTATTGTGTATCTACCCTAAAAAATTGTCCAATGGAATTTATTTTTAAATAAGTAATATAACGCTGGGCACTCTCGTATGGGATACCTAGTAATATATTACTATCGGATTATTACATTGGCAATAACAAGGTTCTTTTACTATGTTATAAATAGGGAGATAATATCATTGCTGTGTTCCCCTTGACACTGTATATATTTACCCATCGTCTTTTTCAGATAGGCCAATATGCCTGTGTTGGTTAACCATAATGGTATAATACCAACCAAATGTCTTTTCGACTGGGAAAAGGAATGTGAAAGCATCTGTCCATATGTTTGTGATATTCTACATGAAATCTGTCTATACCCGCATAAATTTGTTTTATTAGTCTATGAGTGAAAAACTTATGCCTACATCCAACAGAGGGATTCATATAGCTCATCTTAACATTCGAAGTTTATGGAACAAATTTGAACAATTTAAATATTATTTAACTACTAGCAACATTACTTGCTGTGGATTATCTGAAACCTGGTTATGTAATGGTATACCATCAGCTGTTATTGATGTTCCAGGATATTCTATTGTTAGGAATGATAGGAAGTGGAATCATATTAATAACCATCTCCCAAAAAAAGGTGGTGGAGTATGCTGCTACATGAACATAAATTATATTTTTTCTTGCAATGAACTAGAAAATCTTAATGTATCGACTCACAACATTGAAATATTATGGACTGTACTCAACCAACCTAAGATGAAAAAAATTGTTATAGGTCATCTTTACAGACCACCCACTGGTAATGTTGAAATTTTCCGTGATACTTTGTTAGAACAATATAATTTTATTATAACCAAATATCCATATCTACCTGACATTGTTATAACTGGAGATTTTAATATTGACTATTTAGACAGGCAGCACTTTAACACGAAGAAAATTAAATGGTTTGAAAATATTTCTTCACTGAAGCAACTGGTTCAACAACCGACTCGTTATGGTATAAGAAATTCCTGTATTGATTTGTGTTTTAGCAATTCTGATAAAATTTTAAAAACTGAAGTTTTGGACATTAACCTTAGTGACCATGAGATGATCTGTACAACCCTTAAACATCAAACGCCTATTAAAATTAAAACTGAATTTCTTGGAAGATCGTATAGGAACTTTGATGAAGATATGTTTAAGAATAACCTAGACAGATGTGATTGGAATGGTTTCTTTGAATGTCATGATGTTAATCAACTTTGGCAACAATTTTATAAAAATGTATTAAAAATAGCTGATGAGATGTGTCCCCAACGGAAATTCACAATTAAAAAACTACGGGACCCTTGGATATCAGATGAATTATTGGAATCGATTTTTGATAAAGATAATCTGCTTTATCTAGCAAAAAAACATAACACCCCTGATGCCTGGGCTGCTGCTAGAACTGCTAGAAATATAGTAAACACCAATATAAGACAGGCAAAAGCAAATTTTATTCAAGATAATCTGGAGATTAATATTAATGATTCTAAATTATTTTGGAAATCAATTTCTGATATCTTACCAAATTCAAAAAAGAGTAAAAATAATTTAGTCAAATTACGAGACGATGCTGGCAATTTAATTGAGGATGATAAACTCATTTCTGATCGTTTAAATGACTTTTTTACATCAATAGGACCTGACTTAGCAAAAAAGCACACAACACCATGGTACTATACTGGTATCGAAGTTGATACTAGTCTTAATGATATCACTACAGATGTGCATGAAGTCCTGAAATTATGCAAAACTATTGATGTTACTAAATCTTCCTCCATTGACTGCATCTCATCCAAAATATTGAAAATAGGAATGATTCATCTGATTGACAAATTTACTTATATTTTACAGACATCTCTTGACACAGGTATCTTTCCACATGCTTGGAAAGAATCAATGGTTGTACCACTTCCTAAGGAAGGTGATCTTAATGAATGTACAAATAATAGGCCTATCTCTCTAATCCCATTGCCTGGTAAAATCTTAGAAAAAATAGTTCATAATAGGATAGAAGTATATCTTGAGGAAAACCAATATCTAAATTTAAATCAATGTGGCTTTAGGAAAAATCAATCAACAGCTTCATCAATTGCAAAACTTACAAACACTTTATTTAATAGTATTAATAATAAACAGTTATCAATTACAACATATATCGACTTTTCTAAAGCCTTCGATACTGTAAATCATAAAATATTATTGCAAAAATTAAAAAAATTGGGAATATCTGGAAAAAATAGAGATTGGCTTGAAAACTATTTGCAGAATAGATCACAGTGTACAATTATTAATAATACCATATCTGATACCAAAAGTGTTCTATGTGGTGTTCCCCAGGGTTCGGTTCTGGGTCCTTTACTGTTTTTACTATATATTAATGATTTAAATGGTGTTATCCAAAATTGTGCAATAAATCTCTATGCAGATAATACGGCAATTACATCAACTGCGGAAGATATTTATACGGCGCACTTAAATCTACAACATGATTTGGACAATATAGGAAATTGGTGTAAGGGCAATAAACTTACCATAAATGTTAAAAAAACCAAGGCTATGGTAACAGGATCAAAACATAGGATAAAAAATATTGTACTCCCTAAATTGGTACTCTATGATAAGTCTATTGACTATGTGCACACATACAAATATCTGGGGATAATTATGGACAATACCTTGTCATTTACCAAACATATTAATAATACTATTAAAATTGTCTCACACAAGATATTCCTGTTGCAAAAAATTAGGAAATTCCTTACAGCTGAATCAGCAACACGTCTGTATAAATCCATGATCTTACCTTATCTGGATTATGGGGATATTTTCATCATACGTGCAAATACCAAACAATTGAACAAACTACAGAAATTACAGAACTGAGCCCTGAGGATTTGTTATAACATTCGAATACGTGTTCCTTCTGATGTACTTCATGTTTCTGCCAAACTATCCAATTTGTATAAAAGAAGACATGTACATCTATTGAATTTTATGTATAAACAACAAGGCAATAACCGTCTTGTGGATGCAAGAAACCTACAAACCAGACGATTCCAAGCCTGTGTTTTTAAAACAAATAAACCTAACTGTGAATTGTATAAAAGGAATGTGTACTACAATGGATCAGTACTCTGGAATGAATTACCTGTTCATGTGAGAAATATTGATAATTACAATGCCTTTAAAAGTTATATGAAAGCATGGATGTTGGATGTCTAACTAATCAAATATAAATTATCTACATTGGACAGTTGAAAATCACATACTTTATGACGAATAGTTATGATGGAAATGTATTTGTATTCTATGTCAAGGATATTATTACTTGTATTAGATTAAGTAACGCTGGACCTGTATGAAAACCGATTAAATCAATACAGGCCAGGATAATAAAGAATTTAAAAAAAAGAAAAAAAATAACAATCTCTGCGACTACAGAAGCTTTATTTTGGTTCATGGAAATTGTTTGGAAGTTTTCAAAAGCTGTTGCAAAACAAAGCTCATGTAAATTAACCTTAAACTCCCCGGCAACCGAACCAAACCTCATGTAAGCTACAGTGATGATAAAAGGTCAATGTAAGTAATGAAACATATACTTTAGTATCCTTTTTCTCATTTTGTTATGAAAAAGGCCCAGTTGGCCAACTACTAAGTTTCCAATTCAGCCATCTATATCCAATGCACCCATATATATTCTCATACAGCAGACCGTTTCACAAAACCCTCCGAACTTACAAGTATTTCATGCTTCCCTTACATAGTTGTAAACCCAATAAATAAGAAAAATGTGTTTCATGAATTAGATTATGGAATGCAAACATATGTAATTTATGAAGGCTTTTTTCGTATCTGTATCTCTAATTTTGTGAAGATATATTTTTGCCTTGTTTTCATAGCAATCTCTGAAGCTAGATATGTTATTCATTCTCATGGAAATTTTACAGGAGATTCAAATTGCTGTTGCATAATGAAAGCCATGTAAGTAATCCAGATCTCCTGGAATAATATTTTGGATATGGTGTTGTATCTAAAGGTTTATTTAGTTATATTACCATTAGCTAAACCATTGATATAGTGCTGTGTGTAATATTAGTACTTAATGGTGGCTGTAGTGTGTGCATCTCAACCAAGTGAATCCTTTACTATGGAGCCCTCTGCAGGTGGCAAAAAGAGATCATAATATACCAAAAAGGACCAATGTACTTATAAAGTAGAAAAAGGAGTTCTAGACTTTTATTTGCAGATGAGGGGGACTTGCATTGTGTTGTTTTGTTGTTTTTTTTTCTTTTTAGATCTTTTATTTTACCTGGCATTATGTCAGTTTATGCTGGTTTGCAGTAACAGCCAGGGGACTAACAATAAGTACATATAGTGATTGGAGAGATATACTTTGGGACTTGAATATAACATATGGAATAAAAAATACAAATCCCACAATAAAAACGAAAACAACTATCTAGATGATATGAAAGATTTGATGAATCTACCCTAACTATGTCATAAGTTGCTTATGTTTTGAAACATTTTGATTAAGACTGGGTTTTGTAATGGCTAATTAAGAAAATTGACAAAGTTAACAGTTACTGTTGAAACATATAAAATAACTGGTCTTGAAGATAAAGACATGGCATGCATACTGTAAAAAATACATTTCTCTGTTTTATATTCAATGGCATTAACTGCTGTTTTTGTCTTCAAAGGTTCACTTGGGTTATTTTGTAAAAAAGCTGGTAAACTATTCGAGTACATTGGACCAGAGTAAATGATGCTCCTATTGTATGTTTCAAAGGATAGTTTGTCTTTCTTTAATACAGAGCCATTACAATTTTTAAATTCCATAGCCTGGTAGATTGCTGTTTACTCTAAGACAAACCATCAGACCCTGAATTATATAAAGTTTTGTCAATTCTGGTATTGTTGAATGAATGTATCAAATATCTCTATGGTCAAAGAATGGCAAGATCATGGTTTTGTAAATAAATATAGCCCTTCATTGTATAGCAATTCTCCGAGATCCCTCATCCAAGTAACTACTTACCCAATTAAAAAGTATTATATATACTTTCTTGCATATACATTTTATTCATAATATAAACATTTAATCCACAGATCTTTTTATACTGTCAGTTAAAAAAATGCAAACCTGTTAAAACAATTTTGCATACATCTTATTGTGGATTTCAATTAGCTTGGCCTCGTCTGTTACATCGTTCACTCTGTCCAGTTCTGAGGAGGTCTTGCTCATAACAAACCACTCAACAAAGGTCTTGCCAAAAGCCTCCACAATGACGTCATCCTTCTGAAGGCAGTCTAAGGCCTCCTTGAGCGAACGTGGTAAGATGTCAGCCGTAGAAGACCCGTATGGCTCGGGACAAGACATCTTGTTGACAACACCATCCATTCCTGCAGCAAGCATAGCAGCCATAACCAAGTATGGATTGGAGATACCAGATGGAAGTCGATTCTCCATAAGTGTACCTTTCGGACCATTAGTTTTTACTCGAATCATCGCACTCCGATCTTCAAAACCCCAGTTGGCTCGACTTGGTATGAATGCAGTGTGCAGACACAGGTAACAGTTCATGGTTGGGCAGGAAATGGCAGTAAGGGCTCCAGCATGCTTTATTAACCCAGCTAGCCAATGCTTGGCAAAATCACTCAACTTATCAGGACTACCCTCATCCCAGAATACATTTTCATCATTCTTGTTCCACAGGGAGAAGTTCAGGTGCATGGGCAACCCGCTGGCTTCTACAGATTGTCTACCCATGAAGTTGGCTTCTAACCCTTTCAGTACTGCCTGTTCTTTGATGCTCTGCTTCAAGATGGCACAGTTGTCAACACCTGTGATGCCCCACTGTGGAGTGGTAGTCATTTCTAACTGCCCAGGATCTGATTCAGTGTGTAAAGTTTCAACCTCTATCCCTGAATCCCTTGCATTCTGCTCTAGATCTGTCAAAAGTCCATAAAGCTGGGCATGAGCAAGCATGGTCAGGGATTCTACACCTGAAAAAGATGGCTTCCTTGTCTTCTCTTCAAGTATTCTGAACTCAAGCTCTGTGCCAGAGTAGATTCTAAGACCCATTGTGTCAAGTTGGCTCAGGAGCCTTTTCAGAGTGGCTCTTGAGCACGTCTCCAGTGGGGTAGATTTGTTCCAGTAGGTTCCACAGATGAATTGACCAGTCAAATGGCTGCAAATGATCAATTATTGATTAATTTTATAAATCAAGGTTAGACTACACCAAATCAAATTATAGAGAAAAGTTTCTAATATAAACATTATTCTCATCACTTTATTACTCAACACATTAGCAGTGAAAACCTTTTCCATTACTGCAGTAGTAGGTGAGATATTCATGTTCACATAAAAGGTTGAAAAAAAACATTTCCGAATTCTCTGTACAGCCACAGAGTTCTTTTTTTTATTGGTCCACAATAAGAAAATTAAAAATAAACTCATATTAAGACACATTGCAGAGTGATTAATATTAGCACATATAGGAGCATATCTGGGAAAAGGTACAAATGTGTATGAGTCTCCAAACCTCTTGTACATTGAGAACCCCTTATTCCCAATTGCTGTTGTTACTTCCATGTTATGGCCACTTAAAGTTTCTTATGTTTATCAAGAAATTAAGTTTTCTTATTACTGAAAATGCTCCTCATTTTCAGTGATTTTTCAAGAGCTTTAGAATAGTGTTTTGGTGATAAAATATAGAAGACCCTTTAGGGTTCATTCCCGAGTGCCTGTACAACCCATGGAGATCTTACGTACCTCGGACTTCACCCTTGATACGTGACAATCCCCTATGGGTCGTACAGGCATCCTCTGATGACCACCACGGTTCTTCTTGTTATATAAAATATCATAACATTTCTACCTGGTTGGAACTAGTTATGAGTGATGCATTATGGGGGGATGTGCCATCCACACCTTGCTTCCTAAGTACGGGCCTGATAATACACCAAAATGATGAATGAAAAGGTTCAACAGGGTTTCACCCTACCTACCTTTCACTGGGGAGCCATGCTACATGATGCAGAGTGGACAGGTCAGGAATTATCATCAGATTCCCCATATGTGCCTCTATAAGCTCTTTAGGATAGATGCTCACATTGTTTGGGCCCATAACTTGCTTATCTACAAGATATAAACAAAACAGCTACATCGCATGGTAGTTATTATCAATGTAGTTGACCATTATCATATTTGGAGAGATATAATTAAAGGCACTCACGACTGTTCAGGGCGACATCTGGAAAGGATTTTGGTAACTCATGAAAAACCTTCTTTTCGGAGCATTTTATATTGTATTTTGGATATCACAATAATATTGAGATACCCAAAATTTTGTTAAAAGGTTCCACATTCATATTATGAATGTGGAACCTGTTAAGCACAAAGTGTAGTGTAAAACCCCTTTTAAGGCAGTATTGCACTACATGACTTGAGCTGCGATATAACCATGTCGCATAGAAGTAGGGTGTATTAGAAATACAAGTCTTTGTTACACGTGTCCAACATGCTCCAAATTACAAATTTCTGATAATCATACCATTCATATATGCGAATTTGTCTGTAATATCCCCAGATTGGACCAATATCGCAGCTCAGGTCGTGTAGTGTAAACCCCCCTTCAATATTTCAAATTACTTGCGATGCACCCAGTGCCCGACTCCAGTAGCTGGGCGGCCGCCTTGGCTGGGACGATCTTCCCTCGGGGCACTCCATTCATGTCAAAAAAGGTGAAGCGAACATTGGCGAACCTCTTCAGGGCCTCCTGGGCCTGCTGGAGTGTCTGAGTCTGGTTCATGGCGTGGGAGAGGGTCCTCCAGTATAGGGGGATGAGTTTAGGGTATGGTCGATGTGTCTATCTATGACAGAGTGGCTGAATAAAGTTGTTTTATAGTGGAGAGTATCATGCGGGCATTTTATTTTAAATAGATACTCTGACCTGGGCCGCTCTCACTCTTTGTGTTGTGTTGCCAGCCATAAGGCCAAAGTATGAAAATAGTTGTGTTCAGGTTTCCTGACCGACCCTACTGTTTTGTCTCAATTTTTTTTTTTTTTCAAAAAAACTGTTGGAGAAAATCATTACATGAGACTAACATGAGCAAATGGAGATTAAATTGTCTATACATTATCAAAATATGTTTTGTAGATACAAGGCTGCAGCATACACATTTTCATTCATTCTTTCATTTTGTTGTAGTTTAACATAATGGAAAATTAGCATTGAATTTTGTTAGAGTTTTTATTTCTATATAATTATCTGATATTGATATACATTTTTTTAAGTTGTTTTGAAAATGTATTCATTAGAGATTATGAAAAATGGTTGTTCATTTTCTTATGGATTTCCCTGTGCTTTTGTCTACAAAAAATGGAAAAATTAACCTGCAGGCACCTATAATATTATAAATCAGCTATAATGTGGTAGGGAGAATTGGAGAACTACGTGCTATAACTAACAGTATCAAAGGTCAGAATGTTCATTGATAAATACACTAGTGTTCTGTCCTATGGGCAGATGATGCTGCCTATATTTGATAATGTGTAAAATACAAATAAAAACTAAAAAAGACCTGCTCACATCATCTAATTTAAAATTAGACGAAGTGAGCAGGTTGGTGTAGCGATGGAAATGGGGGCGATGACGTCACGCCTCTCCGAAATAAATAAATTGCTTTAGGTATCGCTACACAATTTAATATCATATAATCTTAGCTATGTACAAACAACAACGAGGCAGTTTGGGCTACTATTATATTTTTATTACCAACAAAAGCACCACTGATGCTTTTTCAACCATACGTTCACAACATGTTATAACCATACATTCACAACAACAAGGTCTACACTGTCCCAGACTATAAATCGTATATTCGTATATAGCTCCTCGTATATAACTCAATATATACATATAACCAACTGAGAAGGGAGTACGAGGGTGGTTATCACCCCGAGCCGGGACCCCGATATCAGCCCGAGGCCAGGGCCCGAAGGGCCGGCCGAGGGCTGATATCGGGGTCTCGGCGAGGGGTGATAACTGCCCGAGTACTCCCTTCGAGGTTGGTTATGGATTTATTATACCTTTTCTGTTAGATCTGAGCTCCCATGGAAGGATGCACAGCAATCAGTGATGGTGGGACTGTGATGTTGCACTTTTTTTTTATGTTTTTTCATGTAACTCCTTTGATATCCATCAAATCCACAAACAGTAAGCAGAAAAATGTAGCTAGGAACGTTGTGCAGATAATGCATATATTAGATTTTTTATTTCTTAATGATTTCATTTTTTCATGAATTTTAGAAAAATAAAAAGTTTCTGTATCACACTGCAGTGTGATACAAGGCTGGTTATCACCCAGGTTTGTATCACACTGTGTTAAACTCTTAACTACTAAACTTGTATCACCCTAAGGTATAATAATGACTGTTCTCAACTTAACTGTAGGCCTACTTGTCAACGACACATCAACTCTAAGTGTTCCACCATTATCCTATTGCTTGTATCCTTCCCTGGGTCTTTATGACCACAAGCTGTCCAAAAGTCTGTCTTAAGTACAGTTAATCACTTGCTACCTAGAACTTCAGAAGATTGAAGTTCCTAGAGAAATAGTTTCTTAATGGTATTCAGAACTAAACAATATCAAAAGCTTTAAGTACATAATAAACTACATGTATGAACTATATGTACTAACCTCCCTTGCTGATTGATTCTCTATTCTAAGTAGCTCATGAATTCATTTCCTTTTGTTGTGGTTTACGTAAGCAGAGGAAAATAACATTAAGCTGATTTCAGTTGTCATTCTACATCTGAAACCTATTATTCTTTCCTCACATCTCTCATTTCCTAACCTATCATTAAATTTTATTCAATTATCCATGTCTCCCCTTCTTATTCTGATTACTAAGCCTTTTACTATAACGGATAAAACAAATGATATCAACTATGCCGGTACATATTTCATTGTGCATAAATACATGAGTAAAGGGTATATTCCACAATGCGTTCAGTGGCACTTGCATTGCTTCTAATTAGATAACACAAGTAGCTTGCATTTCTGATACCAACATGTTGATATCCAGAACGCAAGCAAACTTGCGTTTCCGTGATCAAATGGACACAAGTACCCCTGAACACATTGTGGAATATAGCTTTTAGTATATAATCGCAAATAAACATCTGTTTCCTTATTACAGGGATCGGAAATGTCACTGAACACATCATGGAATATAGCCTTGTACTTGCGTTCATAGAAATTGCGTTCCATAAACGCAAGTACAAATGCAAGTATGAACGCAAGTAAAATGATGAGCGCAAGCACAGAACGCAGCGTGGAATACAGGCTTTAGCCTTAGTGCATTCATTAAATATAAAATGTCCAGATTTGTTGTCTTTGTTGTATATTAATAGTAAGCCATGGAAGAGCAGTTACTCACTAATGGAATAATTAGTTATTTAGTAAAGCCGCATGTCAATTTGTATTAAGTGCCCGTATAGCTTCAATAGAGTAAAGCTATACAATTTGATTCACTGCATCAATGAGTCCAATAGACCAGCCCAGGTGTGGAACAAATAGTTTACATCTAACTAAAATACAATGGAAAACTGCACATGTTTAATTTCGATGTATATTTTTGTCTGGGTATATTGTGCTGTTGTAGTATCTTTTGTTGTGCATGTTGATTTGCGTGCAGATCTGTCTTGATTATATTGTGCTTCTGCTATAGCCTGTTGCATGATGAAGAATCAAAACAACGAGAACTTTTAAAACACGCTAAGCACATTTGATTAACAATGGCATCATTGTTATAAGATTGCAAAGTATGTCCTTAACTCCTCCACAGTTCTTTATGAAACAAGTCGCAATGTTTCCCTTGTATAGAATCAGTTCCCTGTAAAACTATGATTAATAACGTAACTGAGATTTCCATCCAGTATTGTCCGTTATTTTCACCATATGCATATTGTCAATTATTTTCATTGTTCATGAGTGCGGCCTGTTAAAAGATGGTACATCGTTAAGGATGTATAAGATATGAGTAAGGATTAAAATATAATGTTATTGAACGTTTCATATAGAACAAATAACGATTGATAATTTTCCCTGCCATGTATTTAAACTAGATTGACCTGACTATGTCAATTCTTGTTCCTCACACATAAAAACAACATAACCTTCTCTAACATCGCAGGGCAGCCGGATCTTGTGTCCAAAAACAAACTTCAATCTTTAGAGTAAATTTAATAAAGAAAAACAATTTACAGACTGCAAAGTACCTTCCAAAACTCCTACGTTTTCCTTGTTTGAGGGTCAATAAAAGCAACACCACACGGTAAACTGGACCTCATTGACCCTCGGTAGGGTGCAAATAGTCCGACATGGTTTCAGGTGCGCCTTATTTGAACTAGCCAACTGCTGGTTTAGTTTGAGTCTAGGTGTGAGCTCGAGGCTGTATTTGGTCTAGGGACGTGGGTTAAGGGCCATACTCACTAGGTATTTTTGCTGTGGTTGGCCAACTAATCGGTGCTAGAATCAGCCGATTATTGGTATAGAATCGGCTGATTTTAGAACCAATTCAGATTACCAGTCAGTATGTTATATTGAAATCTAGATGTTTGATATGAGTTGGCGCTAAAATTGGACTCTTCTAGTAGAGTCGGCCGATTTTAGTGCCAATGAGTCGACCGACTCTGGTTATATTCGCCTAGTGGGTATGGGGCTTTATTAGGTATACCTTTTAAAAGTAAATAGTGTAGACCACTGCAGCACTATCTGGTATGCTTTTATTCTCATTATAGGATATACTTGAAATTTCATGTAGAGTGTTGATGAACATCAAACTCGACAACAGTATAAATTGAAAAGTTGACTTTTATTTAGTGGTTGATAGGCTGAATCGACATGTTTCGACAGGTTAGTGTCTTCATCAGGATTCATCTTGAAATTTCAGTAAAACATAATGGAGTACTAAGAAACTACAAATATGCAGATGTGAATAAAAACACTAAATCTTGGAAATGAATAAAGGTAGGCATACATGGCTTACAATGTAGATTTTATCAATGTTTTCCTTATTTCAGTAATGGAAGAGATTTTCCATGGTGCCCTAACACTTTCTTTAAAATGCTCATTATGGCCCTAATTAATCATAAACATTTAAAGTGAAAAATGTACTTTATTTCCGCACAGCTCGTGCAGTTAATTATAAAGACAAGTAAATGTTTGTGAGGAAATTATGGTTGAATTCAGATGTTTGGAGAATGATCACGAAGTACACGAGTTGCATAAGTTACATGGGCTCGTGTTGTACAAATTACACAAAAATGCATGTACAAGTTACACGAAAGTTGCGGTGCATGAAGTTGTAATGCTCGATATTTTAGTGACTGGAAGTGACCCCGGCGAGAGGTCATAGTGACCACATGATGTTGTTTAACCATTCAGGAGCGAGGTTTTGGCTATATAATAAACAGTCCCTTCTTGGTACTCACAGTGTTCACACCTTCCTTCTTCCCGGGAATGGACCACAAAAAGGCTTAGAAGAGTAGGACAGCTAGAGATAAAGGTCCATGAGATAGAAATAGATCAAAGTTATGTCAAAAAGGGGAGGCTGGATTTGAAGAAATAGGGGTAAAACACGAGGGATGCAAATGGGGACGAAAGGACCGGAAACACAAGCTCCGATCAACATTGACTTTAGGGACAAGAACGTGGGATATCAGCCTACACGCTTCTACCCTTTTAATTTATTTGGCATGGTCTCCTTCAGAGTCTGGAATCATCGGCCAGATGCGGCTGTGTGATGTCCCGCACAAAGCCCTGACCCCAGGCCCGGCTTGAACCAGGACACCTGCTTCGTTCCAATCCCGGACCGAAGACCCCGGTAACCCCCGAGCCCCACAAACTGTATTCCACCCACCGCCAACCCCCATGCACGGGGCATGTTTCTGAGAACATCACACTATGATGTGCATACTAAAATGCTCATATCTCTCTTATAATTAATTTAAAGGATATCTTGACATATCATATATCAAAATATTGCTGTTTTTCATATCTATCTGGCCATATTGAATATGAAAATCAATTTCTCGTGTTATATCAGAAACCATTTCATGAAACCAAACATCAAAAGGGAATTATAAACCTTCTCTAGTGATATAACATGCAAATACCTAGCATTTATTCCCACTGCTGATTTCATAACAGCTGAAGTGGTCTCTATAAGGCTTAGGCTCTATTTGATTTAGATTTATGTGCAAACATGATTGGTACACAGTTTTTCAATGCGGAGCCCTGGAGACAATCTGCACAGTTGATATCATGTTGATACTTAGATTTAAAACATACCTTCAAACAAGTCATAGTTGTCTTTAGTATCTTTACTCTGCGTAAACTAACCATACTTACTTTTGTTTGTACAACCTATTGGACCTCTTGTACAGCTTGCGTGACCGTGTTTGTCTACGTAAGTGAATACATAAACCCCTAGTTGATCTGTCACATCTTCTCTATATTTATATGTATATTTCTTCATCACTTAATTGGTATATCAATGCCATCTATCATGATTCCTTCAGAAAATTAAGTTCCCAGTGCATGAAATAATAAAATGTCCAATCAGATTCCAACGACAAGATGGGACCACTCTCTATGCTAATTATGTAAATTCCTAATATTATCATCATAATTTTGTTTTTATATTTAGTCATCCAAAACAATGTAAAATTATGGTTTTGCAAAATTGCTGCTGGCTTGGCAAAGGAAAGAAACGGTGTAACATATGCTAAACCAAGATAGGTTGGCCCTATTGTGTCTGAACCAATACAAATACATGAAGACCGTTTTGGCCAGGCTATATTAATTGAGTCCTATTGCTCATCTAGGCACATTAACAACAATTCGGCCAAATTAGGCTCTAATATGTTTAGTAAAAATGAATTATCGGAATCCCAGTTGTTGTATTTTCTGGCAACCTACATAGTACAGGGGTGTTTTTTCTCAATTCTAACTTCTTTTGAATACCTCTTTTTGTTCACTGTTCATAGATATTAAATATAATGAAATATTAATACTTTTGCAATTCACCTTTTTATTCAGACAAGAAATAAGTTTGCACTTGTTTACATATATTGTCTGAGTTACATGGATAAGACCATGCCAATACAAACGTTATCAAATGATTACACAGCTACCAATTGGTTCATTACGGTATCAAATAATTGTTTTAAATAAAGGATTCAAAGTATATATAGATATACAAATACAATGATCAAAAATGACCAACAGATAAGAAAATATATTAACATTTACATCTTCAAATTTTAAAACATATGGTCAATTCGTATCTGTTAATGTGGAGTCTCCAAAAGTCAAGGCCAACCATTTGCACACACCAGTGGTAATAATGAGAATAGTGGAATACCACTGGAATGGGCCAGCCTGCCCTGCCGGCGCCACTTAACTGTATAGAGACATGACTTTACATTTAACAGAGACGTGTTATAAGGGACTGACCTGTGTACCCCTGGTCCCCCACACAGTCCAGTCCCCCAGTGAACTAACCCCCCCCCCCCCCTCCGGGCACCGGGGGTCTAAACGGGTGGGGGGCCTTGGTATGTTACACATGAAATTACTAAAATATCAGATAGGAAAAGGTTGCATGCCAATAAGCATGGTCGGCTTATGATAAAGAAATGTACTCCTGGTGTTAGACTGTACATACCCCAAATAGAAAAGTGGGCCTTAAATAGAAGAAAAAAGTGTAGTGTCAAATGGGGAAGTAAAGTGCTACAATAACAAAAGAGATAAAACACGAGGAAAAAAGGGAGGTAGTATTCTACTGTTGTTGCTGGAAAATGATAGACTTGTTATATTTATGTTTCTTAGTAACAATTATTACAATTCCTACTCTTAAATACAAATTCTTGCTCTAAAAAACATTTAAGTAATATAATTTGTGACTAAAGAAAACTTAATGTCAATTTGATGAGTTTGAATTGATGACAAAATAATACTATAAAGAAAGTGTTCGCCACAGATAGGTGTTCTTTCGTGAATCATGTACACACCTTTGTGCTGTTCTTGCCAAAGTAGCATTTCGCTTAAAAAGCAAAGTGCTCATAAGAAAAGCACCGAACTTTACATTTTCAAAAATTGAGATACAGCCTATGCTGCGCCGCACCAATTTAAGCATTTAGATTATAAGATAAGAAATATATGGCTAGAAAAATCTGAAATATTTTAATACTCTGCGGATATGAGGGTTTGGAGCCCAATCATAATCAAATGTTTAAGATGCAAATAGAGTCCCGATCAGTGGTGGCCAGAGACCGACCGTTCAGCAATTCTAAAGACGTCAGTGTTCCGAATCACGTACTTCAATTAAATCCTCAGCCCAGAGGGATATTACTAATGCACCATTCTCACGATTCTGCGCACTGGACCCTCCCAGAGGCGGCTTAATCACAACATCCTTAGCCTGGAACCCATTGGAACCCATACCAGAGGCGCATACAGGATTTTCGAAAGAGGGGTCAGTATAAAAGCTAAGTACTGAAACCGCGTGCATAGATCTGCGCGTACGCACGTGTCATTTTCCCCTCTTTTTGCAGTTTAGGGGTGCACCAAAATTGGGGGGTCAAGACCTCCAGGACCCTCTCCCCTTGGATCCACCCCTGCATACCCCAACTCATTTAATCAGGCTGCACTGCTAGCAGGGCGCCACAGTAATGGAAAAGGGCCTATACTGCACATGATACCGCCTAGATAATTATAGGAGATACATTTCAGTTAGTGGATAGGCTTAGTAAAGGCTTTCAGGTAGGCCTAGGCCTAGATAGTTTGATGCGCCTATCAATACATAGGACTAATGTTATCTGGCACGCTGTGGCCACTGTTACAATGCGTTATTGTGAACGTTGAACGCGTACACTGGAGCTGAGCCAGTTACCTTTTTTACCAATGGACTGACTATTGAAGCAACACATCTATGGGATATTTTTATAGGCCTACTGTGCCACTAGACAAAGGATATACTAACTTGAAATTACTCATTTGATAGACCTACATGTATGTATTGAACAAGCATATAACACATCATACAAAACAGCTCACGCCGCAATACAATATCGTTATATGAACAGCCTAGGATTATAATCTAAGTGTGTTGGTATGCCTCCTATTTCAAGTGGTCTGTTATTTAACTCAAGTAACCAGGATTGATATTCAAAGAAGTATGGAGTTACCACCAGGTAAAACAGACCAAAAGAAGGCCTCTGAAGGTGAGCCCATATATCAGTACGTTTTACCAGTTGATTCCCACAACCCTGATAATCAACTCACACAGTTAGAGACAGACTCAGGGGAGAGGGGCAAGAGGAAGGGGAGAGAGAAGAGGAGGAGAAGGTACAGAAAGGTTGACAGCCCTTCTGTGTGTGTGTTAAATAGTGATATAAAAGATTTACAGCTGTCTGAGGAAGCCAAACCGTACCAAATGTTACCTATACTTGACCTAGGTGTTGAGGAGGAGGTCAAAGGGGACACTGAGAGGCCAAACCATGATGCCTTGACAGCCAGGAAAGTAAGGAAATCGTCGGATGTCACACCTAGGTATGTGGAACATTATAAAAACGTCCTGAGGCAAAGGCATGTGGACTCTGGAGCTGATTTGACCCCTAGGAACAGTGACAGGGATAGTTCTAAGGCTATTGAATCTGTGCCACATTATATTGGTCATGGAGTGCGCAAAGGAATAAAAACCCAGAGAAAACGACTAAACCCATTACGCGAGAATGAAAAGTTGCGAAAGGACATTATCAAAACACTGGAACTTTCGGATATGGTCAGCAAAGGGTCTGAGCAAATTGTACAAGCTTCTGGGGATGAAATGACTGATGAGATTTTTATGAAACCTTGGTTTTCTATCGAAGTCGACCACAATTCAGTAGAGTCTGAACGACCCTTGAACTCAAGGTCACCGAGACTGAACTCAAGGTCACCGAGACTGAACCGGAAGTCCCTCCCCGAGAGGGTTGATGACGTCATCAAGGAGTATGAGCTGGTTCCTGGTTTGATGCCTCAAAGAGTGACACGTAAAAAGTTAGGGGGTGTGGTGTCACCAAGAAGATTAAATGAACTGTTGTACTGTTCAAGTCCTATGCGAATGGTGGATAGATTCAACCATTACTTGTAGAAGGTAATGTGGTGTTGCGGTTTCACTGAGATGACTAAATGAACTGTTGTACTGTTCAAGTCTTATGCGAATTGTATGGCCCTAGACCCTTAAATTCGACACGACGACACGGCCATTTCTTAAAATCGACATGCGACATGGGGCTTAGTGACATGGAGAAAAAAATACACAACATGACATGGCCATTTCTTAAATTCGACATGGGACATGATAAGTTCTTAGAGGCGACATGGGACATGAGAAGTTAAGTGACAAGGGACATGATAAGTTCTTAAATTCGACATGTGACATGGGACCCCCCCCCCCCCAATCAAGAGCCCCGATTGTTAATAGGTTCAACCCCTACTTATAGTGGTGGTCTAGATGGGGGTCCCCATGTCGCCTGTGGAATTTAAGAAAAGTCCTGTCGCATGTCATTACATTTTAAAATCTTCTGTCCATGTCACTAAGCTCTATGTCCCTTGTAGATTTCTAAGGTGGGCCACGTTACCATGTCGAATTTAAGAACAGCCCCTGTCAAATGTCATTAAGCTGAAAATGGGCCGTGTCATAAGTTCTATGTAAGTGACAGATTCTCTATAAATATCTCTAAATGTGTATATTATATGTATGTGTGTGTATACATATAATATGTATATATTTCTGGGAAAGTGCCAGTATTCGATTTCTTTACATATATAATCCAGTAATACTTATCAATCACTTTTGACTTTGGCATCATGTGACATCCAATATTTATGTAATATATCACGAAGTCGTCAGCATTTTTATAGTATATTAATTTGATGTTTTAGCTGTATGCCTAGATAGGTTATTACATAAGTTAGGAAAAGTGTAGAAAACGTGTAGAAAAATGTAAAAATAGAGCCATGATATCATGGATATTATTCATATGATATTTTTATATCAGAATTTCCATGTTTCCAAGAGTCTTCCACGTAGATCTGTAATCTAGGTTACTGTCTTTGTATGGTTAAAAGATTATGTCATTCTGTTCAATTACAATGACAACTGTAGATTCTGAGATGCATTAAAGGAAATTAATATTTCTCTGAAGGATCCTTGGTTATCATGTAATAAAATGTTGCCTCCCAGAAAAGCCCTCTAATTTTGTATTGGTCCCTCCTTGATATAAACCAAAGGTTGGTTGCTTGGTTATTGGTTACTGTATGCCCTAATTAACTGCCAGGGTCATATCAAGGGCGGTGATGGTGATTGTATCTATGAGAAGGTACAGATCATACACCTACACTTTTCCCAAAGCGCATGTTCTTAAATGTGCCTGGTCCCAAAGACAGGGCCAGACACACAACAGCCAGTTTCACTAGGCCTTTGGTATCGCTGTTGTTGTCACAGGGGGAACACTAAGAGGTGCAGTGTCCAGCCCCAGCCCAACCTGAGCGTCGATCCCGGTCCGCCCTCCTGCAAAATGTCATCTGTCATCAGTGGCTCACCTTTTCATTTAGATCTTTTCCCCATGAAGCACATTGTATTCTTTGCTTGCGTTTATCTCAGTAATACATGCAAGTCGTTGCCACAAACATGACTTTAAAGCCCCATACCCACTTAGCGATTTTTGCTGAATTGGTGCCGACGTCAGCTCAGACATCGGCTGACTCTGACTCGCACACAATGGGCGCGGGCTTCGGCGCCGACCACCAACCGGCACTCCGACCCATGTTTGATAATTTGAGGCTAAGGTAAATTACCTAATTACCACTACACGGTTGCCGTACAAGGAAGAATGACCTTTCATTTACACACTTTCACCTAGTGGGTATGAGCTTAAGCCCCATACTCACTTTTGCTAAATTGGCGTCGGCGTCAGGCGGAAGAGAGCACCAATCAATTTTAAGCATGTTGGCTTGCACGTTGGCATAATATTATGCGTCGGCGTCAAACGTCGGTCCGTTGGTTAGAGGGTATGCCACTTTAGTCAGCCATACATTTAGTATCAAACATGCATTTAAGTTACTTATGTTCACGTATAATAGCATATATCTATATCCAAGGAAATTAGTTTTTATACATGATTAAAATCTCGATGAACATTCATAATGGAAATAAACTCAGCTACTCTGGATAACTGGTTGCTTGCTTGTTTTCAGATTTATTAGCGTTAGATTTAAGTGGTAATACATGCAACAGTAATACTGAATTCACGATATATTCAGTCAAGATATATGTATGTTCAAGACTAAAAGAATAAAGTGCTTCAGTTAGAAACTTTGGGCGTAAAAATATGGTTATGGACACTTGCCCTCACATTGCTTAGACCTTAACTCAGAAGCCATATGTCTCAACTATAGCCTTAGCATTAATGGACCATTCATTACTCATCCTTACTATAAGCTAGAATGGTTATAGGCTAATCGTTAATTTTATCTTGCAAGTTGTTTGTTATTCTAAGTGTGCAAAGATTTTTATGAACTAATATGATCCTATATTTACTAGTTAATCAGTGAAGTTAGATATTGATAACCCACAATCTGTCATTCTGTTACAAAAGAGGAAATACTGTGCCTGAAAGTGAAAGTGCCATGTTTACATACATAGTGTGTTATACTAACCCTCCACTCACATCAATTTCCGAACTCCCAAAAAGAGAGAGTAGTATTTTTATAGAGAAATAGGTTTACCTTTGACCGAATAATTGTCAGACATGCAAGGGTGTGTCATGTGTGAACTATACACAGGTATGATAATCCCCTAAATGACCTGAACTAGAAGACATTCAATCTAGTAAAGAAGTTTATTAAGCATGTTCAGTGTACTAATATAAGAAGACCCATGAGGGGTATCTGAGGGTGGCTGTGCGACCCAGAGGAGTTCGTCACAGGGGGCCCGAGGGTGAAGCCTGAGGGCCATACAATCCCCACGGGTCGTACAGCCACCCGAGGATGGTCCCAAAGGGTCTTCTATATTCTGTCATCCAAACAAAATTCAAAAAAATCTTGAAATTGTAAAAATGAGGAGCAGTATGTATGGCATGTCTATACGCACCAGCCCCTGTGTACACCACTCCACGGCAGTGTAGGTGATAAATGCTTAAATAATTGCATTAGGTTAATACAATACAAGATCTATGCGTAGTATATTTTATGTGATATTCAGTCTCAATAGAGCTGTTCTCTAGAACAACAGTGTGAGACGATACATACAGACATCCAATTATCAAAGTGATAGAATCACCAGTGTAATGTTGCCTGATGCTTGAGACCAAATAATATTAATGCAAAGTTCTAACTTGACCAATGAACTGTAACTACTGAAGGCGGTGATCCATGAGGTGACAAATAGGGAATCAATAATTATTGTAGAATCATTGGCAAACAGTCCACAATATCTTCAATCTTGAAATTAGTCCACAATTAGTCCATGGTTTGAATAGTCTTCAAATCAGAATTAGGTCTAGCTGTACCAAGCATATAATCTGTTTGCTAGTAAGAATCAAAACACTGGTTTTGATTATGGCTGTCTGGAAAATTGCTTCACTCATCAAATTTTGGCAGTTTCTTTTCAAACCCATCCCTTCCCTGCAGCCAGTAGGTCATCTGGTGTCCTTTTCCCTATAAAGAGATAAACATATTATTCTGAATCGTATCAATGTGTTTTACTGTTTGTATGTTTGACATCCTTTACCAATGAAATAATTACATCCTTTGGTACACTGAAAACACAAAGTCGTCAGAGAGCCACTTTTGGGCTCTCATAGGTGACTTTTGGGTCCTCACAGGGATCATTTCAGGCCATCAATTCTGTGTGACGACCTTGTGACAATCCTTTGACAATTTTGGGGTGGTCAGAGGGTTGTCATTGTGAATTTTGAGGCTGGATGACGACCCAAAGGTAGTCATTTTCTCCCGACTACTTTGGGCAAAAAGGTCGTCAGAGAAGCAAAAATGAAGATCGGGTTGTCATAGGGTTGTCACAGAAGAGAATGAGAAGCCAAAAGTCCTGCCTGACTACCCTAGGGTTGTAAGTGAATGGTGCCTAAAACGACAGCCCAGGGTTGTCAAGGCCTCTGTCTATATCAACCCAGTGTTGTAAGTCAATGGTGTCAAAACCATACAACTCATAGGGCTCCTATATGTAATGGCCATACCTAATAACTAGTAATATAATAATAGGAAGCCATAATAATGAATATGATATCTACAAAATGAAAATATTCATAAATAAAAAAATTTGTCTAACAGACACAGACACAGCCTGTGACAACCTTGGGTTGTCGTTTTTGGCACCACTTTTGACAACTCTGTGTTTTCAGTGTAGCAGTAAGCTGATGTAGCATATTCAACAATGATGAGAACCTTGAGAGACCAAGTGCTCTGAATGCTAGCATTCAGTAATCCTAATAAAGATTAAATTTTGGCATTTTAACTCCAACAAAATGACATAAATGCAACTCACCTTTATAGTAATCTGGCCACGTGCTTTCAGGTGATACCCACCAATTTTGTCCAATAGGAGGAATGCTGGTTCACTCAAATGAATCCTACGAGCTGTCCAAGTTAAATTATTATCATCAATATACATTGGTAATGAAACTTAGTCATAAGCGTCTCATTGATGATATTATGTAGAATTTATTTTCGTGTCTCATCTGCACCAATGGGTAATGTAAATGGTCCATTCTAGCATGCAATACACTTTACTAAAAAGTATGCCTTTGTGCAGTGGTAATTATTGTGTTCTTCGAAATCACAGTCATGTTCTCTCACTTTTTAGCAAAAATGTCATATATGCTGAATTCTTACTTATCAACTTTTGTCTTGGACAAATTATCATGGAAATTAAAATATCAAAACCATTTACAGGAAGGGTTAGGTGTCTCACCTTCTTATCTAAAAGGTTTCTATTTATTATATTGTGAGGTCAACAAAACTGTAAACTTTGTGATTTTTCAGTTTTGTAATGAAGATCCAAAGCAGTTCAGACCTGAACAAGAGTTCTCTGTTTTTGAGTAAGTGTCACAAACAAATAAAAACAACTCTAGCTGACAAAAGGGAGATATTTTCTTAAGTTTATTTGCGATATCAGTATCCGGAACTCACCATCACACAAATTGATTTAAAGTTTCCTACAATAATTTAGTCTGAATAAGTAAAAACTATAAGGTCTAAAGTAATGGATTGTTCTGTTGAGGTAACCCAAACTACCCTAATGTTTTGGCCCTACCCTAACTTTCTTTGTTATGAGAGGTTTTCTCTAAAATAATATTAATTTTCAATAGAAATGATTTAAAAGCCAGGAAATGGCATATATATTTGATTTTGATCAAGAGATCTATTTTTGATATAGAAATAAAACCTTTTATTTTTCTTTATTGCAGCTATTATGTTGATAGGTACATTAAAGGGTAATTGGTTGAGAAATAAGCACTTTGGCCTGATAGTCACATCCTGCTACAGAAAGTAGAACATGGTATTTACCTTTGCCATTTGTTTCCATTCGTGAGGCCATATTGACAGTGTCCCCAAACAGACAGAAACGTGGCATAGATAATCCAACAACACCTATGAAGAGAAAGGAACAAGGTACGGGATAAATGCACAAGTGTGCCAGTTCATGATAATACGATGTTAAGGGATTCCAGCCCTACAACCAACAGTGAGTTCTGCTAAGATGTAATTACTTTTTAATAATCAGATTCAAGTTTTCAGAGCTGCCAAGACTAGCTTAACCTTTTCCACTATATATTAGGAAATCTGCTAAGCATGCTGAAAGGTTTCATAACTGCAATGAATTATATTATTTGCATGTTTTATCTGGTTAATTTAAATGTTATTCTTAATTTTGATAAATTTGAAAGACATACAGAGTTGGAAGCCTAGTAATTGTTATTTGGGAGGTGGGGCACAGAAACAGTTTGTACAGGAGTGCCGACCAAAGAAATTTCACGCATCTAAACGTGTCCACAAGTTGCTCCAGAGAACAACCACGCATCTAAAAAATGATGCGTGAAAATGCAAAAATGATGCGTGACGGATTCGTGGAGAAAAATGTCCTTAAAAAAACATGTATAAAGGATGAATATTTATATAAGATACTTCACTATATCTATTAGAAACAAATTGCAATTTGATTAGAGTGTTTTAGCCCATTAAAAATGGTCACGAATCTAAAATTTTGTGTAATTTCACGCATCCAAATGTTGGAATCGTGGGCATAAGATGCGTGAAATTTCTTTGGTCGTCACCCCAGGTGTTACATAAGTAGCCCCAAAGGGTGCTGAGGTGGCACCAATTTCATAAGCAACTCTGGTTTTGTTACAATCTGGTTGAGGTTTATTTCTATCTTGATTCATTTGATACCCTTAACAGTCTGTAACATTGTCATGCATCTGAGAAGCTTTAACATCTTGCAAAGCTTTTTGACTTTTGTGTGTTAACTTGACATGGTTGGGTCCAGGGTCATCCTGACCAATTCCCCCTTTGGTGGGGACTCTTGGCAGAGAGAGAAAAACATTGGGTATGTGTGTGAATATGCAACATTTTAGTACTTAGCCTATATGCAGACCATCCTTTCAAAAATCCTGTATCCCTCGATATTTGAAATTCTATAAATGCTTGAATAAACATTGACGATGTTTTACCTGCAGCGCATGGTCCTGAATGAAAGCCGATTCGCAGTTGAAGCTGTAGATCTGGAAGATGGCGAATCTTAAATCCTGTGATTGCAACACTCATTAGATCGAGGGATAGATTAGCAATTTCAGCTACATGTCTGTCTCCATTATGATGTGGGAGTCCACTGACTACCATGTAGGAGTCACCAATTGTTTCCACCTAATTGATATGAAATAAACCTTAAACCTTTGATGGTTTCAAGAAATTCTACATGAAAAATTAATTTTGGTTCATGTTATTTCTGGTTTATTATAATCATAGCCATAACACATTTTTTTCTTTGCCAGATGTAATATTAGTTTTTTTCATCACAGTGATGGTCTAAGTTGTTTTTTATTCTGATTTGAATATTTTAGAACTAGAATGTGTTAGACAGCTAATTACTTTTGAAATAAATACATACTGAAAAGTAAGCGATTCCTAATTTGTTGAATTGCGTTCTGAGACTGAACATTTCTGCTAATTCAAAAGTGGTACCTTGTAAACATCGTGAAGCTTTATGATTTCATCAAACATTGAGTAGAGGTCATTGAGTAGATTCACCACCTCCAAGGGGGTACTTTCTAGAGATAAGGCTGTAAACCCAACAACATCAGAGAAGTAGATGGTGACATCCTCATACAATTCAGCATCCACATTTCTGCCATCTTTAAGGTACTCAGCAACTGACCTGTAAATGATGACATGACACCTAAGACTTGTTTAAAGATTAAATGATTTTGCTGCATGATAGATATATGTATATAATTATATATATATATATATATATATATATATATATATATATATATAGAGAGAGAGAGAGAGAGAGAGAGAGAGAGAGAGAGAGAGAGAGAGAGAGAGAGAGAGAGATTTATATATATATATATATATATATATTCATTCATATCAAATAGGTTGGCCATGGGTTAACACTAGAGATGAATATTACAACAGAGTGGAATATTTTGTGAAATATTTAACATTATTGTTCTTTAAATCAGATGATATGAAATAAATGCAAAACCCAAATTGTGAATGTCGTATCTTAATACTTTCACAGGCAGATTTCACTTTGCAATTCACTCGCCTGACAACTTGTGAATGACTTCACTATTCGACTAGTGAAAATATGTCAGATTCAACATCCACTCATTGGGTTTTGCCTATTATATCTTCATTAATGCCAAAGAAGTCTTCCTTGAGATATTATCTCATTACTTGAAGAAAAGTATCACATGAATATCTTTCCAATGTTACTGTCCTCTTTAACTTTCTGATCTTGACTCAGCCCACTCGAACAAGATTCCTGTGGAACTGTCTAGACTAACCTGTTTTGTAGGACTGATTTACATGTATGCCTTCTATTTCTTTATGAAAGCCCACTTTCAAATTACCTTTGTTATTGTATGAAAGGATACAGAAAATTACTTGTATTTTTTTAGATAAAGTGAAAACAACTTACTCAGGCAACATCTGGTACAACAACATGTCTGTTTTCTTCTTCTCATTTACCAATTCTGAGGTACGTTGTGTTACAATGTCTCCTAGGTTATTAGCATACTTTTCCAATTTCTCAATTAATGTTGTCATTATATCTACATCTCTAGAAATATGAATAACCCTCTAAGTGAACTTTGGTGCCAGTTATCAATTTTAGATGTATATAAAATCTAAATGAATATGGGTGTAAATTATGTAAACCCTTTAAATCGACATGACCATTACCTACATGTCAGTCGTAGTGAGGTTTACAACACGTTACATGGACATTATGGCCATGAAGAAAAGCTATCAGACAAGACATAGAACATTCCTTAAATTCACCATGAGAGAAGAAGGGTTTTTGAAATTGACAATTCATAAATTGACCAAGTGAGATGGGGGCCCTATCTACACCCCTTATAGTCTCTCATCACAATTGTACAAGAGACAAATAGGTCACACAGAGTATGAAGAGGGCTATTTGCCCACCTATTCTGGTTGAGACCCCTAATCATCATTTGGACGCCTTGAAACGTTGGTCTAGAAGATGGGTCCTCTTTCCAGCATGATTCTATCAGACCTTTAGCATCAGTTGGGGTGTCATCATTAAGCTTTGGGAGGTAAGGTCTGTATGGTTGGGGTCCACCTTTCACCAGTTTTGAAATAATGTCTGTATGAATAGAAAAAATTGTAAAGTTATTTTAATAAATATTTTGTAACCCAATCCTAGCAAACAACTCTTATTGATTATTCAGTTGTATCCTATCAATAGACAGTTTCTATTTCTTTAAAAGCTATTTTGTCTTCTAATAAAACATTACACCTCCAGGGAATCATAATAAATGTTCCCCCTTAAAAAATATTAGTATTTAAGATAAACAAAGGTTATATATAGCTGCTGCAAATGTAAGCTACTTGAATAGAGTTGTTGAGTCTATAATTTTTATCGTGTCCTTAAGAGAAAATGTACTTTCCATTTGAAATCCACATTTATGATTATAAGATAACCTTTCTCATATTTCAATGACTACTTTTGTAACAGCATTCAGGTGCATACCCACCCTGTGGAGACTCAAAGTCTGAAAAGTGAGGTTTGGCCCTGTACAAGACTTCCTGGGCAATAACTCCAAAGCTGTACACATCAGCCTTCTCCCACCCATAACGAGGCCATTGGTTCCTTGGGAGACACAGCAGCTCAGGGGCAGTCCATAACAACTTATATGGGTCACAGTCATCAACTTCTGACACTATTTGTTCATGTAAAATAGTAGAGCAACAAAATAAAGAACTATGTTAATATTTTGAAATGTGTTGGTTGCATTAAATCTGAGATTATTCAATTCAATTAACCAGAGATTCAATTAACCAGAGGTTTGAGGTGCCCCCTTTGGCATATAGAATTTTACATCAAAAAGATGCAAGTTTGCCCCCCTCTGTCCATCCCTGCCAACGATAATTCATTTTAGTTAAGGCATGAAATACCCTTATTAAAATTTTATTTTCTTCACTCACCTGTTCTGAAAGCGAAAAGGCCATAAGATGACACTTTCAGTTGCCAACGGTTGTCAACTAGGCAACAGGAACTCTTCAAATTACCATGTCCCTTAAGTTCAGATTGGTGGAGATATATCATTCCCTGCATTACATTGAAATGACACTGTGATGATTATAGTTTCAATAAGTGTTATCTCAAGTGTAGAGAATTCTAGATAAAGTACTTTTACCAAGATACCTACAGCTAATGTTGTATGAATTAATCCTTTGTTCGTCTGTGAAACAGGGATATTCTCATTTAGATTTCCTTGGATTTTCCTTTGATAAGATTGAATTAAAATATTGGGAAAAATTGAAGATAAAGTCTCACATTCACTAGATCAGATAGAAGGGAACATTTAAACATCCAATCCAAACTGATATCCTGGTTTTCAATGATATCCTGTTTAAAAAGAACAGAAAACTATATAAAAATGAATACCAAAAATATGAATGGGACAACAAATGTAATACCTTCATCAAACTCAAAACAGTTTTTGTTGTTTATTTGGATCTTTCAACTTTGTACAGTCTTTATCAGGATCAAATCATGACCAAAGATATTTAGGGCATGTAAATTATATACTAAAAACTAATATATTATGATGAAATGTAAATTGGAAATGTTATTTAATCAAAAGTTTATTTGATGTTGCACTACATTTACTCTGATTGTATATATGGGTCAGGCTCATGAAATCATCACCAGTGGGGTTGGGTATTCGAAAAAAGAATAATGTGGTCTAGGCCCATTATAAGACTTGTTTCATATAGTAGGCCTACAGTGGTTGATGTCCTAAAAAGTTTTTTCGTGGCAGCTCTTTGAAGTTCAGCCTCCAAAGTACAAAAAATGCCCCAGTTTTAACCTAAGATTTCTGGTCAGCGATCTTTAAAAGGACTCCTCATGTTTTCATTTACAGTTTACACCTATTTCAAGGTTAATATGGTTACTACCGTACTTGGGCACATGGAAAAATATGACATTCACTTCATGTGTGGTAAAATATGGTACCTGGTATGTCGCTGAAGTTGGGTCAATTTTTGAGCATTATGAATGTGTGTATACACTTTTTTACTTCACGCTGGCACCACGAGGCACCAAGTGTGAAAAAAACATCATCCAAAGCCTACCATTTCTATTCCACAGTGTAGCCACGCATCTCCCCGATCTAGATATGTAACATGAAGGCCCTACTACATCACAGTGTGGAGCTATGTGACAGTGGACCCCTCTGCGTCTGAGTTAAAAAACCCTAAAAGAGCAAGTTTGACGCAGTCCAACCAACGGCCCCCATATATAATTATATAACAATCTGAGTAGTATCAACTTTTGGTAATAACCATGTAAGAATATTTAATAATATTTAGTTTAATTCAATAAACCTACCATTAAACTTCCCTTTGGGTAGTACTGCATGATATAACAGGTGTATGGTACTTCAACACAAGCACCCAGAAAGACTGCAAGATTTTCGTGGGTCATATCCTTCATCTGAATATAAATAAAGCGATGTACTTGTGAACATTTGTACTTCATATTTCTGCATCATAATCATTACAATCATTATATTTTATGTTTGTTTTAAGTGATATCATAGTAACCAATATTCCATAGATGGCCAGTTGATCTGTAGTGCAGGCTAGACAGGCTTCACCTGGGACTTCAGAATTGGATTTAACAACTGTGTTATTGTCATCAATATGAAGTACACTAGGGATTTCCATTTTTGATGACTCTAAATACATGCCATGGTTGTTATTTTTACTAAAACTACAGCTGTTAAGTTTTCTTACCGCCTTGAGTTCCTTGAGGTCAGTCCTAGTGAGGTTTACGTGTTCATTTTGAACTTGAAGTATGGCTACCATTTTAGTGCGGTATATGCCCACCTCGAGCAACTTTGGTTGTAACCCAGCATGATACCCTGCACTTGTATCAGTCATGCCTGACAAGATACTTCTTCTGCTCATATTGGCCTGAAACATATTGAAATAATATTTAGAAAGATATTTGTCTAGATCCCTAGAATTGACTTTGCAACTCCTAAATTTGACACGTGATATGGCAATGAGGAGTATGAATTTCAATGGGCCACTGGGTATCAGGCATAGGCTATTGGTGTATCTCACAAGGAATCAGTGACAAAGAAAGTTCCCAGCATGGTACACTGATATTGCTGATACCCATACAAGTCCCCAGAAAAGTAGTTCTCCTCCTCATTATGCAACAACAGTGACATGTGACACATTTGAAGTGACAACATGCAACATAACAATTTCTAAAATTCAACTCACAATCCCCATATGATCATAGTAAAACATTTTCATTTCTAAGATATCTAGTTGATTAAAGTAAGACTGTTGTGTTTAATGTATAACGAAAACACACAATCTGATCATTCTAAATTATCATGTTTAGTCATTCGTTCGTGACTGAGTGTGCAGTAAGTATGCTTGAGCAGTCATTTGTCCCTGAGGGAAAATTGTTTGTTGTTTTCATACCGCACTTCCAGCTTGTCTTGTTTGAATTTGTATCTCAGAGAATTTGATCTTCCAAACAGTTTGCTGCAGAGCCTCTTCTTCCTTGCGGTGCCTAAAAGTACACAGTCTTCATTAAAAACCATATGAGCAATTGTCACTGCACTAAGCAATTGAATTTCACAAATATCCTATAATGTTAAATTCTTATTATCATATTGAATTTGTTTCAAATACACAATGATCATATGATACCTATAAATCATGCAACAGAAGAAGATCACAATCACAAAAATGAAGCCAGCTACTGATGCACCAATCAAAATGTTGGTATCTGTTATAAAAGAAGAATATAATATTTCAAAAATAGTTATTTTGCTGTGGACAAAAAATATAAAACTTCCAATAAGCCACCGACATTTTAAACACTATTTATAAAATCTGCTATAGTAAATGCTTTCTAAAGACACTACATTATATAGTACAATATCATAAGCTCTATGAAATTGAAAAAAAAACATTTTCAGCATTTCAATCATTACTTATACAATATCATAGAAACAGTATTGTTATTTTTCTTGAATAGTTAGGTTTAGATTCACTATCATGAAATCCATAATTATGCTTTAAACCATCTAGCATGCTTTCGCTCGTGATGAGCCCATGCATCAAGCGTCCTTATACTGGTTATTCTTCAAGACATCTGGCCGGTGAAAGGGTTGAAAAAAGCACGCAAAATATTTCATTGAACTAAAACAATTTGCACCTACTTGAGACCTTTGTGCAGAACTCATTCTGAAAACCACAGATAGGCACAGCTAGTGGCGGTCCACCATCTTCAGTATCCCAGTCAATGGATCTATTGTTGATTTCGGTAAAGCGCTGTAATAAGGACATATACAAAAAGTAATATACTAACTTGTTTCATCAACAGCTACACCTAACATAAGTCATACTATTTTCTTTGTATCAGATTATTTATTAAAGTAGGCACTGCCATTTAAAGGTTCTAAAATTACCTAGTATTTTTCTTGGAAAGGTCAATTGATAGCTAGATGAAATTAAATTCTATTGCCATTACATGTACATTATTCAACTGATTAAGCATGGAAAGAGTCCAAATGCATATGTATCATTATGTAAACACAAAAATGCAGGTAGAGGAACAATGACTTATTAACATTGTTAATGTGTATTATGGAATGTTAAAATGTGTACAACTGGAGGTCCCATTGCCTCAACCTTGATAATGAAGTTTGATTTCTAGGGCTTCCACAGGACACCGTGAGGGTTCTGTTCGGGTGTCCTGGGCCTTTAAGGAGGTTGACAGTAGATCCAGGACTTTTGACTTGGTAAGGTCTGTCTAAGGGAAACTGCCAATAATAGTGCCATAATATAACTGTTCCTGAATGGTTACCTTTTCCCATGGTTCACTAAGCCTAATGAGCATGACTTCTTTGTATTCTGTCCAGCCTTCTTTTATGTCCATGATCCAGAAGTTAGGTTGACGATCTGAGACATTGTCAAATATGATCCTTCCACGCACCCCTAGATACCACAGCATAGAATGCTTTATTTAACCTAACAACTCTGGTCTTAAAGCATGGGAACATGTGATTGATGCTTTGGGGAAAATAACTTTAGCAGCGAAGAAATAATGTCTGTTTGCTCATATCAAGAGATTGTTATTCACCACTACCTAGTAGATGTAAAATATCGGTGGATACCAAACACAATAATTATTTCTTTTCAAATCTTTACAATGAAACGAGTGTTGCTTTGTTTTAGATTTGAATCCATTACAAAAAAATTAAATAAAACACTGTTATGTTATGTTTGTCAGATATATTCATCTTTGATCCCATCATGGCCCTTGCCCTAATGGGCACAGGTCAATGGTTCCATAGGTAAATACATCAGTCTTTATACTCCATAATAGTGTCTTCTTAATATAACACTCACAAATTTATCTTGGAGCCTATTGTGTTGAAACACAGTTCTTTTGACAACATTTGTTGCTTCTTAATAATTCCAAATAAATTCCAATTTAAATGGAATTGTGTCAGCTACAGAAATGTTGACGGACCTACCATTTACAACTCCATTCTTTATATTTTCTCTTATAAGCTTTCCATTTCTCCAGTCACCACCTTTAGCAAGTGTCTCATTCAATGTAACGGTGTAAGCCAGAAACAAGTCATGAATGTTCAAAGCTGGTACTGAAACCTGTAAAGAGTAAAATAATATTTATATCCTGTATTTACTTCGCGGCTGAATAAATATAGAGATAATTAACAACAGGATAACAACAAGGTAATTTGATTTGGACATTAATAAATAACATTTATTTTAATCCTTCCTGCATACATCCACTCTAAAGTTTAAAATTCTGCTGCGATGTGTTCAGTGTGGTGGTTGGAATGCAAATGACCAACGGTTCTATGCTGGCGATTTATATAGTGACCATACAACAAATCGCTGTAGCGATAGTATTGGGGGTGATGACATCACGCCTCTCCGAAATAAATAAATTGCTGTAGGTATTGCTACACAATTCAATTATTATATAATGATTAACACATATGATTATTCACCCTTTCAAGGCACCACCTAATTGGGCATGTGGGAAATAACATATATTTGCAAAGAAACAGGGAGTCTTAGGCTTTTGATTGAAAAGATTTTTCAAAAAGAATATTTAGAACAGGAGTTGAATTTCAAGAGAAATACAGCTAAGCACAGATTTCCATGAAGATTTATATGAAAATGATAAACATTTGATAAAACGTAAAAGATCAGTGGCCCATTGCACAATGGGTTTCGTAACAATGAAAGTAAAAAACAACGAAACATTTCGTTGTTACTTTTATCGTAACAATGATGGTTTTGCACAATTATTTTTCTATATTTAGAATGTCCCCAAAGAGTTGTAACTTGTACTGAATTTTTTATAATTTTTTCTTAGTTCATAGCACTTTACAGAATATAATTTCATTCATTAGAACCCGAGATATTGTGTTTTCGTTACAACGAAACTTTTCGATACTAAGTAAAAGTTTGTTGTGCTTTCGTTGTGCTTTTGTTGTTACAAAATTCTATTGTGCAACGGGCCACTGGCCATTCTTAGGATATTTCTAATCATGATGATAACATTGAAATACAGCTGATATATTTCCCTACATCATTGTTGTGTATTTAGTTTTCTGGTTATCTGTTTTGATGGAAACAGGGTTTCTTAGGTACATTGGTTATCTGCTTGAAAACATTTCAAAATATTTAGATTTGGAACCTTTTTCAGACATTAGACCGTCTTTTCACGAATAATTGCTAATGGATATTAGTCTGGTTATCTGTGATATGTCCCAAGCTCTATCTTGTTTTGCAAAAGGTTTCACTTCATTCATCACTCAATATAACATCTAATATGTTTCAATATTAACTTTATTTACTCCTGATATGTATCAGATACTTACCTTCCGTCCCATTTCAAGGCTTGGATTATAATTCCAGGGCTGTTGTGTCAGTTTAATTGGGATGAGGTCAATAAAGTCTTCAAACCTCTGTCCCATTGGCTGTTCTTCAATAATCTAAAAGATGTGGAGTATTTTTTAATAGCCTTGAAAGATCTAGTCTATGAAGTAAAACTTCTGTTTTATTAACTAAGTAAACCATATTAGTTCAGTGCATTATTAGATTGAATCTCTTACTTGCTTGTAGTTGGCATCCTTAAACACTTTTCGAAGTTTGGGAGCTTGATCTTCAGGAAAACCTCTAAAGATAGTATAGTCAAAGAACACATAATCTGGGCGTCCCATCCCTTTTTTGAGGGCACTATATAGAAGTCTACTTCTGTCAGGCACACAGATAAGTATCACTGAAAGAGAACAATGAAAGCACACATTTACCATTCCTCCCTGATTAAATGAAGGTCCGCAAGTTTGAGAATAATTTTCTTAGATCATCAGGTTACTCATTAAAGGGACGTTCTCATCCATAAGATGAACGCAATTTGATGGGTTGTAACTCCCGTGCATTGGCGCCAAATTCGTGATGTGACCAATAATGTCACCGGATTATGTTCCAAAAGTGAAAAACACATCGTCGGCCGTCGCATTGTTGGGCGAACATCGGCGTATGTAAGCCTTACAGCTGCAGGACGAGAACGTCCCTTTAAAGCACCATCCCTACTGACATTGTGCAGATGGACTGGCTTCCATATTGGTGATCAATTTATAATCATTATTGTTCACAACTATAAAGCATTTAGAACAGATATTTATGTCACCTCCACTTAATCAACATAAATTTCATTGTCATTCATAATTTATGATTTTAGATCTATTTTTGATGATCACCACATGGTGATCATCAAAAGATGATCATGTAACCATATCTGCACAAGGTCTATACTTTAGTATTCTGCTTTATAGAGCAAACTAACCCATGTCTCTCTATTGACTACAATAAAGTGATTTATCTAAAAGAGTAAAACAATTGGAAATTCATGTATAAAAAGGAAATGTATATCCATATCAACCTCTTGCTCGCTGTTTTACTCTTTCAAGATATCCTGCCATATGGTAATCTGTCCATACATCTGATCTGATCCATTCTGCAATCACTACTCCAGCATTCTGAAAAAATTACAATGACTTTATAAGAGATTTTATTTGAATGTGCATCTTATTTCTGCCCTTACTCCACAACAGCTTAGTAATTATAACTGAAAGCGTCTCTTTTATTCTTTCATTATACATGTACAGCTTTGAAGCTTAAAGGAAACCTTTCACATAATTGCAGTATGAATATTTTACAATGAAATTCTAGATCTTTGAGCATGGCATTTGCCTCAAGACCTTATAATGCTAGGAAATCTTAAACCTTTCACTGCCAGATAATTAAAGGGGTAAAAGGGTTCTAATTGTTCAATGCAATCATGTCTTACCAGAAACTGTCAGAAGTTTATTTTTTGCTTATAATATTTTGAACATATAAGAGGCAGTTTTTCTTTTCTTAAATTTGGTTGCCATAGCAACCAGGAAGCCAAATTGTCCAAAAATGTGACAAATGTTCCATGTTTATCGTCAGTTATAATAGTTTTTTGTCAAAAGATTACCATATATGTATTACATTGTGATCAGAGTTCCAGTCAGTCTATTTGACATAGATAGACTAATGGAAGGCAAATTCAATGGTCCAATATGCCTAAAATCATTTTGGAAGGTAAATTTCCAGCAGATTTCTCTTATGGTCCTAGTTCACATGTATCTGGAAAATATCTATAAAGATATAGAAATCATTAATGAAATATCTTCAAAATGTTATATATGTGAACTATAAACTCAAACAAAGGCTAATTTTCATGAATTCTACATTTGAAGCAATCAAGAGCACTTTGTGAAATTATGGGGGTAATTATGGGATTCCTAGGGGATTCCCCAAGGATTCCCTTGTGCTATTTTTAGATAAGGGGGGATTTCCCTATTGGGCCACGATCGCAGGCAGTGGCAGTGAAAGGGTTAAGAATATTCAAAGTGTAGACATGGTTATGAGAATTTAAGGAATGGTCAATCTAATTATATCTTTAAAGAAAATCCCCAATTTGTTATCTATCAAGTGCTAATTAGGAATCCAGGCTGTTTGTAATTGTATTTTTACTCATCTACATATATATATATATATACATTAATCTGGAATTTCCAAGTTGTTTTAAAAGGGAGAATTTGATTAGGATGTAACAAGGGGGATTTGGAAAAGCCAAGAAATTAGTGAATTTCCAAAAGAAATCTTCTTTCCTAGGCATAGATATAGATGACAATTTACATTAATACATTTAATATTACACAGGCACTAACCGTTAAGGCATCATATATGGGCTGACTATCCAAGTCACAGAAGTCAAATGAACTAATCATTGCAGTTTGATGCCAATCATATTTTCTAAATATATTTGAAAAGGCCTCAGCTTTTTTAACTGCAGCCGCCATGATGCGAACCAGTGTAGGGTAAACATCCTTATTTGATAATCTTGAATCTGTTCCACCATTGGAAAAAATGGGAATATTCCAGTAGGACAGATATCTAGCCATGGGGACAAGAGCTAAATTTCAGGAAGAAAGAGGGAATTTACTAAGTTGGCATCATTATTACTCATATCAAAATATATCAATTGCCTAATACCTGTAAATATGTGTTGGTTACAGGATATTTAGCAGTTTCATCCAATGATGATCAACATCAAGTTTTAATATTACATATCAATGCTAGGATAAGTATACAGATACTGTACAGACACTGCCATTAAGACAGTATTTTTGGTATATTTACAGTTGGCAGGATTACAATCATGAATACATCAGAAATATTACAGCCCTCAGCATAATGGCCTCTTGTAGTAGTGTTTTTCATGCCCACCTGATATTCAGGGTCATACTTTTAGCCTCAGACACTTTTCCCTTAATACTTTATATTATGATATTTAACTAAGCCAAACTAAAATTGAATATCAATGTGAAATCTATCCTTATTTCTTAACTTAAAACATTTTTCTCATCATTACATACAAGGCAAATGACTCACAAAATGAACATGACACACCAAATATGACATCAGGTTTCTCAGTATACACGAGATCTGCTAGTGTCTTCATTGCCCTCCCAGGGGTACATGGTACTTTTCGAGTGGTCAGCCTAGGAATGACAAACTGAACATTCAGAAGATTAGTTGACGTCTCTGATGTGACTCTTTTGCTATTAAAGGATAATCTAACCTTTACTTCTTATCACTGTTGCATTATTGATATATAGCTTTTGTCAGAATAAATATATTTCTTCAATTATTTCATTTCATCTGGGAAGTATAATTTAGCCATAGACCATTTTTCATTGTTTCCCAGCAATAATAATTATCTAGATGAGATTGCAGTAGAGTCTGAGTCACAATCATTGTTCCATAATATAGAATAATTAAACATAAATGAAATGCGCAGAGATCAAATTAACAGATTTTTAAACAGCATAATAAGGGATTGACACATAACATCCTTTGATAGGCTGAAAATGGCAGCGGAATATATTGTTAGATCAGGAAATGAGGCTTGCTTCCCACACATTAATTTAGGCAACAACTACCCATCCTTTGTAACCAGGATTAGACAAATAAATGTAGATGGCTTGTGATAGACCCTAGGGCCATGGGATGTTATATGAACAGGTAAGGGTAATAGCAATTCAAATTATCATCACAATAAACATGTTTCAATTTACAAAATGATATAATCATGAATCATCAGCCTGTTAAGTACATCCTTAAATGGCTAGATTGAATATACAAATTTAAGGACCGCGATAGCTTGTACTAGACCACTGCGCTATAGGTAATGTGAATACTCTGACAGAAAATTAAAAGTGAGAGTGACATACCTGAACGTATGATTGTAACCATTGGTTTTCAAGTTTGCATGATATGTTTCCATGGCTATTGTAATGGCAGAGGCAACATTGTCAAAGTCCCACCGATCATTTGGACCACGTCCCTCATGTGGGAGAAACCCAACATTCACAGTAACTGATTTGGTTTGAACAACAAGAAACAGTAGACAATTCAATGTAACAAGGTTGAGAGAAGCCATCTCCAAGAGAGAGCTGAAACAACTTGCTGCTCACATTACCTTTATAATCCAATTTGACACCAAAGCCTTTTGTAGCAAAGCTAGCTTTTGCATTCATCAATCCGATGCAAGGAAATATTGATCTCTCACTAATCATAAGTAACCTTGCCAAGTTTCTAATAACTCTCCAAAAAGAAGAACCAGAGCGCTGATATTCCAATTAAAATTGGATAGCTTCATTTCCAGGCTAATGAGCACCGTGTGGTCAAAAGTTGTATCTATTGAGCCATTAAGAATCAATGGAGAATGTGCATGGGATACTTCACCTTTAAGTACAAGGAGAAAAATGCTTACAACACTATTCAAAAGTGGCCTTCCTCCATTCAGGCTTTGCTATTGGTGTAAGACCCTCCACTGATTAATCAATATTAGAACTACCTACTGGTTTTACTATAGAATTTTGAAGAACCAGAAGAATCTGCCAAGGGACTCCATGAAATGCGGTACATTATGTATAATCAAGTAATTATAATGTTATTTCTTCAGATTAGCTGCACTGAAGGACACAGAAGGCATCGTTCTATGGGCTGCTGAAGGAGGATAGGCCAAGTTAAATCTTCTTAATATTTCCCTGTTCCAAAATATAATAAAATGTGTATTAATTTCTTCGTCATTTACTTGGAAGTAATGCTGTACTCCATGTCTGAGATTTGAATATGAATGGACATGAAATCATCAGGTGAGAGAGGTTTTCAACAAACTATTATTAAAATAAATGTTTCATTTGGCTTAGGGTAATATCTATGAAGATGTTCTTGAAGTCAGAAGGATGGAGAGCATTCAGATATTCACATGTCCAGATTTTATAAAACAAATAAAAACTTCTAATTAGTGACTAGGTATTTACCGTGAAGTATTCTTGGACTAATTCACAATATATCATATCTGCATTTGATTTGCCTGCTTCACAGGAATTCAACATACCATTTGAGACATTATAGCCCAGTCTAGCTAGCACATCCTGGAGGATACTGAGACAAACTACAACATGCCATGAGGAGGAACAAAGAGAAGAACATTGAGCAGAAAAAGTACCTTCTCAATAAATTTCTCACCATTTTCCTGTTTATTTGGGATGACCACGGCAGCCCTGCATGGCAGGATGGTTATGTTTGAGAGTGGACTGTCCAATGGGTAGGTATTGAAATGAGACAGTAATATCCCAAGCAAGAATATGATGTTATTATAATGTTATTATAACATTCTGTCTAAGTCTGATCTGGTTCTTGTTATGTTATTTTGATGGCACCTAAAAACATCTTTAGAACCTTACACTGCAATGTTGCACTGTGACGTTATTGAAACGTTCTTTCAAGTCATAAAAACGTTATTATAACATTCTTTATTGGTAAGCTCTCAACTTCACTAAAGTATAGTGTTATTATAACATTCTTTTTTAGTCACTCTCAACTTTACCTTTAGAAGATAACGTAACTGTTACGTGAAAATTCTCCCTACCACGGATAGGTGATTTACAGTATTTTAGGCACCTACACAGGGGTGGACATAAGTCTAAAAATCCAGGGGCCAGTCGGGCCCCCAGCTTTCAAAATCTAGGGGCCCGCACCAAAATCTAGGGGCCCTCACATATATATAATCAGATTGTCTTTAAAAACATTATGTTTTATTGTAAAATATATAGAAATCTGTAATTGTTATCCAAGATTTTCTAGGGGCCAGTCAGGCCCCTTGGCCAGAAAATCTAGGGAACCGACCTGTTTTGAAGGGCCTCGGGCGATTTTACTGGCGACTGGCAACGGGCAACAGCAGAATCACTGGTCATATCATTACCAATTCAGATCAAATGTTAGTATGTAACATTTCAATGTTAGATACTAACATCTGACCTGAATTGGTGACGATTTTACCAGTAATTCTGCTGTTGCCTGTCGCCAGTCGCCCGAAAAATCGTCTAGTGGGTATGGGGCTTTAGGCATGCAACATTGAAAAAAAGAAGTAACAAAGACATGCAACATTGCCATTTTTCAAACTCGACATGCAACATCGGGAACCCCATCCAGAACCCAATTAAAGGGTCTCATACTTAAAGGATTGGGGCAATCCCGATCCTCTGTGTATCCGGAAGAAAGTCGCCTTTTTAATGGCAGAGGATTTGTGAGAAGATGTCCTTTCAGTATTGATTTTGTTTTTCATTAAATTTGTTGATCAAATTTCATATCAAAGGAAACATTGCACATGATAAGAAGATAATTTTGTTTGCGTGAAATTTTTTAATATGGAATATGGATCAAACTCTATGAATACTGGACATATTTTTAGGATGTTCCAAATGTGGACAGAGTTATGAGACTTTAATATTTGGTGTATTTTGTGTATTTTTAAGAGAACTCCCTTAATGTATGACGTATCAAGGACAATAATTGGGAATTTCCACCTTTCAGTAAAAGGGAATCCCTAACCTTCAATAGGGAATGGAAAGGAATTTCAGCTGTAACATTAAATATCATATTAAGGGAAGTATAGCCTATGAACACTGGTATCTTTTACTCACCTACATTTATTCTATTTCCTAAGATTCCCAATTTATTTGGAAAAAAAATTTCCCTTGATATGACAAGAACAGAACCGTAAGGCCAGGAATAAGGGAATTCCCCAATTTTGTTTCAGTTCCTTCCATATTCACTTTACTTAAACTTTTTTTTTTTCTTTTGCAAAATTTCTAGAATACCAAAGAGAAGTTATTTGAATAATATAAAATAGGTTCTTGAAAAATTATGTGCAAGGAACCTTTACAAAAAACACATTTTTTCAGAAAAAGGGAGGTGCATGTCATCCCTGCACCTTCCCGCTGGATCTACCCACGCCTCGCTAATTGGGTGGGTTACTGAAAATATTCAAAAGATAGTTCTGATGCTTAATTTTACTGTAAGAGGTTCATTAAAAAAATAGGAATTGATATTCAAATAGGAGTATCCTTCAGCAAAGAGCTCATACCTTCTGCACTACCCTCCTGCCTTCAGTACAGCCCTCCCGCCTTCAGCAAGGCCCTCCCACCTTCAGCACAGCCCTCTCACCTTCAGCATGGTCCTCCCACCTTCACCACAGCCGTCCTACCTTCAGCATGGCCCTCCCACCTTCACCAGGGCCCTCCTGCCTTCAGTACAGCCCTCCCGCCTTCAGCATGGCACTCCCACCTTCAGCATGGCACTCCCACCTTCAGCATGACCCTCCCGCCTTTGGCAGGGTCCTCCCACCTTCACCACGGCCCTCCCACCTTCAGCACAGCCCTCCCACCTTTGGCAGGGTCCTCCCACCTTCACCACGGCCCTCCCACCTTCAGCACAGCCCTCCCACCTTTGGCAGGGTCCTCCTGCCTTCAGCACAGCCCTCCCACCTTCAGCATGGTCCTCCCACCTTCACCACGGCCCTCCCACCTTCAGCACAGCCCTCCCACCTTCACCACAGCCCTCCCACCTTCACCACGGCCCTCCCACCTTCACCACAACCCTCCTGCCTTCAGCACAGCCCTCCCACCTTCACCACGGCCCCCTCACCTTCAGCATGGCCCTCCCACCTTCAGCATGGCCCTCCTACCTTCAGCACAGCCCTCCCACTTTCAGCATGGCCCTCCCACCTTCAGCATGGCCCTCCTACCTTCAGCACAGCCATCCCACCTTCAGCACGGCCCTCCCACTTTCAGCATCGCACTCCCATCTTCACCACAGCCCTCCCACCTTCACCACAGCCCTCCCACCTTCAGTACAGCCCTCCACCTTCAGCACGGCCCTCCCACCATCAGAACAGCCCTCCCACCTTCAGCACAGCCCTCCTGCTTTCAGTACAGTCCCCCCCACTTTCAGCATGGCCATCCCACCTTCAGCACAGCCCTCCCATCTCCTGCCTTCAGTACGGCCCTCCTGCCTTCAGCACACCCCTCCTGCCTTCAGCAAGGCCCTCCCACCTTCAGCATGGCCATCCCACCTTCAGCACAGCCCTCCCATCTCCTGCCTTCAGTACGGCCCTCCTGCCTTCAGCACACCCCTCCTGCCTTCAGCATGGCCCTCCCACCTTCAGCATGGCCCTCCCACCTTCAGCACAGCCCTCCCACCTTCAGCACAGCCCTCCCACCTTCAGCACAGCCCTCCCACCTTCAGCATGGCCCTCCTGCCTTTAGCCCTCCCTCAAACCTTCAGCAAAGCCCTCTCGCCTTAAGCGCGGCCCTCCTGCCTTCAGCACAGCCACCCACCTTCAGCACGGCCCTCCTACCTTCAGCTTGGCCCTCTTGCTGATTTACAAAAACCAGTGTTGTCCCCTAGTGGACCTCTGTGAAACTGAGAGAAAGGCTTACGTGGCCATTTTTTTTGCCTCTATTAGTGCTGACCTCTGGGTAGTATTTGCAGCTATCAACATGCTGGAATTATTAGTATTTTATGGGGAAATATAGAGACTCCACTATATTGAGGTATCAAACCACTAGAAGGTGCCACTGGGAGAACTTCTTCTGCCACCTGGTGTGTGCTTGGACTCAGCCACCAGGGGTTAGGACTTTCTCAGATCTCTCCCAGGCACCGGACACACCATAATTTTTTCTTTACTTGGCCAGTTTTATTTGGTCAATAAAAGTTAATCCGCCCAACTGTATGTTTATTAATATTACTATCAACCTCTCCCCATAAGCTACAGTCGAGATTGATAATGAAAAAAAGGTACAAGTTCTATGGGATGGGTCAGGGGGGAACTTAGTGAATTGTCCATAAACCGTTGCAGATATACTCACCCAACTACTCAGACAACTGAGAATTTGTTTTTATGTTTAACTTAAGAATATCAATCCTTATTTTATTTCATAAAATAACATAAATTTCTTGATAAAAAGATGATAAAAAAACAATATTGTTTAGTTAAAGTAAAAAATAAATCAATAGGATTTTATTGTATGACAGATCTATTTGCTTTTCTGTAAACTCATTGGTAGTCCTATCTTCAGGATCAATCATTAATATATCAGGTAACGAAGGATTTTTTTTTCTGTTTAGTCAAAGGAAATAATGAACAATTGAAGACAAAAATAATTGTTGAGACCTTGTATTTCTTCATTCACAGTTAAACCATGGGCCTGCATCATACTACCACACGCAAGCTTCTTGACATTTAAACACAGGCTGGCATTAATGCACTTCCCCAGCCAATCTTTGGTTGGTAGGCAAAGGGGTCATTTTCTAGGTCTAGGTCTTTAGATGTTAGGTGGTGGCTAACAAAGCCTGCACCTGTACTTTAAAACCTTACATGATAATGTAGTAAATTTGATTATTATTACATACAAACAAAAATACCCTTTTAATAGAATTATTACTTGGGAATATCGAGCTGTCTATAAATCAATGTGAAGTATTCCCTCCTTTATGTTATATTAGAGTATACATATGCCCTTATCACAGTATGTCGCATCACAGTCTTATCACAGTATATGTCGCATCACAGTCTTATCACAGTATGTTATATCACAGTCTTATCACAGTATATAGGAATATATAATACATAGGTTGGCAAAATTGAAATTTGTAGTTTCATTGAAGTCAACTCAGTCGGGCATACTCTACAAGATGAAATATACCATAATGCTGACTATGATTTACATTGACATTATTTTAGGCCAATATATAAAACAAAATAATACTGTAAAGATTGATATTATGATTATCTGAATTTCCAAATGCCTATATTATGCTAGAATTAAAGCTAACGTTTTTACAAAAGCTACCAAATTTAGCATGGGTGTGTAATTTAGTTAATGTCATCGGAAGAACAGGGGTTTGCCCTGATTGATGATAAATAAATAAGGATACACATTTTTTTTTTTTAAAGTTGCATTTCTTGTAAAAGTGTTAATTAAGAAACTCTTTTATACTTAGGGGCAGTCCATTTATTACATATTTTTTTACCTCTCTTCTAGACTCCCTTCCCCATTAGCATATGTAATACACAATAGCTTACAACACAACCCCATGCCCCTCTGTGCATGAGCCCTTACTGTGATAAATAGCTAGTCATAAACTTAACCTGCAAAATGGAGCACAACATAGCCCTCAACAGAGGCATTTATAAACATTGAAAGTGGAATAATAGGTAATCATAATGTTGTTAGTTCTCACCAAACACATACCATTGGTCAACCACCTACTTTTATGTCATTCAGATAAATATATACATATATATATATTTGGCTGTATCACAATCTTATAGAATAAGAGTATAATAGGTTACAATACAGTAGCAATATAAATTACATGATAAAAAAATGATAATACAAATTCTTTGGAAGGTCTTCAGTATACATGAAGCAGAGCCCCAAAAGAAGCCTTGATAACTTTCAAATGTGTATAAGAAAGACATTTTGTTAAACAAGCACACAAAGGTCCATACACTTCATAAATGCTACTCAGTTCATTACGTATTTACATGAATGTCAACACTAGTATTGTTAAAACACCATAAACACAAATTCAGAACAAAGAAAAGATTCTGTTCCTGCAAAATCATAATCCAACTTGATTTAATTATCCAAACAGGGCAAAAATGTATTATCTCTTCAATAAATGAAGCTTTTACACTTGCACATTTGAAAATTATACATCGCTGCATACACTTTTACACACAAATTTGGTCAATTTGATCCTTACTACCGACAACATGCGCACTACCCTTGAAACTGATTAGGCTAACAGGTCATTAAGCAGGGGGTCTTGATGAGTGTCATGATGCCATATTACCCATAATGCAGGATTCAATCAACAGGTACCAAAGTACAGAAAACAGATTCAGCCTCTGTGAGAATGCTCTCTTCCAGCATCATTTCATGTTGTTCTGATGCATAATCAGGGTCTTTTAGACTATCCTGCATTGACAGCAACTATCATGAGTATCGAGGCTGTTCTCCTCAGGATGTTTCGGCTTTCTATGAAAAAACAAAACAATTGAAACATAAATGCTGAGGAGATATATCAAATTCAACTGTTGTGACACACAGCACAGGATGCAATCACATTATTTGATAATTATGTTTTGAAATCATGTTAGGTCCCAAACAATAATTATGTTAAGTGTCACCATCTTCTACATTTTCCAACATGAAATCAGGAAGTTTTTGCTTTCTATGAAAATATTGTTAAAGAGAGACATTGAAATTCAACTGCTGTTAAATGGAGCACGGAATGCAATCACATTATTATGTTAAGTGTCACTATCTTTTACATTTTCCAAAATGAAATCAGAATGGGATATTTGAGATTCAAGAATCTCATGATAAATCGATGTCATTAGAAAAATACTTACCTTCTTTCACCTTTGTTATCCCCCAGCTCAGTACCAACGGCATTCCCAGACTTTGAATTGAAGAATATCCTCATGTCTGTGGAATATGATCCTAAATGATACTCCTCATAAAGCATCCCCATGCTTTTCATCACATTTAGAAACCTGTTTTTTGTCACACCATTTGTTATTGAAGTCCGAAGTTCATACCTGCTGGAAGATGATTGGGCCTTCATTTCTAATACAGGAAGAATATGTGTAGTGATATATTTAACATCCTCCATTGTATCACATCCAGGCCAATAGAGGGGCTTGTTGCTGACAGTCACCTTATCAAGGAGACCTTTCTGCAGTCTGCAAACTGAGTACGATGCTGTCAGGCAATAAGGAACCTTTTCCATCTGCAGGAATTCTCTGCATTCATCCTCAGTGAGAGATTCTGGAAACCCTGCCACTGTTGTCAATGAACATAGCAAGAGGCAGTCAGATGTTAAGAGAGTTTTTAAGGTGCTGAATTTGTCTATCCCAAATAGATTTGTGTGTACCATCTTTACTTTATATGGTAGGCCCATTGTGACTAGATCTACGACACAACTAGCTGGCACCTTGCCACTCAGTACTATCAATGCTCTGCCAATGTGTACCTGGGTTGCATTTTCGGACAATAATATGAAAAGCCTTTCCCAGTCCGCTTCATTCCGTGATGAAGGGTTAATGAGGATGAAGGCTTTAACAAACACTTTCGAGAGAGAATGAACCCATTCTTCCCATTCCTTTTCAGTAGGGTGATCACGATAATAAATTTTCAAGCTCACCTCTTCCATATCTTCCGGAAAGATTCCTGCTGTCTGGGCGATACTGTTTTCCTCTAGTGACAGAGATATCAGTCCTTTGCTAACATAGTGTCCAAAGCATTGTTGAAGATTTCTCTTGCTTGTCTCATTATCCTTACCAGCATTACTTGACCTTGTGCCATTAGCAAGTGTTATGTCAAGTGTGTCAATAGTTGGGTTGGAGTCATCTCTGGTTGTCTGCCAACAAGGTAATGATGGGACCTCAAGACCAATAACAGCTTCAGCTTCATCATGACAAGTGATTGAAAGAGTATTCCTGTTGCTATGAAGCATTATCGATGAATCGTTTTCCCTTTGAATCAGGAGCAGGTCACACTCATCACTGAGGCCAGGCTTGGACCTGTTTGGAACAGGAGAAACATGGGATTTCTATTAACAGTTAAGGATTATTTAACACTGTAACATCTTTTGGATGAATGGTATTTAAGAATTTTCTGCTAAGGGGAGAGGCATTCCTTAGGGATTCCGGACCAGATTCAATATTCTTTGTAGTTTGGCATACTTTTGATGACAATTCTAATACAATGAGAGCTTTGACCAAAAAAGGATCGACCATAATAACTATTATTATTATACGTCGGTGCACGCTTCCCGCCCGCTCATCTGAGTGTACTCAGGTTTTGGTATCAGAGAGTGTACCACACGGAGCTGGAGAATACTAACCGGGCTGATGGGACTGCTGCCTGATCATTCTCCTGACCAAAACCCAAACCCGAGTTTCAACCTTTGGCACACCCTAAAATTTACATTGTTACAACTTTTGTACCCAAACTAGTTATACTTTGTTACAATGTATCCAAATCTTCACAAACAGATACATTTTCTTGAGATTTGCAACAATGTTTTCGCTGCAAACTCCCAGGGTCGCGGTAGTTAGGGTCACATTCAGGGATCCAATCAGAGACACGTAGGTCATCTCTCTATGACAACGCAGTGACAACGCTATGGCAACGTCATGACAACGTTGTTACAATGAGACAAACCTATTTTGGTCAAGCTGATTCAAACCAGAAAGCTTCCCTTGACGACTATGCTTTATCTATGGGAGTTATTTCTGTATGCTTGATGCACAATAGATTCAAGAAAATGCACGTGAATACCTCATTTTTCACAATTCAAATCAGCCTGCAGCCTGCAGCAGTACAATAATACCAGTTGAGTGTTGGCTTAGGAAAGGCAGAACTTGTTATTTTTGCTATTTTTGCTATTTTTGCTACAAATTCGACATATAATAAAAGCAAAACTGCATTCGGATGATGGGATGGGTCAGAATACTCACTGGTAGTAAGCAATTTGCCTGCACAAGCCCGAAGGCAAATTACTTACTACCAGCTCATATTCTGACCCATCCCACATCATCATGCAGTTTTCCTATATTACTAAACTCTGAATTTATGCTTTGTGAATAACTGTCACAGTTTTGTGTAAATTGTTATATATATATAGACACAATATTGAGACAGGATTATGTACGAAGATAGGACCTCTTTAAGGGATTTGTGAGCAAGAAGATATGGCTGATTTAGGTCAGGTCTGATGGAGGAGTCTATTCGCCAAGATACAGGATAAGAAAGGAACATAACTAGTGGTTACATCTGTCTCTGTAAATAACTGTGTAATGCTATATATCCTCTCCCAGTGGCAGATCAATGGGGGCCTTCCACCCCCACCCTACTTGAAATTACATGTAGAATAAAAGAATGAACGTTCTGTGCATGTTTGCAATTGCCCTATTTATTACTATTAATGCCCGCTCTTACCCTCTTTGGGAAACCCTGGATCCGTATCTGTCTCCTGGTGCTAACCTCAATCCAATGGTACACCTGACCTCATAGATTGTCTGCTGTTTCATGATAAACTGGGCAAGAAGCAAAATGGTAAACTTAAAACTTGAATTTGTTTCATTGTTGTTCTTAAATGGACCCTATAAACTCAGTTCCCAGCAAATGAAATAAATTGAAAATCTCAGTTATGCCAACAACCAAGAACAACAGTGAAAGATTCACTAATCTCTTTTGGTCATCTGTATAATTATCCAGTGGAAAATTAGTGGGTTGGATGTCTGTTAACAACTGCAAACACCAGTTAACGACTGCAGAAATGTAATGATTCATCAACAACAAAATATCTAACATATATTTTTGAATGACTGATACCAACAACTCTTCTGAAACCACCTAAAGGCACCTGGAACCCGATATATCTAGAAGTAGTTGTTTAGGACCTCACAAAGTCATCCATATACGTTTATCAGTCATTTAGTGGAAACAACCATTTAGAATTTAGATGAAATTGTGCAATGCTTTTCAGAATTTTTCATTGTCTGCAATTGTTAGTAATTCTTCAAGGTTGTTCAGCAGGAACCTGGCTTAATTCTAGAAATGGAGTGATATTAATTCTCTTTAAAAAAAACTATGCTACAGATTCCCTGAAGTATTCGTGGAGAAACTGCCTTTTTTCAAGGGATGGACTCACAAAGTTCAAAAAAGGAATTATTTACCAGAGAGTGCAAATTATCTTGAGTATGTTTGTTGTAGTAAACCTAGCTTTACATCTATCTGTTGAGTAAAGTATGTTCCTGCTTACAAATAAGAAACCTTGCACTATAAATTGGTCTTACCTGTTAAAAACCTGATATCCTTTGTATTCTGTGAAGTGTTCCAAAGTTGGACAGAGGAAAATAGTAATCTCAAGAAATTTGCTTTCAAAAAGCATTCCCTTGGTATTGATGGCACTTAATAGTTTTGTCCTCAGGTTGACATCTCTTGTGGATGTTTTAAGTTTAAAGCCAATACCTAAGGTGTCAGTCTTCTTTTGGAGGATAGGAAGAACATTTGAAATTACATAGTCCACGTGTTCCACTGTATCACACCAAGGCCAATAAATTTTAGGATTTTTACTGATAGTCACCCTATTGAGAAGGCTTATAAGCAACCTACATGTAGATGGAGAGGGGAACAATCTATGGATAATTTCCTTCATCTCCAGGATCTCTGTACATTCCTCTTCTGATACAGATACCGCTAGTCCATCCTCTACCTCAAATGAACATCTCAGAAGGCAGCCTGACCTGATAACACTCTTTACCATTGCCAATGATCTGATTCCTACTATGTCCATCTTATATAGGCAGAGTTCATATTCTGGGGGATTTTTCAGTGTGCATATGATGTTTTCTGCAGAGATTTTACCACGATTATACTCCAGCATTTTCTTAATCTTTAAGTTTGGGTACAAGCAATGAACCGAAATATCTGCATTCCCTGTATCCTCTAACTTGAATGACTCTGTCACATTCAATGTATATCATTAATTCGTTATCACATCTAATCAGTTCAGTGTACTTGTTGCTTTCAGTGCTTTCCAGCAGACATTGGACGTTGTTCCCTTTGGTCCTATGGAGTGAGAAACAAATACAAGAGTTTTCAACGAAAAGATACTTGTTGTATTATTCATGATAGCTTTAAACATTTTATGATACAAACTACTATTAATTAACTACTGTTAATTGCTTTGATTAAGATGACTTGTTCGGATCCCTTGCCCTCTATGTATTTTAAGTTACATAAAAAGATGAGCAGATCTGATATCACAAAGCTTGAATAATGTAAACATAAACATCCTTTACTTATTGACTGCAGTGTATAGAGGTTATAAAAACTAAACTTGAAGGCGCCTTAACAAAGTTGTGTTTTCAATGTAAGACTTAGGTCTGTATGTGGAATTAGGGCACATTCACACTCAATTTAGTACCTTTACTATTTCATTTGTCAATATTTTTCTCATTTATTGATAGAAGTAGCTTTCCAGTCATTGAGAAATTTGAAATATGGAATCTTCTTAGAACTATTTTGAACTATTATTTCAATTATCATGAACGCATTTTGTCATCTTAGATATAAATTAGCATATATACTTGACACCAGAAATGAATCAAAGGCACAGGAAAGTCAGCAGATAGAGGAAACCTCCACTGAACCCCTTGATTTTAAACACACAAATAGGCCATCAAATGTCCTTTTCTTTTATATGAATTATACAACTCAGGTTCATCAGCTGCTCATCACCATAGTCTAACCTGAAAAGATTTTAAGGTTGATGAAATTGTAATCAAGACCCTTGAGACCTTTCCCCACATCTATCAGCCCTGGCACCCTTACCGATTCACAGGTAGGTTTCGATTATAGATGTTGAACTTTATCTTGCCTTCATCTGATGCATCTGAGAGAACTGATTGGAGATTATGCAGACAATCTAACTTAATCCATCGGTCTCCCGTAAGGACTGAATTGAATAAGAATGGGCACTGATGGAACAGATCCTCTCCAATATCAATTTCAATATCTAGTAGCAACAGGTGGCTTGAATAATCCAGTACTTCCTCTTGATCTGCCTCAGCACCTGCTCTCCTTGCTTCTTGAACACTTTTCACATATTCTTCTAAATTTTTCCGCAGTTGAAACATCTTATCACATCTGTTTACACTACAGTCTGCCACATCTGACTCTTCTGACTCTTCTGGCTCTCCTAGTGTTTTTGGATTGTATTGTGTCTGAAATGCCACCAACACTGAGACAAGGAACTTTATATTGTTCTCATCAGTTAAGAGTCCAACCAGAAAGGAAAGCACCCCTATTTTATGCTTATTGCACAAAAGGATAATCAATGACTTCTTTTGATTATCTGATAATGTCAAGATAGCTTTTGCTGCCAGAAATTCAAGCATTTGATAGTGCATAAATCGGTAAGTAGTGACTTCCTCAACACAGGTCTTGAATGAATAGATATAATCCCTCACCAGAAGGCCATATCTGAGTACATTTTCATCTAATTGAAATGACTTCAAAGTAGTATCTGTTATATCTCCTTCTACAACTTCAATGATATAGCAGAGAGCTAGTAGCTGAAGTTTATCCATGTCAGTGCTCCATTCTTCAGGGGCACTCTTTGCTCTTCGTCCAAGACAATCTCTTATTTTGCAAAAGAGTAGAGTCCTAGTCATTTTATCTTCTGATTGAATTGGATGTCTTATTCCATGGGCTTGAGCAAAACATATAATTAAACAGAGCAAGGGGATGTGTAACATTTCAAAAGGCATAAGGTCTTGGATTATGTTGGCATGATTTCTCACTATTTTCTGCTCTAACAATGAATCATCAGTTTCTCCTAGCAATTCTGAGAGGGAACTTTCACAGAATCCACCAACTTTTTCATCTTGCAACCCTTTGAGCTCGACTACACGGTCAAATACTGTATCAGTTAAGGCTATCTGGTTTGTGCGACATGTCACAAGGACTTTAACCTTTGGGAGGATGTCTCCTTGCACAAGACTTTCCACAGATGATATGTTGTTACCTCTATGCTCATCTAGTGCTTCAATTACTATGAGGCAGGTCTCCTGATGCCCCTCAATGTACCTATATGCTGCATCACCTTTATCTTCTGGGAAAAGAGCCTTGATTTCATTTTTGATAGAGCGTCTGATTTTCTTGGCATCTAGGACGACAATAAGTGACAGTTCATGTAGCATCTCAATTCCAACTTTTGTTGCCCATTGATAACACCATTTCTGAACAAAGGTGGTTTTGCCAACTCCTGCTTCTCCCTGCAGAAGAACTGACCGAGCTGGCCCTCTCTTCTTGCAAGCAGCGAATATTTCTTGTTCTTCAATTGAGGTCCGAATTTCCTTATTGCTCCCTTGTGTTAGGTTCCTGGAAAGACAATCCACATTTTATGTCTATGAAACTTTTTATATTTCATGTAAATATAACATCAAAATATTAGATATAATAAGTCTTACTATGCTCTTGAAATAAAATATAAGATACAAAAAAAGAAGAAAAAGAATCAATCTGAAATGAAAAGACAGAAACCTATTTACACATGATGATTACTTAGTTATATTGACTCACTTGTCAACATTAAAGAGAGAAGAGACATCATCAGGTTTTTCTTTCATTTCAATTTGTTCATATCTTTTTGCCATATCTTCTGTGGCTTTATGCTGAATATGTTCCAAGTTGGTGGTCACGGAAGTTCTTGATGTACTTGTTATGAATAAGGTCCAACACATTTTTGTCCAGTCCTAAAAGTAATAAACATAAGGTACAATTTACCTAACATTTTAAACAACCAAGCTTGGTCATGTCAATTTAAAAGCAGGAGGCAGGTTTCCCAGCATCAGTGAAATTCCCAGGCTTGGAGGGTCTGGACAAAAAAGATGTGTAATAACGTGCCCCCACCCCCTTTTAAGAATTTTTGGATCCGCGTACAAATCATGGTCCAATTACTTTCCTTGAGGTAGATGTCTGCTCTAAAAAGAATATGCTAGATTAGACTGTAAAGTATTATAAGTTTGACATACCTCCACTTTCTGGTTGGAGAGAGACAATGCCGTCCATTCCCTCTCTAAGTTGTCCTAGGATGATCGTTTCATTGGTTGCCTCAGCAGAAGGGTATACATATGAAATTTCCCCACCCGCTTGTATCAGACAGATGTTGACCTTTTTGATTTCACTGATTGCTTCTAAAATTGTTCTGAGCTGCTGTTGTTTGTTCATTTCATTGAAGGGTTTTAGTTCAATGTCCTCCTGAAAAATATAAAAGATTGTCCTTCGTTTATTTCAAATAATCAGTTTGTATTTATGGGACATTGTGAAGAGTAACCTTACATACTGCAAATATACATGCTGCTGTTTTGCGGGTTATTCTCCAAGAATTCTGAGACAACACATTTACAACTTTGATTTCTTGGTGCAAATACTATTATAGTTGGATGTTTCAGATGTCACTTACCTTTTTCTGTCTATGTATAACTTCCAAGATAGGAAATCATATATAGTAAAATGTTAAGCTCTTGAGGTGAAAAATTGTTTAAGAAATAACAACTACAAAACTTTATCTGTATATTTCTCACACTGTCATATGGATTTATCTACCAAGAATACATTGCACTAACCCTGAATAATCTCTCAGTGAGAAGCTATTCATAGCAGGCAAAACCATTTTAACTTTGAATGCTAAATGTATATCTAATTATACATTATTACAAACAACCATGTTCTATCCAAAAGACACAAAGGTGGTGACAACTTATTTTTTTTCCCTACAATTTGTTTTGATTTCTTATCCTTACATAACAGCATTATATACCCATGACACCTGACTCAGAAACCAGGAGTTTATAGAGTACAGTCCAGCCTTTAAACCATTGGGCCTTGGATTGGTGGCCAAGAGTCTTGGTTAAGATTGGTTTTAGAACATAATTATGACATTAAGCTTCAGCTTTTTGAGTCATAGAGTCAAATTCAAGGTTCAAAAAGTATTCATAAAATCATACCTTTGTATATCTATCTCTGAGAAGTTCATCTATTTCAGCTTTCAGTTTCTCAGGTTTCAGTCTCTTCTTGTTGAACCTCCTCATCTGGAGACATACAGAATTGTAGAGGTCTGTGTCGTGTTCATTCTGCACAGCTGTATGGTAACGTTGGGCAGTCTCCTGCATCTCTTCCATGGCCTCATCTATGAGTTTTATTACATGCATCAATAGATATCAAAAAGAGGTTGAAAGTATTTGTTGCAGATTGCTTCCTATGTCATTGTCGTTTAAAGCAAAAGAGAACACTTCTATTGTACAGTTAAAAAAATCACTGATGTTCTAATCCTTGATCACAACATTAATCTTGAATTAGTTTTTCAGTAATTTTAGTCTTGGTGCTGAGCCCTCTTGCTAGGGAATATTGTTTCCACACACAATGTTAACACATATATGTACGTACCAGCCAAATATGTAGGTGAAGAGGCACCTAAATGAAAAACAAAACACATTATTTCTTGATGAAATATGAGTGTGATATGCATTCCTGCTGTATAGTCAAAATAGGATACTTGCAAAAAGGAAGAAAGAAGATAGTTATGAATTGTTAAGTATGTTAAGCACCATTGTGGAGAGTGAATTTAGGCTAGTCTGCAGGTAAACTACAATAAATAATCTATCCGTGGTAGGTAAAATTGTGGTTTACTCTCCATAATAGTGGCTTTGTTACATAGATTATGATTAGCTGCTACACAGAGTTGTTCCACAAAGGACTTATGATTTGATTTGATTTTTTACTTTTCTATTCTTAAGCTTTGTGACTTGTCTACATATTATGTAGACAAGTCATAATGCTTAAGAAGAGCAAATTTAAATAATTTTGGTATAATTTGTAGTTTCATATGATGGGATTCTATGCACCCATTCTACAGGCCAAACTATTGGGTGCTAAAAACTTATCAACTGCATAATAAATCTCCATGAGGGGACTTTACAATCCCCTTTTTTGTTATGGGAGCTACCTGAAGTTCCGTTTTGCTTACATGACTTTGCGTGGATTTATGAGAGTTTGGGGTGGATTTATGAGAGTTTTATTATGCAACAGCATTTTCAATCCTCATACAGTTTCCGTAAGGGCACATAAACTTTCGTACCTACAAGTATTTCTTATGCAACAGGCCACTGATCAATCTCTCAGCGTTTTACCCCAGCCATTAGGAGGGTGCTGAAGACTCATTGAATGGGCCACTTATCATTCTATTTATATTTTCTGCATAGAAGTATGTGTGGTTGCAACAACACTTCACAGTGTCAACATTTGTTTAGGCTAATACAAAAGCGTCTTCTCACCTGACTGTTGTCTGATGATGTTCATGTCAACACCAAGAGCCTCAATTACCTGGGGTCTGCCTTGATCTTCCATCACTATGCAAAAGTTCAGGAACTTCGTTACTGGGCCTAATCTAATGTTGTCCAACAGTTTGCTCACCCTGGTAAATTCTGAATCACCCTATAAAAAGAATACCACAACATATAAAACTGTCTTCTCTAAGGAAATACAATTAGTGTATTTAAATAGAAAAGTCAGTTATTGAATGGTTAGAATGTTTGCTTTGATTATGTTTTGAGAGCAACTGTTTTTCTCTGTGGATAGAAAAACCTTCATTCATTTATTCTATATCATTTTTACACTTTTAAACCAAATTAAGTAGTTAATCTAATAACAAAGGCTCAAGGGAGACACAAGATGTTTGCAGTTACAACATCATCATAACATGAATGTTAGTCTATTTTGTGGTCTAATATGCCTTTACAACGCAAAAGAGCTGTTTGAAGATTGTGTCTTTGTATGTAAAAGTTCAGTGTAAAATATCTGATAAATTAGATCCAAACTATACAAAACTGAAAACCTAAGTTATCACCTCATTTTCAATGTTGCCATTTGGATCCTGAATGCATACAATTGGCATTGAACAAATCTCTTTTCCTTATCTTTATTTCATTGCAAGTTATTTTAATCTGGGCTGAGGCCTAATATCGCACCTTTTCATGGAATGAAACAGGTTTATTGTACAAGGACAATTACTTTTGTGTTATTACTTGGATATTTCACTAAAAATGATAAATATAAGTGTGTGGGTCATTCCCTGTCAATTCAACCAAATTCCCATGCACTTCATCTCAGATATTCTTTGTTGCAAAATTTGGCCAAACCTTGGGTTATGAAAGTTACGTAAACCTTAAACATTTTTTGAATTTGATGTTCAAATTTGTAATAATTTTTTCAACATGTTCAGGAAAATTTGTTTAGGGGTTTCAAGAGTATCTAAATTAACACAGAATAAGCCCTTTGTGACATATTCAGCTTTCAATGACATGTCCCTGCGACAAAATTTCATCTAGAATTATCCTGATCAGAGTGGAAAAGAACAATCACAAATCACATTGATATTCTCAATGTTTATCCTTAACAGTTTTTTGTAGATGATGTGAGTAGTATAATGGAGTCGCTGGCGCGCATAGTCAATGCTACTAATTAGGTCACTAGGTCAGTACGAGTGAGCATCGGGCATAAATAGGTTCATAGACTAATAGAGACTTTGAATAATTAGGTCATTACGACCTACTTTCGTGACCTACTTTTAAAAATACGATTAAGGAACGTATGTGTTATTTCGTTATTTTTTCATTTTTTTTATATATACTTTCTACGTATATTTTACCGGATAATTTTACCGGATGTTCTATTATTTTCGTTATTTTTACATTTTTTTTGTATATAGTTTGTATACGCTTATGTCATTTATTATTCATTACATATAATAAATAAAACAAAACAACATTTTTTTTAGTTATTTTTTATTAAAAATCGTAAAAAGCGGATTATAATTCATATATACATTGCGTTTCTTTTAGATTTTTTAAAAAATTGTTAAATATTTTATGTTTTTTCATATATTTTATACTTTTTTTGGTTTTTCATACATTTCCTATATAGTGAAAATGTTTCAGTTTTTTTAGCTATAGTTCATTGTCCTTGGGCAGTCATTTTTCAGCTTTTTATCTATAATTCATTGTCCTTGGTCAGTTATTTTCTTAAAGGGCGAAGGAATTGTTGGAGCATGAGAAACCACAGCCTCTAGATTGCGCTGAACGTTCTGTGAGTTCTTCCAGCTTACTTTGCAAGTTGGTAACGGCGAAGAGGAGTCGGTCAACATTAGACGACAGGGCCTCCACACAGTCAATGGTGTTCTCCAGATCACGTTGCATGCGACCTAGTGATATGGGACGTCTCTTAGGCATGTCCAGTATTACATCTTCTTCTTCTGATGACTCTCCTTTTTCCGCTGTATCTGTAGATAACCACATTTCTAGCGTTTCAACATCTGGTGTTTCCGTCTTCTCCATTTCCACCGGTTTAAGTTCATGTAAGAAAGAACTGTCTTGTCCGTTAGGTTTGTCATGGCTGGGGTACCTAGCGCTGACAGTGCGACGTAGGGGTTGAGAGTGCGACATGTTTCTATGAGAAAACGAACACAGTGCGCTCCGCAGGTGGTGCTTGTGAGTGCTTGTAGTTGTTGTCGGTTATACTCCCAGATACCGTATGACGAACGTTGGCAGAACGAGATATGCTTTATAGCTATTGGTGGTAACCCGAATGAGTCAAAATAGAAAGTTTTCCCTTGTGGTGATACCCAAAATGCTACCCAATGTTCCCCTGGTTTATTGTGAGGATCTGTGTTGCTAATGAAACAAGTGAAGGGTTGTGGTTTTTTTGGTATTCTATCAGAGGGAAAAGTTCCAAGGAAATATCTATTTGTGTGGGGATGGTTACGTAGAATTTTGTTCAATTCTGAGGTTTTGAGAACCATCTTCAGTTCTACACCATGGCGTAGTCAGTGACCGGCAATCGGTCGGCTGTGAGCTGGATCAAGCTGTCATAAGTGCTCAGCATAATTACTGAAACCGCGTGACCCAGCGCTTCAGCAAACTTCAGGGACACCGACAGCTTTCCCTGTAGCAGCAGGTTGATGCGGGCGTCCTCCGGAGTTCGGTCGGGGGTCAGGTCGAAAGCAAACAACGTGTACCCGTTCTTAAAATGATGTAACTGAATACCGCAGTCGTGACCCGAAGCTAATAGGCCAGTCTCCTTGAAGAGTTGACTGTAGGCTCTGCTAACGTTTCCGTTGACAAAGTCTGTCTTCACGTGGAACTTCTGATCGTCGAACTGCAAGGCTACTTCTGTTACGTCGTAGTGCTTGAAGTTGAACGGATTCTCCGTCTTGCTCCCTGAGCTGGCCGACTCTTTGACGAAGCCAATAATCACCCCCGTGGGGATCTGCGTTGTGTCGGGGACGGTCCACGTGTACTCCGATGAACCTTGCGTGAGGGTGTGCTTTGTGACCTTGCTCCTGGTGATCGGGTAGTTGAATGGTCCCATCTTGGGGTCGCGTACACTTTTATTGTGTACCTCCACCACCTCGTCCCTGACGTGAACTTGGCGCATGGTCATTTCGGCCTTCTTGATGACGACTTTGTAACTCTCGTTAGCGGCCATCTGCATGTAGAAGCTGGCGGGCTGACGTTCGAAGACGAGTTTGATCTCGCAGTGAGAGGGTAGGAGTTTACACTGAGTAAACAAATCGAGGTGTGGTCTTGCTACCATAGACTTAACACCTCCGACATGGACTGTTCGTCGTGAGTTCCAACCTGCGTTGGCTGCACCTCTGGTGTCCATTTTTTCCGGGGTGTCCATGAACCAGTTCTGGCAACCTTGGAGGCGACACTTTCTGGCCCCCTCCTCCGTCGTCAGGAGGTCGATGAGATAGGACTTGTAGGAGTACTCTTCATTGTTCGAAGTTACCTTCTCCCCGTTGACGAGAAGCTGCACGCTGCTGAAAAGTGAATGAATTAAGTTGTTGACTGGAGCTGCATCGTGTGCCACGGTTAAGGCAGCTTCGTCGTTTGCTTGAACTACATACTCTAGGTAGAGTTCAGCTTTGCTGAGGTCTGTGTAAAGATTGCTCGGTTCGAAGGTGAAGTCAAAACAAGTTGTGGTGTCAGTGAGAGCGTTGTTTGTTGTTTTCTTGACGAATTGACTTCGGAGAATATCTTTCTGTGATATAGGTAGTGCGTGTAAATCCAATTCACCTACGGCACATGTTGCCGCACAGGGGTGAATGAGACTCATGATGAACCCTTTAGAAAAGGGTAGACTTACGTCTACCTACACTCTTCTTCTTCCCGTTACCACGTCTTGCACCTTGCGTTGCTCGGCGTCGTTTGGCTGGAGGGCCATCGTCATCAGTGTTTAAGTACCTTCTGGCTGCACTGAATGCTGTGTCCATTAAGGAACTTCCTGCACTCTTTGACCTTTTTACGAGGCTCTTCTTAAAGTTCTTTCCAGCCACGACATCGTCAAAAACACCTTTTCCTGTTTTGACGATGGTGGGGACGGCTGCTTTAAATGCTGACGCACCGAGCTTCTTTATCATCGGAAGAGCCGATCTCATTATACTTCCGAATATTCCGTGGCCACGTTGTCTTTTAGCTCCACCGAAAGCAGGTAATTGTCCACTTCCAAATTGTGAACGCTTATAATATTGGCCATATTCACCTCTTGGTGATGAATACAAGGGTGGCACGTTCATATAGTAACTCACCATTTTCCAATGTCTTCCTTCTTATACTAATGTACTATAGGGATGAGAGAGAGCTCTAAAGGTCAGTACTACCAACACTTCCCCGTGCTCAAATGGTATAGGTTCGCCTGCACTGTCTCTTAAGTACACTCCGATCTCTTTGAAATGTGTTATTCGTAGAGGATGGAAAATCAAATTGGGAAAGTTTATTGTGTCCATTGTTTTTTGAGAGTAGTTGTTTACAGCCATACATCGAAGAAGTGGCGCTTCAGTATCTCCTACTACCCCGTTGTGAATAATGTCAGAGTAGACATAGACTGTATGGTTTCTGTAGTTGACATCTGTTATTTGTTTTGCTCGTGTGCGCCTACCCATGTATATTTTTCCTTCAAAACCAAGTTGATAAGAAAGGTTTTCTGGTATGACGAGCATTGTGTTGGAAGGCAGTGCAATAAGTGTTTTCATTGTGAATTTGTTATAAGAGAAAATTTCATCTGGACCATTTCCTTTATTTTTTCGCTTTTCTTCTTTCATTTTCTTGATGACTTTTGGTATATTTTTCTTCATTATTTTATTCAGGAGTTTGATCAGATCTTTGTTGGTTTCCACTCGCCCGCTTTCCATTGAGAAACGAGCATAAGACCGTTTTCCTGGAAAGTGCTTCCTTGCTAATGAATCGATGTAACTCAATGTGGGAGGCAGCTTTTTTGGTTCATCAGCATCAGCTTCTTCGAATACTTCTGTGGGCTCTGGTTGGTCGTCATCGTCATCGTTTTCTTCTTTTTCAATTCCCTCCATTTCAACTTCTAGTTTTCTTTTCGGGGGTGTTTCATGCATGTGTGTTACCAAATCAGTATCAAACATGTCTGTTAGGAACGGTTCTCTGTAACGTTTTTTCCTACTGCTCTCTATTTCACGCTTTAGTCGAGTGATAGCTTCAACGGACCTTGTCGGAGGTGTTTGTAATGGAGTAACTCCTTCTCTAGGTTTTTTAGGAGGTGTAGGTCCGTCGGAAGTGTGAGAACTTGGTGTCGGAGGAGCTATACTCTCACTAACTGTTCTTACAGCTGACACTGCATCTGAAATAAACGCTCCAGAAGACTCTTCATGATCAGGGTCTGGTACTGTCGGTGTTTCAATTGAACCAGCTGCAGTTCCAGGTGTAGTTGTGGAAGTAGCAGGAGATTCAGAAGAAGGCTGTTCATCAGAACCGCGGGAAGTTCTTGCCCTAGTTGGTGCGGTGTTATGTTTCTTCTTTTCTGACGGTGCTTCTGCGCTGAGAAGGTAGAAAGTTGATTTTCGCACATTGTACCATTTTACTGGAAGCGTTATTTCAGATAACGCACAGTCTGTGTCAGCTGGTAGTACCATATACTTTTGTAAAAGAACTCTGTAAGTGCTCAGAGTGTTGTCTGGAAAGGTCTTAGTAGATGAGTTACTGGGTAGGGTGCAGGTTACATCCATTTTTGTATGTTCTTGACTGGTTCCCAACTGTTGAATTTGTCTCCGTATCCTTTCCACTTAATGAGTGCTTCTCTTTTAGCACCTTTTCCTCTATATTTAAGGATGCTCTCGACAGTGTACTGCTTCCTCGGAGTAACTTTTACCTTCTGAACCTCTTGAGGATAAAACCACCCCTTTATTCTTTCTTGAAGGGTATCTTCGATTTCATACCCCTTAATATAGTCTGGGTTCTTTACAGTGAATATTTCTTCACTCCAATTTGGTTCATATCCACGATTAAAGGTTTTCTTTTTTCTTAGAATTCGTGCTCTATCACCACTTTTCATTAAAGGTTTTCTTTTCGTCTTTAAATCTTTAGCTCTCACTCTTTCATACAAATGATAGAACAATCGATCGGCGTTATCTTTATTAACGTCTACCGGTCGACCTCCTATGGTAGAATGAAAGGTGTGGTTGTAAGAATGCACTAGATCTTGAAGTACATCTATGTATGTGTAGGTTTTCATGTGAGTGAAGTATCGCCACATTTTCTGTTGTAAGGTCCCGTTGAACCTTTCTGCTATAGAACATTTTATGTCATCATTTTCTCCAGTGAAAAAAGATACACCTGTCTCTTTCAAGTAATCCTGAAAAGTTTTGTTCAGGAACTCTTTACCTTTATCTGTTTGAAGGTATTTAGGACATCTTTTAACTGTCATAACTTTGAAAGCTTCCGTAACATCTGTGGCTTTTTTACTTTTTATAGCTTGTGCAAATCCAAATCTGGAGAAGACATCTATGGCAACCATTATATATGAATAGCCTTTGTTATACTTTTTGAACTGTTGCATATCTATCAAGTCCATTTGCCATTGTTTATCTATTCCACTTTATGTCAGTGTTTTTGAAATAGTGTTTCTTTATTTTGGATGCACTTGTGAAGCTTGCTGGCTGTTTAGGATCAGTGAAGTGTTTAACCACATCTTTCTTCAGAGCCTTGTAGACCATTTTACAAATGGTGTTACTGTAAAGTGTCGATGTCTCTTACTTCGGCCGTGACCTTCTTGTTGAGGAGACTTCTCTTTCCGCCTAGGTGTTTCCACCTCTTCATGTTCCTCTTCACTGTCGGAACCCTTCATGTTGTAGTTCCTTATATATTTCATTTTCGGATTTAACTTCTTAACAATCTGGACGAATTGTTTCTGCCCCGGTAAGCTGGCTCGCTTCTTAGTAGTCGGTCGCACTGCACTCGAAAGAAGATTCATCAAATGTGTTTCATCTATAGGTGTGTCTCCTAGAATGAGCCGACCGTCCTTTGTGAACTGTTTTCGTGATTTGGCCAAGGTCTTGTAGAGATTACGCACAGAGTTATGGTAAGAACCCGGAACTTTTTCTAGTGCTTTTTCCATCTTATGTGGTAGTACCTTCGGCATAAGTAGTCCTCTCGGTTTTGTAGAAACTCTTTTAGGTTTCATGATAGTCGGAGAAGGTGGTGGAGATGGTGAAGGAGAACGTGAAAGGTGCGATGTTGAAAACAACATACTTTTAGCTTTAGAGGAAAGGATGCAGGACCTGTTCATGAGATCATTGTATGTGGCTAGTTTCTCTTCTCTGCTCATCGTTGGATCGTTCAATACACGACTCATTTCTTTTTGTAAACGAGCTAACACCTCCACGGTAGGCGCTGTAGGTTCAAGTTTTTCTTTTACCATTGACCTTTCGAAAAAGGAATCCCTGTCACTTTCTTTGGCAGGAGGTGGAGAATCAACTTTGCCAGAAACAGTTGAACTCTCCATTTCCACTTTGTTAGAACTTTGCAACACATCTGGATGAACGAGCAGCATTCGTTTATAGCTTGTCATTTTCTCCTAATGATGTCTTGTAAGGCCTCCGATAAGACTGGATATGAGTGGAACAGCTAATCCCAATAGAGTACCAATAAAACCACCTTCTTGTTCAAGAATCTTACGTTTGTGTCCTACTGTAGTTGAAGGCTTGGTAAGACCCTTGAGTTGTGTCTTGTACCTGGATAGACGACCGACTGCTTGTTTATTGGAGATGTGCAAGTTTTTATTCATAATATTCACACCTATTTGCGCTATCAACCTTATCACCTCATTAGACATTCCCATCATTATATGTTTACACTCCTTACCAGTGCATTTAGACAGATGTCTCAATAGAGGAAGATGTTTCTTTATGAGAGCGAGTTGTTTAGCCTTCATTGTTTCCGTGTAGTAGGAATGAATACAGTTGTCTTGAGAGGTGTAGTCACGCTGTTACGCACCCTTAGTGTATTGGGTGTAGTCTGCTTGAAGTCCAGCACTAGATATGAGTGTCTCGCCGATGTTTCTTCGTTATATACGTTGGTAAGAAAACGTGGATGAGTTGGAAACACTTGACGTGATAAAGCGTGAATTTGACTCATATCTCTTGGATTTTTGAAAATTATCATGTAATGAGAATTCAAACTAAGTGTTCTGAAATCCTTATTAGGCAGAAATAAATTTTGAGTTATGAATATAACACTCATATTTCTATGGTGAGAACCTTTTATGAATAGATCTCTTATAAGAGGTGCATCTTCTTTATCTAACAGATCATCTATTATAAGTAGAGAATGTTGAGATAAATCCTTTTTCTTATGTAAAAGTTCTTCTCTTGAAAGTAGACCTTCGTTGAATTTCACTTTTCCCTGATACTTCTTGAAAACATCTTGCCATTGTCCATAGCAATATATAATCTCATCGACTGGTGGGTTTATTACAGTTTTCGCCTTTTCTATAATTTCAAACACTAATTGTGTTTTACCACATCCTGAAGGTCCAGCGATAAGACATGTGAAAGGTCCTTGTAGTCTTGGGTCAAATGCGATTTCCTTTACACTTTCCATTTTTTTTCTATTTAAGTTATAACACGTCTTACCCGGTCGAAGGTTAATGTACTGAATGACACTTTAATGAAAAAACAATCCTTTTTGTTTGGTTTCTATAACATAAGGGTGTTTTTCCTGTAACGAAATAAAATAATGACAAATGAAAAGAGATGTGGTCATAACAACATTTTATGAGGATCGAAATAAAATAACGTCAAATTAAAAGAGATGGCATCATAACAATCTTTTATGCGGAACGAAACAAAAGAATACCAAATTAAAAGTGTAAACTGTGATAACATGGGTTTTTCTCTTTCACAAAACAAAAGAATAACAAATTAATGAAACCGAACCATAAACGCTCTCCATACGTTTTGTTTTTTATTTGATCAGTCTTTGTTATGGGACAGCCCCTGGATGTCGGGTGCAAAACGCACCCTCCCACCCAAAATGCACCGACCGCCGAACCGCGCCCGCCACGCGGATCACCCGCGAGCGGAGCGGCGCGCATTTTGTTTTCTTGAAAAGAGAAAAGGGGTGAGCTTTATGCACCCCCTTTTCTCTTTTCAAGAAAAGCGTTGAACGCCGTTTGAGGCGTTTGTGTTTTTATTTTGATTAAGTGGTTATAACTGTTAACGTGTGGTTAGAGTTACAAGCTTGATAGTATCAACTTTATTATCAGCTCGTATGTCGCAGGAGATAAACCTAACCAGCGTCTAATTTATCACTACACAAACGTTTTGTTTCAATGGCAACATAAATAATGGCATGATTTATAGATCTGTATAGTAAATAAACGGACGTCTTTACGTTATAAGTGTGAAAATAAAAGAGATTGGTTGAAGGGTGGTTTTCTACCTTTTGGTAGAAAACCGAATAGTCTGGAGGAGCATAAGAGGATCTTTATTTTCTTTTTAATATTCGATAGTAGGAGTAGGAGTAAATCTAGGAATAGAATAAGCCGTCACGAGACTTTACCATTCCTTCCGACAACCCTCAAAATATGGTCACAACCCTCCTGACCATGTCCGATTTCTGTATCGAACTCTTTTTCATAGAAGAATTTGTTGTTGTCAAGGGTGTTCACTATTTTGTCAGGATATCGGATGGTTGCATTGATAAGGGGAATAACAATATCAGCGTGCAGAAATATAGAGGGTTTTCCATCAGGATCTGCTTCTGATTTACGCCAAAAACGTCTCTGCACTGTTTCCTTGACAGAGTGTCGCGCAAAAATGTGGCTCAAGATACCTTGTGTTGTCGGTAAACCGACAACACAAGGTTTCTTGGTTATCATATATTTGAGCGTTAGATGTGATTGTTGGGTTAGCCGAATGTTTTTCAGAAGTTTGCAATTTTGAAATAAAATGTTTGGATGAATTTCACCCTCAATTTGATACATTCCATCTCTCGGACAGATGTATTTCACCCAATGATGCTCTCCACAGATACCTGATGCTCGCGCAAAAGGCACGTTGACCAGCGCATTTCGAAAATGAGATGGTCTTCCAATGAGCGGTGCCAGCGGTACACGGTGCTGAACCGAGGGTTGTGCGTTCATGTACATGATGAGACTGGTGCGATTTGTGACAAGTCTAGAAATGAATCTCAGAGGGTCTCTGAGAGCGTATATTATCATTTTTGTTAACGACCACAATACGTATCTCCAATGAAACCGATACATGTAAATTTTGAATATTTTGTTATGGAGTGCACGTGTCAGACTCTCGCGTCGCGTCACTAATGGAACCATGTACTCAGTGATATCTGCTTATCGGTAACAAAACAAAATACGAATAAAATAACGGACGACGCTCATGAAAAACTTTGTGAAAATGGAAAAACCGTCCTACGTTTAATCGACGTTGATAGTAAACTTTTGTATAAAAGACTCAGGGGTTGGAGTCTTCTCAACACTCTCATGATGGGACGTAGAAGTTTGACTGCTCGTGGAAAGACCTCAACATCTTCCTCCGCTCAGGAGGGACTTCCGAAGCAGCCCCCTCCTGGAAATTCGGTCATTGATGAATACTTTGATCAATACCGAGTGTTTCCATCGAGAGAAGACGCCGGTTACGTTCCTGTTGCAGTTGGGGGTTATGCGACAGATTCGTCCATGGACACTCAATCTGGCTATATTACAGATGTAGGCGAAGGTACGTCCATCACCGTCAACGCTGTTGATGCCAGTCTATACAACGATATTTCTGATCTGTGGAATCCCGAGCCACCTGCATCTTTGACTGACGCTGTCACTGCCACAATCGCCACCACCGCCGCCGCTGCCGCCGCCGCCGCTACCCTCCAAGACGACTCCAACAAAGAAAACGTGCCACCACCGAAAGACGGCGAAGCTCTTTCGGTACCGATCACCATCGAAGAAGAGTCGGAGGGAGAACCAACAGACAAGAAAAAGGCACCGCCGAGAAAACGGAAGCCTGCTGGTGAACGGAAACCTCGTGCAAAGAAAGGTAAACCAGTGGCAGTGGACGTTGAACTAGCGAAGCAGTATGCTGATGCGGTCTTGAAGGAGCTACAGGCACAGCAGAGTAAAGCCACCCCTCTCTCGCCTGTATTAGACCTGACCGGATTGTTCTGGCCACTGGAATTGGACGTCGACTACAAGGACGGTTACGTCACGCAAGCTAAGAAGGTGTATTTCCTCAACAGTGACGCCTTCAAGAACACCTGCATCCACGTGTATGGACCACCTGATCCTGTAGGGGTAAGTATGATTTTAAATTATAGAATCATTATTTTTATTTCAGGTAACATGTACTTCGTTTATAGTTAACTTTCATTGTAATTATTTAATGTGAAATAGAAGTAAAGAATACATAATAGTTTAAATAGAAATAGAATGAGAGAGATATATATATAGAGAGAGAGCCCCAAATTTATACATATAACTCAAAACAAAATTATGCTTATATTTTTCAGGTCGCCATAATTCAGTACCCTCAGCGAGCCTACGAACGCCGGATCAACTTGAGTAAGACAGGTTTCCAGAACCTTCTCGACGCCGCAAGAACGATCATCCAGCAGTACGAACGGGCCTCAGGTGAAGCAGAACAGGGCATCCCGACTATTAAGCCTTACGTCCAGGAGGTCAACAAGACGCACAACATCTGGGTCATCGTGACCACCTACCAGGGGAAGGCCAAGATCCATATCGGGTCCCGCTACTACGTGGAGCAGCTGGAGAAACGGGTCAACTCGGGCGGGGTGCACGACGCACCTCCGAAAGACCAGGGGCACACCGTGCCATCCGCACTGTTCTTCGACTTGGTCAGCACGCTGGGACCAAAGATCCTGAATGACTTAAAGCAGTCCGAATAGATCACAGAAACATGATGTAATCACCAAGGGCAGGTAGGTGTGGTCTTAAAACATATCAGTAACTATACATGGTGTGGTGTGGTTGCCTATATACTTATATACACAGAAAACATTTAATCATGCTGTAGATATTATATTAGCTAGCTTCAAAGAAAGTATTTAGTCAGCTTTATATATTCACCTAGCGCATAGTTAGTGTAGCACATAGTTAGCTTCAAACAAAAATATTTAGTCAGCTTTTTAAATAACTAGCTAGAACATAAGTGTATATTTATATAGTTATTAAGTCGAAAAATAAGAAAATGAATCAGAATATAAATTGTCCGATGTGTAACGTGCCACGTCGTCCTCGCAATTTTTCTTTACATTCTGGAAAGGTGATCTGTTCTTCACCTACATGCGTAAGAGAACAGTATGATATAGAAACAACAGTAATGCCATCAACTATAGGTAGTTATTGGTGGTATCACGACACTTATGTAAAAAACTTTAAGTCAATAGCAAACGGTTTAGTTCTCCTAGGAAGTGTTCAATCAATTTTCAATGTCAGACTCTCAACTCTGAACATGAAAGAAGCAGTTGAAGAGATAATAGAGGCTATTAACAAAATACATCAGAACCAAGTTTTCGAATATAGACTAGCTATATCTTTAGGTGCATTACTTGAAAGACTTAATGGAGGAACAACAGAAACTGCTGAAGAAAAGATTTATACAGAAGATCGAGAAGTTATGTATTACCATCCTTCAGTGAATAACTCCTCTTTATTTTGGTTAGAGCACGAACAGCAAAGCAATTACAGACATATTAAAAATGATTCTGACTTGCAAGATGTAATAAGTTTTTTACGCGATAAAGAATGGAGTGTCAATAGAGCTGACACAAGTTGGAGACTAGTGGGTAATGTAAACGCAAACATTTACATAGTAAGGGTTCAAGGTAGAGAGGATGGTCTAATAGGAAGATTGGATACAATTCCGAATTTCCTACGTAGACGGGGTTTACAACATTTCCATCGTAATCCAAAGAGCAAACGGGTGTACAAAGACTACCTGTGTTTTTTTAGGTGTCTGTCATATTTTCTTTTCAAAAACACATCCCACTGTGAAAGACTACTTCAAGAATGTTTTCCTGATGAAACTAAAGTATCATTCAGAGGCATTTCAATTAAGGCATTGACCCAGATAGAAACCAAATACAACATTATGATAAGAGTCTTTTCACTCATTCCTAAGAGTACTACTTCCAAGAAAAAGAAATTTAAAAGGGGGACACCTTGTACATTAAAATGTATAAAGGGAAATTTAATGAGTGTTGAGGATGAGTCTAAAGTTATGACACTAAATCTATACGACCATCACTTCAGTCTAGTAAACGATCTAAATAAATATTCACAGTTCCACATGTGTCGTAAGTGTAGAAGACTCTTTGAAACAGAGTATAATCTTAAGCGACACACTAACATTAAAAGCGACTGTACGCAAGTTAAATTCATCTACAAAGGTGGTATTTACAAAAACAAACCATCTGTATTTGATAGACTGGAGGAGCTAGGTATAAAAGTACCATCTGAACTTCGAATATATCCATACAAAATTGTGTATGATTTCGAAAGTTATTTTTCTCACAAAACAAAAGGTGATGTTCAGACAACTAATACAGTAGTCGAATCACATCATGTACCGCTTTCATCTAGTGTAGCAAGTGACTTTCCAGAGTGGGAAAAACCAGTTTGTTTCATAAGAAAAAGTGATGGAGAAAATGATGAAATAGTTCACGACACTCTGGATTACATACAAAAGTTAGCTGAAAAAATAGGAGCTGTTGTAGAAACACGTTTCTCTGACATAATAAAAAAGCTTGAAAAGTATAAGAAAAACGAGATTGCCGAAGGAAAAAAAGTGCCTAAATCACTAATGAAGAGTATAGGAAAAAAGAGTAGCAATAAAACTTCGCACAGAATAGATAAAATCAAAATTCGTCTTATGAACTATATTTACAGAGTACCTGTCATAGGTTTCAATTCGGGTCGCTACGACTTAAATCTAATAAAGCGAGATTTCCATTCCTTCTATGCAAAGAAGCAAACAGCTGAGATGAAAACCATAAAAAGGAGTAATCAATACATAGCTGTCTACACAGAGAACTGTGTTTATTTAGACATGTTAAATTATCTAGCTCCCGGATACTCGTATGCTAGCTATTTAAAAGCTTTCCTACAAGATGAAAGTAAAGGGTTCTTTCCATATGAGTGGATGACATCAACTAGAAAACTAGGGAACTTAAAACTTCCACCTCGCTCAGCTTTCTATAGTTCACTTACGGGTAATTCTATATCAGCGGAAGACTATGCCAAGTGTAAGAAAGTGTGGAAAGATAATGGAATGACAACTTTCAGAGATTATCTAATATATTACAATAACAAAGATGTAGAACCTTTTGTCAAAGCTATAAACCAACACATGAAATTTTTCAGTGAAAGAGGAATAGATATGTTCAAAGATGGTCTGACTCTTCCAGGCCTTACACTAAAATTTCTATTTGATAACACATCATCAAACAGCCTTCCTTACATTATATTCTCAGAGGCAGACAAAGATGTACACAAATTAATTAGAAGCAATTTGGTAGGTGGTCCATCGATTATATTTCATAGACATCAAAAAGCAGGAGTGACACGAATACGGGGCAGATCATTCGGACCATTAAGTAAAGTGTGCCATCATATCATAGGAGTAGATGCAAACAGTCTTTACCTTAAATGTATGGGTGAAGAACACTGTACGGGGTACTTTGTAGTCCGCAGAAGTAGTAACAATTACAAACCTGAACAATCTCAAAAAGTCAGTCGCGCTGCAACAGAATGGTTGCGGTTTCGAGAGATTACAGACAAAGTTAAAATACTACATGCTTATAACCATGGGGAAGTTAGTGTGGGTACAAAAAGAGTTCGAGTGGACGGCCTGGTTCCAGATACAAAAACCGTGTATCAATTTCATGGTTGCTACTGGCATGGGCACGCGTGTCACATGAATAAAAACACTCTCTCTACTGATAAAGGTCGTAAACTAATGTCAGAAAGATGTCGACAAACTCTTAAAACAACACTGTATCTAGAACTAATAGGTTATACTGTCATTGAGAAATACGAATGTGACTGGAACAAAGACAAGAATAACAACAACAGTGTTATAGCATGTAAATCACTGTGGAGCATACCGATTCCAAACACACACAATATCCTTTCTGAAATAGATATAATAAACGGTGTAAAAAATGGGACTATTTTTGGACTAGTATCGGTGGACATACACACACCTGAGCACCTTAAATTCAAATTTGAAGAAATGACGCCCATTTTCAAAAATACAATGGTGTCAAGAGATGATGTAGGAGAACACATGAAACAACATCTATTAAAGAACGATAGAGTCAAAAGGCCACAACGTCAATTAATCGGAAGTTATTTTGCAAAAAATATTTTATTAGGTTCACCACTACTTAAATGGTATTTAGAAAAAGGCTTAATCGTAACAAAAGTTCACTTACTAGTTGAATACATACCACAGAAATCGTTTCTCTCATTTGTTGATCAAGTAACAGAGGCACGAAGAAAGGGCGACAAAAACCCTGACTGTAAAATTCTCTCTGACCTCTACAAACTCCTAGGAAACAGTTCATATGGAAAAACGATTTGTAACAAACAAAACTTCACAAACACTCGATATATGACACCAGAAAAAGCCGCTAGAATAGCTCTTCACTGGACAGTACAAGATGTCCAAGACTTGTGTGAAGATACATGTGAAGTCTCATCACTCCCTACGTCAATAACATACGACCTTCCAGTTCAAATAGGTTTCATGGTATATCAATACGCAAAACTGAAAATGTTACAATTTTACTACGACTTCTTATCAAAGTACATCGATGAATCTGACTTTGAACTCTGTGAAATGGATACAGATAGTCTGTATTTCGCCCTCAGCGCACAGACTTTAGATGAATTAATAATTCCAGAAAAAAGAGAAGCCTATTATAGAGAACGCCACTTATGGTTACCATCAGAATCTTGTGATAATGAACATCACAGGGAACAATATATAATAGCAAAAACAAATAATTTACCATGGTTTCCACAACCATGTTGTAAAGAAAGAGAAAAATATGATAAACGGACCCCAGGACTATTCAAAATTGAATGGGAAGGAGATGAAATGACTTCACTAAATTCAAAATGTTATATCGGTCATGGAAAAGAAAAGAAAACTAGCTGTAAAGGTGTCATACAGAAACAAAACATACTTGACATGGAATCTTTTAACACCGTACTCGAAACACAAATCACGATGGACGCCGTTAACACTGGTTTCAAAGTTGTAGATCATCATATAATAACATACAAACAGAAAAAGACAGGCTTAAGTTATCAATATATAAAAAGAAAAACTTGTGAAGACGGAGTGAGCACGATACCCTTAGATATCTAGGAATTCGGCAATCATGTTGTAAATATTCTTTAATTCTGAAAAAATAACAGACTTATAACTACAAAATATATCATTTATGAAGGAAATACTCCAACAAAAAAATATAAAAAATATAAAAAGAAAAAGAAAATTAAGCTTGTACATATCATTTATCAAAAGTTGAAATTAAAAAAAATATTCAAAAGTTGAAATTAAAAAAAGAAATAATTGTTTAAAAAGAAAAAAAACTTTAAAATTATAATAAAAGTAAAAATAAATTATACAAAATCTCACATAGAGACAGAAAAAAATGCTTGAAATATAAATATTTGTCTAAGAAAATGAAAAAAAACTTTAAAAATTAGAAAAATATTAAAAAAAATAAAAAATTATACAATATCTCAGAGAAAACAAAAAAATGCATGGCTTTATGCATGGCTTTATCTAGGGTAGAACTCCCGGCAGCGAAAATCTCAGCGAATCACAGAGAAATTTAAGGTGTCTACCCACTACCAGTTATTTTCTTAGTACATACTAAATATTAAATACTACAAAAATAACTGGCTACCCATATTTTATTCATCTAGTTGCTTAGTGTAGCCATAGTTTCCAGTATTATATTACAGCTTCAATATGAGCGACAGCAGCTATTCGGATTTTCTAATCGATTTGGCAAGCAATGATTCATCAACAAATGATAACGAGACCACACTTAGTTGGGGTCTCGATTTATCATTTCTCAATATTGCTGAGTCACGACCTGAATCTCCGGATAGTCCTCTCGACTCTAACTATCCATCAGCAGACATTAATTTTCAACTTATACCCAAAAATGATAAAGTGGCTGTACTTTGCGGATGTAGTGGATATTTCTTTTGGGAGATTATCCCCGCACAGTACAGCGACTTTTATCTGAAACCACACCATGTTAGTACTGTAGACCACACCACTGGTACGACGCGATCCTGTTCCACTTTTACAGAAGCTATGTGGGACGGGTATAGTTTCGCAACGAGCCAGCTTATCAACGGCGATAACCACAAGGACTACTGTTTGGCGGTGTATCAACATCATCAAGACTCATGTTTCAGAGTTACTACCAGATACACCGTCAACAGTGTAAAGTCACTTATGGTTTTCATTGAGCAACATAAAGTGACAGCCGTTTCACAGGCCCTTTGTAAATGTCGAATCCGTGATTCCGATGTCACTTTTGTTGGTCCTTTGTTCTGTTTTACATGTATACAACTACACTGTGAGCTGAAATCAATTTACATTCAGGCCATCGAAAATTTCTTTTCATACCAGGTGCAAATGAATCCTGTTTTCGGTCACAATGTGTTGGCGACTGAAGTAGACTGTAACTTTTTCAAAGCACAGTCTCTCTTTCACCATACCATTGCTAAATCCGTCAGAAATCCTCATCACACATATGTATACACTCACACATGGAACAAAGAGAAACTGAAACAGCCAAAGATAAGGACACTTGCCCGAAACTGTTCTCATTGTTTAATTTGTTTATTACCAGGCAACGGAAACAATGTTTTCTTATGCCAACAGTGTAAATGATTTTGTATTATATATTTTTCACTTTGTGAACAGTTTCAATGTAAATAAAAGATTACACCATGTATCTGTGACACTGTAAATATGTTTCTATATATGTTTCTAATGAATAAAACTTATAAACGAATTTTATATGTTGTGTTTTCTATACGCATATTATTTAATGAATATAAACACGAAAACTCTATATTCAGTTTCTATACGAATATTATTTAATGAATATGAAGACGAAACTTTATCAAAATCATATTAAACGAATACATACACATAAAGTAGATATAATCGAATCGAATAGTAATAGTATAAGTGATAAAATTGCAAAGGGGCGGTGCGCGCAGCCCATGGGAGGGTTTGTTTTAGAAATGAGGTGGAGACCTCCGGCTGTGCCTCCGGTCTCCACCTCATTCCTAAAACAGCCCTCCCATGGAATGCCCGCACCGCCCCCTTTGCAATAAAAATATCAGAACATATGTAATATTTTAGCCGTAACCAGAATATAGGGTACCTGAGAAAGCATGCCAGGGGAAGAGCGCGTTGAGGAACGACGTGCAGACCTCCGGCCTTACGGCCTCCGGTCTCCACGTCGTTCCACGCGCTCTTCCCCTGACATGTTTTCTCAGTGACCCTGTTTTCTAATATTTCTAACCTCTGACCTCTGACCTAATTACAAAAATAGCTTTTATAAGTAGGTCGTAATGACCTAATTATTCAAAGTCTCTATTAAGCTATGAACCTATTTTAGACCTAAACTCGGTCGTAGTGACCTACTGACCTACTTAGTAGCATTGACTATGCGCGCCAGCGACTCCATCATACTACTGATGTGATACTCACCTTTACCTGCAACGGGTTATCTGAATCAGTACTTTAGTACAATGTACTTTATACTTCCAATGGTAGTACTTTAAATCATTCATGTGTGAATGTGGACTCAAAAAAGAAGAGGGTATCTGATAGGTATTATAGCTAGATAATGTAGACTTTGCGTTAGCAAACATGACCATATATAGGCCCAATCATACTATAGTTATTTAGGAACTTGTGAAGTTGCTAACTGTCATTAATTCAATGGAGAGGCAGACTTAATTAGTAGCAATGTAAGCACAACAAAAGTCGAAAAGATAAAATTGATCATAAATTATGAGATAAAATACTTTGAAAATACTTACTTAGTCTTTTAAGGAGCTCCAGCATGGCTTTGTCAATGATTCTTCTAACATCCTCAAGATCCATGTTTACCTGTGGAAAAAACATAATCTGTCTGATGAATTGGAAGTTCTGATACAAATAGATATATATGTGTAGTGAACTCTAAATGACAATGTATATATATGTGGTGCTGATACCTCTCAGTCTAAACACAAGGGGGCACTACTGGTCACAATCCCCAACTGGGCTTGGACTTGGGGCTGGGACTACACAATTTCTGTCGTCCTGTAGAGAACAGAGGCGGAAACTAGTCAGGGTTCGGTATTTGTAAATGTCTTTCAAAAATGCTTGAAATTTTGAGATTTATTTCACCTCCTAGAAATCTATAAATGTAAATGGTGATTCTAAGTGTAAATATCTGTTCATTACAGTTTTTGAGTCCAGGAAATTGATTGAATATTGACGAAGATATTGATTTACAAAAGCTATGACAAAATGTAAACAAACAGTGGAATTTTGTGATGTAGCAACACGACGTAGCAACGCAACTTAGCAACGCAACCTTGACCCCAATGCTGAGCTCTGATTGGCTCTTGGTAAAAGGGGCAGGGCTTAACCAAAAGTTATTCCCCTGCCTCCCTGCATTCCTATTGGTTTAGCCTTAGAAAAGGGGCGTGGCTTTGGTTTCCTTGGTTTTACCAGGGAATAACTTTTTGTTATTCCCCTGCCTTCTGTAGTTAACAGTTTAAGTCAGGGGAATATCATTTTTGTTATTCCCCTGCTTGAATAATGTGACATTTAAATAGGAAATGTATAGACACTACGCCATTAGGGGTGAAATAAAAACATACATAGGCCTAATCAGAAAATCGAAAAGTCAATACTGATTTAAATTCAATTTCAAAGCAAATTTGAATGTACTTTTTAAATCTAAGCTTAAATTTATATCCAACTAGACTAGTTTTGAGTCCAATAACATGATTTATGAATGACTGATATATAAATAATTTTATCTCAATAATATATATTTATTTATATAATGTTGATGTTGTTGACTAGTGGGTTTAAGTATCTTATTAGAGAGGGATGTAGCCCTATCTTTGAGACATGTTAAGGGATCTGAATAGGGGAGGGGGTCCTGATGTTGAGTTTCAGTCTAAAGAAATGTCACTCTAACTTGTCTTTGTTGCTTATTTTGGCCCCATCACAATGTCGCATGTCGAATCTGAAGGACCGTGGGGTTTCCCTATTGTGCCTGTCGCTGTCTTGTTTTGGACTTCCGCCACAGTTATGAAACTCAAAGTATCTTTTATCAAAATATCAAGAAACTTTCTAGGTAAATATTTGTAATCTATCTATATTGTATTAATCGTATTAATATCTATGCTATGTTCAAAGTGTTGGTGTGTGTAGGAAATTGAAAGAACTAATTATATACTAAATGCTTAAGGTAGGAAACTCCCTTATTACTCACATTTTACGAATAATGTATACATTAGCTTCCTGAATATTGATGCTATGTTTCAGAGTGTTTGTTTAGGTTGCCTCAGTTCACAGTAGCTACTCAAGGAAATTATCTTCAATATTTTATTGAAGAAAGATATCTCTCCTTTAATAATAATTAGAAGTAGTCAGTACCATTCTTGTTATGGGTACTAAGTAAAACTCACAACATCTCTGAATGGGGACGCCACTCGGTGGGGTCAGAGACGTGATCTTACATATTTATCTGATTTATATGAAGTTGACAATAAACAGAATTGAAAAAAAAAAATCTATGATGAAAATAGCAGGGTCTCATTACCAACCCCCCTGGTGAGTTATAAAGGAGACAAGAAGGCGGGAGTGGCGTAGAATATTATATAGTTTAATAAAATGTTGAATTATGATATTAAAAATTTTAATGGTTGATTATGATAAGTATAAATGAGATATACGCCCTCAGGCGTGAAATAAAATATTTGCCTTTATGGCATAAATATATAAAAGGTGCGGGTGGGTGGGGACCTGTTGGCGGGCAGTGGCAGAGGAATGAGGTGGTGTATGTTTATATATAGTCCGGGAGCCAAACCTGAAAATCCTGATTTACCCTCCGCGGTGAGCCCCCTGGATTTTCTTGATTTTTTTCATCTTATAGCATCCTAGGGACCATGAATCAAGATGGTTCCGAAGAATTTAGGTATGCGAACACTGTCTAATTACGCGATTTGTGCTTAATTAGCAAAAAATGAAAAACGCGTTATTTCTAAATTTCTCTGGAACTATGTAAGATATGATAACATGCTATATGTCATCTGAAAGGTAATTTTATTCCTGATTTTTTGGTATATTGTTTGTTATTGTCATTAATTATGGCTATGAGTAATTAAAGAAAAACTGTTGTTTCAGTCATAATCATTAGAACTTAAGAATTCAAGATCAAATTTTGGAATTGATTAACCAACTGCTAGGTATACTTAAAGGGGATCTTTAGGCAGTTTTTAAAGAAGGTTGCATCTGATTTCATTGGTAAAATAATGTAGAAATCATTTTTTGCTGATTAAATTCTAACCGACTATAGGCTCATTTTTCACTTATATTTCAAAAGGAGAGATGATATCATGAAAATAACACAATATATCCTAAAGGGATGTGAAATTATAATCACTATCTCCCTAAGCTGGTATTTCAGTGCTTTCACAGACATTTGGGCACATGCATATAATATGGTAGCTGTTTGGAGAGCATTTTGGATCACAGTGAAAGATGTGTCACAATAAAACTATGGTTTGAGTAAGATTTCTTTCCTCAGCATAATACAATGATAATGTTTCAGTTTTATTACAAACCATCTTATTAGGGCCCTTGCATTAAGTTTGTATGCATCAAAGGGGGGGAGGGAGGTATGAAATCTGTGAAAATGTTTGTACTTTCTAGTACAAATCCAATGCATATTTATGACCAAAGGGGGGTGGGGATCTGAGATTTTTGAAAATGTGGGTACTTGTTAAATGGAAGGCCCCTTATAGTTCCCTCTACTTCTTGTTTACATAAAGAAAAGAATAGCTTGTAGTAGACTCACCCATTACCTGATCCCAATCCAGATTTCTGAGGGTATACTACTTTAAAGAAGAGATGAATCCCAAAAAGTATGCTGTCATATATCAAAGCTTCTGAATTTAGAAAAGAGTCCTTGCATCAATATGCCAACTGCAAAAAGACCAAGTATGCTATTTGTTAAACTTGTAAACTTGATAGGTGTGCTATCTCTGCCAAATTGTTGGTTTTAATAAATTACTAGATTTGCACTCTTGGATTCTAGACCCATATGCTTATATAAATGAGTAACTTAGCTTGACCATACACAAAATGGATATCTTATATTTTATTCTATATATGGGTTATTGGTATTAGTAATTTGATATTAAATTATGATCATGGTCACAGTTCATTTCTAAGAGCCAAACTTCTAATCCTCCCAAATTACCAATACAAGTTATGACCAGCCTTTGGTCATGCTTCACTGAGATTCATCCTATCAACTAACAGGATTTTGCCATATATCCAATTTTATTAGGAAGTGTACCAGAGAAACTGAGACCTCTGTGTGTGTACATACATATCAATATCATTGGCAAGACCTCAAACAAATATCAAAACCTGAAACAATACAGAAGTTCCTGATATATCTTTTTATTTCAAAATTACAAATTTCTGGTATAGCCATTACTGGTTTCCCAATAGTATCTAGTAGTTTAATCATATTGAGCAGCATGTGCACAGCACCCTTGCTGTTGGACCATAACCAAGGCAATACAGTATTAGGAGAATGTACAAGAGCAACAAATTGCTGTGATTCTGGTTGTAACCTCAAACTTTCTATTATATAAACCTCAGAAACAATATTATTCCCTTATCAAAATATAACTGAATATTTTCATTTCTCAACTGCTATGAACAAGGATCCAATTTCCCTAACCAACAGCAAGAGACAGCTTATAGTTAGATACTAAGGGAAAGGTCAATATGGTAAATACTCAGAGACCCAAAACTAAAGGAGTCATTATTCAAATATATGAATAATCCTCCAGTCTATGATCAGTTCTTGTAATACAACACTGAATACTTAGTCTATAATACAAAAGGGTATAAAGCTAAGTGAGCAATGAACCCATATAGCCTGGAACTGTAAACCCTCTAGTAGCAAAAGGGTAACAAAGTTTAATTTGGCAGATTGGTGGTAGGATGTTAACAAAAGTACAGCAGGTGGTCAGCAACCCCACAGTTTATGGCACACTATATATAGGCCTACAGTGTGTTGCACCATGGGAGGCTGCCCTTATCCCCCAGTTCAGGTCACTTAGGGGAAAGGCTAGACCTCTCCACCACTGATAAGGTTCTGAAGATCCACTACCTTCATTTTACTGCTGGAAGGCAACATTGTCTAAACAGTTAACTTTATCATTTTATCTAACCAGCTGCAGTGATGAACCCCATGCTCCTTGTGGAATTATGTGATAAAATTGAATAATTAGACAGCCATAAGTAGCCAAAATTTAAGCCTGCCCCTCTCTCTGGGGGAACCTTTATTAGGTTGTAAGTACAGTGTCTTACCAATGGGTTAACTCACACAACAGGGAGATAAGAACCCTAGTCTGCCATCTTTATCATTCCTCTGTCTATCCAGGCCTCAGGCCTGTTGCAGGGTGAGTTAAACATTAGATATTGGGGCCAGCAATGGGGGGATATAAAAGAGTATTACAGCCTACAACTCCCACTCTCCCTATAGGAACATGCTTTTTAAAGATCAGTCGGTACAGGGGTATGTAAATAGAAGTTTGCTGCATATTGTCTGCTGCATATTGTCAATGTGTGAATCTTTAGCAATATAAGGAGCCATCCAAACCATTTTGGGTAAATAAATCAATGACTATACTAGTTTGATCAGGCAACAAAGATGAGCTTGTCTGCAAATTACATGGACACATATTTCTTGCTAATGTTTACTTATTTTACAGCTCCAATGTCGTATACAATGGACTAAATAGCTCAGAAAGCATTGAAATACCAGCTTAGGGAGACAGTAATAATCATTTTCCAATCTTTTTAGGATATATTGTGTTATTTTCATGATATCATCTCTCCTTTTGAAATATAAGTGAAAAATGAGCCTATAGTCGGTTAGAATTTAATCAGCAAAAAATGATTTCTACATTATTTTACCAATGAAATCAGATGCAACCTTCTTTAAAAACTGCCTAAAGATCCCCTTTAAGTATACCTAGCAGTTGGTTAATCAATTCCAAAATTTGATCTTGAATTCTTAAGTTCTAATGATTATGACTGAAACAACAGTTTTTCTTTAATTACTCATAGCCATAATTAATGACAATAACAAACAATATACCAAAAAATCTGGAAAAAAAATTACCTTTCAGATGACATATAGCATGTTATCATATCTTACATAGTTCCAGAGAAATTTAGAAATAACGCGTTTTTCATTTTTTGCTAATTAAGCACAAATCGCGTAATTAGACAGTGTTCGCATACCTAAATTCTTCGGAACCGTCTTGATTCATGGTCCCTAGGATGCTATAAGATGAAAAAAATCAAGAAAATCCAGGGGGCTCACCGCGGAGGGTAAATCCTTATTTTGACTGATTTCAGGATTTGGCTCCCGGACTAATAGTAGGAGGATGTAGCTGGTAGTCAGATGTGTAATATAAGTGATAGTAAACCGCCGTGGAGGTGGCGTTTATGGTATATAACCTCTGAGGCGCAGGTTATATACCATAAACGCCACCTCCAAGGCGGTTTACGAGCTTATACTAGTCCCATACCATAACAGACATGGTTTGGGGGTGAAAAGACCCTTATGGGTCGTGAAATATATATTTGACATATGTGTAATATTATATGTATAATACATATATATATATATATTATATACCAATGCCGAAATACGTTGTGAATACTAACTGGACACTGCCATTCAGTATTTTTGGTGTATTGGCACAGTGGGCAGTATTCATGTATACTGCCCACCTTGCTTTACTGTGTAAAATGTTTTTCTCCTTATTTTGTGAATTCTTAATGGATTTGCATGATTATTTTTTTAATTTCAAGTAAAATAATGCAGTCTAATTGAATGGAGATAGTGATAGAGTCCTTATTTAAGAGAAAATAATGAATATCATGGAAAACTGCTGTACACCAGTCAAAGTGTGTGCATAATCAATACATTGGAATACTGCCCACTTTGCTCCACTGGCAATTTCCTTTCTCTTTTGCTTATAACTTACAAAATATGGTATATAATATAAGGAAAACTTACCTCGGTTGACAGTATAACCCTGAATACTCGGTGGGATGTCAGAAAAATTACTGCCCTCAGCCTAACGGCCTCGGGCAGTAATTTTTCGACACCCACCTCGTATTCAGGGTTGTACTGTCAACCTCTGTATGTTTTCCTATAATACCTACTGTAATATATAAGTATGGTCTTCACATTAGTCTCAATTCTGGACCTCTTGAGCAAGGATTTCATTAGTATAGTGGATAGAATGACTGCCTGTCATGCAAGAGGTCCTGGGTACGAATCCCCTTGGATCTGTTATTCTGTTTTTATGTTTTAAGAGGACGTCCCCTTCTATTTTGAGGCCCTTGCATTGTATTTAGAATCACTCTTAAAACCAGTGTATAAGCATTTCATCAAGTTGTTTTTTTACATCACTGGATATTATTTTGTATCAATTATTTTATTGAACACCTGCCTAAATAGGGTAGTGGTTAGGCTCCGGGACTCCTAATCAGAAGGTCAGTGGTTCAATCCTTGGCTGGCCAAATTAAGAACTAAAACTTTTCAAAATTAACATAAAGAACATAGAGTACATAGAATCATATGTTATTCCAACCTTTCCCAACCTTTCCCAAATAACCTCCTCCGGAGGTTATCAGGATAACCTCCTGTGGAGGTTTACCTGGTAAAATAACCTCCTAGATGGTGAGATATCGTAGGTTACGGCCAGAAACCTCCGAGGTAAACAATAGGCACTTGGGCCAGGAGGAGTATAATATGGGGATGTTCTTGTGGGAACCAGCTGTAACTACAGCTGGTGCCTGTGCTGCCTAGTAGAGTTTATAGGAGGATAAGGAACAGGATATGGGTGGAGAATAGTGCCACAATGAACCCCGGGGGGAAGCAATGATCTGTAATGACTACTGGGGTCATTACAACACCATATTGTCTGCTGCCTCCAGTTGGTGTGAGTCATACTCTTAATCTGGGGCACGTCAGTAAATTCAGTAAAGGCCCTCAAGGAACATTTGATTTTAATTCGTATATATTTTGGTTAATCCAAGAATTCCTTTTTTTTTAAAGAGAAATCTATTATTTTAGGGGAATTTTCTGGAAATCAGTAAATGGCCTGTAGTCTTTCATCAATGAATTTCAATTTAAAATCAAATCAGGTTAATACAATTCTTTGATTCAGTGTATTGTAGCAGCTGTACATGGAACGGTTGTAGTTCCAATGGTCAATCAAACAGTGTTCTTTACATGCAGGGGCACGTAATGTACTGATTGTGTTCAAACGACTTTGGTGGACCTTGGACCCAGTGGTTTGTCTCTCAGCAGCAGACCCAGGACCAGGAGAAAAAGAGGGAGGCAGACTTTATGAAGGGAAGTATCAAATAACGTACAGACCAGCATCCCCCCCCCCTCTGGATCCGCCAATGCCATTCCCCTCCCCATCGGACCCCCCTGCCCCCTTTCCATACCCCTCCTCCTTTCTCACCCATACTGGTGAGTGACTCACACCTATCACATACCAGACCCACTTTCAAGCTGTTTGTGTAGTTGTGGGCCAAAGTCTGAGTCTTGGAGGATGACATGTAGGCTTTAATGGTGTTTTTATTTTGAGGAATTTATGACCGGCACCTGTTCCTATGGCACTTGCACAAGTGGCCCGTTGCACAATAACGATTGTAACAAGGATAACTTTCAGATAACTTTAAGACAGATATCCTAACAAGAACAACTTTGTTGAGATGATCCTTATTGTGAAATGCCTATAGCTTTTTTTCTACCTGGTCAAATGGAATTATTTATATTGATGTTAAAAGGGGCACTGTTGGACTAGTTCCTGTCAAGATTACAGGTTATTTACAGCATTCTAAATAGTTTTATTTTGAGAGTGAAAACATGCATAACAGCAATCAAAGTAACAAGGAAAGGTTTCCTTGTTACGATTGATTGCTGTTACAATCAGTCATTGTGCAACGGGCCACTTAAGGGGACAATTTGAGCTTTAGAAAAATAGACATGGCAAGACAGTGATGGTGGCATTAATGCAATGTCCTATATATATATACTGTTACAACAGGAGGCTAGAAATTTGGGTCAGGAGAAAATACCTCCTCCATTCATTTTCCTGTACTTTATTCAATGATTTATTCTATACCAACTTCATAGGGCCTATACCTTTATCATCATCCTGCCCCACGAGCAAAGGTGGAACAACAGATGGTGCTATTGCCCTGTTTGTTTTTCATAGGCTAATGGGTTGATGGGTTATTTCTCTGGGTTATTTGTATAGAATAAAACAAAAACTAACCTCGGGAGCACTCAGCCCTTATTATTGCCCCCTGTGAAGGGTCTCGGGCAAAGCCCTCGACCCTTCGACAGCAGGGCAATAATCAGGGCTTTGTGCCCCCTTGGTTAGTTCTGTGTATATACCCCTCCCCCTTCCCCATCCTGCATTCCCCTAACCCCTATGTCTTCCACATACCCCCCCACAACTCCCCCAACCCCCTCCCTATTGCCCCTTTCCTCTTCCCCTCCACCTTACCCTTCCCCCTTACCCTTACCCCACTCCCCTAACCTATGCCCCTCTCCCATTTCTGTCCCCTTTTCTCCTTCCCTTCGCCCCTCACCCATTCCCTCCCCTTTTCCCCACCCCTACTCCCCTCTCCCGTTTTCCCCTCCCCTACTCCCCTCACCCATTCCCTCCCCCTTGCTCTTACCCAATTCCCCTACCTCATTCCCCTCTCCCATTCACCTGCCCCATTCCCCTCCATCCATTCCCCTACCCCATTCCTCCACCTTGTTCCCATCACCTCAACCAGTAGTATCAACCAATTCCCAACTTGTATTCCCGTTCCAAATTCCCCTAGCCTACCCAATCCCCTTCCACATTTCCCAAGCCTGCCTTGTTCCCCTCCTCTTCCCCTCCATCCTTCCCCTACCAGCTTCCCCTCCCTGCTTCCCTTCCCGCATTTCCCTCTCTCCTCAATGGCCCTAACCCATTCACCTCCCCTAGTCCCTTCCCCCATCGCTCTCTCCCATTTCCTCCCCATTCAATCACGTTCAATCTAAAGAGCGTTTATAATATTATATGCTTCTATGTACCCCATTATAGATGCGACAGTGGCAGATCCAAAATTTGTGAAATGGGGAGGCACACTATTGAATATTGATTAATGAATCAGTTGTTTTCATTAATGAGATTTTGGTCAAACTTTACTTCACAATCACCATCAACAAATTCAAAAAAAAGTTCCAGAAGATTCTTAAAACGGGAGGCGCACTATTGTTGTTGTTTTTGTGTGGGGGGGGGGGGAGGTTATTAATGAGTTTTTTGGACAGATCTTACATTTAAAAACGTAAATTCTTCAAAACAGTTGATGGGCACAAGTCCCGGCTTCTCCCCTTGGATCCGACCACAGTACTAGTGGTGGATCCTGTATTATCTTAAAGGGGAAGGCATGCTATTGATTTTTAGTTTCATTAATGAGTTTTCTGACAAATTTTACAAATAAATGGGTGTAGACCCTTGAAATTGACAGGGCGACATGGCCATTTCTTAAATTCGACATGCAATATGGAGGTTAGTGACATGAAGAAAAAAATATAAACGACATGACAGGGACCATTTCTTAAATTCGACATGCGACATGGAAGGTTCTTAAAATCGACATGGAAATCCAAAATATAGTGACAGGCGACATGGCCATTTCTTAAATTCGACATGCGACATGGGACCCCCCCCCCCCTCCTACACCACTATATAAAACAACAGAAAAAGGGAGGAGCCCGGGCCCCCGTGCCTTCTGTCCACAGTCCGTATTCAGCGCTAACATGTTTAAGGGTAGAAGAAACATAGGGGCCCACGCTAAGGTCAGATGTCGCCATTGGCCTAGCTACCATAATGCAAATAGCAAGTGCATCCACTCAACTAACAACCAATAATCAAACTCTATTCTATAAACCAATGCAAATACCTTGAATCAAGTACGTCCACTTAATTTTAGAAAAGACCTACTGAAATCATGCCCCGAGATACCCTCATGAGTACACTCGCTTTTGGGGCTATAGCTATGCCCCTGGTCTCACTTACTTGATAATATCCCGCTGTCCTCTTGACAAAGATCACCTTCTCATTGCAAGATTTGATTCAGAACAGTCAATTAAGGTGGAAGATGGTGGACATCACATCTGAAGGCAGTCTCATTACGGTCTGCTGTTTCGGCTTGGTGAAAGAGTAGTCTCACGAACCACTTTCTCGATGCAGAGAGCATCACTCTGTGCCAGAAATGATAGTCTGTGGGTACTGAATCTGCTATATAGGGCGCTACCGGCAATAAAAATAAGATTAGGCCAAAAATAAAATAGTTGTGCTCAGGTTTCATGCCTCAAAAAGAATAGGGTCGGTAGGTAGGGATGTTTCTTTTTTAAAAAAAAAATTTAAAGGGAGTCAAGGGATCCACAAAAATTGAGGCTTGTTTACAAACAAAGGGAAATATTACAATCTGATGTGGAATTCTACTTTGGTTTGAGCTAGTTTTCACAGCTAATACTAATGTTTTGGATCCCTTTAATTGTAATGAAAGATAGGGTTAAACATGAAGAACTTCAAATCTACTCAGTTCACCCTCTTGAACGATTTTCAATATTTGCAATACATATTTTGATTTTGTATAGACGATTCAATGTAAATTTTGTCATTTTGACCTAATTCTGTAATCAAAAGAAATGTTTTTCTTTTAAAATAAAGACTTAAAGACTGGGGCAAAATAATGGGGTCGGTCTGGAAACCTGGAAACACAAAAACGTTTTTCTTTTGGCCTTACTGGGCGCTACGACTCTCCGAGGCCCTGGATGGTGATGGTAGTGGTGGGGGGGGGGAGTTCTAAAAGGCATGTGCTAAATTTGATAAATACCTCTTTCCATGTCCATGCTGTTTATTCTGGGATATGTCACATGTCGTATAGAAATGCCTCTATCCCTTGTCCCTATAATTGTAACCCTGTCTGTCATGTCGTCATGCCGTTGAGGCCCCATGTCACCTGTCTATTTTTTGGCAAGAAATGCCTCATGCTGTCAGACTGAAAAGTTGTTGATTACGTTAGCAGCATCTATCCCCATAGGCACCTACTTCTTGTAGAAAGCTTAACATTTGGCATTATAAGAGATGTGTATTATCATGACTGCTGTCTGTTTCAGTAGTGGCAGAGTTCTAGGTGATGAGGTTAGTCATATTGGAACTTTTTGGAACTTCGCAGTATCAATTAATTATGATGCTATGAACACATATTGCAAGCGTGTATAGTCTAATGTATTTTTAATACTCTAATAGTTCATTCGTGTAGTAATCTGAAAACCAGGGGCAACTGTTGAACATGATGTGTTTATGCCTAGATCCGTTGCAGATGTAAGGGATCTATGCAAAAAGCAGATTTATTTGCCATTGTCTTGTCTATAGTTTTTGCCTGGGCCCATGTATAAGGTTGATCACGTTCGGACCACCAACTGGGTCGGCTTGGTGTATCAGATATCATGACATTGTATGTTTATTCAAGTGTTAAAAACCCACTGCATAGAAAGCATCTGACCATTTAAATCAGCGGTTTACGTGTACATCAAAACATGGCAATTTATTTACAGGATATTAAGATTCTTACCATACAATCCACTGCATAGGCCTAGCCCTAATTAGACGGTAAACAAGTCATTATACATAATAGCCTTTTGCATTGACATCTAGAAAGAACCCTTTTAAAACAGGCTCACATTGAATTCATAACAGGGTTGCATATCAGGACCTGTAGCTTGTTTTGTTATTGTTTTTTTAAACTGATTTTATTCGGCAACTTCATGCAATCACATGTTCTTCCAGAAGCATAGTAGTTTATATAAATATATATACGTAGAATGATGAGGTTAACAGTGAGTATGTAGTCAGTATGAGAACAAGACTAGACCATCAGATCACAATGCAGTTATAATCGGTTTGTGGTTGGACATAGCATGTGTTCAGATTCACAGAGCAGAAACCAAAGGCTTAACTTTTTTTTTAAATTGACTTTAGTGGTTGCCCCTTGTACATTTTTACAGTTAAGAGTTTAACACATGAATTATCAAGGAGCAGTGATAACCTGCCCGTTATTACCCCATAGGGTGATTCAGGAAAGTAGTAAAGCGCAATTCATGAGAACAGCTACGACAAAATAGCACGTGATAATGCATTTAACACATGTTTTACCCAAAGATACGCAAGATTTTCTACTTGTATGCATAGATGTACACATAGAATTAACCAATTTTTACAGTTTCTTTTTCTTTTGGAACTGTATTTTTGAACTACTGGGTTTTTCTTTACTGCTATTTGTAGGGGAGTATTTAAGCATTATGTTTCCTTTAATCATGTCTTTAATGATAGCTAGTCCAAGTCATAGTCTTCTCTCTATAAGTAGTTCTTCATCAAAAGGTGATAGAACACTCACGTAAAAGGATGTTGTTTATTGAATTCCAAACAAGTGTTATACATTACTGAGCTCCGGTTGACAATTATCAGTCCATGAGTCTAATCAACCCCCACAGCCAATACTCATAGCCACTCTGCCAACCCATCTGCAAGAACTCCTTAACAGAATCCCAGTTTCTGGGGCCTGTTCCTACCTGAGGTGATACCTAACAGCTAGCTTGGTACACTCTAGCTGGCTGCTGGCTGCTGGCTGTGTTTTTTACATGGTCCCTTGACCTTGCCTAAACTCTTCCAACACCTTCAAGAAGAGTTGCACTCTTAGCCCTAACTTTGCTCTGTGGCCATGTAGCTGACACCGCGTCAGTACAAGATCATAACTTTTCTTTACATTAGCCCATCAGGTTGGTTGCTCATCATTTGCACTTTTTTTTTTTTTTTTTTTTATTGAACCACAATCATTTTTGAAATGTTCTTCCTTGTAGGTAGTTGACAATTACATGATAAATTGAAATTAATCATATTAGACTAAGTTAAGTCCAATATGAACCAGTGTACACAATTAAATATATTGAAGAGTAATCAAAATGATCGCATACAACAAATCAAGAAATACAATAAGCTAGTTTAAGTCAACAATGTAACAGGGAACATATTTCATACCACAGGTACAATTGATTTCCAAGCTAAATATCTACTTTGAAATTGCCCTTTACTATCTGACTCTTGAATAGCCATAGGTATGGTATCCCATAGTAGAGTACCCTTATAATAGGGACTAAAGCGGTACACACTGAGCTTTGGAATCATAATTTTGAAAGTTGTTTTGGCAGCACGCCTGGTATTGAGTGGCCTTAGGTCAATCCAATCAGTGTTATTACGATTCTTGAACATGTGATTTAAAAGATGTAACGAGCGTCTATTTTCAAGGAGATCTAATTTTGCCATCTGATGAAGTTCAGTGATGGACATTTCAGTAGGATGATAAATGTTCATGCACACTCTTAATGCCCGATTTTGCATTCTCTGTAGTTTCTGTGTCTCTGATTTAGTACAAAGATTTAGAAAAAGATCTGCATATTCTACAGTGGGCAAAACTACTGTCTTATAGATCAAGATTCTTGTCGCCTGGTTCACATGTTTCCGTAATTTAGTTAATTTAAAGATTCGATGTGCAAACTTCCGTCGTACATTGTTATAGTGTTGTTTCATTGTCACCTGTTGGTCGATGATAACACCTAAGTAATTATATGAGCTGCATTGTTTCAACAGAGTACCATTTATGTAGATCGATATATCTCCTGTCTTACCTAACATCGATCTAGTCCCATATAAACACACTCTACTTTTCTTTTCATTAATTACTAAACCATTTCTCTCACACCATGATGTCAACCTATCACTGATCTGAGCAAAATGCCGCTCAATGTTGCCAACTATATCATCTGAGCAATAGAGGACCGCATCGTCTGCATATAATAAAACATTGATTTTATCATTTGTCATTTCTTTTATAAAGTCATTTATATAAATTATGAATAACAATGGCCCAACAGAAGAGCCCTGAGGGACACCGGTTTTAATTGCATGCTCAGGTGATGTTATCCCATTAAACCTAGTGCGTATTCTTCTATTGCTCAAATAGCTTGCGAGCCATTTCAACAAAGTTCTATTCACTCCTAACTTATTCAGCTTGGAAATCAGCACATCAGTGTTAATACAGTCAAAAGCCTTGACCAGATCCAAATACATTGCACAATATAATTGTGACAGTTTAAGTTCTCAGTTATAAATTTGACGATGTTAAAAATTGCATCCGACGTTGACTTGCCTTTCTTGAAGCCAAATTGCTTATCAGAGATTATGTTCATTTCATCAATATATTTTGAAAGTTGTTGTTGGATAAACTTTTCTAAAAGCTTTCCAGGCAGTGGTTGGATGGTGATGGGCCTCCAGTTGTTACAATTAGTGAGGTCACCATCCTTAGGTATGGGTGTGATTGTTGAGAGTCCCCAATCACTCGGATATATTCCTTCTCTGATAGAGCAATTGAAAAGGTGTTTAAGTTGCAAAAGTATTACATTGAAGATATCCTTTAAAACAAATGAAGGTATATCTTCAATACCTGAGTTTTTGTAAATATTAATATCATTGACTTGTCCAACTCTGGTCACACTAGTACCAACCTTATCCCCATACAACCATATTATCATGCACACATTTTCCCTGAATATAATGTACATAAGTTCTGATGTGCATATTGAGATTTTAGGAAATTACTTTAAAAACTTCCTGATCATCCCCCTCCCTCCATTGATAATTAATGAATAAAAAATTGATTGCATATGTACCCTTAATTGAAGGTCCTGAAATTAGATATGAAAACAGGAGCCATTTTCAGAACAAAATTGTAGTTAAATTTTGTTTTCTTTGTGGTAAGACCTTTTTTCTTTGTTGTAATAAGATTTTCTTCAAGATAAGAGAGGTTTTAAGAAAAGAAAAGAATTCTTTGTAAAAGCTCTACCTAATAGATGTACCTACTCTCCTAAGAGACCTTTGGCCCGTTGCACAATGGGTTTCGTAACAACGAAAATATTGTAAACAGCGAAAGAGTTCGTTGTTGCTTTATAAATTATTTGCAGGTATTTTCGTAACAACGAAAGTTTTTTTTAACATTTTTTTGTCTATAGTTAGAATGCCCTCAATGAGTTGTAACTTTTAATGCGTTTTCTCCAATGTCTTGCCTTTTTATATCAATTTACAGAATTCAATTCCATTCATTAGAAGCTGAGATTTGTACTATTTAAGTAAGAGTGGAATATTTTCATAACAACGAAACATTTCGTTGTTAAGCAAAAGTTCGTTGTGCTTTCGTTGTTTTATCTTAGTAACGAAATTCTATTGTGCAACGGGCCACTAAAGTCTGATCTTAGACCCAGTATGGCCAATGTTATATCAATGGCAAAAAACAAGTAAGAAAGTAATTTTACCTAGGTATTTCATAACATGATGTTAAGAATCAAGTGATTCTTGAAAAGCATCTTTGTCAAATTTACCATTTCTTACACATTCTTAGAAGTAAACTATGAGAATTCTATGTAAAACCCTTTCATTTGTTTGACCCTTTGAGTCAATGTATCTATCACAAGCATTGCCTCCTGGATCCTGTATTCAACAGCCAAAAGTATCACAACAATGACAAAAGTTCAAGATGGCTCTTTTTAAGAAAGTATCAAAGAACTTTCTTATATTTTCTTTTTATCTTAAGAATATTACAAAGATTCACCCGTTTCTTATTATTTTGTTATGAAATACCCTCCAGTTGTGGTTATAGGCCTATTAACTTTGGACTGACACCGCCTCAGTTTTTGTCAAAATTCGTGGCGGACTACATATCTCAGCGGTGATGCAGTTTGTTTTGAAAGCATGCAAATTAAAGGGCTGCGAAAACAGAGTCCATGAGAATGCATTACTTAAAGGGAGGGGCCAGTAAATAAAAAAAAAACACGTTTTCACGATCCCAATTATACAGGGAGTGTTCATGGCAGATTCTGAATCAATACCTACAATACTTCCCATTTTATTTCGAATACTGATTCCTTTTTGCACCTGGAGCACCTTGCACTGTGCATCTGTCTGTGTGTGATGTCACAAACATATTAGAATAAATTTTTGAAATGCAGAAATAACATAATCTAATAGAGTCTGTTCGAGACCTCGCGCGGTTGTCACGGTCCAGTGGAGGTAGGACAAACAAGTCCACATGGTTGGAGCAGCGCGACCCCTGATTGGTGGAGGCCCATTGCATAATGCTGATAAGGAGCTGAGGAGATCTCCCATTGGCCAACAATTAAATCAAAACTTTTAATATTGAAAAATGATTATAAAATACAAGGCTTACATCCATAGTAATGATTCATACATCAATAAAAAGAAAAAGATCAGCACTATGCACCCATGCTAAGGCATTATTTAACCTTGTATGTGTACAACATTGCAGGTGGTTAAAAGTGATAAATTTAAACATGCTTAAAGAGAAAATAACCCTGACTTGTCTGACTAGCCCTTCTTTGGCTGCGCTCCACACTAGGTGGCGTGGTCTGGAAAATCATTTATTATCCTAATGTCTTTTTTTCTCATCCTATAATGTTTTTAATCATAAAAAAGAACGATTTGGCAAAAATTTGCATTGTCAATGTTTTTTAAGGCATCATAATATCAAATTTGAAAATAACGGCTTTTTTGTGTGACGTCACACACAGACTTGTGTTTTCCTTAGGATTCGAGTAATGTGGCGTTTTTTCAAAATAAATCATGTTTGATGAGTTTGGTTGATGAGCAATGATAGGTTAACAATCCTATAGCTACCCATGGTGAACTAATCATGGAACGACAGGTTCTGTGCCATAATGAATAACACTGAACACGCTAGGACTGTAAGGGGTGTTTATTGACACTTGTACATACGTGCCCAAACAAAAGGGGGGTAAAATGGTACGAGACAAACTAAATTATGACATCTGAGGGGCTCTGGAGACTGGGTAAGAATGGGGCATGACAAAGGTCAGTGTTGTTAGAAATAGTCGTGGCTTTGAGGCCTAGTGGTGATTCCTGTATGAGACACCAGATGACAGGTAAGAGCTGGACACCCTACTGAGAAGTGTAATCTATTCTCATCAACTGGCCAGCAAAGGTACAATCCGATATATATAGGTATCCAGACACACATACATACATAAATAGCTGAAGCTCTACTGATAGTAGCTCCTTTGCTTATAATATTCCATATTAAGTTAGAGTCAATTGACTATTCTACCAATTTGTTTGATGTTTTTTAATCTTCACTTTGTAACAATCCTTTAGACCTTTTTAGTAGGCATTGGCTACATTTCTGAACATCTTGGCAAAGGAATCTCAAAAATGCATATCATACTCCTGTCTTTTCCTTCTCACAAATGCAATTTTTTAAATAGTTATCTAATCAGAATAAGATCTAGCTGTACCAAGTATTCAGTTTGTGTAACAGTAGTAATCAAAACAAGATTCTGATTTTGGCTGTATGGAAAATTGCTTCACTCTTCATATTTCGGCAGTTTCTTTTCAAACCCATCCCTTCCCTGCAGCCAATAAGTCATCTGGTGTCCTTTTCCCTAGAAAGAGATAAACATATCATTCTGGATTGTATCAGTGTTTTACTGTTTGTATGTTTGACATCCTTTACCAATGAAGTAAGTGCATCCTTCGGTATAGGTAATTTGATGAAGCATATTTACAATGATGAGTATCTTAAGAGACCAACTACTGTGAATGCTAGCATTCAGTAATCTTAATAAAGATTAAATTTCGGCATTTTATCTCCACCAAAATGACATAAAAGCACCTCACCTTTATAGTGATCTGGCCACGTGCTTTAAGATGATATCCCCCAATTTTGTCCAATAGGAAGAAGGCTGGTTCACTCAAATGAATCCTAAGAGCTGTCCAAGTTAAATTATTATCATCAATATACATTGGTAATGAAACTTAGTCATAAGCGTCTCATTGATGATATTATTTAGAATCAATTTTTGGTTCTCTTCTGGGTAATATAAATGGTCCATTCTAGCATGCAATACACTTTCCTTAAAAGTATGCCCTTGTGCAGTGGTAATTGTGTTCTTCAAAATCACAGTCATGTTCTCTCACTTTTTAGCAATCATATGCTGATTTCTTACTTACTAACTTTTGTTTTCAGGTAAATTATCATGGAAATTGAAATGCCAAAGCAGTTCAGACCTGAACAAGTGTTCTCTGTTTTTAGTGAGTATCATAAAGAAATAAAAACAACTCTTACTGGCTAAAGGGAGATATATGCTTAAGTATATTTGCAATATCAGTATCTCTGGAACTCACCATCACAAGAATGGATTTCAGGTTCCCTACAATTATTTCACCTACCCTAATGTTTTGGCCCTACCCTCACTTTCTTTGTTATGAAAGGTTATCTCTGAAATATTAATATTCAATAGAAATGACTTAAAAGCCAAGAAATGGCATATATTTAATCAAGAGAAGTATTTTTGATATAGAAATAAAACCTTTCATTTTTCTTTATTGCAGCTACCATGTTGATAGGCACATTAAAGGGTAATTATTGGTTGAGAAATAAGCACTTTGGCTTGATAGTCACATCCTGCTACAGAAAGTAGAACTTGGTGTTTACCTTTGCCATTTGTTTCCATTCGGGAGGCCATGTTGACCGTGTCCCCAAAGAGACAGAAACGTGGCATAGACAACCCAACAACACCTATGAAGAGAAGGGAACAAAAACCATATGTTACTTACAGGAACTTAAGATAAATGCACCGGTGTCCCAATTTCATGATATAGATACAATGTTTAAAGATTCCAGCCCTAAAACCAACAGTGAATGCTGTTAAGAAGTTATTATGTTTGAATAATCAGATTCAAGTTTTCAGAGCTGCTAAGACTAACTAAACCTTTTCCACTATATTAGAATATCTGCTGAGCATGCTGAAAGGTTTCATAACTGCAATGAATTATATGATTTGCATATTTTTACTGGTTGATTGAAATGGTATTCTTAATTTTGGTAAACTTGAAAGACATACAAAGTCAAGTTGGAAGCCTAATAAGTGTTATTTGGGAGGTGGGGCACAGAAACAGTTTGTTCAGGTGTTGCAAAATTAGCCCCAAAGGCTGCTGAGGTGGCCCAATGGAAATAAGTGTGATTTTCTGTGCATATTTCATAAGCAACTCTGGTTTTATTACAATCTGGTTGAGGTTTATTTGTATCTTGATTTGTTTGATACCCTTAACAGTCTTTAACATTGTCATGCATTTGAGAAGCTTTAACATCTCACAAAGCTTTTGACATGGTTGGGTCCATGGGTGTACTGACCAATTCCCCCTTTAGTGGGGACTCTTGGCAGAGAGAGAAAAGCATTGGGTATGTGTGTGAATGTGCAACTTTTTAGTACTTAGCGTACATCCAGACCCCCTTTTCAAAAATCCTGCATCCCGGAAGTTGTTTGAAAATCTATTAATGCTTGAATAAATATCAACGATATTTCACCTGCAGCACATGGTCCTGAATGAAAGCCGATTCTTAGTTGAAGCTGTAGATCTGGACGATGGCGAATCTTAAATCCTGTGATTGCAGCACTCATTAGATCGAGGGCAAGATTAGCAATTTCAGCTACATGTCTGTCTCCATTGCGATGTGGGAGTCCACTGACTACCATGTAGGAGTCACCAACTGTTTCCACCTAATTGATATGAAATAAACCTTAAACCTGTAGTGGTTTCAAGAAATTCTACATGAAAAATTAATTTTGGTTCATGTTATTTCTGGTTTATTATAATAATAGCCATAACACATTTTTTTCTTTGCCAGATGTAATATTTTGTTTTTTTCATCACAGTGATGGTCTAAGTTGTTGTTTCTTATTCTGATTTGAATATTTTAGAATTAGAATGTGTTAGACAGCTAATTACTTTTGAAATAAATACATACTGAAAAGTAAGAGATTCCTAATTTGTTGAATTGCGTTCTGAGACTGAACGTTTCTGCTAATTCATAAGTGGTACCTTGTAAACATCATGAAGTTTTATGATTTCATCAAACATTGAGTAGAGGTCATTGAGTAGATTCACTACCTCTAAGGGGGTACTTTCTAGAGATAAGGCTGTAAACCCAACAACATCAGAGATGTAGATGGTGACTTCCTCATACAATTCAGCATCCACATTTCTGCCATATTTAAGGTGCTCAGCAACTGACCTGCAAATGACGATATGACACCTATGACTTGTTAAAAGATTAAATGATTTTGCTGCATGATAAATATATGTATTCATTTCATATGAAATAGGTTTGGCCCATAGGGTTAACACTAGAGATGAATATTATAACAGAGTGGTATATTTTGTGAAATATTCAACATTATTGTTCTTTAAATCAGATGATATGAAATATCTGCAAAACCCAAATTGTGAATGTCATATCTTGATATTTTCACCAGCAGATTTCGCTTTGCAATTCACTTGTCTGACAACTTGTGAATGACTTCACTATTCCATTAGTGAAAATATGTCAGATTCAACATCCACTCAGTGGGTTTTGCCTATAATTATATCTTTCATTAAGGGGTTCCTTGCACATAATTTTTCAAAAGCCTATTCATTACTTAGTTAACTTCTCGTTGGTTCTCTAAAACTATTTCAAAAGGAAAAACTAGAAGATGTTGAAGTATTAGTGAATTATAAATGAAATAAAATAAAATTTGGGAATTCCCTAATTTCTGGGCCTCCAGTTTTGTCCTTGCTACGTCATTATAAAGGGAAATCTCTTTCAAAATGATTTGGGAATCTCAGGTAATTGACTTAATTTAGGTGAGTAAGAGATACAAGTGTTAAAAGCTTGTATGTAGCCTAATATAAATATCATATGCAACAGCTAAAATTCCTTCTCATACTCTATGAAGAGTTGGGGATTCCCTTTTTTGAAAGCTGGGGATTCCCAATTAGTGTCCTTGTGACGTCACAAATTAAGGGATTTACCTTAAAAACACATAAAATATACCAAATATTATAGTCCCACAACTCTGTCTACATTTGGAATAGCCTTAAAATATTTCTAGCATTCATAGTGCTTGTTGTATATTCTATGCTCAAAGAATATCTTTGCAAAATATTCATCATCTAGTTATGTGCAAGGAACCCTTTAATGACAAAGAAGTCTTCCTTGAATTATTATCGAATTACTTGAACAAAAGTATCACATGAATATCTTTCCAATATTACCCTCCCTTTTAAACTTTCTAATCTTGACTCAGCCCACTCGAACAAGATTCCTGTGGAACTGTCTAGACGAACCTGTTTTGTAGGACTGATTTACATGTATGCCATCTATTTCTTTATGAAAGCCCACTTTCAAATTACCTTTGTTTTTGTATGAAAGGATACAAAAAATTACTTGTATTTTTTTAGATAAAGTGGAAAAAAACTTACTCAGGCAACATCTGGTACAACAACATGTCTGTTTTCTTCTTCTCATTCACCAATTCTGAGGTACGTAGTGTAACAATGTCTTCCAAGTTATTAGCATACTTTTCTAATTTTTCAATTAGTGTTGTCATGATATCTACATCTCTAGAAATATGAATAACCCTCTAGGTGAACTTTGGTGCCAGTTATCAATTTTAAATGTATATAAAAGCTAAATAAATATGGTTGTAGACCTTTAAATCAACATGACTATTACCTATATTACAACATGTGACATGGAGCTTATTGCCCTGAAGAAAAGCTATATGACAAGACATAGAACATTCCTGAAATTCACCATGAGAGAAGAAGGGTTTTTGAAATTGACAATTCATAAATTGACCAAGTGAGATGGGGGCCCTATCTACACCCCTTAATATATTCTCTTATCACAATTGTACAAGAAACAAATAGGTCACACAGAGTATGAAGAGGGCTATTTGCCCACCTATTCTGGTTTAGACTCAGAATCATCTTATGGACGCCTTGAAATGTTGGTCTAGAAGATGGGTCCTCTCTCCAGCATAATTCTATCAGACCTTTAGCCTCAGCTGGAGTGTCATCATTAAGTCTTGGGAGGTACGGTCGATATGGTCGGGGTCCACCTTTCACCAGTTTTGAAATAATGTCTATATGAAAAAAGATTTTTTACTGAAATATTTCGAATTATTTCAATAAACGCTTTGTAACCAGTCATACTAAACAACTGTTTTGGAATATCTAGTTGTATCCTATCTATCTATCATTTACTAAAAGATAATGCAACTCCAGGTAATTATGATAATTACCTTTAGTTCCCCTTGAATAATATCATTATTCAAGGGGAACAAAGGTTATATATATGTGACTCCCCACCACATAGCGAGGCATAAGTCACATATATGAAAGTTGTTACAGATTATAAGAGTTGATGAACTGTTCTTTAGAATGGTGCAAGAAGTATGTCTCTATCAGTATTAAAACCAAAGTTATGAAAGTGTGAAATCTCATTAGTTATACATTCGGTTCTTGGAAAAAATACTTTAAAGATAGTACTTCTTTTTATGGTAATGGAAATTTCCATAGAACAGTAAAATATTCTTTGCATTTTCTCATTTTTGCAACCTTTCTCATTTTTCAATGCTAATTTTGAAACAGCATTCAGGTGCATACCCACCCTGTGGAGACTCGAAGTCAGAAAAGTGAGGTTTGGCCCTGTACAAGAGCTCCTGGGCAATGACTCCAAAGCTGTACACATCAGCCTTCTCCGACCCATAACGGGGCCATTGGTTCCTTGGAAGACACAGCAGCTCAGGAGCAGTCCACAACAACTTATATGGGTCACAGTCATCAACTTCTAACACTATATGGTCATGTGGAGTAGCAACACAACAATATTAAGAATTATGTATTCATTTTACAAAGAGTCAATTGTATCTTTTGAAAAGTGTTGGTTCCATTCAATGTGATATAAATCAATTAAATCAGTGATGTATCCAGAGATTTGAAACAGGGGGGTGCCATTATGTACAAATTTGAGGTGTTCTCTTCAGCGGCTAGAACTTTGCATTAAAAAAACATAAATTTGGCCCTCCCCCATATCTGCCCCTGTTTAGTTAAGGCATAAAATACCCTTATCTAATTTTCATCACTCACCTGATTTGAAAGCATAGAGACCATACGATGACACTTTCAGTTGCCAACGGTTGTCAACTAGGCAACAGGAACTCTTCAAATTACCATGTCCCTTAAGGTCAGATTGGTGCAGATATATCATTCCCTGCATTACATTGAAATTACACTGTGTTGATTATAGCTTTAATATTTGGTATCTAAATGGAAGAAGGTTTCTAGATAATGTACTTTTACCAAGAAAGCTGCAGTTAATGCTGCATGAACTAAATATTCCTTTTCTGTCTTTGAAGGAATATTCTCATTTAGATGCCCTAAGATTTTCTATGGAAAAGAGAATTAAGATAATAGTTTTATGAATTCTCACATTCACTAGATCTGAAAGGAGAGAGCATTTGAACATCCAATCCAAGCTGATATCCTGGTTTTCAATGATATCCTGTTTAAAAAGAACAGAAAACTATATAAAAATGAATATCAAAAATATGAATGGGACAACAAATGTAATACCTTCACCAAACTCAAAACAGTTTTTGTTGTTTATTTGGATCTTTCAACTTTGTACAGTCTTTATCAGGATCAAATCATGACCAAAGATATTTAGGGCATGTAAATTATATACTAAAAACTAATATATTTTGATGAAATGTAAATTGGAAATGTTATTTAATCAAAAGTTTATTTGATGTTGCACTACATTTACTCTAATTGTATATATGGGTCAGGCTCATGAAATCATCACCAGTGGGGTTGGGCATTCGAAAAAAGAATAATGTGGTCTAGGCCCATTATAAGACTTGTTTCGTATAGTAGGCCTACAGTGGTTGATGTCCTAAAAAGTTTTTTCGTGGCAGCTCTTTGAAGTTCAGCCTCCGAAGTACAAAAAACGCCCCAGTTTTTACCTAAGATTTCTGGTCAGCAATCTTTGAAAGGACTCCTCATGTATTCATTTACAGTTTACACCTATTTTAAGGTTAATATGGTTACTACCATACTTGGGCACATGGAAAAATATGACATTCACATCGTGTGTGGTAAAATATGGTTCCTGGTATGTCGCTGAAGTTGGGTCAATTTTTGAGCACTATGAAATGTTGTGTACACACTTTTTTACTTCACGCTGGCACGGCGAGGCACCAAGTGTGAAAAAATATCATCCAAAGCCTACCATTTCTATTCCACAGTGTCGCCACACATCTCCCTAATCTAAATATGTAATATGAAGGCCCTATGTGATGGTGGACCCCTCTACATCCGAGTTAAAAACCACTAAAACAGCAAGTCCAACCAAAGACCCCTATATATATATCTATCTGAGTAGTATCAACTTTTGGTAATAACTATGTAAGAATATTTAACAATATTTAGTTTAATTCAATAAACCTACCATTAAACTTCCCCTTGGGTAGTACTGCATGATATAACAGGTGTATGGTACTTCGACACAAGCACCCAGAAAGACTGCAAGATTTTCATGGGTCATATCCTTCATCTGAATACAAATAAAGTGATGCACTTGTGAACATTTGCACTTCATATTTCTGCATTATAATCATTACAATCATTTTTTTTTTTTTTTTTTAAGTGGTATCATAGTAACCAATATTCCATAGATGGCCAGTTGATCTGTAGTGCAGGCTAGACAGGCTTCACCTGGGACTTCAGAATTGGATTTAACAATTGTGTTATTGTCATCAATAGGAGGTACATTAGGGATTTCCATTTTTTATGACTATTTTATCTAAGTTAATACATGCCATGGTTGTTATTCCTATAGAAGCAATTTAGTTTTCTTACTGCCTTGAGTTCCTTGAGGTTAGTCCTAGTTAGGTTTATATGTTCATTTTGAACTTGAAGTATGGCTACCATTTTTGTGTGGTATATGCCCACCTCGAGCAACTTTGGTTGTAACCCATGATGATACCCTGCACTTGTATCAGTCATGCCTGACAAGATACTTTTTCTGCTAATATTGGCCTGAAACATATTGAAATAATATTTAGAAAGAGAATTTTGTCTAGATCCCTAGAATTGACAGTGCAACACAGCTGTTTCCTAAATTTGACACGTGATATGGCAATGAGGAGTATGAATTTCAATGGGCCACTGGGTATTAGGCATAGGCTATTGGTGTATCTCACAAGGAATCAGTGACAAAGAAAGTTCCCAGCATGGTACACTGATATTGCTGATACCCATACAAGTCCCCAGAAAAGTAGTTCTCCTCCTCATTATGCAACAACAGTGACATGTGACACATTTGAAGTGACAACATGCAACATAACAATTTCTAAAATTCAACTCAGGATCCCCATATGATTATTGTAAAACATTTTCATTTCTAAGATATCTAGTTGATTAAAGAGAGACTGTTGTGTTTAATGTATCACCAAAACACACAATCTGATCATTCTAAATTATCATGTTTAGTCATTTGTTCGTGACTGAGTGTGCAGTAAGTATGCTTGAGCAGTCATTTGTCCCTGAGGGAAAATTGTTTGTTGTTTTCATACCGCACTTCCAGCTTGTCTTGTTTGAATTTGTATCTCAGAGAATTTGATCTTCCAAACAGTTTGCTGCAGAGCCTCTTCTTCCTTGCAGTGCCTAAAAGTACACAGTCTTCATTAAAAACCATATGAGCAATTGTCACTGCACTAAGCAATTGAATTTCACAAATATCCTATAATGTTAAATTCTTATTATCATATTGAATTTGTTTCAAATACACAATGATCATATGATACCTATAAATCATGCAACAGAAGAAGATCACAATCACAAAAATGAAGCCAGCTACTGATGCACCAATCAAAATGTTGGTATCTGTTATAAAAGAAGAATATAATATTTCAAAAATAGTTATTTTGCTGTGGACAAAAAATATAAAACTTCCAATAAGCCACCGACATTTTAAACACTATTTATAAAATCTGCTATAGTAAATGCTTTCTAAAGACACTACATTTTATACTACAATATCATAAGCTCTATGAAATTGAAAAAAAAACATTTTCAGCATTTCAATCATTACTTATACAATATCATAGAAACAGTATTGTTATTTTTCTTGAATAGTTAGGTTTAGATTCACTATCATGAAATCCATAATTATGCTTTAAACCATCTAGCATGCTTTCGCTCGTGATGAGCCCATGCATCAAGTGTCCTTATACTGGTTATTCTTCAAGACATCTGGCCAGTGAAAGGGTTGAAAAAAGCACGCAAAATATTTCATTGAACTAAAACAATTTGCACCTACTTGAGACCTTTGTGCAGAACTCATTCTGAAAACCACAGATAGGCACAGCTAATGGCGGTCCACCATCTTCAGTATCCCAGTTGATGGATCTAAAGCGCTGGAATAAGGACATATACAAAAAGTAATATACTAACTTGTTTCATCAACAGCTACACCTAACATAAGTCATACTATTTTCTTTGTATCAGATTATTTATTAAAGTAGGCACTGCCATTTAAAGGTTCTAAAATTACCTAGTAATTTTTCTTGGAAAGGTCAATTGATAGCTAGATGAAATTAAATTCTATTGCCATTACATGTACATTATTCAACTGATTAAGTATGGGGAGAGTCCCAATGCATATGTGTCATTATGTAAACCTAAAAATGCAGGTCGAGGAACAATGACTTATTTACATTGTTAAAGTGTATTATGGAATTTTAAAATGTGTACAACTTGGGGTCCCATTGCGTCAACCTTGATAATGAAGTTTAATTACTAGGGCTTGCATATGACACCCTGAGGGTTCTTTTCGGGTGTCCTGGGCCTTTAAGGAGGTTGACAGTAGATCCAGGACTTTTGACTTGGTAAGGTCTGTCTAAGGGAAACTGCCAATAATAGTGCCATAATATAATGTTCCTGAATGGTTACCTTTTCCCATGGTTCACTAAGCCTAATGAGCATGACTTCTTTGTATTCTGTCCAGCCTTCTTTTATGTCCATGATCCAGAAGTTAGGTTGACGATCTGAGACATTGTCAAATACGATTCTTCCACGCACCCCTAGATACCACAGCATAGAATGCTTTATTTAACCTAACAACTCTGGTCTTAAAGCATGGGAACATGTGATTGATGCTTTGGGGAAAATAACTTTAGCAGCGAAGAAATAATGTCTGTTTGCTCATATCAAGAGATTGTTATTCACCACTTCCTAGTGGATGTAAAATATCGGTGGATACCAAACACAATAATTATTTCTTTTCAAATCTTTACAATGAAACGAGTGTTGCTTTGTTTTAGATTTGAATCCATTACAAAAAATTTAAATGAAACACTGTTATGTTATGTTTGTCAGATATATTCATCTTTGATCCCATCATGGCCCTTGCCCTAATGGGCATAGGTCAATGGTTCCATAGGTAAATACATCAGTCTTTATACTCCATAATAGTGTCTTCTTAATATAACACTCACAAATTTATCTTGGAGCCTATTGTGTTGAAACACAGTTCTTTTGACAACATTTGTTGCTTCTTAATAATTCCAAATAAATTCCAATTTAAATGGAATTGTGTCAGCTACAGAAATGTTGACGGACCTACCATTTACAACTCCATTCTTTATATTTTCTCTTATAAGCTTTCCATTTCTCCAGTCACCACCTTTAGCAAGTGTCTCATTCAATGTAACGGTGTAAGCCAGAAACAAGTCATGAATGTTCAAAGCTGGTACTGAAACCTGTAAAGAGTAAAATAATATTTATATCCTGTATTTACTTCGCGGCTGAATAAATATAGAGATAATTAACAACAGGATAACAACAAGGTAATTTGTTTTGGACATTAATAAATAACATTTATTTTAATCCTTCCTGCATACATCCACTCTAAAGTTTAAAATTCTGCTGCGATGTGTTCAGTGTGGTGGTTGGAATGCAAATGACCAACGGTTCTATGCTGGCGATTTATATAGTGACCATACAACAAATCGCTGTAGCGATAGTATTGGGGGTGATGACATCACGCCTCTCCGAAATAAATAAATTGCTGTAGGTATTGCTACACAATTCAATTATTATATAATGATTAACACATATGATTATTCACCCTTTCAAGGCACCACCTAATTGGGCATGTGGGAAATAACATATATTTGCAAAGAAACAGGGAGTCTTAGGCTTTTGATTGAAAAGATTTTTCAAAAAGAATATTTAGAACAGGAGTTGAATTTCAAGAGAAATACAGCTAAGCACAGATTTCCATGAAGATTTATATGAAAATGATAAACATTTGATAAAACGTAAAAGATCAGTGGCCCATTGCACAATGGGTTTCGTAACAATGAAAGTAAAAAACAACGAAACATTTCGTTGTTACTTTTATCGTAACAATGATGGTTTTGCACAATTATTTTTCTATATTTAGAATGTCCCCAAAGAGTTGTAACTTGTACTGAATTTTTTATAATTTTTTCTTAGTTCATAGCACTTTACAGAATATAATTTCATTCATTAGAACCCGAGATATTGTGTTTTCGTTACAACGAAACTTTTCGATACTAAGTAAAAGTTTGTTGTGCTTTCGTTGTGCTTTTGTTGTTACAAAATTCTATTGTGCAACGGGCCACTGGCCATTCTTAGGATATTTCTAATCATGATGTTAACATTGAAATACAGCTGATATATTTCCCTACATCATTGTTGTGTATTTAGTTTTCTGGTTATCTGTTTTGATGGAAACAGGGTTTCTTAGGTACATTGGTTATCTGCTTGAAAACATTTCAAAATATTTAGATTTGGAACATTTTTCAGACATTAGACCGTCTTTTCACGAATAATTGCTAATGGATATTAGTCTGGTTATCTGTGATATGTCCCAAGCTCTATCTTGTTTTGCAAAAGGTTTCACTTCATTCATCACTCAATATAACATCTAATATGTTTCAATATTAACTTTATTTACTCCTGATATGTATCAGATACTTACCTTCCGTCCCATTTCAAGGCTTGGATTATAATTCCAGGGCTGTTGTGTCAGTTTAATTGGGACGAGGTCAATAAAGTCTTCAAACCTCTGTCCCATTGGCTGTTCTTCAATAATCTAAAAGATGTGGAGTATTTTTTAATAGCCTTGAAAGATCTAGTCTATGAAGTAAAACTTCTGTTTTATTAACTAAGTAAACCATATTAGTTCAGTGCATTATTAGATTGAATCTCTTACTTGCTTGTAGTTGGCATCCTTAAACACTTTTCGAAGTTTGGGAGCTTGATCTTCAGGAAAACCTCTAAAGATAGTATAGTCAAAGAACACATAATCTGGGCGTCCCATCCCTTTTTTGAGGGCACTATATAGAAGTCTACTTCTGTCAGGCACACAGATAAGTATCACTGAAAGAGAACAATGAAAGCACACATTTACCATTCCTCCCTGATTAAATGAAGGTCCGCAAGTTTGAGAATAATTTTCTTAGATCATCAGGTTACTCATTAAAGGGACGTTCTCATCCATAAGATGAACGCAATTTGATGGGTTGTAACTCCCGTGCATTGGCGCCAAATTCGTGATGTGACCAATAATGTCACCGGATTACGTTCCAAAAGTGAAAAACACATCGTCGGCCGTCGCATTGTTGGGCGAACATCGGCGTATGTAAGCCTTACAGCTGCAGGACGAGAACGTCCCTTTAAAGCACCATCCCTACTGACATTGTGCAGATGGACTGGCTTCCATATTGGTGATCAATTTATAATCATTATTGTTCACAACTATAAAGCATTTAGAACAGATATTTATGTCACCTCCACTTAATCAACATAAATTTCATTGTCATTCATAATTTATGATTTGAGATCTATTTTGGATGATCACCACATGGTGATCATCAAAAGATGATCATGTAACCATATCTGCACAAGGTCTATACTTTAGTATTCTGCTTTATAGAGCAAACCTACTCATGACATAAAGAAGGTCAGAGATGTCTCTCTATTGACTACAATAAAGTGATTTATCTAAAAGAGTAAAACAATTGGAAATTCATGTATAAAAAGGAAATGTGTATCCATATCAACCTCTTGCTCGCTGTTTTACTCTTTCAAGATATCCTGCCATATGGTAATCTGTCCATACATCTGATCTGATCCATTCTGCAATCACTACTCCAGCATTCTGAAAAAATTACAATGACTTTATAAGAGATGAGTTTTACTTGAATGTGCATCTTATTTCTGCCCTTACTCTACAACAGCTTAGTAATTATAACTGAAAGCGTCTCTTTTATTCTTTCATTATACATGTACAGCTTTGAAGTTTAAAGGAAAACTTTCACATAGTTGCAGTATGAATATTTTACAATGAAATTCTAGATCTTTGAGCATGGCATTTGCCTCACGACCTTATAATGCTAGGAAATCTTAAACCTTTCACTGCCAGATAATTTAGAGGAAGATCTGAAGAAGATAATCAGCTGGAGTGATGTCTCTAGGTTAACAATAAATTATAAAAAGACAAAGATGGTGAACTTCAGTAGTAGGAAGAATATTGGTTTAGCCAAATTGGATATTGGTCATACTGACATTGAATGTGTTGACAGTTATAAATATCTGGGATTCCTTATTGATCATGAGTTGAAATTTAAGTTATGTATGAAGAACACCTATAAATTGGTGTCGCAAAAATACTATATGTATAAGAAATTACAACATAATTTATCAACCCAGGCAAAAGTTAATGTGGTTAAAGCAATGATTTTACCATATTTTCACTACTGTAACATTTTTTATAATAGCTGTTCAGCTCATGATAGAGAAGAACTGCAAATACTACAAAATAAAATTTTGAGGAGTGCTCTTGGGGTCAGGAATCCTAGAGATATGCACATTTCTGATTTACATGAGATTGTGAATGTCCCGATGCTAAATCAACTGCGTAATAAGCAACTGTTAATATGTAGTTTTAAAGGAATCCAAAATAATAAGATAGCTCTTAAACCAAGTAATAGACAACTGAGAATGTTTGAGGCTCCAGTGGTTAAGCTTGATCAAATCAATAGAACTGGCTATAGATCATCACCAATTTATATTGGAAGAGAGCTGTGGAATAGCCTGCCAGTGCATATAAGGAAAATTGCTGATATAGATCTATTTAAGCAGGCTATAATGGCATATACCTAGGAAACTATGATTGATTCTTATATTTTTGTGTCTGTATTATGTCCAAGGTGTCATGATGTTAGTCTTAAGTATGTTGTGTATTGAAGCTCTGAATTAATGTTGTATGGTATTTAATCATCTTCACTTCATCTCATTACCATCAGTTTTCATAAATTACAAGGATTGAATACGATTTGATATTCTGAAGAAGTCCCTGGATTACAAGGGAGACCTGGATCTATTAGTTCCGATTGTAACCAGGATAAATAACTTGAAAAAAAAGAAATAAAAAAAAAGAAATAATAATTAAATGGGGTAAAAGGGTTCTAATTGTTCAATGCAATCATGTCTTACCAGAAACTGTCAGAAGTTTATTTTTTGCTCATAATATTCGAACATATAAGAGGCAGTTTTTCTTTTCTGGGATTTATTTGCAATTTTTTTTAAAATTTGGTTGCCATAGCAACCAGGAAGCCAAACTGTCCAAAAATGTGACAAATGTTCCACGTTTATCATCAGTTATAATAGTTTTTTGTCAAAAGATTACCATATATGTATTACATTGTGATCAGAGTTCCAGTCAGTCTATTTGATATAAATAGACTAATGGAAGGCAAATTCAATGGTCCAATATGCATAAAATCATTTTGGAAGGTAAATTTCCACCAGATTTCTCTTATGGTTCACATATATCTGGAAAATATCTATAAAGGTTTCTTAAACATTAGAAATATAGAAATCAATGATGATATATCTTCAAAATGTTATATATGTGAACTATAATCTCAAGCAAAGGCTAATTTTCATGAATTCTACATTTGAAGCAATCAAGAGCACTTTGTGAAATTATGGGGGTAATTATGGGATTCCTAGGGGATTCCCCAGGGATTCCCTTGTGCTATTTTTAGATAAGGAGGGATTTCCCTATTTGGCTGCGATCACAAGCAGTGGCAGTGAAAGAGTTAAGAATATTCAAAGTGTAGACATGGTTATGAGAATTTAAGAAATTGTCAATCTAATTATATCTTTAAGGAAAATCCCCAATTTGTTATCTATCAAGGTGATAATTAGGAATCCAGGCTGTTTGTAATTGTATTTTTTACTCATCTACACACATATATATATATGTATTAATCTGGAATATCCAAGTTGTTTTAAAAGGGAGACTTTATTCAATTAGGATGTAACAAGGGGGATTTGGAAAAGCCGAGAAATTAGTGAATTTCCAAAAGAAATCTTCTTTCCTAGGCATAGATATAGATGACAATTAACATTAATACATTTAATATTACACAGGCACTAACCGTTAAGGCATCATATATGGGCTGACTATCCAAGTCACAATGGCCAAATGAACTTATCATTGCAGTTTGATGCCAATCATATTTTCTAAATATATTTGAAAAGGCCTCAGCTTTTTTAACTGCAGTCGCCATGATGCGAACCAGTGTAGGGTATACATCCTTATTTGATAATCTTGAATCTGTTCCACCATTGGAAAAAATGGGAATATTCCAGTAGGACAGATATCTAGCCATGGGGACAAGAGCTAAATTTCAGGAAGAAAGAGGGAATTTACCAAGTTGGCATCATTATTACTCATATCAAAATATATCAATTGCCTAATAGCTGCAAATATGTGTTGGTTACAGGATATTTAGCAGTTTCATCCAATGATGATCAACATCAAGTTGTAATATTACATATTAATGCTAGGATAAGTATACAGATACTGTACGGACACTGCCATTAAGACAGTATTTTTGGTATATTTGCAGTTGGCAGAATTACAATCATGAATACATCAGAAATATTACAGCCCTCAGCATAATGGTCTCTTGTAGTAGTGTTTTTCATGCCCACCTCATATTCAGGATCATACTTTTAGCCTCAGACACTTTTCCCTTAATACTTTACATTATGATATTTAACTAAGCCAAACTAAGTTTGAATATCAGTGTGAAATCTATCGTTATTTCTTAACTTACTTTCTCATCATTACATACAAGGCAAATGACTCACAAAATGAACATGACACACCAAAGATGACATCAGGTTTCTCAGTATACACGAGATCTGCTAGTGTCTTCATTGCCCTCCCAGGGGTACATGGTACTTTTCGAGTGGTCAGCCTAGGAATGACAAACTGAACAGTCAGAAGATTAGTTGACATCCCTGATTTGACTCTTTTTAAGCTATTAAAGGATAATCTAACCTTTACTTCTTATCACTGTTTCATTATTAATATATAGCTTTTGTCAGAATAAAATATTTCTTCAATTATTTCATTTCATCTGGGAAGTATGATTTAGCCATAGACCATTTTTCATTGTTTCCCAGCAATAATAATTATCTAGATGAGATTGCAGTAGAGTCTGAGTCACAATCATTGTTCCATAGTATGGAATAATTAAACATAAATGAAATGCGCAGAGATCAAATTAACAGATTTTTAAACAACATAATAAGGGATTGACACATAACATCCTTTGATAGGCTGAAAATGGCAGCGGAATATATTGTTAGATCAGGAAATGAGGCTTACTTCCCACACATTAATTTAGGCAACAACTACCCATCCTTTGTAATCAGGATTAGACAAATAAATGTAGATCATAACATAGTAGATCAATAGGAAATATCCCTGGCTTGTGATAGACCGTAGGGCCATGGGATGTTATATGAACAGGTAAGGGTAATAGCAATTCAAATTATCATAAAAATAAACATGTTTCAATTTACAAAATGATAATCATGAATCATCAGCCTGTTAAGTACATCCTTAAATGGCTAGATTGAATATACAAATTTAAGGACCACTATAGCTTGTACTAGACCACTGCGCTATAGGTAATGTGATTACTCTGACAGAAAATTAAAAGTGAGACTGACATACCTGAACGTATGATTATAGCCATTGGTCTTCAAGTTTGCGTGATAAGTTTCCATGGCTATTGTAATGGCAGAAGCAACATTGTCAAAGTGCCACGGACTGTTTGGACCCTCATGTGCGAGAAATCCAACATTCACAGTAACTGATTTGGTTTGAACAAGAAAGAGTAGACAATTCAATGTAACAAGGTTGAGAGAAGCCATCTCCAAGAGAGAGCTGAAACAACTTGCTGCTCACGTTACCTTTATAATCCAATTTGACACCAAAGCCTCTTGTAGCAAAGCTAGCTTTTGCATTCATCAATCCGATGCAAGGAAATATTGATCTCTCACCAATCATAAGTAACCTTGTCAAGTTTCTAACAAGCCCCCAAAAAGAAAAACCAGAGCACTGATATTCCAATTAAAATTGGATGGCTTCATTTCCAGGCTAATGAGCACCATGTGGTCAAAAATTGTATCTTCTGAAGGGCTTTTGAAGCTTAAACAAGCATTTCCAAGTTTTCTATTGAGTCGTTATGAATCAATGCAGAATGTGCATGAGATACTTCACCTTTAAGTACAAGGAAAACAAACACCTACAACACTATTTAAAAATGGCCTTCCTTCCATCAGGCTTTGGGTAAATATATGAAGATGTTTTTCAAGTCAGAAGGATGGCGAGCATTCAGATATTCAGATATCATGGTTTTATAAAACAAACAACAACTTCTAATTAATGACCATGTATTTAACCTCAAGTATTCTTGGACTAGTTCACACCATATTATATCTGCTTATATTTGCCTGCATCATAGAAATTCAACATACTATTTGAAACATGATAGCCCAGTCTAGCCAGAACATCCTGGAGGATACTGAGACACAACAAGAGGAACATGCCATCAGGAGGAACAAAAAGAAGAAAATTGAGCAGAAAAAGTACCTTCTCAATATACTTCTCAACATTTTCCTGTTCATTTGAGATGACAAGGTAGCCCTGCATGGCAGGATGGTTATGTTTGAGAGTGGACTGTCCAATGGGTAGGTATTGAAAGGAGACAGTAATATCCCAAGCAAGAATATGATGTTATTATAATGTTATTATAACATTCTGTCTAGTTCTGATCTGGTTCTTGTTATGTTATTATGATGGCACCTAAAAACGTCTTTAGAACCTTACACTGCAATGTTGCACTGTGACGTTATTGAAACGTTCTTTCAAGTCATAAAAACGTTATTATAACATTCTTTATTGGTAAGCTCTCAACTTCACTAAAATATAGTGTTATTATAACATTCTTTTTTAGTCGCTCTCAACTTTACCTTTAGAAGATTCTCCCTACCACGGATAGGTGATTTACAGTATTTTAGGCACCTACACAGGGGTGGACATAAGTCTAAAAATCCAGGGGCCAGTCGGGCCCCCAGCTTTCCAAATTTAGGGGCCCGCACCAAAATCTAGGGGCCCTCACATATATAATCAGATTGTCTTTGAAAACATTATGTTTTATTGTAAAATATATAGAAATCTGTAATTGTTATCCATGATTTTCTAGGGGCCAGTCAGGCCCCTTGGCCAGAAAATCTAGGGAACCGACTTGTTTTTAATGGCCTCGGGCGATTTTACCGGCGACTGGCAACGGGCAACAGCAGAATCACTGGTCATATCATTACCAATTCAGATCAAATGTTAGTATGTAACATTTCAATGTTAGATACTAACATCTGACCTGAATTGGTGACGATTTTACCAGTAATTCTGCTGTTGCCCATCGTCAGTCGCCGGAAAAATCACCTAGTGGGTATGGGGCTTTAGGCATGCAACATTGAAAAAAAGAAGTGACAAAGACATGCAACATTGCCATTTTTCAAACTCGACATACGACATCGGGAACCCCATCCAGATCCCAATTAAAGGGTCTCATACTTAAAGGATTGGAGCAATCCCGATCCTCTGTGTATCCGGAAGAAAGTTGCCTTTCTAATGGCAGAGGATTTGTGAGAAGATGTCCTTTCAGTATTGATTTTGTTTTTCATTAAATTTGTTGGTAAAATTTCATATCAAAGGAAACATTGCACATGATTAGAAGATAATTTTGTTTGTGTGAAATTTTTTAGCATGGAATATGGATCAAACTCTATGAATACTGTGCATATTTTTAGGATATTCCAAATGTGGACAGAGTTATGATTCTTTAATATTTGATGTATTTTGTGTATTTTTAACTCCCCTAATTTATGACGTAACAAGGACATTAATTGAGAATTTCCACCTTTCAGTAAAAGGGAATCCCTAACCTTCAACTTAAACATTTTTAATTTTTTTCTTTTGCAAAATTTCTAGAATACCAAAGAGAAGTTATTTGAATAATATAAAATAGGTTCTTGAAAAATTATGTGCAAGGAACCCTTTATAAAAACACATTTTTTTTAGAAAAAGGTAGGTGCCTGTCATCCCTGCACCTTCCCTCTGGATCTACCCACGCCTTGCTAATTGGGTGGGTTACTGAAAATATTCAAAGTTTTACTGTAAGACGTTCATTAAAAAAATAGGAATTGATATTCAAATAGGAGTATCCTTCAGCACAGAGCTCATACCTTCTGCACAGCCCTCCTGCCTTCAGCACAGCCCTCCCACCTTCAGCGTGGCCCTCCCACCTTCAGCACAGTCCTCCCACCTTCAGCACGGCTCTCCTGCCGTCAGCATGGCTCTCCCACCTTCAGCATGGTCCTCCCACCTTCAGCATGCCCCTCCTGCCTTCAGGATGGCCCTCCTGCCTTTAGCACCTCCCTCAAACCTTGAGCACAACACAGTCCTCCCACCTTCAGCACAGCATTCCTGCCTTCAGCAGTGTCCTCCCACCTTCAGCACAGCCCTCTCATCTTCAGCATGGCCTCCCACCTTCAGCATGGCCCTCCCGCCTTCAGCACGGCCCTTCCACCCTCAGCTTAGCCCTCTCACCTTCAGCTCGGCCCTCTCATCTTCAGTACGGCCCTCTCATATTCAGCATGGCCCTCCTGCCTTCACCACAGCCCTCCCACCTTCAGCACAGCCCTCCTGCCTTCAGCACGGCCCTTCCACCCTCCGCATGGCCCTCCCACCTTCAGCATGGCCCTCCCACCTTCAGCACAGCCCTCCTGCCTTCAGCAGTGTCCTCCCACCTTCAGCTCAGCCCTCTCATATTCAGCTTAGCCCTCCCACCTTCAGCTCGGCCCTCTCATCTTCAGTACGGCCCTCCCACCTTCAGCACAGCCCTCTCATCTTCAGCACGGCCCTCCTACCTTCAGCACAGCCCTCCTGCCTTCAGCGTGGCCCTCCCACCTTCAGCACAGCCCTGAAACCTTTTGCACACCCCTCCCACCTTCAGCATGGCCCTCTCACCTTCAGCATGGCCCTCCCACCTTCAGCATGGCCCTCCCACCTTCAGCACAGCCCTCCTGCCTTCTGCTTAGCCGTCCCACCTTCAGCACGGCCCTCCCACCTTCAGCACAGCCCTCCCAACTTCAGCATGGCCCTCCCACCTACAGCACAGCCCTCCTGCCTTCTGCTTAGCCGTCCCACCTTCAGCACGGCCCTCCCACCTTCAGCACAGCCCTCCTGCCTTCAGCACCACCCTCCTGCCTTCAGCACAGCCCTCCTGCCTTCTGCTTAGCCGTCCCACCTTCAGCGTGGCCCTCCTGCCGTCCTGCCGTCCTGCCTTCAGCGTGGCCCTCCCACCTTCAGCACAGCCCTGAAACCTTTTGCACACCCCTCCCACCTTCAGCATGGCCCTCTCACCTTCAGCATGGCCCTCCCACCTTCAGCATGGCCCTCCCGCCTTCAGCACGGCCCTTCCACCCTCAGCTTAGCCCTCTCACCTTCAGCTCGGCCCTCTCATCTTCAGTACGGCCCTCTCATATTCAGCATGGCCCTCCTGCCTTCACCACAGCCCTCCCACCTTCAGCATGGCCCTCCCACCTTCAGCACAGCCCTCCCACCTTCAGCACCACCCTCCTGCCTTCAGCACAGCCCTCCTGCCTTCTGCTTAGCCGTCCCACCTTCAGCACGGCCCTCCCACCTTCAGCACAGCCCTCCTGCCTTCAGCACCACCCTCCTGCCTTCAGCACAGCCCTCCTGCCTTCTGCTTAGCCGTCCCACCTTCAGCACGGCCCTCCCACCTTCAGCACAGCCCTCCTGCCTTCAGCACCACCCTCCCACCTTCAGCACAGCCCTCCTGCCTTCAGCACCACCCTCCTGCCTTCAGCACAGCACTCCCACCTTCACCACGGCCCCCAGTGGCCATTTTTTGTCTCTATTAGTGTTGATCTCTAGTTAGTATTTGCAGTTATCAAAATACTGGAATTATTAGACTTTTATAATGAAAAAAAGTTCTGTTTGGTGGGTCAGGAAGGGGGGGGGGAACTTAGTGAATTGTCCATAAACCGTTGCAGATATACTTACCCAACTACTCAGACAAGTGAGAATTTGTTTTTATGTTTAACATAAGAATGTCAATCCTTATTTTATTTCATACAATAACATAAATTTCTTGATAAAAAGATGAAAGAATAGTGTTTAGTTAAAGTAAAAAAATAAATCAATAGGATTTTATTGTATGACAGATCTATTTGCTTTTCTGTAAAGTCATTGGTAGTCCTATCTTTAGGATCAATCATTAACATATCAGGTAATGAAGTTGTTTTTCTGTTTAGTCCAGGGAAATAATAAACAATTGAAGACAAAAGTAATTGTTGAGACCTTGTATTTCTTCACTCACAGTTAAACCATGGGCTTAGGACCCAGGTATGCACCACAAAACCACAAGTAAACTTCTTGACATTCAAACACAGACTGACATATGTGCACTTCTCCAGCCAACCTTTGGTCAGTAGGCAAAGGGGTTAGTTTTTAGGTCTTTAAAATGTCTGGTGGTGGCTAACAAAGCCTGCACCTGTACTTTAAAATCAAGCTGTCCATGAATCTATGTAAAGTATTACCTTCTTTATGTTATATTAGAGTATATATACATAATCACAGTAGGTCTTATCACAGTATGTCTTATCACAGTATGCCCTATCACAGTATAGGCATATATAATACATATTTATAACATGTTCCCTGTTTGTTAGAGTATCGATATATAAACGAAATATGTTAGATAACATTATAGAATATTATATAACAACGATAACAAGGTTAATTGGACATAAATATAACAAATATTTATTTTCCTTCCTAAATACATCGACTCTAAAGCTTAAAAATGTTGCTTTGATGGTGGTTGGACAAGAATGAATGGTTGGTAACGAGTCCCAGTATTTATAGTGACGTGACAACAAGTGGGCGGAGCCATGGTTACGTCGCGGTGACGTCAGCGGAACCGTTAAAATAATTATTTTGTTGAGGTCTCGCACCACAAAATATTACATTTATAACATGTTCCCTGTTTGTTAGAGTATCGATATATAAACGGAATATGTTAGATAACATTATAGAATATTATATAACAACGATAACAAGTTAGGTTGATTGGACATAAATATAACAAATATTTATTTTCCTTCCAAGTGTCCAAACCAAACCTAACGTAGTGAAAGAATTCTATCACAATTAATTTTATGATTAATTGAGGGCCTAATATATTTATAAATACAATCTGAACTCCATTGGCCTCTCTCTTTAATATAAGATATAGAACCACCCTTGTTATGAAGATTTGTGGTGCCTCCCCTTCTTAGGGAATGTGTAGAAAAATTACCAATAACATTTGCTCTAGATAACAACAACTTGAAACATTTGTTAACACCAGAATATGTTAAAAATTCCACATCTTTGCTAGAAAACAGTGGTTCATCCCTGGACTTGGGATACCAATAATACATTTTTTCAAGCCAATATACTGCACAGACCTTTTTATTTTCTAGCCTATTCACAGGTATCTCATGAATCTGGCCTGGCTTTTTTGTTTTAGATGAAGGGACTTTTACTAGGCATCCCCAAGAGTAAAATTTTACATTTCCCCTTTTTAACATGTGAACTGACTTTACAGTGTGTCCCACTCTTAGCAGTGTTCTGAATAGAAATACTATTACAATCCATACTAAAATGCAAAATTCATCTGACCATTTTACCTTCCTATACAATTTTTCTAAATGTTTTTCCTCCAGTGGATCTTTACTGTCCTCTGGTAAATTTACAGAATTTTTTACACCTTTTATGGTCATTTTCACATTTGGGTCTGACCACCCTGCTACTGGGTAGGCCTTGACATTGTGAAAATATATGTGACAGTTTCTGGGATTTCCAGCCTTATGGAAATGCCTATTCATGGCTCTAGAGCTTTTATTTAGCTTAGAAATCATAGAAATAAGTAAAATAAGCTAAAATCATGCTATAAATGAAATTTTTCATAGTTTTCATTTCTGGTGAAAAAAATTGAATTTTTTCGCATTTTGTTGCCATGGTAACCAGAATGTTGATAGAACGTCCAAACCTGTGGATACTACATCTATGCAAATGAGGGTTTCCATGGTAACCATGGAACAAAATTAAGTTTTCAAAATTTGAAATTCTAAATCAAGAGACTGCTTGGCCATATTTAGCAAAAAACTGATTCTGAATATCTTAAACAGAAAGGAAATGGCGGTATATTTCCTGAAATCGTATTTGGGATTTCAATTTTTGGCCTAGATTATATATAAGTTATATCTTTATAAATACCAAAGACTGGTCTATTTTAGCATATTTAGCATTTCTGACCTTCGTGTCTTCAAATTAAGACAACTTTTTTTCTAATAAGAATATTTACCTAATTTTTTCAGTATTAGATTCCCAAAGACACCATCTTAGTTTAATATTCTAGACCATAAGACTGCTTTTCGCAGAGGATGTCACATATAACCGCCTGATAGTAACTAATAACGGATGAAGGCTTCATAAATTTAGAAATATATGCTATATACAGGCAAGCTTGAGAGGAATTACATTTGTAGCGTTGCCAATTAAATTTTTTACATACCTTTTCATACATTTTCCATTGCCTTCTCCGCAAAAGTTGGGTGTTTTTCCCCACGGCGGACTCTTTCAACGCTCGCAGGCGCTTTTTTATCTCCTTTTCCTCTGCAAAATTCAAAGATTGCGTTAATACAACACAAATTTGAGCCGGCAAGACATTTTTTGGCCTCCCCCTCACTTTTTACATATAAAATTCTAGACAATGTGTCTGCTACCAGATTATGTTTTGTATTAATATAATGAGGGACTAGCCTTATTCTAAATATCTTACAAATCCAAAATAATTCCCTAAGCCAGCTCATACATGTAGGATTAATACTAACTCCCTTCCTAATCATGTGGTATACCTGTGTATTGTCTGTAAATATATTGACACTATGGTTTGCAAGTTGGCTCAGCCATGCCTGCACCCCTCTTACTATGGGATATAGTTCTAGTTCATTTATATTATTTTTGTCATAAACAATATCTGTTGGAGCATTTATTATATGACCACAGCTGGATCCTTCCAGCTCGATGCTATCATCCCAGCTACCAGCTAACCAGGCACCACCCATGTATATTCCAAATCCTTTCATAGAAGAGTCTGATACCAGCGGTAGGGGAAATTCATTATAAACTAATTTTCTCTTGCCATTAAAATTTTTTTTAAATTTTTGCCACCATAGTAAATCATCCCTACATGCCTGGCCCACCTTTATTGCCTTTAATTTATTTTTTAATAGGACTTTATACAGGTTATATATGCGTCTGCAATATATTCTGCCTCCATCAACAACATGAGAGCAGTGGGACAATAAGCCCCCTAAGCTTTCCAACTCCTTTCTAGAAATTGTTGATTTTTTGACATGTTTCTCAAGGAGTTTCTCTAGTTTCTCTAGTTTCTCTTTTGGTAGCCTTACCTCCATTAACTCAGAATCTATTTCAAGGCCTAAATATTTACAAATTCTGCTAGGTGGGCTTACTTTTCCCCATGAAATATGGAAACCAAGGTATCTTAATACTTTTATGACCACATTTTGAGCCCATTCAGCCTCTTCTATGGTCCCAGCGACTACAATGAAATCATCCAGATAATTCACTGCCTGAATGCCATACATATCTGATAGAATACTATACTATATATGAACTCAGATATTTCATTAAAATACATTGGTCCTAGCCTTAGGCCAAAAGCAAGGCGTGAATCCTCAATATATACTTCTTTATTGTCTATTTCCCACCTAAGCCCCATATATTTTCTATGACCAGGAAAAAGTGAAACAGCCCTATAGGCCGACTTAATATCGACCACTGCCATATAATCCTCCTTGTTTAACAAGGCTAAAACATTTTCAATGCTTTTATATTTAAATTCTTGGATTATTTCGTCACAATAATTATTTACTGAATATTTTTCAGGCATTGAACAATCTGTGATAGGTCTAACGCCACCGTCTGGCTTTGGGACAGCTCCCATACTATGAATACAAGATGGTTTTTCTTTTACTATTTTTAAATAGCCTTCAGCTAGTTCTTTACCAATAATTTTGTCTAATTTGGATTTATTTTCCCCTTCAAAAACTGAGTTATAATTTTTGCAATCGTATCTCAGGCCGTCCACAGGCACTGAGCCGTCAACAATTTTGAAACCGTCAACGATACCGTCAACAGTAGGTCTAAACCTATTTTTGCATCCTTCTGTACCTAAAGACAATAGATATTCAAATCTACACGGTCTAAGTTGGGCCAATTCACCCCCTATATAATGCATACAGGTACAAACGCCTCGGGCACATTTTTCGTAGACAGTAATGTCCATCCCGTCAGGCAAGCGGGAAACAAACAAGATATTATTTAGAGAAAAACCAATATCTCCATTATTTACCGATAGATTCTCTTCAAACTTTGAATTTTTGTCGACAAATACCCTATCATATAGATTATCGACACTAACCTTGGTTCTATCAGCTAATTCTTTGTTAAAATCCAGAAATTCATCTTGCAAAGTGACATTTTTTCCCTCCTCCTCTGAAGGGCTATGTGTACTATGAGCACACGAACCCGTGACGTCACCGCTTTCTGTACCGGCTTGTCCGGTCAGAAATGCGGACGTGCACGCGCAACATTCATTTTCAAGAACAACTTTATCATGGATTACCTCAATTTCAGGCGTGAAATTACCATCAATGGGATTAAACTTGTCCTCAAGAACACGGAGGAACCCAACATTACCCTCACATTTGCGAATTACGGAGTAAAAAGGAACTTTTTTGATCTCAGCAGCCGGCTGAGGTTCCCGCGAATGGGTCACTACACTACAATCGATGACGTCACCGCTATCAGATAAGTCGTAACTAAGAGCTTGTGCGTCTAGCAACCCAGATTTTAAAGCCCCATCCTATTTCTTGGTCGTTGTACTACGCCCACAATCTTTTTTGGCATGGCCTTTTTGATCACAAATTATGCACGCGTGCAGTAACCCGCACTTTCCGAAACAACCTGCATCGGAATTGAAACGGAAACAAATCTTTTCTGACCCGTTTGCACCTCCAGAATATTTCTGTTTGTTCTTGTACGAGCCCCCCGATTTGTTAACTGAGGCCTTGTAGGTATTGTCAAAGCTGAAATTTGAGAAGACATCTTCTTGCTCGATGACCCCAAACTGCTCGTACCCTAACCTATCCGCCCGTTCCCTAACGGTTACATCGTACTTGTTAAAGCAATCAAAGGTATACATCCTTGAGGCCTTTTCCGCGAGTAACTTTACGTGTTTGACAGCGGGTTGGGGGTCTTTCTTATCATGGATTAATTTCTCAATTGTTTTGAGCCCAATTACAAGGATTTCCTCTACATTTTTTGGTTTTTCCCCCTTGTTACAGAATCTTTTCTGGGCAAAATTCTTTGTTTTACCTTTTGTTGTTTCAGGTGATGAGGAGGGACTAGTAGAGGACGTCCGAGAACGGTCCGAGCTCGTCGAGGAACGGTCTTTGTTTCTAGATGGGCGCTGTTGCCGTCTTGACTTGGGCTTCTTCCTCACCTCTTGCCAGACCTCTTCTGATGAGGTTTCGGCGTAGTCTGACGACCCTCGGCCCCCTCTTGAAGCCCTTCTGCTGGCCTCCGCCAGTTGCTTGACGGTTGCAGCCATGCAGGTAACTGTACGCTCCAGTCTTGTCATCCTGTCATTCATCCTGTCCGTCGGAACTTGTTGCCGGACTGCTTTCAGGCTCGTTGAGGACGATGAACCCCGGATCGTACCGGAACGGCTACGACCCCTCTTCGCTCCACCACCATCCTCTCCTGCAGCATCAGAATCCACTGACACTACCAAGGTATCGGTACGCTCACATTTCTTGCCTGTTGGGGCTTCGTGCCTCACCCCACATTTCTTGCAAAGATTGTTTTTTCTCTGCCTTTTCCCCATAGCTGGCGCGTAGAGGAACCTCTAATGCGTTGATAATGCGTTAGAAAATGCGTTAAATGCATTAGATAGTCGTACCAAAACATCCTAACCCCCTTAAGGAAGTCTGCTGGAGATGTTGCTTTGATGGTGGTTGGAACGAGAATGAATGGTTGGTAACGAGTCCCAGTATTTATAGTGATGTGACAACAAGTGGGCGGAGCCATGGTTACGTCGCGGTGACGTCAGCGGAACCGTTAAAATAATTATTTTGTTGAGGTCTCGCACCACAAAATATTACAGGTTGGCAAAATGGAAAACTTATTTCAAGAGACCTATCAATAGTTTCACTGAAGGCAACTCAGTCAAGCATACTCTACAAGATAAAATATACCATAATGCTGACTATGATTTACATTGACATTATTTTAGGCTAATATATAAAACAAAATAATACTGTAAAGATTGATATTATGATTATCTGAATTTCCAAATGCCTATATTATGCTAGAATTAAAGCTACCATATTTACAAAAGCTACCAAATTTAGCATGGGTGTGTAATTTAGTTAATGTCATCGGAAGAACAGGGGTTTGCCCTGATTGATGATAAATAAATAAAGATACACAATTTTTTTTTTAAAGTTGCATTTGTTGTCAAAGTGTTAATTTAGAAACTCTTAGGGGCAGTCCATTTATTACATATTTTTTTACCTCTCTTCTAGACTCCCTTCCCCATTAGCATATATAATACACATTAGCCTACAACACAACCCCTTCCCCCTCTGTGCATGAGCCCTCACTGTGATAAATAGCTAGTCATAAACTTGACCTGTAAAATGGAGCTTTTACCACAACAGAGGCATTTATAAACATTGAAAGTGGAATAATAGGTAATCACAATGTTATTAGTCCTCACCAAACACATACCATTGGTCAACCACCTACTTTTATGTCATTCAGATAAATATATACATATATATTTGGCTGTATCACAATCTTATAGAATAAGAGTATAATAGGTTACAATACAGTAGCAATATAAATTACATGATAAAAAAATGATAATACAAATTCTTTGGTAGATCTTCAGTATACATGAAGCAGAGCCCCAAAAGAAGCCTTGATAACTTTCAAATGTGTATAAGAAAGACATTTTGTTAAACAAGCACACAAAGGTCCATACACTTCATAAATGCTACTCAGTTCATTACGTATTTACATGGATGTCAATACTAGTATTGTTAAAACACCATAAACATAAATTCAGAACAATGAATAGATTCTCTTCCTGCAAAATCAAAATCCAACTTGATTTAATTATCCATACAGGGCACAAAATGTATTATCTCCTCAATAAATGAAGCTTTTACAGTTGCACATTTGAAAATTATACATCGCTGCATACACTTTTACACACAAATTTGGTCAGTTTGATCATTATTACCGACAAGATGCGCACTACCTTTGAAACTGATTAGGCTAATAGGTCATTAATTAGGGTGTCTTGATGAGTGTCATGATGCCATATTACCCATAATGCAGGATTCATTCAACAGGTACCAAAGTACAAAAAACAGATTCTGCCTCTGTGAGAATGCTCTCTGTCAGCATTATGTCATGTTGATCTGCTGCATAATCAGTCTTTTAGAATATCCTGCATTGACAGCAGCCATTTAAAGTATCAAGGCTGTTATCCTCAGGATGTTTCGGTTTTCTGAGAAAAAACAAAACAATTAAAACATAAATGGTGAGGAGATACGTAAATTTCAACTGTTGTGACACACAGCACAAGATGCAACCACATCATTTGATAATAATGACTAAGTGTCACCATCTTCTACATTTTCCAACATGAAATCAGGAAGTTTTGGCTTTCTATGAAAATACTTTATAAAAAGAATCAATGTTACGGAGACATTGGAATTCAACTGTTGTTAAACGGAGCACAGAATGCATTTACATTTTTAAGTCCCAAACAATATATTAAGTGTCGCCATCTTCTACATTTTCCAACATGAAATCAGAATGGGATATTTTAAATTCAAGAATTGCATGATAATTTATGTCATTTGAAAAATACTTACCTTCTTTCACCTTTGTTATCCCCCAGCTCAGTACCAACGGCGTTCGCAGACTTTGAATTGAAGAATATCCTCATGTATGTGGAATATGATCCTAAATGATACTCCTCATAAAGCATCCCCTTGCTTTTCATCATATTTAGAAATCGTGTTTTTGTCACACCATTAGCGATAGAAGTCCGAAGTTCATAGCTGCTGGCAGATGATTGGGCCTTCATTTCTAATACAGGAAGAATATGTGTAGCGATATAGTTAACTTCCTGCACTCTATCACAATCAGGCCAATAAAGGGGCTTGTTGCTAACAGTCACCTTATCAAGGAGACTTTTCAGCAGGCTGCAAACTGAGTGCGATGTTGTCAGACTATAAAGAACCTCTTCCATTTGCAGGATTTCTCTGCAATCATCCTCTGTAAGAGATTCTGGGAATCCTGCTACTACTGTCAATGAACATAGCAGGAGACAGTCAGATGCTAAGAGAGTTTTTAAGGTGCTGAATTTGTCTATTCCAAATACCTCTATGTGTACCATCTTAACTTTGTATGGTAGGCCCGTTGTGACTAGATCAACAACACAACTAGCTAGGACTTTGCCGTACTCTACTTCCAATTTTGTGCCAGTGTGTACCTGGGTTACATTTTCAGACAATAATGTAAAAAGCCTCTCCAAGTCTATATCATTCTCTGATGAAGGATTAATGAGAGTGGTGGCTTTAACAATCACTTTGGAGATAGAATGAACCCATTCTTGCCATTCAATTTCAGTAGGGTTATCACAATATTCAATTGTCAGGCTCACCTCTTTCATGTCTTCTGGAAAGGTTCCTGCTGTCTGGGCAATACTGTTTACCTTTAATGTCAGAGATGTCAGTCCTTTGCTAACATAGTGTCCAAAGAATTGTTGAAGATTTCTCTTGTTTGTCTCATTATCTTTACCAGCATTACTTGACCTTGTGCCTTTAGCAAGTGTTATGTCAAGTGTGTCAATAGTCGCGTTGGAGTCATCTCTGGTTCTCTGCCAACAAGGTAAGGATGGGACCTCAAGACCAACAACAGCTTCAGCTTCATCATGACATTTTATGGAAAGAGTGTTCCTGTTGCTATGAATCATTATCGATGAGTATGTTTCCCTTTGGATCAGGAGTAAGTCACACTCATCACTGTGGTCAGGCTTGGACCTGTTTGGAATAGGAGATACATGGTATTTCTATTAACAGATAAGGATTATCTAACACTGTAACATCTTTTGGATGAATGATGTTTAAGAATTGTTTGCTAATGGAGAGGTGATCCTTAGGGATCCCGAACCAGATTCAATGTTTCTTGTAGTTGGCATACTCATCACAATTCTAATATAATCAGAGCTTTGACCAAAAACAGATCGACAATAATTATTATAACTGAACTTTGAAATTTTGCTTTGTGAATAACTATCACAGTTTTGTGTCTATAAATTGCTTTATGTATATATAGACACAACACCGAGACAGGATTATGTATGAAGATAGGACCTCTTTAATAGAGGGATAATTACACAATTTAGGAGACTCTTTGGTAGGATGGCCTTAAGAGACCTTTTTTGCCAGGTGGGCCAAGGGATTTATGAGCAAGGAGATATGGCTGATTTAGATTAGGTCTGATGGAGGAGTCTGTTGGCCCAAATACAGGATAAGGAGAGAACAGTACTAGTGGTTACATCTGTCTCTGAACATAATGGTGTAATATTATATGCTCTCTAAGTGTCAGATCAATTGAGGCCTTCCATCCCCACCCTACTTGAAATTACGTGAAGAATAATAGAAAGAACGTTTTGTGCATGTGTGTAACTGCCCTATTTAGTACATTGCCTATTAATTCCTGCCCTCACCCTTGTTGGGAAATCTTGGATTCCTATCTGTCCCCTGGTGCTAATCTCAATCCAATGGTACACCTGAACTCATAGATGGTCTGCTGTTTCATGATATACTGGGCAAGAAGCAAATTAATATTTTTTAAGCTTGAATTTGTTTTATTGTTGTTCCTAAATGGACCCTAAAAACCCAGTTCCCAGCAAATGAAAAAAAGATATGAAAATTTCAGTTATGCCAAATACCAAGAACGACCTTCTGGAAGACCGTTTAATCTTTTTTGGTCATCTGTATAATCATCCAATGAAACATTAGTGGGTTGGATGACTGTAAACAATAGCAAACACCAGTTAATGTCTGTAGAAATGTAATGATTCATCAACAACAAACCTAACTTATATTTTTGGATGACTAAAGCTAATGCCTCCTCTGAAACCAGTTAAGCTAACCAGGTAAGTGCTGATTCCTGTTTGTATTGATCATGAAACATAATTCAGAATTTGCCTGTTGAAAATTGAAGAATGTTTGTAAATCCATCAAATTCATGAAAATTCATTCTACTTGGAGCATGCACCAATAATACAATTTATGAGGACCTACTGTTTGATACAGATTGATACCTGAGTATATTTGTTGTAGTAAACCAAATTGTATGACCAATTGATGAGTATGGTGTGTTCCTGTTTACAAACATAAAACCTTCTGATTATGAATTGGTCTTACCTGTTAAAGACCTGATATCCTTTGTATTCTGCGATGTGTCCTACAGTCGAACAGAAGAAAATAGTGATATCAAGAAAGTCTCTTTTAAAAACTATTCGCTTGGTAATGATGGCACTCAATAGCTTTGTCCTCAGGTCGACATATTTTGTGTAGATTTTAAGTTCAAAGCCAATACCTAACGTTTCTGTTTTCTTTTGAAGGATGGGAAAAACATTGGAAATTACATAGTCCACATGTTCCACTGTTTCACACCCAGGCCAATGAATAGTATTGTTACTGATTGTCACCCTATTGAGAAGGCTTAGAAGCCACCTACATGTAGATGGAGATGGAAACAAGCTATAGGTAATTTCCCGCATCTCCAGGATCTCTCTACATTCCTCCTCTGATATGGGTGCTGCTAGTCCATCATCTACCTCAAATGAACATCTCAAGAGGCATCCCGACCTGAGAAGACTCTTCACAGTTGTCAATGTTCTGATTCCTGCTACTCTCATATCAATTAGCTGAAGTTTATAGTCTAAGGGATATTTTAGTATACCTATGATGTTTTCTGCAGAGAATGCACCCTGAAACAACATTAGTGAGCTTTTGATCTTAAGGTTTTTTGCATTCTCGCAGAAGCATTGAACCAAATTATCTATATTCTCATGCTCCTTGTTACTGAATAGAAATTCATCCACATGTATTGTGCCCAACGAGTTGAAAAAGGATTCCAATGCATTTTTTGTAGGCTTGTCAATAGGAGTTATCCAAAGTTTGACATCATCCATTACCGATGGGAGCATATCTATTGTGTCCATGATATCAATTGTGAATATGTACAAGGATTCCAATCCCTTTTGAACAAAATGTTCAATGTGACATTTTATATTTTTCAGGATCTCAGAAGTCACACTGTCAGATAAGTGGCCTTTAAGTGGCTGATAAAACCAGAGCAGAAGTTCCTTAATAGATTTCACTTCTGGCTTTGCTTCCGAGAAAGAGAGTGAGAAGTTCTTCTCAGATCGTTCATCCATTCTAAAAGCAGTAAGAGCATCCTGTGCACTGAAACAGGTCATGAATAATCTGTTCCCACATCTGGTCAGGTCAACATACTCGTTGCTTTCCGTACTTTTCAGCAGACATTGGATGATGTTCCTGCAAGTCCTGTGGAGGGAGAAACAAATAAAAGTGTTTTCAATCAAAACATATTTTATTGTTGTAATTATTCATAGTAGCTTTGAACATTTTATGATGTGAACTACTCTACTATTTAATCATAGCAATTAGTTAGGATTCCTTGTCACCAATTTACTTTAAATTATATCTTTTTAAATAAGACAATCTGGTATCATAAAACTTAAAGAATGTAGAACTTGAAAATTGTCTCGGTTAGTCATCTCCAGAACAAGGACGCCTGACCAGAATACAATGATATTACTTTTGATTATAGCATAAATAGGTTGGTATACTCCACTTTAATCTTTTATGATTTACAAGATTAATGCGGATTATAAAACTATGAGTACGCAATGGCAAGAGAAATAGTATAATCATTTCTTCTTTTTTTTTCAAATTCAATTTGTTTATTCAGATATAAAATAATCTTCTGTCATTGCATACTCATAAATAAGTACTACTTGACTATTTGTATCATTCTGCTTTTGGGTTGTTTTTTTTCTTGTTTTTGTTGTGTTTTTTTTGTTCGTTTTTTTTGTTCGTTTTTTTTTTTTTTTGGGGGGGGGGGGCATTCTGACATTGAGAACCTCAATCTTATTTCTATAAAATTGTCCACATATTTTAGTAACCTACATCAGGATCGTATATTATAAGGTGTTCTTAGAAAGTACACAATTGATTAATGTACATGTATCAATTTTAATGTACAAAATGTTTGATCTCTGGCACCAAAAGGGGATTATATCTTTTTTAAACTTAATATTCTTATTATAATAAAGGTACGGGCCAATGAATTCGAAACCTTCGTTGGCAAATAATTAAGAGAGTAACCTCCATCAGGATAAGCCTGTTCCACAATATTAGTTTGAAAATGCCATTTTACTAATCTTGAATTAGAATTATGTTATTCACATTAGTTAAGGCAAATGTAATCTTGTTACATCAATTTGACCCCATATTTGTGGGGCAGGTACCATGCTTAATGAATTTCTGTAATCTTGTTACATCAATTAAACTCCATATTTTTGGGGCAGACACCATGCTTAATAAATTTCATTGGAAAATCCTAATAATTTTTTATTATGTGAAAAGTTCAATGTACTGAAAAAAAGTAACCTCCGTAAGAGTAACCTTCATAAGGATTATATCTATAAGAAAATTCCTTGTCCCAATTGTTCTCTATGACTTATATCCAATATTTCTATATTTTTCTGTTTTGGTTTTGTTTTCTCATTTGACCACTTTCTGCACAGATACAAGATCTTCCAGGGGTGAACATGCAATAACAATGTATTTGATATTGATTTCTAGCCATTCATAGACTTTGCTTCAAAAACTTAAGGAGGTCACTATTTGACATAGGGATATTGGCCATTTCCCTTTAAATGGCTGTGCCTTTATCGAATGATAAATGCTGCTCATCACCTTACTCCAACCTAAAAGTAAAAGTTGACAAAATGGGAATTAAGGCCCTTAAGACTTTTCTCCACGTAGATCTATCAGCCCCTGCACACTTACCGATTCACAGGTAGGTTTTGATCATAGATGTTGAACTTAATCATATCGTCTTCTGATGCATCTGACAGAATTGATTGGAGATTATACAGATAGTCCGTCTTCATCCATCTTTTTCCAGTAAGAACTGAACTAAATAAGAATGGGCATTGATGAAACAGATCCTGTCCAATATTAATGTTCATGTCTAGCAGAGACAGGTGGCTTGAATAATGTGGTATGTCTTTGTGATCTGCTTCAGCACCTGCTCTTATTGCTTCCTGAACAGTTCTAACATGTTCCTCTAATTTTGTCCGTACCTGAGTCATCTTATCACATCGGTTTACACTGCAGTCTGGCACATCTGGCTCACTTTGACTTTCCGGATTATATTGTGTGCGGAATGCCACAAACACTGAGACCAAGAACTTAATATCCTCCTTGTCAGTTAAGAGTCCAACCAGAAAGGAAAGCACCCCTATTTTACGCTTATTGCACAAAAGTATAATTAATGACTTCTTTTGATTATCGGATAAACTCAAGATAGCTTTTGCTGCTAGAAATTCGAGCATGTGATGATGCATAAATCGGTAAGCAGTGACCTCAACGCAGGTTTTGAATGAATAGGTGCAGTCCCTCACCAGAAGGCCATATCTGAGTACAGTTTCATCTAATTGAAATGACTTTAAAGTTGTATCTGTTATATCTCCTTCTACAACTTCAATGATATAGCAGAGAGCTAGTAGCTGAAGTTTATCCATGTCAGTGCTCCATTCTTCAGGGGCACTCTTTGCTCTACATCCGAGACAATCTCGTATTTTGCAGAAAAGTAGAGTCCTTGTCATTTTATCTTCTGATTCAACAGGGTGACTTAAGCCATGTGCTAGTGCAAAGCATATAATTAAACACAGCAAGGGGATGCGTAACATTTCCAAAGGCATGAGATCTTGGATTGTTTTGGCATGATTTGTCACTATTTTCTGCTTTGAATCTTCGGTTTCTCCAAGCAGTTCTGAGAGGGAACTTTCACAGAATCCACCCATTTTTTCATCTTGCAACCCTTTGAGCCCAACCACACGGTCAAATACCGTATCTGGTAAAGCTATCTGGTTGGTGCGACATGTCACAAGGACTTTAACCATTGGGAGTATGTCTCCTCTCAGCAGACCTTCCACAGATGATATGTTGTTACCTCTGATCTCATCTAGGGCCTCAATTACTATGAGGCATGTCTTCTGATGCCCTACAATGTAGCTATATGCTGCATCACCTTTATCCTCTGGGAAAAGAGCCTTGATTTCATCTTGAATAGAGTGTCTGATTTTCTTGGCATCTAGGACGACAATAAGTGACAGTTCATGTAGCATCTCAATTCCAACTTTTGTTGCCCATTGATAACACCATCGCTGTACAAAGGTGGTTTTGCCAACTCCAGCTTCTCCCTGTAGAAGAACCAATCGAACTACCCCTTGCTTCTTGCAAGCAGCAAATATTTCTTTTTCTTCAATTGACGTCCAAATTTTCTTATTGCTTCCTTTTCCTAGGTCCCTGGAATTTAACAAGCAATAGAAGATCGACACTTTTTATCTTTGAAACATTAATGTGAATATAATATATAACAATGAATGATTTGTAGTTTTATTTTCTGAGAATATTGACCGTATTGAGGCTTATCATACTAGAAAAAAGATGATCTGGAAAATTGTTTACCAATTAATGACAACTCATTATAGTATGATAAGCCATCAATACAGGCAATCTTTTAAGGACCAACGTTACAAATCATAAATTACCCCTATAGTCTCAACCTTATGATCACAATTGTGCGAATTTCTCATATTTACCAAATAAGTTGAGACAACAGGCATTGATAGAAGACATATAAAGTGGATAGCTAAAACCTACAAGATGACAGTATCTAAAATCTTATTTAGGACAACAAAAAACACCAAATTGATTATTATTTAGTTCCCAAGATCAACTGATAAGCCCAAAAAATGCAGATCCAAAGAACTTTGAGTCAGATTCCCAAAAAGAGTGGAATTCTAAAGCCAAATTTGATCATTGTGGTCTTGACAGAGGAATTACATGCCACGTTAATCACCCATGAAAATAACAATGAAAGAATATTATATGTTTGACATAACTAGAATACAAGTTACCATGTTCTTTTAAATCAAAATGTTAGATACCCCCCAAAAATTCAGAAAATCAGAGGGCAAAACCCATTTTCTGTATGATGATTACTTGAATATATTGGCTCACCTGTTATCATTGAAGAGAGTAGAGACATCATCTGGTTTTTCTTTCATCTCAAGCTGTACATATCTTTCCACCATATCTTCTGTGGCTTTATGTCGGATATGCTCAAGAAATCCAAGTTGTTTGTCACGGAAGTTCTTGATGTGCCTGGTACAAATAAGTTCCAATACATCGTTGTCCAGCCCTGAAAGCAACCTAATATATTTAACAAGCAAACTTAGGTATGTTTTGGATATGTAGACCTTTAGATTTGATACTGCAGCATGAAATGTGAAATTGGTTAAGGAGGAGATATAAATAACTAGTGTGCAATGAAAAAAATAATATAATGATTTTTTTAAAGGAAATTGTATAGTTAGAATTAAACATCACAGAATAGAAGGGAAAATATTGCCTGAATTCTAGTGCAATGGTCATTATTACTACTTACTATGAAGAACAATATTGACAGTGGTGGTTTGGCATTCATATTCAGTGATTCACATTTAGGTATTTCCACCCCTGTTTGATCTATTATGATGACATATCCACCATTGAAAAGGTCTTTTTTTTCTGTATTTAGTAATATACTATATTAGAAAATCAGATAAGAAATTGAAAAAGTTGTAATCTAAACCCTATTTTTTAACTTTTAAATCTTGAACAACAATTTTTTTTTCAATTCAAAGATTGAAAACATATATAACAAATTTGAGACACTGTGCCCTGCATTGGAAAGTTTCGAATGAGCATACAACATTTGAAAGATCTATGCCTAGTGGTTACTGAGAAATCATTAGATAAAGTATAACTAGACGTTTGAACGATGATATGTATCACACCTGTGTGGATGGAGATATACTTTATGTAAAATGCAATAGTCCTGAGTCCTAAATGGAGTGTTGAAGTGTTACTTTAAGCAAGATATGATAGAGGCACATGTCTGTTGAAAAAAAGGAGTATGCTAGATTAGACTGTACAGTATTACAAGTTTGACATACCTGCAGTTTCTGGTTGTAGAGAGACAATGTAGTCCCCTCTCTCTCTAAGTTGGCCAAGGATGATTGTTTCATTGGTTGCCTCAGCAGAAGGCTTTACATATGAAATATCCCCACTGGCTTGTATCAGACAAATGTTGACCTCCTTGATTTTACTGATTGCTTCTAAAATTGTTCTGAGCTGCTGTTGTTTGTCCATTTCATTGAAGGGTTTAAGTTCAAAGTCTTCCTGATAAATATAAAAGATTGTCCTTCTTTAATTCAAATAATCAGTTTGTATTTATGGGGCATTGTGAAGAGTAACCTTACATGCTACAAATATACATGCTGCTGTTATGAGGGTTATTCTCCCAGAATTCTGAGACAACAATTGTACAACTTTGATGATTTCTTGGTGCTAATACTATCATAGTTGGATGTTTCAGATGCCACTTACCTTTTTCTGTCTATGTATAAATTCAAAGATAGGAAATTATATATAGTAAGATGTTAAGCTCTTGTGGTGAAAAATTGTTTAAGAAATAACAACAACAAAACTTTATCTGTATATTTCTCACACTGTCATGTGGATTTATCTACCAAGAATATTTTGCATAAACCCTGAATAATCTCTCAGTGAGAAGCTATTAATAGCAGGCAAAACCATTTTTACTTTGAATGATAAATGTATATCTAATTATACATTATTACAAACAACCATGTTCTGTCCAAAAGATACAAAGGTAATATGTGATGACAACTTATTTTTTTCACTACAATTTGTTTAAATTTCTTATCCTTGCATAACAGCATTATATACCCATGACACCTGACTCAGAAACCAGGAGTTTATAGAGTCCAGCCTTTAAACCATTGGGCCTTGGATGGGTGGCCAAGAGTCTTGGTTAAAGTTGGTTTGAGAACATATGACATCAAGCTTCAGGTTTTTGAGTCATAGAGTCAAATTCAAGGTTCAAAACGTATTCACCAGATCATACCTTTGTATATCTATCTCTGAGAAGTTCATCTATTTCAGCTCTCAGTTTCTCAGGTTTCAGTCTCTTCTTGTTGAACCTTCTCATCTGGAGGCATACAGAATTGTAGAGGTCTGTGTTGTGTTGATTCTGTACATCTGTATGGTAACGGTGGGCAGTCTCTTGCATCTCCTCCATTGCCTCATCTATGGGATATATGCATCAATAGATATTGAATTATTTGTTACAGATTGCCTTTTATGTCACTGTTGTCTAGAAGCAACAGAGAATTCATATATTCTACAAATTAAAAGCAAAACATCACTGATATTGATCAAGTGAAATACAAACTGCTGTAGAATACCATATTAAGTATGTACAATAATTAACTTAGTTTCTCTAGGGGATGTTCCTTTACCACAACTTTTAAAATGAATCATCAAATATTCTCAATTTTAGTCTCGTTGTTGAGGCCCCCTGCCACATAGATAGCGCGGTTTCTAATCAAAATGATAATACGCATATGTTCCTACCAGGCAAATGTGTAGGTGAAGATGAATCTAAAATGAAAAAAAAAATGACTTTTTAATGAAATGTCTATAGGATAATGTACTGATGTATAGGCATAATAGGTTAGCTTGCTATTTTTATACGTACATAAAGGTACCTTGTCTATCAATTCTATATGTATTGATTAATTATAGCCTGTGGATGGTGAGCCATAGCACAAAAGCATACCCAATCAAGAGGACCCATTCCTGTGTTTTTTTTATTTATTTATTTATTTGTTATTGAACCACATTCATCATGACCTATGGGTCCTAAAAACTCATTGTCTGTGACATCACAGTGGTCTAGAAACAGAAATGAGGAGTGCCCCAGACCAACCTCTCAGTGTGTGACCCCAGCCACTAGGAGGGTGATGATGAATACTTTGAGGCCATTCATGACATCACTACCACCCATGAATAGGGTTTCTGGCCCCTCTATGATGTCATAAGTCCTGATGTACAGTGACCTTGACCTCCAAAACTATCTGCTAGTCTTCATCACCATCCCATCATTACTTTCTCATTGATTTCTCATTTGAAAGCATCATCTGCTCACGAAGTTTACCTGTTGTTTACCTTTCCCATGTGGATCATATTGGTTTATTTATCTATTTTATTAATTCCCTGAAATGTCAGACATTTTTTTCCTGACATTTCAGGGAATTAAATCGGCCATTTATATGCTATAGTGGACATGTCATAAATAAGATTAATATTTACAAGGATTGAGCAAAGTATGAGTTATAAAATTGTTATTTTATGTGGACAAAATATAAACGTTGAACAGGGCAAAATGTCTGCTGTTTAAGGTCAAAGTGTCAGGCATTGTAAAGAAAGCATTGGGCAGGTCCGGATGTCCAGCGATATTGGGCATACACTGATATTATTGAACATTGAGTACCTCTACAGAACTCTTCTAGCAAATCTTCTTCATTGATTTGCAACTGTAATATTAGATAAATGAGGCTCCCAGATGCAGCAATTACGGAAGTTTTCGTTACGACTTATTTCTTTTCAGCTAGAGGGGTTCTTGTGAAATTGGCAATTTATCAGACCATTTATATTTTATGTACATAAGTGTGCAACAACACTTTACAAAGCATGCTAATGTCAACATTTGTTTAGGCTAATACAAAAGCGTCTTCTCACCTGACTGTTGTCTGATGACACTCCTGCCAGCATCCAGAGCCTCAATAACCTGGGGTCTACCTTGATCTTCCATCACTTTGCAAAAGTTCAGGAACTTCATTGCTGGGCCTAATTTAATGTTGTCCAACAGTTTTGTCACCCTGGTAAATTCTGAATCACCCTATAAAAAGAATACCACAGCATATAAAAGTGACTTCTCAAAGGATATATATTGTACTTCATTAGGGTTGTAAGGTTATTAAATAGTTATAAGGTTCTTTTTGATTACAGTATTAGGGCAAGTGTTTTCTCTATAGATACAAAACCTGAACTTTTTTAGTCTACATTATTTTAACAATTTTAAGGAAAATTAATTAGGTAATTCATTAATTTATTGAAGGCTTAATAACAGATACAGAAGGTTTGCATTGACAATAAACAAAATTTGGTTCCTCAAAAATTTCATCATAATATGAATGCTATTCTGAATTGTAATCCAACATAACTTTACAACATGATAGGCCTTTTCAAAGATTATGTCTCTGTATGTGACATAGTTCAATGAAAAATACCTAATGGATAAAATATCAAATTTTATAGAACCTAATTTTTCACCTTTTTTAAAGTTGACATTTGAGTCCTGAATGAATACAATTTGTATTCAACAAATCTCTTTTTCTTCTTCTTTGTCTTATTTTTATTTCAATTCAATTATTTTTCATTTGGGCTGACGCCTAATATCAAACATTTTTATGGGATGGGACAGTTTTATTGTCCAAGGATAATAATTTTGTTTTTGTTTGGATATTTCACTGTAGTGGTTTAGCGTATGGATAATTCAACATAATTTTTTAGGGTCCCATGCACTTCATTTTGGATTTTCTTTATTGCTACATTGGGTCACGAAAATCACATTACTGTTGAACCTTTTTTTAATTTGATGTTCAAATTTGAAATATGTTTTCTCAAAATGTTTAGGAAGATATTTTGTGCAGTTTCAAGAAAATCTAAATTGACATGGAATGACCCCCTTGTGACATATTCAGTTTTATCTCAAACAATCCTGAACACAGTGGAGAACAGCAAACACAAATCACATTGATACTCTCCATTTCTATCCTTAACAGTATTCTACAGATGATATGATACTCACCTTCACCTGCAACTGGTCATACAGCATATCGTCTATTACCCCAGCTGCTTTAAGTTCAGCAACAAGCAAAGGATCCAGCTCTATAACAATAGCAATAAGAGGATAAAGAGAAGTTGTACTTTGCTATTCTAATTATCTTTTTATATCATGTTTAATGTGTCCTAATAACACCCAACTGTCTAAAAAGGGTTATCAGGGGCCTGTTTCATAACAAACCTCTGTATGTTTTGCGCTTCATAAAGTTACAATCACATTTTTTGGTCATCAAAGCTAGATGAGTTTTGTTTTTGCAGACTTGAGTTTGGGTCCATTTACGAGATTTTGGGAACCTTTTACGAGATGCTCAGTGTGCAGTCACGAGATCTTGGGGTATATTCTTTGTGAGTTTCATTATGAAATGGCCGTATATGAGAGTTTCAAACTCCCACACAGTTTCCTTAAGCTCACATAAAAACTCCATAGCTTCATAGATTATTATGAAACACCCCACTGAATCAGTACTCCAGTATTTTTATTAGTAATGGTAGTATTTCAAATTATTCATAATTATGTGAGTGTGGACTCCAACAAGAATAGGGTATCTGATGTGTATTATAATTAGATAATGTAGACCTTGTGGTTGTTACGTGGTCAGACTTTGGTGATCATCATGTAGCAAACATGACCATAATTGTGGGCCTAATCATACAATGGATAAATCGGGAATTTGTGAAGTTGCTAACTGGAGTCAACCCAATGGAGAGGCAATGTGACATCTCTTGCAAGACAGCTATTAGTGGGGTCTGTTAACAACTTTTTCGGATATTTTTCGGATAAAAGCACCAAATTTTGCATGAGGCATCTCTGAGGCATAACTATTGAATCTAGAAGGGGAGCCACCTTGAAATATGAAAAAGGAAATTTTGAGAAATTTTGTATGTTTTTAGCATTTGAAACTTAAGGTATTTAACCAAAAGTATTGGTCATCTTGGGTTAGGTCTCCTGTGTAGATTCCAAAGGTAAATAATTGAATTCCTTGACCTCTAATCTCCCAATTTTGACACTAACAATGTGTTTCCAGACATTTCAGAAGCTGAGATATCAGGTTATTTAACTGAAAATCTGCCATTTTGGATTTTTAGCCCCCATCGGGGTTGTGTAGATATTTCAAGGTGGCTCCCCTTTTAAATTTAATTAAGGGGTCCTAGGGGATCATCATGCCAAATGAAATTAAGAAATCTTTTGGCGAAAGAATAAAGTCAATATCCCTTTCTTTTGTATTATTTTGGAATATAGCAGTCATTGTCAAAGGTATCATGCTAATAAATTCAGCCATTTTGAAATTTATGGTATTGTATAGGATGAATATTATATTTATTGAGCCCTCTAGGCTATAAACATCTGATATTGGAACCATTTCCCCTTGCCTTATACCTTAGTAGCTAAAATTCATAATATTTCTCAAAATTAATCAGCCATCTTGGATTTTGGATTTCTGCATTGATTCAAACACAAATAATTGAATTCCCTAACCCATAATCTCTCAATTTTGACACCAACCATGTCTCTTTAGTATTTTTAGAAGCTGAGATATAAGATTTTTTGTAGCAAAAGTAGGTGTGGCCCCCACATCCGTCCTATTGATATTTCAAGGTGGCTCCCCTTCCAGATTTGATGGTTATGCCTCAGAGGTGTCTCATACCAAATTTGATGCTTTTATCCGCCGCGTAACGATTTCACTAAAAAATTACTATATAGAGTGGTTTGTACCATGTTTGTACAGATTTGATTAGTGGCAATCTAAATCACGGACAACAAAAGTTGGAAGGATGAAATTGATCATAATAGAAACATACTTTGAAAATACTTACTTAGTCTTTTAATGACTTCCGGCTTGGAATTGTCAATGAGTCTTCTAACCTCCTCGAGATCCATGTTTACCTGTTGACAAAAATATAATCTGATGAAACAGAAGTTCTGATTCAAATAGACTTATGTGTACTGAACTCTAAATGACAACGTATATCTATGGTGCTGACACGTCTCAAACTATAAACACAAGGGGGGCCCCCTGGTCACCCTCCCCAACTGGGCTTGGACTATACAAATTCTGTCATTCTGTTAAGAACGGAGGTGTCAAACTAGTCGGGATTTGGTATTTGTAACTGCCTTTCAGATATGCTTGGCATAAACAAGTTCTTAAGTTCGAGAAATCCAAGTTCATTTTTGGACATTTGAAGTATCATAAAAACATGGCTGCTGTACTGACAACCATGCCTGATGATGTCGTCTAAAACTTGGAAATGACAAGAAATTTCCTGAAAAGTAAATATTTTGAAGTTGTTTTGGGACACTTGGCACATTATAAAAATATGGCTGCCATACTGATAAATATGTTTGATGACATTGTTTTAAACTTGGAAATGAAAAGAAATGTCCTAAAAATTAAAAATTTTGAAGTTGTTTTTGGACATATGGTGCATCCTAAAAACATGGCCGCCATGCTGACATATATGTATCATGACCTAGTGTAAATGTTAGAACTGAGAAAAAATGTCATACAAATTCAAAATAGTTTTTCTCATTTGGCACACAATAACAACAGAATATACTGAATTTGACATCTCTGTTCCAGTCTGCTGAGCAGCGGGACCTTTGATTATTATATCTTTTTTTTTTTAGGGTTTTCATAATAATTATTTATCAAAGGAAAGGTGGAAATATTTAAAGAAATTTTCTCTGTGGGGGTGGTGCACCCCCGCCACCCCTGCCACCCCCCTTGGGTACGGATCTGCTGCATCACCCTGTATAACATAAACATTTAGCTTTATAACATAACGAACGTTACTAGTCTTATTCTTGGCAGCTTATATTCACAATTCAATAGGAGCTCATGTATGAACGTGGTGAAATTTGACCGTTGTTCCCTCCCCCATTTTCCCTCACCCTTCCCCTCCCCCATATATATACATCCCCAATACCCCACCCCATTCCCCATTCCATTTCCCCCGACCCCGACCCCATTCTAATCCCCTTTAATTCCAATTTCCTCTACGGTAGCATGAATCTGCAACAATTTCCATTCTCACAAAAAACGCACTTTTTGTATATATACTACAACGCCTCCCTAGGATATTAGAGAAACCTTCACTAGAATTTGTATGACATTTCTCATATCTACCCCATCTTCAAGCATAATTCAAGTTTATTCATGGTAGATAAACATCCATCGTGATAGTTTTCAAGGTTAGGACAGTGTTCTTATCTATGTCACAATGTGTTATATTTTAGTTTTAAATCTCCACAGAGATTTCCCCCCCCCCAAAAAAAAAAAAAAAAAAAAAGTTAATAATTATAATAATTATAATACAAAAAAAAAGAAAGAATCCGCCACTGGGTTTGCGACGGGGTGGGTGTTTTTTTTCTCAAATTACTGGATCCACCCCTGTCCATCACATACTTTCAATCTGAAGTACGATTATATTCCCTCCAGTCTTATTCTACCTCATTGGGATTAAACTATGACAATAGTCCAGGGTAGAAACATACACTAAAGTCATATGTCTCACTTACTTAATAATATCCAGCTGTCTCTTGACGACGATCAACTTCTGAATCTCAAGGATTCATTTCAGAACAGTCAATATAGAAGATGGAGGAAATCACGCCATTCTAGGGCTTTGACCTCCTCCGTGTGAGAGTGAGAGTGTAACTATTCTCCCAGTGCCGACAGCATCACGTGATATCCTGCAGGCTTTAATAGGGCAGATGTAGCAGGATCTAGCTCTGGGGGAGGGGGCTATGTGGTTGGTCCCAATATACCATATAGGGATCGGTTTTCTTAGTATTCGTGTAGACTCTAAATAAAAACATCTGTCGCATGTCTGTATCGCTTATTCTTCTTTCAAATATCCGACGTCGATTTTTAGGAAATGATTTCAATTGATTTTAATAGATAAACTTAGAACTATCTTTACTTTTCCTCATAGAAAAATCTACTCAAAATGTTAAACAGATCAGATTATATGACAATCTAAATATGTCCCTGTGAGTGACTGTCCCACAATTTGGATATAATCTACGTATTTTCACTATCATTCGGGCTACCATTGTTGGAAAATATCATAAAAATTGTCAACAATTTTTACTTAAATACTGTGCAGGTATATAATGTAATGTTTGTGATAAGACATCGGCCACACACCCGGTTCTGTTTTGCTGACACCACACTATAATATATCATTAAACTATGATATATTATATTATGTGATCTCTCTATCACCAGCATATATAAACATGAGGCAGACGAGTTGGCGAATATATAACAAACAGGATGTGAATACAATTTGACCTAGTTGAAAACCACAATGTATCTCCATCCTAAACAATATCCCTGACTATCACTGGGAAACCCTGCCGAAAGAAATAATCCTTGACTAATATATAGTCTATCCTCTAACAAACCCTGGGCTATTTCTCGAAAACCCCTTGGGACTAATATAATCTCTGCTATCTCCTGACTATCACCACGACTATCCCTTAAAAATCCTTGGAAAGAAATCTCTCGGAAACCCCTCAATCAAACGACTAACCTCCGAGTAATCCTGACTAATTCTGTCTATCCCCTAGACTAACTCCAAATTATTCATAAACAATTCTCTGACTATCTCTTGGAAACCCTGCTGACTAAGCCTCAACTTTCTCCTAACTATACCCCTGACTATCCATCAAACAATCCCGCATAGTGGTGGATTAAGAGGGGGGCGGGGGCGCATGCCCCCACCTTTTTTTGTGGCAAATTTTAGACTTTTTTAATATAAAATTCGGCCAAAAAAGTCATTAAGGAAGATTTTTTCCCAATAGCGTCCCCCCCCCCCCCCCTTTTCAAAACCCTGGATCCGCCACTGCCGCAGACGATCTTTTCAAAGCCCCTGCCAACTAACTCTTTACTATCCTACACCAGAACACACACTGTACAAACAACTATGCTGTAGGCAAGTTATTATATTTTTGGTACACATAAACGCGTACATAGTGGTGTGTGATTTGCACGACTGTCTGCTTATTAGATGCTATGAACCTAAACCCCCAACCCGTGCGCGGATTTAAGGGAAGGGGGCGGACGGGCCAAAAAGCTCAGTTTTTTGCTATTGTCCTTTCTCGTTGTGTTCTGGGCCTTTGTCTGAGGTTCATCATAAGTGGGTCGGCTTGTATCAAACAATAATGCTTATTCAGCAACAGGAACACTTGGTCCGGGGAGTCGATCTATTTCCCAGACTTGTCTAGGCCCATATTTGGATATCACAAGCAGCCAACAGAATAAAAAAACAAACAACAGGATTTACTGGAGTATTTGAGATTTACAAGCAATGGTCCTATTTACACAATTAGTTATATGGCGTATCTACAAAACTAACAATTTGGGAACACTCAATGAACAATCGATCATTAATAGATTATGGTAGTTTATTTTATGAAAACATGTTTAGATTTCTAAATCCTGAACCTAAATCACACCACTATAGGTGTGATTTAAAAGGAGGGTTAACTGCTTGGTTTTGCATTTTAAACTCGCATTAAATCCTAGCACTATCTCTGTGCAACACCCAATTTACCCCAGTTTAAATCCATAGATATAAATCAACCATATGCAACAGCAAAAAAGGGGAAATAGAGAACGTGTAACAGGAGAAAGATTTAACTAGGATTTAAACCTCCTCAGCTGGCGAAAATGCAACATACCCATGGAGAACTCGATTTTGAAAAGGGGGGAGGGGGCGCGCTATTGGAAAAAAAATTTCTTAATGACATTTTGGCCAAATTTTACATTAAAAAGGTCAAAAATTGGGGGGCGCCCCCTCTAAATCCGCCATTGCTCTCTTACAGTAATTCAAATTGTACTCTTCAAAAAATGTTAATCAAGAGTTTAAGCAACCTTTACAATAAAGGTACACCCTGTATTTATGAAGGGAAGTAGGCCTATAGCAACATGTTTTTCAGAACGTCATTACTGAGCCCTACCCATAAGTTATTTGGCACTGTGTATGCTACAGGACTTTTCACGGTCACATTTCCCCTAAAAATTAAAATGTAGTTTGTTTTTTTTATACATTCTGAAGTATTCGTTAGATCGCCAATGATCCAGATGATATAGTTATAAATGTATGGATCCTTGATCCAGGCACTTACAACCGGAGCAACGACCATTCAGTTAGCCACTGACCACATAATATTTGGAAAATTATATAATTTTGTGAAACATAAATTTAACAGCACAGGTGGATCCAGGATTTTGAAAAGGGGGCATGTTATTGGAAAATGCTTTCCTTAATTACTCTTTACCCAAATTTTCTATCAAAAAAAAACTTCCGCCCGTGCAACAGGGTCATATTAACTGCGAATTAATTCTCCAGTAGACCGGGTTCTCCAGTCCCGAGTTCTCCTGTGAACAAAGTTCTCATGTACTTTTTTATTCAATTGTTTGAACTCCCGGTATAGAAACCATCTGAATGGTTAAAATAGTATGACACATATATACGTCAGAATATAGCACTTTATTTACAAGTCTCTCAAGGATAAGCCGAAGCAACAAGAATTGATACAACAAGTATAGGATGTCAGCTTCAACACAACCGCAAGCAATACAACACTCAACATTTGAACATAACTTATTCCACACTTGTATATTCAGTTTACCATTTTGATTGTCCACCTTAGACCTACTTTGTAAACTATATGCATTTTTGCCACATGTATATAAATCGCGCAAAATAATTCATCTATATGGACATTTCTGAACTGCCAATGCTTTCCGTATAAATTCAAATTCTTTCTAGGATTTGTCGATTTGATATGGCTTATATAAAATTAGTAGAAAATGTAATGACTAATATTTGTCAAACAAAACATTACACTTAGACAGCATTACCTTGCAACTAAGTAATAACTTACATCTCAAACAAAGAAGACAAAAATTGAATTACCTTTTTCTAAACCAAATAACCACTTCAGCTTCAACAAGCTTTTCTGCTTGGTCCTACCGTTTAAAGTACATTTTGTTGTTTATGAAAGATGGAAGGCTAAAGATATAACACCTAATATCTTCTCACGGTTGTTATTTAGCCAAACAGCTAAATGTAAGCATGTTAGTACTGCAGGGCGCCCACGCTTCTTCAGAAATCAAAATGAGACCTAAATAAGACCTATATAATACCTTGTTGAGTTCGAAAATAAGACATTTTAAAGACATTTCTAAGAATATTTTTTGACCTTTTTAAACTTTTAAACGTTAACAAGCCACATCTTCCATACTGAATTGTTATTTTCTATTTTTCTACAGATTGAAACACTCCCAAAAAATATTTTGAATACACTTTGAAGTAATTTCGATGGTTCGTGTAGCATTTGAATGCTATTACGTCCTACTTGAAAAAAAAATCTGATATTGGTCATATGAATAATTACTATCATTTTAAACGTTCAACTACAGCCTAATCTGTGAGTACAAAATGGAATCTTTCTGTGTGGCTTTTCAACGGGATTGCATGGCAATGTCCCAGGTCTAATCAATAGAATAGAATACATGTGACCTTAACAATTATGTCAACAACTTTTGTACTCTCAAATTTCTACTTTTCTTCACAAAATCCTTGTTTTCTTATTTATAAGAGAGTGGACGTGGTTACATGCTACCTCTACAAAAAAACAACTTGTTTCTTATTTACATCTACAATTCCTGTATATTTTCTATCAGCACCAGCTAAGCACATGATTAGTGATTTTTCTCTCACATAATGTCACACATACGGTTTTACAGCTTACATTCCTTCCAACACATTGTCTGGAGTGTTACTGTTATATACTGAACCCATATGAAACTGTAGGATACCGTAATACAACGCTTTATGGAATTTTAGGTGCATTCCCATATCATTTTTGAAAACCTCTGCCAGTTTTTGTTTGAAAATGTAAATATCTTGCAGAATATATGTTGTAAATGGTAATGTAAGATGCAACGAGATTCAGGTTACAGTTTCTTATATTATGCATTGTAATGTCTGCATACCTTTTTATACACTAGTATATATGCAATACTTTATAAAATTACTATTAGATATCCACAGAACCATGACATTGAACTTTTTCCACATTTGGGATGGAATCTAAATGTTTTGCCATATGACAAACTAGAAAAAGAAACATAGAAAACCTGTTGGTAGACTGCATAACAAATATGGACGAATAAGCAAACAATCTTAGTACATTCTTCCTATACATATATATGATGAATGCTCACCTAAAAGTTACCGGGAGCGAGCAATGATATTTTACATATTACCAGCGTATGGGTTTATATTATCCCAGATAACAAAATGTTGCAAGATTATGAAACAATTTATGGCATTCAAAGCTAAGCATGTACTTTGAAATGTTATTAAGTTGTAAATATGGACAAATGTTCTTTTCTTTTTTTTACATGTTTTTGTATTGCTTTCATTCAAAACTATCCCAAAGTAAGTTTCTAACAAAAATAAGTTAAAAGGAACTTATCCTATTTCACCAATACTTCGAGGGTAACAGATGCTTTGGGAACACTAGAAAAACTAATACATTTTCTTTAAAAGAAAACACAAAATATACCCGTGAACACCAACAATGGAAAATGGTGGGCGGTACAAAACAAACCGCCCTATATTACAAAGGATGACTCTTAAACCTAAACTTTCGTTTTTCAATATTCTAACACTAGTCACAAACTATCTTCAGTATGTCATAATGTGCATAATTATGTTCAAAACAGGCATAATGTGCATTTTGAGGCGAGTCTGTTACGTTTTTTTTTTTTTTTAGATAATTCACACTGACTCTGTAGTACCAGAAGCTCAAAGGGTTTGTACGAGTCTTAACAACCAGCATTGCCCTTATTAGGAGATGGAAGCTTTAAGTTAATGTTGAAGTATTGTTAAGCCCGTATTCCACATACCAATTTCGATGCTACCGATTTTGTATTGGCATAAACCCACATATCCTATATACCATTTGAATGAGAATTGTAAGACCTTTTTAGCGATATAAGAATATGGCTCTATCTAAGCATAGAACTGTACAGTTCTATGCATGGACTCAAGAAAGGGGTGCCACCATTGCAACATTCAAGTAAATTGCACAAGCGATGGTCGGAGTTTCTATCTTAGTGTAGCTACAATATCAACCTATGGAATTTCTCGGGTGTTGGCAAGCGTACCACATATCAAATACATAAACAATACTGAAAACAATTATGTAACCTGACTAAATATATCAACTTATGTACACAAAATCAAAGAAATGTTTGAAGTTTGAGAGCCCCCTCTGTCTGTTCTATGCTCTGCGGCTGCAGGGCCCGAGTTTTCTCATCTCCCCTAATTCTCCCTACCACGGTTAGCTTATTTTCCATATTTTTGGCACCTGCAGGATAATTTGGACAGATTTTGTCGACAAAAACATAGAAAAAAACTAAAGAAAGTACACAAATATTTACCATATATCTATTTGTAATGATTGAATTTTCAAACCAACTTGAAAATATTAAATATATACAAATATGAAATTACAAAATAATCAGTGGTAATTTTCCATTATGATAAACCACAAATTGTGCCAAAGATACTGAAAATGTCTATACTTGAGAATTATGACTTGTCGACATATTTCCCAGTATGCACCTTGATCTGGGCTAGTCTGCAGGTAAGTGCAGAAAATATGCTATCCGTGGTAGGGAGAATCGGAACCACTGTCTATCTACATGTGTGAACCTCATCCTATGGTGCCGCGGCTACAGATCGTTGTTGCGGATGAACCGGTTCCCTTCTGAATGTCGGCCGTAGTATACGTAACGACACTTTCCAAACGTTGCTGAAAAACGAAGGGTTTTATTAAAATATATATATTATATGAATTTTTGCATTCCTCTTTAAAGAGAGGAGCCAGTGAAAGTTCAATTCTTTTTCTTTTACACTTTATATACTAGATTGATTACCTGTTTAAGAGTATGCCAAGTATCTATAGCAATAATTAAATCCTTCATGTGATAACTGTGATGTAAATTGAGGAACATATGAGTCCTCTCGACCTCTGGTCCTTAGGAAAACACAAATCTGTGTGTGACTTCACACAAAAGACGTTTTTTTTTTCAAAAGTATTAGGCCTATAGGTACACGTGTAAAAACTGGTATGGCATCTCCCTGGACTTTACGGATCATAACACTATATTATTCTATAGTCACTGGCCCCTCCCTTTAAGAATAATATTTCAAAAGCTTGTCACTCACTCGGTGAGAGGAGGTCAAATATTTGACAGAATTAGATATCAAAATATTTATGATTAGTTCCTCTTTTTGAAGCAAATGTTTTTCTCCCGCTTACACAGTTATTGCAATATGTTTGATAAAAGAAATCAGATGGGAAATTCCATTAAATACGTACGCATCAAAATGGGTGTGGGGAGGAGGGTAGGGTTGAAAATCTTTAAAACATGCATACACTCATGTACAATTCCAACGCCTATTGTATTTTCGCCCGAGGGGATATCGGATAGTGAACGCCTGAAATTTTCTAAAATGTGCGTACATACTAAATGGAAGGCCTACCAAACACGTACTAAATGCTACATTTATTTAGATTTTCCGTGAAAACTGTAATAGCAAATCATCATCTCATTACATCGTTCGGTCTTATATACTACTGTGAATGTTAACAACGATATGAAACTGCATCTTTACATATACATAGTTCGTTTTACCGCCTGTTTGTAATCAGCACCATGGCTGGGCGGGGCCGGAAACCAGTTGTATAAACTGAAATCTGTCCAGCATAATAAAATTGTTTCAAAAAAAAAAAAAAAAAAAAAAAAAAAAAAAGGCCCGGTAGCGCCACGTCCTTACCTTGTGCGGGGTTGTTCTTGAAGTTGGAGTTGGAGGGTAGAGGGGTGTAACGAGATGGGGACTGGGACTCTTCAGCCTGGTAGAGAATGGTCATAGGTTATTTATCATGTAAATAATAAGATATTTTTAAAAAGAATTTTCACTTCGAATTATATTGGAATGTTTTGGGTTTTTTTGCTGTTCAAAGCACCTATTCGTCACATCTAAAGATCTTTTGCATAATATTTGAAACTTAAAACTGACTAGTTTACTTAATGTTTTGCTTAATATATTATGCATAAAATTTACTATAATTTATATAAACTAAAAGGATGTCATATAAACTATTCCCGATAATAATATTTGATACTTAAACTGAATATGTGTATCATATGATATATCATATAAAGTATACCTGATATTCAACTGATTCCTAATTTGACACAGACAAACATAATTTAGGGATGTAAGGCAGGTTTGATAAAATAATCAAAACTCCAGAGAGAGAAAAATAAAAAATAAAAATGCTAAGCAACGTAATGGAAGCAAATAATTATGAAAATTATCATAAGGGGTGATAATGACGTGAAAAAATCTGAATTCAGTCAGAAATCTGTGGGCTTACACCTCTGACCATTCTATCAAATCATTCAGACTCAAATTTCCCAATTAAAATCCCTATATTTTCTCTGAGATTTCCCTATCCCATAGTGAATTTTTCCTCTCAAGGGTCCGAGCATGTTTTTTGTGATCTCAAAGCATTCATGCAGATTCATGTTTAACAATGTTCCCCTAAAATGTAAAGTTTCTAGGAAAATACTATTGTAGGTAAAGTGCAGACTCCTGAATCAGAAAATCTAGAAATTTAGCAATCAAAATTCCATGCGTTTTCCCCGTGTTTTTGGTCAAATTTCCAAATTTCCTGTGTTTTCCCTGCTATTTTCCCTGTTTTCCTGTGCCGTGAGGATCCTGTGCAAAGGTATAATTGCTATTGTGTTTATGAAACAAGTAAAATGATCTTACAGCCTCTGCCTCTTCGGCCATGACGGGGCGGACTACTTTGAGGAAGGCTCCTCTCCGCGCGGCCTCCTTCTTCTCCGAGAGCCTCACCGCAGACGAGTCAAGGAACTTCAGGTTGGGGAGTCGGTAAAGGACGTAATATCTGAAAAAAGCGGGTTTGTAAAGGTTGGCTGGTTGGTTATTGGGGTCTACTGCCGTAGCAACATCTATGGTCACATCATGGCGAGAATAAGGTTTGACAATTCTGTCTTTGATGATCTACGAAATGATCAAATCCATAAGAAGATAGAGACCATACACCAAAACATTTACCAAGGCCGGTTTTCTTTTATGTGCAGTGGTTCACGCGGCCGGCAAGGGTGCGTATTGAGGGCAGGTCGTATTGCCAGGCCGTACCCACCACTCCATATTATCAGTATTTTCTAAACAATTTGAGGTTTGTTTGGGTGATAAAATAAAGAAGAACCTTTGAGGTCGTCCTCGGGTGGCTGTACGATCCATGGGGATTGTACAATCCTTGGGCTTCGCCCTCAGTTTGTAGTAATCCCCTGTGGGTCGTACAGCCACCATCGGACGCCCCCCCCCCCCCGCCCGTGGTTCTTCTATAATCTTTCTTTTTCCAGGTTTTTGAGGACTAAAAAGAGTGAAACAAAAGGTAAATTTTGAAAGAAAATGACATAATTCCATGACTTCTCACAATATTTCATAAATGTGTTTCCAATAAAAAAAGGAGAGAAAAATCTTTCAGGGGCAGATAAGAGGATTTCGAAAAAAGAAAAGAAAAGAAAGGGGGGGGGGGGGGGGTCTCCGCATACACGCTAAGTACTAAAATGTCACATTTGTAACGCACATACAACTATTTATTTTTCTTTACAAAGTATAAGTCTCCCCTAAAAGGGGGGGGGGGGGGGAATCAGGAACTCTGGGACACGCCCCCCCTTGGATCCGTCCCTGTCTATTTATGACTACTTTAAACACCCAGTATTTATATGAGATGTTGCTAGTAAAAGAGTTCAATTTAGTTATCATAATTTTAGTGGCGCTGAAGTGAATGAAAAGATCTGTATTCTTTTGTGTCTCATGTACCTAATATAATGTTTGCATGTGTATATTTAAAATAATAGATAAATATTTATCAGGTTAGGGAATCTATTTTATTCCCCGGGCTTGCTGTCACATAGATATATAGATATATCGAAATATATTGATATATCGACATATGAGATCACACTGTAAGACTCTTTGTTGTCAATAAAATCACTACGACTACTACTACTACAACAACTATTTTATTAAATTTTCTAGCTTTTTCAAGGATTCCCTGCTACGCGTTAGCGGGCGGTTACCTGTATCGCTGGTAGTCCTCCTCGTCCTTGTCGCAGGCCGACAGCTGGTTGGGGCAGGCCTCGTTACCGAGCAGGCTCAGGTACGTCAGCCGCGGCATGCTCCGCGCTATCTTGTCCAGTAGCGAGTCCAGGTTACTGATATAACCAGAGTCAAGGACAAACAAAAATAGACCAGGCAAAAAAAACAAGCATGGGTACTGATAAGGTAGCTTGTGAGGTAACTTTCGATTCCAGGAAGGGTTATGTCATGATTGGTACTAGAGGTTGTGCTGATGTCATGGTTAAATGCTACTAGTGGCTGATATGAACTATTGCAGGAATGCAAGGGGGCCTTCCATTAAGTACGTATGCACCAAGGAGGGGTGGGGGGTCTAAAATTTTTGAAAATTTGCGTACATTCATGTTCAAATCCAATGGGTATTTTAGCCCAAGGGGGGGTCGGGGGGTCTAGATTTTCAGAAATTTTGCGTATGTACTAAATGGAAGGCCCTAAGTCAGGGTCAATGAAAAAATCTGAAAATGTCTGAAGAAAATCTGTGGGTATCCTAGAATGTTATAAAACCTTATGAAAGCACTCATTTTTGAAAGTTATCATCAGAGGTGTTGAAGTTAAAAAATCTGAAATCAGATTGAAATATGAAAACTTACATCCCTGCTATTGGCAAAGGATAGGTAGGGGTTTTATGCACTAGTATGCACTTGGACAGCCACTCGTTCACACGACATGTACGGTTACAAAACGACACATTCGCTGACAAAAACAACACACATACTTACAAATATGGCAAATACACCACCAAAAAAAGGCACATTCACTTACGAAAATGGCACGTATGCTTACATTTGATCTATAAAACCTGGGTTGAGTCGGTGTTATAAAAAAGCTCCCCATTTAAAAAGAAAAAAGTGGAATTAAAAGAGATTATTTAATCTGCTCTTAAAAACCGTAAACCTTAGGAAACAACTTTAATTCAGAACACTTACTTTGACGACCAAACAAAAAGCTCCTTCCCTGGACAAAAAAAATTGTCCAAAGTGGTCTTCAATCAGAGCGAATTATACTATAGTCTCGTTCTCTCTGCTTCAATTATTATGGATGTGGAGCAAAAAGCACACTTCACAGAAGTTGAAAAGGATATTTGGTTTTTGTTGAGTGTCAGGGTGTGTAGGTGCGGGAGGCTGGGGAAGGCAGTGTTGTCGTTCAGCAGGTTACTGTCCACGACCAACTCTTCGAGCTGCGTGAAACCTTCGACACCTTTTAAATCCCTACAAGAGAAACAGAATTATGAAAATAAAAACATATTTATGAAAACGAGTATATAATACAATATATCATCAAAAAGTGTATCAGTCGTATCCAGAACCAATTCGTGTGCTAAAATCAAGCAAAATCTAATATATTATTAGGACATTAATATAATCATGATAATCATCCTTCTGTTAGATAAAAGAGCGTCGTAATTTAACTGCATGAGGTCGTACCTAAGAATATCTTATTGAAAATCAAAAAAAAATAAAAATTTCTAAAAGTAAAACGTCCCTTTTTGGTATTAACTTAGCATTGTATTCGTTACGTTTGAAACAAAATATTGAACCAGTTTTAGCACGACCGATATGTACGAGAGTGCAGACAGAAAAACGCTCTATGTCTTTAGATGTAACCGTAACGTTCAAACTTATCTAAGATGACGGTATCTTTGGGCCATTCAATACTTAGGAGAAAACAAAAAATAACGCCCCCGATGTTTATCTTATGATAATAATGTAGATAAGAGGATATAATAAGCGCATTCCAAACGTGCACATGCACCCTCTGTTTTGGCCAATTGTTATCATGTAAATTGTGAAATATATACGATAGTTTGGGTTTAAGATTTAACTCAACTGATAACTATAACCATGGTAAAGCCATGTGACTGGTCAATCCCTATCAATAGGGAAACCCTCCCTTACCATAACACTCATTTTTATGATACTAATCAAAATTCAAATTTCTGTGGTACTACCTGTCCCACTTTGTATAATACTACCCCATAATCTGTTTAATAGTAATTATCATCTTGTTATCATCTTGACTTGTAGCTAGCTGACTCTTTCTACTGTTAATCAGGGATCCCATGTATCTATCGGTTCTAACCGATCTCTTTCCGTTGCCTCAGTCGGGGCTGTGAATAAACTACTGTATTGTATTGTATTGATAGCCAGAGCAGCCAGTCCTTCAACTCACCATAATTCTAAAAGCGTTTCTTGTCAAACGCCCCAATTTAGAGATGTATTTCTTTACTTTTAAAAACTTAATTCGGCATTTTGATTTCAAAATTGACACTTACCTGTCTGACTACAATCCTTTCTTAGCTACTAACAGAAAACAACCTATTGTTTCAATAGTAGCTTTAAACTTTATGTCCACTCTTTAAACGTTATTTTCCCCTCAAACTTCTCTAAAATGACTAAACTTTACCTGAGACAGTTGTAGCTGAGGTCCAGTCTTCTGGTGAACCCCCCGTAGCTGACGGCCAGGTCGCCGGGAATGTACTCACTGTCGTGGCCCACGAAGGACAACTGCAAAGGAAATAAGAAAAAATACATATATTTTATAATATAGAAAAAACGCGGTTTGCTCTCTCTGAAGATGCTAATGCAAAAAATAAAAACAACTCATATTTTGAGTCGTGTCTCCGCGGGACTTGGGTCGACAAACGTATGCTGCTGGGCGCCCCCTCCCTTGTTTTTCGGAAAATTGTGCTTTTTTTTTTTTAGGTAAAACTCGGCCAAAAAGTAATTAAGGAAACAAGAAACCCATGAAGGTAGATCGTAAACGATCTAGAGTGAAAAAAATGCCAGAACAAGAATTCTGAAATTTAGATCCTAAAGGATCTATAGTGAAGAAATGCACCTATCGGAAATATGTAAAATGATTTCCATCAAATAGGGGACATTTTTGGCATTAGGTGGACCCAATTATCATTTATACAAGTGTTTAGCAAAATCTATCTGTTGGGTTTTTCTGTATAAAAAAAACCAGCAAAATGGTTGTTATTTTATAGAAAATGTTGTAATCGTCACCAAATTTCCTGAAATGAAAATAATGGACATTCTCATTTGGGGCTACAACCTCAGTCAGTTTTGACTCATAGTTGACTCATAATGGAAGTCATACTTGTTTCAAATTTGGAAATTTTTCAAAGTGCTCAAATCGGCATATAAACCCTACTAAATGATCCTTTTCTTCCACAAGTCATCAGGTATTTGCATTCCCGCCAACAGCCGACAACCCTCCTCACCACTTCCCGGCCCCTACTCCTGCTATTCCCGTCACCTGGACAATCCACCACTGACCACAGGCCTGAGTGCCTACCTACTCAGCCACCGTCCTGCCAATACCAGCAGGGCCGGGCCTCCACCTGTACAGCCCACGCCTGATCGGGAGTGGTTATACGCGCGACAGTCGCGGACGCGACCATCGCGCGTATAATATTTCTATATACGTGGACCTATTACATGCAATGTCGCGCTTATCTAACACCTTATATATGCGACGTCCGCGTATATAGTTATCACTATACGCGCGGACTTATTAAGGATAGACTTTTCTTGTGCATTCAGTTTAAATTCAGTTTGCAAATCTTATTTATAATGATAAAAAATAGCTATGTCCGCTCATATAAGCATGCCAGTATGAGCGGATACACACCTGTGTATACATGGCTACTACTAGTATGCGCGGACCCGACACCCGTGTCTTTTAAGAAATTCGCTGCTTTCTGCTGCCATATCCGGGCACATCATCCCAGCCGTATGCCCCCTCACCGACTGCCTCTGCAGGCACCCTCACGGCACCTCCCTAGATCGCGGCTCAGCCAATGAAATCCCTCACCCCACTCGTCCCACATGATTGACACACGGCCACAAATTGCCTATCAACCACCACTCAATGACTGACTGAAATAGAACCACCGGTCAGGCCAACACAAAAGACAGGTAACTACTACACAACTTTCCGTTATGCAGTCAAGGGAACACAAAGGATCGACGTTCGACGCTTATAAGTGAAAAAAATGGTGTTCATTTACGAAAATACATCAATCCAAATCCATTTTTTTCACTAAAAATATTCCGATAGCACCCCCACCCCCTTTTATTTCAAAATCCTGGATCCGCCAGTGACCACCGATGTCATTCAGACAATGATAACTTACTTATGTTATATACACGGCATACAAAAGCACAAAATGCACTTTTTGCTTTTTCCTTGAAATTGCCAGGGCACTTAGGGTTAACCTTCAAACTTTCAGTTTCACATATTTTTTCCTCATCGGTTTGTAAATTGTACATCAAAATAGTTTCCATCATTGCTGTATTGTTTTAAACAAAATTCTGGCTGGCGTTATATCCACTATATCCCCGGGGTTTGGCAGTATAAAAAACAGGTTTTTTATACCAACATTGCCGGTTTTTCTTCATCAACAAGCTGCATGTGGTTTCGATAATTATTTGGTACTACTCTGCCTGGCACCGAACGCGATCTTCAGGCTTCTTGTTGCCCGTCCTTTTTTCCTTTAATATTCATAACCTCGCAGTGTCCGAAATCAAGGGTGCACCCTACACCCAGGATGCATGATTAGGCCCCTGGTCGCATGGATTTAAAATACTATGTACTCTGAAATGCACAGGTTTTCTGAGTATTATATGCTGTACATATATGGAGAGGATGCATAAATTGAAGGCCGAGTGCACACTATTTAGAACCATGCACCCGGCAGATCCATATATTTTTTCCTTAATTTCGGCCACTGCCTCATGGAGAGACCCCTTCACATATATCTCGCTTCTCAGGGCACTGCAGTCTATGGATTTTCGGGAGGAATGGTTAGAAGTTTATGATTTGGGCCAAGCAAAGAACTTGGCTCTTTAAATGTAATTTGACAGGACAGCCTGACAATCCGACATGAGGCCTGCTGGGCCTAGTCACTTTATGAAATTAAACAAATCAGGGCTTGACAAATCAATTTGAAACCTGGATGCCCACTGGGCAACTTGAGCCCAGAAATGGGTTGCCCAGCTACAAAATGTGGTTGCCCAGTAACATTTGAAGAGAATGATGTAAAATATATAGATGGTTCTGGGCCACTGGAAACCCGATTTGTCAAGCCCTGCAAATCCTGATGAAGGTTCGAAAGAATCGAAACATGTTGATGTAAAACCATGAACCAATCCTCTAATAAAACAACCTGTCCACAAAAAGTTTGGGAGTTGGGTTTGAAACAGTGTAACACCTTTTAAATTAAACACTAAACACTCATGGTTTTAGTAACGACAACATAACATACGACTTTGGGGTTTCAAATTGAACGCGTGATATCTAGATGTCCCACCAAGAGTCCCACAAATATACGTTGACGTTTGTGGTACGTTGATGGAACTTTAACTTTTTTCAAATTGAACATATGACATTGGGACCTCCCACCAAATGCCCCACATGTATACATATGTTGACGTTTGCTCTACGTTGAGGCTCCTTTCATTGATTCTCAGATTTAGCAAGCAAACATTTTCACAAATTTGTAGAGAGGGAAGGGAGTAAAATATATGTTTACTATCCATTTATTCTATATCACGATTTCATCCCCTATACCTTCACCATTGTACTGCCCTCTCAGAAACTAGTGAATAAAAGATCTGTTATTGCCATGGAGGCCAATAATGCCTGTCTGTGAAGGCTAAAGCCCTCAATAGTATGAGCAAACCAGGGCAATAACAACTGGGGGGGGGGGGGGGGGGAAAGACAACTGTGCAATCCGAAATGACTAAACAGTGGAAACCGCAAAGAAAATATATAAAAGGATACTTTGGAAAACTTAAAAGAAGAAGCAGATTAGAAATTAGTGTACATATGTACAGTTTGTTCAATTAACCCTTGAATTCCAGTCCCAGATCCGTAGAAAATATAAAAAGTAGAAATGATGACAATTTTTTTTAAAAAGTAGTATAAAATCAGTGTAGTAATGTACCGTTTGTTCAATAAAGTCCTCCTCCCTTAGGTCGGTAATGGAGAGATTCATGTTGAAATCCTCCTCCACGGTGAGGTAGAAGTGGCAGGAGTCGGCCAGGATGTTCATGGTGAGAGACTGGGTTTAAAGTGACCCGCTCAGCACACTTAAAGCGCCAGGCCCGCGTGGACACGGGTAGGGATATGTGCAGAGATAAGGCAGAGAAAGCACATGTTGCACCACGAGGGTGGGCTCAGTTCAGGATCAGAAACGTGCCGGGTCTAAAAGTAACCTGTGTGATACCCTCCGACTTAAGGTTAGATAAGGGACATGCCAGTCTATTGTTTGTTTAATGCCAGGCAATGTTTGTTTGTTTGTTTGTTTGGTGTGTTTGTTTTTTGGTTGTGTGTGTGTGTGTGTGTGTGTGTGTGTGTGTGTGTGTGTGTGTGTGTGTGTGTGTGTGTGTGTGTGTGTGTGTGTGTGTGTGTGTGTGTGTGTGTGTGTGTGTGTGTGTGTGTGTGTGTGTGTGTGACATCATAATATTTAACATGTTTCATTTTGATTTAATTTACTGAGTAATATCAATGCCCTACCCATCATGTATACATGTACGCTAAAGGCTGTTTACATAACAAATATTTCCATATAAATAAATATAGATAAATCATCTTAAACTTTGTGGAAGACCCTTTTCAAATTTTGAAACCGTATATATGCAAAAAAAACGAAAAAAATTCTAAGTCTTAACTTTAAGAAATTGATTTCATCCTGGACTACTTATGTAATCACACTCCCTCCTCCGGGACACGGAATTTATCATTATATGAGACCAATACAATGTAACTGTTATCTCTGTGTTTGGGTTTCAAATGACACTTTGACTCCTCAAACAAAGTACACACCTCGCCCGACCCTGACCCGGAGTGACGCCTTAATATCTGTCCCTATCTCTGAATTACTAAGGACATTGGCAGGTATTATTAATGACAAAGATAACACCCTTTGAGGCACCTTTCTGAGACATCTTGGCAAGTTGAAGAAAAAGAGGAAAGTATCGATGGTTTTGAGATAACGTCGAGGTGTTAGATAACCTTACAGCGATTATACGGCATGGATTTATACAAATCTATATCTTTGGAAGGCTGAGTTATAGACTAAGAGCACGCAGGGCTCATGAAATTTTAAAATGGCTAGGTGTTCTGCGGATACCCTGAAATTGTTCGAAATTAAATTTATTTTTATGCACACACTGGGTGCATAGAGGTTTAAAATCATGCACCCGGCAATTTAATTATCTGCACGCCACTATAATTATAAAGGTATTTATTCTCTTAGAAAATCATGCACACGCCGGGTGCATACCTCCACACAAGTGTGCACCCTGAAGTCAAATTGTGCACACCGGGTGCAGGGTGCGCCCTCAATTTCCAACACTGCAGTCTGACTATGAAGCATGGGTCCTGCACATAAAAACAGGGGTCCCATTGCCTCAGCCTTGATACCAAGGTATGATTTGTAGGGTGTCCACAGGACACCCTAAAGCCCCGGCCACATTGCCCAACTCAACTCAACTCGACTGCCGTAGCTAACCATGGCACCATAGGCCCCCGACTGTCTGGTCTTAGTGATACATCCCTCCCTTGCCACACTCTACGACTCAACAATCGTAGTCTCTACCTAAACTATAGGGTCCTGTATTATGGGAATTATAACTTTAATGCTAACCAGTTGAGTTGAGTCGGGTTTTAAGGCATGCCACACCTACGGTTTGACCCCTTACAGGGTTTTACCTTAGCATAGAGTTACTAGTACCGGGTACTAGTAAAAATCTGTTCGGGCTAGTGAAACATGTGAGGTACTAGCCCAATGGGCCAGTGAAAACTTGGAAATTACATTAATAGTTTAGTATATAGTCTAGTGAAACTCTGATCCGCGCCATTGCAAAGACAGGATCACTAGCCCGGTGGACTAGTGAACAAAAAAGTTAAGGAAAACCCCTGCCTTAAGACCAGACGATCGGGTCATATATCTTCATCTTCTCAAGATGTACGACCAGACGGAATCATTGTAGGAAAAGCTACGATTCCAGTTGTAATCCTATGCCACACTGCCCAACTGAACTCAACTCGACTGTCGAGTTCAGTTGAGTTGGGCAGTGTGGCCGGGGCTTAAGGGTCCTGTCAGGGCGTCCTGGGCCTTTATGGGGATGGACAGGATACCCAGGGCACTGGATCTGATGAGGCCTGCTACGACCTTAACAGAAAAAATAATAGACAATATTTCAATTTAACCTACAAAATGTTGCTTGAGAACGAGGAGAGCATGTTACTATACCCCCTTGTATACCGCCACTAGAAGGATTCGACATTAACAAAATAGTAAGTTATTTTTACGAATCTAAATCCCTAAAATAAAACACGGCAATAGAGACAAATTGTCCGACATTTAAAGGGATTACATCGGACATTTCCATCCCATACTGGACATGTATTAAACACTTTAATGTGTAGAAGGATTCAGCAAAATATGAATGACAAAACTGTCATTTTAAAAGGCCAAAGGATGACAATTTCGTCGGACATAATGTCTGACGTTCAAGGGTAATACGTCGGACACTGATGGAAAATTGTCGGACATGTCCAGATGTCCGGCGGTATTTGGGATACACTGCCGAATTTTGTCAAGGAATACATATATAAACTTATTAGATAGATACAAATTATATAGAAATATAATTTAGAAAAAAAAATCAAGACAGTGGTGCTTTCACTGAGAAAACTCAAAATAAGAGTATCAAATCGCATGCTTCACAAACACAACCTATAATTTGAAATACTATCTTTTTCTATAATCTATTTTTCATACACTAAGATCTAAATGGTCTGATATTTAAACGTTAACCCTTGTTTAAACCATGGAAAAAACAAAGTGTGTGTGGGGGGGGGGGGGGGGGTGGGGGGGGGGGAGTATAGTATCGGTACTTTACTGCGTTATAACCAAACCGGATAGAACCGTTTCCCTGCCCATCCCACCATAGGGGAATATGACGGTGACTTTATTGGTCTATCCATGCATATAAAGTGTGACATCAGCATTTTTCCACACGGCCTAATAATATAAACAGTAAAACGTTTCTATTCCGGACTGAGTATCGTATCCTGAAAGGGCCGGGGAAGACCCTCTGTACACGGCACCTCCCTGATTTATACACTTTCACTTATTCATTCAATTATTCTTTAACATAGGAGTAAAATCTAAATCAACTCTCTGATATTTAAATAGTGGTTTAGAAGAGAACAAGAAGCAAAAGAGCTACAAAGTTCCACTCATGCATGAGCAATGGTCGTCCCTCAATAAACTGAAGACCTTCCTACAACCTGAAGGCTATATGGGCTATGAGTAGTGATCACCACCACCACTCTTGCTGTCACACACAACTCAGGGAGGGTCTAAGGAAAGGGGCTCCTACTACTATTACTAAGTCCCTGCACCCACCCACCTAGACCTGCCCACCTGCAGGTGACAGAGGGGGCCTTAATGTGGATGGGTGAGGGTTGATTTGCTCGAGTACTGGTTATGTAACCCACTTCTAGCTTCTCACACTGCCTGAGTCTAACAATCATTGTAGGACAATGCCCTTAATGAGCTGAACATGAGATGTAACCAGTCATTGAAAACAAAGAGAATTAAATGGCTAAAGACATGACTGATGGAGGAGGTCCCCACCAGTAGCTACAATACTACATAGATATAACTAGGGACTCCCAAAAATTAACAAGTTCATGCGACCAAATTATAAGCCAAGTAGATGTTCAATTATGTTGTCATGAGAAATTATAATTTATAGTCAAAGTCAAATGTTAATGTAAAATACATGATCACAAGTTACATGAATTACACAAAAATGTACGTCACGTGTTACAGAAATTACACGAAATGAACAAGTCACGAATTGCACAAAGTGCACAAAACCTGTAATGTGTGACTCTAGTTGCCTACTTGGCAACTCTGACACTCATTGCAATGGCCCAGCAGTAGATCTACAACTTTTTGGTGGTCCTGGGCCACTGGACACACAATTTGTCAAGTCAAGCATGTCTATGGCATATCATTTTCCGCGGTAGCATCCATACTGTTACAGTGTACATCTAGCCTCTTTCAATAATGTCAGGCAATTCAGAATCAAAAGTCAGGCACGGATTGGGAGGGGGGGGGGTGCCAGGTGTACTGTACCCTCTATTTTGAACCAAATATTACATTTGTATGTGTAGAATTGAAGTCCCCACTGGGCACGGTAAAAACATTTTACTAGCCTGTAGCACACCTCCCGGCCCTTTTCCAAATACCTGGATCCGCCCCTGGCTTCAAGTCGTGAAAAAATTAATGCTTTGTATTTTTTAAATTAACTTATCAACATCCTTTCTTTAATAGCTAGATAACATGGTAACACTCACTAAGATTATCAAACAAAAACATGGATATTTCAACCGTGGCCAGTTGTTAGTGTTATTGTCAGGCCTGCTAACCCCAGACCCCTGAAAATCAGGATACCTTCATTTCCTGATCCCCCCCCCCCCCCCCCCCCCCCCAAACAAAAGAAAATAAATAAAATAAAAAAAAAATAAATAAATAAATAATGAATAAAGAAAGAAAGAGAGAAAAAGTAGTCTATTGTTATGTATGAGATAAAATGTAATAGCTACAATAACTGCTTCAATAAACAGAAATTGGGGGTGGACCCAGAAACTTAAAAAGTGGTGGTGGTGGTGGGGGGGGGGGGGGGGGGGGGGGGGGGTACGCGTGCTATCCCTCTGGGCCTGGGAATTTCACATTATAAAAATGTGGGCCAAAAAATCAAGGGCGTGCACCCTGCACTCTCCCTCCCCTAAATCCGCGCCTGGCAATACCTTTGGACAGCAAGGGGGGACTCTCGGGGTCCTCCCCCAGAATTTTATTTTGATATTTACAAAAAAAAAAGAAGGCTTTTTTGAGCAAAATTAACCCAGTTTTTCCGATCATTTTTAAATCATTATTTCTTCCTAAAAATCGCGACGATTTTTACTTTATGGGGACCCCCAGGACAGAGTCTAAAAATCGGGACTGTCCAGGGAAAATCGGTAGACTCTACACTAGCTTGATTCTGACCGAGTTGTGAGTGGGTGGTTTTCACGACTTTCTATGTCAGTGTGACAATTTAACTAATCTGACAGCTCTTGGGTCAATATTACTATAAAAGTAAGGAGTACAATCAATACTCTAAGGCTAACCTGTCCCTCGTTATTGACGCGGGGGCTGTGTGACGGCATTGTTGGGTCTTGGGACGATTCTTCTCTTCTTTTCTGACGCCCGATGCCCTCCGCCATCTTGAACAGATCATGTGACCACCTAAACTATAGTCAGTAAAAACAATGTTGATGAGTAGAAATTCACCAAATATTCAAGGTGAAAACTCCATATTTTTTGTCCCATTATGGGAGACATTACCATGTTAATATGTGTTTCCTGTGTCTTTATCTAATAATATAATAAATGTATTAATAAATACACATTATAGAAATGAATAGTGAATACAATAATAATGTAATAAATAATAAATGTAAATCAATAGATACTAAATGTAATAAATATAATGAATAATAAATGTAATAAAATAATTATGTAATAAATGATAAATATAAATGAATTATAAATGTAATAAATATGATAAATAATAAATGTAATCAAATACAATAAATAATAAATGTAATAAAATAATAATGTAACAAATAATAAATAAATATGCATTACAGAAATGAATAGAGGATAAAATAATGATTAGTAATTGTAATAATTGTAATAATAATCTTGAACTTGAAGTTTGAATATTTTGCAGTCAACTTTCTCAATATCTGACTATAGTCTTAGTTCTTGATTTCTCCGCCCGGTAGCGCCTCAGTTTGTTTTCAATAATAAGGCCAACAAATGAATCAAACCCGGGATCTAAGCCGTTTTCTTCTAACGGAAGGCGATAAATCTACTTATTAAGTAGTCAGATATTGAAACAAATGCTTTATAGTTATTACTGAGTCAGATATACGATGGATAAGCTAAGTATCATTTCAGGAGCCCTCTTCTTAGCGGCCGATCTTTTCGCAATCGCCAGTTTGGCGATGCCAAATTGGATCGTCTCCGATGTGGGGGGTAAGTATGCAGAAAATTGCCTGATTCCTCTGATTTTCTAAGATATTAAGGATAACGTAGCTATATTAAATACGTACATGGCAGAAGGAGTGGTTTCTGTCGGTTTGTTTTGGCGTAGAGGGTCAAAATAGAGAAGTATGTTTGAGCGATAATAGGAGCATTTAAGGTACAAGCGCGCACCTGCTGCTGTGTGAACCCAGTAACTTCTATTCCCTCCATTCGCCTAACAGAGGTCCCATATCTCGTCCGCGGGAATTGCCGAGAGGTGTTGGTTCCGGTCACTTTTTTCTATCATTGAAGTCATTTTCAAAGGGCTGTTACAAAAATTGAACGCTGAATTACTCTCTAACTATTTCTACATGACAAAATAGAGCAAGGCTATTTTCGGTTTCAACAATTTTTGTGAATAAGATTTGATTTTTTTCATGCTGAACGAATCAATTGTTTTACATTAGATTATAGAAGAAAGCAGTGTGGAGAAGCCAGATCCATGATATCTGTCAAAATGCAATAAATAGAGAAATAAAGATATCTAAGATTTCATATTTGCTATACTGATAGAAGAGGTTATAATCTTCACAAATTGTATTTTTTCATATTTTTCCTATGATTAGAAATATTGTTTCTAAGTGTTTAAAGTTTGCCCACCGGAACCGGAACACCTACTGGCGCAAATGATTATGGGCTACCTCTGTTAGGCGAATCCTTCCCCTTTTTATCTACCCCTTCCTGCCTTCATTTCCTTTCCTATTTCACCCACCCTTGTACCACCTCCTCCCATTGTCATTTCCTCTCCCCCTCCTCAATTCAGGGTACCAACCACACAGGGGAAACGGGGAAATGGCAAAAGAAGATTCTCTGACAGGGAAAACACAGGGAATTTGCAAATTTTGCCAAAACACAGGGAAAACACAGGGAATTTCATTTGGGCAGGTTCTGAAATTCCTGATTCACATGATATTAGGGATTCGACTTTTTGTTGTTGGGTTGTCCAAATTTTGTCTGCATGCAGAAGGTTTTAAATTTGAACAATTGCTGGATATGACACAGGGAAAAAATTGCCTCGGGACAGGGAAATCTCAGGGAAAACACAGGGAATTTGAAAATGGAATTCGGGTTGGTACCCTGTCAATTCTCCTTCCAAGTTCCAGCCTCCAGGCGAGAGATTTTGTCATTATTGTTATAATTTGATCTGGAAGACCAGGGGGGTTACCCCTGAAGATTGATTCAGAAATAAATAAAAAAAAAAAATAAAAAAAAGAGAGGGGTCTATCCTACCGTCTAGGACTGACCTCTAGGGGCTCCTGAGTCAGGCTGAGTGACCTGACCACCCCTTCCCCCTTTGGTGGACACCTAAACTGGGCAACAGAGGGAAAATGCCATATCTGTTTATAATATGCTGACCCCTTCTTTGAAGTTGCAGCAATGGCCAGCAATCCTGGATCTACTCCTGCCTTCCGCCCCCCCCCCCCCCGCCCCCCCCTGTCCCCACCTCCCCTCCCCTTCTCCTTCCTCCATTTCTAAGATCTGCCTGTCAAGAAAAGACCTTAAAACTTGAAACTTTGTATGAGATATGGGAGATAAGACCTAAAAATTTAAACTACAGATGAGATATGTAAGAAAGTAAGGGATAATTCCTTTTATAACACTTTTCCCTGAAAATCTTATCTAGACTATATCTGATAATTCACAAATACGTAGATCTATTCGTAGTTACTATTTTACCTCATCACTCATGGCGTTATATTCAACTTCCTTTCTTTCTATGTAGAATAGATCTAATGCCACAGTCACAAAATTGGTCCTTTCTAAACCATGTGCCCTTGGCGCACTTTTAAAAATCAAATGTGACATTTCTTTTTTTTTTTGACATCTTATTTTTTAATGCGGCCAAGGAGCATGGCGCGGCCCTAATATCTTCACTATTGACCCCAAGCTGGAGAGTGTAAACTACATGGTGTATGCTCGCCAATCAGAAATAAACAAACCATTTACATCAATTCCTTTTGCAGGCAACACGTACATCGGCCTCCTCCAGACGTGCGTGACGATCTACGGGCGGAGCACGGACTGCTTCACCCCGGAGAACGTGCGCGGGGAGTGGATGCTCACCTTCGCCTGCATCGCGCTCGGCATCATCTGTGTGACGGTCACCATCATCCTGCTGGCCGTGTCCTACTGGAAGTACACCGTCATGAAGTTCGCCAGGTGGCTCGGCTTTGTCGCCAGTAAGTTACACTCAGTGATTAGGCCTAGAATTAAGAAAAAATATTTTTTTCCCTAAAATGGAATAAAAAGGGACAAGATATCCGTAATCTATACCCACAATCCTATATGAAGAAAGAAATTATCCTAGAATTTTTGATATTTTAATAATATACATTTGTTTTATAATTTTACAAAACCAAACATAAAAATGTGTTCAGGAAATATCAATAAAAAAATAAAAACCTCTACCAAAACGGATCAAGATATATTTTATTGTATCCCTATATAGGGATAGATAGGGAAGAATGACGTTGGATGCAAAGCTTATCATCCGACGTACCACTGAGTCTTAATTTAATGGACTAATTCAATGGAAATGCCATTTGGTCGCACTCCGTCAAAACATAGACATACATGTTATGTATGTCTATGGTCAAAATTATTAAAAAAATTAGTGTAGGTAGGTCGATTTGACTTCGATAATTATTATATTTTTACCATACAAATGTAGACTCAGACATTAGTCAAAATTCAAAACTCGCACCAAACACAATCTGCACCTATAACCGTCAGGAATATATTTTGACATTTCATCGATTCTAGTAATATAAATGGTAAATTTATCATACTAGGTTCATGACTGGGGAAAAGAACTATTAGAAAAACACAAAGTTAATGGGTATGAAAAGTGATATATAAATCTAATGGAACACAATGAAATATGAATGATAAAATGGTATTCTCTCCTCCTTTCAGTGATCATGTTCTGCCAGGCTGCGGTGATTTTCCCGACCGGTTTCGACATGGACCAGATAGGGGGCGAGCCGTATCAGTTACCGAGCAGTTTTCAAGTCGGCATTTCATATATATTTTTTGTTCTCGCCTTGTGGATCACTGTAATTTCAGAACTCTTTGCTGGCAAAGTGTGCCTCCCACATTTTTAATCATAAGGACACATTTACTTTAAACATTGTTGTGTATAGCTCAAGGTATATATAAATATTATGTATGTACATATGTATTTTCGATATTCTCTGGTATGGAAAAGAAGTAACTTTGTATTTTCCATAGGATCATTTTGTTTACGCATAGTCCATACAGTGATATAGCCAATGCGTCAAACGCATTACTAGTTAGTCAAGCGCATTACTAGATAGTGTGTTCATGTGTATACAAAATTATATTGATTAGTTAACTGCATCACCCATTAAAATCATAATTTCCTCTCGTTTCTGTAATCACCATTTTTGTTATGCGGACATAGATGATTCATTTTGCTTTAGAAGGATATATTCCTTAGATCTGACTTCATTGTACAAAGTTTCTTAAAGCTTGAAAGTCTACCGGATAGACTTGTATCTATTTATTGCATCTACATTGTCTAAAAAAAAAAGAAAAAAAAGAAAATTTTATGTGTGCTATGCTTATCTTTATTATGGTGATCTTTTTGTATTCTTAAAGATAGAAGACCATGTAGTTTAACTGCGTGCAAATACATGCTATATCGAAAGCACTACTCTTTGTTATTAGTTTCACCAAAGTATGGAATATATTTTCAGAATCTTTTTGCGATCGAACTATAAAGCTTGCGTTATTGAAATGAATTTAGAAGTTTACTTTGTGAGAAATGTATCTGAAAAAGTAAATAATAAAACATGGAGATAATCAAAATATGGTTTATAAAGTGAGATTATAATGCATATTATTTTCTGTTTTTCTTGTAATGTGAGTTGGTTAGGGTTTCCTAGGAAAATACCATCACCCATATTGGGAACATTGGTGAACATCCGAACATACACAAAAAAGGGAGAAGGCGTAGACTCTGGAAGATTGAAAAGTTTCGATTACGTAAACATCGTTTTGTTAATTAATATTGTTATTTATTTTATGTATATACATTATAATGTATCCGTTACATATGAGTGAAAACATTGCCCACCATAAATTAGTGAGAATTAATAAAATCAGATTATACAATATCCAATGTCTTTTTTTTCAATTACCTTTTAATATACCTCAAGCCATAGTTACTTCAGAAATGTTTATAATGTGCAATTTTTGGATCGAGTCCTATTTGAACTTAAAGATAATTTACTTTTAATGCACAGTTCAATAAAAATATTTGAAATTGTTTTGCGGAATTTCCTCATCATAAAATGTTATTCCGGATGCTCAACTTCAAGTGAGAAAGTTAAATCTGATATCCAGTGGGCTGAATCGGCGCTAGCCTGGGTGCGCAGTCTCAATTGAAGGCCCGTTCGTCCAGGCTAAATCGGCGCACTACAAACAGAATTGGGTAATTTTCCCGCCGATTCAGATCACCAATCAGTATGCAATATTTAATTTACATGTTAATAAACTGGTGCTACATCAACAAATTATTATTTGGGCCCAAAATATGTTGGGGTGTGGAGTGGGTGGGGGGGGGGGGCGACTGTCTACTATGCCCCTTGCCTGAGGCTGTGCCTGTGGAAGGAGAAAAGTGGAAATTTATTATTAATAAAATCTTTACAACGTGTTTGATAAGGCATCATATCATATTTTAACCTGCAAAATCCATGCTTTAGTTTTATCAGGGTGCATATATATGAACACTTCCTTGTTGCATCACCCAGTACAAGAGATTCCAACTTATTACCTGCAAAACCATACTTCATTTTCATCAGGGTACATACGTAAACACTTCCTTGTTGCATCATTCACTACACAAGATTACATGATCCCTCTTCTCAACATTTTGAGCGCGAAAATGTAAGTGGCGCCCCCTGGCCGCGCACTTGGTACTATTCAGAACTCTCCCATAAAAGAGGGCGGGAACTCCTTATGACGTCATTCTAGTTCCGCTGAATCTCCAGGCATGGCGTACTTGGCCCGTGTTTCGTCCAGAAAGGTAACGATTATTCTGTTATTATCCAGCCTAGAAAGACAAAAATACGCAACGGGATGCTCAACAAGCTGTTTTATGTTGTAGGACTTTGCAAAGTGTGTTAAATCGCACCGATCGTCTGTGATCTGAGTTTGTTGACAAGGGCGTCCCGTTGCCCTCGGGCCGGACGACCTTGACAGATGGAGACCGGGTGAACACAAATGAAGCCAAATCAGCTGTAATTTTCGTGTAAACTCTGGTTAATTGCAAAGAAAACATACATGATATGGTGTACTTTGATATAATAGCCCTGAATGATCTGAAACTTTCTAAATTTGACGTGATCTCGCAATAATGGATGTTGATCAACTGCCGATTTTGAGTCAATCTGGCGAATCTGTTTTCTTTTTCTTTTTTCTCTCTTCTTCAAGTTCTTGCACTGTTGACGCAACAACAAGGATGTTACTGCTGATAACATTATGATTATTACATGAGAATTCTAAGAGCGGAAATGTTGAAATACTTGAAGCCTTGTTACCACCACTCGACAATCGATTATTATAAATTGAAGTGATAAGTTAGCTGTTTTTACACTGTCACTGAATGACTGATAATATTAATAATACTAATAGTCACATAGTATGATAGTGATACAAACTCTGGGGAACCTGTCCTGATTCCTGAAGTCTGAAGACTGTGCTCCGGGACTGTGCTAAACTAACCGTGACACTGACGTAACGTCGTAAGCCTGCCGTTTTTGCAGCTCAGGAATGTTCAATGTTGTCAGTTGGGTTGGGGCTTGTATTAACTAGACCGAGAAGCCCTGTCTGTACGTTCCCACTGACAGTGTGAACGTTGGGTCAGGGCCTCTTGGACTAGTAGAGAGTTTTTGCAACACACCCCGATGTCATTCCCCGTTCCCTATACGGATATGGGGGGCTCTCAATGAATGGTCCTCCTGTAAAACGTCAGTGATATGGTAAACATATTAAATTCTATTTCTCCTTTATAGTCAGCTCTATCAGAATGAATATTTTATAAATACAGAATTTATCATGTTTAAATCTATATTGTAAACACTCTTTTCAGAAGCTGATTCTATGCATGTACATTTTGATAAATACCAGTGTGTCTGTAAGTGTGCACCTAGCTGGCCCTTGGTCACGGTTAATTGCTCCCACCTGTGGGCCCTCTGATCAGGGACACACAGGCATATGAATCTCCTGCCCTGTGCTAGGTGCTGGTAGAGGTCAATCAGTAGGGACACTATAGGCAGCAGGGGCCAGTTCTGAGGCCTCCCCTATCCTAAAAATGCAGTGAAAATGTTAGGGCCGCGCCATGCGCCCTGGGCGCATTAAAATGTCAAATGTCACATTAATTTTGAGATCAATGCGCCCATGGAACATTAGGAATTTCAATTTAAAAAAAATTAACAAAAAATGGCGCATTACAGCATAGACATACATAACATAGATAGGAAACTTGTGTTGTTTCTAGATTCTCCTTGTCTCGGATAGCTCTCCAGGATAGGCAAAATAGATATGGTTAATACACATCTGCTTGGAGAGTGTGAGGTGTGAGAATCACATTTCACACCTTTTTTTGACTAATACAAATGCAATCTTCAAAGTCTAAATCACTATAATCAAAATGTACTCAATAGGAATGAATAGAAAACAAAATTCTGATTCAAAAGATACAAAAATGTCATATTTATGTCAATTAGAAATAAAAATATTGACAAATGAAAGTTGAAGAAAGTTATGAAAATTTACAAATTTGTCAAAGTTTGGGACTTAATTTTAGGCAAACCACTAGTTGGATATCTAATTAAGCTTTTATACTACCATGAATAGTTACACTCTATGTGGAATAATTGGTTTTATTTGCAGGAAAAATTTTCAAAAGGCCGAAATCTGACTTTGAAGAAACGCATAATTAAATTGTCTATTCTCGAGAAAAGTGACACATAGCCACTTTAGAACCCCAAATGCCATTTTATGCCCCTCAAAGAATCTAATTAGGTTATAATGGGATAGGAAACTGTCTCATCAATCACACTGGTGAATATCAGAGCCATAAGTGGCATATAAATAGGTTTTGGGGATTATCACTTGACCCATTCGAGCCAATGTCAGAATCCAACGAGTTTGATCTGATGGAAAATTGACAAAGTTTGGGAGTTAATTTTAGGCAAACCACTAGTTGGATATCCAATTAAGCTTTTATACTACCATAGGTAGTTACACTCTATGTGGAATAATTGGTTTTATGTGTAGGAAAAATTTTCAAAAGGCCGAAATCTGACTTTGAAGAAATGTCATAATTAAATTGTATATTCTCGGGAAAAGTGATACATATCCACTTTAGAACCCCATATACCATTTTATGCCCCCCACAGAACTTAATTAGGTTATAATAGGAAAGGAAATTGTCTCATCAATCACACTTGTGAATATCAGAGTCATAAATGACATAAATCGGTTTTGGGGATGTCACTTTTCCCAAGAATGTACAATTTAATTACGACACTTCTTCAAAGTCCGATTTCAGCCTTTTGAAAATTTTTCCTACAGATAAAACCAAGTATTTCACATAGAGTGTAACTACCTATGGTAGCATAAAAGCTTAATTGGATATCCAACTTGTGGTTTGCCTAAAATTAACTCCCAAACTTTGTCAATTTCCCATCAGATCAAACTCGTTGGATTCTGACATTGGCTCGAATGGGTCAAGTGACATCCCCAAAAACCTATTTATATGCCACTTATGGCTCTGATATTCACCAGTGTGATTGATGACAGTTTCCTATCCCATTATAACCTAATTAAGTTCTGTGGGGGGCATATAATGGTATTTGGGGTTCTAAAGTGGTTACATGTCACTTTTCCCGAGAATATACAATTTAATTACGACATTTCTTCAAAGTCAGATTTTGGCCTTTTAAAAATTTTTCCTACAAATAAAACCAATTATTCCACATAGAGTGTAACTACCTATGGTAGTATAAAAGCTTAATTGGATATCCAACTAGTGGTTTGCCTAAAATTAACTCCCAAACTTTGTCAATTTTCCATCACATCAAACTCGTTGGATTCTGACATTGGCTTGAATGGGTCAAGTAATAATCCCCAAAACCCATTTATATGCCACTTATGGCTCTGATATTCACCAGTGTGGTTGATGAGACAGTTTCCTATCCCATTATAACCTAATTAGATTCTGTGGGGGGCATAAAATGGTATTTGGCATTCTAAAGTGGCTATGTGTCACTTTTCCCGAGAATATACAATCTAATTATGACATTTCTTCAAAGTCAGATTTTGGCCTTTTAAAAATTTTTCTTACAAATAAAACCAATTATTTCACATAGAGTGTAACTACCTATGGTAGTATAAAAGCTTAATTGGATATCCAACTAGTGGTTTGCCTAAAATTAACTTCCAAACTTTGACAAATATTTTATTTTTCTCAATTTTCTTTAATTTTCATCAGTCAATATCTTTATTTCTAATTGACATAAATATGTCATTATTGGTATCTTTTGAATCAGAATTTTGTTTTCTATCTATTTCTATTGAATACATTTTGATTGTAGTGATATAAATTGTGAAGAGCATATGAGTACTAGACCAAAAAAGGTGTGAAATCCATTTCTAACACCTCACTCTCCTAGCAGGTGTGGCCCAACCTATGCTATTTGGCCTATACCAGGCCTTATCAGGTGCTAATTTGCATATCAATAGCGAGACAGACATGGCTCAGTCAGCCCAGGCCTTGTTGCCTATCTATGTTATGTATGTCTATGATTACAGTGAAAATGTCTCCCTAAAATTGATAGGGAGTGTGCCATTGTCACATGCTAATTTTTTCTAACATTATCACTGAAAATGTATTTTCCAAATTAAACCTAAGTGTTAAATCTTAACCAATTGTTTTTCTCACTCCCTCATGAAAATACATTTATATCAGAGAAGAGTTTTCTTCTTCTTTAGTAGTCAAAGTATTTGTAAAACAATGAACAGGAGATAGGTTTGCCTGTGTGTCCCTGATCAGAGAGCCTACAGGTGGGAGCAGCAGACTGTGACCTGGGGCTAGCAAGGTCTACCCCCAGAGACAAATTAGCATTATTCAAAATATACATAGAAACACAGAGTCAACATGTGATCAAGCTGTTTACTTTTAAATTTGCATTTGAGAAATTCACTTTTAAAAATCACATTTCTGACAGGTTTAACCGGGAGAACTGCATTTAGCAACCTTTCCCCTATTTATAACATTGTCTGTGGGGACCATTCATCTGGAGCCCCGAGATCCGTTTAGGGATAGGGGGACTGAGATCGGTGAGCCTTGCAAAAACTCTCTAGTATTAACACTTTCCCCTCCCAATCCTCTACTTACTCTTCTGGCCCTTTGCTTTCTCTCTCAGTCCTTTGCTTCCTCTCCCAGCTCTGTGCCCCCGTCCCCCCCTTGCAAAAAAACGTGGAAGAAAGGGGTTAAAGGGAAAACAGGGGATGGAAGTAGGCTTTGTTCTCAGCAGGCCCAGGGAATCCTAGGATTTCTAGCGGTATGAGGGAGGGTGAAGGGAGGGTAATTACTAAAAAGGCCCATGTTGTGGAACTGTTCGGCAAAAAATGTCAAAGGTCGGCAGTCAGTAACAATGTTTGGCACTTGCCAAACATCGTGAGGTGTAAAAATGAAATTGACACACTTACAATGTTTGGGAATGGCCCTAACCCCTCCTGACATTTGGTATTTTTGGTTTTTTTTCCTAGTAGAAAACTAGAATACAGGCACAAGGGCCCCAAGGTCAGGGTCAGGGGATCCTCAAGGCATTAGCAGGGGTCGCCGTAGCTTTTTAGATTTAGTCGCCAAAAAGATGCCAGTTTCCTATATTGGTCGCAGTTTTTAATATTTTGTTACAAGTGCTATTGCCAAAATGAAAAGCCATCTCATGATATGAGTCGCCAAATGCAGAAAAGTGTAGCTATTGGCAACATGGCGCATTTATAGGGCGACCCCTGCATTAGGGGAGAGTAAGGGCTGTCAGGTCAGGGGACCCTCAGGGCCGGAAGGAAGGGATAGGTCCGACTATATTGGGGGTGTCCCAGATTTCATATTTGAGGGGTTAATTTTTCAACATTTTCCTGGGGGTGACCCCCCATACCCCCAAATGAATAAATAAATCTCAACAATAAAGAATCAATATCCTACTTGGCTAAGAGTGCCCAAGATTCCATAAATGTTTGGTAATCTTCTCAGATTATAGATATCTGTATTCACTCAGAGGTACCAGATTTCATGTTTGAGGGCCACCCCTCCCACACCCTCCCCTGGGCCCTCCCGAAATTTCAATACTCACAGCAGTGTTTGTGAAAACAATTTTGAAGTGTCGGACATTATGTCCGACGTTCAGGATGTTCTCCTCGGACATCCCATATGAATTGTCAGACAACATAATTTATCAATATTTTCATATATTTGCCAGACATTATGTCCAACATTTTAGGCCAGTGTGTCGGACATTATGGTCAAAACGTCAGACATGTCCGGCAAAAACGGCCTTTTCACAAACACTGTCACAGCTTCCAAATCCCCCCCCCCCCCCCCCCCCCAAAAAAAAAAGAAAAAAAGAAAAAAAAAAAAATCCTGGATCTGCCCCTAGATGTCAACAAGGACCATGAATTTATTTTAGAGGTTGGCCCCTTCCTCCTCCCCCCCCCCCCCCCCCCCCACAATAAGAAAAAATGTGTTCAGATAGCAATAGCCTTTAGGTTGAAAAATATCCAAACTAGGCTTAAGTCCTCCCCTTTTTTTGGGTGCCAATTTTGTATGAGCCTAACAGAATAGTATATTAATGTTAACGGTTATATCATTGTAATGTATATCATGTAGTAATGAAATGTTTCTCTTTTTTTCTCAGCTCGCGGAGAGCACTTCGGTGCTCTTCCAGATCAGGGGCCTCCACATCACAGCAACATGCGGTGCGGCCCAGGTAAAGATCGACACACCTCTCTCATAGTCTCACTCTCAGTTGATTGGTAGGGAAAAAATTATATATTTTATGCAAAGTTCTGATGTCAGTCCTCCGGCCAGCGTAATACTAAATAGAAAACCCACACAACTGTGTATTAAGTGGGCCTACAGACTCCAACTCCAATAGTCAAATTGGAAACAATATTTTTCTGTGTTATGCTGGCCTGGGACGTGCTGTCATCAATATCTCTGATTGAGTATGCTAGTACATTTTTCAAGTCATCTATACCGTGATTTTACCTCAAGTAACTCAAGATATTAAAAGTGAATTTATATGTGTAATACTATCTGTATCATATGTTTTTTGTGAGCCCTTAATTATAGTTTTTAGTATTGCAGCTTATGGGAAGGGCTCACTCAATCAGTCATGTCTTTTGTAGGTATTTGGGCTTTGATCTGATTGCCCGGTTACACAATCTTACATACAAGTAGCTACAGGCCTTTGTCCACCGGCATGCAATTGTAAGCAGGACAATTAGTGTGCATCAAGTGTAATTGAGTGGGCAGGCCTCTCCCTTTCACCCTCCCCCACCCCCACTCCTTGAACTCAGTTCAAGGAGTGGGGGTGGGGTAGGGTGCAGTTTGAGAAGCCAGAAGTGGGTTACATAACCAGTACTTGAGCCACTGGCACCTAGGCAGTCAGTGTATGCAAGGCCAGGTAGGGGGAGGAGGAGAGGGGGGGGGAGGGTCATGGTTGCTTGGGCGCATGGACAGTGATATAGGAGGGAGTCCTATTGGTCAATCAGGTTGACCAATGAGTGTACAGCTGCCCGGGACAGCTGCACTGCCCAATGGACACTACTGGGACCCCCCCACCTCTATGATGAGATTTCTGATTTCTAGTTAAGGGCGAACATCGATCGTTCCAACGATCGGAACTTTGATAGTCATTTTCTTCTTGTTTTATGTTCAATACTATGTAGAAGAAACTTCCGTGCATGTTGCATCAGGAATTGAATAATTGAAAATGCATGTATGAATAATCAATTAAAACTGAACACTGTTATTTCGCTCACTAATAGCCGTCCTTTTTCTTAGGTTGCCATGAGCAAGTTCGAACCAGAGCGGTTCCTTCCGTACGACAAGCTGTGTGACAACCTGTCGGTGGTGAAAAAAAGGTGAGAAGTTTTCTAAAGATACAGCCAACAAGGCCCCTAGTGCTTCCTGTAATTAACTCTGCAGTGTATGGAGATAGGTATACATATGCAGGCTAGGAAAATCTGCATGTCTTCGATGACAAAAAATGGGTGTGGACGAACAGAAAGTAATTTTAGTGGTCCTTATGACGACCAGAAAATATGTGACAATTATCAAATTATTGCGTGAAAATCAAGAATTTTCTCCATTTAAATGGTTATTTGAAAATCGAGGATTTTCCTTAAGATATGGACCCATCAAACACTTACATAGTCATCCTCGGACGACCAGAATTTAGGCGGAATTTTCCTAGCCTGATATAATTTAAACATTACGCAGAAATATTAAAAATAGGGTTTGACTGTACTTTTAGAGATTGCCCGCCTGCGTAAGCCAGGTAAATATTGAAATAGGGCAGGTGAATGCTGGGGTTTACCTGCCCAAAGAGACACCCAACATTTACATTCAAACCTAGTACTAGTAGCCTGTCAAACAATAATATAATAATATAATATAATATGAATTACGAGGGTTGGAAATTTCTAAACTTCGGGAATGTCAATATCTATGTCAGACCTGTAATCCTTCTATGCCACCTGCCTGAAGGAGGGCCAGTCTGAGATCCATAAAGTTGAGCCCTTGTAAACGAACATTTTTAGACAGTCCAGGGCTCAGTGGATCCTATATAATTTCTAATGATTCCCTGATTGAATCTAGAAAGTTTCAAATCAATGCTTAAAGGCTTCATTTATACAAATTATAGATTGAAGGTGAAAATAACATCGATAAATCTTGGAACAAAAAGTTATTAAGAATCAAGATGGTGAAACTTGCATAGCCGATATAAGATATACTGCACATGGAAAAAAAAAAGAAAAAAAAGGCCATTCTCAGAAAAAAAGAGGCCAGTGGTTCTGGTGAGAAGTTTCCCCTATGTCATCTCAAAGATTCGAACATACAATAAAGAATTGCCAATAACCTTGTTCCTGTTATGATAAGACCTAAGATGTCAGTACAGATTTAAACTGCAACAACCAACCAATATTACGCTCTTATCACTTAGATTGAATCGCCCGCTGACCTTATCGGAGAAGATCCTCTACAGCCATCTGGATGACCCCGCGACCCAGGTGTGTATAGACTACCGTAGTACGGATTACGCCCACTTAAGTACCCCCTTATCAGGCTCAAGTATGTATATAAATTGATAAATATAGTCAACAAGGGCCACTTTTTATTGGTGATGAAATATTATACAGTTGCATATCTGTACTAAATAGCGGTGAAGTGAGAGGAGAAATTCATAAATACATTGCTGATGGAAGATTAGAATTGTGTGTAAAATAACAGAAACACCGTGATTTATAACAAATAGTTTGAAAGCTCTTAAAAAAGTAAGTGTAGATGTAATTATCATAATTATGGTGAATCAATGTAACAACAAAGTGTAATTTGTATACAAATAAATTAAGTAAATTTTGTAAAATGTCCTCACCCTATGGTATATTTTAAAATTGTTTAAAGAAATACCTAATGAGTTAACATGAAATCGCTGTTTCAATTGCCCATAGATCTAGAGAACTATTATAGATAATTGTGGTATTGCAGTGAAGTGAGATATATATGCCAAAGATAGATGTAAAGAAATATCTCTTATCTTGTTTGCAGGATATTGAGCGTGGAGAGAGTTATCTCCGTCTCCGGCCAGACCGAGTTGCCATGCAAGATGCCACCGCCCAGGTAAGTACGAAGAAATACAATATTCTCAGACAGTCAAGTGATTTCTGATATGAAAGTGTTTTACTTTTTGATCCTTATCTAAATTCTACAAATTCTAGACCAGAACTTTAGTGAATATTTAGAATTTTCCTAGCTTCAAAAACAAAGATTCAGATTTCTTTTCATCTCAATTTTTACAAGGCGTATGTTTTATCTTTAATAAAACTAAAGAGTGCTTATGAAGGTCGATTTTACGGAATGTAAGGCAAACTAAAATTTCGCCATATTTGGTTATCGGTTTTAAAACAAGATAAGTTTGTTTAAAAAATAACATATTGCTAAATTTCAGAAGCATAAACTTAGATTCTGAAAGTACTATCGCAACGTTTTGTAAAAGTTGTAAGATCCGCCCAGAGATTTAGTGCAATATCTGTTTCTTAGATTTGTAAGATAATGATCTTAAAAGGGTCCTAAATGAATATTACAAAATACCATCTTAAATAAAATCCCTTTCAGATGGCCATGCTGCAGTTCATCTCGAGCGGTCTGCCGAGGGTGGCCGTGCCATCCTCCATCCACTGCGATCACTTGATCGAGGCCCATACCGGAGGTCCCGCTGATCTCGCCAAAGCCAAGGTAACATTTCTTTCTTTTTTTTTAAATTCCTTCTTTATTCAGACAAATAAGCACTTGGTTACATTAGATGCCTGTATAGCATGTAATATCAAGCTTACAAAGGTATATACATATGAATTATTTGAATAGAACATGCTGTTTTTTTTTGTAATTATTTTCCCCATCTCTTCTGTATTCTGGCAAAATAAATCTCCAATGTCATTTAGAACTTTATGTTGAAGAACAAAAACTTATGACATCTAGATCTATACATTGTGTTTTACACATTTGAGTGTGGATTTAATACGTATTTTGTTTTTACTTTTGTACTAGACATAGTGAGATTACCACTGCAAAAATATATATAAGACACATTATGGCATTACAACGTGAAATGTACACCATAGTTGTAATAGTTTCCTTCAAAATGTATATTAAAATAAACTTTTTGTTTGCAACAGGATTTAAACAAGGAGGTCTACAACTTCCTGGCTACAGCAGGAGCCAAGTATGGTGTCGGATTCTGGAAGCCAGGCAGTGGAATTATTCACCAGGTAAATGATCTATATAACATGTTGTTATTTTTAATTATAGTACGTAAATAGAAAAGAATAGAAAGGTAATTATTACATTTGTAAACACAAAAGATAACTCTAAAGTACGTTTAAAAACAAATCCATTGTCCTTCTAAATATCAGTCAATTCCAAAAATACCCGGCATCCCCCCCCCCCCCCCCCCAAAAAAAAAAAACAAAAAAAAAAGACCCACAAATGTTAACCGTTGTTATCCCTACCTCTGTAGATTGCCCTGGAGAACTACGCCTTCCCCGGTCTGCTGATGATCGGTACCGACAGCCACACACCCAACGGAGGTAAGTGATTTTTCTTATGCAATAAAGATTATTAAGGACAATGGCGCCATTTTCCAAATATCCAAAAAATGAAAGTTCCTCAATCTAATTTATATTTTGCAGAATGACTCAACAATATATGTAGAATTCATAAATTGTATAGAAAATTAGCTAAAAGATATAGTTTTTCAGGGAGAAATGGGGAAACATGACCAATTTTAAGAAAACTTTGCAAATACTGAAAAATAAAATTTGCAACAAAAATTACATTTTCTTCTTTACTCGTTTAATATAGGGTGTACAAAGGCATACTATACATCCACATTATTGTAAGGATCTCAGGAATAACATAGAATTTTCAAAATACTTTTAAAATAAACATTTAAGTGAATTTATAGAAAAACAAATAAATAGCTATTTTAAGCCAATTTTAGTTTTTTTAATGGATATTCACCTCTGCTAGCCAAATTAGTACGGTGACCCCCTGTTTTTTTGGCTGGATATGATAGCCTACATCCATATGCATGTCATATTAACTTTGAGAGCAATTTTCAATGTTCAATTTTTTTGTATGACACTTTATTTCATAATTTCTCTAATTTTGAAATAGTTTATTTTGCATATTCTCCTGTTAAAACTATATATTACATCATCAAATTTTACAAAAGTTGTTCTTTCTCACTTGAGTACACATGAACACATTAAATAAAAACATTAGACTGATTGTCATATCAGTTCCATCAAAATAATAAGCAAATGAAATAAAATTTCAAAATTCATTTTCTGAAGCATTTTTTGAATAATTATCATATAAATAAACTGCTCTAGCTGAAAAGTTTCCATGGTGACCTATCATTATTTTTTCATTTTTGATACCTATATAGGTGTTACTTTTACTGGGTAAAATCTTAAACAAATCTCAATGGTAGTTCTATAATGGCGCGATTGTCCTTAAAAGCAAAATCCCTCGAAACCCATGAAGAAAATCAGAAACGAAAACTACAACAGATACCAAAATAAAACTTCGCAGACTAGGGATTTTAAGATTACAGATTTACACCTTAAAAAAACGAGCTCCCGGCCGTGAAAATGTATGCACCGTGCACAGGGCGCAGCTTAATTTCGGACACTACTTTAATAATGATATATATGTTTCATAGGTTTTTCTGACTATTAAAGTGCATGTACTTATGCAAGAGGAAATACTGGACAGGTGGACATTTGTTTTGACTGCATCTAACGGATGTATAAATTTACATTAATTTCGGAAAACTGACTTCGCTGTAGCATTAGCAACCCTAGTTGAAATGCTGATGCAAATAACACGTTTTGCATGACTGAACTTAAACAAGAAGTGTAACCTACCTTTGGCATGTCCTTCTCCCTGCTTCCCTCACTAGGCGGCTTGGGCGGTCTGTGCATCGGTGTTGGAGGTGCGGATGCCGTGGACGTTATGGCTGACATCCCCTGGGAGCTGAAATGCCCGAAGGTTAGTGCACCTTTTTCAACACATACAGAGATTAAATTTTTTTCTCTTTTTCTTCAGATTCCCAGGCTGTACCATAAGTCAGCTCTTTTAAGAAAAAATATTGCAACAGACAACAGAGAGCGCTTCTGAAAATCACAATTTTCTTCCTTCTTATTTTTCCTACTTAAAACTCGGAATGTCAATTTCACGAATTTTGCAAGTTTTTTTTTTTTTAAGTTTATGGAATGGCATTTGTGTATTGTGACTGTATATCATATACTCAACCTGCAAAGGGTCCATGCGTTATCAATATAACATACTTTTCTAGTTGTGGTGACAAAGACAAAATAAATGTGGAGATCAGATCTGATTGATTTAGTATCATTTTCCATTGATGAATGGAAAAATTTCGATTTTTTGACTGAACATATGATTTCGGCAAAAAAAAAAGATATCCTAATCAAAACATGTAAAATACAGTGCATGCGAACTTAATAAGCTAACGGTATTGATAAATCAGTGGGAATAAACAGGAAATGTTACAATTATTAAACTTATTTTACAATTTCTTAAACTTTGGTGTTTTTGCTTCAATGTTTTGTTACATTGATAAAACATTTTTATCATTTTCCTCAGGTGATCGGCGTTCACCTGACTGGTAAACTGAGCGGTTGGACGTCCCCGAAAGACGTGATCCTGAAGGTGGCTGACATCCTCACTGTCGCCGGAGGCACCGGAGCCATCGTTGAGTACTTCGGGCCGGGCGTAGACTCCATCTCCTGCACAGGTAACAAAATGAAGAATTGTTTTACAGATGTTGTAATTAGGCCAATACTATATTCTGTGTTCCATAGAGACTAGGAATCCTAAAAAACAAAACTGGAAAATGCAAGTGGTCATGCAAAATCATACTATAATTTGAAAAAAAAAAAAAGAGAAAGGGTCATGGAAGTTTGCGTAGTTCTATAGTTAAGAAAACGGAAACAGATGATTTTTTTTTCAAGAAATAGTATTGACTTAGATAGAACTAAAATTGACGCAGATAGAACTAAAATTTGAAACTGACTAATGATCATTTATGCAAGGGATCAAATTAAGATTCTGCAATTTACTGCCATGATTAAAAAAAGTCGGCATGGTTTAACTGAGATGTGTTTCTTGCCCCCCTTAGGCATGGGAACCATCTGTAACATGGGAGCTGAGATCGGTGCGACAACCTCCGTCTTCCCCTTCAACCACCGTATGGGAGACTACCTGAAGGCCACCAAGAGAGACGGTAAGCCACACTTTTTAGGACCAGCCTGCATAACGTGCGGCTGGCATATTGCAAAGCCATGCACAGCGGGTCGTCTTGCTGTAGTATGGCCTTACTGGACACCTGATTTGTCAGTCCCTGAGATAGTTGTGAATATCACAATTAACAGAAACCAATGTTGTCATATTTGAAATTGTTTATTAATTAAACCCATCATGAGAAGTATTTCAAATATATCTCATTAGTTTATCTTATATATATTTCATGTAGATTATTTAATGTACTTAAGTGACGAATTATAATGAGATTTAGAGCAAATATTTATTGACACATTAACTTTATGTTCAGCCGTTTGAATATCCCAGTTAAAAGCAACACTCTTGTTTTCCAGGAACTAAGTTTATTCTTTTCAAGTAATTCTGACATAATCTGCACTCAACCTTTAAGTAAAACTTTATTTTTCTCCCCGTAGACATTGCGTCAGCCGCTGAGTCAGTGATGGGTCAGCTACTCACTGCTGACAAGGACTGTCAGTACGACCAGATCATCGAGATCAACCTCGACACGGTAAGCCGCCACCGAATACTCCGCCCAATTTTAGGGAGTTCTTTGATACATTTCATTGGTTGATTTCCAATTTGCGCACCTATTTTAGACTTTTGGAATAGTTAGAGCTTTAGATTGGTGCTATCTTTTAAATTAAGTTAGTCATCAAAGCACATTTTCTCTTAACGTGTGGCATTGGCTTTTTTTTTTTTTAATATTCAACTTCTATACAAGAAAAGTGATAGTAAATTAGGAAAGAAAACTTTTTTGAGTTTTTTTTTATTCGTTTCTTGCCTGCCAGAAGGCAGCTTAGTACTGTTGCAGATAAGTGACTTCACAATGTTTCCATAACAGTCAAATATAATTTATTCATATTTAGTTATTCTAGCCTATGGAGACTTCATTCTATATATGATCTTAGACTAATTCACTGTATTTCTGTATTTCCTCCAGCTTGAGCCCCACATCAACGGTCCCTTCACCCCTGACCTGGGAACCCCGATCTCCAAGATGGGTGACCGCGCCAAGGAGCGGGAGTGGCCCCTCGAGATTAAAGTTGGTAAGCAAATGTACTTTGAATTCCACCAATTTAGAGTGTATTTTTCTAATCTCATTCTATCAGATCTAATACAGTTATTTGCCCGTGAAAGCTTCATCAATTTTATGATTTTCCTCGGAAAATGGCTTTCACTGGCTTACAAGCCTGTCATTGACCAAACACTATTCAGTTTCAATTTCCCAAACTCCAATACTTCATGCCTTACACTTGACCAAATTGTGATACGTTACACTGGGTCAAACTGCCATATGTTACAACTGCCCAAACCTCTAACTTGTAGGACTGATCGGCAGCTGCACAAACAGTAGTTACGAGGACATGACCCGTGCGGCCAGTCTGGCCAAGCAGGCGCTCGACAAGGGACTGAAGGCGAAGGCCGCGTTCACCATCACCCCCGGCTCCGAGCAGATCAGGGCCACCATTGAACGTGATGGCATCGTGAGTTGAAATTGTTACACATGCAAGCTTAGTTGATAGTAAAAGTGTCGTTATAGCGAGTTGTTTTTTTTTGTGTTTTTTTTAAGTTTCTGTGTCATTGAAAAAATGATGTAGATATTATCTTTCCTATTGGTTTTTTTTTTAGCAGAAAATTCGGAAAGATAACTCTTCAGGAAAACATGAAAATTTAGTAATTTTATCATAGGAAATTCCCCAGTTAACTTCTTTACATAAATTTACTACACATGATAAAAAAAAAAAAGATCAGATATCACCGATGTTTGGATTTTAGAGTTAAATGTAGTTATTCATGTACCAGAAAATGCATGATTAATTGTAATGAAAATGGTGTTTTTTTAATACCGTCATGTTGTTTGGCTTTCTTGCAGTCCAAAGTCTTCGACGACTTCGGTGGTATGGTGCTTGCCAATGCTTGCGGTCCCTGCATCGGTCAATGGAAGAGGTAAGTTGAATATGAATTAGGGGCCTTTCATTTAGTACATACACACATTTTCCAAAATTTTAGACAAGGGGACTGGGCCCTTGATGCGTACATACTTAATTGAAGGTCCCTTACATACATCAGTTTTAAAGATATCTATTACTAGTGTTAATCTAAAGGGAGATCTCAAATCTCACATGTTAAAAGCTGACAGTAGAGTAGAGGTTGCCACTTGAATTGCATGGTCCAACAAGTGAGGGAATATTGATAATCTTTTATTTGTTTACAAATTTTATGGTCATGTATGCACCAAACGTTGATCACCAAGCTCTGAAGGTGTGAGTTCGAGTGTATATATTTTTCTCACCTACATCGTAAAAAGGGTTGTATTGATTCTCAAACCGTCGAATGATTTTATATTTGTAATTTGCAACGTTTGAACCATGCCAGCCTTTAGAATTATGCCCAAGTCATTTCTTTTTCATTCAGAGACGACATCAAGAAGGGAGACAAGAACACCATTGTGACTTCATACAACCGTAACTTCACAGGCCGTAATGACGCCAACCCTCAGACACACGCCTTCGTTACGTCCCCAGAGCTTGTCACAGCCATGGTCATCACGGGCCGGCTTGACTTCAACCCACTCACGGACGACATTGCCGCCCCCGATGGTAAAATTCTTATTTTTGTCTCAAATTTATGACCTCAAAAAGGTTGTGTATGTTGTCTTATGTGTGCAAAATAGTGTAAAAAAGGTGTTCAGATAGTTGTCAGAAATTTGATTTTTATAAAAATTATGCTTGTCAAAAATTATGTTTGCCCAGGACTGGTCAAAATGTAGACAGATAAAAAAATTATATAAAAAAACGTTAAAAATGAAAATCCTGATTTGCTCATCTTGTGCAACTCATATTAACCTTCATTTGATTGCCTGCACTCATTCAGGCTCCAAGTTCAAACTAGACAGCCCGTACGGCGATGAGCTTCCCGCGCGGGGCTTTGACCCCGGTGAGGACACGTACCAGGAGCCCGGGTCGGATGGGTCTGGTATTACCGTGGACGTGGACCCCAACAGCCAGCGCCTGCAGCTGCTGAGCCCCTTCGCCAAGTGGGACGGAAAGGACCTGGAGGAGATGCCCATCTTAATCAAGGTCAGAACAGGCTGCATTAAAGAGTTCCTTGCACATACATTTTCAAACCCCTATTTTCTAATTTAATTCACTTCTGTTTGGTATTCTAAAAATAGTTATAAAGAAAAAATTTGGCAATATTGAAGAATTAGTGAATTGTAAAGGAAGGAAAATAATTAAGTAAGAATCGAAATATATGGTCCAGAAATATGTGCTGATGTCCCCAACAATTCTGCACAAGGCGAATGTTGAGTGCCGAATTATTCAGGAACACTAGTAAGAAATAGGTTATGCTATGAGTGGGACTGTTTGTCAATGAATGATGATTAATTAAAAAACAAAATCTTTGAAGGGGGTGGGGCGGTCTAGTGGTTAGAGAGCTGGCATTGCACGCGGCCGGTCCGAGTTTGATCCTTGGTGCTGCCTGTTATACCACCTTACCTTGCCGTTAATTATTCCCACACCCATAGATTTGGTCACAGTACTTTGTACAAGCCAAAAACCGCGAGTTGGTTGTGATCCACTTGTAGATGAAAAATTGCTGAATGGACAATAAACTCCAACAATCATCATCAGACGAAATCTTTGCATCACTCTAGGTGAAAGGAAAGTGTACGACCGACCACATCAGTGCGGCCGGACCCTGGCTGAAGTACAGAGGTCATCTTGATAACATCGCCAACAACACACTTATCGCGTAAGTTCTCAGATTCTCGTTGTAAACCTTATTTTCAGACTTTTGGCTATTGAAGTATTCAAATGGTGCTCTGCCTAAAACGCTAGGTAAATAGTTGTTGACTGCTCCCTAACTTTGGAAATTTATTAGTAAATAGATCCGATTCTTCTCTGAAAAAGTACGGATTTTTAGTGAAAAAATCTTTGTTAATTTGAAAATTATCGGAAATTTGCAGATTGAAGAAGGATTTTTTCACTATAATGTATTGTGAGAGCTGGCCTTTGTCTTTTTTGGCAAAGTAACAGATTCAAAAGGCCCTACCGATTCAGCTGGATGGAAAGGTAGGCCATGTGCTTTGAGGTAGATCCAGTGGTAGGTGCCGGCTCTTAACATTCCGGGGTCATAACATTCCTATATTTTCCTATAGACCTTGTGCAGATGAGGTCACGTGATTTCTTTTTGGTGATCACCACGTGGTGATCATGACCATGTGGCTATGGAATAAGTCCAAATTTAATCAATTCTGATGGTTGATTAAGATTCAATCAGACTCTTCTAGGTAAATTGTGCTTAGAAATATATTCTAAATGCTTAGAAATTGCAAATAATCATAATTATGGATTGATCACCAATATGGCAGCCACCTCATTCGAAGGGTTGTGACGTCATCTTCACAACGTCTATATTTCATGGGCTCGTGCTAGCCGCTCGCCACTCTCGCATTTGTGAGTCCAAACCATGTGTGGCAAGGACAAATGCCCCTTAGATTTCGCCACAGTGCGAGGCCCTTATCCTAATATATCCCAGATGTCACAGACACAGGGAAAACTCATTTTTTTGTGAAAAAATATTAAGAAATTCCCAATTTCTTATAAAAAGAGATTCTAAAGTTACTTCAATTTTAATCTAAAGCAATTATCTAACATACAGAACCAAACTTTAATCCAACCTCATTTCATCTAAACATATAGTTATGTTCTTTCATTATTTTCATATAGGCCAACTACAAGAAAAGCTCTTAATAAAGGCTGATCTCGATATTCAAATTAATGTGCCTGCTATAGTATACGGCACTGCAAACTTTTGAAATAACTGTGTAACTTGCAGGACCAGGCTCTGTAACATACAGCACTAAGCTTTCATTAAGGATATACACCAGTGGTTGAGGTCCGCTTCAGAAAATTATCAATTGCTTGATCTAATCATGCTATACATCAAATGAAAGCTCATAATATTCTCCATCTATTGATATAAGTAAAAATACAGAGGAAATAGAAACACAGACGTCATGAATTAAAAACCGATTTATTTTTTGAACTTTGATATCTCGTTTAATACTTAACTTACATGAATACGATTTTACACACATATTAACAACATTATTACGCAGGGAAGCGGGACGCAGATTTTTTATTTAGGCTCTAGATTTGATTTTATGATCAAAAACGGCAAAAACCGGGAAACATTTCAATTATTTTTTCCAAAATAATTTTCTACATTTTAACAAATCTTCACAAATTGTCACTATAGTGCAGTAACCTCAACATGTTTTGCCATTTGTATAATTTTTAATTTTTTAGGTAGAGACAACCGCTTTCAGTGATCTGTTCAAAATATCTTTTAATTCAAATACATTTTATAGATGATTTTTTTTCACTAATAGATCACCCCCCCCCCCCCCCCCCTTTGTATAAATCACATACAATCTGAAAAAATATAGTTTGCTAGAGGCGGAGAAGAATTCTCTTTTTATTGTGTGAGCTGGCAAAACACTTTTTTGCCAAAAGTTCGCTTCCATTTTTTTAATATCCCGTTTATTGTAGTTTTCTTTGATTTATTTGTCCACGACTTATATTCCCGGTATTGCCAGTGATTGATTGTATTGTTACATGTATATATCTTTCTCACAGTGCCACCAACGCAGAGAATGGTGAGGCTAACAATGTCCGCAACCAGTTGACGGGCGAGTGGGGCGGAGTCCCTGAGACCGCCAGGAAATACAAGGTACGATTAACTAGACCTGAAAATTCTAGTCTTGTGATATTACTCTCAAATACATAAAACTTTTTTTTTTTTTTTTTTTTTTTTTTTGGATGATTTCATAAATCATCTAAATAACGTCCATGTGACGATCAAATTCACCAGTGAAATTTCCACCACACGTGTTAATTTCCTGGACGCTTGGGTCATCATACAAAATGATGGTACTCTTCAAACCGATCTGTACACTAAACCAACAGATTCGAACAACTACTTAGTTTACACATCGGCCCACCCGCCCCATTGTAAACGCGGTATCCCAACCGGACAGTTTCTACGCTTACGTAGAATCTGCTCGGATGAAGAGTCTTTTATAACACACAGTATAATAAAGGGCAAACACTTTCTGAGAAGGGGCTATCCCAAAGAAATTGTAATTCAGGGTTTTTCCAAAGCCTTAAAAACCCATCGCTCCACTTTACTGAGTCCAAACACAACTGTGACAAGTAGTGAGGCCCCCATGATATTAGTCACTACCTTCAACCCTGGCTTTAATGGCCTAAAGAAGATAGTAACCAATAATTGGGACATTCTAGGGAGATCATGTTCCACGCGGGGCATCTTCCGAAGCACACTCATCACAGGTTTCCGCAAACCACCAAACCTCAAACAAATTTTGGTTAGGGCTAAGCTGAGTGATGCACCAAAACCACCAAACACTGAACCGAGCAACCCCTGCATAACCAAAACGTGCAGATACTGCCCGCGTTTAAACAAAACTGGGAGGATCACCTGTAGCCTCTCAAAACGAGATTATGTTGCAAAGCATAATGTGACATGTAAGAGCTCAAACCTCATCTACTGTATAACTTGCACCAAGTGTGGTATACAATATGTGGGACAAACCAAAAACCGACTGATGGATAGGTTCCAAGCACACTTCTACAATATAGGCTGCAATAGACCTGGGAGTGAAATTGGTCGACATTTCAACTCAGAGGGACACAATGGTCTCACAGATGTTGAAATACACATCCTAGATTTCATCCATGCTCATCCACAAGGTTTGAAATCTAAGAAATTGAGAGATTTAATTGAATACAATTGGATCCAGAGGTTGCATACAAATGCACCCGCAGGTTTAAATGTTATGGACCCACATCAGGCCTAACGTAAAACTGCACACAGAGTCCAAAGCCTAGCCTCGTCAAAAAATTTTCATGATTTTTGCCTCTGGACTCTACCATGTGACTTTACTTAGAATACTCAAACAATTCTAAGTTTTGTGCCCTGTCAATTTTCTGAACAAATATCAGAATATTCCTAACAAAAACTCACACACTTTACAAAAGTGGCATTGAAACAACTAACCACACAGTAATGTTGCTTCATACACCTCCATTAACATTAATGGTACCGTAAACACTTAATGATGCTTGAGAAGAGACCCTCGAAACCGTATCCTTTTACCTAGCAACCAGCTAAGTAACTAGTCACAACTGGTTGTCAACCACAGACAATCATGTGACATCATTGACATCTATGAGCACATGTTTTGATGATGTCATCAAATTCCAACACCATGGTAACCAGGAGTTGTTGACAGGTCACTATAAATATTGGATCCCAAAGATCTGATTCATTCTTACGGTAGCATCCATAGTGTGCACATCATAGCCTCGTATCAACTGACTCAAATACATAAAACCTTAGTCTAAAATCGGTGTATCGATGTTTAAAGGTTCTCCAGTGAAAGATTTTAAATTGATAATCATCCTGTAGACATCCTGAGTACTTTTTGTATTATTACCCGGGCTCGCTGTATTATCAAGTCGTCTTCGAAATATGATCGATCAAATCGAATCTCGCCCGGGTAAATGACTTGAACATTTAGGCGGGAAACTCCATTGAACTATAACACAACCAGCGGAAACAAGATCGCAAATTTAGACCTACATCCGGTTGCAATGCTGAGCCTATGTAAAGTCTATACCAGAAATTGACCATTGACAAAGCATTAGCCGAGATCGGGCAGGAGAGTGACACGGTCAAACTGTATAACATCGATCGACGCCTCAGCATTGAAAAGCCTAGCGTCCCGGATTGCAGTGTAGTGTGGAACAAATTATGTTAATGAGCGTGATGACGGCGAAGATGGCGGCCCCCGGTCTCTGATCGGAAAGTCAGCCGGGAATGCTCGCCTATTTCGCCTATTTCCCGCGAGTTTCAATCGACTTAACCCGCCATATAGGTCTATGTCGATCTTTTATTGATGATGCCGATGTGTTGAGAAGCTATATGTCGATCTAAACCCAGAAAATTGCATTTCTTCACGAACTATTTATCATGCACAATTCCTTCCGGCCAAAGCGCATCTCGCGGATTCACACTGTCAAAGCCCAGCGCATTGCATCAGAGGCCAAAATGGCGCAACCCGGGGAGGACACGTGTAGTTCTTCTCCGCGGGTAACCGCCTTTTACGCCTTAAATCGGCATCGTCCAGCAAAATGGAGTATATACTATGGATTACTAATATCAGGAGCTGGTCTGGGTCGATATATCGTGAAGAATTAGGTCGATATTTACGATCGGCATCGAAGAAAAGGTTAGTGTTTTCCGCGTGCAGGTGAACGATAATACAGGAAAATGGCGGACGTGGCGGCTTCACTCGCGCATCTTTTTCTTTAAAATCAATCGATAATTCGCTCGATAATTCGTATTCCTATCCCCATATTTCATCAAGCATTCAACTTTCATATATAGAAAAAGAAGACGAATAACCCGGGTTTTTTCGGTTTTCTAACCGATATTTTTCTTCCATCCCTCAACCTGTGTCCTTGTATATATAATGTTTTATATTTCATATATATTAACATAAAGTACTCCCACTTTAGCTTTGTGCAATTGCTTTAAGCGGGAACCTCGAAGTGTTGGACATATATTCACAGATATGTTAAATCAATTCACTGAATTCAAAATTTCAAGTTTGTATTTAGGATAAATTTTGGTTTGTATTTAGGATAAATTTTGATTTGCAGCAAATGACAATCTTTTTGTCTGAGATTCATTCACAATAGGCTTCTACCTTAAAGATTCAGCTTAAAATTGACAGCACGGTATCATAGATAACCATAGATTAACCATTAAATAAAAACTATTACAGGCTGCCGGTGTCCCATGGGTTGTGGTAGGAGATGCTAACTACGGAGAAGGCTCGAGTCGCGAACACGCCGCTCTCCAGCCCCGTCACCTTGGTGGCCGCGCCATCATCGTTAAGAGCTTCGCTCGCATCCACGGTAAGTTTTAGGACAAAAGCTACCACTTCAGAGATCGTACAGGGACTTGAAATCTTGGAGAATGAAAGAAGGCATGGAAACTTTTCCCTCAAATTTGACGCTTTTGTTGACTACAAACGGTCTTGATACTCGGACATTGATTCCCTGCCTGGCGTTTCAAAGCCACTTTTCTTTCCTGTCTACTTTGTACCCTTGTGTAATTCCCCTTGATGGAATTGTTTTCCATTACGCTGAGCAGGCTTAAAATAAAATTGGGAATCGATTGAAAAGGTTAATATTTTTTTCCCGAACATTCAAAATATGATAGATAAGTTTGAAAGCTTGACAAACAACATTTAGTTTATAGCTGTCTATAGTATAACAAACATTTCATTTGATAGCTTCACTCATGGTAATCATTTCCTGTTTTATTATTTTATTTACAGAAACTAACCTTAAGAAACAGGGTATGCTGCCCTTGACGTTCGCTGACCCAGCCGACTACGATAAGATTCGCCCCGATGACAGACTCTCACTGGTGGACCTTAAGAACTTCGCACCTGGCAAGGTACAGTGTTGAAAGAATACCAATACATCTTACTAAGATTGATTATGTTTTAGAAAGATTACATTTTCAAATTCATTCTGTCCAGAAAACCAATTCACGACTACATGCTACTTTTCTTGGGGTTTATTGAGAATAAAGTTAATTGGAAAAGAACAAAGGAAAAAGTCAGATTAGCTTTCAGTAATATCAGGCATCATACCGTTCCTTTATTTTAAAGGAATTTCCTTTAAATTCCTTTATTTTTGTGAAAATAGGCAAAATTCCTTTATTTTCCTTTATTTTCATGAAAAATTCCTTTATTTCTTTTCTAGAGTAAGAAAATATCACATTATCTCATAAAATGCATAGAATTCCATATTATTAGAGATAAAATTGCAAAATTTTCTAGCCGTCGATCGATCCAGGTCGACGTGTCAATCGACATGAGTCGACGCATTGATCGACGTGAGTCGACATGGGTCAACGTAGTGCTGCACAGAAAAAATCAACAGGAAGGCAGTCCTGTTACAATATTATTTGCCTTATTTCATGTTTAAACTCTCTAAAAGTTCTCTGAATATTCCTTTAAAACTCCTTTATTTTTCCTAGAAATCCCTGCAAGTTCCTTTAAATTCCTTTATTTTTACGAAAAAAAACTTCCTTTAAATTCCTTTATTTTTTTGGGAGGGCGGTATGATGCCTGTAATATTACTATTGCTTCTAAATTCTAAAAAGGGGAAAAAAGAAAAGAACTTTTTCTCTTTGTGAAAGTTGCCCTTCTTCAAATAGATCTATGGGATAAAACAACACAATGTTATGTAACTGCCAAGTTATAGACATATCGTTTGGTTTTTTGTTATTTACAACAAGCTGAAATAAATTGTATTGTCTTCTAAGCGTCCATTGTATTACTTAACACCTAAATATGAGTACTTATAATTCTATCTTTTCCTTACAATTCCAGCAAATTCGCTGTCAAATCAAGCACTCAGATGGAAAGGTAGAAGAAATCAAGTTGAATCACACATTCAATGAGCTACAAGTCACCTGGTTCAAGGCGGGTAGCGCACTCAACCGCATGGCCGAACTGCGAAAGTGAACACGAAGCTACTTATCTGTATAGGAATCTTACAATTAACACCTCATTAGGAACAAGTGCAGGACGAGAAATCTTGCCAGCAATATGTCTCACGTGATGCATTTAATGTATGACTCTTCACACAAGCGACTGGCGTGTCCTGCCAATTCTCGTATCGCCTTAGTGAGCTGAGTTCTTGCGATACGGGTTCATGGAGACGGGAAGAATAAACACGCCTTTATCTGTGCTCCTGTATTCACAATGCATGTAATCGCCAGTTCTATGAATTATCCCAGAAAGGATTATCAATGAAGTCCAGTGTGTACGTTCAGCCAGTATTCGAGAATTGGGATTGATCGCATATCAAAATTACTACAATGCACTGTTGTCAAAAGCGACCATTAGGTCACCAGTTTCTGTTTGGGTGGGATATCGGTGGGTATTGAAAATGGGAAATTTACTTTCCCGCCGACATAAATAATATTATATATGATTCTTCCTAACACTTAAGACCCTTCAGTCTCTAATGAAAGCATGGTTCACTCACTGTTTTTTATAAGTTGTCAAACTGAGATTGTGACTTTCTGCTGTACAGTCTTTCCCAATTGCTTTTCCACACTTCGAAAAGCTCCACCGGAGAACTAAGGGTCTTGATGGTTCCAAACCCAATGTGATGCACAACATAGTTTTAAGATGGATGGCAAATATCCTAGTTACAAAAAGACATCCAAGAAATAGTCCCTCAAATATATATATCTACTACATTTGTGTGGTTTATTTTTACTGTCCCTAATTACTTGAAAATGTCAATTTTGTCGAAAATGTTGTATCGGAAAAAAAAATTTATTTACTCAAGTCATTATCTCCACATAGGATGTTGTAGGGTGCGTGCATTTATCATGCGGCAGAGTAGATTTAATTTTTGGAGTAATTCATTGTAAAAAAAACAAACCATATGGATTGTTTTGTCAAATGAAATAAAGTATTACTAGGTAATTTGTTTCAAGCATAAAATGGTTTGAATTAATAGACATTTTTGTGTGATATACAATGGTTGAAAAGGTATGGGTGAGGCCCATAGGAAAATGCGGCTTTTCAAAGATGACGAAGTTTGTGTCCTATGTAATAAAATGTCCACCTTTAAAATGTTCAGTCGTTGACTAATTTCTTTGTTTGAATGACATCAATCTATTCAATGAGTCACGTGGATTCTAAAGATTCATGAATTAATCTTAGGAGAAAATGCAGAACAGCCAAAAAACCTACATTTTAGGAAACACGAATATACTAGATCTACAAAATAATCAGATGTGTAAGACTGAGTTCCAGGAATTCCGAGTTTTTTTTGTGCCTATTCAAATAAAGATTATTTAACTTTTAGTTTTAGGATTAGATTAAATCTGAGGATTGTGTCCAAGATAAGGGATAGACAGGTAGTTCATTTTCTTGCCTTCAAGCTTTTTTTTTTTCGGACTAAGATGTGAATATTATTATAATAAGAAGACACTATTATGGAGTATGAGGTGGGATATATTCACCCCGGCACCGATTGCACCGCGGCCGTCAGGCCAAGGTGCAATCGGTGCCGGGGTGAATATATCCCACCGATATACGACATAAGTGTGTCTTCTTTATTTTATGTGATGGCTACACACCCGAAATATAGATTTTAAAAGCTATAGGAAGTGCACAGGAGGCCGTTGTGGTCCGTGATTGACAAACCCCATTTCGACTCACGATGTCCGCGGCCGCGACGTTCGGCGGCCCTCGCTATAAAAGTACGCGAAAGAGATAAAATTTAATCTGATAGTCCAGTAGGGGACACAATTCTGAGCTGCTGGTTTTTTTCCCAGGTTCGAAACTCCCATTTTTAAGGATTTGAGACCATTTATAGCGCCGTCATCGCGTCCGTCATCGCGGCCGTCATCTTGTTTGTTTACCTAAAGCTAAACGCTGATTGGCTGAAACCATGGCAACGGGGTCACGTGTTCATCTTCTTGCGCTCCGGTGCGTATAATTGGTAGATTTTTACCTCGGGCGCTGCGGGGCGTAATTTCGTTCGAAAGCCCCAATAAGCACCGCAGCTCCCGCTAGCCATTATGTAGTGAAAATAGAGGTATATCTGACACTTACTGTAGGATTCTGGGGGTGTTTGGGGAGACTTGCCTGATGATCTAAAAGTCGCACATGTACGCTCGTTCAGGTCCGGGATCAGTCTGGGGAGACACGCTTGGCCGCCGACTTGGCCGTCCGCAACGGCCTCTGGCGGATCACGCGAGAACGACGCGTTTCCGCGTTTACTACATTCTTCCCCGTTCCATTTTTTTAGGAGGGTTCCCTCCACCAGTAGTGGCTATGTTCAGGAGGGCACCCACAGGGAGTGGTCATGTTCAGGAGGGCACCCTCAGGAGAGTGGTCTTGTTCAGGAGGGCACCCCCGCTCAGGCAAGGTCCAGCCTGAGGTCTCCTAGTATCTCACTAACATGCCAGCCTGACGCCGGCTACTGACGAAATATATACAAGTTTGCGAGTTCGCCGAGTCTAGCCCAGCAGCTCACATCTAGTTACTACTATGTACAGTGGTTGGGTCTTCCTGACTTGCAACCCGAAAAGGTTCCTTGCCTTCCCCGAGGAGGTCTCCCGGACAAGGCTTGGAGGGATTCCATAAAGCTCCCTCTCTCGGTCCACCACCAGGCAGCTGGAAGTTGGCCCATGCTGGTTGGACCAAATCCCTTGTGGGCTATGGCATTGGCTACGGTAAGGGCTGCCCCTCTTCTGAAGAAGTTCATCCAACTCCAGGCCCTGCACGACCTGATCCACTTCAGGGTGGCCATCAATACTCAGTAATTTTACCGAGATGCTGGACTTCGTCCCAGGGGGTGCCTCCGACTTGCGCTTCTCATCTGGTCCACTGTTGGAGCACTGCCGCTGGATCTTCTGTGAAGTCAGTCCACGCTGGTTGTACCAAATCTCCCACAGGCACTGGGATGAGCTAAGGTACAGGCTGCCCTTCTTCCTAAGGAGCTTGTCCAACTCCAGGCTCTGCACGACCTGATCCACTTTGGGGTAGTGGTCAACACTCAGTAATTTTACCGAGATACTAGGCTTCGCCCTAGGGAATGCCTCCAACTTGCACTTCTCATCTGGTCCACTGTTGAAGCTCTGCTGTAGGACCATCTGTGAACCAGGCATTGACCTCTGCAACATCTCTTGGCTGTGCCTCCATGAGTGGATGGAAATGGGCTGTTCCTTTTGAGCAGTAACAGCCAATAGGTAGGCCACCACTGCCTGCTGCCAGAGGGTTGTGTCCTCGGAAACCGGAAGGTAGATGTAGATACCAATCTTCTTGACTGCCACAGCATCTCTTCTTATGGTTGGCTTTGGCAATGCATGCATCTGGTTGATCTTGTTGTCCCTTCCCAGGACCCGAGTTGGCTGGAGTTCTGCCACATTGACAATGTATGACCCTGGGATATTGATGGGTGGACAGATGATACCACTCTCCACCATACTGGATATCATAGTCACTTCCAGGGAGCAGGTGACACTAGCGTGGCAGTCTGCACAGGCTGTAACCATGAGCTTAACTTCCCGGTCTTCTTTGTGTCCAGCACCTCTCACAGCGTCCACTTTTCTATGGGCTGAGAATTCTTCTGTCTTCTTCTCCCAGGGGGCTACCAGCTGTTGGGATTCCTGGCCAGTGGATGGAGCCTGTTGAGCCTCCAGGTCTAAGGGTAAAGACTGGTCCGGGGGGCGACCTCGGTTGAGAAGGGGTGGTGACACTTGTCGAGATCCCTGAGCCAAGGGTGAAGACTGGTCCGGAGGGCGACCTCGGTTGAGAAGGGGTGGTGACACTTGTTGAGATCCCTGGGCCAAGGGTGGAGACTGGTCCGGAGGGCAACCTCGGTTGAGAAGGGGTGGGGACACTTGTTGAGATCCCTGGGCCAATGGTGAAGACTGGTCTGGAGGGCGACCTCGGTTGAGAAGGGGTGGTGACACTTGTCGAGATCCCTGAGCCAAGGGTGAAGACTGGTCCGGAGGGCGACCTCGGTTGAGAAGGGGTGGTGACACTTGTTGAGATCCCTGGGCCAAGGGTGGAGACTGGTCCGGAGGGCAACCTCGGTTGAGAAGGGGTGGGGACACTTGTTGAGATCCCTGGGCCAATGGTGAAGACTGGTCTGGAGGGCGACCTAGGCTGAGAAGGGGTGGTGACACTTGTTGAGATCCCTGGGCCAAGGGTGAAGACTGGTCCGGAGGGCAACCTAGGCTGAGAAGGGGTGGTGGCACTTCTTGAGATCCCTGGGCCAAGGGGGACGACTGGTCCGGGGGGCGACCTCGGTCAAGGAGGGGTGGTGATTGGCCGCGCTGACCACCCCCTTCTAGTTTTCCGACCTCTTCAGCTGATGCGGCGCCACCTTGTTTAAGCTAAGATGGCCTGGGGCAATGAATGTCAGTTTCTGACGCTTGAAACCGGGTCCTTTAAAATTCTTGGAAGTGTAGCAGTTGACTACTGGCCTGTGTGACGGGATGAAGACCGGGATGATGACCTTGCCCAGTGTCTCCTGTGTCAGGGATTTCAGCAGCTGGTATGTAGCTGGTGAGGTCCACTTCTGTTCTTTTTTCTTGACCTTTTGCTTCTCACCAGATTGACCACGCCTCTTCCGTTCCCCCTTTATGTTGCCTTTTTCTTCTGCAGCTAGGGCCTCTTGACCAGGAGCATCGGCAGGTGGGCAGTCCCTGTCCCATGTCTTCCTCTGCCTCAAGGATTTTGATGCCCAGTATGGAGCTGGCAAGGTCCACTTCTGTTCTTCCTTCTGGACCTTTTGCTCCTCACCAGATGGACCACGACTCTTTGGTTCCCCCTTTATGTTGCCTCTTTCTTCTGCAGCTAGGGCCTCTTGACCAGGAGCATCGGCAGGTGGGCAGTCCCTGACCCATGGCTCCCTCTGCCTCAAGGATTTTGGTGTCCAGTATGGAGCTGGCAAGGTCCACTCCTGTTCTTCCTTCTGGACCTTTTGCTCCTCACCAGATGGACCACGACTCTTTGGTTCCCCTTTTGTGTCGCCTCTTCCTTCTGCAGCTGGAGCTATTTGTTCCAGACCATGGGTAGATAGGCCATCCTTGTTCAGTGTCTCCTGCCTCGCGGATGTTGATGCCCAGTATGGAACCCGAGAGGTCCACTTCTTTTTCTCCTCCTCTTTTACTAGCTTCTTCAAACTGACTTCTTCTACAGCAGGGACCTCCTCTTTTGTTTCATCAGAGAGGTGAGAAACTTCCTGGACTTGTTTGTGTGCTGAACTGGAGGAGTTTCGTTGCTCCTCTATACTTCTAAGAATGTGTACCTGTTCAGCGAAGAGCTTTGCTGTGAAGATATCAAACTCATTTTGGCTAACAGTTGTTTTCTTCCATGCTGAGTCTACATTTTTGTCCTGTATGACATCAATTCCGCCTTCTTCAAATGCAGACAACAGGATGTCCGTCAGGTCCCGGTAGGTAAATGGGCCGCGTTTTGGTACCCACTTCCACAAATGCTGAATAAATTCTTGGTTGAATTTCTTCAGTAATAGCTGGACATGGTTGACCCTGTCATATTCTTTGTAGATCCTCCCTTGTACATACTCTAGCTCCGTTATCTTGTTTCCCCATTCTTCTAGGAGCCTTTCCTGTGAGTATCGCAGCTCAGCCCGTTGGTTGTCATCCACCTCTAAGCACCATTTTTCTATGAAATGGAACTCATCTTTTAGAATTTTAATGTCATACAAATGCCTTTCTTCAACGCGACGTAATTCAGCCATGTGACCCATCGCTCAATGGTCATTAGATTTAAGGTCCAGAAGTAGCTTGAATATCTAGCCGATGACGCGGGTCGTCAGAAATAGATCTTGGAACCACTTGGAATATTCAGCCGATGACGAGGGTTGACGGAAGTTGATCGGGGGCCACCTTGAATATTTAGCTGATGACTAGGGTTGACGGAAGTAGTTCTCAGAACCACCTTGGATATTCGACTGATGACGAGGGCCGCCAGTAGATCCCGGTAGAAGGAGGCGGTTAGTTGGCAAGAGGTATTTAGTTCATTAAAGTTATTACCAGGGTAATATTCCCGGTTTAAAATGCGTAGCATATAAGACTAGCCACGGATGTTACCCAGGCCAGTGCGTGTTGGAAAAATCAGCGTAAACCTGCCGAAAAACCTGTGTAAACTTCCCGAAATAATCAGCGTAAACTCGCCGAAAAAATCAGCGTAACTTGCCGAAAAATCAGTGTAAACTTGCAGAAAAAATCAGCGTAAACTCGCCGAAAAAATCGGCGCAAACTTGCCGAAAAATCAGTGTAAACTTGCAGAAAAAATCAGCGTAAACTCGCCGAAAAAATCAGCGCAAACTTGCCGAATTAGTTGTTAGGGGGTCGCAGAGGTTGGTTGATTAAGCTGGTAAATGAAGGTAAAACCAGGGGGTATGCCCGGCTTAGTATGTCAGACACAATTAACTCAATGTCAATGAATGGCGCCGTTACCAGTGAAATTCACCGATAAAAAATCCACAAAATAATCAGTTTTTACCGGGGTGTATACCCAGTAAAAAATATTCACCGATTTTTAGGAACTGAGACGCCACCTGGTTCTGGGCCTTTAGTATAGGGCAAAGGGCCAAAATTTTCTAAGACCAAAAAGGCTTAATAAAGTTGGTAAAAATAATTCAATAATTTAGGGCAAAATATCCTTTGGTAAATATATATGCCTCAATAGAATGGTGAGATAGAAAGATTGTTCACTGAGGTGCCCTTATTTGGTTTAATTGATTTGGGTTCAAAATGGCTGACCCCAGGCCATGTGCTCAGGGCCTAATGAAAATTAAGACCCAAAATTAAAGTTTTCAAAAGTTGTCAAAAAGTAAAAATAATGGCCCAAAACTGAAGTTTAGGTATAATATAGTCCTTGTAGATGACAAATACATTAATTCCAGTCTTATTAAATGTAGGATGGCACCGGATTGAAATAATCAATTTGGTCAGGGGTTAAAATGTGGCTCCTCCAGGGTGGACAGGAAGTTGTCAATTTTACCCCAAAAGTTGATTAAAATACACCAAATCACACTCAATGTCCGATATACTTATAAAATTGTCCTGTGTGAATGGATCCTGGGAGTTTGGTTCCTGTGAGTTGTCCTTTCCTCTGATTTTGAGAGCAGCTCAGGTGTAAACAAGGGTGGGTCATACACTGAGGGCTCTGAAAATGTCTATCTCCAAACTTGTCCAAATACTGCTCCAAACTTGTACAAATCCACTTGGGTAAGCACACCTTCACTCCTGGCACCAATGTAGTGAAAATAGAGGTATATCTGACACTTACTGTAGGATTCTGGGGGTGTTTGGGGAGACTTGCCTGATGATCTAAAAGTCGCACATGTACGCTCGTTCAGGTCCGGGATCAGTCTGGGGAGACACGCTTGGCCGCCGACTTGGCCGTCCGCTCGGCCACCCGCAACGGCCTCTGGCGGATCACGCGAGAACGACGCGTTTCCGCGTTTACTCAAGGTCTCACGTAACTAATTGTGGCGCCATCTGTAGTGTCATATACCTTTCTGTCCCGAGGTGAAGGGAATGACTGGCTTTGAGTGGCTGATATTCAAATAAGGAAAACTGACAGAATTGAATGAAAAATCACAGGGCACCCCTAATCATTTCTGAGTTATTTCATAATAAAGAATCCATGATGCAGTGACTCTAGAAAATGCCAGTAGGTTTTTGAAATAGGCTCTGCGCTCCATGAATTTGGTCGCTGCGAAAGTGCCAAAATGAGGGTAGGTCAACATCTGGGGCGCTTGCTCAAAATTTTCAGGGTCAACCTACCCTAAAATTTTGATATTTTGTGCGCCAAAGAGGCCACAATAGGTTTCTGAGTCAATTTCATGTGGCGCAATGTTCTGAATATTTTTTTTCTCAGGACCCGTTATATTAAACTATACAGGAAAACAATTAGTTTCGTGAGACCTCAAAGACCGTAAATAGAATGGACGGGCCACTCGCCGGGAACGCGTTTATGTCCCTCTGCGCAGATTTCCGCGCAACGTGCGTAAATCACTTCCGGCATGCGGCGGCCAACGTAAACACAGGTAGGCAGACACGAAAATCTTGGAAGTAAACTCGTCTGGAAACTAAACTTAACCACAATAGATTTTAAAATCGAATTCTATCTGTATTCTGTATGACTTAGAGACTTGCCTACTGTCAATATTTCGGCTCATCAACCAATTTCTAATCTTTGTGCACGTGAACTGCCTGACAGTGGTATCAAGTACACAGGTCCCGTCGTAGTTAGGTCCCGGTGTTACGTGAAAATCTGTCCCCCCGTGAAAAACTGTCCCCGGGACAGTTTTTCACGGGGTTGAGGTCATGAAAAACTGTCCCCCCCTAGAAAACAGGTAACATAAACAGTTTTAAATGATTAATTGTGTTGCATGTGATAGATGATGATATAATAAGATGAAAAACATGATTTAGAGAAAAAAAATAAAACTAAATAAATCATCCCTCTCTTCTAAACCATCTCTAGGATTCAACACTAACCCTAACTCGTCCCTATTCCTAAATAGTGGATGAAACAACCATCAAATTGTAATTGTATGTATCAAATCAATTACTTAGATTCGATATGAAATGCATTTTATTTGAAAAAATAACTTAAAAGTTAAATTAAATGAAAAAAGGGAGGGGGGGACACATTTTCATGGCCTGGGTTTCCCCGTGAGAAATGGTCCCCCCACGACTGCGCACGCTCCGAAGTTGGGGGGACACATTCTCACGGGGGGACCGATTTTCACGGCACACCTGTACAGAGGTCCCGCGATACTGACAGCACCGACTGCAGCCCAAGCCGTCAGGTTTTCACGCCCCCTTCTCCCTCCCCTGACACCTTTTTCGTGCAGATTGACGGCACTAAGGGACTAAGTGCGACAAAGGCTGTCAGGTGTTCACCCTAATTAACGGCACCCAGTCTCAGCCAGTGCCATAGACCATGCTGTAGCCTCTCAGTTTCGGCAGGCTCACGTAGCACCATCACTGACTCACTCAGGCTGCAGACCTGTCAACTCTCCCAGATTTTCCGTGAGTCTCCCGGATTTTGACCCAATCTCCCGACCTCCCTGAGAGGAGCAGAATCTCACGGAAATCAAGGAGATGGCAGAATAATATGAACATTTAAATTTCAGGGCTTGACAAATCAGGTGTCCGGACGCCCGGGACAACCAGAAAAAGGTGCTGGGCAACCAGATTCACGGGGGTGGACAGATAATAATAATAGTAGTAGTAGTAGATCTTTTATTGACAAACTGAAAGTCATGGTTGACTTTAATATGTGTCATTTAGAGTACATTATTCAATCAAGTTTGAGAAAGCTGAAATCACTACAGACTATAACTATACCTGTATTCTATTTGCTACACAGGTTCTATCTCAGTATTTACACAGCCTATCTCTATGTCTAGAGTCAAGAGGAATCCAGAAAAATGCAGATAATGCTACTTTTAACTTTGGGAGGCGATATCCAGAAAATGCATACCTCGGCGCCGATAATGCTACTTCCGGAGGCGATTTTCAAAAAGAAACTTAATTTATGGCTACACAGATAACGACTACAAACTGTTGTATTTCCCCAGGATTTCCCTGGATTTCCATCAAGAATTCCTTAAATTTCTTTTAATATGGGAAATTCTAAGGTTCACCCACCAAAATAAATCGAAATTATAGAAATCTGGTTTTATGCATTTCATGGAGAATTTAATGAGCTTTTAAACGGTATATTTGCTTGTTCTGTATGTTTAAGACTTGTTAAAGTGTTCTCATCGGAAAAATATGGAAAATTATGGAAAAATTGCAGTTTTCCCGGGTGGCTACGGCCGGATTGGGGAGTACACCCTCAGGCGGCTATGGCCGGATTGGGGGCTAAAGGGATAAACACTTAACCAGCTGTTAACTTAGGCCCGATATTTCAAAGCACCTAAACCTTAAATTTCGGCCCCATTTAAGGTGGTTGCTAAGGAGTTTAGGCCAATTTAAGGCATGACATTAAATTGGCCTAAACATTTAAGGTTTGTGGTATATCGAAACACCTTACCTTAAAAAAACAACAGTTTAAGGTGATTTCTTTAAGGTAGGTCGGGAGGTACCTTAAAGGGGCAGTCTCGTCCGTGAGTTTACTGAGATAAGTCCGCCGACGTTAGCCTGGCAACAGGGTCACTGGCGTCGTGTTTTGCCCTTTCAGAACGTAATAACGCGACGTCATTGGTCACGTCGTGAATTTGGCGGGTGGTTTGAGGGGTTACAACGTATCAAATCACTTCCGTCGCACGGACGAGAACGTCCCTTTAAAATCTTAGGTAACAGACGAATTCTTTTATGTAATGGCTGGGGGGTGGTGCAGTGCGTATTGTGCCTTTCGAACCAAAATACGCACCGCAGCGCCGGAGGTAAAAATCTCCAAATTATACGCACCTGAGCACAAGAATACATCACGTGATCACCGCTGCCATGGTAATGACCAATCAGTGTCGAGAATTAGGTAAACAAACAAGATGGCGGAGTGCCGACGGCGATGTCGGAGTGGCAATGGTGATGTCAGGGTGGCATTGGTGATGTCAGAGTGGCGATTTTGATGTGTGTAGCCATTACATAAAATAAAGAAGACACACTTATGTCGTATTTCAGTCAATATATTTACCTCGGCACCGATTGCACCTTGGCCTGACGGCCGCGGTGCAATCGGTGCCGAGGTAAATATATCCGACCTCATACTCCATAATAGTGTCTTCTTATTATAATATTTCTATTAATTCTTGTGAATATTTAAGGTTATCTATTGGTAAATACCACAAACAAGGATATATCTTCGTAATTGTGACGAAAAATTTCATGTTATTCATGATAAAACAAAGGACTATTTTCTGTCATGTGTTCGTGGATGTTTACATCAGTACTTCGGCAACGTCATTGTCATGGTGACGTCGTCATCGTCATGGTGACGTCGTCATGGCAGTGACGTCGTCATGGATGTCAACAACATGGCGAAATGACATTTTCACATAATACAGGATCTAGTGGACAGATTCTCACAAATTTTTTTTTCATTTGAAGAGAATAATGTATCTTCTTACATTAAACAAGGTTTGAGTAGTGGTAATTATTCTTTAGATGCCAAAAAGAGCCTAAATGTTACCAAATCGTAAGGATGTAAAGCCACCTTAAATATTTCAGGTGACAAGGTGTTTCGAAATATTGCACTTTCCTTAAACTTTTAGGGGAAAACAATTTAAGGTGCATTACATGCCGACGTTTTAGGTTACCTTAAGTAAGGAAAAAGATTAAGGTAAGGTGTTTCGAAATATTGGGCCTTAGTGCTTATAGTTTATAGGTGATAGTTTATTGAAACCAATCATTGTTCTCGTATGAGTATCGATGACTTAACTTAGTCATTTGCTCTATTTATACGTATTGTTGACATTTGTGGAAGATCATCCCTGATGAATATGGTTTAATAAAAAATAATAATAAAAAATGCTGGGTACAGAAATTCACTGTTATTTTACACAATACCAAATATCTATGTCATCTAGCTTGCCCACAGAATATTTCTGGGTATAGGCCTCATATATTTTTACCATGTTATTAATGTAAATTCATATACTTACATGGGAAAATTGTGGGGCAAAAAATTTGGATGGGGGAAAAGATGGGTCTGAACAAACACTGTGTAATCCCACACTTTTCTTGAGAAATAACAATCAACAAAATATATCGAATGTTTCAATCCATGTACAGAACCTATGGTCCACTCCATGGCTTATTTAGAATATAATACTATTTTCATTTTATCAAAAAGAACATTTTGTTTATGTCATGAAATTGTGGGAGGCTCTGAAGTAGATCTATGCATTATCTGCACCAAGGTTAGCACTTTCTGTGCCCTTGGTCCTGAAGTAGTATTATCCGTCCACCAGCATGGGATTTGAGAGACCAGTTGCCCGGTGGGCAACCAAGGTTCAGGGTGACCACTGCACAGGGAAAAACAGAGTATTTTAATCCAGCTGTTATTCAAGTCAGTCATTATCAGGACGGTATCTTTAATTAAGGGTGAAATTAGCACTGCAACAATGCACAGTGAACTATTAGAAACAGAACAGAGGTTTTCCTTAAAGGGCCATACCCACTAGACAGTTATCCCTTAAGCCCCATACCCACTAGGCAATTTTACCGGCGACTGGGGATGGGCAACAGCAGAATCACTGGTAAAATCATCACCAATTGAGAACACCTGTTAGATGTAATATTGAAATGTTACATGCTAACAGGTGTTCTGAATTGGTGACAATTTTACCAGTGATTCTGCTGTTGCCCGTCGTCAGTTGCCGGTAAAATGTCCTAGTGGGTATGGGGCTTTAGTCAGCCAACAGATTGTTGCTAAAATCGGCCAATTCTAAGGGCAGAATCGGCTGATTCTAAGGGCAGAATCGGCCGATTTTAGATTTTACTGGCGACTCAGATCAAACATGTACATTCCAATAACCATGCTAATAGGTGGACTTAAGAATTGGCTGATTTTGAACTATTGTTAGTGTTGATTTTAAGACTGCGTGATGTGTATAATTAATTTATCCATGAGTCGTTCGTTCAAGTTATTGAGCCAATCAGACTGCGCTCAAAGTTAATTCACCCATTCCCCAATAGTTCAAAAGAAATGGACGATGAGGAGCTCTTAAAATGAAAGGGTTTTTATTGAAGTAAACATCTCATCCCGAGTCAAAGCCACAGTGAATAAGTCTCCATCAGTCCACCTTCCCATCTCCTACTCAGTGATCAACCACATTTAGAATACAAGTTGTTCCAGCACATCCTAGACCACCCTAGCGCTTAGCTCTATCACAATCCTTTGTCCGAGGTAGTTGGTATCGGTAAACTCCAGTATACTCCGCAGGAGCTGGTAGGTATAGCTCCGAGCAGCTCAGCTAACGCTGCTGACTAGATACTAACTCCACTAACTCCTTGGTTAAACTCTAAAACTGACTCACTCCCTACCTTGCAACACCTTTTATACTGGTTAACAGGTGGCGCTAGGAGCGCAAAATACCTCTTCTTAGAAGTAGACTTGCTAGGCCTGATCCTAACTAGATTACTGTAAACGTATTAATTTTCGCGCTGTACATATTTTCGCGCATTTCGCGCACCACTATAAGTGCGCGAAAATATGATGTGAGTGAAATGTATCAGTATTATAGAACAAATAGAAATAATTATCAAAGGCGCGAAATTATGAATGCGCGGATATACTAATCATTGCTTGGTGCGCAAAAATTTAGCAGCGCGAAAATATATACGTTTACAGTATACAATATGATAATATATTAAAAGTACTAAGCTATTAGTACAATTTTAGCAGCAATGAGTTTGCCGACTGTGTAAAAATCACCTAGTGGGTATGAGGTTTAACAATTACTAGCCTGGATCCAAAATCTACTGGTCCTTGTAATAAGTAAATATTGTAAGTCCAAAGCTTTTTATTGGCCTACCGGCTAGTTGCACACAAATTTCACAAGCCCGGCAGATTTTCACTTGTTCCCAATAGTAGTAACTCTACGCTAAGGTAAAACCCTTAGCCTATTGAAAAAATAGGAAACGTTTTTCCCATTTTATTCTAAAAGCAATTATGAGAAAAATCATCTAAAGGAATGGAGACCTGGTCTCTATTAAAGTGATGTGAGAAAAATCGGTCATATGCCATGCAAAATCACTAAAACTTTGGGAAAATGGCATCTCTGTTAAAAGAAATATATCTGCCCTGACAATATCCTATCTTTTGGCTTAGTTTTTATGTTTGTCCTACCAATTTTCCTTGATGAAAATGCTGGGCTACAACTAAAATCTGCCAGGCAACCACATAAGAGGCTATAGTTACCAAACAGCCAACCAGGTCCAAAAACGATTTGTCAAACCCTGCAGGGGTATCAGAAGGCCTGCTAGGGTATGGGTGGAGTATAAAGGGAATGAGAGGGCCGGCAGGGGTATGAGAGGGGAGACAGGCCTAGGGGTATGAGAGGGCCGGCAAGGTTATGGGAGGGGAATAAAGGGTATGAGAGGGCCGGAAGGGGTACCTATGAGAGGGGAGACAGGATATAAGAGGTCCAGCTAGGCTATGGGAATAAAGGGTATATGAGACTGGCCTGTACCCAGGGTCTGCTGTGGGGGATGGCGAGAATCCCTAAGTGGAAATTTTGCTTATAATTTCAATCATTTAAACCTAAAAACCGGGATGTAAGTTGAGGACAGTGGAAAAATCGGAAATGGCAATAAGAAAATCTAAATTTGTCTTTAAATGTTGTTAAAAGTGTTCTAAATTTCAAATTTTGAAACAATTTTTTTTAGTGCTGGAAAGAAACAAAAATCGGAAATCAGACAAAAATTGGAAAACTTACATCCCTGTAAAAAAAAAAGGGGTGGCGAGGTTCTCAAAGTGGAACTTTTCTGTATTTTAGGGGTTTTACAGTGAATTTTTAAAGAAAGGTGAAACTTTTTAACAAATTTCCTCTGTGGGAGGGGGCTAGCAGGGGTATGAGAGAGGAGACAGGGATTTGAGAGGGCAACATTAAGGAATTGAATTGTAATTGGCTAACAGTGCCCAAGATTCAATAAATGTGAGGTTATTCTCCTCAGATTATAGGTATCTGAATTCACTCAGAGTGTCCCAGATTTCATAACTGACAGATTAATTTTTCAAAAATTTCCTGGGGGTGGACCCCCATACCCCCCTTGCATAGATATTCTCAAAGGATAGAAATAAATATCAACATTAAGGAATTGATTTCCTTATTGAGTAAGAGTGCCAAAGATTCTATAAATGTGAGGTTATTCTCCTCAGATTATAGGTATCTGAATTCATTCAGAATGTCCCAGATTTCATATTTGAGGGGTTAATTTTTCAAAAATTTCCTGGGGGTGGACCCCCATACCCCCCTTGCATAGATATTTTCAACGGATAGAAATAAATATCAACATTAAGGAATTGATATCCTTATTGGGTAAGAGTGCCCAAGATTCAATAAATGTGAGGTTATTCTCCTCAGATTATAGTAGTAGTAGTAGTGATTTTATTGACAACAAAGAGTCATACATTTGATCTCATGTGTCATACATAGTAAACTGATACATGGAGTATAAACACACACAAACACTACAATAGGTATATACATGATACAACAGTAAACAGATCTTTTCATTCGCTTTAGCACCAAACGAATTATAAAAAACTAAGGTTAACATTTTTACAAGCAACGTTAGCATATAGATGCTGGTTGGATGCATCTTTAACTTACATAACATATATACAGCACCTGGTATAACATTTATACAGCACCAATGATAATACTTGTCTTACAAAAGTGACTAGTTGACAGTCCATGAGCATAGTATCGGGCTGGTCATAAATACTTTACAATGACTAGTCTTAAGGATTGGGTAGATAGATTTATAACATATATACAACTCTATAGCCTACATGGTGACACATGTCATTACTAAAGTGAACATTTATTGTCGTACATGCTCTTCCCTGAGCTTAAAGGCCGAGAACACATAGGCACCTAATGCCTTAATGACTTTTGCGTCTCTGCTATTCATAATTGAAAAGAATAAATCACCATGTAACATTATACTAGTGTTGAGCCCTGTTGCTTTAAAGAGAGTCAGTCGTAATTCTTTATAGAGTGGACATTTTAAAAGAAAATGTTGTTCATCTTCCACCTCATCCAGTAAACAATTTGGGCATTTCCTTTCTTCTCTTGCAATTTTGGGCCTTAAATGCCTCCCAGTCTCTATTGCTAAAGAATGTGAGCTCATTCGGAATTTAGCAACAGCTGTTAGATGTTTTAGGTTTGATAAATGTAATAAATACGTTTCCATACAATACTCTTTCTTATATGTTTGAAATGATATTAGTTTACCTTCTTTTTTTGTGGATATTCTGGACATACAACACTTCATATGCGAGCTATAAATTCTCTCCTTGAGGTCCCCTATCATTCTATGTCTCACAGCTGATGGAGCAGCTACAAAAACTTCTGGTGCAGAAATATTCAAAGATTCTAGTAGTTTTGCAACCTCTGACCACCAGTTAGTTTGGCCATGATTGTGAAGCTCCACAAGTGAATCAAAAGCATTACGAATGGGGTCATTTGCTTGAAGGTTGGCTATTCTAAACCAATACTTAAGGACATTTGTGTTTCTTCTCAATTGTACTGGGAATCTTCCGGAATCACTCAAAACAGCATCTGTTGGAGTTTGTGACCTGAGACCCAATGCACTTTTAATGTAATATAAATTGAATTTTTCTATTACTTCATTTTGCCTAAATTTGTACCAGATTTCAGATCCATATTCGATTATTGGTAATATCTGCGAGTCAAAAACCTTAAATGCTAGCTTTGGTGATAATTTACCAAGCACTTCACCACTTAGTTTTCGCATTTGGTAGTTTGCTTTACGAGCTTGCCCAATCAGATAATTTGGCATTGTATTTAGTGGGTCCTTCTGGCGTGTATTGAAAATAAAACCAAGATATTTGTACTCATCTGTGACATCGATGGTGTCAGATCCTATCTTAAAATCTGTTTTGCTATCTTTCTTCTTATTGAAGATGAGTACCTTTGTTTTCATCAGACTAACAATCATATGCCACTTTTTGCAAAATTCAAACATTCCATCTATCTGTGCTTGCAAACCCTCTGCTGTATCTGAACATAAAACCAAATCATCGGCATATAAAATGTACTGTACTATAGTGTTGTTCAGAACAATGCCATATCTGTGTTTCAGGAATTTCTTTAGATCATATAGATACTCTGTAAATAACTTAGGGCTGATCATCCCACCTTGTAGTACCCCACATATACTCTCTATCTCGTCACTTAGTTCCCCATTTACCTTAACCCTGCACCGTGATTTAGTATACATGCTTTGTATTACCTGTAGGAATTTCCCACCAACACCACGCATTTTAAGCTTATGAATTAGAGCAGCACGGTTAACATAATCAAATGCTTTGGTAAAGTCTACGAAACATACATAAAGGGACTTGTTAACAAACTTCTGTTTCATTATCAATGAGTACAGAATGAAAGCATTGTCCGCAGTCATCCTGTCTTTCATGAACCCAGATTGAAATATGTCATTGTCCGATAAGATTTCATTTTTCATGCAGAGGCGGGAATTTAGGATTGATTCAAATAGTTTTCCAATAACTGGCATTACTGTAATTTTTCTATAATTATCAGGATTGAGTGTACATCCTTTCTTATGAAGTGGGTTAATAATTCCCTCACACCAACCAGTTGGGTATTCTCCAGATTGTAAAACATAATTAAACATCAATGTTAATGGTAATGTTATTTCTTTTTCTGCAGATTTCAAAAATTCACCTGATATGCCGTCAATACCTGGAGCTTTCTTGTTTTTTAGTTTCCTCAAACTGATTAGAACCTCATTTTCAGTTATCACAGAATTTAAGATGTCATCACTTATGTTACTGTGTATAGGACCTAAACTAATGGGATCTTCTTGCATACCTAAATTGATATCCATGAAATCGGGTTGTAAAGGTGGTTTCACTTGTTCCTTAAAGTACTCTGTGAATACTGTAATGTTGATGTCAGACATTAAAGTTTTCTTGTGTTTTTTCCAAAAGTTCCAGTAGTGCTGAGGATTATTAGAGACCATGCTTTCAAGTTCTAGCCGTACCTTAAGAAAGTGCTTTCTTTTTTTATTTTGAATAAGAGTTTTGTATTCTCTATGAATCTGCATGTAAGTTGTTCTATGTGGCTCCTTAGTTATATCATGCGAGGAAGCAAATTCGTTAACATCTCTTTTTTTGTCTTTACAGTCATCATCATACCAAACATTTTGTGGAAAGGTACTCCTGCCCTTGTTGTACCTTTTCTTGCTTACCTTCGTAACTGCACATTCCAAAAAAGTATAAAAATCTTGGCACAAAACATCAACAGATGGATAGTTAGTTACACTACATATTAAGTTGTCGAAAGCTGCTAGGGTATCAATATCATAAAAGCAACTAGTATATTGTTCTTTTTTCATAGGGTCCCAAGAGTAACGCGAATATCTTTCAGTTTTAGATTTCCTACTCTCTGGTACTTCTTCGATCTCTAGATTGAAAGAAAACATCAGAGCTACATGGTCTGAGTTAACTTTCTTAGAGGACAAACTAAAATGGTCTATCATACTTATGTAGTTAACGGATGCAATAAGATAATCTACCACACTCTGACCAGTCTCTTTATAACAAGTAAAGTTATCTGTATTGTCGCCCACCCTACCATTCAAAATAAGCATATCAGAACTGTGACAAATTTCGATAAGTTTTTTACCATGATTGTTGGGTATGCCTTGATCTTTGTTTTTCCGAGATCCTGTATAGACATCTGGCAGCAAAGTGGGATTATAGGTAGCTGAATTCACTCAGAGTGTCCCAGATTTCATAACTGAGAGGTTAATTTTTCAAAAATTTCCTGGGGGTGGAACCCTGATCAGGTCTCACTGGCCTCCCTTCACTGTCTCCTGCCACCTGGAACCCTGGTCAGGCCTGTCTGGCCTCCCTGTCCCTTCTCCCAACCCTAAGCCTCACGGCAGATGTCCAGGGCCTCCTTCCCCCTTCTTCCAGCCACAGGGCCTTGGGGCTGGTATCCATGGCCTGCCACTTCCTTCTCCCAGACCTTGAACCTCAAGGCTGGTGCCTACTGCCTCCGAACTTCTTCTCCCAGCCCTGGGGCCTCTGGGCCTGTGTCCCTGGCCTCTCTCATGAGAGGGATCAGTGCTGATGTCGCATTTGGAAAGTTGCCTGTGTGAGAAGTCGCTTATTGGCATGTGTGGCATCCCATTGGTTGGAGGAAAATAATCTCAACAGGTGCCCCCTTCACATGCGGCAACTTTTAAAATGTCATACCGACCTGAGGACTCCAGTGACCTACTCTCACCCCCCTTGGTGCTCATCTTCCCCCATACCTGACCCCCTCTTACCCCAAATGTGACCAACTTGCCTCTTATCTGTCTCCATATCCGCCTCTAAGTGCCCATCTTCCCCCTTACCTGTCCCCCTCTCGCCCCCCATGTGACCACCTCTCCAACTATCCACAATAATACATGATTTTGCTCAATTATATATGCTTTTGTACATTTATAGTTGTTTTGTATGATGACGAAGATTGCATCTTCAGAGTGTCTTAGGGAGGTCTTAATCCATCCTTTAATGCTGATCTAAACCATAGCATGAATTATTAATCCAATTACATCATTATTGCTACTGGGTTCAACTCCCAGCCTGGCTGATTGACATGTTGGTTTAACATGTTTTTATGACTTGGTATGGAGCAGATGAGTCAGGGCTCCACAATAATGATGTTGTTGGAAGTATAATTCAGCCCCTCCAAAATTAAATTAGTGATGCCAATTCACATCAACATTGAATGCAAATGTATTGTGGAGGCGATCTCTCACCTACATGGCTGCTGGCTACTCAACCATAAATGACCTGGCAGAGGTTGATTTTCCCTCCCTTTTAGCCTGTGCAGTTTTTGTGAAAAGCCTTAAAATGTCCGACATTTCCGACATTTGAGCTACCATGTCCGACAGATTTGAAAAAATTACATGAAAATATGCTAAATGCTGTACATGAATGTCCGATATGTGTAAAAAAATGTCTGATAAAAAGCTTAAAAACGTCGGACAAATGTCCAGCGTTTCAAAAAAGATTTCACAAAGACTGCATTTGGCCAGATTTGTGTACTGTATGTAGGGTATGGCTGTTCAGATTGGTTCAGGGATTTGCCCTGACTACCACTGGACTAGTTGACAGTCTCATTCTTTAGAGATTTCAATTGAAAATTGAATAAAAAGCCAAATGATACAGTTTATTTGTGGTTTCGAATACAAATTCTCATCAGGAGTATTGTGGGCCAACAGGATCACTTGTAGAAAAAATTATGTTATTTTGTAGGGACATGTAGGTCAGCATTAGTTCTGTGGCCGATGGCAGCTTGGCGGCATTCGGCAATCTTTGGGACTCTCCTGCCTATCCCATAGGAGACAGGAGGTGGCCATTTTTTTATCCCAAATCATTTTATCACACAAACTACAGAGCCATCCTGCATTTCCTAAGCCTATATATAGGAGATAAGACTGCAGATAAGGAGTTACCAATATTTCAATGCCTTCCAGACATGCCTTCCAAAGTGTTCCCGCCTGCCACAGACCACCTCCCCACATTGACTGCCACAGGGAGCTATCTGCGAATGGCCACTCCACCTGGCCTGCCGCAGAGTGGTGTCATCTGGCTGCCCATCAACATTGCAGGGCTCATGGGCCAAGGGAAAACCCTGTTCCTCCTTTCCCAACTGCCTGGGAACTGGCCAGCTCCCGTTGGCTGGGACCCACACAACAACCAGCCCCCCGCACCGGCTAGACTGCCCATCAACGTCACAGGGCTCAGGGGCCAAGGGGGGAGGGGACCCCAGTCCCTCTTCCCCAGCTCCCCAGGAACCTGTCGGCTCCTGCTGGCTGGGACCCGGAGAACAGCCAGCTCCCTGCACCAGCCAGAGGATTTGAAGTGACCTTTGGAGGCATTGGACCCCGAAGGGTCCAGTGAGGGAACCAGGCGACAGCCCCTGAGCCGGAAAGGGTCTCGATTAGGGGCACCACACTACCCTCAAAGAGAGCCCATTAGCCCAGTGCGGAGGCTACCGTTCCAAGGCTCCCTGGGAGTGAAAGGGCGCCAACACCGCAAAAGCAAAAGCTGGTGCACAGAACAAGAGCCCATTCACCTGCGGGTGGAAGGATACCACCCAAACGCGAGAGCAAGAGTGCACCATCGTCTAGCCGGAGACAGCATGCTGGGGCTGCTGCACCAAGTGAGGGAACACCTCTGGGAGTGCCCCAAAGCCAGGGCCTTCAACAACAGGGCACTGAAGCAGTACATCTGGCTGTGTGCAGCCCTGCTTGACCAAGTCGCAGGGCAGATGGGTGAGAGGCGGAAGGAGTTGTGCAACCTGGCCCTTTTGAAAATTGTTTATTTGACACAGAATTTACATGGTTGTTAATGATTTCTGCTTACTATGTAAGCAGTATATAATAAAATTATGATGTTTTCTTTTCTAAAACGTGAGTTTGGAGTTATTTCCAATGTATTTAGGAAGAGGGAGTTCGGTTAAGTGTCATGATACCCACTGTGGAACGTACATGATATAACTGGAACGTACGTGATGAAAAATGACTTGACTTTACGAGGGTAGTACATCGAGTATATGATGTCCAGACTTTAACCATTATTATTTCACATAAGATAACATAATAATGTCCTGAAATAAGACAGTTAGGAATAATGTGGTCTATATTTATGTTCAGGAATCAAACTGACAATAAGTGGTTGTTTGAATCATGAAAAAACAAGAATCTGGAATTATGCACTAAGTTTGGAGGTAAATCTAATATATAAGTTTTCTATGGATTTTCTTGAATTCTGGAATGATGAATGTACAATCTCTTATGACTTTGTAGACTTATTTTTATTCCATTTGGGTGAAATAATACCCACAAAATTGCGGTTAGGTGCACATAGGTCATTTTCATCACGTACGTTCCAGTGAAAAAACATCATATACTTTGAATACTTATAAAAACTGACACCATTGGAGAAACCCAGTATAATGAACATTTGGTAAATGCTGAAGCCTTACTTTTTCAAAATAAATAGGGTTTGTACAATAATCCTTAATTTTTTCTGGGAACCAGTGTGAGATGCCAAAAATGGAATGTACGTGATATTGTACACTTTCAGAAAAACTGACCCATATAGTGCCAGGCCTAAGTGTGACATAAGTTCTAGTCTGTCTACCGCTCCCCTATCCCATCCGTTTTGTAAAAATGCAGTGGGGATCATTACTGTGCTAAATTATACTTTCAATAACATCATTATTGTGGAGCCCTGACTCATCTGCTCCATACCAAAGTCTTGAAAACATGTTAAATGAACATGCTAATCAGCCAGGCTGGGAGTTGAACCCAGTAACAACAGTGATGTTATTGAATTATTAGTCAAAGTGTATATAGGAAATGACCAAAAAGTAGTAAAATACTTTAGAGTAAGGATCAAAAGGGTATTTGGGAAATGGACTGATAGTTTTTTTGTAGCCAGGGAAAAACAATTTCTATATCAATCAAAGGTCTTTACTGGATTCATTTCAATTCAATTGAATTGTGATGAATAAGTCCATCTTACTTTAGGTATATCCTGAGGTTGGACAAGGTTGAATACAGTAGACCTACATGCCATCCTTGTCTCCAAGAACTGTATTTTTCTATCTGTGTGTGATGTCACAAGCAGAAGAGTTAAAAAATTACAAAACTTAAAAATTAACAATATGCAATTTCCTAACTGTAACTTTACAGGTCTGTGTTCAAAATGACGAAATTAGACTAAATGAATTATGATGAAAAATATGAAAAAAGTTAGTTTACCAAGGAATTTACAATTTTGATTCAATTCACAGATTTGTAGCAAGAGATTGTCATAATTACTTTAAAAATGAGGAAATTCCCGTCCATGTAGAAACACAAGTATTTGTCAGGGGGGTCTGGGGGCTCTCCCCCAGAAAAAAAATTGAGATATCTGCTGTCCAAAACAGGCTATTTGAAGAAAAATCAAACCATTTTTATAGTCATTTCTATATTTATTATTTCTCTCTTAATATCAGGACATTCTGTACAAGATCGGGACGATCGGGACAGGGTCTAAAAATCGGGACTCTTGGCAGCCCTGCTTTTCTTAAATTCGACAGGGAACGGGAGCTTTAAAACGACAGTGACAGGGGAAAGGGCCATTTCTTAAATTCGACAGGGGATAAGGGTCTAAATATAGAGTAGTGGAGCGTATTGTCGGCACCTTAGGGCATATTATATCATTGTACCCCTATTTCTATTAGATTTTAATGACAACGTATTCCATGAGACAGTCTGTACATATATGAATCAACTGAGGATATCATAGATGATATTCAGAAATTAGGTATGGAAATATTAGGTTGATTATTTTTTCATATCTTGGAGTGTATTTTATTCTATACCAACTTCGTAGCGCCTATACCTTCATCATTGTACTGCCCCGTTGGCAAAGGTTGGGTAATAGACAGCGTTATTGCCCTGCTGGTGAATAATAAAAAATTATTGCCCCGCTGGTGAATAATAAAAAATTATTGCCCCGCTGGTGAATAATAAAAAATTATTGCCCTGCAAAAGGTAAATAAAGATAATTCATCTCATTTTTTTCAGCCAATCTTCAACCATGGCGGGTATTTGATATAGAATAAATACACAGAACTAACCGAGGGGGCACGAAGCTGAGATTATTCACCCGCCGAGGAAGGGTCGAGGGCTTTGCCCGAGACCCTTCCGAGGCGGGTGAATAATCGAGGCTGAGTGCGCCCGAGGTTAGTTCTTGTTTTATTATATATCAAATACCCTGAGACTAAGACCCTGAGACCCTGAGACCCTGAAAAAACAAGACTAAATCTCTTTATTTACCCTGTTCGTGTCCGATGCTGGGGGCCGCCATGTTAACACTAACCTCGCCTCCTGCCCAGGAGAGTTCAATCCCCCCGCACGCCGTCTGGCGTTTCAAATACGCAAAATACACAAGATGGCGGTGGAATCAACATTGTCGAACAACTTTCTGGTAATTTCACGTTGTTTTTTGATCAAATAGGACAATTTTGGCGTAGTTTGAGGGTTATTTACGTAGTTACCACGCCGGGGGTGACTTGCAGGGCAATAATTTTTTATTATGCCACAGTGTGGCATAACGCCCTCAGTTATTCCACCTTTGCTCGCAGGGCAGTACAATGATGAAGGTATAGGCGCTACGAAGTTGGTATATAATAATGAATCTAAACATTGTCGAACAACTTTCTGGTAATTTCACGTTGTTTTTTTCAGCCAATCTTCAACCATGGCGGGTATTTGATATAGAATAAAACAAGAACTAACCTCGGGAGCACTCAGCCATGATTATTGCCCCTTGTCTCAGCCCATTCATGGGTCTCGGGCAGAGCCCTCGACCCATGAATAGGCTTCGACAGCAGGGCAATAATCATGGCTTCGTGCCCCCTTGGTTAGTTCTGTGTATATCGGCACCTGTCTTGTATTATCGGCACCCCATCATAAAGATAATCAATATTTATGGTTAAAATGAAAAATTTAATAATTTCTACCAAAAAAACTGTTTAATCATGCCTAATAAATCCCAATAAATCATCCTAGAGGGATCTGAATGTAACATGGTATTTTGATCAGTAGAAATATCTGTTTACCATAATTCAAAAGAAAGATATCTTTTTCACTCTCCCTGGCATCTGTCACTCTGTTTTGTGATTTTAGCTTTGATTCGTTTTCATATCAAATAAAATTGTATAAGTCCAAATATTACTCATAAATTCCTAATAATAATGTAACCAGACATTATTTTTCACATTTATTTATCATTATGTCCGCTTTTTCTCATTTTCATATATTTACCAGCCTAATATTTGAAATAATGATATAACCCTGCCGAAAATACCAGACATACACATGAAACGGAGGGTATTTTCGGCACCCATGTAATTAAACATGTACCTTTACTTTTGAAACTATTTTTCTCTAATTATTAATTGTTAGACATGATTTGGCTCATACAAATCGAAATTAAATTGTTACATTTATTTCATGAGTCAACAAATGATTTCTATGCAACTATGTTTGTTATCCATCTTCATAAGATGGCCATTTCTGGATGGGTGATGATGTACAGATCAATTTCTTTTCATGCTATATTTTCTTTGCACAGCCCATGTTAAACAAGTCGAGTGGTAAATGACAGATTACAAGTTTTCTTTGAATTATACATATATCTTTTTGAAATAAAGCACAAATCTTATTTCCATTATCAGAAAAAGTCTCTGGGGTGCCGATAATACATGCCTGCCGAAAATACACGCCACTACTCTAGACAGGTGACACGGCCGTTTTTTTAAATTCGACACAGGACACGGGACCTCCCCCCCCCCATCCACAACCCCACTAAGCCTAAGGCCTAAAAACGTCCATGTCGCCATGTCAAATCTAAGGGTTTAGGGCCCCATATCTGAGACTTGTAGTCTTAGGAACATTCGCTCTAATATCTTGTCAAAAATCGGGACTTTAATGACGGCACAATCACTTCGTCAGCGACCCGAGTTCTCCAGTTACCGCCTGGCCCTGGGGTATATGGACGATCTGCCCTATCGCCTTTCTGCCCTGGACGATCTGCCCTATTTTCCTGGATGATCTGCCCTATTTCTTTGGATGACCTGCCCTATTTCCTTTACCCCTGGCAACTGAAATATTAATTTTGATGTGACATTTGCAATGATTTTGTAGTAAGTTTGTAGGAATTAAAATATTTTTTCAAGGTGTTAGAATTTTTTTGGTACATACAAAAAGGAAACAGGACACATAATTACAAATAATAGTACTTTACTAGGTGTCACCACCTCGCACCATTTTCGCGCATGTAGCGCAAATTTGACGGGAGGTGCGACTCCTTAAGCCCACTAGGCAACTTTGACCCGAGTCGGCCGACTCATAGGCTCTAGAATCGGCCCTCGCACTTATGCATAGTCCCCCTATCACCAACTTTTTCTTTTATCAAACAGTGGCAGATGCTAAGTAATTTAACTTTTAAAAATGATTTATTATATTTGTGCTTCTTCAGGTTTAAACCAATCAAACCAATAGATAAAAAACATTATATAATTGTATAAATATTGTATCTACAATGTTTAACCTATACCTGACAACAAAGAACAGAGGTATGGAAATATAAAGAAAGAAAAGATACATCGTTTCAACTTATCTCTTTATTGGACCCTATGACGCATTTTGTGAAAGATTGAATAGTATGTATGTAAAGTTTGGTTTAGTTAGGATGTATAGTTATAAAGATATAACAGCAAACAGAACGCCTTCTTCATAGTAATTTTGCACTGAGTTCAAGGCACTGCCGCCACCACGTGCTGTTGTTTATTCACAGGTCGCACTGACCTCTTTCCAGTCATCACGTGATATGCCCAAATAAGGCACACTGTACAAGCGTGTATTCTCATAGAATCGGCCGATTCTAGCACCAACTCATATCAAACATGCATATTTCAATATAGATCTACCCAGTGGCGGATTTTGGGGGAGGGCCGGACGGGCCTTGGCCCCCCCCCCCCCCCTCCAAAAAAAAAAAAGGAAAAAGGAAAAAGGGAGGGAGGAAGGGGAAGAAAAGGAGGAAAGAGCATCTAGTTCCCATTTCGGCCCTTTCTTTCCCCTCCCGGCCCTTTCTTTCCACTCCTGGTCTTTTCTTTCCCCTCCTGGCCCTTTCTTTCCCCTCCTGTTCCTTTCTTTCCCCTCCCGGCCCTTTCTTTCCCCTCCTGGTCTTTTCTTTCTCCTCCCGGCCCTTTGTTTCCCCTCCTTGCCCGTTCTTTCCCCTCCTGACCCTGTGGTAAAAGGAAAAAAAGAAGGAAGGGAGGAGAAAAGAAAGAAAGAGGAAGATGTGCCTCCTGGCCCTCTCTTTCAAATCTCAGCCCTTTCTTTCCCTTCCTCATATTTTCTTTCCCCTCTCGGCCCTGATTTTTGCCTCTTGGCCCTTTCTTTCCTCTCCTGGCGGCCAGTTGCAGATTTAGGGGAAGGTGGGGAGGCGGAGGAGCCTTGCCCTCCCTCCCCCCTCAAAAAAAAGGAAAGGAAAGAAAAGGAGGACCGTCAGGGCTTGACAAATCAATTTGAAACCTGGTTGCCCACTGGGCAACTAGACTTGAGAATGTGGTGGCCCAGCTACAAAATGTGGTTGCCCAGTAAACATTTAAATAGAATCAGCTACAAAGTGTGGTTGCCCAGTAATGTTTGAATAGGTAATAGGTAACGTAAAATAGATAACAGATAACTCAAAACTAATCATTTTCAAACCTTAAAGCTATGGTCTCATCCGTCATGGCATCGTAATTTGTAACATAACTGCAAAACATTGGTGCCAAATTTATGACATGACCAATAATGTTGCCAAATTATTTTCTAATGTTGCAAAATGCATCGCCAGCTGTGGCGTCTCTAAGCTAACATCAGTCGATATAAGACTAACACCAGGAGGATGAGAGTGTGGCTTTTATTGGAGACTTTGTCTCTGGTTGCCCACTGGGCAACTCAGACACTGATTTTAGTGGCCCAGTACGACTTTTTGGTGGTCCTGGGCCACTGGACACCCGATTTGTCAAGCCCTGGAGGAGGAAAGAGAAAGGAAAAGAAAAGAAGAGGAAAGGGGGAGAGTGGGAGGCCTTTGAGGGTTGGCGGGCCTTAAACAAGTGTGTCAGAGGGAGGGGGGGCGACCTCTCTGAGGGCTGGTGGGCCTTGATTGTGTGTCAGAGGGGAGGGGTCGGCCTCTGAGGGCTGGTGGGCCTTGACTAGATGAGTCTGAGGGCCCCCATGGCCTCTCAGGTCGACCCTCACCCTCCTCCTTTAAATTGAGGCCCCCCAGTTGGGGAGGCACCCTATTGTAAAGTTTTCTGCCAGACCCTCTCGGTCTGGGAGTTTGCCATTAAAAAAATCAATATTTTGCCAAAATCGCTGTTGACCTTATGTCATCCCTGTCGGCCCTGTGTCCCCTCCTGTTGGTTCTCTGCCTGCCCTGCTAGCCACCTAGGGAGACTCTACAAAAGAATTCCCTAGAAAAATTGATATTCAAATCAAAATAATTACGAAGTTATCATTATCCCAAAGGTCTCCAAAGTATTACAGAATGCCTCAGATTACATGACTGAGAGGTTGTCTTTTCAAAATTCTCCTGGGGGTGGACCCCCATACCCTCCCAATGGGAGGGGACACCCCTCCCATACCCTCCCCTTGGACTTGGACTTTGTCTCCAATGTACCTCAGAATGCCTCAGATTGCATGAATGAGAGGTTATCTTCCCTAGATTTCTTCATTGGTTATCCCCATGTACAACAAAGTTGGGGGAAAAACATAATCCCCTAAGATCTCTAATGTACCTCAGAATGCCCCAGATTGCTTGAATGAGAGGTTATCTTTTCAAAATTCTCCTGGGGGTTGACCCCCATACCCTCCCAATGGGAGGGGACACCCCTCCCATACCCTCCCCTTGGACTTGGACTTTGTCTCCAATGTACCTCAGAATGCCTCAGATTGCATGAATGAGAGGTTATCTTCCCTAAATTTCTTCATTGGTTATCCCCATGTACAACAAAGTTCCATGGAATAAGTGATACCTACATCCAACAAAATTGGGAAAAAAACATAATCCCCTAAGATCTCCATGGTTGACAGAATGCCCCAGATTGCTTGAATAAGAGCTTATCTTTTCAAAATTTTCCTGGGGGTGGCCCCCCATACCCCCCCAATGGGAGGGGACACCCCTCCCATACCCTCCCCTTGGACGGCTTCGCCGTCCAAACATACCCTAATTATACTACTTACAGTATTTTTCAAATCTTGGCCCCCCCCCCTAAATAAATCCTGGATCCGCCCCTGCTACCATACAACAATCGGCTGATTCTAGTCAGCCAACTCTGTCAAAATCGCCTAGTGGGTATGGGGCTTTAGCCCCGGTAACAAAGCAGGGCAGATCGTCCAATGACAGGGGGCAGAACGTCCAGGGGAGAAGGCAGAACGTCCGTGGGGGCAGAACGTCCGTGGACCAAGCAGTGCTGATTTACAGCCACTCCGATGTGTATTATAATATGCAATCTTCGTCATCATACAAAACAACTATAAAAAATGGATAGAATGAACCTTGGTTTTGCATCTGACAGTTATTGGTTCTCACCCCCTTCTTTTCATTACCTGAAATCAACTGATAAATCCTGCTGCTCCTCCTCTTTCCCTACGGAGATTCAGCATGGCGGGAACCAACCGGAAGTAAACAACGCACGTATCAGTGGCGCCCCCTACAAATAGGACATCGCACCATAGGCTCAACGCTGGGACTCCCCGAGTGGCGCGTCCATTGATTTATGGTCTCTGGTTTAGGGGCCGTCCATAAATGATGTCACGCACAGGGGGGTGGGTGGGTAGTTGGAAAAGTGTGACACTGCCTGAAATTGATAGGGGGGGTGTCTAGAGAAGCGTGACAGCCCGTCGATGTTGAACCTATTTGTTTTTTTTTCAATAAATGAAACATGAATTGTGTATAAATATCCTAAATATAGAGATCTTAACTTAGAATACAAATTAAATGTCATTATTTGCATAAATTTTACAAACACAAACCTTATTCTAATGAAATTGAGTGTTGTCCTCAGTTCCAGGGCAATTTTGGTTTGTTAAATTTGTCACATATCCTCTAAACATGAATCTGTGTTTCTGTATCTGCAATATTACACAAATTACACTTGATGAAATGAAAGACAAGTGTGTTTTGTGTGTTTTATTATTGCAGCTAGATAATATTGATTGAATTGTGTCACTGTTTTCATTAGACCTGTCCACTTTGGGATGTATTGCTGGCATGATATAGAGGTCGGACATAATTGCAGTTTTTGCAAAGTCAGGCACTGACACAAATCTGAGTGAATGAGTTTTTGTGTGAGTACTTGTGTTTCTAAGTCAATAAGGTGATGATAAATGAGGATGAATTTTTTTTTTTCTCAATAAGGTAATTACCTCCATTTTAGGTGAACCAAAAAAAAGGTATGTTTTTGTGATTTTATGGTTGGACATTGTGAGCAAAGCTGAAGGGCTTTAACACTGTTCCCTATGGGAAAATCTCATTTTTGCTTTCCAGTTCTACAGCTACATATTTAACATCATATTGAAAGTAAAAGCTTATAAAGTTTAGTTTTGGGTAATTCTACTAGGAAAATTACCGTTAATCAAATATGATGAACATTTTTCTAAAAATGTTGATATCATAGAAATAAGGGGTGGCCTAGCTGGCAAAGTGGACAGGTCTATTAGATCTATGATTGAAGAAATGGTCAATTTTTTTAGAAGTGCATTCAACTGTGTAGAGAGAAGAATGGCTCCACTGAGCAGACAGTTGTCAGGAGTTGTGTTGCTGCATGACCTCTATGGCTCCTATCTAAACTCACAAGGACATACCACAGATGAAACATTAGAGGCAGCCAACTTCACACATGCTGGTAAGGTTTTGGAAGATGTATGGTCATCTGTCATAATTGATGGATATCCTGTGAAGGCAGAATACATCAAACCCACTGAAATTATCACAGAACTGGAGATCAAGTCAGCTGAATGGAAGAACGTCCATGTCAGAGAGAGTCAGTACATGTTGCAAGTGGTGAAGTGTAACAACAGAGAGTGCTGTCAACCACACAGAAGCTCATATCTCATGATCAATGAGGACATATTTCTTCCAGGCCCCTTGCCATTGAAAAACAAACAAAGGAAAATGGTCTGACTGTTTCTCTCAATGATCCAGTTGCCAGGTATCCATATGTATTTGTGAGAAAGGCACTGATCAAAGACATCTTGCCAAGATTTGCAGCCAAATTCTCAGCTGGTCTGCCCTATGACTTTGTATGCCTTACTGTACAGGACATGCTTCCATCAAGAATGTGCAAGGTTTGCGGACTCTACCATGCATCCATCAGGTCTCTTAAGGATCACAAGAAATCATGCAAGGCCAAAGGCAGTGATCACAAGAAATCAGCAAAAGGGAGTGTTCCAAACAAAAATCATCCACAACGAAAGGGAGCCAAGGAAAAGGCACGGAAGGGGTCCCTGACCACGTCCATCCAGTTAAGGTGGCTGTGAGACGCCAACTGGAACTCATGTGTGTCATGTGATAGATGGAGATGGAGGAGATGGAGTGGCATGATGAAGAGAATGTACAGTTTAGTGGTATTGCCCCAAAACAGGCAGTGAAGCCAGGAACCCCAGTGGTTCCAATAAACACGGTACAAGCTCCATGGAGTTGTGAAGAAGCAACGTCATAATACGAGGGTGTCATACAATGAAAATGGGCACATTGACACTTTTGAGACACTGAGCTATTCTGTGAATCAATCTGACCAATGTGCATAATACTTTTGTTCTTTCATATCAGTCTATACAAAGTGTCAGGATGGGTTATGTAAAATGTGCCATAGAATATTAGCAAGATTGTGCTTATGAGACATATCACATTGGACAGTTTCACGACATATCATTATCATTTATCTGCAACTTCAGGACCTTTTCATTCTTTGAAGCATTTCTGAGTGTCATATATTTTAAATTAACCTCGTACTTGGAAATGATCTTTTGACATCTATTACAGTACATTTAGAATAGATCTAAGCACCAAGAGCTTCAGCGTATTTTACTGGAATAGATATTTTTGTTAAAAGCATCATCACATGTTAAATGCTAATGTTAAAAGCAAAAAGGACTTTTCAGTATTCAGTCTATCAAAAAGGTAGTTCTAGTTTCACCTCTAAGTAAAATCTGTCATAGTTATAAGTCTGGGAAAGGCTTAATAAAGTTTGTGCTATGCTATGTCATCTAACTCTAGTAATTCCATCCTTTTATACTTCTATTATAGTACATGAAATAATAATGTGATAATTTGAAGTAGAAGCCATTGGAAAAAACATCAGTAGTGGAAAATCATAATTATTAAGAAGCCAAGGGTAAGATAAGTTGCATGCAGGTAACAACTTAGTGAAAAGGTAGGGTAGGTAGGTTTGGATCCATATTGAATTTTCGTTTCACAAAAAAGTAACCTACACCTTCCCACCAAATAACGCCTTTCTTAATAGAAAACAGCCTCATAGGGATATGTCTGGTCTCTAATGAACCTATTTTTGATACCACAAAATATGCCTTGAAAACCTATTATTTATAGAAGAAAAGACGGGGGGGGGGGGGGGTGTTCACAGAGTGTGACATCATATTTTGGGGGGGTGGTTCAAAATGTGTGACAAAACGTGACGGGGGGTGGGGGGGTCCCAAAAATACCCCCAAAAAGCGTGACATCATTTATGGACGGCCCCTTACTACAATTACATAAAAGTTGTTGAGAAAAATTCTCGGACGTGGCTGTACTCGACCACAAAAATGTTTTTTCCTAATTAATTTTACCATAGAAGTGAAGTTCTATGATTTTACAAAAAAAGAGGTGAATATAAACAAGCAAAAACACGCATGAAAGAAAACCAAATAAGGTGAAAAAATACTAAGTCAATGTCAATGAGTAAAGTGCATGTATCCTATTGTTTTGATAATGTTATAAAACGATGATCTGCCGAGATCTATACCAACACTTTGATGCTGATAAATTTATGGTTGTTGGCCTTGAGGGGCCTGTAACCTTGCCAGTCGTCACGCGTGACGTAAATAAGATCACAAGTGTTTCACGTGCTTGGCCGTACGCCAAGAACACAGGGATGAATGAACCGGAATGAACCCGATTGAAAAGCCACTATCGGTCATGATCCACGGCTTCAGAAGCTAAAATCTTGTCTTTCTAGATTTGTAATGGTTCTCAACCTCAACGTTAGGTATTTGTAAAGCCAAGATTCAGTCTAAATTCACTGAGCGAACCCGCCTAACAATGAAACATGAGTTTGACAGGGGGCAAAATCTGTGCCTAAAAGTAGTTCCCAAAGGGGATTTCCTCACACCTTGTTACTATTTTAAGAACACACAATGACGTCAAAGCTAACTTAAGGACCAATCAGAAGGCGGCATTCCCTGGCACCGTGCCAGTTTCTGATGCAACGCAGAAGACTGAACTACTTTAGGCCCTGTCTCAATGCCTGATGAAACATAGTTCTTCGAAAACAACAAGATTATTCATACTAAAACATAAAACGTTCTCTATTCTAAATATTTTCTGAAAGTATGTTAAATTTGTGAAATGTAGAGTCGTTTGGTGATGAAAATTCCGAGGATTTTGAACTTTGAAGGACGCGTATGAATCTTTTTCTCCGTCTTGGTAACGTTGGACGGGGCGAGCCTCCGACATTCTCCTTACAGGAACCAAATGCAGCGAATACAGAAATCCATACTGGAACGAATATTGGTCAAGATGGATATCTAGTAAAGGAGGTTGGCACTTCTGTGCAACGGCCAAAGCCGGCACCATGGCGTGAGTACATTTTTATGTCGAAATTTTGGGTTTTGAGCAAGAAATTGACTTAGAAATCTGCGAAGATTTCGGGGAAGATTGGTCAGGTTCCTCAAGTTCAACGTGGCTTCCTAATCTAGGTCACATGGTCTGGTGCTTTTCCGGAATAAAAACGAAGGAATTTATTATCTGATTGATTTATGGTCTAGACATGTATTTACTTAAGTCACATAGAAGCCAATGACAAGTTGTCAAGTGAATTGTGGCAGTAACGGTGATTTTATTAGACCAGACAGCAGCCCCTACCTTCCCCAAGATTTCGCGCACCTGCTAACACAATGTCAATGTCTCCATCTGTCAATGACGCAGTTTGTTTGGAACGCGGCGAGTTCAAAATATGGGTGCGATTTTAGATCAAATTCAAAACCAGTAGGAGGCCTTAAAAATTATGATAGGTCGGGCCGTCTGTACCTACTTACCCTAATATTTTTTGTCCTTATTACCCTTACTTTTTTTTTTTTTGAAAATATTATTTCCATAAAATGAAAATGACCGAAATGAACAAAATGACAAATATTTATCAGGAGATTATTCCATATGCCAAAAATAGTTGTGAAGGGTGTCTGGAGTTATTTCTCAATGTTCAAGAATGAAGAAGCTGTTTGTTTGAAAGAAAACAATATATAATATTGATCTACCAAATTAAGCTTGGTTTTTTGACCCATGTTACCTGAACACTAATAAAAAAAAAATTGGTTTAAGATCTTTACATACAGAGATTTACCACTGCGCCATGCACTACCCTGTTATGTATGTAAGACGAATAATCTTATTAGATCTAATAAATGACACCACATCTGGTTTCTTTCTTCTTTTTTTTAACGTTTTTACCAACCCAGCTCCTAGTAGATCTAAAGGGGATATGAGTGGATATTCAGAATCTAAACTAACTAAATGGTGAATTATACTAGTAATTACTAATTTGTATTTTGTCATAAATGAATCGCATGTTACAATCTTTTTTCGCGCATCAAGTCTGAATACACATGTTAATTATATATTGTCCTACCAGATCACCCTCTACAGTTTCCAATGTCTCTTCTCTTTGCAGTCACCAACAAGCGATCGTTTCCCTTGCTCTTTCCCCCACTTTGATTGGGACGCAGTTTGCAGTAGAAGCCGAAGATGGACAGTCCCAGTATGAGTCTGTTCACGTCGGAGGAGTTTTCGCTGTTCGGCGGGGACCTGTTGTTCCCGCCAACAGCGCCGCTCGCCGATGAGGGGTTGGCGACAGCGCCACAGGATGGGCTGAAGAGTACCCCTCTGTCTGCCCCTGCCCTGGACTGGCAGGCAGACGAACTGAGTCTGGGCCAAGATGTGCTCAGCAACAAGCAGGTCTCTGGTGAGTATTCTTAAAATGTGGACGATTGGTTTATTTATTCATTAGCGGGTCTGTATCCAAAAGGGCCATTGTATTTTGAATGAGAAAATAAAACAAAATTAATGGGTATCAAGGTGGAGTGGGGCCATCATTTTTGAAAAGCTTTATATTCCATAATCCTTTGGTTAATAACTGGTTGACCTTGTTATCCAAGAAAATAATCACAGAAAAGGATGATAGTGTATTAAACTGATACAAATTTACTTTTGATACTTCCCTGTAAATTGGAATCACCTAAAATGTGAACAAGTCATTGGAGAAAGCAGGGTGCCCACGCAGGTATTATAAGGTCTTAAAAGGTCTTATTTTGGTTTTGCCATTTATAAGGCTATTAGAAAGGTCTTATTTTAGGTCCAAAGGTCTTAGAAAGGTCTTATTTTTGGTCAATCTCAATTTATTACAAGATATAATTTTTCCTCTTGCCATTTCAATGTTTACTAATTTTTGGTAGAATGTAAAAAATGTTTAGATAGGTAAAAAAAAATCTTCTTGAAAATGTCTTGAAATGGTCTTATTTTTGTACCTGACAAGGTATTATAAAGGTCTTGTTTAGGTCTTATTTTGATTTCTGAAAAAGCGTGGGCACCCTGAGAAAGAAGTCAAATGGTAGAAATGAAAAGTTATTAATCCATCCCATGAAAGTTTATTTCTATTACTAAATTTTGCATTTCTCTTTTTGTAGGAGGTCTGCTTGAGGGCTGGTTAGATACCCGTGTCGACCTGCTGAACCTAATCGGCGAAGACAATGGTCTCATTGGATCCCAGTCGCTCCTGGATCTCGGGCTGGCCGAGCCCACACCCGCGGGCCTAGAGGCCCTGAAGATCGAGGCGGAGAAGACCTCCTTGGAGCTGAGCACCGAAGTCCGCTCCCCACCACAGCCGCAGCTCCTCAGCGGAGTTGCCGCTGACGAGCTGCCAAGTCAGGGCAGCACACAGAATGTTTACGATGAAGGTCTTGGTCTGCTTGAACTATTGACCTCTGGGGTCGGCCAGACCCTTCTGTCGTCCCCCGGGGTCGACCTCGAGTTCCCGGCCGACCGGGACTTCATCGTGAACATGGACACTTCTAGCCCCATCCTGTCGCCAATGTCGCCGGAGGATGTGGAAACTATTCTGTCATCTGGGCCATCGAGTCCGGAGAGTCTGACTGCAGAAGAGTCATTCGAGTCTCTCATGTCCAGTCTTATGTCTTCAGCCGATAACACTTTGGATGACAGCAGCATTGTCCAGGAGGACAGTGCGATGCCAGAAGATCTAGCAATCCTAAGTCAAATGATCAACATGGAGGACAACTTCGATCAAGCGTCCTCTGATAGCGACACGCAAAGTTATCACGTGAACAAGGCACGTCCCACACCCTACCAGCGCGGTGCAGAAAGCCGACGTACCAAAACCAAGAAAGACACAAGCTCAGATACCGCAGCGGGCAACAAACAAGTCGACCGCAAGCTTCGCAAGAAGCAGCAGAACAAGGATGCCGCGACGCGGTATCGCCAGAAGAAGAAGCAGGAGCAGGACCAGGTCAACCACGAGGTAGCTCTGTTAGAAGGTCGCAACCACGCGTTGAAGGACAAGGTGGACCAGATGACACGAGAGATCCAATATCTGAAAAACCTCATGAAGGACGTCGTTAAGGCTCGCTCGAAACAACAACAGAAAGCAAAGAGCAAGTGAAAAGATATAGCTAAAACCGTGTCGCTCATAGTCAGTTAGGTGATAATTTCATGTTGTGTGTGTTATTCATCGTGGAATAATAAACTAGTTTTGCCTGGCCATTACCAAAGACCTTGACAGGGGTGATGAGTTTTTAAAAAACTTAAATCTTAAATCTTGCGAGGAGCCTCTGTGAGGTCTTGGATACTGTCGACGGGTACGCGAAATAAGCAGCACTTCCAGTTAGCATCTAATTGAATATGAACTGTCACAACTGTTTAACCCCCTAAGCTTCTTGTACAAAGTGCGCCATCTGATCAGTTAATATCTGTGTAAAAACCCAAGTTGTGTTCAAAACCAAAATTATACCAGGAGCAGTATGACTGGTCAGATGGTATGCTTTCCTCACCTCACGCTACTTATCTCTATTTTAAAACCACAAGATCTCTTAATGATATAAAACGACACCAACATCATGTTCTAATCATCACTGTATGTAATCCGATATAATGTAATTATAGATTCCCTCCGTAAATTGCGTGGAATTTCATGTGTGCTAGAAAGGGAAAATCTTGATGTGAAAAGTTGTCAAATTCGCTCCAGGCTCGATCATGACTTGGAGGATTTTACTGTTTGAAAGGAAAAACACAAAATTATAGTATCCGACAAAATTATCGTATTTGGAATGCTTGTTAGATAATAAAATAAGATCAGGTCTATTTTGTGTACGTGTCATTTATTTTAATTATTCGTGTTTGAAAACAAAAATAACTCGTATTTCGATATACGTGAAAAGAAAACAAGAATAGTCAATACTCGTCTGATAAGTTAAGAGAAGTATGAACTATACTGGATTCCAAGTTCTAGCCTATAAATCATTGAGCATCACTTTAAAGTATGGAGAACGAGATGGAGCCTTTAGACGCAAATTTGACGGGGAAGAATATGATAGTTGGAAATTTAAACATTTTCTGTATGACCCGTTTAAAGAAACACGAATTGCAAAAGATGTTACACGTCACGAAATTCCAATTTTCTTGTGAAAATGGATGATTTAAGGTACATCAGGCATCATACCACCCTCCCAAACAAATAAAGGAATTTAAAGGAAGTTTTTTTTCGTAAAAAAATTTTTTAAAGGAATTTGCAGGGATTTCTAGGGGGGAAAAAGGAATATTCAGAGAACTTTTAGAGAGTTTAAACATGAAATTAGGCAAATATTATTGTAACAGGACTGCCTTCCTGTTGATTTTTTCTGTGCAGCACTGTTGACCCATGTTGACGCGCGTCGATCAATGCGTCGACTCGTGCTGATCGACATGTCGACCTGGATCGATCGACGGCTAGAAAATTTTGCAATTTTATCGCTAATAACACGCTGTATAACCTAAATGACCGCTGGCAGAACAGAGGGTATTTTACCTCACACGCCTGGAGGAAAAACACAACTGTCAAATCTAGAAAATGACTAATAAGTTTCATTTAAAGGGATAACATGTTCATGTAAGTTCTCTGCGGACTAATACACCATATTTGACACATTATTACAGATTGCATATGTTACAGATATCCTGAAAAAAGCTATACGAACGTGCACAGTCCAAAAATTCAAAAATGTAAAATGCACACACCTGGAGTAGGGAGACATCGAATTTGTTTTGTTTCATTCATTATAATAAGACAAGGTACGCTCTATTAAAACGTACATTTAGTAAGTGCATACCTATGAAAATTCCGTAAAGGTAACTGGACTAATAGTCTGTAATGCCTTTTTGCACAATTCAAATTGACAAGTCAGGAAGGGTTTGTTTTGAATCCAGGAGTGTGCAATAAAATACCCTCTGCTCCGCCAGCGGTCCTTTTGGTTATACAGCGTGAATAATATGGAATTCTATGTATTTTATGAGAAAATGTGATATTTTCTTACTCTAGAAAAAAAAAGGAATTTAAAGGAAATTCCTTTAAAATAAAGGAACGGTATGATGCCTGGGCCCGTACATTGATTAATGTACCAAACACGAAAACTTTATTTGGCAATTAAACAATATGGGAAACCTTAAAATGGCTCGTTCTATAATTATAGGGGTTGAATTGGGGAGGACTTTTGATCGTAATCCACCACAAATCGTCCAACATGGAAGGCGAATTGTGCAGTCAGTATGCCCCCTGGTGGCACATCGAATTACTAATTTGCCTTCACTGCAGAGTATTCTAACAATAAGTTATATGATATGTACCAGAATAATGTAATGAATTAGAAATGTTCCCAGATAGCGGTGGGAAAGCCAAAATAAGGAGTTCAGATACTTCAAAGCATGACATAACGTTTCTTATCTCAACGTTTGTAGTGTACTTCGAAAACATTTTAAGTTTAATTTTCGTCGCTAATGGTACATTCAATTCATTATTTATAATATATTTAAGGTTGGATAAAATATAAATGGCGTAGAACGTAGTATCATGCATAATTATTCCGGTTGAAGCTTTGTTGAGGATGAATTTTATGAAAAACAAATTCAACACAATCTTCTTTCCACATTTTATTTCACAAAATCTCCCAAACATCCACATCGTTGGAGAATATGTTTTCTCTTGACTAATATTGAGTAACTCAATTCAACAACACGTTTCAACGTAACAGAGACAGAGTAACACTGACCTTTCCTTTCCTAACATAGGAATATTAAATATTTTTCAAATTGTGTTGGACTTCAGAAAAATACTATACCATGATTAAGCACAGGGCACTCTTGGCCCACGGAGCACCAGGCGAATAGTATTGAAATCAGAATAGGTTCCAAGGCAAGAGGGTGTATGAAAATAATCTCTAGTGGTCCACTTGTGGAGCGGCATACCATCCTTTTCCCTTTGTATAAAGACTTCATCCTTTGTCTTCGTTTTCCATAGGGACTTTTTTCTTCTTTAATGTACAACTTTACATATCGACGATGGCACGGATACTGGAATCGAAAATGGAGAAATTGTTAGTGGATTATCATGAGCTTCACGGCCAGTTATTTTTTCTATTTGAAGTGATTGACGATGAGATCAAACTGTTTTATTGACTTTATTTCCGTATGACGCTCGTTCTTTTTCTGAGTTTCTTTTTCTGGGAAGAATTACGAACCTTCTCCAAAACGGGGACGCTTTCAAAAAAGCAAGAATATACAGTACATAAAAGAGGATATTTTGTATGCTAAATGGGAACTGTTCAGATGTTTCTACATATGAGACACATTGTTTTTAAAAGTATATTTCCACCCTCGAAATTGTTCATAAGGAAGGATGTAATTGGGGACTATGCTCAATGAGCCGAAAGAGGACCCTGCTTCTTGAAAAGACTTTCAATGAATTTTTCAACTTTTTCTGACAAAATATCTCTAAAATCCTGAAAATGAAATGTTGGAAAGGGCCTTGATACGTTACCTCTTGCCGGCGTGCATGAGGTCGAAGGCGGTGTTGATGTCGGTGAGCGGCATGTTGTGGGTGATGAACTCGTCCACCATCAGGTCCTTCTTCATGTACTCATCCACCAGCTTGGGCACGCTGCTCACACTCTTCCAGCCTGAGAAAACATTTTGATAATACATTTGAAACTTTGTTTGTTTGTTGGTTAAACATCCTGCCAACCCTTAGGGTTCTTTTACCAGACTGCACAAGGTAAAGCTTTGCAGCTAGTTTTACGCCACATGGGTGGTGACAGAATCTATGACATGAGGTGCCTATTTGTAGCACCGGGACCCAATGCCCTCTTTATAGTGCTGCCACACTGAGATATCTAATCATGTCATAGGCCCACACAATACCCGACCCAGTCACATTATACTGACACCGGGCCGACCAGTCATGTTTCATGGTTCTTACTTTTTTAACTGCCTCCACGGTGGGAATAGAGATGGTTGGTTATTCGGTTTAACGCCATAGCAACAGCTTTGGCCATATCACTGTGAGAACAAGGTTTGACAATTCTGTCTTTGATGATGGAATATATGAAATGATCCAATCTATGAGAAGATAGAGACCATACCCTACACATTTACCGATGCAGGTGTTCTTTAATGTATCCGGTCCCATAGACGGGGCCATACACACAACAGCAGGTGGTCCTCTAGGAACCTTAGATAACCCAACTCGACTTGCATGCAGGCAGGCCAGGTTTGACACTGCAGTTGACTGACCTCTTTGTATTCCCCCAGTGGCATTGCCACTAGGGGAATACAAAGAGGTAGATTGAAGCTCCCTAATGAAAACAAATAAAAATGATGAGGTTTGTTGTAATGTTTTACTATAAGCAGCCTTTTTACATACTTTTCCAGCCTGAGAAATCATATAGTTGTAAGTATAAAAAAAAGAGGTTTGATAAACCATTTTACCTCCGAAGGCGGTTCCCTTCCAGACCCGCCCGGTGACTAGTTGGAAGGGGCGGGTGCTGATCTCTTTGCCGGCGGCCGCCACTCCGATGATGATCGACTCGCCCCAACCTTTGTGACATGACTCGAGGGCAGCACGCTGAACAAACAAGGAGAGACATGAGTGAGCACTGAAAAGGTGTCGGGGTCAACACTCTAATCTTAAGTGCAAAAATATATTCATTAACAAAATATATCCAGTACGGACGATCGTTCCTCCTCAGACGGCAACAGTGAAATATCGTTAACTTCTAGAGAACTATCTAATTTCTGTTTTATAAATCATAAAATGCAATAACTTTTATTTCTGTGACAAACTATCAGAATTCATTTTTCTTTCTGACGTTTTCACTTTTCCATATCCTATAACCACTTAGTTTTCTATGGTAGTACAAGTTTATGTACGCCCCCTGTTGGTGCGTTTTGTGTCAAAGATGACACTCAATATGCATCAAGAATCCGGACATTTTGGAAAAATATATTCCAAATTTTGTACAGCTAGAGATGAAAGGAAGATAACTTTAGAGTATCACCATACTGTTTATTGTCTAATATACATGCAATATCTCTTTCTTAAAAATACCGACTAATGGAATTAGATGGCACATCCCAAAAATCAGGAAATCCGGATAAAGGGAAGGGAAACTGGCATCTTTGATCTGAAAACGTGCATCCCTGCTGTGGGATATCAAAAAAATCATTAAAAAAAGAAGGAAAAACAGAGATGCCGCTCTTCAAATATAAGAAATACGGAGCAGCATTTCCGTATTCTAATACGGAAACAACTAAGGTAGTCTGTTATTCTGTATTACAGCTCTGATACTGAAACAAATCATATGTAATGTGTTTATTTAACATGTGTTACCTGAAATTAAATACAAAAATCTTTTCCTCCCTAAAATATTTGCACTTTTGAAAACTAGTTGTCAAAGCATAGACATACATAACATCTTATGTATCTCTATGGTCAAAGCAAGGAGAACGGAAATCCGTACTTATATGGAAAAGTGGCATCTCTGAAAAATTGCATCTCTGATATTCTGTGCCCTACACGTACCATGGTGGCGACGTTCCCGATACACTCGAAGGTGTAGTCGAGGCCCCCGTCTGTCATCCCGACCAGCACCTCCTGGATCGGCTTCTCGTGGTCCTTCGGGTTCACGCCCTCCGTCAAACCGAACTTCTTGGCTACAAGACGAGAGGGAGAAAACTAGTTTAAATGTTTAATCTTTTAAAAGTGTAGCAAAGCTACAAACTGAGGCGGACTCTTCAATCTTTAAAAAAAACATTTAGGTGGTTTGTCTTTTATGTCTTTTACATAGGCTTGAGGTGGGTCTGACCTGAATCTAAAAAAAAAGTTAACTTGCAAGCTTGGACACTGACAGCAGGAGAGAACTTATTGACAGTGTGATGCCTATGTTTTAACATTAGAATGTAACCATACCATATATTGGAGCATGAGCTTATCAAAACATAGTTTCCAGTATTTCCTTCATTTTGATAGGCTGCATATGACCTAAATAATTATTTTTTGTAATGCCAGTAACATTGCCCAAACCAAATCTGAAAAAATGACATCTGGCCTCTAGGCCTACAGGCCTATTTCGAGTGCTAAAGAATAATTTGAATCTTTCATGCCAGAAATACCCATGACATCCCCCATGACATCTCCCCATGACATCCACCCATGACATCATCACCCATGACATCATCACCCATGACATCATCACCCATGACATCATCACCCATGACATCATCACCCATGACATCATCACCCATGACATCACCCTATGACATAACTCCATGACATCATCCCCTATGACATCATCCCCCATGACATCACCCCATCACCCCTTTGCCCTCTTCACCCCCTTACCCCCAAACAACAGCCCTATTTTCCTAGCCCTAGCTTTGCCCTAGTCAATACATAATTTCTAAACCAAACAGTTTTCAAATTTAAAAGAGGCTCAAGCATCCTGACCCTATTCACTATGTCCACCATGGATGGCAGTCCAAAACCAAACTTCTAACCATGATTCCACCATGATTTCACTAAATATGTCAATATTTGTCATTATTCAGGAAAAGTATAACATGTTTTCTTAATATTAAACCAAAAATTAGAATTTATTAGTGTTTAATCTCTGAGATATTTGCATTTTCCAAACTGGTGGACATGTTTTTGGTGGACATGAAGATGGGACAGATGTCCACCTGCTTTTCCGCAACTTGCTGCTTCCGGCGAGCAAGCCTTTAAATCATATATTCTTCGCTGGTTATGTGCTGTCCACCTCCCCTCTCCTCGAAGTGCGAGCCCACTCTAAAACTGAGGCGGAAACGCTTAAAACATTTAAATCTTTTACTTTCGCCAACAGTTTCCGCCTCAGTAATAAGGAATGTGTAATGAACAGAGATGTCACTGAGGGGAGATGGAAAATCTGGAAAAGTAGGAAGGACATTTCCGGATTTTCACTTTGAAAATACAAGGGCCAAGTTATTCATTTTAAAGTGTTTTATACCGTTTGGAAAATACCATAATTTGTATAGGAATACTCTCAAATGTAAAAATAGTGATTTAGAAAAGAGAAAACCCATTTTCATACTGAACTGATAAAAAATTTGGAAGAAGTCGGAAAAATGAATGAAGATTGTAAACGATCGATTAACGGACAAAACTCAGTTCAGCAGGTAAAATTTATCGGTATAAACTGATCTACCTGAACATAGTCTAATATCAAAGATGGTCTAAGCTCTCCTATTTTTGCTTATATAAGATACCCAAATAAATTGAGCATACTGCAAGGATCCTGCAGGTGCTCATGCTTAAGTTAAAGGGAGCCAAAAGCAAGGTTGGGTCAAAATTTTGCAAATTCTGTTACTTATTGAAATATATTCTATGGCCATAACCTATATATATAGACTGTGAATAAAGATTAAAACTATGATAAAATACATTAAAACTTGTCCCTGGTCAATTTTGGTGACCTGTCCACCAAAATTGGTTTGTTTACAAACATTGCTGTCTTTATGTATAAATATCATAAACATTATGGAATTCAAGTAAAGGTGTAATTAGTTGTCAAGAATTACACTGAACCAATGGTTAAAGTTTAGACTCTTAGAACACATTTTCATAGTTATTTGAGTTTGCAAAATTTTGTCATATTTTGACACAACATTGCTTTTGAATACCATTTATGAAATTAAAACCAAACTTATAGTTCACAACCTCTAAGCCTTACCAACTTCAAACTTGTCGGGGTTGATGTCGATTCCGATGATGCGAGAGGCACCGGCCTTCTTACACCCCATGACGACAGCGAGGCCGACCGCCCCGAGTCCCCACACGGCGCACGTACTGCCCGGCTCCACCTGCAAACGACACAATCAGGGTTTTTATTCAACCATTATTATGACATCAATACTTTGCATTTAGTCGCAGATGATGGTTGTTGGAATTTAAGGTCCATCAGCAGTTTTTGGCTTGTACAATGTACTGTAATCGAATCTATGGGGGTGAGAACAACGGCAAGGCAAGGCGGTCTAGCAGTCAGCTATGAGGGTCGAACCCGGGCTGGCTGTGTGCAATGCAAGGATACTAACCACTATACCATCCTACCTCCCTTTTCAGTCGCGGATCCAACCTAGAAAGTTGGTTCGGGTGGGTAGGTCCTTAGCTCGACATTTTCCTAATTCACAGTTATTTTTTTCAACGTTTCTTTTCCTTACACATTCTAATGCAGTCTACTTCAATTTGATCCCTGAAAGAGGGAAATATTTGCTCTTTACTGTTTTCTTTGTACCATGATGACGCTGAAGTTTTTTCCTGTAAGAGCATGCTTACCGGTATCGTACTTTTCATTTAATATCTTTTTTCAAGACCAATTTAATAAGACCAACACTTCTTGTAATATGAATTACTAGGCAGAATGAAATGTTGACAAAAATAAGCTTCAAAATGTACTTACAATGCAACCAAAATTTTGCAAAGTATCTCTCAAAGAACTTAATTTAAGGCGTCTTTTAAGACCTCATATCGAAACATAGCCAAACGTATGACATTTTAATAACATAAATTCAGAAAATCGTATTTACGACCGTTGAGTACTTTTTATGACCTCTGTCGGTACCCTGTATTAACAAATGCTTGTCAGAAATTGAAGACTGCTAAATCTGTACATGATACATACTCAATGCATGAGGGGAAAAGATAAAACTGTACGTACACCTGCTGTGTTGAGGGCGGCTCCGTAGCCGGTGGAGATACCGCAGCCCAGGAGGCACACCTTGTCTAGCGGGGCTTGTTGGTCCACCTGGAAACAAACGATATGAGTCACTTTTCGCGAGGTTATGGTGGAGGAAAGTGTCCATAGATCTATATAGGATTCAACGATTTTAAAAGATATCGCCTTGAAATTTTCTTATTTGGACCTATATATGGAAACTCCATATTCACAAGCAATAATCATATTCCTCACTTCCAGGGAACTTGTGAATTCATGTTTTCTGCCAAAAGTTGACATATTTTACGTAGAATATTCATTCATATTCCTAAGAGTTGAGGGGAAGGGGGATGCAGACTGCGTCTGAATTTCAAACAAGGAGACGCCAGGAAATTTTGGTTTATTAACCTGAATGAAACTCCGTTTAAAGTATATTACTGGACACCCATTAAAATAGTATATTACCTGTCCAGTTTATCAATAGTCCAAGAAAATTCTGTAGGTCGTTCAAGTCAAGACTTTTGCAGTAGCAAGACAAGTCAATCAGGCAGTCACAATAAACACAATCTTTGCAAGGGTGGCCTTAGGCCGAAAGAACCAAAAGGTTGTGTTCAGGTAACATAGATCGAACAAATTCTATTAAATTTGGAGAAAAAAAAAGATAAGATTTCCCTGAAAAAAGTTAGGGTAGGGCAAAAAATTTAGGGTAGGTCGGGTTACCTGAACATAGCTTTTTTTTTTTAGCCTTAAATAAAATAAATCCTGCTAAAACTACAAGAAGCCCACCTTGCAGACTGAGATGTCGGCGACCACTGTGTACTCGCTGAAGGAGGAGCAGCCCATGAAGTGGTACAGCGTCTGGCCCTTACACGTGAAGCGACTCGTGCCGTCCGGCATCACGCCCGCCCCCTGAGTCGTCCGGATCTTCCCGCACAGGTTGGTCTTCGGGCTCTTACAGAATTTACAGTCGCCGCACTCAGGGATGTACAAAGGGATGACATGGTCCCCTGAAAAATAGGAATACATTTTTGTCTGAAGGAATTGTATTTCCCATATTGTAGAGGAATGAATGTACAGAGGGATCACATGGTCACCTTTACTATTGTCTTGCCTTTCAAAACCTGGTGAACAATTAGAGCTGTATGACGCTGGAGCGTAAAAATATCTGTCTGTGAATGCTAATGCCAATTTTCGTGTTGTCAGTTATCATTTTTTGTTTTGGTAAAATTTGCTAATTCCCTGCTTTTTCCCTGTCAGGGAAATGTATTTTGCCATTATCCCTGTTTTTCCAGATTGCTGTGCAGTGGCGACCCTCCCCATGTCTTGGGCTAAAGCTCTCAACCAGGATAATTACAATTGCATGGTTCCCCCATGGTCTGTACTATGTATTCATTTCATTACATTAGAATATGCTACCGCAGCAAAACTCAAAATTGGCAGAATCTTAATTTGAAGCCAAGGCACCCCCTACCTGGAGCTACGTTGGTGACTCCCTCGCCGACACTCTCCACGATCCCACCCCCCTCGTGGCCGAGGATTACGGGGAACTTTCCCTCTGAGTCGAAACCATCAAGGGTGTAGGCGTCGGTGTGGCAGACACCGGTCGCCAAGATCTGAAACAAATCCAAATTGTATGTGTATCACAGTATCACTGGTTGGTTGGTTAGTGGTTGCTTTATGCCCTATTAAACTGCCAGGGTCATTTCAAGGGCAGTGATGGTGATCGAATCTATGAGAAGATAGAGATACCCCTACACTTTTACCGAGGCAGGTGTTCTTTAATGTGCATGGTCCCATAGACAGGGCCACACACACAACAGCCGGTGGTCCTCTAGGGACCTTTGATAACCCTGTCGTTGGCACAGGGGAGACACGAGTGGTGCGGTGCTCCAACTCCATTGGGGGTTGATTTAAAAACAAGAAAAACTTATTATAATATGTACGTTCTGACATTAAAAAGCAACTCTGATATACTCTATCCATTGACTGGTAGCAAATATTTTAATATTGGAATACTTTCTGGTCATAGCTACTGACTTGAAAAAAATTAAGGTATAACCAAAAATCCGGAAATCCGGAAAATGAATGAATTTAAATGGCATCTCTGGTATTAGAGAAAGTTTTAAGGTATAATTCATTAAAATCAGTGTATGTATTGAAAAAGTAATGATAATAAAACACTGGAATTTGTCATTTTTTCTGTAATACTATAATACTAAGCTAAGCTCAAATGTGAAGTTGTCAACAATATTTCAATCATTCCTAATCTGAAACTTGTGTACTATGTATGTATGTTCAAACTGCATGTCCAGGACTACTGTACCTCGCTGACTATTTTTGGGGTGGCCTCTCCCGTTTTCCCTGTGCAGCAGGGGCGCTGCTAACAGTACTTATATTATGAAGTAACCTTACCTTGATGCGGACTTCGTGCGCCTTGGGCGGGGCCACCTCCACCGTCTCAATGGACAGCGGCTTCTTGGGCTCCCAGGCCACCGCCGCCTGGCACGTGATGGGCTGCGGGGAGAGAAACAGAAGTCAGTTTGAAGTTATGAATTATTATTGTAGATATAACATTCTGTGCGATGTGGAAAGATAACCAACGTTGTTAAATTGTGGTGAGGAACGCCAGTCAATATCCTCCCCAGTTCATCCACAAACGACCACTATTTATGCGGGCCTTTGAAAAATGGACCTTTAAAAAATTGGGTATACGAACCAAAAACCAACATGGAGAGTTGACAGTTCATCAGGCTATTAGTTGACGAGATTAACTGAATAATAACCGACATGTTTCGGACTCTAAAAATGTCCTTCTAAAATATCATCTGGTTAAATGTTCATAAATGCAATAACACAAATTTCTCAGTAAAGCATGATAATATTATATTTCGCATGTTATTCTCAGCCTCAATACTTTGTTCCAATTGCTCATAATTCAAGTTATTCTGGTCCAACCCTGTTTCTACTGTCGAGGTACCCGATATCTTGTATAAGCCCTGACATTCCTTAATTCTGAAATACTCTGGGAGTGCAGAGTGAGCCTTTAAATTAACGTATATTCGTTCAAGCATACTTCCTGAATACAAACAAAAAATATCTAAAACATGAGATCTGGGCTACCTGGCTAGTTATTTACTACCGTTATGTGTACTAGGCCGCCGTCAATTGGTTTTGAACGAGTATATAAATGTATGTCATCATATAGATCATATGAAGCGTTAACTATTAGACCTTGGCCTTAAGTTCCACATTAATTACCCAAGCTATATTTGGGCCTTTGTCGACCAAATCTGGCTCTTTGCCAAATGCGGGCTGTATGTGAGTTCAAACAAAGCACGGTATATCAGTATAGGAAATGTGGGGCGGACGGATGGCTGAAGGTGGCGGGGGAGGGGGGGGGGGGGTGAAGAGATGGGGAAAAGATGGAAATACCTATTTCAAGGGGAAAAAAGATTCAATTAATCTTTGCACCGTTGCAATCCCTCAACAACTTAAAGTTCTAAATATATCTAGTCTTGAGATGCTGTAAGATATTACAGGGCCCGAAATAATGTACAAGAATCCAGGGGCCAGTCGGGCCAATAGCCTATTGTATTTAGGGGCCCAAATGGAGTTTTAATGACCCTTCCCTTTATTAAAAGTCTAAAATTTCTGATTTCTCTGGGGCCAGTTGGGCCCCTTGGACTTGAAAACTAGGGCCCCACAGATCATTCAGGGGATTCAGGCCCGCGGGCCCGTGCTATTTCGATCCCTGTATTATCAATGATTTTTATAGCTGATAAAATAATAAGAATGATATGGATCTAGTAAAGTCTCATTATCTCATTAATCATTATCATTAAATTCATTACTAATATCATTCATCATTATTTCATCATCAAAGCTAATCAAGGATGTATTTTCCATTGTAATTTGTATGCTGGGTCAATCTTGAAAACCGCTCTAACTATCAACACCGAAGCAAACCCAGGGTAAAAACTTTTGAAATATAAAAAAGATAAAACGTAAGAAGTAAGTCAAGTGGATTTTCCAGTCTAAGACTTAACCAATATATATCTTAACATACTGCCTACTTTGCCAGAAGAGGCCAGCTAAGAATAGTTTTCAGTCAACTCAGCTAATGTTGGTTTTCGTTTCTTATGAGGTGGCGTCTGACTACTTCCTGGTCTAGTTAAGTTTGTGTTTTTTTAAATCAGAAAAAGATACAATATGATGCAAAGAATAAACTTGTGAATAAACCTTGTGCATAAATCTGATTAGAAGGATTCTCATGGGTTTAAAATATACTTCGATATCCGACTGTTTGTAATATATGGCAGGCATCATACCGCCCTCCCAAAGAAATAAAGGAATTTAAAGGAAGTATTTTTCGTAAAAATAAAGGAATTTAAAGGAATTTACAGGGATTTCTAGAAAAAATAATGGAATTTTTTTTAAAAAAAAAGAGAAATATTTAGAGAACTTTTAGAGAGTTTAAACATGAAATAAGGCAGATAATATTATAACAGGACTGCCTTCCTGTTGATTTTTTTCTATGCAGCACTGCGTTGACCCACGTCGATCAACGCATCGACTCATGCCGATCGACACGTCAACCTTGATTGATCGGCGGCTAGAAAATTTTGCAATTTTATCGCTAATAATATGGAGTTCTATGCATTTTATGAGATAATATGATATTTTCTTAATCTAGAAAAAAATAAAGGAATTTAAAGGAATTTTTCACGAAAATAAAGGAAAATAAAGGAATTTTGCCTATTTTCACAAAAATAAAGGAATTCAAAGGAAATTCCTTTAAAATAAAGGAGCGGTATGATGCCTGATATGGTTATAAATTGTTCCCTGTGCAGTGGGTGGGAAGAATCACTAAGAGTCGGCTAACCTGGGTATATTCAGATATGAACTTGCTCAGGGGAGAACCGTCTTTATTCTTGACCAAACATAAAATTTGGGGGTAGATTTAGGATCAGTAACAAGTCTTACTGAGGGGTACCATTAATCTCATTTCCCATGGTCCCAAATCATGTCTAGGAACATTTTTCAGACCAATTGGAGTTTTGATAAAGTGTGTACGATTATAAAGTAGGATTTAAGCAAACTGAGTGTAGCGTGTTCTGCAGAAAATGGGAATGATAAACCTTTACTAAAACTTTTAGCAAGCGAAGCGGTTTAGACGTCTTACACATAAAGATCGACCTCATCTTTTTACTTTTAAGTTTTATGTTGCTGGGTATTTCCCATCATTATTTTCGTGTAAAGACCGCCGGCAGTGCAAGCATCAGATCACTCACAGAAAGTGATGGACTTGGACAAAATAATGTCATCCAACTTTTCCCTGACGTTGCTTGCAATGTTTCCACATGCAAAGATCCACAGATGTTTCAGAGGTGGCATGTTGCGCAATTGCCCCTGTATCTTCACTGCGATTGAAAAATGAAGAAAATTTCTTTTTGACTTTTATTGGAGTTCTTAAACAGTATTTTCCCACGACCTCTTTCATTTGCTAAGTTTTAAATGATTACCCATCTCTTTAGGAACCTGCAACCTTAACTTAAACTCCAACTTTCAAAAAGGTATTAATCCTAACTCTAAAATAATAATCCCAACTCCTCAAAACAAATAATTTCCAGGAAAACTAACCCGGTTTTCCGCTTTGGCTGCGCGCAAAATGGCCCCGGCTGTGAAGGACCGGGTCTTTACGGTGCTCCACACGAGCGGGGCTCGCGATGCCCAGCCGGAGAGAGCGGCCTTAGCGACCCGCGCCAACATCTCTGTACTGCACCCCTGGTCTGTACGTTAAGGTCCCTGGATCCCTCCTTTGACTCCACACTGTGGGCAGTGGACCGTGTCGCCCGCTGGGATTTTCCAGTTTCGGTTAAGCTCAACTATTTTGGTTGACTTTGGGATTGTTTCTTTATTCCTGACCTTTCAGATCTGTATCATACAAAGAAATACGGTTTAGGTTTTTCCCTTTTGATTTAAATCCAATTTATTACCACAGCTTTCTCAAAACATCAGGCTTGACTCTAAAGAAATACTTGTTTGTTATGCACCGTTCTAGTTGCTCAAAAATTGCCAGATATACAAGAATGTTGGGTACTATAGTACCTACAGATGAGGCCGGCAAAAAGCAGAGAAACCAGCTTGACTAGCATCAAACCTTGCGGAGCTCAATCTTCTAAATTTTGGGTGATTAAAACTCAAAATCTATACATTAATTATAGAATTTCCAATTGAACTAATCTTTCTAGGACAGTTTCCAATCATATTACTTGGTTTATAGTCTGGTAATCTCTTATCTTTGAAATAAATGCCTGAACGTGATGTGGATATTTCAGTAATTTTTGCCTTTAATTACAACAGAGTGAGAGAATTGCACAACACAAAAACAGGATTGCACAACAATCATAACAAGTAGAACCAGCTATGAAATCCAATTTCTCTTTATTTCTATATAGATACCAAACATATGTTGGAGAAAACTTATGCATGGATAATTTCGGATAATCAAAATGATTCACTTAAAATGTGCATGGATAATCAAAATGATCCACTTAAAGTTTCCATGGGGTCATGTTCTTGCAAGTCTTTAGACAAATCTTTCATACACAATCTAAATTTAAAACAGCAGATTTTATCACTGAGTTTAAATATATGCGCATCTACCTGCATCTGGGGAATAGTGGCTTGTATACAGACACCCGACTGGACTATTTCTGTCGACAAAAGAATTGGGCTAGACCCCTAATTCGACACCAGAATAAGGTCAGTACTAAATAGTTACCGAAATTCTAGAGATTTGGCTTAACAAAATGACAGAAAAACGGTGAATATTACAGCAAAGATCTACTAAGCCAGTATTTTTCTCTATTTTTCTAAGCTAGGGGATTTTCTACTTTTGGTTCCAGTGACATGAGACATGGGTATCAACAGGCGACCTTGAGATAAGTAAGCCACAAAGATATATGACATGGGTATTTTTTTAATTCGACCTGTGACATGGGGACCCTTCCTCCAGGGCCCTATGTCGTTAATACCAGGACCAGAGCTCACCCTTGTATTGATTAGATGGTTGCACTTAGTGGTGCTATACGGACATCTACAGGTAGAATGCACCCTGTGCTCCCTGACGTCCCTCGTCTAGGCACACCCTACCCTGTACTACTGTACTTAGTCTACTCCTCTTGATTATTTTGTTCCTACCCTTTTTTTTATGAAAACCCTTCTCAAACAACCTTATCACAGACTAGAGTACAACCTAATGGTCGTAGTGCTTATCAATACAAGAGAAAATATATTTTTCAGTCCTCTGGACTGAAAAACTTTGCTTTTGGTGGCGAAAAATAATCATCTATAAACTGTGCCTGGTGACCCTGTCCAACCCACCCACCACCACCAGTTTGACTGAACCCCCCCCCCCCCCTCCCCTAGGCCTATCCGCCACCGAACTCCCCCCACCACCACCACCAGGCCGTGGCAGTGGTGGTTACATAATGTCACTTTGGGAAACAGAACTCGTTGGTCTGATTCAACATACTAGGTAACCGGTTGTGGACCCCCCCACACACACACACCTACATGGGGGGAGGGTGGGGCTCTGAGGAGTGTCCGTGCCGGGGGTCTGGCTACAGGGGTGATTGACAGATCAGGGGGACCAATGAGATCACCACCCCTCCTCTCCCTGCCCGGTTCACACAGGGGGAGGGGGAGGGGGAGGAGAAGGGTCCAATTAGCACCAATTTCACGCCTCCTGACTTTACACAATAGAAAAACATCCGACAGTAAGGCTTTTGGGGCGTGCTTCACCAATAACCACTACAGGGCGCCCCAAAAGCAATAATCATATAGGTTGGAGCAAATTTATTTAAGTCCCCGGGAGGAGCCTAATTTTTTTTTACACCTGCAGCATGAACCAATGAAAACATAAGCAAACTGTGTCAGCTGGAGAAAGGAGGGAAATTTGGACCTACCCTTGTCATTTCGTAGTCGAGCAGGGAGTTTAAAGCCTCGTCACCCTCTCCTTAATCATAGTCCTAGGAAACGCCCCCTTCCCCCCATTCACGACAATACAGTGGCACATTTTCGACTTCTCAATACCTAGAACTAAACTCAACTGTCGTGGAAAACGTTGAGACTGCTGACATAGGTGCTGGCCACAATATGAGACTGGATCTAACTAAAATCGAGTTCTGCACTATGACAAAGCCTATTAACTGTACTCTGAACCATTTGACATTCAAATAAATCAGAGTGCAACAGGTGTACAGTAAATTATAACTTTATAACAGAAGCGGCAGCTGAGGCTGGCGTGTTTCAAGAGAACTTTGAAATCGGAATCCCCCGCCCCTATGCATGACACATAATTATATATGTCGATACACATCCAAAACCTACGATAGTTGTGGGGTCAGTCCACCCTAACTTCAGAACCCAAAGGGCTTTCCCTAAACTCCCCCCCCCCCCCTCCATTCTAAATCCGCCAGTTTAGACCCTGCTCTTTGGTTATCTGTTCATGTCAAAACTACAAAAGCTTCTGTGCCTGCGAAAGCACATTTCCAATACAATAACTATGATAATACAATACAAATAAGGCTCTCATGACGCTATCAGTGTGGGCTAAACTTAGTGCAAACTCAGTTACTGTGATGGACCTTGGACGGAGAAGTGGGCCATGCCCTGGTTAGTGGCAGGTCACCTGGGGCTGGGAATGGGGAGTCAGTTAACTAAATACTCACGGCACTTTTATATATATACACGACCCTAACGCAAGACCCATTTCTCATGGATGTAATTAATGGAAAAAGTATGAAACTTCAAAAACGGCCATCAAATATGACAAAAAAAAATTGTAAACGAGTCTATGTAACCTTTCACATAGAATGGTGGGAATGAAAAGTAATCTAGTATATATTACAATGAAAACGACAAACAGGACTAGGGAAACAGACTGTAACAAATAATGCTAAAATTAGATTTATATCAGAACATATTATCTAATTCATCAGGGCTCGACATTAGGTATTGTCTGACTGCCCGGGGCAGTTAAAACTTGGGATCGGGCAGGTGTATTTTGACATGCACCTGCCTGAAGGGCAGCAAAGTTTAAACCCTTCATCAGTTCATGCTGAGCCTTGCCTAACACAAAATCCTTCCTTTTGACCCTGATGCCCTCCCTACTGACATTGCTTTCCCTCCCAGGTGACCAATGGGTGCGTCCTTATCTCTGATTACGTATTTTGACATAAGTTTAAACCCTTCATGTTGAGCACTGCCTAACACAATATGAACAGTGAAGCCCTCACTCCTGAAATTGATTTCCCTCCCAGCTGACCAACCGGTTCCTTATCTCTGCGTAAATCTGACATCCAGAACCTGCAGCTCTTATCAATAACCATATCGTACGGCTATGGCCTTTGTTGTGTAACTACTAACGTGATAAGAACATCCATTCATGAGATTAAGCTTGAGGGCTATTCAAACGTATATCCTAAAATGTAACACATTGCATGAAGTGGGAAATAATATCCTATTTGTTCATCTTTCAACTGGAACCTTTAAATCAATTGACCAAGAGGCAATAGACTCTGCACCGTTTCTTTTCGACCTATGTTACCTGAACACAACTTTTTTGTTCTTTTGGCCTAATTCATAGACATACTGAGGATCGATCCTACTACGCTGCAGCTCACTATTAGCTGTTGTATAGGAGGTGACAGCTATCTAGAAGGGACAGTCAACCATCCTAACCACTGGAAGAGAGCCGTCCTGGGTGAGAGTTCACTGGTATCCATCTCAGTAACACCACATAAAGCAGAAGTTACAAGTAGATCTACCACACTACCATCACAATTATACCACTGTTAATATTGACTCGTAATAGTGACACTGACAGGTGCCCCGCCCCTTTTTTTCCCTCGTAATTCCTGCTTCACTGAGAATCTATTTCAATATTTCTCAATGACATCCTCTGATCAACAGGCAATTTTTAGTTTTGCAAGTTATTATTTATCTAGATACTTCTAATTTTGTGTTAACGTGTTTTGTGTTAACGATATTCACCAATCACCTGAATTATAACTTTCTAAACTGATGCAAAATTAATTGATTTAAATCAAAGAAAGAAAGAAAGAAAAGAAACAAGAGAAAAAGCACATTTTCCCTTGTTTTTTTTTGTGCAGATAAAATAGTAGACCTCTAAACTGATCTAAAGTTTAAATTTCGAATTTTCCCTGGTTTTACAAAAGAAAATGTTCAGTCTCTCTAACTTGGAGGGTTCAACATTCAAACATCACTGCATGCCCTCCTGTCCGGGCAGGGGAAACTATGGATGGGACAGGAATGTTTCTGTTTGATACTCCATTATACAATAAAGTTCGGCAGGTACATTTTAGGGTTGAGCAGGTAGACCTACTTTTTAGGGTTGGGCTGGGACCCTGGCCTGGGTACAAAACTAATTTTAATTGACCTAGATCTATACTCCAGGCTACACATCCGGTGGGCAGCAACGCCTTGTTCCACGACCCCTGATTTAGACCAAAACAGAGGGGACAGCATTAATATGGGCCTAGATATCATGAACGATCAAAATAGGGCGGTGGGCACAGAGACCGGCGTTAGGTCCCAATTTCGCCGGCATCCCACCCTCCCTTGTTCCGTCAGATTTCCCAACTCCCCTCCCCTGCAACTTGTCAACAACCACTTGCTGAGCGATCTAAAGTGCCAACCGCGAGTTGTCATCTCTGTTCTACACTTCTATCTGCATGCTATGTACCTACAAAACGCACTCACCTTTCCTGTGGTGTCTGCCATGTTTCTAAAAGCGTGGAAATGGGGCGAACCTTGGACGGTCGTCGGGAAATTGTGGTCGTCGTGTGCAAAAGATCAAAGCGCCGCCACCGGAAGTTTGCTAACTTTTATTTAGGCACCACTACACTAATTATTTTATCTTGTCAGGCATTCGATAAAATCTTATCTTTTCTATAAATGTAACGTACATTGTTTCATTATCTCATTGTATTTTGTAAGATAGCTAATTTATTATTCATTATAAGATGCTTTTAGAATTCTATCAAATAATTAATGTCCAAGAAAAAATATTTTCTTTGGCACCCCCTGAGGTTAAATCTTGATTCCAACATGGCGGCGCCCATCGGACCCGTGCGAATTTGTGAAACTGCAGGGTGTAATGGGGAAGCAAAGTTACAATGTCCAACTTGTATAAAGTTATCCATCCAGGGATCGTTTTTCTGCTCCCAGGTAAGTCTGTGGACTGATGTTGGGGTCGCTTACCTACTCCAAAGTCATGCTTTTCCTCCACGAAACCAGCTCCCCAAATCTCGTGTTGTGACAGATGTCAATGCATTGATTTGTAAGCAAATTATAACTTACTTGTAGGATTCTGTGGGTGGCTTGAACTACTCCAAGATAACTACAGCTATTTTGCATGTGGCTATCTCAAAGGTCGGGTTCAAACTGAGGTCGGGTTATCCGGCAGCCTCCGACGACGCGTGGTGGCCGAAAATGGAACTACGACGATCGACGTTTCCTACACTCCTCCCCATTCCATTTTTTAGGAGGGCTCCCTCCATCAGAACCGTCATTCCATTTTGAGTCATCATTCCCTTTTGAGTTGGTGGTGGCTTTAATTGATTTCCTCATAAGAGTTCACTCCACCAGAAGTGGTGGTCATTATCTTTCCTTAAGTTGGCTGTTGCGGAAGTGGTATTTCAAGAGGGCCCCCTCCATCAGAAGAGGCCATTTTTAGGAGGGCCCCCTCCATTAGAAGAGGCCTGCTGTAGAACTATATCTTACTAACATCTGGCTCAACGGGTGTATGTACAGTCTATAGGCTCTAGGGTGAGCATCTAGTTGCTACTATTTACAGTGGTAGATCCTCTTGACCTACAGCCCGAAGAACTTCCGGGCATTCCCTGGGGAGATCTCCAAGTCGAGGCTGGGTGGGATTCCTCGGAGCTCTCCTATTCGGCCCTTTACCAGGCGGATGGAAGTCAGTCCATGCTGGTTGGACAGGACCCCTCCTGGGCAGAAGTACGGGCTGTTGGTTTCCAGAGGGGGCTTGCCCAGCTCCAGGCTCTGTACCACCCGGTCCAGTCCCGGGTGGCGGTCAGGCCTCAGAAATTCTCCTGAGGTACTGGACATCGGCTTAGGGGCCCTTGCACTAGGTGGATGAGCTTTTGTTGTGGGCACCAGCTTCTGTTTTTGTGGTGGTACCCTTCCACTCTCAAGGGGCCTTTGTACATTGGCCTCTGCCCCGGGTGAATGGGCTGTCTTTGAGGGCAGTGTGGTCCCCTCAATTGAGACGATACGGTTCTCCTCTTCTGCCCTTTCTGGTTCGGGGGTTGTGGCCTGGTATCCCCACTGGATCTTTCGAGGTCTGTCATCTCCAAAGGTTACCTGAAGACCTCTGGCTGGTGCGGGGGGCTGGTTTTTGTCTGGGTCCCAGCTAGTGAGAGCTGACTGGTCCCCAGGCAGCTGGAGAAGGAGGACTGGGGTCCCCCCTTTGCCCATGAGCCCCGTGATGTTGATGGGCAGTCTAGCTGATGTGGGAGGCTGGTCGTTGTCTAGGTCCAAGTCAGCGAGAGGCAATTGTTTCCCAGGCAGCTGCGGAAGGAGGACCAGGGCCCCCCCTTGGGCAATGAGCCCTGCGACGTTGCTGGGCGGCCTGGTGACATCACTCTCCCGCAGACCAGGTGGCATGGCAACTCGCAGGGAGCAGGTGAAACTTCTAATCTGGCCTCCACGGGCTGTAGACAGGAGCTTGACGTCTTGGTCTTCCCCGTGTGCAGCATCTCCCGCTGTGTTCACAAGTGGTTGAGCTGTAAATCTTCTAGTCTTTTTGTCTTGGGATGCCTTCTTGCCTGTGGCATTGGTCACCTGTTGTGGACTTTGGCCAAAGGATGGAGCAGAGGCCAGGGGATGCTCTTCCTCTTGCTCGAGCCCAAGTGATTCCTGCCGGGTTTCCTGGTCCAAGCGTGGTGCCTGTTCCAGAAGGTGATTTTCATTGAGCTGGGATGGAACTTCCTGGCCCAAGTGTGAAGTCCGATCAAGGCGGTGTTCTTGGTTGAGAGGGGTTGGTGACTGGTCAGTGTTCGCTGGCAGGTGAGCTGGAACTTCTCCAATCTTCTTGTCCTGAGCATTTGCCAGATTTCGGGATCCCCAGTTCATGGGTTGAGCCTGGTCTGGGGGGCAACCTCGGTTCAGAAGGGTTGGTGATAGGTCACCCTTCCTAGCACCTCCCACAGCATTCACTGTTAGACAGGCTGGGATTTCCCCTGTCTTCTTGTTCGGGGCAGCTACCGGATCATGGGATTTCTGGTCCATGGGTGGGGCCTGTTCGAATTCCGGACCGAAGTGTGATACTTGGTCCAGCGATTGCTCCAAAGATGGGGCTTGATCCAGTGGGCGATCTCGGTCTTGGCATGAGGGCTGATCCCGGGAGCGGCTTATGATGAGTGGCCGCCATGGAGCCTGTTGGATTTCCGGGCCGACGTGTGATACTCGGTCCGGCAGGCGACCTCGGCTAAGGAGGGGTGGTGATTGGTCGCGCTTCCCAGCACCTCCCACAGTGTTCATTGCTGCAGCACCTCCCACAGTGTTCATTGTTGGGCGGGCCAGGACTTCTCCTGTCTCCTTGTTCTCTGCAGCTATTGGATCCTGGGATTTCTGTTCAATAGGTGGAGCACCTCCCACAGTGTTCATTGTTGCAGCACCTCCCACAGTGTTCATTGTTGGGCGGGCCAGGACTTCTCCTGTCTCCTTGTTCTCTGCAGCTTTTGGATCCTGGGATTTCTGTTCAATGGGTGGAGCCTGTTGGATTTCCGGGCCAAAGTGTGACACTCGGTCCGGTGGGCGACCTCGGTTAAGGAGGGGTGGTGATTGGTCGCTCTGACCACCCCTTTCTAGTTTTCCGACACCGTAATCTCTGCTCCCACCAGTTTACATTTGGGATTTGGGCACCCACGCAAGAGGTGGCCCAACTCTTGGCAGTTGACACACTGCCTTGGCTGGCACGGGGAATCGCTGCATGATCCACTTCTGCTCAGGTACGGCCTTGGTGACCTTGCTGGCCTCCTCGCTGTGGCTTGCACCTTGTCAATCATGGCCCCAGCCTCCGTCTCCACTGCTTTCTCAACCTGCTTCCCCAGCAAGCCCTGCGAGTGACGGACATCTCGGCTGTTCCAGCCTCCCCAGCCTCCATGCTCCCTCAGAGGTGGTTCTGAGGATTGGCGGTCGTGCCATTTCTCATGCCAAGAAACGTCATAAGGGCTTCCATCATAGCCTCCCCAGCCTCCATGCTCCCTCAGAGGTGGTTCTGAGGATTGGCGGTCGTGCCATTTCTCATGCCAAGAAACGTCATAAGGGCTTCCATCATCATGCTCCCAAGGTGAGACCTGCGAGCGGCGGACACCCTCACTGCGGCGACGAGGAGTGTCATAGTGGCCCTCGCCTCGGTGCTCCCACGGTGATCCTGGTAAGCGACGGTCATTCCCGGGATACGATGGCTCGGGGCTGTAACTGTCCTCTTGGCCCCTGTATTCTAACTCCTGGGTATAGTGATGCCCCAGCAAGCCCTGCGAGTGACGGACATCTCGACTGTTCCAGCCTCCATGCTCCCTCGGAGATGGTTCTGAGGATTGGCAGTCGTGCCATTTCTCATGCCAAGAAACGTCATAAGGGCTTCCGTCATCATGCTCCCAAGGTGAGACCTGCGAGCGGCGGACACCCTCACTGTGGCAACGAGGAGTCTCATACTGGCCCTCGCCTTGGTGCGCCCACAGTGATCCTGGTGAGCGACGGTCATCCCCAGGATACGATGGCTCGGGGCTGTAACTGTCCTCTTGGCCCCTGTACTCTACTTCCTGGGTATGGTGATGTGGGATATGACAGTTATCCCGCACACTTCCCTTCCGCTGAGGAGTCGACTGCTGTTGGGGCACTGGCCGACTGCCGCTTCCTCTCCTCTCCTCCAGTTCTGCTTGGCGACCTTGCCCGCTACCGCTACCGGACCTTCCGCTTCTGACATTCGAGTAGGCCTCCCTCCATTCGTATGTCCACTCTTCAGCCTCTTGGTTCAGGTGTTGAGCTTGCTCCTCTGCATCTCGGACTTGACATCCCAGTCTCTCCAGCTCGGCTTCTGGATGCTTGCCAGTCCCCTCTTCTTCACTTCTTTCAGAGCTGTATACACTCTCAGAGATAGTGGATTCTGGAGGTTGCATCGCCTGTTCCTTCTCTGTCGATGACGGCTCTACTGGTGGGATGTGACGGTTGATCCTTTGTTGCTGCACTGGGGGTGGTAGCACTGGTTCCTTCACAGTTGATGATGGCTCTTCTACCCTTGTTGAGGCCAACTGCTCAATCATCTCAAGCAGTGTTGGTGAATCATCAACTGGAGTCCCATCACCGATCTCTTGGCCAATGTGATCTTCCTTGTCCCCGCTTTCATATGAGGCGCCATCAGAACAATCGCTTTGTGAACTGTTCCCCTGTTTCTGGCTCTGTGGGTTGAACTGGACGTCCTGCATCGGACCCACGATTCCTGGCTCTGTTTTCTCTTCTGGACCCGCCTGCCTCCCGTATCTACCTCTGGCCTGCGCCCAATGTTGTTGGTTTTGGGGCCGCTTATACTTGGCAGCCTTCTTCCGTTCTGAATCGTGCATGATCGAATTCAGGCTCACTACTTCCTGTTTGTACAAGCCGTACAGCCTCTTGTCAATCTTCCCAGTAATGAAAGCATCATTTAGGAGTTCCAGCTTCTTGACTGCATACTGCAACTGCCTTAAATCCTCAATTTCCCCCATGTCAATCAACTGATCGACGTAAGCCTCCTTTAGGAGCTGCATTACTGCTGGGTCGAAGTGGGCAGCCACATGTTTCAAGTTTTCCACGGGCCCGTAGTCCTGGAAAACCTTCCAAATCACTTTGGCCCGTGACAAGCCAACACCTGGGAGGGTCTTAAGTTTCGTCACCGATGCGGTATTAATGTTAAACGGGTCGTCGGCCTCCATGTTACATGCCATGACGTAATGTAGGGAAATTAAGCATGAATGAATGTCCTCTTCACAGGAATAATGAACTGATTTCTGCCTTGATTTAATTTGCAGAGTTCCCTTGAAACTTGATCAATTAGGCTAATTATTGGTGTCTCCGGAAAAAGTAACCTAAAACCAGAAATTCCCTTAAATTTGGAGAATTATCCCAATTTTTAGCATCGGTACCTGAAGAACTTGAATGAATCCCGAATTATCTTGAATCTTCCTGAATTAAATTATTGCTGTAATTTTGGCTAGTTAGCCTAATTTTCTTGGATACCGGAACAAATCCTGGCAAATTAGCCAAGTTCCTTGGATACCGGAACAAATCCTGGCAAATTAGCCAAGTTCCTTGGGTACTGGAACAAATCCTGACAGATTAGCCAAGTTTTCCTGGATACCGGAACAAATCCTGGCAAATTAGCCAAGTTCCTTGGATACCGGAACAAATCCCGGAAATATCTTGAATTTTCAAAGAATTATGCCATAGGTTTGTCACCAAAGTTTGGAAGTTGTAAATTATGTCACCAAGCCCTGTGGCCTTATATAGGATAAATGGGCAAAATTACTAAGTCAAAGTAGGCTTACTAAAGTTATGAAAATTACTCCTAATTCAGGGTAAAATAACTTAAATATATGGCCTAACTTTGTGCATAATAAAGGCAGAATGTTCTGTAGGGCCCACTTAATGTTTTTGTAGAGTTTTAGCCAAAATGGCTAACTCCTGGCCAGGGGGCCTGGGCCTTTTTTGAAAACTAAGCCCCAGTTTTTAGTCTTAAAAAGTTTACAACATGTAAAAATAATGGCCCAGAATTAAAGTGTAGGTGACACACAGTCCCTATATGTAACACTTAAATCATATACAGTCTTAGTAAATGCAGGATGGCTCTGTAATTTGTGTGATGAAATGGTTTGGGATTTAAAAATGGCCACCTCCAGCCTCACCTGGAATGGGCAGGAAGTTCCCAGTTTCACCAAATAAGTCCACCAAAACACACCAAACCACACAAAATGTCACATACACACACAGGGGGGTCCTTTGTGAATAATCCCTGTGAGTGTCACCTTTGTAGATGGCCTTTTTCAGTCCTTTTTAGAGTCTTTCAGATGTAAACAAAGCTTGGCTCAGGTGTAAACAGTGGCTCAGCTGGCAAAGTTTAAACTCCACTGAAACTTTGTTTTTCCTGGGTAAATCCTGGGTGATTCTTCACAATATCCACTTGGGTAAGTACACCAACACTCCTGGCACCAATGTAAGCAAATTATAACTTACTTGTAGGATTCTGTGGGTGGCTTGAACTACTCCAAGATAACTACAGCTATTTTGCATGTGGCTATCTCAAAGGTCGGGTTCAAACTGAGGTCGGGTTATCCGGCAGCCTCCGACGACGCGTGGTGGCCGAAAATGGAACTACGACGATCGACGTTTCCTACAGATTTGACACCTGTGCCGACACTAACTGTGGCCCTGTAGGGTCAAATCGGTGATTGATTAAATCAAATGGCCATAGTACATGCCATTAGTGTAACAAAGCTGTGTTGTCAAGACACCAAAATCTGGTTTTAAAGTCAGTCTAATAGATATATAATGTAGGCTATTGTAGGTCTTGACTACACTTCAAATCAAGATTGTGGGACAACAAAGTCAAAGATTTATTTTTTTTGGCAATTTTGGTCAAGCCTTCAAGTTCAACTTCATTCTTCAAGGACCAGAGGCAGAGGCTGGCACTGTGGCAGAGCAAAACTTCTCATCAAAACCTGCCTCAGGTCAGGGCCCTAGATTTCCTGGATTATGGGCCCAATTGACCCAAGGGAAATGATGGATTATAAGAACCACAGAATGTCAGTTGTGCAAAGATGTAGATCTAAGTTTTCAAAATTAAGTCTGATTTTTTCTTTTTTCTTTTTACATCAACACCTCTAGTAATAATGTTTTTAAATGAGTGTTTATATGAGGATTCGTGACATTCTAGGATACCAACAGATTTTCTTCATGCAATTTTTCACATTGTTTTCTTATTACCCTCACTTACATGCCTGGTTGGGGTAGTGCTGTAAATTTTGCATTCTTATAATTCTTGAATAAAAGGATTAATCATCTGGTTTAATATTATAGCTTCCTTTCTCTTGTTGTAATAAGTTAGACAAAAATAAAGATACATATGATATACCTTAGTGTTTTTAAGGCTATGTGAGGGCCCCTAGGTTTGTGAAGCTAAGGGACCAACTGGCTCCTGGATTTTACAACTTATGACCAACACTACTAAGGACTGTGATAGAAACAATAAAATTGTTTATTTTATCAAATGATTATCGATAGAACTAATCAGTCAATTTTTTTTTCTGGTGTATCATTCAGCTTTAACTAATAATTATGTACGTTTTGTTAAAAAAAATGAAAAAAGTGATGTTATGGTGATTGGAATGAATTAATGTACCTAAGATCTTTAAAAATTATTCAATCACCAGAAAAAAGCAGAATTCCACCGTTACACGTTGTTAATTGCTATTTACCATTTATCTTACAGGAATGCTTCAAAAACAGCTGGGGTGAACACAAAAAACTGCACAAGAAAGCTAGTAAGTCATGATCTTAATCTAATCAGCTACAGTTTTCTCTGGATAGGAAGTTAAATTTCTCCCTTAGATCTAGTTAGATCTATCGATTATCCCTATTTTATGACGGTTTTTTACATTTTCTTTCTGAAAACTTTTTTTTCTACTGAAATTAAGGAAACCTTGCACGTAAATTCACAAAGTGCTTTTTTTTGTGTAATTAACTTGAGTTAAGTATTCTAACAAGAAAATGGGGTAATCACCCCGGAAAAATTTAATCACCCCAGAAAACATTTTGGGAAATCAAAAATCTAGAGTGATGGTTGTAAATGTAATGATGTAACGTTATTGTTGTCCTCAACACCAATCTCTTAATCTTATGATCATCATAATGTATGTATGCACTCTTATTACCTTTATATTGGGTTAATTAAAGATCTGAAAACCGTGACCATAGCGATGGTAACGTAGCGACAGTGACGTCATAAATAGTAAGAAATTGTTTTTACCGAAGTCTCTGTCTTCCCTTTACAACATGAACAAACATTGGTTTATGCGTTGTTGTTAGTTGTCTGAAATATCTGTCATAATCAACTATGGAAAGTGACTAGGGCATAACCACCCCCTGCTGTGGCCCTGTTCTGTTCTGTGCCCCGTGGGGGTCCGGGTAAGAATAGGCCCTCAGTAGCCCCTGCTGATCGTATGAGGCAACGATAGGGGGAACCCTGCACTGACCAAGTGGTTTTTTGGTTCAATTCCCGGTCAGTGCTTGGTTCACTAAGGGATGAGGTGCAGCAAAAATGATTGCCAGGTTTTGATCCCCTGCTGCTTGCCCGCCCTGTCACCTTCATCTCATAGATTCGATCACCAAAGACAGAATTCGTCCCAACTGGTTTTCACCGTGAAAATGACCCTGGCTGTCGGTACGGCGTAAAACACCCAACACTCACTCACTCACTCACTGTTCTGTTCTGTTCTGCGTGCATTTGTCCCGGATTGCCTGACGGCGGCTATACGCAGCGGGAGTGATTCAATAAAAAGTTTGGCTCTTAACATTACGCAGTAACGACGTTGGTTTCCCTGACGAGTCTGGTCACCATGACGACGCGTGTTGCGTAACGTCATGAAAATACAGCGACTTCGGTTTGCCGAAATCTGCCGAAGGCTATATAGGCCTATCACAACAGTTTCAGGAATCATATTCAATTGCTTATTTTGTTTCAAACTCTTCCACACAGGGCTTTATAATACTGAATATTTCTAAGCATTCTAAGCAGTAATATCAAGCATAATTGCATTTTACGTGCATTTCCGAATTTTGGCATTCTGTCGTAATCAACCATGTGAAGTGACTACGGCATAACCACCCTCCACGGCCCTGACGGGCCGTGGGCCACTGCGTGGCGGGCTGATTAAAAAATATTTCAAAAGTAAAAACATAAAATTGCCAAGCTCTGAGGGAATTACTTAGATAAGGAATTTAATTTTGTGAATTCCCTGGTTGCTGGGCTGGTCAGTACTCCCCTTGCTACGTCACAGTTAAGGGAATTCATTCTAAAGTTACTTTTGGATTCCCTGATTAAAGAATGATTGTAGAATGATATATATTTTAATTTATTAAGAGCTCCATTTGGCCAAATATATATGATTTGGGTTAGAGAGCATATCACTTATTACAATTTCTACAGGGATGGGGATTCCCTTCTGAGGGCATATGGGATTCCCCAATTACTCCCCTTGCTACATCATAAATAAGAGGATTTCCCTTAAAAAATTAAATCAGATACAAGTTTTTTAATGTCCCATAAGTGTGTGAAAAATGCTAATTTTCATGCAATTTTTAATACATTTGTAATGCAAGCTGTGAATAACATGCTGGGTTGAATTCATTGAAAAGTAACAATGCTGCAGTTATGTGCAAGTTTTCCTTTAAGATAGCTTTCGCTTAACATGTTTATCATATAAATTGCAGAGGCAGATGCAGTAGACAAAATAGACCCGAAGACGTACAACCCATGGCCCGGCTACTCTTTTACCGGAAAGCTTCGGCCGGGTGTTGTGGTAAGATGTGTTCATTGTCTCATTTCCATGATTCATTGATTTTTCTATATGTATTGAACCTGCAGGAAAACATTGACAACTCTTTAATTAATGTATTTTGGTCATAGGCTAGTCCAAATCTTGTCCGGGATAGTGTACTGAGATGGGATAGTGGTGAAGAAAAAACAGAAGTAAAGTATTTGCAAATCATATAAAATATGTTGTGATCTGATATGGCTAGGCTTTTGTCTGTCTGAATTGATTATGAAGAAAATGTCCGAAGTTAATATATGTTTTACTTTCATAAGAATATGTCATGATTTTTTTTAAAAAAATGATAGCCCAATACATTGCAGATGTACAACAGTTTCCATAGAATAAAAATATTTCCATCGGGAAACTTAATGCTTCGATTTGTATTGTGCTTTTACAGGGCGAAATGAGGAAAGTTCCCGACCACATCCCACGCCCCGACTACGCCGACCACCACGAAGGTACGGATCACCCGTTAACCTTCAGATAATAAACTTTAAATAGAATTATTTTCCAGATACTATACTTCAAAGGATACGAGTAACTTTAACAAAGAAATAATTCGATTATTCAATGATGAATATGTACTTAACAACATAAGACAGCTCTAACATCATCAGTCTAACCCAGCAATTTACTTGAAGATTTGATGCATTGTACATACGTTGCAAAAGAAAAAAAGTATATTGTTTTGAGTTCTTGAACAACAAGTTTTTGTCTCTCTCAAGGTTACCCTGCGAGTGAACGTGCAGTACGCGGGTCGACCAACATTCAGGTTTTGTCAGATGAAGACGCGGAAGGCCTTAGAGTAGCCTGCAAGGTACTACCAACTTTTGAAAAAAGCTGTAACGTAACTGTTTTGTATCGGTTAATAACTTAGGATCCTACTGTTCATCATTTCTTGCTATCTTCGAGCATAGAGATACATATGTCTATGCTTCGAGTAGAAGAAAATATTTTTTTCCATTGCCATAAAGCCAATAGCAGTAATTCAATTTCCAGGTTATACTGTTTTTCCGCTATTTGATATTCAATAATTCCACTTTATCATGTAAATATATTATGATTAATAGAAAATGTATGGCAACGTAGGCTAAATTAGAAAAATCCTAAATCGAATTTCTTAGTGTTAACCTCTATTTTTGGAAAGAAGACGCCTTGTTACAATTACATTTGGCATTGAAGCACAATTACATAACCAAATAAGTCATAAGATCAGTAAAGTGTCATTGATGTATTTTTTCAACTTCAAATGATAAACCAAGTAAAATGTATGTAATTCATAATCTGTTTTCTAAACTCTTGCAGTTAGGTCGTGAGGTGATAGATGTTGCAGCCCAGGCCATCGCAGTCGGAGTGACGACGGACGAGATAGATAGACTTGTACACGAAGTGAGTAAAGACGAAATATAATTGATAATCAGTAATTTATTATTGAACAATTCTTTCAGCAAAAAAATCAAACAACCTTCAGACGTCGAAATAAAGCTCAAGAATTCAGGGGCCAGTCGGGCCCTAGCCTTGAAAATATAGGGACCCAAATCAAGTTTTAAGATTCCATCCTTTTTTCCCAAAAAAAAATCGATTTTCTTAGGGATTGAGCCCCTTGGTCCCCAAGATCTAGGTGCCAGGGAAATATGCTTCAATATACTTGTTAAAGTCTTCCATATCTAAAAGTCCATTCCATTCTATAAGATATCAGTTGTATGCATAAAAGTGAGAACGAAATGAAAAAGAAGGGATATCACTAACCTACGTTAATGGCAAACCCTACGTTAAATTGGATATCTTTATAACTTCCAATGCCTACATAAGTGCTTTCAGGCTGGCTGCCCCCCGGGCAGGCGAAACTAGAAATGTTGACCCAGTTAAAGTTGAATAAAAATCACTTAATGCTTTCTGGCAGGCGGATTTGCTTAAGATGAACCTGTCTTGGCCAAGCATTAATGCATGTTACATTACCTTCAATACTTGACGTTTGATATTCTGTTTTTTCTTCTCCTACAGGCATGTATAGACCGAGAATGTTACCCGTCGCCCCTGAACTACTTCAACTTCCCCAAGTCATGTTGCACGTAAGTTTAAATGATATCAAAGGGCCTACAGTTAGATACGTACGCACATTTTAAAAAAAGATTCAATCCGAATAAACATAATAGTAAACATAATAGTAATATTTATAGAGTTCAAATATGATTTCATCTAAGATTGGCTTTCATTTATACCACATCAGTTTAACCAGAAAAGGTTAGATCTAATCAGAGAAATAAATTACGACTTAAAATCTAGCCGTACATATAAACTGAATCGAATTAAGGATAGAGTTTCAAATATAAAACAATACAAACATTTCATTTCAGATCTATTAACGAAGTAATATGTCACGGTATCCCAGACTCAAGGCAACTCGTGGACGGCGACATCTTAAATAGTGAGTAAACCTTTCGGAATTCATCATCAAATTTGATATCAATTTCTTTCCAACATCTAGTCATGAAAACATTGTCAGTGAACGAATGCAATTAAGTATTCAGAAATACCTATTCAACCACCAAGTAGACGTACTGCTAGGTAATTTTTCAACAAGCCATTGTACTCAGTCTAATATATAACTCTTTGATATTTTTCAATTTCCAGTTGACATTACGACGTACCATAGGGGCTTCCACGGCGACTTGAACGAGACATTTTTTGTTGGCGATGTTTCGGAGAGTAAAAAGAAGTTGGTCCGGGTGACGCACGAGTGTCTACAACAAGCCATTGATATAGGTGAGGACTTTTTTTTTACTCTTCTCATAAACCAGGTCTATGTTCTTTCCTTCATTATAATATCATCAAAATTCCACCCGTGGAATCAAGTTACACTATCACTTATTTTCTCATAAGAAAAGAAATGATTTGCATGTTATTTCAGTTAAGAAAATGTACAGAATTCCACCCGTGGCATCAAGTTACAATATTACTTATTTTCTCATAAAAAAAGAAATGATTTGCATGTTATTTCAGTTAAGAAAATGTACTTTTTCTATTAACAAAAGCTGCAACATACTGTTTATTGATTTGCATGGTAATAAACACAACTAAAACTTAAAAGTTAAATCTGGAAAATAAGTAAAGGACATGAAAAAAGTCATGGAAAATTAAGGTGAATCTGGAAAATCAGTAAAGGGCATGAAAAAGTCACAGGAAATTCTTTAGGAAGTAAGTCTTAAATTCTGTGGCTACCCTGAGTTCTCCTTCAGCTGATATACTCATTGCCTAACATGTATTGATGTTGCGCCTTGCCTTACCAGTAAAACCCGGGGTCCGGTATCGTGAGGTGGGGAATGTAATCCAGAAGCACGCCCAGGCCCACGGCTTTTCGGTCGTCAGAAGTTACTGCGGTCACGGCATCCATAGGTAAGAGCTTTTTAGTGAAAAAATCCCCTTTAATTGTAAATTAACATAAATTTGCACAATTATACAGGGATTTTTTCACTATAATGCGTCATGAGACTTCTCCTTTGTTCTTTTTGGAAAGTAACGGATCTAGAAGACTATTTTTCACACCTCAATTGTTCTTACAATTGTTCCAGTCGCCACCTTCATGCCTGGGTGCATCTGTCCACTGCTCTGTGCATTGGCCTCCCCTTCCCCCTCCCCACTCTCCCACAGATCCTCAGCCGTCCACTGGTCTGTACTGACCGCTGTAGATAATTGGCTACCCCCATTGGCCAATCAGCTTGGAGAGGCACATGGTAGTCCATTGTGACCCAGAATTGCCAGTACATTATCTACTTTGGGTGACTAGTGCACTTGTTTCTAACTACAGTCTAGTGCACGGTCTCACTCTGAATCTATGCCTCTCAGTGCTATTAGGACCCTAGACTATCATTGGTCCCCCTCCCCCCTCTCCACCCCCTCCAACCTGCGTCGCCACCTTCACGGCTGGGTGCATCTGCTCCTTGCCTGCTGGGCTTTGCATGGCAGAGACTCATGGTCAGTACCCTTATCCCTGCCTACACCGGCTTGTATGGCGACAATAAAAGAGTTTTGACGATTTTTTCTGGCTACACAAATTGGATACGCAGTGTGAACCCTGACATTTTAATATATTCTGACCATATGAAGAATATTAAAACATGTGATGCTGTTAATTTCAACTCTCTGTGTGCTGATCTGTTAGAAATATCTTTTTATTTTGTATGTTTTTTTGCATGATTTGTCAACATTATAAAGATTTTTTCACTAATAGATCGTTTACGATCTTCATTACATGTTTCTTGTTTCTTCCAAAGACCATCTTTGTCGTTTTATTCTGCCGATTCTTGAATTCCTATGGTTTTAGGGTTGCGCAAAGAATAAACTTTGTAAAGTGTAGTTTGTCATAATGTAAGCAATTTATCTAAAACTTTGCATTGAAACCGGAGTAAGGTAATTGGCACAATTTTAGAAAGGTTTAAAAAAAAGACAATCAGACCATAACTATGATAAATGTAAAACATGGCTACGAATGGTAGATAACTCTGAGAAATCCTGACCCACATATTTTATTATTATGCATTTTGAATTTGGGATTTTGCAGCACCAGTCATTTATGTAGAAGGAAGAATATATAAAAGGATAACGTCTCATGACAAAATTCAAACCTATAAAAACCCATTATTGCTTACGAACGGTCTACCTCTGTTTCCCCTCCAGCTTATTCCACACGGCCCCCAGTGTACCACACTATGCAAGTAAGTATTTTAATACAGAGTTACTCGTGTAAAATATAGATATCTCTTCCTATTCTCAATTTATCTATTTGTATTTGGTATAAAGGACTCGTCCTCTCTCGTATTTTGATACCGAATTTTCTTGTGAAAAATGTAGATATCTCTTCCTTTTCTCAATTTATCTATTTATGTTTGGTATAAAGGAATCGTCTTCTCTCGTATTCAGCGCTTAGATAATAAACGTTTCACATCTATAATTGCAATAACTCTGAAAACCAAGAGAATCCTTGACGATTATTACTAATAAAAACCTTTAACTTAACTTACATTTTGAAATATTCGAAATGTAGGGTTCGTCTACTATAAGTATCTTCAAAGTTTATTGCACCTTCTCACTTTCCCTTACAGAGAACAAGGCGGTAGGAGTGATGAAACCCGGACACTCATTCACCATAGAACCCATGATCTCCGAAGGTAGGCTTCTCATCTGATACTTTCGTATCAGCACTAGAATAGACTCTTTTTTTCCTCAACACACCGAGCTGTAGACAAAGTTTACCCTAGGGGGCTCTGACTTCGCAGGTTACCTATCTGAGCCTCAGGTCTAGAGGTCCTAGTCCGAAGAAAGCGTTTCTTTTAAAGTACCGCTTCGGCAAAATGTACAGGAAATTAAGCAATAAAAGACCTTGAAAATCTTCCTAGAAAATCTGAAAATATCATGCTAAAGAAATTGTGATTCCGTAGCACAACTTGCAGGCAAAATTTCACAAGCAAATGCAGTTTATGTAAAAATGCACTTTGTACGTAAAAAGAAAAGTGTTTTTGGACATTGTGTACAGTGAGTGCGTTTTCATTATATACATGTCAATAAATATAAAGTATGAATACACTTTCTTGTGATCCAAATCTTTTTCTTCATTGAAAAAAGAAAAGAAATTCTTGATAAAAGAACCACCAATATTTTGACTATTGATCCTACATTCTTGATATTATTCTCTACCCACCAGGCACCTGGCGTGACGTCATGTGGCCGGACAACTGGACAGCGGTCACTCAGGACGGAAAGAACTCGGCCCAGTTCGAACACACGCTACTAGTCACCGAGACCGGTTGTGACGTGCTGACCGCCCGAAGAGACAAGAACGGTCAACCCTGGTTCCTCGACAACCTGTAGGCAGAACAACTAGCACGGTCCAACTAAAATAAAAACTCATGTAAAACCCATTTTCATATAACTGTTATGCTATTTTTTATTATAATTTGTTTTATATTCATAATTTGACAAGTGCAGTAATTTCAGACTCCGGCTTTAGAATGTGGGCAGAGAGATAAAACGCATTGAGAGATGATCACTTTTGTTGCGAGTTAGTTCTGTTGTCGACAAGTGATGTAATTAAGAAAACAAGCTTTCCGATTTAAGGAGAAAAGTTGGTACAAACTACTGTGAAAGTGTTCCCTCTCTATATTTAATCAACTCTGCTGAGGCCTTCCATTTAGTATGTACGCAGATTTAAAAATCTCCGACCCCTCTACCGCCTTCCCCCCCCCCCCCCCCCCCCCCGCCCGGACAAAATACGCATTGGATTTGTACTACAGTGTACGCACATTTTCAAAAATATCATACCCCCCCCCCCGTTGATGCGTATGTACTTAATGAAAGGCCCCATACCAACTTATTACTTTTCTCTGATATTTAATTTTTTTTTTTTTCCCTTTCCCCCCTTTTTTTTTTAATTCTCTGATATTTAAGAGTTTGCGTCAAGCAAACGCTTACTTTTCTGTTGGTGCAAAATACTGTAAGCGATACAGTGACAAAATTGGAAATTTGGAAGATCAGATCAAATCATGGCAGTACGTTAATCATGGACGAACCTACGCTTAGAACAAAAATATCGCCAAACAGTTTTCGATGTATTTTCCCCGGTGTGCTTTGTTTACTCGATAATTTGAATGTAACTGTTGAATCGTTCTCGATGGATGTTTACGTGTGCGTTCATTAATTATACTCATACATTTAAATTGATTACTCATTAAAATCAATACGCTTATTTTCACTCGTTCATCAAATAACTATAAGAGATATGCCAGAAACCAGTTAAAAGTTTTTCTATGATAAGTTGCATGTGTTTGTTTATTGAATCATCGTTTGCGACGTTCAAAACATATTACAAGATATTTCAAATTTGTATAAAACGTTACACGTTTTTCAAGTGCAAGCTGATCATATAACGTTATTTATCTCACTAAATATTAAAACCCAAGTAAAGAAAACAATTAAAAGATATTCGTTAGGATCATTGATTAAATATCATCAGCAATGATACTGGTCTTTTGTTTTACTTGCCATTAACTCTATAAAATAATATACCGTAATTTGGCGACATCCCAATGTAAATATATTTTGTTGAACCCATTCGCCTGGCTCCTACAGATAAAAAGAGGATACATTTCCCCCTTAAAGGTTAAAGACGCGTATCGCAGTACATGCTGGTTCTCTTTGAATATGAATATCAGAATGTGCATACTATACGATTCTCATCCCTTTAAATCCTACTTAAAATCCGGAAGGTCCCTTGCACAATGTTCCGATTTTCTTTGTAGAGTGGCATCCCTTGGAAAAGTTTGACGTGTCATAGTGAAATCTTTTAACTCAGTGGTCAATTATGTTATCTATGCTTCTTTAGGTTACATGCAGATCTTCATTATTTCTTCCACAGTGTCTGTCGAAGATGCAAGACATTAAATAACATTTTCCAGTAATATGAAGGAGTATCCTCATGTCAGAAAGTGTATGGGTAGAATGTAAACTATTTTTGATGCATGAAATATCGTGGCTTTGCAATGAAAGTATCACTTGACTAAAGTTTAAATAAAAAATTAAAAAGACAGGTTAAACATTTGATTGTCGGCCTTTATGCTTGGTGATACCGGTTAAGAGTTCAGACACAAGGGCTTCCCCTGGTAACTCCATCTTTTCACCCCAGGTGGCGCCACTTTAAACATACCACTTACTTGAAAGGCAACAAACTCAATCTAAAAGGCGCGTTCTACTCTCACCGCTGAAGACATCGGCAAATGAGACATTGTAACCATTTTAAAAGTGCGCCAAATTTGTGATGTGACCAATAATGTCGCCAGATTATGTTACAAAAGTGGAAAAAAACGTCGCCGACAATTTTTAAGACAGGTTGAGGGTGACAGGTGCCCAATGATTTCAACTTGTACTTTATTTTTGCCCTATAGCCTTCTCTGGCGTAATATCTTCAAATATACTACAGAACTCGTTCAACTTGAGAACATCTCAGTTATAGGGTTTTATAAGAATTTCAGTAAATGACAAAACCTAAAATGGCCAGAAGTTAGTACGCTACTTAAATTATGGGTTTTACGATATTGTCTACAGAACATAGTATATTGCTGATATTCTCGCAGACCTGTTCTATTGTTGCACCGTATACGTATTAAATTATGTCGACTAAACAAATAAGAGTGACGGATGATTCTTATACATTTTTATTCATACTTCTTTGTTTTAAAGACAATATTATTTGCCGCAAATTACTCTTTAAATATATTTTTCTTTGTTGCCGAATAGTCGCTGCTCTCCTCTTTTTTTTTTTTTATAGGTGTTTTGTGTAACACTGAACTGTTTAAAAGAAACTATCAAACTAGTTTAGGGTACTTTCGATGTAGCTGGTATAACAGGCATCTTTCAATATTTCTTTCCTGCCAAATGCTTGAAGTAGGTAGATTCTTCCTGTAAACAAAAAGAAACAGTTCATTTAGAAGTACGTAACAGCAAAATTTCTGATTCTCCGCTTTATAAATGACCTACATAAATGTAGACATTTCTTTATAAATCAATTAGTTTTTGATCTAAGTAGGAACATATTTTACCATTTAGAACCTCTCAGGATTTCTCGGTTTACCGGTACTTGCATGTAATAGCTCAACAGGACATAGCTTAGAAATCCATAGCTCCGTAGTGGGCCCCAACCCCCTGTGGAAAATTCCTGGATCCACGTCCGTTTTTTCTGTTTGGCCTCTATCACCAAGGGCGTATCCAGTAATTATAGAAGAAGAGAGAGAGAGAGAGAGAAAAAAAGGGGGGGGGGGTGCCCATGTTAAAAAGTCCGCGCCCTCCCTGGGAGGGCCTATATTAAAAAATATTTGATCCCCCCCCCCCCCTAAAAAAGAAAGGGTCGGGGGGAGGGAAGCGCACCCCCCATCCTCTAAATCCGTCCCTGGTGATATAATTCGAAAATGGATCTCTAAAATATCATCAATTGCTCAAGTAAGATCTACTGTCCCAGCAGCTACCCCAACATTCTCCAACCAAAAATCCCCACCAATCCTTACCGGTTTGATACAGTTGTAGAAGATCTGGATCCTCTCTGCGTCCAGCTTGGACACTTTCTCCCTCTGTCCGATCTCGGCGTTCGGGTCGTGCGGGATGATCGTCTTGATACTGCGGTCCTTGGCGAAGGCGTACGCGCTGTAGTGCATGATGGAGCCGTAATCGTACTTGGTACCGAGAAGGTCCACTGTCTTGTTCTCAATCAGTTTATTGAAGTTCTTGGTGTGATCTTAAAAAGAATTGTCATATTTATTATAAAAGTGTAATTTTCTCAACTGCTGAGTGTCTGTACGTTAAACTGTTTTTGATTATGTTTCTCAATGAGATTGAAAAGTCCTAATATTTCTGTTGTCTTAAAGTTAAAACATTTCTTTTAAGGTCTTGAATTGATGTTCAAAAAGGCGTGAGGACGTGTTCCTTGACGCCTCCTCGCATTCATAAAAGTGTACGTTCTCGGTCGGTTTCACCACCTTCACACACCTTCAATACATGAACGAATTACCTGGATTACATATGAATGTTAAGATTTAATCAAGGTCTTTGCGTTCTGTCAAGTTCGACATGAAGATTATTAACATGAGGGGCCTTCCATTAAGTACATGTATGCATCAATTTGTGAAAATATGTGAAAGCTCCTATTATAAACCAAAGGGGGTTGTATGCTTACTAAATGAAATGCCCCTTAATAGCCCTAGACCCTTAAATCCGACATGGCGACATGGATATTTTTTAGGCTTAGTGACATGCGACAGGGACTTTTTGAAAGATAGTGACATGGCACATGCCGATTTCTTAAATTCGACAGGGTGACATGGCCATTTCTTAAATTCTACATGCGACATTAGGGCCCCCTCCCCATTAAAGGAGACCCCTTACCCAATCATGAAAGTTAAAAAAAAAAAAAAGAGGAACCATTACAGTGGCGGATCCAGGGGGGGGGGGGCAAAAGGGGCAATTGCCCCCCCTAGACCAAAAATGGACTCTCGTACTTTTGACAAATCTGAGGAGAAATTTTGCAAGCTAAATCATGGGGGGAGGGGGGATATATTGCCCCCCCTACAAGACAGATCTAGACTCTGGATCCGCCCCTGCATTACCTTCCTGGATGTTGCTCCAGTTGATGGTGACATAGTCGTCCCGGTCGGACCGCTTCTGCTCGTGGTGGAAGCCGAGGGCATGGATGAACTCGTGCATGATGGTACCGTGTCGTCTGATACAGCTGGCAGCTAACTTCATACGCTGACTCCCACCGATCATACCCACATATGACGAACAACTGGAAACATGTAGAAATGTGCATTTAAGTAAGATAGGAAGTCAGTAAATGGATAGATAAAATACAAATAGGACTAATAGCATATTATATCGGTTATTGTTATGCAATATGACTAATAGTTGTAATGATATAATTTAACTTGTGAATGTGAGTTTGAAATGAGGATGAAGTTGTACTATACTTATCATTGTTGGATATAGGCTATATTATGATATTGGATTGATACTGAATATTTTTTTCAAATTGTGCAATTGAAAAGATGCTCATACAAATTATGATGTACTGCCTGCAATGTAAGAACTATACATACCTACAGATTTGGAAAATAGTAAAAGCAATAACTAGGCCTATAGGCTACATGTTGGGCTTGGGATATTGTCACCCATTGTCTAACACCTTGAACTATAGAGGTTAATTATCTGTTATTCGTAGTGTGCTTTAGTAGATGTAATTAAGTCGTAGATAATAACTAGCTCCGTACGCAGTCTCCTCCCTGTCGACTGCTGGTGTCCAATACATAATCATAGTTCCCACATCATGTAAGACATGAACACTCGTGTGAAAGGATATTGTTGTTTATCATCCAGTGTACAGTTGTTCTGTGACAAGAACTCGATTGACCATGATCAGTCCCGAGGTAGGAATCCCCTCAAACACATTCAGCCAACGCTCCCGCGCTCTTACACGATTTCTATGCCTCAATCCAGAACCAAGACTGCAGGTTAAAGGTCCAACCTTCCCTGGATGTTACTCACACAGCGTTACAGCGAACTCTGGCTGGGTGAGAGCGGAACACGCTATTTTAGAGTGGTACGTCACACCGTGACTCCTCCCCCATTTCACTACTGACAAAGTGAAACATGGCTTACACGTGTGCTTCTAAAGCTAACGCCTTACTGCCTAAACATTGACTGGCCACCTGCGTCAGTACAACCTAGTTAAAATGATTAAATATAACCCTCCAATGGTATACAAAGTTCTCAATTTTTTTTATATCTAGGGCCTATTTTGAGCGTTGTGTTGTTAGAAAGGAACCACCAGATCTTAGCAAATCTCACCCTCCCCCGTCTTCGATGTAGACATAGTTTCTCTCAGTAGTTCTCGGCAGGATCTTGATGCAGTAGTCGTTGTTGACCTTGACGCTGTCCACAAGGTCAAGGATGCCCGCCGCGATTCTGGCCCTTTGGTCCTCGGCTGTTTAAATAGAACAGTATTTTTAATTTAAAAAAAAAATCGATTAGGCCTATAAAATCCATCTATTGGTCCACACCCGAACACATAAGGTTGGCAGACCAAAGTACATTCTCAGGGCGTTTAGGTAACCCTAACTACCGTTATTCTTTTCCCCGCCCTAAAATTGGGTATACATTTAAAAAAGAAAAATGGAAATGCACTGTGTGCGGTTCTTGCTAGTCTTTTGCTATACAACTTTTAAAAAACTGTGTGTCCAAAATTGTATCTCTGCACATCCTGATACATGCTAATGATAAAAGCCATGGAAAAGTGTGCACAGTACGGGTGTCTGAACACAACTACTTTTTACCTTGGCCTATAAGTTGGGGTTTAAGGAGAAATTGAAATGTTATATTATGTTGTTTTTTATTTAACAGGGGGACATTAGGGTTTCTTAAATGTGACAGGGTGACATGGGGACCCCCATCTACATCTGATGATTATCTGCTTTATAATAAGCGCATCCCAGTGTACACCAAAGTTAAAGTTTACCATAAAATATTTTCAAAATTGCCTCCGTGCTTTTTCCACGAAGAGAGTTGCATAATACAAAGTTAACCAAAGCAATATTGGCTTTTCCCCATAGGAATCAATGTTAAAGCCCAACTTACAATGTCCGACCCTATTTTGCCCTGAAATGTAGCATTTTGATTGGCTGGCAAACCAGCGAATCTATTAACTGGTAAAATTGAACAGATTATTATGTTTTATTAATACTTGGGGATATAGGATCCTTGTCCAACCCTGGAAATCCCTTATAGATGTGGGATGGGCTTATTTTGGTCCCATTAAGATATATATACACAGAACTAACCGAGGGGGCACCAAGCCCTGATTATTGCCCCGCTGTTGAAGGGTCGAGGGCTTTGCCCAAGACCTTCAACAAGGGGCAATAATCATGGCTGAGTGCTCCCGAGGTTAGTTCTTGTTTTATTCTATAACAATAACCCTGAGAAATAACCCATTAACCCACGAAAAACATTATTCACCAGCAGGGCAATAACACCATCCGTTATTCCACCTTTGGTTAGCAGGGCAGGACAATGAAGGTATAGGCGCTATGAAGTTGGTATAGGATAAAAAAAAAACAGGATAGAGAAAAGTCGTATTGTAAGTGTCACTGACTGTAGTCGTCAAGGATCTTGTAGTACAGGATGTTATTGGTCCACTTGTATTTCCGGTCCCACACAGAGTTCAGGGGGCTCACCTTAAAAAATATCAAACATTTTAAAGAAATTAAAACCAATTACATGTTTTATCAAACATTTTAGAGAAATCAAAAACCAAGTGCATGTTTATCCAACATTTTAGAGATTTCAAAAACCAATTACATGTTTTATCAAGCATTTTAGAGAAATCAAAAACCAATTACATGTTTTATCAAACATTTTAGAGAAATCAAAAACAATTACATGTTTATCAAACATTTTAGAGCAATCAAAAACCAATTACATGTTCTAAAAGTGGTAAATTTTGAAACATTCTATCATGGTATCGAATGATATTGTATATGTGATATAGCACACGTAGATAACTTTGCACGAAAATTTATGCATACTAATGGACAAAATGAATAATAGTAATAATAAAAACAAACAAAACCAGAAGAATAAAAAAGACACGAATTAAACTTACGTTATCAAGGTCGTGGAGTATTTTGCACTATACTTGCTTGCCCGGATATGCCTACTAATGGAATAAGATAAGTTATAATAATAAAAACTAAAACTAAAAAAAATAAAGAATAAAGAAACAAAAACGAAACAAACTTACGTTGTTAAGGTCGTGGAGCGTCTGGCTGGGGTCCAGAAGGATATCTCCCTCCCAGTCACCTGAAGGCAAAGCATGAGGGGTTTAGAGGCAGCTGTCATTAATTTGGTATGAGACATTGACCGTATAGCTGAACATACACCAAAAGCAATTCGTGGTGACTCAAATAACTGTAGGTACATTCCATGCGCTTTACTCAGGCCTATTGCAAAATATCAACAATGAAAACTGGTATAAAGAACTAATTAAAAAGTATTTTATTGCTTAATTCAAATAATATGGATCCTCATACATTGCCTTTGTTTACAAACATAATTATGGTAGTGCTCCCATTACTTATGGGATTCTCCAAATGTTATCATAGCTTACACTTTACCAATGACCGTAGTTATACACATGGAACATATTGTCATAGTTATTTTAGTTTCCAAATCACCTGTTGGTTTTCAAAATAATTTTGGGTATCTTTGAATAACGCTATGTACATCAGGACTAAGCTTTTCAGGGGTCTACATTAATATAGTAATAATTTTGAGGTACCACAGGATAAAAAGATCATTCTTAGAATTCATTTAAATGTAACTAGAAGCGCTGTGTCAATCTACCTTTTATATTTGCTATATCAGGAGAATATACATTCTGCAGAAAGCATTATTGGTGTGTCTTACTTACTTCCATATTCGGGATTGTCTGAGTCATTTCCATCATCCTAAAATAAAAAGAACAAAAACAAAAACACTAATTTTCGTTTAATTACAACATATTAGTCGCATGAAAAAATCCCTCAACCTACAAAATGCATTATGTAGCACAACGAAAATGATTAATATATAAGCTGGATAATTGTGCTTTTACAGTGTTTGACAGTTATATATAGACATGTATGTATGCATGTATGTATGTATGTATGTATGTATGTATGTATGTATGTATGTATGTATGTATGTATGTATACATGTATGTATGTATCATTATGTATGTACAGGTATTTGTTTATGTATATATCTATATAGGCCTATATATATCATTATGGGTATAATTATGTATGTATGTATCACTGTGCATGTACGTATGTATGTATATCATGGATGTATGTAGTAATTATAAAATGTTGGAAGTTATGTACACTGAACCCGACACAGGAGTGTTGATGACTTGGTTTTATTAATCAGACGTGTTAAAGTTGGCAAATCGACTAGTCTTGGCTTGTTACGGCCTTCATCAGGATTAGAATATTACCTCAGAATTGGTCTGGTATATCAATAATTAACAGTGTGAATACAAGCCCCATCATATTGGGATATATCATATACCAATATTTGCCTTTCCAAAGTGGTCTATGCAATTTTGCGGTGTGGCCATATTACCATACAAAAGAGTCCATTATAGATGTTCCATAAAATCAGGTGTTTGAATCCTGCATTATATGTAACGAATGCATATTATGTCAATGTATGTATGTATTTATGTATGTGTATATATAATTATGTATATACACACAAAATGTATGTATCTATGTATGTGCCCTGTGGGGACCTGGGGTGGGGTTCCTCCAGGAACTCCCTGGGAAGAATAGGTTCCTAGCACCCCCTTGCTGATCGTAAGAGGCGAAAAATAGGGACCCTGTTCCCCCCAACAGAGTCATCAAAGGCCGGGTGTGTGGTGCCCCTTGCCACTCTTCGAAATGAATAGGGTATCAAAGGCAGTGGCAGGTTTCTCCTAAATAATATCATAGATAAGATCATGCAAAGCTGTAAATTACCTTGTGCAGTCTGGAAGAATCTTGAAGGGTTGGCTGGACAAAAAATACCCCAACAAATTATGTATGTATATAATTAATCATGTATGCATGTATGCTTAAATTGAAACATAGTGAATGACATAATAATTATTACACATGGAATATTAAAGGAGTTTACAAAATAAAAAGTTATGCAAAAATAAGTTTCAATAAAAAAAACTCCTACCACCTCAGATCCCCCCTTACCTTGTTGAGCACCCTGCCCAGGCCTAAGGCACAGACCAGGACCAAGCCCGTTACGGCGAGTAACACACTCCTCATCACTAATACTCCAGATGGGGACCTTCCGAAATGGAACAGGCACTATTCAAAATCAAGGGTTTAAATACATTAGAAATAGGTCAGTTGCTGATAAACTGTGGTAGATTATTTCATGCTTGAATTTAGGTTGCTGATCTTGACTTCTGGTAATAGATGGTTTAAACTAATTCGAGATCCATGATCAGTCATGAGCTATACAGAATTCCAGTTTATTCCCGGAGTTTATTCTTAATGACCTTAGACAAGCCCTGTATCATATGTCTTCTCTTTCTTTCCACCAGTTCTCATCATTTTACTTCAGAATGTTGGAGGAAATACTTATGTAACAAAATCTGTGTCAATGAGAACTAGCTTCTGTAATTGTTAAAACTAGTCTCTCTGTTCTAGAAGAACATTACCAGGTGGCTGCTGGGAACAATACATAAAACAGAACATTAGAGTGTAGTACACAACTCGAGATGGCTGAGTGTACTCAAATTATTTTGGACAGGATTCCCATTTACTTTTCCTATACAAATTAAATATCTTAGATCTTACTATACACAGACACACATACATCCACCACAACCCACAGACACCCACTGAGACATGCAGACACTCCCACCTCCACCGAGACACAGAGACACCCAATGAAACACACAGACCCACAGACACCCACCTAGACACACAGACACCCACCTAGACAGGAGCAGACACATAGACACCCATCTAGACACACATACACCTACTGAAACACACAGACAGACATCCAAAAAGACCCACAGAAACTCACCTAGACAAACAGACACCCACTGAGAAATACAGACACACATACTCCCACTAAGACACAGAGACAACCACCTAGACACACAGACACCCACTGAGAAACATAGACACCCAATGAGACACAGTTACACATACAACAACCAAGACACACATACACCTACCAAGACACATAGACACCCACCCAACCACGCCGACACTCACTGAAAGACATAGACACACAGACACTGACCAAGAGGCACATATACCCCCCCCCCCCCAGACACACAAACACGCACTGAGACACACAAACACACAGACACCCAAGCAAACACACAGGCCCTACCAAGACAAAGAGAAACCCATTGAGACACACAGAAATACAGAAACCCACCTAGACTCACAACCCCAGGGAACACTCGACCAGACACATAAATGCTCACTAAGACACACAGACACAACTACACCCACCCAGACACACCGAAACCCACCCAGACACACAATGAGACACAAGGATATGCATACGCACACTCAGACACCTAGAAATGTATGTAGAGCCACAGGTTCACAGACACAGAGATATGAACATAGACACACACAGAGCCAAAAACACACATAGGTACTCACAAACACAGATATATACACAGATGAATACAGATAAACATTCACAGATATACATGCAGACACATAATTATAGACACACAAATAAACCCAGGCACACCCAGAGAGCCAGGCACATGGACACAGCTGCATACAGTCAGACATGTCAAAACAGACAGACACATGGCAACACACAGACATACAGAAACAGAGACGTGCAGACATACAGACATTCTGACTCACAGACATGCAGACACACAGACAGGCCTATACACAGACATGCCAACACAGAGACATGCCCATGCACAGACATGACAACACACAGACATGCAGACACACAGACACGCAGACACACAGACATACCAACATGCCGACACACAGACTTGCCGACACACAGACATGCAGACATACCAACACACAGACATGCAGACACACAGACATGCAGACACACAGACATGCAGACACACAGACATGCCCATGCACAGACATGCCAACACAGAGACATGCTGACACACAAACATACCGCTTACAGACATACTGACATACAGACATACAGACACTCAAACATGCCCACACACAGTCATGCTGACACACGGACATGCAGACACAGAGACATGCAGACACAGAGACATTCAGACACACAGACATGCCGACGCACAGACATGCCAACATACAGAAATGCCAACACACAGACATGCCGACAACCAGACATGCCGACACACAGAGGTACAGGTGCTATATGGAGTGTGATCTGGTCACACCACACCAGGGGTGGGTCCGGGGAGGTATCAGATTCCTGAAAGAATAGGTTATAAAACTAAAGCTACATCTATATCTGTCTAAAATTTCCATTCTGTAACCACACAGATAGCCATTGCATTTGGTATAAATCCCTTTCACCTAAGATTTGTTTGATGCCTTTAAGAATTCAGGCATTGTTATGGCATGGTTAAACTAAATATCATTAATTTCTGAAAGTCTTGGCTGGCATTTTCAGAAGCAGTTACAGTCCACTTGACCCTCTATAGTTTGCACTATCCAGGTGGTGCCTTCCCATGACCTGCTACTATGTCACAGGTGTAGCAGATTAACGTACGATACAGGGGCGCCATTCTCCATACCAGTCTACACAATTTGTGTCTTTATCAATAAGTCAACTTTGAAATGGTTAATCAATTGTAAAGACCTAAAAATTGATTAGGTTGTTGGGCCATAAAACGCGATTTGATTTCTAGATACTTGCTGGATAGTGCCTACCATTTTTGGGGAAAAGCACGCAAGAAAATATTCAAGCATGCATTTCAGTTTATCTTGATGATTTTTAAGAATACTAAAGCCCCATACCCACTAAGCAACTTTTACACAGTCGGCCGATGCATCGGCACAAAAATCAGCTGATTCTTTTGATCACCTGTTAGTACAGTACACTGAAATCTGCATGTTTGATCTGAATCGGTGCTGAAGTCGGCCAGTTCTATCCCCGGAGTCAGTCGATTGTCTAAAAATTACCTAGTGGGCATCAGGCTTTAATGTAATGTGCCAATTTCTACAGCTTTAACCTTCACTGGGTGCAAAACACATTTTTGTCATTACTGTGTGCAAATTAAACTTGAGGCAAAAGCGTAAAAAAATCCATTCAAAAAGAACTCTAAGATTGTGACAAAAACGGGAGATTTCCTCTTGAAATGGCACCTCTGACGACATGATGAATCATGACTCTCAATGATTTCTTCCTTGATTACTGAATTTGTCCAAAGTAAATTGATTATACACTTCAGTTCTTTGATCATTTATTATTAAGGGAATATATAGGGAACATTTCATTCTGATCTTGATCTATTACCTAAACCTTAACCTGTTTATTCAGGTTTATCTGCAGGGTTTTGTGAAGAAAAAAAGAATTTGCAGTAATACACACTTTTGTTGCTAACTTTACTAAACACTGTTAATCAAGTCTTGTGTATCAATTTTGGAAAAGTACTGTATTCCATCAATCATACTTCAAAATATCATGTTACATCTAATCAGGAAGAAAAAGGGGAAAAGAAACAATTAGTTTATGTTCTTATCTTTTGTGGCAAAGAATAAGTGTCTGATATGAGAGTGTGATAAGAGGGGACCATGCAGAATGCTGCGACATTAGTTCCTTCACATGATTAACACCTGTTTTGGACTAGGGACTTCCCTGAACCACTTGCAAAGTTTAGAAAGTTTTAAAGCCTATTCATAGTAGGATATATATCATACATACATACATATTATATAAATATGTAGATATAGTTTGTTTTTCTTTGGGATCGCGAGCATGATTAAACACATTCTGGCTGCAACAAAACGGTCCTGTAGATGCATGCGGGCACGATATGGACTAAGAAATGATTAGAGATGGAATTTAATGAGTTTTCTTATCAACATTATTTCTATCGATTGTCGAAAAATAGGACATATCATGCAGCCCGTATATTTCACACCGCAACAGGCCAACTTGTTGGATTTGACAATACGGCAGGGACTTTATGGCATGACAGGGAGGATGGGAGCTATAGTGACAGGCAGCATTGGGATAATTGTATGGCCCTGGTGTAGAATGCACCTCAGGTTCTACTATATCTATTACATGGACCATAGGTCCCTACAGATAATTTTTGCTTAAGAGAGTATACCTAAATCAAACTTCTAAGACCTTTAGAGTGTGAGTGTGTAATTTCTCCTTTTATTCATTTAAAAAAACCTTTCTTACATCTGGTCATTGCTGAAACACTCACTCTGTAGCATTGGAAAGGGACACTATTGGGTTTCATATTTCAGAACAGGAATATGCGAACAGATCTACATTTCTATTGAGCACACCATCGTAGTAGAAACTAGTATTCATTAAAATAATTACATAGAATAAAAATACAAAAGAGCACTGTGAAATTAGGAACACCAATTTTATTAAAAAGTCTTATGCATCCACTCTTTTTTTCTTTCCCCTTGAAGTAATATAGTCTTCTAAGATAATTTACGTAGATCAACTCCAGCACGATTGGTATTTTCTTGCACCAAATTCTTGCACATGAGCACAATATTTTCTCCCAGAGCCTATTGTTTACGCAAGATGCTTGAAGTAGACAGAGTCAGCCTGAAAAGAAACCAAATAAATGTCAGCGATTGCAGATAATTATATCATATTTTTATTGAGACATTCATCGTGCATTAGCTGGATTATAAAATCAAAAGAGGGCATTCCTTTTACAATTTTTCATTTTAGTATGTATGCATCGATTAGCGCACCCAAGAGTGAGATTGTTTATTGTATAGTTCCTGCTGGTATTATTTAGAGTGTAGGCTTTGAAGCAGTAAAAGACATTGGGAATTCCCAGATATGGAGGGGAGGGGGCTGGATGAAAGACTGGAGGTACCGGTTCATAGAGTCAAACATTGTCTACCCTCAGGCTAATTATATCCTTTACTATCATTGGATCATTTTATGCACATACTTGATGCAGGTTATATGGGATAATTCATGAAAAGGAAGAAATAGATAGTAAAGTCTTATCAATTCATTTGGGGCACTATAGGGTTAAAACCATTCTAAGTTAATTTGTTAGGATACCACAGGAAAGTATGATACTGTAATTATGTGTTTTGCAACTGGGGACCATGAAACATTTCTTTTAATCAAACACCACTTTTGTTTCCTTATAGATGGGCTATACTTACAGCTCTTTTGCAGCCATACAGGATCTGGACACGCTCAATATCAATGGCACTGAGGGCCAGCCTCTGTCCGATCTCGGCTGAAGGGTCCAGAGGGACGATGGTTGGGATGGAACGGTCCACAGCGAAGCCATAGGCTGAGTAGTGCATGACTGAGCCGTAGTCGTACCTTGTTCCCAGATGGTCCACGCTCACACCCTCAACCAGCTTACGGAAGTTACGTTCAGCACCTTGTAACAGAAAGTATCATTGGACTATCAATTTATGTTTATATCAGAAAATCTAAAGCAAAAGAATAACAAAAATGCACATAAGAATGTTGAAATTTCTGTCTCTTCGTAAGCAATAAGGAGTTCAAGTAGATCTTTATTCAGTCAGACAGACACTGACAGTTGAATGTCAATGAGGTTTAAGCTTATTTTGATAATTTAAAAATCTCAGTTGCAGATTAATGGGCTATGTTCGATTGAACTCAAATTCTATTCTGAGAATGTGAGTACATGTATGTTTATCATAGAAGTTGGTATTAAAATGCCTAAACATGTGTGTCATGATGGGGCTTATGTCTCAAAATCTTTTTCAGGGATCAAACAATTTTTCAAAAAATTGAATTATTGTATGTTGATCCATAATCTACTCTTCGAAAAGTACCTTACAAAAAATATTAAACAGAATATTATAACAACATGTTTTTTGTTGAATAAACTGCTAAAGGGAAATAGTTAACTTTGATATTTATATATCTAGATGCGCAGTTCTATACATACCTGACCTGATGTTGTCAAAGTTGACAAACACATTCTCATCCCTGTCAGCCCTCATGTGCTCGTGGTGGAAGCCGAGGGCATGGAGGAACTCGTGCATGATGGTGCCGTGACGCCTGATACATCCTGGAGCCAGGCACATACGCTGCAGACCACCGGTCATACCCACATAGGAGGAGCAACTGTCGGAAGTGGAAAAGTTAGATCAACCTTTCTACTATATATAGAGCTATTGTGTGTTTTTAATTTTATATCATAAAGTGGAGGAAATAAATGCTTGGTCCACTTTTTGTAATATATCTTATTTAGAAATAGATGTAAGATTTTTTTTTAACCACAAGATAGTAGGCATCTGAGATCCTTTTGCATATGGAGGCCCTGCATCACCTTCAGGTCCCCATTCTTAATTGTTTCCGCTTGATTGACATATTCTTGAACAGGATACATGGATTTTTTTAAACCAAGCTTCAGATATTTTCATGGAAGCTACCTCCTTAAAAAAGGGTTTAGTCAGTGGTAGTGCAATATAAGCAGACATGGTGCAATTGAAACAGCCAATTAGTCTCTTGTTTTGACCAACCAAATAGACCACAAATACATTAGTATGGAACAGAGTTGATACAAAATGAATTTACTGTTTACACGTTCAAATGATGTTCTATCCCTATAAACATTTGGTTTGGAGTGAAAGTGATCCTGCTCATAAGTTGATACTTGAATGATCTGAAGAGTTACTAACCCACCACCACAGTCAACCACGACCACCCTGTTCTCTGCCGAGCTGCTCTCCTCGAAGGTGATGCAGGTTTTACCATTAACAGCCGTGTTAGTCTGAATGTCAGTGAGTCCGGCCTTGATGGCTGCAATTTGCTCTGCACCTGAACACAACAAAATAACACAATGTTAATAAGTGTTGTCTTGTTTATCAGTAATGCAAACAATCATGTGCTGATTCTTTGCTTATTCTAAATAACCCCCAAAAGCTTAATATCAAATGTATCAAACCACAGAGGACTATGAAGCTTTATGTTATTGAAACATCATCTATTACCTATGTAAGTTCGGATCTGAATTTTTAAGTTACCACAACTAATACCAATGTTTGACAAGGATTGTAAATTGGAATATTCGATCTGTTTCTGCTGATAATTAAACACGAACCCAGATGATGTTGTAACTGGAGACACAATGCTAAATGCCAGTCGACCATTTTCAGCACATCTCTCCTAGTATAATATCAATCACATTTTTGTTATCCAATTATGACTTTAAACTATCCTGTCTTTTATATAATGTAGGTTAAAATAAAATGTTAGTGTATGAATACCAGGTATAAATGGTACTAATTGGTCCTGGTCATTAAATGATTATTACCAAAAACAGGTCTTGTGGCCTTGTCTACAAAAGGGTCTATAGTTTTATTCACATTAATGTCAGCTATTTCTATTTACTTACTGTAAGTGGGATCAGCAATCTCATAGTACAGAATGTTGTTCTTCCATTTTTTGTTCGTGTTAACAATAGCATTCAGTGGGCTCACCTAAAAATAATAAATAAGTCTTTCAATGTTGATACTGTTTATGTTCATACATTACAAGCTAACAAGCGTTTTAGGTATATATTGAAGTAGGGTAGTTCAATTTTAAATGCTAGAATCAACCACATAACACACTTTCCCCATATTTTGGTGAGCATTCAGCTTTAATTATGTTGCTTTCAGGCAAGACTTTTTGATAAGTCATTTGCTTTGACAATGCTTAAGCATGGACATTTTCCATCACCCTTACATATATATACATTATATACATAATACATAAAGCTACCCTAAAAGACCGCATCTCAGCCATTGAAACACAAGAATGGGCATTGTATGAACTACAGAATTTTCAAGACAGACTTAATATTGAAAACTACCTTGACACCTTAGATCGTACAGAAGCAATATTGCTTTGCCGGTTTCACAGTGGCAACCACAGACTGCCAATCACCTTGGGGAGGTACAATGGGGTAAAAAAAAGACAAGAGGCTCTGTGAATTGTTCAAAAATGGTTCTGTGAGTGATGAATTCCACTATATCTTAGAATGTCCAACCTTCCAATCGGAAAGGGTGGCCTGCATTGATAATAAGATCCTAAGTAGTCCCAATACACTAGCCATGGAATCACTGTTTAAATCAAAAGATTTCAAAACATGTTCTAACCTTACAAAATTTTGTAAACTCATCATGGAAAGTTTCAAAAATACCAAAAGCAAAACTAACTGACTAACAAATAAGAATGGTAAGAGGACCACACAAGCCAGATACCAAGGTCAATCCAAGGTCTCTATTACAGAAAAAATAGCAAAAACAGGCCGAAAAAGCCTCAAGAATACTTGGAAAGAAAACCAAAAAAAAGCCTCAAGATAATTTCTAGCAAAAACAAACATAAAAGCAAAACAAAACCTCTAGTCCCAGGCTCTCTCTAAATCAAAATCACTTTTGTGCTAGCCTACAAGCCAAACCAACTAGTCAAATAGTCATTAGAAGTACATTGATTAGGTGCTATTGTACCATTCGATCAGGTGCTATTCTATGGATAAAGCTGATAAATATAAATTGTAGAAAGTTGGTGCTGCCACCTGCCTTATCTTAACACTATTATGATGTATAACATCAATAGTTTAGTAGTAATATCACAAATGTATTTATGTATTCATGATTGCATGTATGTATACTTGTTTGTTTGTCTAGTCTATGTATACATACTTGTACACTTGTTTGTTTGTCTAGTCTATGTATATCGTTTGGTCTGAAAAGGGTCGTGAATAAAGAATTGAATTGAATTGAATACATATGAAACTGATTTGAGTATTCCAATATTATTCAAATACACTTTCTGTTGTATTATACATGTTCTTGTCAGAAAAATTAATTCCAACCTGGAAGTGAATGAAATATATAGTAATATTCAGAAGAGATAATTCTAATCTGCAGCTGCAGGTAGATGAGATGCGGGATTGTATACTTACCTCCTCATTCTCACTGTTTCCCAAAACCTCACATTCTGGCTCTTCAACTACGAAGAAAAATAAAGGAAATATTTCAAATAACCAGAAGTATAACATCAATCAGTTGGCACAATGGCAGATCTGTGATTTTGGATAGGTAGGGGGTCAAATCTTTAGAAAATTGTCTATCTGAAGAAAACGGTAATCCTAAAAAGGAACCCCTTTGCACATTGGCCCAATTTCCAAATCTGGTAAACAGATGTTATATACATTCTTTATGATAACACAGTTGAACCATTCCTGACTATAATGAAATGTATGTAGTGCAGGAACCATACTTTAGTTACTTTTAACATACTTTTCTTTCTTTCATTGTTGATACTTACAGTCAGTGTTTGGGTGAGTCAATGCATACTTGGCGATGGCAGCTTTGGCATCAAACTGTCAACAGATTGAAAATAATGAATAACTTATATATACAACAAACATATAATACGTTTAGATTTCAGTGAAGAATGCAAAAAAAAAACCCATTAATGTGCATGGCTTTCTTAAAGAAATACATCATTTGAAAATTTCTCTACCATTTAAGGTATTTGATGCACACCCATAATTATACAGTAAAATCAGTGAAACAATTCTTTTCATTTAGTCAAGGAAATCTTCACGAGCCCTGCCCCTGCATTTCATCTTAATATCAATTTGAAATTAAGCTTTATCTTTGCTCAATCACCAATATTCCAATTTGTTAATGTATGGTTCTTTGAACAGAGGGTATTGGTGTCAGTGATATGTTTAAAGGGATAAATCAGAATAAAATGGTAAAAGTGTTAAGTCTTTACCTGGTTTGGCCTGGCCAGGAGAAGGGCAGGCAGGCATGCCAACAGGCAAACAATAAACGTCTTCATTGTATCACAAATAGCACATAAAATATGACCAACCTATTCCGTCATTACTTATATAGCAGATATAATGTGAACCCATGTGCTCCAAGTACAGATAAAGGACTGAAGATAGTCTATTGCATAACACACCAACAGCTGTGCATTCTGAGATAAGTATTAAGAAGTACAATATTAGTACCGGAGAACATAGTTTCCTGTTCAGTGAGGCTGGGTCAATGTATAAGAAAGACACATGTATACAAAGGAAAACTATATAATATGATGTCACAAGTTGATCACATCTTCTCATGTAAAGTATCAAGAATGAAACATTCACCATCAAGAATCATTGTCAAAGATATCTTTGTAGCAATGTCATTCTACATGTGAACTTAGAGAGACATATCAACTGAGAGTAGATACATTTTATATCTATTCCTGAGATAACATAACACCAGAACAATTTTTCTGAGGGTTTTAAGTGACTGCAAAAATGGAATTCTTGACCCTTTCAAAAATTACGTGTCGTATGCATGAGTTATCCAAAGGTAGACCTAAAAGTAATCAGGTGACCAAGCCTGCACAGGGAATGTAAATACTATCTAATGATGATGATCCTTAAGTCATAGTCTATAAAGGATGGTATTACTGATATAGATCTATAGGTTTTTACTGTGACATCACACAATAACATAATTGTGAATCTCCACCACATTCATTACTTCTTGGTAGGATAAGCTATGCTTTAGGGGTTTCATGGAATTACTTGAATAAAGGTTTCAGCATATAATTCTGTACTGGAGTTTATAGCCACTTACACACAGCATTTACTTTGCCCTGTGTATTTAAAGTCTGCCTCAAAAGTGCTCATTGGCTTATTTTAGTGCAAATATAATATATAGAATATTATTGTAAATATAAATGTAGGCCCAGACCTACAACATAGGAAGCAGTGATATGATCGAGACAAATCAGGATAGATGGAAAAGAACAATGACAGGTAAGTGCATCAAACATTTTATTCAACAGTATCTACATCAAGGAACTACATTTGACGTGAAGGTTTTTGGTCAATAAAGATGGGCAAGGTGTTTGAAGTAGACAGAGTCAGCCTGCAATGAAACAGTGAAAAGATAATTAAAGGTGTAACAAATAGGAGAACGAAGATGGACATGTACTGTCATCACATTAATAATCCTTTGAACAAGTTTTTGAAAATTCAAAACAAAAACTAAAAAATTTGTTATTCAGATTATCTAAACTTTAGATTTATGAACATTTTGGTCACACAATAACACATTTGCAAGTTTAAATGTAGGGCTGTAGTTATAACTGAGGTGGTAACACTATAGATTTTCATATCATATATAATTCTAGTTTATCTCATGGAAATGATATACTCACAGCTTTCTTACAGCCATACAGAATCTGGACACGCTCAATGTCAAGGGCACTAAGGGCCAATCTTTGTCCAATCTTTGCAGACTGGTCCAGAGGAAGAATGGTTGGGATAGAACGGTCAACAGCAAAGCCATAGGCTGAATAATGCATGATTGAGCCGTAGTCATAGTTAGTGCCCAGATGGTCCACACTCACCCCCTCCACCAGCTTACGGAAGTTACCTTCTTTACCTGTGGAGAGAAAGCTATTAGTGACCTATCAATTTCCTTGTAATGCCTATCATTTTAAGTGGCCAGGCCACATAATGATTACCCCTCACTGTAATACATGGAATGTCATTAGGAACCAACTGAAATAAATATATAGTACTGACCAAGGTGAGACACTATGCCATTAGGGGTGAAATAAATAGTGTCAGAAGATTTAGAATTTGAATACTTCAGTCATGATCATCTAAAATCTGCATTGCACCACATAGATGATGCATAGATTATATATATACGTACCTGACCTGATGTTGTCAAAGTTGATGAAGACATACTCATCCCTGTCAGCCCTCTTATGCTCATGGTGGAATCCAAGGGCATGGAGGAACTCATGCATGATGGTACCATGTCTTCTAAAACAGCGTTCTGCAAGGCACATACGCTGCTCTCCACCCCTCATACCCACATAAGAGGAGCATCTGTGAGAAGTGAAAAAAGAAAAAGAAACGCTTTATAATTTCTCCTAAGGTTTATATGAACCATAATAATTATGGTTTAGCCTTACAAGAAAATCATATCATTATTTCCTATAAAGATGTTTTTTTTACAGTTTCTGTAGTAAAAAAAATCCAGTTTCTGGAGGAAATGTACAATGTATTTTGCAGTGAAATACTACAGAGGGTAGTGCATGTAGGCCAATCATATATTACTGGTCATCCTAGGCATTGTTTTATATTTTTTAAGCAATTACATATACTAATGGAACCAAATGATATCCCAATAACATCCACGTTTTAAGATCTCTCTCATGTTACTTCAATCCTGCTGAATATTTCAATAATAACCCCACTACAAACTTTATTATGTATGCCGAATTATCCTATTATGCATAAAAGGCTGCAATGTTAGGTATTTTACAGGTAGTGTAATATCAGTGGTGAAATAAGCAGCTCACCGTGTGCCACCACAGTTGCGGATGACCACCCTGTTCTCTGCAGAGCTACTCTCCTCAAATGTGATGCATATTTTACCATTAACGGATGTATTTGTTTGAATGTCAGTGAGTCCGGCCTTGAGAGCATCAATCTCCTCCGGGGCTAAAGATATCACATATAAAACAATGAATGTGATGCAATCTTTACTGAATGGTTTCTGAATTTAAAAAAAACCTCGGAGCATGACTTCCTCTGATCTGGTATAGGAATTCATATATAAAATTAATTTGCATGAATTAGATTTAACATTTTAACAAGACAGCAGCTTTCTTTCTTTATGGGTGCTGCTGTTCATGATGTTAGATTTATTGTTCAGACCTTTGAGAAGTTAACTTCACAAACTACACATAAACCAGTGTATTCATAATTCCAGATCTGCTTATGTGCAACTGTTTTGTGTTCTATGAAGTGGAAAAATTAAACTGGAGACTACATAACTACAACTAATATAAGGATGTGGGAACAAATTTCTGTTATAAACAAAACATTGAATATCCTTTAGTTTCCATGGTTTTGATCAATTGATTAAAAGAGTATCAGCTGCACTTACTGTAGGTTGGCTCAGCAATCTCATAATACAGAATGTTGTTCTTCCACACTCGTTTCTTATCGACAATAGCATTCAGTGGGCTCACCTAACAGAGGAAAATAGACATTTCAGAATTCAGAGCATTATGAAGCAAACTTCCAAACATTTGCTGGCTAATCAGATTGTTGGTTTTCAGGGTTATGAGTGGTTGGATATTAAATATTTATCTTACAGGCTTTACTACTGTTGCCTATATTATCATTAAATGGTGCCTTGAACATGATTAGAAAATGAATAGTTTTCAATGAATTTCTCTAACCATGAAATATGTATCAAGAACTAGTAATGCTAGAAATATTTTAAAGATATTCCAAACATAGACACAGTTATGACACTTTCTTATTTGGTCTATTTCATGCGTTTTTAAGGGAAATCCCTTAATTTGTGATTTCACAAGGACACATATTGGGAATCCCCAGCTTTAAAAAAAAGGGAATATCTAATTCAGAATAATGTATAGAAGGAATTTTAGCATTACTTTTTTTTTATCAGGCCACATACAGGCTAAAAACATTTGTTTTCCTCCTCTAAATTCATCCAGTTACATGAGATTCCCAAGTTGTTTGGAAAGAGATTTCCTTTGATTGTGACGTGGCAAGGACAGAAATTAAACCCCAGAAATTAGGGAATTCCCAAATTTTATTTTCTTTCCTTCACAATTCACTAATACTTCATTATTTTCCAATCTTTTCTTCTGAACTATTTTGAGAATACCAAACAGAAGTAAGTCAAATAAAAATAGCTGTTTGAAAATTGATGTGAATGTACTCCTTTAAAGTCATCGTAACCATATTTGTAATAATCTGTAAGCCAGGCACTATACACAGAAATGAGTAGTTACCTCCTCGTCCTCACTTTGTCCCAAAATCTCACATTCTGGCTCATCATCTACAATATACAGGTGAAATATACAAATAGTTTACATTGAGTAAAACATCTAGTTACCTTCCTGATATCAAAACAGCATTGCTTCCAATCTTCATCAAACCCCATCTATTCAATGCTAGCTACCATTGACACAAAGTGAGTGAGGGCCAGAGGCAGAGTGCCAGTTGAGATAAAAGCTGGTATATCAACTCTTACATAATATCATCATTATGAAATAAAGGGTATAACACCAGCACTCAGCAAAATACCTTAATTCTTCATTGAATTGTAAAAAATCAAAATCTTCAAGAAATCATTTATTTGAGATATTCATTATCTCCAGAAGGTTCTTAAAAACATTTTACTCACTATATGCAGTTATGATAAATATTTAAAGAGCTATATGCAAAAGTTTTAGGAAAAAGGCCCACATGGTGAGCTGCCTGTAAAGACCTGACCCTGCACACAGAGGGCATAGGAGGGGTGTGTGCATGGTGGCGTTGGCGAGTCGTGATCAAACGAGGGTTTGATACCCGCTAGGGACATAGGGGAGTTGAGTGAACTTGTTTTATACATAAGGGGCACGCTTTAGTGCATTTGCCTTCTAGGTGAATACATTCCTATCTAAAATGATTTTTTATGCTTTATTTTTCTAGATCTTTGAGAAGGAACCATGCATTCTTGGAAGTCCAGAAGTGGATTACATTTGTTTGTTTACTTTATCATTGTTGATACTTACAGACAGTGTTTGGGTGGGTCAATGCATATTTGGCGATGGCAGCTTTGGCATCAAACTATGAAAAAATAGAGCAAAATATATTCATGTTAGAAACCATAAAAATGCTTATATGCAAATGTATTACAAAGCTGTATACAAAGAATCCAACTGCTCATGGGAATAAAACATGTTTCTAGGTCGGAAAATACACAAATAAGGATGTACAGTTTTCATATACTGTGTCTAATCATCAATCATCTATTCTTTAGATCATCTGTCTCAAATTTCTTTGTATTTTCTTCTGTGAAAAGTAACATTTCCTTGATAAGGAAATAAACCAAAAGACAATAATAAAAGGGTTTCAGCTTTACCTGATTTGGCCTGGCCAGGAGAAGGGCAGGCAGGCATGCCAACAGGCAAACAATAAACGTCTTCATTGTATTGTTAACAGCAGGTAAATGACAATTGATCTATACTATCATGACTTATATAAAGGACTAAAGATTGTCTCTTATGTAACCATAAGGCACAGGTGTGTTTCCTGAGATAGTTCGACATGAGACCCCACCGAGTACTTTTGCTGTGCAACGGTGCTCTTAGAAGCCTAGCATAGCCTCTAAAGGGGTTGTTCCTATAGGGTTAGGCATCCAAACCATTTTGGGACGCCTTGGGGAATGACTTCACTTGAAAAAACACCGCTTTATTTCTTTGGGTCATCGATCCTCCTAGTGAGGATCGGTGGAAGGGTGTGGGCCAATCCATGAACGTTTGAGCATGGATGGGTTGACATGTCTTCACAGAAAGTCAGGCTGAATAAAGTTCTGAAAGAAGGAACTTTACTAAGATCCTTGAGCTAAGCATAAACAAATTGATACAAATACCTTACTCAAACAGTGGATGGCATAAAGTTGATCCTAGAGATCACTGTTAACTCTGCTAACACGTGTCTCTGGATTTAAGCATCGTTGGCTGCACTGAAGTCAAATGCAATATATTATATATAGCAATTTTGCGCTAGATAAATAGAATATGCTGGGTGTAAATGTGAGGTGTTGTGAGCATGCCAGGTGGCAGCAGTGAGCATAGAGAGGAATGACTAGTGGTGCCTGAATGGGCCCTATGGCAACTAAATGAGGATCAGACTAGCCCACAGGCAAAAGCAGGTAGAATGTATGAGATGAGAGTGAGTCATCACGATGATGTATTTTTACTGATATGAGGACATTATGTAAAACCATCCTCTTTGATAAAAACATCAAGAGTATCACTCTATATCACAAAGTTCAACTTTGTGAATAAGAATAATAATGAAAATGATGACGAACTTATGGGCTTTACTTGGACGATAACCTTTATATTTTTAGGAACTGCGTAGCTAAAGGTAGCTGTCAGAACATAAAGGGCAAGAGCCTGTAGTGAGGTGAGCAGATAAGATCAACCGTTGTGAAGTACGGATGGGAGCTAGATAGTTAAACCTAAACTTGAGCAGGTGAATGAACAGACTTAGATTGAGTGCAGTCCAACAGAACTAGTGGACCTGGAGTACAAGGAACCTTTTGGACTTAGAGGTATTCATGGGTGATATAATCTCTATGCTTGGGAATATTGTGGACTTACATCATGGAAAGGTAATCTCAGGTAGGATTGGACATGAAACTCCTCACCTATTGTCATCTTTCCCAGTGTTGTATCAATTAATATCTTGTTGTGAGCAGTTTATATGTAGAAGACAATGAAGAGTGCCTGTGTACTTCTAGCTGAGTGAATCAATAAACTGATTTAACCTCTGTCAACAAGTGTTCTTTGTGTGAGTTTGAACCCCCATATAGAGATTCCTCCACTACTACGCTACAACATCAGTGAGTATATTAAAAACGAGCAGTTATTTGGATTTATTTGATATCTAGACTATAAACCAATAACGGAATCAAGTAAATGCTCATATAACAACTTTAAGTCCATATATAGTCAAATAAAACTCAAACTAGTTCAATATGATTCTGTACTGGAGTTTATAGCCACTTGCACATAGCATTTCTTGCTCTTTGCATTGAAAGTCTGCTTCAAAAGTGGTCATAAACTTATTTTAATGCAAAAATTGTATATACAATATTGTTGTAAACGTCACAAGCTACCATCTCAGTGCATATCATATTTTGTAGAAATTTTATAATATTATGTTATTGTCACTAAATTGCTAGGTAAAATATGAGAAAAGAAATATGTTACTAAAACCATGTTATGTAGGCCCATACCAATAATAAAGGAAGCAGTGATGTAACTAAAACAGATCAGGATAGAAGGAAAAGAACAATGACAGGTAAGTGCATCAAAATTTTATTCAACAGTAACTACATCAAGGCACTACATTTGACGTGAAGGTTTTTGGTCAATAAAGATGGGCAAGGTGCTTGAAGTAGACAGAGTCAGCCTGCAATAAAACAGTGAAACGATAATTAAAAGTGCAACAAATAGGAGAATGAAGATGGACATGTACCAGCACCGCATTGATTATCCTTTGAAAAAGCTTGTGAAATTTCATAATAAATTTAACGAATTTGTTATTCAGATTTTGTAAACTTTTTATGCACTAAAATTTTGGTCATACAATAACACTTTTGCAAGTTTAAATGTAGGGCTGTAGTTATAACTGAGGTGGTAACACTATAGATTTTCATATCATATATATAATTCTAGTTTATCTCATGGAAATATACTCACAGCTTTCTTACAACCATACAGAATCTGGACACGCTCAATGTCAAGGGCACTAAGGGCCAGCCTTTACCAAAGGGGTAATAGGTTGTAGATGTTCATATTATAAATGTAAGTCTAGTTCATCTCATGGAAATGATAAGTACACTCACAGCTCTCTTACAGCCATACAGAATCTGGACACGCTCAATGTCAAGGGCACTAAGGGCTAGATTTTGTCCAATCACAGCAGTTGCATCCAGAGGAACAATGGTCGGGATAGTCTTGTCAATAGCAAATGCATAAGGCCCGTAGTGCATGATTGAGCTGTAATCATAATCAGTGCCGAGATGGTCCACACTCACCCCCTCCACCAGCTTACGGAAGGCACCTTCTTGACCTGTCGAGAGAAAGGTGACCTACCTATATAAATGTTTAAAGGGAACTAAAAATATGAAGTGGTCTAAAGTACCTGATTCTTGATATTTCAAGTAACTAATACTTTTTCAATGAAATGTAATGTATAGGTAGGCTGACCACTGAGGGATAATTATTATGACAATATCACCTTGATGCATGCTTAAGGATAGACAACACCTCTCAGGGCACCTTTTGCAGTAATGCACATGATATTTTGTTGAATAAGGGTATATTAATGTGCCATATATCAAATGATGTATCATATTTTTCTCTATCTTTTGATATAAAGAACATAGTTATTTCTTGAAAATAAGAAACATAAGGGAGAAAAAACTGATTTTTTCACTTTTATTTTTTTGAACATGGATCTCGCGCTTGTTAAGGCATGTAAAGACCTGAAATTTTCACAGAATGTGGATAACATTCACCTGGAGGGAAGGGTGTCTCAGATTTGGGTCCTAGTTTTAATTTTATGTCAAAAAAGGGGGAAACTTTTTGTGAATTTTTTCAACATTATTTTCTAGATTTTATAAAACAAAAACTAAGAAGTAAATGAGAAATTTGAGACAAGATTCCCTCCAAATGAATATTCTCTATATGCTGTAAAAATTTCCATGAAATATTAAGCGAGATATTCATGTTCAAAAAATAAAAGTTAAAAATGTGTCTTTAGTATTTCCGGCCTGCTCATACAGGTATATATCTACACATCAAAATATGAATTACATGAGTAGATATGTTTATCAAAAGGGTATATAATGATATAACACCCATATCCATGCTATGAATATAATAAAATATAAGCCTTTTTAAAGAGAGTCCCGCAAATTGGCCACTGAGAGGTGTCGTCTGTCCTTAAGAGTGAAATCACAGATGGGTCAAGTAGGGAGTGGCAGGTTGGTTGGTTGGTTATTGGTGATATCATGGTGAGAACAAGGTTTTTGACGATTCTGTCTTTGTTGATCAAATATATGAAATGATCAAATCTATGAGAATATAGAAACCATACCTTTACCCTTTTACCAAGGCAGGTGTTCTTTGATGTGCATATTCCATAGACAGGACAATGCACAGGTGGCACAATGCCTTTTGTGATGAATCGTCCATTCATCTATTTTAAGGTATGAACTAGAATGAATTATGTGAAATAATCGAATAATAGTATAATGAATGTCAACCGGTAGTATAAATGTAAGGTACGAAACAGGTACGAAAGGGGACCACATCTTGTATGAAAGTACAAAAGTATGAATGCATGTAGCAACCAGATGTGACGTCAGAATGGTCATGTGGTTGAGATTGACCAATCAGAATCAAGTAATAGACTATAAAAAGGGGCGTGAAGGCCCAAAATAAACAGTTCCTCCTTGGTACTCACTGAGTTCACATGTCTCTTCTTTAAGATGTCCGGCCTCCAAATTAGCCTAAGTCGAAGATATGCAATAATAATAGTGAACGATCCAGTAAAAATGTAACTAAAGACATAAGTTACCAGTAAATTAGGCAGTGGCCCGAGAAGCCCGAAGATGGTACGAAAGCCCGGATCAGCCCGAGAAGTGACCCGAGACCGAAAGACTGGCCAGGTACAAAAGCCTGAAATAGTGAGCAGTCGGCCCAACACAACAGGAACGAAGGTGCAACCCACTCAGCCACACGCTACCAATCTCTAGGCGAGCGAGGACCTGACTCCTTGGATGGGCCGGCCGAACTGTACACCGCCTTGATGCTCAAGACACGCTGTACCCCAAAACCCCTCCTGTCTCGACCCTCAAGAACTCCACCCTAACCGTCCCATTCATTCACCCTCATGCGCGAGGCATGACACCTCAGTTTCCTACTCAATCGGCTCAGGACCGAAACAACCCAAACGTCTCTTCGTCGTAGAGTTCGGAAACCCCGACTCACTGAAGAATGTCACACTTTCATAACACAGTTGTTGCCACTGGGGGAACGCAGGGAGTGGCAGGTCCTCATAGCCGGTACACCTCACTGTCTGGTATCTCAGATGTGTCTGAGCTATTATTAGGAACAAACTGAATTAATAGTGTCAGCAGCTTCAGAATACAAGTACACCAGTCATGACCATCTTAAATCTGTATTGCAACACATAGATGATGCATAAATATATACGTACCTGACCTGATGTTGTCAGAGTTGATGTAGACATACTCATCCCTATCAGCCCTCATATGCTCATGGTGGAATCCGAGGGCATGGAGGAACTCATGCATGATGGTAGTGGGTTTTCTAAAACAGCGTTCTGCAAGGCACATCCGCTGCGCTCCACCTCTCATACCCACATAGGAGTTGCATCTGTGAGAGGTGAAAAAAGAAAAAGAAACTACTGGCTTGATAATTTCTCTTAAAGATAAACAATAATATAGTTTAACAGAACCATTATATGGTTTAGCTTTACAAGAAAATCATACCATGGCTTCCTATGGGATTTGTTGTTTTTCAGTTTCTGTGGTAACAAAATACATTTTGTTCACAGTGAAATACTGCAGAGGGTGATGTAGGCCAATAGTATAGTACAGGGCTGTGTTCTTGAGCACCTATTTTTAACACTGTTTTGGCTAACTATTTTTTTAAGACCCTTTTTGAGAGTGGCACGTTCTTGAGTGTGTGTTCAGTCAGTCTCTCTTAGATGATAGCTAAAACTATCTCTCTAAATGGCATTTAAAACCAAGTGTACCAGAAATTAGTCTAAGTTAGCTGACAACAAGCTATTTTTGACTCCAATGTAAAACTCCTCTCAGCCAAAAATAAGTGTCTATGAATTTGTGCAAAAACATGAAACTACTGAAGAGTGTGTTAAAACATTAGAAAGAAGGTACTACATTCTGAAAGCTGAGATGTTATGCTAGAGTTACATGTGAAAAAAATCTCAACATAAAACCTAATAAATAGTGTTTAAAAACACTCTGTCCCATTTTCAGTGAAGATGGTGTAGCAGGAATGATTATGTAACACTAGCTCCAGTGGACATTGAGACCGGTGCCAGCAATTATAGGCCCTGAGTAGTGAATGACTGTTCACCTGTCAATCACAATTAACTGTCTGCCTGCTGTCTGGGTGTACCAGGAGGGCACTGACCATGGTCATGCTCCAATGTACTCACTTCAACTTTTTCCTGATATTTTTTGGTATCTAAGTGTTTGTAAAATAGGAGAAATTATAAATCCGTGGAAAGCCAGAGGAGTACTTTAATTTTTGATATAGGTTGTATATAAATTGATCTTGAATTTCCTGAGAAATTTGTAAAATATAAAAATATATGTTTTAATGTGCTAAGGGAGGAGAAGGTCCCCCAAGAAATATTAGCCCTGTATGTGTTATTGTACCAATTGCCCTTAACCCAATAAGGGCTGACTTATTTTTGGCACTTGGGAACATCCATATATAAATTGGCTGATTAAAAATAAGTTAGCTGACCCAGCAACAGGTGGAGCCAAGAACGCAGCCCTGGTCACTTGGTCAAAAGTTGTTTTTTAATTCCTATCCTCAACCAGTCACCAAAATGTTCATCTCAATGACTATTCCACATTGTTCTATGCTAGTATACTACCATCTTTTGTCACAATAGGAGATCAGAATACCCCCTTTGGGCCCTTGTTTTTACTCAGTGGCTGAATAAGGGGGGGGGGAGGCAAAAGGGGCGGTTGCCACCCCTAGACTGAGTGGAACTGTTTTCAAATAATCTACATTTGCTGATACATACAAATCTGAAGTTATTCCTTTCACTTTTTTATAGGAGGGGTTGGTTTGCCCCCCTAGATGGCTGACTCTGGATCCACTCCTGGAATATAGGTTATTTATGAACATAGGGTACAGAATATTATGCATTCATGTTTTCTTGACAAGTTATGGACAAATCAAGGGGTCGGCTCCATAAATCATGCTTGTATTTAATCTATATACCATGGAAGTAAAAATACACACATAAAGCTAAGGGGGTGGGAAGCATGCGCTACCCTCTAGCAGCATCTAAAAAGTCTTTTAGCCATGCCCCATTTAGTGGAGGAATTATATGAAAACCAGAACCTATCACAATTGTTTTTAAGAGAAAGTGCTGCCACCTGTGGTATTTTCAAGATGAAAACCCTTTGAGGTTATATATTGAAAGAGAGCCTGACTCAAAAGTGGCAGCCAGTGTGTGCAAAGGAAAAAAATTCAGGTGGGAAAACAAAGTTAATAAAACTTGTTTGACAATTTTCCCCATCTTAAGGCAGAAAGTTACCTTATTTGTATACTATCTATTATTCAACACTAAACCAATGAGATCTTAATAACATCACAGTGTTAAGATCTCTCTCGTGTTACTTCAATTCTGCTGAATAGTTCAATATACCCCCCCCCCCACAAACATTATTATGCATGCTGAATTATCCTATTATGCATAAAATACCACAAAGTTAGGTATCTTGCAGGTAGTGTAATATCAGTGGTAGAATAAGCAGCTCACGTCCTGCCACCACAGTCTTTGATGACCACCCTGTCGAATTCATCGCTGCTCTCCTTGAAGGTGATGCAGTTTTTACCATCAACAGCCGTGTCGGTTTCAAGCTCAGCGAGTGAATCCTTCACAGCAGCAATCTCCACCGGGTCTAAAAGAATAGGGTATAGAACAGTGAATGTGGTGCAGATTCTGATCTGGTGCAGGAGCTTCATATATAAGATTAATTTGCATGAATTAGCTTTGCATTTCAACAAGACAACATCTATACATTTCATGGGAGCTGCTGTTCATGATATCAAATTTACTCTTCAGACCTTTAAGAAGTAACTAAATATTGATGGCTTTAGAACTTAGAAAGGTTAGAATAACAGAAAAAGTTAAGAACCACATATAAACCAGTGTATTTATAATTCCAGATCTGCTTATGTGTAACTGTTTGAGTTCTATGAAGAGCAAAACAATATTTGAAGACTACATGAGTACAATTAATATTAGTTTGTGGGAACAATTTTCTGTTAAAAACAATACATTGTATAACTTTTAGTTTCCATGGTTCTGATCACTTGATTAAAATAGTATCAGCTGTACTCACTGTAGTCTTTCTCAGTAATCTCATAGTATAGAATGTTGTTCTTCCACACTCGTTTCTTATCGACAATAGCATTCAGTGGGCTGACCTAACAGAGGAGAATAGATATTTCAGAATTCATAGCATTATGAATCAAACTTGAAAATATTTGCTGGATAATCAGATTGCTGTTTTTCAGGGCTCTGGATGGTTGGACATTAAATATTAATCTTACAGGCTTTACCATTGTTGCCTACATTATGCTTAAAGTCATCCTAACCATATTTATAATAATCTGTAAACCAGGCACTATACACAGAAATGAGTAGTTACCTCCTCGTCCTCACTTTGTCCCAAAACCTCACATTCTGGCTCATCAACTACAACATAGTAATGAGATATACAAAATTATTTATCTTGAGTAAATTGCCTTCTAGGTGATAATGAAAACATTCCTATTCAAAATGAATTGTTTGGCTTTATTTCTCTAGATCTTTGAGTAGGAGCCATGCATTCTTGGAAGTCCAGTAGTGGATTACATTTATTTGTTTACTTTATCTTTGTTGATACTTACAGTCAGTGTTTGGGTGAGTCAATGCATACTTGGCGATGGCATCCTTGGCATCAAACTATCAAAAGATCAGGCAAAATATATTCATGTTGATATAAACTTGTCTTAGACTGCCATGTAGTATATTAATTAAAGCTTTGTGCCTATCAAAACATTGAAGGAATAGAGATACTTATGACGAAATATATTCTTTTAATGAAATCTGTTTTTGTGTTGCATATTCTACAAATAGAATAGTCATATGTCTACATAAATATGCTCATATGCGTATGTATTACAAAGCCATATACAAAGAAAACAACTGCTCATGGAATTGTGAACATTTCATTAATAAGTCATGTTTCTATATCAGAAAATACATGAATAAGAATGTACAGTTATCATAATACTGTGTCTAATCATCAATCCACATTTCTTTATATTATCTGTCTCTAATTTCTTTGTCTTTTCTTCTGTGAAAAGTGACACTTCCTTGATAAGGCAATAAACCAAAAGACAATGATAAAAGGGTTTCAGCTTTACCTGATTTGGCCTGGCCAGGAGAAGGGCAGGCAGGCATGCCAACAGGCAAACAATAAACGTCTTCATGGTATTGTGAACAGCAGGTTCAATTGGTCTATTCTATCATAACTTATTTATAAAGGACTCAAGATAGTGTATTATGTAATCAAAATACACAACAGCTGTGGATCCTGAGACATTAGATAGATTAGATAGAGTAGACATTAGATAGACAGTGTCCGAAATTAAGCTGCGCCCGGCGCGCACATTTTCGCGGCCGTGTGCAAGATTTTGAAAGGTGTGCACCCGGAATATGCACAATTTTTAGCTATATTATGACTGGTATATGTTGGGTGGGTGCACACTTTCCGAGATTGTGCACCCGACGGATGCACAAAATAAAGCCTTAATTTCGGACACTGATAGATTAGATAGATTAGGTTAATGGAAAACCTAGCTTCTAGTCTCAAAGAATGAATAATGTCATCTGTACTTTTATGTGTTATGGTCTTCTATCAAATGGGAAATGTTCAAAGTAAGACTATATATGTATAGTGAATTTATGTTGAATGCGTATGATGCTTACTCCTCTGACGGCTTGTATAGTGAATTTAATAGCTATTCTCATTAATAAATAAATGTCAGTAGGAACAGATATACACATGACACAATTTGATTTAATTGTCAGCTCACATACTGGTCAATATAAATGTTATGTCCCATTAGAAACCTTGTATTTACCATGTATGAGTTTAATGAAACATCCAGTCAACGAAGAACAGTGGCAGGTGAGCTTTTAGAACTTTTATTCATAGAGAATAACCACATAAACTAAACAAAGTATCTGACCTTATCTTTATTGGTTAGTAATGATTTGGTGTTTGAAGAAGACAGTCAGCCTACAAAAAGACAATGACAATAGTAAAAAGGTAGACGAGTAAATCTAATCAACCAAATAGGGGAAGGATTGCTGACTAAGTGTATTGCAACCATGTTCTGTACTGATTTTAATAACCTTTGACAAACTTGTTTATAAAGCACATAAAGAAGGATGACTTTTGTAATGGAATAAGCTGGAAGTGAACGCTTCATTGTAGTCTTCTATCATTGTAAAAAAAAAAGTAAAATGGTTTCTATTCCACATCACAATTGCTGAATAAGCTAAAATATCTAATTACTAATCCCTAATATAACAATAAACTTACAGCATTATCTGCTGGATGCTAAGGAGTAGGCTCCCTAGTCTAAGCATTAGGGTGTTATGGAAGGTTGAAACCAGTGAAAAATCATGGTGGCACATGGGGAAAAAACTCGTTTCCCTACCGTTTTATATATGTAATGTTCTCAACAATAACCTGTTTTCTGAATTCATTTAAGATAAATAGGTGCAATCATTTCCTTTTTGTATGCACTAGGCAATCTTCCCTCCAACTGGCAACTGCTGATCCGGAAAGTCAACGGCAAAGTTGCGGGGTGACTGGAATATCAGGCAAGTTTGATATTTGTCCAGCGATTTTCCTTGTGACCTTCCCGGCGATCCTGTTGCCCATTGCCCAGAATGCACACCATACCCACGGGGAGTTGCTGGGTGATCCATTTATATTTCAGTAGCCTGGCAACTTTGCTGGCAATTTTCTGGATCGGTGGTTGCCAGTCCCCAGGAAGATAGCCCAGTGGGTATGGGCCTTGAGATAGGTTTGGTCAGTTTTGTTTCTTGTCAATTGTATCTATTTTCTAAATTATAAGCTGTCCCTTTAAAAGCATTAAGGCCGTATTCCACACACCGAAAGTGCACTGCCGATGCACTGCCGATATACTTTCTGCACTGTCGATGTAATATCGATATCAACGTGTTGGTAAATTTTTCCTGCCGATTTAGGACTGGCCACCGATTTGACACTTTTGGCCGCCGATTTGACACTTTCGGCCGCCGATTTGATACTTTCGGCCACCGAAAGTGCACCAAAAATACGGGCTGCCAGTATGGGACGTTGCTATAGCGATGGTCATTATCGGCGCCGCTCACTTTCGGTATATGGAATACGGGCTTTAGAATTAATGTGGGTGCTGATAATCATAACCAATTGTCCTTTTCCAGCATATAATGCGTGCAATCTTTTTAATGTTGAAAGTGAACTAAATATCAATAATGTATAGAAGAAGGGTAGTATTCTAAGCGGTTAAACAAAAAGAAAATAATTTTGAAATTGGAAAGTCCGATTCCTCCTTCCTTTTTTGGAATTAGTATAGTTAAATAAATGCCACCAACTTAAAGAAATGTATGGTGAATTTTTTGCGTATCTTGGCGATAAGCTAATCTAAGTTTATACCAACAATAAAGTTTATGATGAAATATTTTCCATGGTTATTTCCTGAAGACAGTTGTGTAATACAAATCTAACTAAAGCAATTTGGTTGACTGATTGCCTCTTAATTTTGTAAAATAAAGCTTTATATAATTGCCTTTTCCACACAGGAACAAATTTTACAGCCTGTCAACCCAACCTATAATGTCAAGCCTTAACGAATTTTAATTAAAATCTAATATAAAACCTTTTCCCCCTTGAAAAATAGCATTCTGATTGACTGGCAAACCTTCAAATCTGTCAATTGATAAACTTGAAGAAATCAGAATGTATAATCAGTACTTTGGGAAATAGAAAATAGAGTTCTTGCTTATTTCAGTAAAGCTAATTCTATGAAACCTGCCTGGCCAATATGATTATTTTGTCCACCATTGTCCAAGCCTGGGAAATACACCGTGTGGTAAAGGCTTATTATAACTAGTCACATATCCCATGTTCAAATAACTTCCATGTCAAGTGAATTCTTTCTAGACCCCATCTCTGTGTCACATAGATGTCATGCTCAATCTAAACACAAGTTTTGTGATTCAGACCCATGATAGTTGTAATAATAGTTCTATTGAAACAAATCTTATGCTAAATATTTCTTATCATTTTTCATTAAAATTCCATGTCAAATAGACTATAAGAAATTACAACAGTTAACAGAGAACCCACAATTAAGCAAGCAAAGGTATAACTCATACAGTTATTCAAGAAAGATAAAAAGAAACAAGTCAGATTTATATATAGGATCTTTTTATTCAAAAACAATAACCACTTGAATTCCATTGTATTTGACCTGACGCCTCTTGGTTAATACAGATGGGCAAGGTGTTTGAAGTAGACAGAGTCAGCCTGCAATCAATGAATGCTTTTGTTAGTCCATAATTCAAACAAGTATTCTATATGCTACAGAAAGAGACCCAAACATGATAGCATTTTAATGCGAATGTTGAGATGTTGGCACAACAATGGGAGTTTGGTTAGTAGTTTTAGTTGATGTAATGCTCTCTCACTATGGAATACTCAGCATGTTAGAGTGGACATTTATTTTTCCTTTATTCAATGCCTGTGATACAATGTTTTGACGCATAAGGAAGAAAGCATTGCAGGCTTATTTTTTCATTTGAAAGAACTCTAGAGGAATTTTCTTATTGTCTTGTTAATAAGCATTTGTGCAATATCTTGTGACAGGGGTACATTTTTCTTATTTATAATTGAGCATTAACCAATCATAAAAGTAAATCTTGACTTACAGCTCTTTTGCAGCCATACAGGATCTGGACACGCTCAATATCCATTGGGCTCATTCCTGCACGCTGACCAATTCTTGCTGAACGATCTCTGGGGATGATGGTGGGGACATTGCGGTCCACCGCAAAGCCATAGGCTCCATAGTGCATCAGTGAGTTGTAGTCATAGCGCGTGTTCAGCAGATCTACCTCAATACCTTCAATCAGCTTACGGAAGTTTCCTTCTGTCCCTGATATGCATGAATTTATAACAGATCATAGTCTTCATAGAACAAAATTTTCTGATACTATTAAAATACAACCTAAGTGACAAGTCTCAGAGGATGCAAACATTTGTTATCAGATCAATATGTAAGGTTTTAATCCAATTAACAGTAATGCATCATGGGTCAAGCAGTAAACAATTGCTTCTTGCTATATTTGTTGGGGGTCATAAAAATCTTAAAATTAGTTCCTCTGCATATCTATTTTGACATTTTCTTTGCTACTATATTTGGGGTTGCAACTAGGAAACAGTTATAATAATTTTTTAAACTTTTAATTTCTGTAAACTGCTATGGCCTAAGTATGATCCTCTGGCACCTACCTGGCCTAATATTTCTAAAGTTGATGGTAACATAGCTGTCTCTGTCAGACCTCATATGCTCATGGTGGAAGCCAAAAGCATGAAGAAACTCATGGATGATAACACCCTTACTGGCGATACATCCTGGAGCAAGGCACATCTGCTGCTCTCCACCGAGCATACCAACATAAGAAGAGCAACTGGAAAATATTGAAAACAAAACTAATGTTTTTCAGTATGTGACAGACGTGGTTCATAGCTAAACCATCATAAATCTGAAATCAAATGTCCATAAAGCAACAAATGAAAAGAAATCACTTTTAGAACAACATAAATAATTATTTAGTTGAATTACAAAGCATATCTTATTTATTTATTTATTATAAACTAATTCCTATGGGGTGTTCATCCTATGTTTTGGATTGATGTGCAAAGTACAAAAGCCTGTAAATACTTTTGCATGTTGCTGCAGGTAAAATAATGTTAAAAAAGCCAGTGTTAAGCAAACTGCAAAAGTCCTTATCCTGCTCATTATAGGTGTACATAGAAAAGAAAACTGCTACAGCACTGCATGGAAATATTGAAAGCTCTAACAAAAACCTAGCAGATTTAACTATAAGCTTTAGATGATAAAAATAATAATGGTTACTGCTACATACCCACCACAGTTCCTGATGACCACCCTGTCATAGGCATTGTTATCTTCTACAACATTTACACAGGTCCTTCCGTTGACAGCGGTGACCCTCACAAGTTCAGCCACTGCAGCTCTTACCCTTTGGACCTGATCAGCAGCTTATGAGAAAAGTACCAGGGGATGAAAAGCAATTAAAAGTGATTGACATTTACTGGATTGACTAAATTGTACTATCATTCTTATACAGGAGAACATTATTCTCAGCCAGATAGCTATCACAATTTCAATTAAAAAATATTTGGAAAAAAATCTAAATGGAATCATCCATCAATCGGAGCAACCATTGGATAAGAATGTCTAATTTTCAGATATTCCTAAAACTACCATTTGCAAGATGTTGACCAAGTTTGACAGAAAGAAAATAACTCTTGAGAAAGGGGGTAAGAATATAGATATCAGGACCTACTGAATCGCTCGCCGAATGAGTAGCGGAGGGTGTTGCTGGTCCATAGAAGCCACCTGTTAGCAATAGCATTCAGGGGTCCCATCTGAGAAGGAAAACAAATATATGTGGACCTAACCCAATTGTGGACAGTTTGTATTGAAAGTAGCTTCTGTCTTTTACTAAAAATCTTGTAATAATGTTTCATAAGGATAGTATAAATGGCGATATTGCAGATTTTTGTTTATTATGACAGCTTTATAATTGTAAAAAGCAGTTTATTTTTCCATACAAAATCTCAGCATTTGTTTACTTTGCATACTTTTCAATCCCATTAAATAAGTAATTGTTTCTTAGATTTCATGTAGATAATAAAGAATTCTAAAGAATAAACAGTGACTTAATTGCATACCTTGGGATCTTCTTTGTTCAGGACCGTACATTCTAAGTCGTCTAAAAATCAAGAATATTAACGTTCATTGAAAATGTGATCTAGGTTAAATGGCAATTAAGATAATTAGCACTGTCATTCGTTTACAGTCATCAAAGGGATGTAGGCAACATGAAAGCAATCTAATGTTATAGTCACAAAACCAGATTTTGGCAGTTACCATTATGAAGACCATTAATGTTATTCTAAACTAACAAGTGCTAGATCTAACAATAATTCAAAATCCATCATTATTAAAACAGGACCAAAATGCATCCTCCGCTTCATCACCTGCACATGTGAGGAACAGTAGGTACAAAGGGAAGTTGATATTAACAGGCTGTATGTAAGCTCCTTATTCACAGTATTTTAAAGATATTTGGAGCATTATTTGGGTGATGAAATATAGAAGACCCTTAGGGGTTGTCCACAGGTTAATGGATGAACCTATGGGCAGCATACTGCCCATAGGCTTCGACTCTCAGGATGCCACCCGGTGGCCCGTTGCACAATGATTTTTGTAACAAAGAAAATAAAAAAACAGCGGAACATTTCGTTGTTACTTTTATCGTAACAACGAACGTTTTGACACTTTTTTTACTATATTTAGAATGCCCTCAAAGAGCTGTAACTTTTACGGATTTTTTTCTAATTTTGTCCCTTTTTATAACAATTTACAGATTTCAATTTCATTCATTAGAACCAGAAATATTGCATTTTCGTTACAACAAAACATTTCGTTGTTAAGCAAAAGTTCGTTGTACTTTCATTGTTTGATCCTCACAACGAAAATCCATTGTTCAACAGGCCACTGTGGATCTTCTTATATTAGTATGTCTGTTGTTTTAGCTAAAGCAAGCCATGAACCTACCTTCACCGGTATTGGGATGCTTCAGTGCATACTCTGCCATGGCAACTTTAAAATCAATCTGAAATACATTGATCAATATAATTGTGTTAGAAGTAATTGTTTATATTGCACAAGTCAATTTTAGCTTTGGTTTCAGTACTTTCATGAATCACATGAGTATCAGAAGAAATTGCCAACATTCCTGTTAGAAATTATACTACAAATATTAGCAGTTTTGAGGAGCTTATGTATATAAACGTTCCATTGGATATTGTAAGTTAATAAAAGTATTAAACTGTATTAAAGTCCAAACCCTATTTAACCCTATTCATGGTAGTCCTCCCCAGTGAAACCATAGCTACTTATGAAAAGGCTAAATCTTGCAAACGTTTGATCCACGGCAGAATTATCAACAAAAGGAAACAGGCTATTGACAGCAAATGAAACCTTACTTATTTGAAAAAAAAACACAATTAAATTATGGCAACTAATATTAAATTACCTAGATGCACATGATACATATAATGCAAGAAAAGCTTGCATATATATATATATATACAAATATACTTCTATGTTCAAAGTTGTGAAAATTTAACAAAATATCTTCTGCGGGACTGATACAACTTTTTGAATGTAAATATACCACTTTACCTCCTTTGCCAGAAAGGCAGCAGGAAGGCAGACCAGCATGCAGAGGAGAAGGGTTTTCATGATGGCGGTAGACGGAATAACGCCTGAATACGACACCCATCGGGTATTTATACAAGGTTGGATATCATACATAACAGATATATCACACATGATCTGATAACAGAGAGATATATGTAACATCGAAGACTCTATATCAAGATGTAAGGTGAAATCCTTATGTAAGAAATCTGGCAGGTTTGGGCTGGTTTGGGGCAGAACTGAGATATTTAGAAATGTATATATGTTGCACCCTATCATATATTCTAGTTTAATGTAGGAAAAGAAACATCTGATGTTTTTCTACAATTGTGATTTAGCAATTCCATCAGAGTTTAGTGATGTAAAAGAGATTATGGCAAATAACCAATTTTTCAATCAATATTTTGAACAGTGAATCTTCAATAACATTAGTTTCTTTTTGTTTTCAATAAGAATATAAAGCTGAACTATACACCAGTTATTAGACATGGGATTTCTTTGCGTACCTTAGAGGGCAAAAAAAGATGAGGATATGTGACAAGTTATTCAGCAACAGTCAGTAAAGATCTCTCTTCTTCATGAATATACTTTCTAGTTTATGGAATTAAATTAACAAATAAAAACTGTAAAAGGATGTTTAGATATTGTGCAGATAACGCCACATTTCCAAAAATGAGTTGTCCGCCATATTGGTGATTTATAACCCATTATAGGAGATCTGACGTATACTACACAAAGTATTAAGTGAGAAGTCAACAAATCTAGGGAACCATGTTTACAAAATGGTAACATCGCAGATCATCTCCAAGAAATATTATTTGTAAGGCCCATGTTCACTGTTCAACCTACCCATCCCCTTGTGTGTGACATCATTTGTGGATTGGACTATGGGGTTTTACTTTAGTGTTACTTGAAGGGAGTTTTAAGTGTAATTTTCTCCACTCATTATTCCATTATTTTAGCTAGTCCAAGTCACAGTTTTCCATCATGGGCCACAAATCAGCTCTGAATGCAGTTCGTTCATCAAGAGTTGACAAGAACACTCACATGAAAGGATGTTTCTTTATTGATATCAATCACATGTATTATATGTCGCTGACTTCCCTTTAGCATTTCACCAGTCCTTAGGCAAGTCCACTCAGTTCACACAACCAAAGTCCAGCCTTTCTGCAGACCTCCCTACCTGTTATGAGGTCCTTACTAGCCAATGGTTTTAATAGCTCTATGCTCCGGATGCCAAAGACCCGTCTCATTGCTACATCTAGCTGCGGACTTAACTTGCTACCGCTCATGACACAGAAATTCTCTGCCTATACCCTAGCAACAGCCTTTTGTCTGATCTTGAACTTGGACTGACACTACCTCAGTACAGGATGGCCCCTATTGATATCCAAGATATTACAATATTCATTATAAAGATATATCTTCACCTCCATGAACTTTACATTATTTTGAAAGTAGCACCTTCTGAGAAATCTCTATCAGGAGATATTTGTTCTGGAGTTTGTCTATATTTGTTATAGCGCCGATCCACAAGACCATGGAAATGGACCGACAGTGAACCAACAGTCTACCAATTTCAAATTCAATTAAAATATTTTCTATCTCAAAAATCGGCTCAGAATCGACTCAAGATCAGCTCACTATGGTTCACAATCACTCTATGAAACATGTCAACCAATTTTTTAAAACTGATTTTGGAGAAGACAAATAGAATAGAAAAATATTCCAACCGATTTCAAAATGACAATGAACCAATGATATTATTAATCATATTGAATACTTTAGGACCAATTCTGGACCGATTCTGGACCGATTTCATTAAGTACAAATATTTTTCATGTTAGTTCATTCATTTTAAGGTCGATTAGACTGCAGACTTCAACATTATTTTGGAAAGTTGATGCATTTTCATTTAATACTTTATTTCATGCTCTCTGATAGAAATGTATGGTTTCATCTTACTTCCTTTTTCAGGCATTCAACATTATACATTTTGGGTGCATTAATGCTATTAATGTGTTCAATGCAAACATATTTATTCAATTTCGATAATTAAACCATGCAATTTTTGTCAATACTTTACTTCTCATTTCTATTCTAAAAACCAGGAAATAATCAGTTTTTAAGTTCACCATGGATCATTTTGTTAGCCATTATAGTATGCACAGTTAAGATTATTGACTATAAAAATTACCTTATCTTAACGTATATGGCATGAGAAACACAAAGTATTTCTATTAAGCTTCATTCAAAAATTATAATCTACATTGGTTCAGTTTTTAAAAATAATTTTTTATTCAAGAGATATTCCATCACCCATTTGAGTATGGCATGTGATCAGTAGACATCAGCTAGGTGTTTGAAGTAGACAGAGTCAGCCTGCAAAAATAAGACATTGGTCATTAATCTGATTTAGCCTATTTTTGTTATGCAATATGTAAAGCATTGCATTGAATAAGTGCAAATTACCCTAAATGCCATGAGCAACTAGGATATGCTACAGCGAATGCTACAGTGGATGTGTTTCATCTAAATGAAATAGAGCTGAATTAAATATTAACTACCACTAACATTACATGACTTAGACATTTATACTTTACATAAGAAGTCAAATCTCAAAAAATAGCTCCTTTGCCCCTTCGTTTGGATGGGAATCAATAATGAAAACCACAGTGAAAGGTTAAATTTCTTACAGCTCTTTTGCAGCCATACAGGATCTGGACACGCTCAATGTCCATGGCACTCATTCTGGTACGTTGACCAATTTGTGCAGAGGAGTCCAGAGGGACAATGGTTGGGACATTCCGGTCAATAGCAAAGCCATAGGGCCCGTAGTGCATCACAGAGGTGTAGTCATAGCGTGTGTTGAGCAGATCAACCTCCCGACCCTCAACCAGCTTACGGAAGGCAGATTCTCTGCCTGGTACACAAAAACATGACCATAAGGTATGATTTTTCTGTGCATGTGGCATTAAATCTTGCATTTACAAGAATAGTAACTCAATGGATACCCTAACCTTCATCGATGCAATTGTATTAGCAAAAAAGAATTATTCAAAAGTATCACCATGTCCTTTCTTTTATTGGTGCATTTGTGGCATCCTTTTAACTGCATATATACTTTTTATGTCAACAAAATTAGAAATTGTTTGGTGAACCTTTGGTCATTAATACTTTATAAAGTTCTTGATACTCCTTAGGGCTCTGTCAACTTTATGTGACTTTCTAAAGTGATAAAAACTTTATTATCTTGAAAAGTAAAGTACATATATTATGCTTAAGTTAGCACAAGTATAAGAATTTACAGCTTCATTAGCAAAGTTCTACTGCAGAAAGTCAGCATTTGCTGCCAAGTATTTCCTAGATATTGATTCATGGTATGCGTTATTACTCTTCGAGTACAAGGTTGTTTACTCTGTTTATGAGAATAAATAGTTATATACTTGGGCAATTTACCAATAGACCAATATACCAGAGTGCACTACCTAAAAAAAGCCATATTCTTGTGGCAATAAAGGTTAAATATTTGTTTTGTATATCAGTGTGTTGTACCTCTCTGAATGTTGTCAAAGTTTACATAAACGTAGTTATCCCTGTCAGACCTCATGTGCTCATGGTGGAAGCCGAAAGCATGCAGGAACTCATGGATGATTGTGCCATGAGCAGAAATACAGGCAGGTGCAAGGCACATCTGCTGTTGGCCTCGGATCATACCCACGTAAGAAGAGCAACTGAAATGAGAAGATGAGCTTTTTGTTCATGTGGTAATTAAATTGGTTTTCCCTTTCCTGTTGAATGGCAAAGAAAGTCATTTGATTTTCTGAGTACTAACATTAACACATCCATAATGTAATGTCACATTCATTGTTTTTCATTCAATTACATTGATTGCTCAATTTATCTATTATCCAAAGCTTTCTGTTTGTGAACCAAGCTATTCTTATTCTTACCAAAAATATTATACCTACACAAAGATATATGACTCGGACCATCCCCTGTGGCCCTTTGCAAATGGATTTTCGTTGTGAGGATCAAACAATGAAAGCACAACGAACTTTTGCTTAACCACGAAATGTTTCGTTGTAATGAAAATGCAATATCTCTGGTTTTAACGAATGAAATTGAAATCTGTAAATTGTTATTAAAAGGGGAAAACATAGAAAAAATTCAGTAAAAGTTACAGATCTTTGAGTGCATTTTAAATATAGAAAAAAAGGTGTCAAAAGGCTCATCGTTACGATAAAAGTAACAAGGAAATGTTTCGTTGTTTTTTATTTTCCTTGTTACGAAAATCATTGTGTAACGGGCCACTCAGGGATTTTTGTGACGTTGTCATTATTGGCGCCCCCTGCGAGAGTCCGTGCACAGCATTACAACGTGACGTCTTTTTTGCCGTTGTTGTGATGTCATCGTCAGTTTGTTTATGTTATTTAACTGTCAATGACGTCATGAAAACAGCAAAAAGGACATTGTGTTGTAACCGTGTGCACGGACTCTCGTAGGGGGCACCATTAACAACAACGTGAACAGTGAAACATAATACAGTCGTTAATCTTTCCTTTGTATGATCGTTCTTCTTACCCTCCACAGTTCCTGATGACGACCCTGTTAGCAGCAGTGTTACTTTCCTGTATATTGACACAGTACCGTCCATTGATGGCAGTGCTTCTAACAAGATCAGCTACTGCAGCACGAACTCTACGGACCTGATCAGCAGCTTAAGAAATAATGAGACAATTACCCTCATTTCATACAAGTTACAATATGTTAGTAATCTAAAAATGTCTCTGGTATTTGAAGGCCTAACTTTTGCATACAGTGTATTATGTTTTGAGAAATTGCTGAAACATTAGTTTGAGCAGTTGAGCATTAAATTTTAATTGGCAAAAACATTGGAAAAATGTACACCAAACCTGTCTGTGTGCAATTGATGAAATTAAATGTACTACATCTCTCCATTTCTTATCATTACCATAGAAAGAAATTTCAAGTGGTTGAATTTGTGGAATAGTTATTGTGATCAATATTTGTTTCCAGAAAAAGAAAACATAATATGAAAAGGTTCAACCATTGGCAAAGAAACAACTTACTGTAGCGTTGACCAAAAGAGTAATACAAAGTGTTGCGAGTCCACAGAAGCCTCCGGTTTACAATAGCATTCAATGGCCCAATCTGAAGGAACAACACAGTTTCATTCACGTTTTAGTCACAGTTTCTTTCAAATTAGAAAATATTATTTCTTGGTTCAACCGTTTCATACATTCAGTCATGGACATATATGTTTTTAGGTCATCAAAGACTATGAATAATCTGGTATGGGCTAACAAAGAAAAAGAAAAAGATTATCATGTATTGATGTCTTTTGAGAAAATATATTATGCATCATTATCAAGTTGCTCTAATATCTTTGAATAAGGGAGATATGGCATATAGAGAATTTGATGTTTATCTTACTATTTTACTATTATTATGGAAATTTCATGTAAATAATTTAAACCGAAAGCATACATGAAATTTCCGCTTTTATACAAAAGAAAATAAGATGTTGATGCTTTTATGGAATAAACTGCATTTCTAGCAATGGAACACTCACGTATATTTTCCTTGGTTATTACAAGCACATTTCATAGTTTGAATAACAGATTAACTTAACTAAACAAAAATATTATCTTACCTCCTGCTCCTCACTATTTCCCAGAACCTCGCATTCAGGCTCCGCATCTTAAGGGTACAATAATCAAATCCTAGATTATCAATAATATGACTAACATTGAATGAACCAATATTATGATATATCAGGAATGTAGACTGTTTCATCCTTAATAAAGGTTAATGCGACCATTATTTAGTAGCTTTGTGTATTGTTCACGATAGAAACAAAGAAAATAAATAGTGTAACAAAAAAGGGTTATGCAAAGGGATATCAATGAAAATCATCGAAATACCAGTGATATGTTAGCCAAGGTGTTCACAATCAGAAACTTGCCATTTCTAACAAAGATATCTTTCACAGGACAAAATATTTAGTCCATCTGTAATATAATATACTTCATAGAAATCGTTTTATTTAAATCTTAATACATAGGAATAAATATATTTTCTGCTCAATACTTACCATCAGGGTTTGGGTGTGTCCTAGCATAGTTGGCAATGGCAGTCTTGGCATCAAACTTAATCGAAAATAAAAGATGATAAACTCTAAAAATATAAGTACTAACCGGTGTATTTCAACTTCCTCTGTTTGTCTATAATATTGAGACAAACATAAAAAACATTGATTCATCATCCACCCACCCAGAGTTTTATAAGTCTAAGATCTTATGCAAAGATAATGTTTCAGTATTAAACCAGAAATATTGAATACATTTTGGAAATGGAGAATTTTACTCTGCAGACTGGTGACTTCTGGCAGAAAATTTTCAATGAGTACCCAGTCCTTACCTGGTTTGGCCTGGCCAGGAGAAGGGCAGGCAGGCAGAACAACAGGCAAACAATAAACGTCTTCATTGTTGACGATCGATTGAACATAGGCCCATTAATTTGTTTAGTTCTTATATATGGAACACATGTCACACTTCAGATAAACCCAGGTAAGCAAGATGGAGATAGAACATGTAAGGTGGAGATAGAAGAGGTTATGACCAGATGTCAATGCTTTATTAGATAATGATATCATGATATGTCAGAACTGATATCCTAGATTAAATACAGACAGTAGTTATTTACAGAGCCCAAATAAAGCCATAGCTTTCAGCTACATCCAAATGTTTTGTATCAATGTCTGATTGATGGGACCCAAAACCAATATAATTGACAACATTTTTCAAAACTCAGATAATTATAGAAACATGTTAGATGAGTCTACATGAGGTCATTGTGAAAACTAGCTCAAACGGAAATAGCTTTAAAGGAGAGATGGTGATATTTCCATTTGTTTGTAAACAAACCACATTTTTTCAGATCTGTAATAATTAAGTTGAGCAAGGACTAATTTTTTGCTAAATTTCATGGTTTAGATTTTAACATAGGCTATAAATTTCATTGAATTTGTTGGTTTTGGGTCTCTTTAAAACTCTCCAAGCCCTGTATCCTTTTATCTGACTAGTGTTGAAGGTGACAACGGTAAGGCCTGTTTTTTTTATAACAGATCAAAGTTTAACTATTCCTTGGGTTCAACCTTACATGGTTCAAATTTGCAGTTCAACTTTTGCCTCAACTTTCTTTCACCTCCTTTTGGATCAAAAGGAGAGTTCTACTTTAATGGGTTTGAATCTTTTAGCTCTTTTTAATAAGTTTAAACAGGAATGGATGACTGAAACTTGGTATTTCATCTAATTCGATAGACTAGATCAATATTCTAAGTGAAATTTCTTATATAAATCAAATTTATCTTTTGATTCAGAGTTGAACCACCCTAGGTCAAATTTTGAGGTTCAACAGTTAAAGCAGTTAAACTGCTTCAAAAAACCGGTTTGAACTGTGGTCAGCTTGGGGGGTTTGGGGGTTTGGGGGATTGGGATGCATGATGAACGGTTTGTATATTATGATGTATGCCTAGTTTGACAGAGAGAAAAGGTTCTAAATTTTGTCATTTGAATATTAGAAGTTTGTTCAGTAATTTTTTCTGAATTTAAATCTAGTATAGAGGGATCTGGAATAGAAATATTTTCTCTATCTGAAACCTGGCTAAATCCTAATATTATTTCATCTGATATACTACATATATCTGGTTACTCAATTGTCAGACTCGACAGACGACTGCTGTTGGACGATGGTTCATACCAACGTGGAGGTGGTGTAGCTATTTATCACAGTACTTTAATTAATTGTGATTCAACTAAATGGCTGCATTTGAATGTTTCTAGTGAGAATATGGAGGTGCAAGTTGTGGAGCTTATTAGAGAGAATGTGAGAAATTGTTTACTTGTTAATATATATCGTCCTCCGCAAGACAACTTAAATGTGCTTATAGATCACTTATCTCTGATATTAGATACTGTGCCTAATTGAGCAAGGAAAGACATTATATTAATGGGTGATTACAATGTTGATTACAAGAAAGAAATTCTCGTGAAGTAAAGCGATTGAATTACTTTTCTAATCTTTGACTTGGAGCAGGTCATCACTGATGTTACTCATCCAACTCAGTTTGCAGACTCTGTTATCGATTTAGCATTCTGCAGTATGACCCATATAATGGACCAGGGGGTACTTGATTACTTTATTAGCGATCATTTACCTATTATGTTGTTAAAAAGAAGCAGAGGGTGACTAAAGATAGGATGAAAATTACTGGCAGAAATTATCAGAAATATACAACTTATAAACTTAAACTTGAATTGAATTGGAATAGATATCTAGACGATGTTTATCATGCCGATAATCCAGTGGATTGCTGGAATGGTATTCACAATGTCCTGATTAGCGTCGCAGACTCTCTTTGTCCATACAGAGACTAGTATGTCTCCGTTGATCATCCTGGCTTGTTAACTGATGAGTTACTTAGTTTACAGAAAGTTTGTGATTATTTTTACAGGAGAGCTAGATTGACCGATAAAGTTGAATATTTATTCTTGGCCAAGAATTTACGAAATAGAGCGAATGTTGCATTTAGATATGCAAGGAGTAATTCTTACATATCTAACTGTTATCAAGGAACAGTTGGAACAATATGATGATAATGCTAAGAAGTTTTGGAGAGTTATTAAATCAGGATTATTCAATTCTACCAATACATGTAGTGTGTTACTTAGTGATGACAATGGTAGATTATTGGATAATGCCATAAGTGGCCCAGTCTGTTAATAAAATTAATTTGTTACATCAATTGGACCCGGACTTTCGAGGGAATTTGGTGAGAATGTTGATATGCACTTCCTGGATGATCACCCTAATCATATTCATAAATTTAGTTAAGTTTACACTTGAGAATGTTATTTCTAAAATTTAAGGTCTTAACATTTATAAGTCTTCTGGTATAAGAGACGTACGCATTTATTTAAGGATGCCATGTTACATAAGCCAGAATTATCATTGTGTCTGGCTAATCTGGTAGTGAAGACAGCCAGTTTTCCTGATGTATGGAAATCAGCAACCATTATTCCATTGAAGAAAGTACCGAATCCTACTACACCTGGTGATCTTCGTCCAATTTCGATTTTACCTGTTATAGGAAAGTTAGTTGAGCAGTTGATACATGATCAATTGAAGAAGTTTTATGAAGATACTAATTTTTTCACTAAATTACAACATGGATTCCGAAAAAATCATTCTACTTCTCTGCAGTATCGAAATTAGTTGATGATATCATGTTGCATTTAGATAATCGTGAAATAGTTTGATCAACATTCTTAGATATGAAAAAAGCTTTTTATTCAATAAATCATGAAATGCTGCTCAAAAAACTTACTCTAAGTGGAATATTACCCAAAAATGTTGCTCTCCTCCAGGACTATTTAACAAACCGTAGTCAAGTCACATTATATAAAGGAAAGTACTCAGATGAACATGGTCTGGTCACTGGAGTTCCTTAGGGATCAACTTTAGATCCTACATTGTTCTTGGTTTACATAAATGATTTGCCTAATGTTTTGTTGCACTCACATTGTCTGTTATTTGCTGATGACACTGTATTATATCATGCAAACAAAGACTGTGCCATGGTATATAGTGATATGCAAGCTGATTTAGATAAAGTGTTTAATTGGTGTATCAACAATAGGATAAGATTAAATATTTTTACCTTTGTTTGATTACAATGATTTTGACTATATTTTATTGTCTAATGAAAAAAAGGATCATCTCCAGGCTATGTTTAATAGATTTACTAGAATTATATTTGGTGATAAAATTGAAAAAGTGGAGAGGATACGTAGAGTTGCTATGGGCAATCTTGAGCAAAGAAGATCTCTACATTTGATGGGACTAATGTATAATTTATATTGATGATCGTGATCTACCTACAAGGCAGTTTGCTAAATTAGTCTTGAAGGTCCCTGAAGTGGTCTTAACAAAGACATTCTCATCACCTATCTATGCTGATAGCATTATGTGGAATGAAGCTCCTGCTGTAATACAACAGTCGGGTTCCTATGTGGAATTCAAATTTAGATGTAAGGCTTATCTTGGTATAACATAAGCTGTATAGATGTGTTATCCATGTCTCATCCCCCCTCCTCCATATCCTTTATTTCTTTAAATGTATAATCAAATTGTATACACATTTTTATATTGTTAAACACCTGTTATGGTATTGTTAAATGCCACTTATGTTACAGTTACATTCAACCTTTGATAGAATCCAGTGTTTAATTATGAAAATCAATGCTTAGCGTTGAGAATTGTCTAACTGCCTTTTTTGTGAAATAAAAAAAAAAAAACTTTTGAAAAAAGGGTTTTTCAGAGAACAAAAAACCATTCAATTCATTAGCCATCCAGTGTTAAACCTTTCCAATCACAGAGACCAGTGTCACCTAAAATGTTATGGAAAATAAAGAAGGAAAGAGTGAAGACTGAAATCGTCACTATCAGACTAAAGAATTGGCTTCGATATGGGTGACTAATAGTCGAGCAGCCATTCTCAGAATGTGCCTAAATAAAGGAAACACCCATCTTGGTGTATCAAAATGTCTGCCATATCTCATTTGAAAAGTAAATGTAATAATATAGTTAGTATGATGATAGTTTATATCAAGAAATGTTTGTCAGGGGATATAGTAAGTAAATGGCTTATTTCCATGGCAACCTCATTAAATTGTCAGTAACAGAAGTGTGAAAATTGTTGCCTTGGCTACACAGTTGCCATTATAGCCAAACCTGATTTGACAGATAATTAAGTTTATTGTCAATTGAGTTTGAATAGCTACCACTCTATCTCAACTGAAGAGTAATTATCCCTCCTTTGTTGAATCATGTTTTTTCCCTCAAAAACAATCGGTAAATAATGGTGTCTATGGAAATACTTTACCAACTTTAAAACCAAACTTGGTTAATATAAAGGATGAAAAAACGAATGATATGTCACATCAAAAGACTCAGAGCACATGGTAAAAGAATGAAATTGGTTGTCTTTGCTGACATGGTAACTGAGAAATGTCTCAGTACTGACCATCCCATTTTAGTTACCATAATAACATACACATATTTAAAGGAATAACAAAGTGCAATCTATCTCATCTGAAGGGTATAAATATCTAATTCATAGATAGGGGGTTTGTAGTGAAATATTCAAGCTAGAAGCACAAGTTGAATAATAAATTGATGCACTATGAGAATGTACAGGTAAGATATACTTAAGGTATAACAAAGCTCAATCTATGTCGTTTGAAGGATAAATGTTTTTTTGTAAGGAATAATGTGATTTGTTATAAAACAACCGCATAGAATGGGGTAATCTGTATTGGCAGAATATATAATTTAACACCCTAGACTAACTTAAACAGCGAACAGTTTTCTTGAGCCAGAACCACTTTACATTCATTCCCTTAGGATAAATGTTGCCCTTTGAGAATCAAATAAGTCATTAGCAGTAAATCTACCATTATCAGATTCTTTATATAATATTATATGATCAGGATTGTCAGGTAGATATTCTATTGATAAAGTAATGCATCAATCATTGCAAGGATAATGCCACTGTCCCAATGAAGAAAACACTTGAATATATGGTTCATATGAAATTTTATTTGATCTCCCATAACCTAAAAAGTAGTTGATGGTGGGGCTGTTCAGTAGAGATGGGCAAGATGTTTGAAGTAGACAGAGTCAGCCTGCAATGCAATAAGAATCTTATCAGTTCATATGTTGATTAAGTAAAGAGAAATGGGTATATTATGAATAGCCATATAGCACTAAAATACCCACATTGAGCTGATTTGACCTCAAAACAAAATTAAGTTCCTGGCCTATTACAGCTGTACTATGCTATATTGTACAGACTTTACATATAGATACTGAATGAAATATTGTAGATGTAGATAAACATTTGTTGGGGGCACACAATATTCTTTTGTTTTAATTACCATCTCTGTATTCTATAGTAAAATGAATTTAAAAATGCATGACCTTTTGATCTCAGACATGTGCAGAGTAAGAATAATGTGGATGACAAAATGAATCATATTTTTAGTTATATACATTTTCCACTAATATGAGCAGTTAACAGTAATAAAGATATCAGAGAGAATGTCCCTTTTGGCTAGTGCACACATGCCAAAGTAATCTTAAGAACCATAATTTTAATTTAAAAAGGAATGAATAATTGAGCTTGTTTGATATCATCATTTTTAGAAAGGTTTAATCTCTTACAGCTCTTTTGCAGCCATACAGGATCTGGATGCGCTCAATGTCCATGGCACTCATTCCCCTGCGCTGGCCAATCTCAGCATTGGGGTCCAGAGGGATGATGGTTGGGATCTGACGGTCCACAGCAAAGCCGTAGGCTCCATAGTGCATCACTGAGCCATAGTCATAGCGTGTGTTGAGAAGATCAACCTCCCGACCCTCAACCAGCTTGCGGAAGTTGCCCTCTGTGCCTGGAACAAATACATATATCAAACCAGTTATAAAAAGATTCAAGCGATTATCAACTTAACTTTAAAGTATCTATTGGAAAACCAAGCCTACAAAACCTCAGAGTATTTTACTTACAAAGGAAGACAATAATTGTCACACCAAAAGACAGCCATCTAAGCTGTAGATGCCAACCCTTTATGTGGGATAAAACTCTAAATACAAGATTGTTATACAAGTCTTAATAATCTATCAATCATAAGCAGACACATGTTTTACAGTCTTATGTCTGATTGCTCAATGATGGTTGTATAAGAGGGAAACCGGGGTACCATGGACACACAAGAACACATAAGTGCACATACTTTTGAAGTGAAGATACAACACTATAATATAATTTCTTATCCTCATCATGATATTGTATAATTCCCTTACCAATTGTTCTGTGAAGCTGAATCTTTTTTTTGAAATATTAATCTAATTTAAATCTCACTTATAATGGAAATGTATAGAAAAACAGTAATCTAGTATTAATTGTATATCAGATATTTACAAGGTATCATTGGAGGTACCCTTGAAGTTCTGTTCAATTTTTTTTATAGTCACAAACAATAACAAATTAATGAGGACAAAAATGTTATTTTAGGATAAACATATTAGTTTAAAAATATACCTGGCCTGATGTTGTCGAAGTTGACGAACACATACTCGTCTCTGTCTGGCCTCATCTGCTCATGGTGGAAGCCCCAGGCGTGCAGGAACTCGTGCTGGATGATACCTTGGCTAGCGATGCATCCAGCTGCCAGGCACATCTGCTGCTGGCCACGGATCATACCAACGTAGGAAGAGCAGCTGTAGTAGAAAGAAATTTATAATGTTATTTTTGAAAGCACTGAGCTGGAAAGCTTTTCTATTAAAATTATATCATTATATATATATGTATATGAACTGCAAGTCTTGAGGGTGTACATATGCGGTGTCCATGATGCTTAAACTAGCTAATGTGACATCTTATGAGCTGTTATATGTGTATATCTGACTACTATGTTATCATATTATATGTGATTTTGTATCGTTGATTTTGAATTATTATATTGTCAAATCTGCACGGAAGATCAATTCACGTAAATTCAGTGTGGTCAAATAAAAAAAACAAAAAAAAACAACATATAGGGTTATCCAGTACCAAGGATACTGTGGCAGTGAGCTAGTAGGGTCACAGAGACATGTGACCTAGCTTGCAAATTTTATGCAGTCCTATGTTGTGTGCAATGGCCCCACTGCTAAAACGGGATGTCCTTTCTCCCCAACATTTCTTTAGGTTCCTAAACACTCAAATCAATAGCATAATAGATATCTACCATATCCCCCAAAATACTAACCCTCCACAGTCCCTGATGACAACCCTGTTGGCAGCACTGTTGCTCTCTCTGATGTTGATGCAAGTCCTTCCGTTGATTGCTGTGATCCTCACCATCTCAGCCACTGCAGTACGAACTCTGCGGACCTGATCAGCAGCTGACGGAAGAAATAGAATTAAATGTCATGTTGAGTATTGATTGAATATTTTTTCAATGTATTCAGTTTTTTAAAGAACTGACCTGTCTATTTACAAACAATAAATATGACGTTTACATCTTTTCCTTCACAATAACAGTTCATTTAATGAACATTGTTTCAGATTTGCTTCAGATACTTTCTATTAGTTCATTGAAAAATTACAATATGAAAATATAGTATTCTACAAAGTGGTAGAGACATACTGAAGCGTTGACCGAAGGAATAGTACAGGGTGTTTCCAGTCCACAGAAGCCTCCTGTTAGCAATGGCATTCAGGGGTGACACCTGAAGAGAAAAAAATCCAATCAATTTGTATCTGGTTTCATGAATTCCTCTATAGTTATTAAGATTGTATATTGCCCTTTATATTTGGATGGCTTCCCAAGAAGGTCCTTATGCATGCTAGATACATGAAATAATCAGCTCCCTGAATATATTAACATTCCAAGTATTCAAGATTGCATGTAAGGTATTAAGATCTTTAAACAGACCTAATAGTTTACACCTAATTTATATCAAGATAATTTACAATGTGAAATTGTGTGTCAAAGTAATATATAAACACATTTTGTTTGGATACAGATTATCCTAATTATTCAATTCATAACTAACCTCCTGGTCCCCGCTGTTTCCCAGAATCTCACATTCATGCTCAGCAGCTGTTATGAAAAAAGTAATTATATGCAAGTGTGGGACTAAAATATGCAGATAAAATATTTATATATGTAAAACAAACTATTTTTCATTTAGAAATGTATATTCGTATCTATAGATTATGAAATGGTGTGTAAATATTGCAGCATATTATGAAGAAATACTGAAGTCAATAAGAAAAGAAGTCTGTTCATGTACAGCAATACTAACGGATAGTCATTTATTGATAATTTGGAAGTGCAAATTAGAAACTTTATCATACCCTTTGGGGCAAAGAATGTTATGCATATATGAGGCTAGAAGGACTATAAGCAGCATTACATTATGACTGACATCATTGATGATTTCTGTAGTTCTATCACTAACGTTTAGCTGTTCATAACTAAAGCTATTACTTCAAACGAAGAATAGTCCTAAAAAAGACTTCAACATGTACCATTTTCCTAGTAGTAATTCTCAGAACATTTTGATAGAAGAATATTAATTACTTACGGTCCGTGTTTGGGTGCAACTTGGTGTACTTTGCAATTGCAGACTTGGTATCAAACTAAAAAAGAATATCAGAATTAACTAAACTAAACTTTTTTTATCCTCTACAGTATTGAGAGAAAACAAATGGAAGAGTTGAACTGATAAGATAAAACTGTTCATATGAACAGCTTAAGGTAATTTCAGTTTGATCTTTTGGCCAGTTTACTCAAGCATATTCTATGGTACCTTTGTTAACTTGGATAAATGATAAGTCTGCATTACTAATTGATTCGTAACAACATTATATAAAATGGTATCTGTAAATGAAAATGTTAGATACTGATATGATTTCTAATAACCACCATATTTTCTCATCTAATCACCAACATCCTACAACTATTGGAAGAGCACTGTAAAGTGATATAGTTTTGATTAAAAAAAAATAGCAAGAAATAACTTTACCTGGTATGGCCAGGCCAAGAGGATGGCAGGCAAGCAGGCTAACAGGCAAACAGTAAGTGTATTCATGGTGTATGATGAATGAATTAACAACTCAGCAAATCATTTGGGTCTTATATACAACACGTAATCTCAGTAAAGATGCACAGAGGTATGCAAGACATAGATAAGGCATAAAATAAAGCAACAGCTGCAGATATGAGATATGATGATATATGTAAGAAGCCTAGATAAAGTGTAGGTAGTTACACTTGCAACGATGTTTTGGCAACCGACCACAACACTAATGAATTGTGGTTTCATCTGTTAAAATTTATAAAACAATTAGGCATATTACATTCAGACTGTGAATTACTGGTGTGCTTTTATATTTTCATACATTTTCTTAATTGGGCTCTTTTTATCTTTTTGCTGTCTTTCATAAAAAGTAAATCTTTAGATAACTCCATAAACAATAACTCATTGACGAAGTCCTAAGCCTACAATTATGTCAACATGTGGACTTGAATCCCAACATGCTTATATATGTATATATGTAGATGAAGCATATTTAAAATGATGTTGATATTTTATTGCATCACCTAGGTTTATTTAGAATATAACAAGTTCGCTCTGCGAACCCCAAGCCGACCCCCCCCCCCCCCCCCCACACACACACACACACACACACTCACACCAACACCCAGTAGGTCAGGCGTCCTCCCGGCACCCGGCCCGGCCCGGGTGACCACCCGGCGTCCCCACTCCCCCACCCCCACGCGTCTCCAGGGCAACTCCTCCTCCCCGCATGAACCCCCCACCCCCCACCCGCACCCCCCCAAACTCCCCCACCCCAACGCGTCTCCATGGTGTCTGCGCCGGCTGGCCCCTATGTGGGACAGTCACACACACCACACCCTTGGACACACTGGAGATGGGCACCCTTGAAACCTGCAGTTTCAAGGCGGCCTAGACTAAAGCTAAGACATCATTGGCCCATGTTGAGTCCCCACGAAAATCCCAAATCAAACATGGGTGATCACATGACAGGCCCTAGACCAATAAGGGAGCCAGAATGAAGGAAGGCTGTTTTGTATATAGTATGTAATTATTGGCAATAGACAACTTTGTGGCTGCTGATGACCTCTGACCGCCCCCTTCCTGGCCTCTGACAACCCCCTTCCCAGGCTTTGAAGGGCCCTTCCTGGCCTCTGATGTCCTCCTTTATAGCTTCTGATGGTCCCCTTCCTGGCCTATAATAGCCCCTTCCTGGCCTCTGACAGCCCTCTTCCTAGCCTCTGACAGCCCCCTTTTTGTTTCTGAAAGACCCCTTTTTTGCCTCTGACAGCCCCAATTCTGGGGTATGATGGCCCATTCCTGGCCTATGACGTCCCCCTTCCTGGCCTCTGAGGGCCCTCTTCAAAGCCTTTTATGGCCCCTTTTCTGGGTTCTGTGGGCCCCTTCCTGGCCTCTGAAGCCCCCTTCCTTGCCTTTGATGGCCCCCTTTTTTCCTCTGATGGTGCCCTTGCTGGCCTCTGAGGGCCGCTTTCCTACCCTCTGACAACGCCGTTTTTGGTCTCTGATTGGCCCCATGCTGCGCTATGATGGCCTTCCTGACTTCTGATGGCCCTCTTCCTTGCCTCTCACAGCCCCCTATTTTGCCTCTGACAAACCCCATTTTTGCCTCTGATGCCCCCCCCCCCCCCTGTAGGCCTCTAATGTCCCCCTCGCTGGCCTCTGGTAACCCTCTTCCTAGCCTCTGAGAGCTGCCTTTTTTGTCTCTGAAACCCCCCCCCCCTTTCTTGGCATCTGATGGCCCCTTCCTGGCTTCTGACAGCCATGGATGTAGACTTTGTAGAGAGAAAGGAGGCTGACAGAGGCCCCAAAGGAGGCTGTCAGAGGTTAGAAAGGGGGCTTAACAAACTGAAAAATAATCATCAAAACATCAGCTGAATAGCAGCAGGTTTATCTTGATTTTATTTTTATTTCTTAAGATGTTTCCGTTTGGGATTTTGGGGAATTTTCCAAATCTTTGGAATGTTATTAACCAGTAAACAAAGGTCGTATTAATGCACTTTTCAGTGAATAACATAAGATTATATCTCAAATAAGCCAATCTTATATTTTTTAATAAAAATGTGATAATTCATGCAAAATAAATCTTATGACTTAATCTGATAGATAATTATAATTTTTTGTGCAATATTATGATGAAATTTATGAAATTAGAAACAGATTTGCAAATATAACTGCAAAATATACTTTATGAGGATTGTCAGCGAGCAGAGAACAAAAAACTATTTAAATTCATTAAAATATCATAAACATATAATGATATATATAATGAATCTTTATTGTATATAATTACACTTTTTGTCACATTGTAAATATCTCATTTTGTGTTCTGCTATTAAGTTAACATCTCGCCGCATAATTAATTGTGTTTAAGACTTGTTGCCTTGTCTGAAGAAATTGTCTTGATGTTGCATAACGAAAGGTTGTACGAGGACTGCATTTAAATATAGCAGTGTAATCATCAAAATGGTCTTTACTATTTCAGAATGACCAATTGTAGTAGACCCTAGGATATTATTTCTTTTTCATAATTTTATTTTGTACAATTTGCATTAGTTAAACTGAAATAAGTTATGTCTATCTAATTCGTATTTACCAGATTTATTTAGAATAAGACAATCAAAACATGTCATATTTCTTCAATTAGCAAATACTCAAACATAACATTAATTTTGTCAGATACGACCTTATGTTATTCAGCCAGCGAAAAGTACCAAGACTAATTTCCCCAACAACAACTTGAATTAAGACAACATCACCAATAATGATGTTAACTGACATAACATAACAAGGAATTCCACCAAAGATAATATAAACAGGGTGATATCACCACACACATTGTTACTGAGACTGTGAATAACAAAGAAATCTGATGACCTCACTGACAAGTAAAGATGTCATCAAGTATGATCACTGATGATGTACTGATGTAATAACAGTCCACACGTAAGATCACGTGTGTAAAAAGGTTGTTGCTAAACAAAGGGAGGAGACCTCCATGTATTATGTGTATTACGCAGTGGAGGATAAATCCACAACTAGCTAGTAGTGATAATGCGGGACTCTCAGCACTCATAGTTGTTCTATCCATTCATGAGTAAGGACACAGATTGTTGATAGCCTGGGTATTGTGTAATAGACCAGCTGATAAAGGGTAATCTGTCTAGGAGCATTCGGTTGAGTGAGCTGAGTGGACATAGCCTAAGAACTGGTGAAATGCTAACGTGCAGTCAGTGAGGTATATCACTTGCCATTTCATGCGAGTGTTCTTGTTGGCTCTTGGTGACTGAACTACACATAGCGCTGATTCATCATTTTCAGGATGTAGAATCATGACTTGGACTGGGTAAACAAACTCTACCTTTGATACTTTAATAATGACACCAATGGTAAGGCAATTACTTTGCATTACATATGTTGAAAACGTAAGGTGCTCTCTCCTCTGACGGCAACCGTGAAGTGAGGGGTGTCTCACTCTCCAACACAGCACTCTGCCTAGTATGGCTCACTTGATTGGTCAGCTGGGGGTCAGGTGGGGCTATTTCATATCCATGTTGGGGTGTATGGGGCCCAAGTGAGGTCCGGCGGGGTAACTTTGGGAATCAAGGGGAGGTGGGGTGCTGGGTCTATAAGGGGTTTTGGGAAGTGGAACCGGTAATGAGTTCTTTAGGGAAAGTTGAGAGCAGACGGAGGTGGCAGGGGCCACACTGTCCAGTCTGGTTGGTGTGGTGGGTAGTCGGGGTTGTTCCAAGCGGCGGCAAGGGCCACTCTGCTTGAAAAATATCTCGTGGGTCATAACCGGTTCTGTCGAAGAAGAAAGGGAAAGGGGTGGCCGGATCATGGAGGGAAGCCTAACAACTCTGGGGCCTGCCCTACGCGGTCCAGGTCATATCAGGGATTGTGTAGGCCAGGTGTTGCCCCCTAGCTGCCCTACACGGGCCAGTCTAAACAAACTCTACCTTTGATACTTTAATAATGACACCAATGGTAAGGCAATTACTTTGCATTACATAGTTGAGGGTGACACCAATGATGAATAAAATATAGGCATGATATTACCAAGGATGATGTCAACAATGATAGAAGATGTCATGGATGGACGCCATTAAGGAAAGTTATATGTGTCACGGATAGCTTTTATTGATACATTTAGTATTATAGCTTTTCTGCCCAAACATAATTTTGACATTTTCAGTATTCATAATGCCTTAGATTATTTCTTGAACGTTGAAAATATATTCAGATATCATCAAAGATTATACATGCTTGTTGCATATTGTGAAATACTTCTATATCACTCTCAATCACTTTATGATGCACTGAAAACATATTACAAGTAAGGCATCATTATTTCCTTTCTATACATCAGTTGAGCTCTTTAAATTAATGCAAATGACCTTGATCTTTGTGAAGTTGTGTTATTGCGTCATTTGAAGGATTTTATTTGGAAAGATATACAAGTCTGAAGTATTTTTGGTCTTTTATTGATTATCAATTTTTTCTTGGTTTCATCATTGATACATTCATCATATTGTATCAAGAACTGTTGTTGTAATCTATTGCAAACATTGATAACTATCATCATCACTCAAAATTTGACTTATTCCTTGTAAACAATTGGAATGAAGTAGAAAAGAACACAATAAACACATTCTTCTACCAATTTTCATCTAAATAGTAACATTAGCACATAAAACTACAACATTGAAAGAAAGAAAAAGGCTTAAATGAATGTTTTCAAGTTTTTATTTGAAAATATCTCCCATAACCTGAGAAGTATTTGATCACAGGGCTTTTCAGTAGAGATGGGCGAGATGTTTGAAGTAGACTGAGTCAGCCTGCAATGAAAAAAGATTCTTATCAGTTCAAAGATTGATGAGATAAATAGTAATTATTTGTCATAACATTCTAAAAACAACCACAAATTCAGCTGACTTGACACCGAAACAAGGTTACTTTACAAATATCTATTTTATGGAGTATAAGATTTTGTGTTTATAGAAAAACTGGTGTTTTAAATTTCACCTTTCACTAATATGGATAAATATGCAAAAATATGTCTGAAGTAAATTTATATACATATAAAAACAGTACACTTTTGAAAATATGAACATGTGTCAGGACTCCTGTTGATACAGACAATTTTCTATGTGATATATTATAAAATGATTGTGCATCTTACACCTTTTCTTGTGTTCATTTGAGTGTATGGATAAAAGTAAAAGTTTGAATTTGAAAGCAAAATTCCTTACAGCATTTTTGCAGCCATACAGGATCTGGACACGCTCAATGTCAATGGGGCTCATTCCGATCCTCTGGCCGATCTCAGCTGTGGGGTCAAGAGGAATGATAGTTGGGATAGAACTGTCTATAGCAGCGCCATAGGCTCCATAGTGCATCACAGAGGTGTAGTCATATGGGGTGTTGAGTAGATCAACCTCTCGACCCTCAACCAGCTTGCGGAAGTTGCCTTCGGTACCTAGAAAAAAAATGGACAATACAGCTTTAAGATAGATTCCTTCTGTGATTGTAGTAAAAACATTATTAGCACTGTTGTTTTCAACAGCATAATCAACTGATTAAATGATATAAAGAAAGCCATGTCTTAAAATTACATTTCCTTATATTTCTAATATAAATATTTAATGTCATCAAATTCAGCTCCTGAGATCCTTTAGGATGTTTTTATTTTGATTCAATTTGGCCATTGTCAATTGATAGGCTGTTTAATACATCTACTTGAATATCTCCAGAAAATTTTCATCATGTTAGTGCAGCATTATAGAATAATAAATTTGATGATGTAATCACTGATTGTGTCCTTGCAAGAACTCCTAAAACTTGTATATATATAAGTCAAAGTAAAGTGTGCTTTCCTCCGATAACAGCTGTATCTATATGTGAAAAGGTTTGGATTAACCAACCGTCCAATAGGTTTTACCTTTTATCACTACTAATTTCTAGGTTTAAGATTGCCTAACATCTTTGTACTTTTTGTTTCATGTGATAAATTAGGAACCCATATGTAAAGGGCATGCTCTCAAGACATACCTGGCCTGATGTTATCAAAGTTGACAAAAACATAGTCGTCTCTGTCAGACCTCATGTGCTCGTGGTGGAAGCCAAAAGCATGGAGGAACTCATGGATGATGGTGCCGTGACGAGCGATGCATCCTGCAGCAAGGCACATCTTCTGATCACCTCGGATCATACCGATGTAGGAATAGCAACTGAATAAAAATATGGTCAAGAAGTTTAAATACATTAGGGTTTAATTTTTTTACTTAAATGTGTATCTTGCCATTTAATAAGAACAAGTATTTTCCTGGTCTGGATAATGAGGGGAACAGCAATGTTAAACTATAATTAGTATGAGATTTCCTAATATAATCAAAGCTTCAATAATTATTTTAATTTGAATAAGGTATAAACTTAATATGTTTTATATAATGAATATCATAATCTCTAGAAGGCATAAATTTCTATAACGTAAGCAATGCTAACCCTCCACAGTCCCTGATGACAACCTTGTTGGAAGCAGTATCACTTTCCTCGATCTTGACACAGTCCTGTCCATTGATGGCAGTACTACTTTGAAGATCAGCCACAGCAGCACGGATCCTGAGCTGCTGCTCAGCAGCTGAGAAAATAGAAAGCAACTTTACGTAATAAAGACTTACTGATTAAATGTGAAGTAAAAAGAATACTAGTGATTGATTAACTGCATCCTTGTGATTCTGTGTATCATATTTGTGGCAGAAAGTGCAGATCTAAGGCCATAAATTGTTTGGACAAAATTGAGTCCATTCCTAGCTTCATAGAGGTCTGTGCTAAGTTAATATCATCTACTTTTTTGAAAAGTCTTGAAAACGAAAATGATAGGAAAAAGAAATTATTGTCATCTTAGAAACTAGATATAAATAGATGTGAAATATAGAGTTTATCTTTAGTGTTAATGTAAGTTGTTTTGATTTAGAAAATGAACACAGAGGATCATCTTACTGTACCGCTGGCCGAAAGAGTAGTAGAGAGTGTTGTCGGTCCAGAGAAGCCTCCTGTTTACTATAGCATTAAGGGGTCCCATCTGAAGAGAAAATATATTGGGTTGTTTACCTTCCTTTTAGCTAAAGTGGTTTTTCTCATGAATAGTTAAATATTGTAATTAGGAGCACTGTAAAATCATTAATAAAGATTGGGAACCTTTTATAAATTGTTACTGTCTTAGATTTAAATGTTTCGCTCTCCTGCCTGTGACGTCACACAAATGCACTGTGCAAGCTGCTCAAGGGAAATTCCACTTTAATTAAGAAAACTGTGTAGAGATTTAAAAATAATTCAGAATAATAATTTAGCATGGAAACCATAATGTTTCATGACAATTTAGTTAGAGTCACTGGCCTCTTTCTTGAAAATCACAGCTTAGTCATAAATATTAAAAGATCAAAAACATACCTTTGGCTGTTCTTTGTTCAGGATTTGGCATTCTGGCTCCTCTACAACATCAAACGAATAACAGTTATTAATTTATCTTTAGGCGACAAGCGCAAACATAATTCACCTTTCCCATGAACCTGCACAGTACCCCACCTTGCCTACCTTTTGGTGCTTTTTGTAACTGGGTCGCTTCACTTCCTATAGTTTTATTATAGGAAAATCTGAAAAAGTTGTTTAAAATATACTCCACCAGGGCAGCGCCACTTTAATGAAAAAGATGTATATATCTCAATAAATCATTTGTTTATTAGTTACATGCTAGAAAGAGTATCCCCAGCCAAGGATATGACTTTCTAATAACGTTCTTTTGATGACTCCCAATTACCTCGCTGCAACCAACTGTTGCGACATGACATTGTAATGTTCTGACAACGTTCTTGTCACATTATTTATAAGGCTGAGACGTAATAAGAATGTCACAATAACATTCTGTTTAGGTTAGTGTGACACCTAACCTAATAAGGTGGTTAGAGTAACCTTCTGTTTAAGTAAGGTTAAGACCTGACATAATCAGAACTTCACGATAACATTCTGTTTAGGTAAGGTTGGCGCCTCCCCTGGTCAGGAGATGACAACAATTTTCTGTTTAAGCCAGGTCTAGACCTCACCTAATCAGAATGTCACAATGACATTCTATTTTAATTTGATCTTGACCTAACCTCACCAGAACATTATAATAACATTCTGTTTTGGTTAGGTCACAACCTCACAGAAAATGATGTAACAGTTACGTGACATTTAGTAAGCAATAGACAAACCCAAAAAGTATGGTCGCATTACGTGACTGTTACGTCACACCTTGGCTGGGATCAGTATTGTATGGGATAATATCAACTCACTGTTTCCTGTGTTTGGGTGCTTAAGCACATACTTTGCCAAGGCTACCTTGGCATCGAACTGAAATAATAATTATAAAAAATATGATACATCTATATCATGGTAGAATATGATTATAGACACTAAAGTATAGTACAGGGGTTATCCAATTCAGGGGCTGATCCAAGGGTTGGTCCAGGGGGTCCTGACACCCCCCCCCCCCCACCTTTTTTTTTATAAACCCCTAAGACAAAAAGACACCTGCGCATTCAAATGTACACCGTTTTAGTACTTATCCTATATGCTGCCTCTCTCTTTCTGAAATCGCGTATCTGCCTCTGCAACTTAGCATTTTGCAACATTGTATAGAGTATTGAGTTCATATAGGCTATTGTTTTCATTACACATTAACCATGGATACTTTCAAATTCCTGGAAGGAAAATTGAAATGGCACAAGAGGAGTGATCCTCTTGATGTCAATAATCAAAGGGAAACAATGATAAGAGGCTATCACATTCAAGACAATTAGACATTTACAACAAATGATTCAATTAGGAATAAACAAACATTTTGTAAGGTATTTACATTCGATATATCTCAGTGAACTACATACCATCAATTATCTTTATGAACTAAATACAATCAATTAAATATTGCCTATTTATTGATCTAAAAAAGATCCTTCAATGCCATGATTACAAAATTTTACTATAAAGACAGCAATATGACATTTTGTAATTCCTTTTTTTGTAATTCTAGTATAGATAAAAGATAAAAAATTGACAATAGTAAAATATTTCCCAGAATATATTAAAGAAGAAACAGAATTTACCTCTTTTGCCAAAAAGGCAGCAGGAAGACAGAGCAGAATGCTCAGGAAAAGGGTTTTCATGATGGCGGCATTAAAGGTATCAGCGGAGGACCATCATTACAGACTGATTATATATGGGTGGGGGGCATACATAACAGATAAAGGATAAGACAGGAGATAGATTAATGTACCAGCGTATAACATACAGAACCTCCAGCTGTGTCTTAGACTATGATAAAATTATAGACATTGTCCATTTGTTTATCATAGACAACTTCCTATTACCAATTCACTAAGGGTGGGTTTCACACTAGGGGAATCATAAATGCGTTTCTCACAGCTCACACAATTTTGTTTTTAATAATCAATAATCTTAAACCAACAGGAACATAAGATCATAAGTCTGAAACTCAACGATCAAAAAATGTCAAAATATTTTAACTAAAAATATTATCTCAAATTTATGACCAGTGTGAAACACCCTCCCCCCCCCTTTTCTAGAATTCTATAAATCATTTTAAACTCTCTGACAAAATAATACAATCCATCCTAAAAATGATATTCTATCAATGTGAATGAACATGTTCAAAGAAAAAAGGTTTGGGTTAGAATATCGTTTACACAATGATAAATCATTTGTAATCTACTTGAAGCTATCTTTAATGTTCAATGCCTCAATGTACCCCGAAGATTGCCTGAAGGTGCGCCATGCCTAGGGTATTTTGAGCCACTTTAGATTTTGTTTTAAAAAATATGAAAATCCTAACAGAAATAAATGAGAATATATATGTTGCTGATAGAGAAATAACATCATAATCAAATATACATACAGCCTCTGATGCAACCAATAGGCCTACACATAAATGGCAACTTCCCGTCCACTGAAGGCCCCCTTCCTGGCCTCTGAGGGCCCCCTTTCTTTGCCTCTGACAGCCTTCTTACTTGCTGATGATGGCCCCTTCCCAGCCTCTGACAATACCCTTCCTGGCCTCTTACAGCCCCTTTCCTGGCCTATGATGGCCCCCCTTTTTGTCTCTGATGGTCCCCCTTTTTGTCTCTGATGGCCACCCTTTTTGTCTCTGAAAGCCCCCCTTTTGCCTCTCATGCTGGGCTATGATGGCCCCCTCCTGGCCTCTGACTGTCCTCTGATGACCCCCCTTCCTGGCCTCTGACAAGCCCCTATTTTGCCTCTGATGGCCCCCTTATTGGCCCTCAATGTCCCCCTCGCTGGCCTCTGACGACCCCTTAATGGCCTGTGACAGCCCCTTTTTTGTCTCTGAAGGCCACTATTTTGCATCTGACAGCCCCCTTCCCAGCCTCTGATGCCACCCTTCTTGGCCTCTCACAGCACTCTTCCTGGACTCTGACAGCCATGGATGTAGATTTTCTAGAGAGGAAGGGGTCTTTCAGAGGCTAGGAAGGGGGCTGTTAGAGGCTAGAAAAGGGGTTGTCAATTCTCAAAAACCTGACAAATAAACATCAAAGTCCCAAAACTATTGCCACGAGCAACAATTCCAACATCATCATTGACAATGTAAACTGACATGACATAACAAACAATTACATCACCAAAGATGATATAAACAGGGTCATATTACCATGCACAGAGTTACTCATACTGCAAATAACAAAGAAATCAGAATGACATTCACGGTCAGGGGAAATATACTTTGGGTCTTCGTCATTAGTAAAAGGGTGGTAGCATGTTGGCCTAGCTCCCAATATCTTGTTCTCAGTGCTCATTCCGCTGGTCGTGCTAAGTGCATGCCATATCATTATCATATTCTAGTTGTTTGTCTAGCCTTAATTTGTCTGAGTCCAATTGCAGAGAATAATTGGCCTAACTGTATTGTATGGAAATGTTGCTCCTTCCTCATGATCAGTTATCTCTTCATTCCAGAGTCTTAAGTAATAGGACACAAGAAGGAAGTCAGTGTTGACACATCGAGAACCAAATACGAACTGTTTATTTCATACTAAGACTTGTGCTGATTGGTCAATACAGGGCATATGATCATCATGACAACTTTATGACGTCACTTCCTGTGCCATCTTTCTTGTACCCAAATACTTGTGATGTCAACATGTTCCTTACTCTTGCGCTGCATCACAAAGACTAGTTCCAAAAGGGATCCTCCACTATTTCATAGAATTACCGAAATAATCACAGATATACAATCATCAGCAGTAAACAAACAATTGATAAAAGAATATAACATGCTGTTACTACCTTAATTAATCCCTAATAGCTCGTATCTCAAAAACTATAGGTCTCTGAACACTTGGATTACCAGATTCATTACAACATCAATGATGATTACATCATAGGCATGATATCACCAAGGATGATGTCAACAGTGTCATAGAAGATGTCATGGATGGAGGCCATTAAGGAAACTTGTATATGATATAGATGGTTTTTATTGATACATTGAGTATGCAGCTTTTGTGCTCAAACATTTGAAATTTTGAAACTTTCAGTATTCATAATGCCTTACACTATTTCTCAAACCTTGAGAATATATTCAGGTACCATTAAAGAATATACATACAACTTGCATATTGAGAAATACTTCTATTCCACTCTCATTCACCTTATAACTCTTAGATGCACTGAAAACATACTACAAGTCAGACATTGTTTTTTCCTTTCTACATAAAAAGTGAGCTCATAGAGTTATATATGCAAATGACCCTGGCCTTTTTAAAGGTTATGTAACTGGGTTATTTGTAGGATTTTATCTGGAAAGATAATTATACAAGTCTAAAGTATTTTTGGTTGTTTATTGATTATCTCTTTTTTTCTTGGTTGCATCATTGATACATTCATCATATTGTATCAAGAATTGTTGTTGTAATCTGTTGATAACATTGATAACTAGCATCATCAATCAACATTTGACTTATTCCTTGTAAACAATTGGAATCAAGTAGCGAAGTACAAATTAAACACATTTTTCTACCAATTTGTATCTACATAGTAACATTAGCACATAAAACCACAACATTGAAAGAAAGAAAAAGGCTTGAATGAATAGTTTTTGAGTTTTTATTTGAAAATATCTCCCATAACCTAAGAAGTATTTGATCATGTGGCTGTTCAGTAGAGATGGGCAAGATGTTTGAAGTAGACAGAGTCAGCCTGCAATGGAAAAAGATTCGTATTAGTTCAAAGATTAATGAGATAAAAAGTAATTGCTCATCATATAACATTCTAAAAACCACCACAACCTGATCTGACACAGAAGCAGGATTACTTTAAACATATCTATTTTCTGGAGTATAAATTTTTGTGGATTTTGAAAAACTGCTGGATTAAATTTAATCTTTCACTTATAAGGATAAATATATGTAAAATAAGTCTGAAGTAAATAATTATACATATGCAAACAGTACACTTTTGACAATGTGCACATATACCAAAACTCCTGTTGATAAGAAAATTTTCTTCAGATATTTTTTCACTTTTTCGTGTGTTCATTTGAGAATTTGGATAGGGAATTGAATAAGAATTTGAATATAATAGGCAAAATTCCTTACAGCATTTTTGCAGCCATACAGGATCTGGACACGCTCAATGTCAATGGGGCTCATTCCGTTACGCTGGCCAATCTCGGCTGTGGGGTCAAGAGGGATGATGGTTGGGATAGAACGGTCCACAGCAAAGCCATAGGCTGGGTAGTGCATCACAGAGGTGTAGTCATATGCGGTGTTGAGCAGATCAACCTCCCGACCCTCAACCAGCTTGCGGAAGTTGCCCTCAGTGCCTGGAAAAAAACAAACAATACACTTTAACCCTTTCAAGACGCCACAAAATTTTCATAAAATGCTAAAAGGACACCGATTTTTTCAGGGAATATCCCCAAAAGGCGCCAATAATAGTCACAAGTTTTAAATTAGACCAACAACATGCTAAAACATGAATCAAAATAATTATTTTCCAATGGCAATAATAAGACAGAGCATAATATGGACCATATCAGTGTTTTGAATCAGAAAAAAAAGTGTTTGATATATATTAAGGATGAAATTTACAATTTTGAAATATGTTCTATGTATCTCTCAGGCATCTGGCGTCTAGGCCTGGTGATGCCTGAGAGATACTGGCATCCTTAAAGGGTTAAGCTAGGTTCCTTCTGTGATTGTAGTAAAAACATTATAAGAACTTTTGTCACTAATTGTGTCCCTGCAAGTATTTCTAAAACTTGTATATATAAGTCAGAGTGAATTGTGCTTTCCTCTGATAACAGCTGTATCTATCTGTGAAAAAGTCTGCAATAGATATTACCATTTATCACTTCTAATTTCAATATTTAAAATTGCCTAACATCATTGTACTTTTTGTTTCATGTGATAAATTTGAAACCCATATGTAAAGGCACATGTTCTCAGGACATACCTGGCCTGATGTTATCGAAGTTGATGAAAACATGGTCGTCTCTGTCAGACCTCATGTGCTCGTGGTGGAAGCCAAAAGCATGGAGGAACTCATGGATGATGGTGCCGTGACGAGCGATACATCCGGCAGCAAGGCACATCTGCTGATCACCACGGATCATACCCACATAGGAAGAGCAACTGAATAAAGATATCATTGACAGTTATTTAAAATTTTGTGTTAATTTTTGCTTATATTTCAATCTTGCCATTTATTAACAACAAGTATTTTCCTGGTCTGGATAATTAGGGGAACAGCAACATTAAACTCCATCGTGAGATATCCCAACATAATCAAAGCCTCAGTAATTATTATAATTTGAGTAAGCTATAAGCTTGATAGGTTTTATAATAATAATCATGTCTTGAACACATAAATGTCTATGACTTGAGTGATGCTTACCCTCCACAGTCCCTGATGACTACCTTGTTGGGAGCAATATCACTTTCCTCGATCTTGACACAGTCCTGTCCATTGATGGCAGTACTCCTTTGGAGATCAGCCACAGCAGCACGGATCCTGAGCTCCTGCTCAGCAGCTGGAAAAATAGAAAGCAACTTTATGTAAAAAAGACTTACCGATTAAATGTGAAGAATATTATTTTATTGAGTAACTGCATCCTTGTGATTCTGTATATCATTTATGTGGCAGAAAGTGTAGATCTAAGGCCATAAATTGTTTGGATACATGTGAAATATTCTTTTGAGATGCTGGATTGGTGTTCACTACTAAATGTTAACTTAGACTAAATGTTTAACTGCGGAAGATCACATTGTACTGTGAAGTGGTTCTGAATAATAATAAAAAAAAAACTTATGCAAAGATAATATCGTCTTGTATTTGGGAAGATCAGAATTATGTGCCTTTTTTATTCTCAAATGAAAAGTATGAAGTTACTCTACCTTACAAACATGTTATATACAGGTTATGTATAGTATGGATATATGATGTTTAGATTTAGAAAAAGAACAAAGAAGATCAACGCACTGAATCGCTCGCCAAATGAGTAGTAGAGAGTGTTGTCGGTCCAGAGAAGCCTCCTGTTTGCAATGGCATTCAGGGGTCCCATCTGAAGAAAACAATGGTAAAGTTGGTTTACCTTCCTTGTGGCCAAAGTGGTCTTTCTCATTTTTATAAATTGTTACCTTCTTAGTTTGATAAGTTTCACCTCTTCTGCCTGAGTTGTCACACAAATGCACTGTGCAAGCTGCTCAAGGGAAACTCCACTTTAATTCAGAAAACTGTGTAGAGAATTAAAACTAATTCAGAATAACAATTTGGCATGGAAACTGTCTGGACCATAAGATATTACAACAATTTACTTACAGTCACTGGCCCCTTTCTTGAAAATTACAGCTTAGTTATGAATATTAGAAGATCAAAAACATACCTTTGGCTGTTCCTTGTTCAGGATTTGGCATTCTGGTTCCTCTACAACATCAAATGAATATTAATTACAAATTTATCTTTTGGCAACAAGTGCAAACATAATACACCTTTCCCATGCACCTGTATACTTTAACTATAGGAAAATCTCAAAAAGTTGTTTAAAATTTAATCCACCAGGGCATGCCACTTCAATAAAAAAGATGTATACAATATCGGATAATATCAACTCACCATTTCCTATGTTTGGGTGCTTAAGCACGTACTTTGCCATGGCCACCTTGGCATCGAACTGAAATAATAATTATAAGAAATTTGGTACATCTATATCATAGTAGAATATGATTATAGACACTAAAGTATAGTACAGGGGTTATCCAATTCAGGGGCTGATCCAGGGGTTGTTCCAGGGGGTCCTGACTCCCCCCCTCTCTTTTTTTTTTATAAACCCCTAAATAACAAAAGACACCTGTGCATGCAAATGTACACAATTTTAGTACTTATCCTATATGCTGCCTCTCTCTTTCTGAAATCCTGTATCTGCCTCTGCAACTTAGCATTTTGCAACATTGTATAGAGTATTGAGTTCATATAGGCTATTGTTATCATAACATATTTAACATGGTCGCTTTCAAATTCCTGGAAGGCAAATTGAAATGGCACAAGAGAAGTCAATAATCAAAGGGGAACAATGATAAGAGGCTATCACATTCAAGACAATTAGAGATTTACAACAAATGATTAAATTAGGAATAAACAAAGATTTTGTAAGGTATTTACACGCGATAAATCTCAATGACCATCAACTATCTTTATGAACTAAAATAATACCATCAATTAAATATTGCCTATTTATTGATCTAAAAAAGATCCTTCAATGCCATAATTACAAAATGTTACTATAAAGACAGCAATATGACATTTTGTAATTCCTTTTTTTTGTAATTCTAGTATAGATAAAAGATAAAAAATGAACAGTAGTAAAAATATTTCCCAGAATATATTTCAGAAGAAACAGAATTTACCTCCTTTGCCAAAAAGGCAGCAGGAAGACAGAGAAGAATGCTGAGAAGAAGGGTTTTCATGATGGCAGCGTTAAAGGTATCGATGGAGGACCATCATTACCTTCTGTTTATATACAGATGAGGGGCATACATAACAGATAAAGGATAAGACAGGAGATAGATTACTGTACCAGAGTATAACATCAACGATTGTACAAAGGGAAGATTATTGACTTATCATGTTTTGCCATAACGTCATAGATACGTGTGCCCCCTATGAGAGTCAGTAACAATTAACACAATAATATATAATGCATCTTTTTCAACCTTTTCTGAAATGTAAACAAATGGTGATGATGTCACGAAAACGGCAAAAGAGACGACATGTCATGGTTCGCTCGGACATTCATAGGGGGCGTCACTATAAAAGATGTCACAAAAAATCCCATAGGTGACAGCCACACTTGCACATCTTTGTGTAGCTATATTATTATTGTTGATAACATACAGAGCCTCCAGCTGTGCTCAGAGTATGACTTAATGATTTTATATACATTGTCCATTTGCCTATTATTGACAACATCCTTTTTACCAATTGACTAATTCTGGAATTATTTTAATCATTTTAAACTCTCTGATGAAATAATTCAAGCCATCCTAAAAATGATATGCTTGGCAATGGTATTAAATATGTGGAAGGAAAAAGGTTTGGTTTAGAGTTTTATTTACACAATAACAAATACATTTCTGATCTACCTGAAGAATTGTTTAATATTCAATGACTCAATGTACCACAAAGAGTGAGTGAAGGTGCCCCATGCTAGGAAATTTTGAGCTACTATAAATTTTAAAAAATAGAAGAAAATCCTATCAGAAATTAATGAGAATACATATGTTGCTAATAGAAAAATATAATCAAATATACATAAAAACCAATGAAATAGATTGATTCATGAATTCCCCCAACCAACAGTTTCTTGGTTTGTACCTGCAGGAAAGCTTAGATTCAGGTGCATGCTGGGTAATAATGTCGACAAATCACTAGGCTTAAAGACAATGGCGCCATTATAGATCCAACCTTAAGAATTTTATTAAAGTTTAGGAAATAAAAGTTAAACATATATGCATCCTGAAAATGTAAAAAAATAGGGGGTCACCATGGAAACTTTTGTGCTAGAACTATAACAATGTGAGCATAATTCCTTTAAAATAAATATTTTTGAAAAAAATATGCTCAAATAGAGTTTTCGCAGTAAATTTCACAATAATCCTCAAATCAATTATAAAATCATTGAAATCTAAACCTAAGACATATATACACAAAATCCATGCACCAGTTAGAAAATAATATGGCTTTTATTGGAATAGAATATATCTTTTCTTTTAAATAAATTGTTAAATTAATGAAATAAAATATAAAATTTCTGATAGAAATGTGCCCCTCAAAAAATTCAACCTTAAGAAATTCTCTAAAATTTTACATAATGTAGATAAAATGGTTTTATGTGGGTACCTATGAATTTTTGGGTTTAAACCCATTTTAAGATTTTGCCATAATGAATGCAACAAGTGTTTTTTGTCCCTGGGATTGATATAAAACCATAGATATTTACTTCTTAAATGTAGTATATCTAGAAAAAAAATATAAGCAAAAATGTTGTTATTTTCATATAAAGTTGTTTTCAGCATTTTCAAAATGTTCATTAAATTAGTCATATTTGAACAAATGTAGGTCGCAAACTAAAATAGTACCACATTTTTCTTTTGCATTTATGAATTGCTCATATACTAATGTACATTCTAGCCAATTTTCATAAGAATTGAAGGACTTTGTTTTTTTGACCATGTGTATAATGGCGCCATTGCCTTTAAATATAGGAATTTCCATCAATTACTTCATTAATTGTGGTTTTATATAATGGAAAAGTAGCAATCACTAGTACTATTTTCCTAATATGCATGCAAATACATTTTATATTTTCTAAGTTGTTTGAAAATTCATTCATTAAGATTGCCATCAAAACCCATATCCCAATCGGCTGTTCATTAGGCCTTTTCCACTATCAGGGTGCCACTCTATTGAAATAGGTCTATACTTCCGGCCAAGATAAAATAGGTAACTCAGTCATCCATTCTCACCATGTTAGCAGGTGGCTCCTCGGACGGAATCTCCCATGTCATTGTGTAACATACCTCTTCCTGATGATACTATCTCAGCAAATGATAGCAATCCCAATTATATAAACCAAATATTATTACTTGGAAAAATATAATTATTATTTTGGAAAGATTATATTAATTCATAGACGTCGATTGATAGTGAATGCAAAGCTTTTTTCTGCACATGTTATTTGTTGAGTTTATCACCCACTCTGCCGATGAGTGGTGCATATTGTGAACAGTATACAATCATGTATTGCGATGCCATACGCACCGCTCACTAAACATTCTTTGTTATCAGTAATTTTATCAGATTTTGAATATTTCTTGGCTTATAAAATAAAGAATAACATAAAGGGGCGTCCTTAGGTGGCCGTACGACCCATGGGGATCGTACAAACCTTGGGCTTCGCCCTCGGTATGTGACAACCACCTATGGTTCAGGCTACCACCGTCAGGCAACCCCTACGGTCTTTCTTATTATAAAAGGTCGGTTGGAAATGTATGTTATGTTTTTCTTTACTTTTCTTACCTCGTATTATTGCTGCTACTTTTATTCATCTAAAAACAACTACATGAAAAACTTACATTGTAAGATGTAGCTCTGAATAAAAAATAAAATAAGAAAAATATCATCATTACTTTTAGGTGACAGAGTCAGGGTACACTTTATGATATAGGCCCCCTAATGGTAAACTTTAATTTGAGGTTACAATTGATAATTTGTGAAGTTGCCAACTCTCTCTAGTTTATCTGTAATGCACTTGCAACATATCAATAATAAATTCTCCCAAATTTGAGATCTTCTTAATCGCCCAAAACCAGGTCCACCAGGAATACGTACCCAAAGTAAGACAAAGATTAGTCACGATAATACAATCTGGATATCAACCTTCTGTTCTTTGGTAAGATAACACACGTTTCTGTTTCTTAAGCCGTGTCCTCACGAGAGCATAATCTCAATCGTCGTTGACGATAAACATATCAAACAGGCTTGATATTTTGGTGGAAAGTCCAACGATAAACAGGTTTATCATCCGCCAGCATAACACCCGTTTATCGTCAGTGTTTTGGTCGCTGATTGCGTCCCAACGAGGTGATAGATTTGTTGTTATTGACGAGGAGATTTTCATCGTCGGGATCGTTGTTGGCCGAAAATGTTCCCATTGTGGGGACGCGGCTAAAGTCGAACGGATTAAAAATGCTCACAGTAAACCAACTATAGTTTTTGTTTGAAAGCATATCATGCAAAAACTGCAAAGTTCCAAAGTCTCTAATAAGGAAACTATATACCGTTCCAATAGGTTTCTATTTATAAAGATATTGCAATCCTTTATGATTTGAGTTGCAAATAAATCTATTCAAGTTTATCATAGCAATAGCCCTAGACCCTTGAAACCAACAGGGCGACATGGGTACTTTTAAGGCCTATGACATACGACACGAAATTTTCGAGAGATTAGTGACAGGGGGCATTGGCATTTCTTGAACTCGACAGGGCAACATTTCCATGCCTTAAATTTGGTAGGATAACATTGCTATTTCTTAAGATCGGCATGCGACATCAGGACCCCCATCAAGAATATACATATCCTATTCAGCCACAGCATACCTCGAGTTCCACCTCGAGTGTGAAGGACCTATTACACTACATGGTATGCAGATATATCTACGACATGTTTTATGTTTTGCGCTTCAGATATGTCTATGACATGGGCTATGACATGATGCAATATCGTATGACTTTCCAAGTGCAAGTCATGGCCATGTCATAGCCATGTCATAGCTGTGTCGTGGTTTATATCTTCATTCTGGGTATTACACTACACTGAGATGATTTTTAGGATTTTATCTATGTCAAGCGCAATTCTCTACGATATGGAACATACGACATTGACTGCAATTCAGTACATTTCTATTTTACCTCTACGACATTATTTACCATGTTGATTGAATATCGGAACTGACATCAGAGCCTGATAAATCAATCTCCACGACTTGACTACGATAAAAATCGTATCGTACGACTTTAAAGTCGCAGAACACTACATCTTTTTGTATTATGCCCTAATTACACTATGTGTAGGGTCTAGGTCATGTTGGGTGTCTGCACCCAACGCGTCTGATTCGCGTTGGGGCCGTATTAAGACCATATCAGACTACACATTGGGTCACCTTGGGTCCCAACGCGACCTAATGTAAAATAAACCACGGTGGACGGGGAGAACAAAGGAACTAGGCCGTGAATATATCACGTAATGAACCCAATAGAGCGGAACCCTATAATCTCACGGGTACAGTGGTCATTGCTTGACCAAGGAACTAACTTTTCTTTCACATTTTTGCATACAAATTTTTTACTATTCATCAGAACTATGAATAGTACGCGGTAAAATGTAGCCAGTAATCTTGTGAACATAATGCACATACCACATATTTAATTTCTAAAGGATTTCTATTTTTTATGACTTAATGAAAAATAAAAGTAATGGAAAAATATCACTTTTATTTTTCATTAAATCATAAAAAAATCTAAAACTTTTAGAAATCAAATATTTGATACATGAATAGCTTCACAAGGTTCTTAGCTACGTTTACATGTATAATATTTGGAAATCTAATGACTAGTAAACAAGTTATGAGCTTAAATGCAATAGAATTCCCGTGGTTTATGTCAGATAATACCCTCGTGAGCTGGGTTACTTGAAATCCCCACTCGGCTGACGCCTCGTGGGTTATTTCGCGTAACCCAACTCACTCGTGTATTATCTATCACGTATATTCTACTACACATTTTGGCAAACTTAGGGTTTGCGTTGGGCCATGTTGGCACGTGTTGGGTTGCGGTTGGTCGCGTTGAGTCACGTTAGCAAGTGCTAATTTTCCCAAACATGTTGGTAAAATAACGCGAACCAGACGCGTTAAGCAACGTGACCCAACGCGAACGTAACCCGACGAATAGTGTAATATTATGGTCTGTACATGCAGTGTAATATGGCCTTTACACGGCAGCAATAACACCCATATCGTAGCTATCTGCAACATGCTCACGATAAGATCATATCGTGGTCATATCGTTGCTGAAGTCGTGTAGTGTAATAGGGCCCCGAAAGTGTGTAGGTGTGTAAGTGCATGTGAGTGTGTATGTGTGTGTTTGTAGAGGACAGCGAATATATATGTGTGAATGAGTGAGCGTGTGTGTGTGTGTGTGTGTGTGTTATGTGTGTATGTGAGTGTGTGTGTATGTGTGGTGTGTGAGTGTGTGGTTTTTTTTGTGTGTGTGTGTGTGTGGTGTGTGAGTGTGTGTATGTGTGTGTGGTGTGTGTATGTGTGTGTGTGGTGTGAGTGTATGTGTGTGTGGTGTGTGAGTGTGAGTGTGTGGATGAAGTTAAGAATGTCTTCTCTATGTTTGAACTTTAAGAAATTATTATTCGTAATTTGCAAATAATCTAGACCTACATAATTATATACACATCTTTTACGGATCTCCCTCAATGGACTATCCTAAAATATGTGCTTCGAATATGTAACATATAGAGCATTTAATAAATTCTCCCTAGTTTACTATGCTGATAAGAAATTGCGTTTGAGCTGCCACCGATACTACGTCGATGACTCAATGAATAAGGCGCAAAACACCTAACACTATACCCACAACATAAAACTATCCAAAATGTGACTCTTTACCCCCATTGAACATTTCCCACTTCTATTTTGATTCAAAATTCAAATTTCAAACTCAACAAAACAAAAGTAGACAATACACAAGCCCTGATCATCAGATATTTTGGCAGGTCGCCCATGTTTATGTTCCCCCCTGGCACAGGTGTAGAAACCATCTGCTGGTTCTGGGCGTGAGTAAAGGAGCTGCGTAAAGACTGCGGATTAGGCCGAGCACCTCCCCGGGTCTATTTATAGCATGTGAGCTGCTCAGGGGTGAGTTTCTGGGGAGTTGGGGGCTGACCCACAAACTTCACCTGGGGCTGACTACCTAGGGGGACCAAGACAACCATTTATAGGGCGTTATTATAACGTTGCAGTAACGTTCTGTATTGTTCAGGTTTGGTTCTTGTTACGTGATAATAAAATGGCACCCATTAATGTCTCCAGAACCTAAAATAACGATGTTGTACTGTGCCTCACACAATCTGATTATGTTCTTTCACATAAAGATAATATACTGTGTTGTTAAGGTCTCAACTTCAATAAAATGTAATGGTATCATAACTTTCTGTTTTGGTGACTCTCAACCTTACGCATGAAAATTTACCAAGTAACAGACTGACCCAAAAAAGGTATATGGTTACAGAGCAGGGTCCGTTACTTCACTGGTAGACTGCGAACCACCAGACAAACCAATACTATTTTATTATTGCCTGAGAGAAAATCTGTCCATGCAACGCCGTTCTAATAACGTTCTAGCAATGTTCTGGATTGATTCTTGTTACATTAGTTTACACTGCTAGGTTACAGCGACGTTCTTTTGATGACTC